>JBBDGP010000333.1:3182500-4465000 GCA_037952835.1 Lithobates septentrionalis
ATCTTGCCCCTAGGTATTCCTGCACCATGTAAAACAGACGCTGGCGATGGTTGCTGGAACCGATTATACCTTGGGGCTGCGGACTGTCACGGAACGTCCCACACTCCGCTTGAGTGCTTCCGTCATATACCGCTTCCTAAGTTCTGGAACACGAGTCCAATGGATCTGGCTATAGGAACCCCAAGAACTAGACAACACCAGTCTTGGAGTACATCAGAACTAACTTTTATTTGAGATCTCACACACATTTATACACCAGGATGACTCAAAGCTAACCTAATTAACATGAGCTCCAATAGGAGTCGTCCCGTCTCCTACATTGTATGGAGGACAATGTCATTAGCTCATTCAATTAACATAAGCACAAGTTGACACCAGCATCTCCTCACATGATGTGTCCCAACAGAATGAATCAGTCTTATCAGCAGGGGGCTGCTGGAGGAACCCCCCCTCCCTCTTCAGGGACACAGATCCACAGCAAGGAGTCCCCATACAATATATACATGACTGAGTCCGATTAATACAGTTCAGACTGGATTTCTCATTCACCTCAAATGCTAGGGCCCATAATCGGTGGGCAACAGGCCCGCACACAGTCCTCTCCAACAGCCTCTGCTCCGGCCAGGTCCGTGACACGGACCAAAAAATTGTCTAAACGCATCAGTCAGACGGCCACCTTCTCCACCGCTCCTTCTTTGACTGACCGAAGCCTCAGCAACACGTTGTCCAGAAACAGGAGTTTGTAACCTCCCAGTCTCTGGGAACGCGTTGCACAGACCTTTCTGCAAGGCCTCCCGAAGATGTTTCATCCTCTGCTCCCTCTGCGATGACAAGATAAGGTCCGCAACCTTACCCTTGTAACGTGGATCAAGGAGGGTTGCCAGCCAGTATTGGTCCTTCTCCTTGATACCACGAATTCGAGGATCCTTACGCAGGCTTTGCAGGATCAGGGAGGCCATGCAGCGTAGGTTTGCTGAGGCATTCGGTCCGGAGTCCTCTGGGTCACTAAGGACGACATGGTCCGCAGCCACCTCCTCCCAGCCACGAACAAGTCCATGTGTTTCTTGGGACTGATCCCTTAAAGACTGTTGCTGATGCTTAGTGCCAGGCTCCACCTCCATACTGACACAATCTTCCTCCTCCTCCTCCTCGTCCTCTTCCTGTGTGATCGGCGGGCACGCAGGAACACTGTCTGGATAAAGGGGGCCTTGAGAGCTAAGGAAGTCCTCCTCTTCCTGCCTCTTTTCTGCCTCAAGTGCCCTGTCCATTATTCCACGCAGCGTGTGCTCCAACAGGTGGACAAGGGGGACAGTGTCACTGATGCATGCACTGTCACTGCTCACCATCCTCGTGGCCTCCTCAAATGGTGACAGGACAGTGCATGCATCCCTGATCATGGCCCACTGGCGTGGGGAAGAAAACCAAGCTCCCCTGACCCTGTCCTGGTGCCATAGTCGCACAGGTAGTCATTGATGGCCCTCTGCTGCGTGTGCAGCCGCTGCAGCATGGCCAACGTTGAGTTCCACCTGGTGGGCATGTCACAGATTAGGCGGTTCTTGTACAGGTTAAACTCCTTTTGGAGGTCCGCCAGCCTAGCACTGGCATTATATGACCGGTGGAAATGCACACAGACATGCCTGCCTCAGGACATCCTGTAAGCCCGGGTACCTGCCCAAGAACCGCTGCACCACCAAGTTAAGGACGTGAGACAAACAGGGCACATGGGTCATTTGTCCCTGTCGGAGGGCAGAGAGGAGGTTGGTGCCATTGTCGCAAACCACCATTCCTGCCTTAAGTTTGAGTGGCGTCAACCACCTCTGAACCTGCCCCTGCAGAGCTGACAGAACCTCTGCCCCAGTGTGGCTCCAGTCCCCCAAGCACACCAGCTCAAGCACCGCATGGCATCTTTTGGCCTGCGTACTTGCGTAGCCCCTTGAACGGCTACGGAGCACCGCTGGTTCCGAGGAAAAAGCACAGGAAGAGGCCATGGAGGAAGAAGAAGAGGAGGGGGTGGAGGAGAGAGGTGTGTCACAATCATTAGTAGTGGCATTTTGGAGGCGTGGTGGCGGAAGAATAACCTCCAACAATACTGCACATTGTCCTGCATCCTTCCCAGCTGCCAGCAGAATCACCCAATGCGCCGTGAAACTTAGGTAACGTCCCTGTCCATGCCTGCTGGACCATGAGTCAGCGGTAATATGCACCTTACCGCTGACCGTCCTGTCCAGCGAGGCATAGACATTGCCTTCCACATGCCGGTAGAGAGCCGGAATCGCCTTCCGTGAGAAAAATTGGCGTTTGGGTACCTGCCACTGAGGAACCGCACATTCCACAAACTCACGGAAGGGGGCAGAGTCTACCAACTGAAAAGGCAGCAGTTGAAGTGCTAGCAATTTTGCCAAGCTATCATTCAACCGCTGGGCATGTGGATGGCTGGGAGCAAACTTCTTTCAGCGGTGCAGCAGCTGGGGCAGGGAAATTTGCCTGGTACAACCTGACGTCGGTGTACCAAAAGCAGATTGCCCACAAGTACTTGGCTGTGACACACCTAATTCTACACCTTCATTCCTCTCAGTGCAGGTCTCAGAGAGGACTGAAGGTATAGTGGGGTTGGAGATCTCAGCTGAGGAGGAGCAAGGAGAGGTCCTCTTTGTTCTTTGGTGTGGGTCTTTTAGATACGCTTGCCAACGAACTGCATGGCAGGTCAACATATGTCTGGTCAAGCATGTGGTACCCAAGCGGGAGATGTTTTGGCCACGCAAGATGCGCTTGAGACATATGTTGCAAATAGCAGCGGTGCGATCTGATGCACTCGTCTCAAAAAAGGCCCACACCAAAGAACTTTTTGAATAACGCGTAGAGACTGCAGCGCCCTGCACATGTGGAGCTTTGGGGTGTGATGCAGTCAATGTGCTGCCCTTAGGCTGGCCACTGGAGGGCATCCTGCCTCGTTGGTGATGTGCCGCCTCCTCCTCCTCCTCTCTCCTATCAGGCACCCACGTTGAGTCAGTGACCTCATCATCCCCTCCCTCCTCATCACTGGAGCAAACCTGGCAGTATGCTGCAGCAGGGGGAGCATGACTGCCAGATTGCTGTCCTTCTTGGGCACCCCCTCTGTCCATGCTCATGTTACTGCCTTCATCAAGCTCAGTATCATCATCAGAGCCTTCCAAACGCTGGGCATCCTCCTGGAGCATGTACCCAACACTGTGGTCAAACAGTTCGAGGGACTCCTCAGGAGGACATGGTGGGGCTAGGGAAGGAGTCACTGATGACATTGAGCTGAGGGAAGAGGCCGCTGCTTTGCCAGACAAGGTACCCTGAGCATGGGTGAGAGAGGATGAGGAGGATGAGGATGGCTTGGTAATCCACTCGACCAAATCTTCCGCATGTTGCGGCTCAACACGGCCAGCTGCCGAAAAAAAGGCCAAGCGTGTCCCACGGCCATGTGCTGATGAGCATGCACCATCTCCACGACCAGCACTAGACACAGAGCCTGCTTGCCCTCTCTTATTGGCATGTGACTGTCTGCCTCTCCTTCTTGGCCTTCCAGACATACTAATGGCCTGTAGCTGCACTAAGCTGGGATATATATATATATATATATATATATATATATATATATATATATATATGTACTGATACTGCAGCTAGCAAAATCAACTGCCTTCCTGTAGTATGAGAACACCACCGACCTTCTACAGGTAGCTTTAGCTGAACACTGTGCAGAGTTTGCAAAAAACTAACTTGTAGCTTTTTTAGCTGCCTGCAGTAGTGATAGGATCAGGAAAACACCACCAACCTTCTACAGGTAGATTTAGCTGAACACTGTGCAGAGCTCGCAAAAAAATAACTTGTAGGTTTAGCTGAACACTGTGAGGAGGACGCACCACACTAACTTGTAGTTTTAGCTGAACACTGTGAGCAGGACGCACTGCACTAACTTGTAGCTTTAGATGAACACTGTGCAGAGGTCTCACTACACTAACTTGTAGGTTTAGCTGAACACTGTGAGGAGGACGCACCACACTAACTTGTAGTTTTAGCTGAACACTGTGAGCAGGATGCACTGCACTAACTTGTAGCTTTAGATGAACACTGTGCAGAGGTCTCACTACACTAACTTGTAGTTTTAGCTGAACACTGTGAGCAGGACGCACTGCACTAACTTTTAGCTTTAGATGAACAATGTGCAGAGGTCTCACGACACTAACTTGTAGTTTTAGCTGAACACTGTGAGGAGGCCGCACCACACTAACTTGTCGTTTTAGCTGAACACTGTGAGCAGGACGCACTACACTAACTTGTAGCTTTAGATGAACACTGTGCAGAGCTCGCAAAAAAATAACTTGTAGGTTTAGCTGAACACTGTGAGGAGGACGCACCACACTAACTTGTAGTTTTAGCTGAACACTGTGAGCAGGACGCACTGCACTAACTTGTAGCTTTAGATGAACACTGTGCAGAGGTCTCACTAACTTGCACCACACTAACTTGTAGTTTTAGCTGAACACTGTGAGCAGGACGCACTGCACTAACTTGTAGCTTTAGATGAACACTGTGCAGAGGTCTCACTACACTAACTTGTAGTTTTAGCTGAACACTGTGAGCAGGATGCACTGCACTAACTTGTAGCTTTAGATGAACACTGTGCAGAGGTCTCACTACACTAACTTGTAGTTTTAGCTGAACACTGTGAGCAGGACGCACTACACTAATTTGTAGCTTTAGATGAACACTGTGCAGAGCTCGCAAAAAAATAACTTGTAGGTTTAGCTGAACACTGTGAGCAGGAGGCACTACACTAACTTGTAGTTTTTGCTGAACACTGTGAGCAGGACGCACTGCACTAACTGTAAATAGTCTAGCTGCCTGACTGTGGTACTAATAGGATCAAAAGAACACCAGCAATTTTCTTCAGGTAGCTGTAAATACTGTAACAAGACAAGCCTGCCTGTCAGTAAGAAGATAACAGGAACGGATCTGGCTAAACTGAATACAGTATATATATATATATATATATATATATATATATATATATATATATATATATATATATATATATATATATATATATGCAACACCTGGGATGCATATATATACACAATACACTGTAAGTGCAGCTAACTCACCGATTGTCCTGCCTAATCTAGATAACTCAAATGAAATGACACTGTCTCTCTGTCTATCTATGTATCTCAACGCCGGAACACACACTAAACAGGGCCGCCGTGTAGGCGGCCTTATATAGTGTGGGGAGTGTTCTAAACCCCCTGAGCCATAATTGGCCAAAGCCACCCTGGCTTTGGCCAATTACAGCTCTCTCTACCGACGGCGCTGTGATTTGCCAAGCATGCGGGTCATAGTGCATGCTTGGATAATCATCAGCCAGCAATGCACTGCGATGCCGCAGTGAATTATGGGCCGTGACGCGCCACACGAATTTGGCGCGAACGGCCCATAACGTTCAGAATTCGGGGAATGACCGAACAGCCAATGTTCGAGTCAAACATGGGTTCGACTCGAACACGAAGCTCACCCCTACTAAAGAACCATCCCGAAATTACTAATAAACTATCACAATCCATCAAGGATCAAATTGTACATAGCCACTATGCCCCACTTCCCATAACTACCAATGCCAATAAGGGCACCAGACCATGTCACAAATGTGACTTCTGCAGATATATTCATTCAACACGCACTGTTGCTCTTCCAAATGGCCGTATATATACCCCTAAATTCTCAGTCACCTGTCAATCAGTCTACTTAATGACCTGCAGTTGCAATGCGCTGTCGGTGGGAAAAACGAAACAACCATTTTTTCACCGTATTAGAGATCATGTCTCCCTTGTGTGCAAAAAAAAGATGGAGACACCAATCAGCCGACACATGGGTCTTTTCCACCAATTTAATGACACCATGATGCACTTTGTAGCCCTTGAACATGTTCCCCCAGATGTAAGAGGAGGTAACTATGATCACATCCTTTTACAGCGTGAAGCTAAATGGATTTTAAATTTAGGTGCTCTCAAATAGGGATGAGCCGAACACCCCCCGGTTCGGTTCGCACCAGAACCTGCGAACGGACCGAAAATTTGCACTCCGCATTGACGTCTATGGGACTTGAACGTTTGAAATCATAAGTGCTGATTTTAAAGGCTAATTTGCATGGTATTGTCCTAAAAAGGGTTTGGGGACCCGGGTCCTGCCCCAGGGGACATGTATCAATGCAAAAAAAACTTTTAAAATCTGCAGTTTTTTCGGGAGCAGTGATTTTAATGATGCTTAAAGTAAAAAAAAAAGTGAAATATTCATTTAAATATCGTACCTGGGGTGTGTCTATAGTATGCCTGTAAAGTGGCGCGTGTTTCCCGTGTTTAGAACAGTCCCTGCACAAAATGTCATTTTTAAAGGAAAAAATCTCATTTAAAACTGCTTGCGGCTTTAATGTAATGTCGGGTCCTGGCAATTTAGATGAAAATCAGTGAGACAAACGGCATGGGTACCCCCCAGTCCATTACCAGGCCCTTTGGGTCTTGTATGGATATTAAGGGGAAAACCGCACCCAAATTAAAATAAGGAAAGGTGTGGGGCCACCAGGCCCTATATACTCTGAACAGCAGTATACAGGCGGTGCAAACAAGACAGGGACTGTAGGTTTGTTGTTAAGTAGAATCTGTTTCTAATTTGAACGGGTACATTTTTAACGTGTTTAGCTCCAGCCAAAAAATCTTTTTTAAGCTTTTTGGAAAACGTAGGGAAGGGTTATCACCCCTGTGACATTTGTTTTGCTGTCTGTCCTGCTCTTCAGAAGATTTCACCTCACTTTTTGTCCCAATGACAAATGTTTTTTGAACATTTGGGGTTTTTTGTGGAACAAGGATTGGAAAGCATCAGTGGAAAGGAGAAATATTTTTCCCATATTAACTCTTACAGGAGAGAATTTCCCTTCCTAAGGGTAGATTTCACCTCACTTCCTGTTGTCTCCTTCCGTTTGCAAGTAGGAGTCGTTTGTAAGTTAGATGTTTGAAAGTAGGGGCCTGCCCTATATACTCAGCAGAAATTTGGGCCTTAGGTGTTGTTGTGGCCACAACACTGTAAGCCCTCACAGGGCCTTGCTGTGAAATATTAGATCAAGAATTGTAATTACATGCCCCTGTTGAACAGGGGCTGAAAAATTAGGCCTTAGGCACTGATGCTGGTGCCACAACACTGCAACCCCTCACAGACACTCTAGTTGGAACGCAGGAACGAGCTCTGCTGCAAAGTATTGCATCAAAAATTGTAATTACACGCCCCTGTTAAACAGGGGCTGAAAAATTGGGCCTTAGGCACTGGTGCTGGTGCCACAACACTGCAACCCCTCACAGATAATCTAGTTGGAATGCAGAAATGAGCCCTGCTGCAAAGTATTACATCAAAAATTGTAATTACACCCCCTGTTAAACAAGGGCTGAAAAATTGGGCCTTAGGCACTGGTGCTGGTGCCACAACACTGCAACCCCTCACAGATACTCTAGTTGTAACGCAGAAACGAGCCCTGCTGCAAAGTATTGCATCAAAAATTGTGATTACACGCCCCTGTTAAACAGGGGCTGAAAAATTGTGCCTTGGGCACTGGTGGTGGCGCCCAGAACCAAAAATGTTCTTACAAGCTATCAGCGTGATGATTGAGGAGGAAGAGGATAATTACTCAGGGATAGTCACTCAGCATCAGCATAGGCAGTCTTTGAAGGGATCTGAGATTTCAAAAAAAATGATTCAGTTACATCAGCATCAGGTACTTGGTAGCTGGTGGTGATCCAAGACTGATTCATTTTTATGAAGGTCAGTCAATCGACCGAGTCGGTGGACAGACGCACCCTGTAATCGGTTACAAAGCCTCCAGCAGGACTGAATGTGCGTTCCGAAAGAACGCTGGATGCAGGACAGGCCAGTAGCTCAATTGCATACTGTGCAAGCTCTGGCCAGTGATCCATCCTCAAGACCCAGTAACCCAGAGGATTTTCGGTGGGAAAGGTGTCCAAGTCTGATCTTGCCCCTAGGTATTCCTGCACCATGTAAAACAGACGCTGGCGATGGTTGCTGGAACCGATCATACCTTGGGGCTGCGGACCAAAAAATTGTCTGAATGCATCGGTCAGACGGCCACCTTCTCCACCGCTCCTTCTTCGATTGACCAAAGCCTCAGCAACACATTGTCCAGAAACAGGAGTTTGTAACCTCCCAGTCTCTGGGAACGTGTTGCACAGACCTATCTGCAAGGCCTCCCGAAGATGTTTCATACTCTGCTCCCTCTGAAATGGCAAGATGAGGTCCGCAACCTTACCCTTGTAATGTGGATCAAGAAGGGTTGCCAACCAGTATTGGTCCTTCTCCTTGATACCACGAATACGAGGATCCTTACGCAGGCTTTGCAGGATCAAGGAGGCCATGGAGCGTAGGTTTGCTGAGGCATTCGGTCCGGAGTCCTCTGGGTCACTAAGGACGACATGGTCTGCAGCCACCTCCTCCCAGCCACGTACAAGTCCATGTGTTTCCTGGGACTGATGCCTTAAAGACTGCTGCTGATGCTGAGTGCCAGGCTCCACCTCCATACTGACACAATCTTCCTCCTCCTCCTCCTCTTCTTCCTGTGTGATCGGTGGGCACGCAGGAACACTGTCTGGATAAAGGGGGCCTTGAGAGCTAAGGAAGTCCTCCTCTTCCTGCCTCTGTTCTGCCTCAAGTGCCCTGTCCATTATTCCACGCAGCGTGTGCTCCAACAGGTGGACAAGGGGGACAGTGTCACTGATGCATGCACTGTCACTGCTCACCATCCTCGTGGCCTCCTCAAATGGTGACAGGACAGTGCATGCATCCCTGATCATGGCCCACTGGCGTGGGGAAGAAAACCAAGCTCCCCTGACCCTGTCCTGGTGCTATAGTCGCACAGGTACTCATTGATGGCCCTCTGCTGCGTGTGCAGCCACTGCAGCATGGCCAACGTTGAGTTCCACCTGGTGGGCATGTCACAGATAAGGCGGTTCTTGGGCAGGTTAAACTCCTTTTGGAGGTCCGCCAGCCAAGCACTGGCATTATATGACCGGCGGAAATGCAGACAGACTTTCCTGGCCTGCCTCAGGACATCCTGTAAGCCCGGGTACCTGCCCAAGAACCACTGCACCACCAAGTTAAGGATGTGAGCCAAACAGGGCACATGGGTCATTTGTCCCTGTCGGAGGGCAGAGAGGAGGTTGGTGCCATTGTCGCAAACCACCATTCCTGCCTTAAGTTGGCGTGGCGTCAACCACCTCTGAACCTGCCCCTGCAGAGCTGACAGAACTTCTGCCCCAGTGTGGCTCCTGTCCCCCAAGCACACCAGCTCAAGCACCGCATGGCATCTTTTGGCCTGCATACTTGCGTAGCTCTTTGAATGGCTACGGAGCACTGCTGGTTCCGAGGACAAAGCACAGGAAGAGGCCATGGAGGAAGAAGAAGAGGAGGGGGTGGAGGAGAGAGGTGTGTCACAATCATTAGCATTATGGAGGCGTGGTGGCGGAACAACCTCCAACACTACTGCACCTTGTCCTGCATCCTTCCCAGCTGCCAGCAGAGTCACCCAATGTGCCGTGAAACTTAGGTAACGTCCCTGTCCATGCCTGCTGGACCATGAGCCAGCAGTAATATGCACCTTACCGCTGACCGCCCTGTCAAGCGAGGCATGGACATTGCCTTCCACATGCCGGTAGAGAGCCGGAATCGCCTTCCGTGAGAAAAAGTGGCGTTTAGGTACCTGCCACTGAGGAACCGCACATTCCACAAACTCACGGAAAGGGGCAGAGTCTACCAACTGAAAAGGCAGCAGTTGAAGTGCTAGCAATTTTGCCAAGCTAGCATTCAACCGCTGGGCATGTGGATGGATGGGAGCAAACTTCTTTCGGCGGTGCAGCAGCTGGGGCAGGGAAATTTGCCTAGTACAATCTGATGTTGGTGTACCAAAAGCAGATTGCCCACAAGTACTTGGCTGTGACACACCTAATTCTACACCTTTATTCCTCTCAGTGCAGGTCTCAGAGAGGACTGAAGGTATAGTGGGGTTGGAGATCTCAGCTGATGAGGAGCAAGAAGAGGTCCTCTTTGTTCTTTGGTGTGGGTCTTTTAGATTCGCTTGCCAACGAACTGCATGGCAGGTCAACATATGTCTGGTCAAGCATGTGGTACCCAAGCGGGAGATGTTTTGGCCACGCGAGATACGCTTGAGGCATATGTTGCAAATAGCAGCGGTGCGATCTGATGCACTCGTCTCAAAAAAGGCCCACACCAAAGAACTTTTTGAATAACGCGCAGAGACTGCAGCGTCCTGCACATGTGGAGCTTTGGGGTGTGATGCAGTCAATGTGCTGCCCTTAGGCTGGCCCCTGGAGGGCATCCTGCCTCGTTGGTGATGTGCCGCCTCCTCCTCCTCCTCCTCTCTCCTATCAGGCACCCACATTGAGTCAGTGACCTCATCATCCCCTCCCTCCTCATCACTGGAGCAAACCTGGCAGTATGCTTTAGCAGGGGGGAGCATGACTGCCAGATTGCTGTCCTTCTTGGGCACCCCCTCTGTCCGTGCTCATATTACTGCCTTCATCGAGCTCAGTATCATCATCAGAGCCTTCCAAACGCTGGGCATCCTCCTGGAGCATGTACCCAACACTGTGGTCAAACAGTTCGAGGGACTCCTCAGGAGGACATGGTGGGGCTAGGGAAGGAGTCATTGATGACATTGACCCAAGGGAAGAGGCCGCTGCTTTGCCAGACAAAGTACCCTGAGCATGGGTGAGAGAGGATGAGGAGGATGAGGACGGCTTGGTCATCCACTCGACCAAGTCTTCCGCATGTTGTGGCTCAACACGGCCAGCTGCCGAAAAAAAGGCCAAGTGTGTCTCACGGCCACGTGCTGATGAGGATACACCGTCTCCACGACCAGCACTAGACACAGAGCCTGCTTGCCCTCTCTTATTGGCTTGTGACTGTCTGCCTCTCCTTCTTGGCCTTCCAGACATACTAATGGCCTGTAGCTGCACTAGGCTGGGATATATATATATATATATATATATATATATATATATATATATATATATATATATATATATATATATATATATATATATATATATATATATATATATATATATATATATATATATATATATATGTACTGATACTGCAGCTAGCAAAATCAACTGCCTGCCTGTAGTATGAAAACACCACCAACCTTCTACAGGTAGCTTTAGCTGAACACTGTGCAGAGTTCGCAAAAAACTAACTTGTAGCTTTTTTAGCTGCCTGCGGTAGTGATAGGATCAGGAAAACACCACCAACCTTCTACAGGTAGCTTTAGCTGAACACTGTGCAGAGCTCGCAAAAAAAAACTTGTAATTTTAGCTGAACACTGTGAGCAGGACGCACAGCACTAACTTGTAGCTTTAGATGAACGCTGTGCAGAGGTCTCACTACACTAACTTGTAGTTTTAGCTAAACACTGTGAGCAGGACGCACCACACTAACCTGTAGTTTTAGCTGAACACTGTGCAGAGGTCTCACCCCACTAACTTGTAGTTTTAGCTGAACACTGTGAGCAGGACGCACCGCACTAACTTGTAGTTTTATCTGAACACTGTGAGCAGGATGCACCGCACTAACTTGTAGTTTTAGCTGAACACTGTGCAGAGGTCTCACAACACTAACTTGTAGTTTTAGCTGAACACTGTGAGCAGGATGCACTGCACTAACTTGTAGTTTTAGCTGAACACTGTGAGCAGGGCGCACTGCACTAACTTGTAGCTTTAGATGAACACTGTGCAGAGGTCTCACTACACTAACTTGTAGTTTTAGCTGAACACTGTGAGCAGGACGCACCGCACTAACTTGTAGTTTTAGCTGAACACTGTGAGAAGGACGCACCGCACTAACTTGTAGTTTTAGCTGAACACTGTGAGCAGGATGCACCCCACTAACTTGTAGTTTTAGCTGAACACTGTGAGCAGGACGCTCCGCACTAACTTGTTGTTTTAGCTGAACACTGTGAGCAGGACGCACCACACTAACTTGTAGTTTTAGCTGAACACTGTGAGCAGGACACACAGCACTAACTTGTAGCTTTAGATGAACACTGTGCAGAGGTCTCACTACACTAACTTGTAGTTTTAGCTGAACACTATGAGCAGGACGCACCGCACTAACTTGTAGTTTTAGCTGAACACTGTGCAGAGGTCTCACCCCACTAACTTGTAGTTTTAGCTGAACACTGTGAGCAGGATGCACCGCACTAACCTGTAGTTTTAGCTGAACACTGTGAGCAGGACGCACTGCACTAACTTGTAGCTTTAGATGAACACTGTGCAGAGGTCTCACTACACTAACTTGTAGTTTTAGCTGAACACTGTGAGCAGGACGCACCGCACTAACTTGTAGTTTTAGCTGAACACTCTGAGCAGGACGCACCCCACTAACTTGTAGTTTTAGCTGAACACTGTGAGCAGGACGCACAGCACTAACTTGTAGTTTTAGCTGAACACTGTGAGCAGGACGCACTGCACTAACTTGTAGCTTTAGATGAACACTGTGCAGAGGTCTCACTACACTAACTTGTAGTTTTACCTGTGAGCAGGACGCACTGCACTAACTTGTAGCTTTAGATGAACACTGTGCAGAGGTCTCACCCCACTAACTTGTAGTTTTAGCTGAACACTGTGAGCAGGATGCACCGCACTAACCTGTAGTTTTAGCTGAACACTGTGAGCAGGACGCACTGCACTAACTTGTAGCTTTAGATGAACACTGTGCAGAGGTCTCACTACACTAACTTGTAGTTTTAGCTGAACACTGTGAGCAGGACGCACCGCACTAACTTGTAGTTTTAGCTGAACACTCTGAGCAGGACGCACCCCACTAACTTGTAGTTTTAGCTGAACACTGTGAGCAGGACGCACAGCACTAACTTGTAGTTTTAGCTGAACACTGTGAGCAGGACGCACTGCACTAACTTGTAGCTTTAGATGAACACTGTGCAGAGGTCTCACTACACTAACTTGTAGTTTTACCTGTGAGCAGGACGCACTGCACTAACTTGTAGCTTTAGATGAACACTGTGCAGAGGTCTCACTACACTAACTTGTAGTTTTAGCTGAACACTGTGAGCAGGACGCACCGCACTAACTTGTAGTTTTAGCTGAACACTGTGAGCAGGACGCACCCCACTAACTTGTAGTTTTAGCTGAACACTGTGAGCAGGACGCACCCCACTAACTTGTAGTTTTAGCTGAACACTGTGAGCAGGACGCACCACACTCACTTGTAGTTTTAGCTGAACACTGTGAGCAGGACGCACCGCACTCACTTGTAGTTTTAGCTGAACACTGTGAGCAGGACGCACCGCACTCACTTGTAGTTTTAGCTGAACACTGTGAGCAGGACGCACTGCACTAACTGTAATCAGTCTAGCTGCCTGACTGTGGTACTAATAGGATCAAAAGAACACCAGCAATTTTCTTCAGGTAGCTGTAAATACTGTAACAAGACAAGCCTGCCTGTCAGTAAGAAGATAACAGGAACGGATCTAGCTAAACTGAATACAGTGTATATATATATATATATATGCAACACCTGGGATGCATATATATACACAATACACTGTAGGTGCAGCTAACTCACTGATTGTCCTGCCTAATCTAGCTAACTCAAATGAAATGACACTGTCTCTCTGTCTATCTATGTATCTCAACGCCGGAACACACACTACACAGGGCCGCCGTGCAGGCGGCCTTATATAGTGTGGGGCGTGTTTTAAACCCCCTGAGCCATAATTGGCCAAAGCCACCCTGGCTTTGGCCAATTACAGCTCTCTCTACTGATGGCGCTGTGATTGGCCAAGCATGCGGGTCATAGTGCATGCTTGGCCAATCATCAGCCAGCAATGCACTGCGATGCCACAGTGAATTATGGGCCGTGATGAGCCACACGAACTTGGCGAGAACGGCCCATATCGTTCGCAATTCGGCGAATGGGCGAACAGACGATGTTCGAGTCGAACATGGGTTTGACTCGAACACGAAGCTCATCCCTACTCTCAAATATCCTGGCCTCAATGACGCTCTCAGTTTTAAGCCATTTCTTTAAAAATTTCTCCCTCTCCCCTTTTTTTTTTTTGAACCTTACTCTAATTACTTAATTATCCACCAATTAATTAATTATTTAATTTTTATTGGTTTGTGATGTCTAACATAACAAAGAAATTTTTTGATGTCAATAGATTTATTTTGATGTTTACTATCGCCAATGTTGGATATACATTATAAAATAAGTACTCCATGCTCTGCCCTCTCCTATTTTTTGAGCCTCCTTTCTCTTTAGGTTTGACGGACGCCAGGGCGCTTGCGATGTGGGCCTTAATCAATGACCCTTGCTTCAAGTGCAGTTAAGTTGTCCCAGCGCTTGTTTCCATCCCCCATACATATTTTTTCCAGACCTTTAGTTGCCTCGAGGACTGATGCCGTGATTGTTTTAATACTTTTCCAGTCTCGTGTCTCCCTGTGAATTTTTACTGTTCTTTTACCATCTATAGGCAAATATTTTTAAGGATGGTGACCAGGGATTGCGCATTCTCTTGCGCAGTTCCTGACACCTTTACCTATGGGCGGGCGCATGCGCAGTGACACCTCCTTACGTCCGCGTCTGACATCACCGCCGTGCCGGAGATCAATATGTATAAGGGGATCTTTTCCTCTCTCCCCGTCATTCCTCTGCTGGACACCATACAGACAGGATGGAAGGATCTCTCCTTCCTTGATTCACCCAGCTTTTTTCTTGGCTATGTTCTATGAAGGTGGGTGCATGTTTGTGCTGTAGCCTTCCCGCTATTTGTAATTCCTTGATCCCCTGATACATGCTCAGATTAATTTATGTTTATTTGTTTACTTTTGCGGTCTAGGGTCTGATTTGGTTTGAGTGGATGCTGCTTTCTCCCTCTCCAGGATTTTCAAAAATTATTTCATTTATGGGTAAAGTTTTTTACCAATTTAATCAACTATGTATATTGATTATATAATTAATTTTCTAAATATCTTTTTAATAACCATTTTTATTGGTCCTTTCTTCACCAGCAAGGACCTTATTAACCCTTGACCGCCCACATATTGTCTCTGCAAACTTTCTTATGAGGCCTGAGAGTACAAGGAGAGGGCAAATTCATGGACTAGCCTTGTTTTAATTTCTGCTGATCTTCAGCCTCAAGTGTATATTTTGTGAAACACAATGCTTTTTGGGTAAGGTTCATGTTTTTTGTAATAGCCCAATACTTCCCTATATGAAATATTGAATCTCTTTGCCCCCATACACTATTTTCAATTCAATGATAATTTTGGATGAATTCCTAAACACTTTCGAATTCTGTACACCTTTAAAGTCCCAAGGCTTATTGCCTTAAAGCCCATTTTTTCTTTACTATAAATGGTGCAGGAACTGACATATTCCCTGCAATCAGACTTCAGAGTGGGCCACCAAAAAGATCGCTGAACAAGCTCCAAAGTCTTTCGCACCCCGAAGTGACCAGAAAGTTGGTGGTCATGTAAAGTCTTTAGGACTTGGGTTCTGGCTTGCTGCAGAACAAAAATTTTGTTTTGATACCAAAGAAACCCTTCCTGGTTTCATAAGGACAGTGCCTCTGGTTCAGAGCATTGTGAAGAAGCTTGTTTCAGTGAGGAACTCAGGTCGGTTTGAATCATGAGGAAATTTTGTGGAGGCAATATAGTGCTTCTTCGGCAGCGTCAGGAATTATCTGGGACAAGGCATCGGTCTTCCCGTTCTTGGACCCAGGGCGGAGGGAGATATGAAAATTGAATCTGGCAAAAAACAAGGCCCATTGAGCTTGTCGGGGTCTTAAGCGTTTAGCAGTACGAAGATACTCCAGGTTTCTGTGATCCGTGAATATCATGATGGGATGCTGAGCACCTTCAAGGAGGTACCGCCATTCCTCCAGGGCAGTTCTAATAGCCAAGGGCTCTCAATCACCCATGTCATAATTCCTTTCAGACAGACTCATCTTCCGCGAGGAGAAGGCCGACAACAAAATCCGTTGTCGGAAATTCCGATTGTGTGTACACAAATCCGACGCACAAAGTGCCATGCATGCTCAGAATAAATTAAGAGATAAAAGCTATTGGCTACTGCCCTGTTTCTAGTCCTGACGTACGTGTTTTACGTCACCACGTTCAGAACGATCGGATTTTCTGACAACTTTGTTCAACTGTGTGTATGCAAGACAAGTTTGAGCCAACATCCATGGATTTTGTTGTTGGAATGTCCGATCAATGTCCGATCGTGTGTACAGGGCATTGCAGTAATTTTCTTTTTCCAGTGCCTATTCATGGTAGCATACATACCCACCCGCAGTATGCTATATGCTGGGGGGGTTCTCTAACCCTTTCTTTTATGATAGTCACTGATCCTGAGGGAGGAGCCAAGATGGAGCTTGTCACAGGTATGCTGCCATGGATAGGCATCAGGAAAAGAAAATTACGGTAAGTATAATACAATTTTCTGTTTTCTCATCAGCAGTATATAGCAGTCTTGTGACTTTTATCAGTGCCTGGTTAAAGCTTGTATAAGGAGTTTCATACTGCACTGGCTGTCCTATCAGGATGCAGGACCCTTGACCCTCTGTCTGGACAGTGCTCATTGGCCCTGTGCTGATCACATGCACTCTCCCAAGAAACAAATACACACAAAACTGAGCATGTGAAGCCTGACTCCAGTAACTCTGTCTTATCCGGACATGTTTTGGAGACAATGCAAGAAGGGGAGGATCTGTGCATACAGGATCAAACAATTCTTTTACATAATGCAGAGGACTAACCCCTTGGCATGTACTTTATGTGCAGTTTATACAACACATAAGCTTGTGTTTTATATAATTGTAGCACTAACCCATAGGAGCTGCTAAAGTATTGCCCAGGTATTCCCCACTTCTGTACTGACAGCCAGGCACAAGTTATTTCTGCAGCCAGGCGCACACACACACTTCATCTCGTTGGAGTCCATGAACCAGTCTAGGGGTGTTGTTTTTTAGTTTTTTTTTAGAGGAATTTGGATAGGGTAATGGGTTTGCAGTAGGATACTCCGAAACAAAACTATGCACAGCTTGAGGACTCTAGCTGTTCTAAGATGGAGCATTAGGTAAAGTCCCTTG
Organism: Lithobates septentrionalis; assembly: GCA_037952835.1. Taxonomy (NCBI): domain Eukaryota; kingdom Metazoa; phylum Chordata; class Amphibia; order Anura; family Ranidae; genus Lithobates; species Lithobates septentrionalis. Next base: position 3,199,716 of record JBBDGP010000333.1, read on the forward strand.
CTGGGAGCAGATGGCAGACTTCACCTGATTTAGCAGTGTAGGAATAAAGAAGCTTTTGCAAAGTTCCTTGCAGTAGGTGACAGGTAGACAAATCTCTTCATATAACTAGCCAGTGATCTCTTTAGCTGACTAGAGAACAGTAGGGCGGGGGGGGGGGTAACAGCACTAGTCCCTGAGATCCCATAGATGTCTGTACTCACAGGCCTTTGTAGAGCAACCGGCAGCCTCTCTCAGTGATACCAGATGGATACTCAGCAAACTTCTTCCTCAGTCAGCTTAGAAGAACCAAGGCCACTTTTCCATTCCAGTTTCAGACCCTCAGGTCACCCACCTGAGACCACATGGCGGAAAGTGCCAGAGGAAGCAAGCCGGCCTCCACTCTGGCTGGTGCAATCCACTATGGGAAGAACCCAGAACCCATGTGTTCCCAGAATACATATGCCAGACCCAGGATGCTCAGGGGCACCCTCCCACGTAATTGACCAGAGCTGAATAAATATTTATGCTACACATTTGCCTAGCTCCCACCTATGTTTTGGAAAGCTCTACTAGTTTCCAGAAGGCAGGAGGAGCCCAGGCAAACTTAACAGACCAGAGCATCATGATCAGTCCTGACTAGCAATTTGCAGCACTCTGTTAGGCAGAATGCTGAAAATAAAATTTCCTCTGGCTCCCCATTAGGCAGAGGAGCAAATTACACTAACCTAGCTATTTACATCCTAGCACCTATACTAGGAGGGCGCTACATAATCATGTATCCTTAGGCGCAAACACTGTTCCACCCCGATGTAGCCACATGCAACATGTTATGGGTGCCACAGCTTTTTTTCCTCTTAAATGTACCCAAAAAGGCTACAGTCTATAATATTATTACACTGTCATTGTTTACTACTTAACATTTTCAATATATAATGATTTTAATATAGCCTAGGATTCAGAATTGGAGACTAATCTACCCCTGCCACCAGCTTATACTCACAGCACAACAACAGCAAAAAAAAAAAAAACGGGCCTGTGGCAGAAAATGTTACTCTACTTATCATTGGTGGCCAATTAGGTCTGTTTGTCAGCTAAGCTGGCAGAATCTTCCCCTCCTACTATACATCTCCAAGATTGTGTTGAGGTAGATTTATCTTGGTTCTGACACTGTCTTTCTTCTTGTCTTTCTAGATAATAAAAATAAAATAATAGTCATTACCAGTGTAGAAAATAGTAACAAAAGCTTTGCATTTCCAAGTTTTGGTTTATTATGCTGCATATGCAGTTATGTATATTTCTCAGCTTATTTGCTTGCAAACACTTCTGAAAATGTGTCAAGAAGCACTTATAAAAAAAGACGCCAGCAAAACATAGTTTAAATTTAAACATCACTAGTGCTGTAATCATAGTATGCAGATTGCCCGGATTTAGCACAATTATAATAATCAAAGGGAACATGCATTTATGGGGATGTACTCACAGCATAAGAGGATTAGCCTAGCGCCCCAAAGATATTATCAGCATATAATAAAATTGGTACCAGATCCAGATCCCTAGAAGGTCTTTCATCCTGCAGTGCCAAAAAGCTTATGAACTCATAACTTTCATTTCTTGAATTACATAGTATTAAAAGGTGCCAAAATGTTTATGAACTTATAACTTGAATTCCTTGCGTAACAAAGTGTTAATAATGATAACAAATCATTTGCTCCAGTGGGAGGTTAAAAATGATAAACATGTCCTAGAATAAGTTGGGATAAGGGTTATTAATAATTTGTGTCTCTCCAGGACTATAACACTTTTAATATTAGTTGTGTTTGGTCTCGAAATGTAGATAAATTACCACAATTGCTAAGCAATATCTCATATTTGTACTACATAATTTGCACATTTTGCAATTATGTGGCTTTATAACTTCCCCAAATATGCCTTAGGAATTTGTAAATGTGTAATGTCGAGGTACTATCTTTGATGCTAGCTATGCATTATGAATTGGATGGAGGGGCGCTCCAACATATCTTTGTGTGCATATACATAACTAAATGTGTAGTTACAGTATACAGTAAGTTTGAGTATACATACAGTATTTGCAATTATAATAATTATAATAGTTACAGGGGCGATATCATGATTGAGGGGAATTATGGAGCTTTTTGAGTTTAGTTAGGGATAACTGCCCTGTTTGGATGGTGGGGTTTGGTGTTGTGGTAAAATGTTGTCGACATAAAACCAGAGTTCATATTTTTTAGAGAACAAAAAGAATTTTTATATACTGTGGGAATTCATGCTAAACATTTCTATGCAAAAGTTTACATAATTTATTATGAGTGTTTATTTCCCACAATAGAAATGTTGAGTTCACCCACAGGCCCAATCTTTTGTTCTCAAGCTGTCACTTTCAATATTCTTATTAGAGATTGTCAGTATAGAAGTTATTTGTACAAGATCAGCAGTGAATATATTTTATTTGGCTTTCCTAAATCTGATTTTTACCCACTTGCTGTCATCAAGTCCCTATATTCTGGACTAATATATCAAGAAAATACTGCCAAACAAGTTGGATGGAGGAATCCTCCCCACTCCGCTATTGTATCCTGACAGCAGAACTCCTCTGCTGTCAGAATATACGATCAGAACTGCAGCCTGATGGTTGCATGCCCTGACTGAGTGAAAATTTTGGAGTGGGAACGACCATAGATGGATCTAAGTTCAGCCAGTCCCTGTTAAAGCAGGAAAATTTGAATTTATCTATGGCGAGTATAAATAAAATTCTAGCTAGGGCACTGGTAAACTGATTAATTGATGACATGTGTACAACAATTACAGGCAACAAGTTAACGTGCACTATTTTGGCACATTGCACCTGTGATAAATGGAATATTTATTCAATTTAGCTTCATCTCAGTTTTCTGTAATACACTACATCCCAAGCACTTACAGAAGAAAAAAAAAATGTGTGTGGCTTTATATGAGGCATAGGAGCATTGAATAGTTCCCAGCCTCCATCCCTAAATTGCGAGACTAACTAGGGGAGGAAAAGTTGGGACTTTAGGAGTATAGGGGGATTATAAGTACACAATTACCAACCAATGGGTAACCACCAATGTCACGCAAGGCACATAGTGGAAGGGGAGACGCCAATACCCAGACGGGATTCCGCTAGGCATTTGCACCAAAACCCTCACAAGGAAACGCCAAATGGACAAACTTAATGTCGGGCCATCACGTTGGCATAGCCGACATCATGCATGGGACGTTGGAGGCATGGCATCGATGCACAGCAGAACACGGCCCAAACCCCCGCATCTCAAAGAGGCAGAGGGGGAAGGGGAAAGCGTCCGGGTGTGCCCCACAGCTCCCGAGACTGTGATGGCCAGCCGGTGTCCGAATGCCCACATCCCTCGCATGACAACCATGACAAGACCATAAGCATGTAGGGGTGGGGCTATGTATAGTAACACAAATGCACTCAACTAAACCTCTCCCATGCTAACACACCATGGACAAATTAGCATTTGAAAAAATAAATGTACAAAATTGTACCATTGCTGTATATTAATGAATAAACCATACATAACTGAATGCATACTTCCATCCCTATTGAATTAATGAAGAAATACAAATGTGTGGGACTTTATTGAGGCATAGGAGCAATGAATAATTCCCAGCCTCCATTCCTAAATTGCAAGACTAACTAGGGGAGGAAAATTTGGGACTTTATATGAAGCATGCGGTGTAAATGGGTTACAAATATGTTGGGCAGGTGAATCATAGTAGTATAAAAAAACTATAACATGGTACAATATAAACAGGAAACCATTTTATATAAAGATAAAATGTTTTATTCCATACATATAATACATACAAGCATCATAGCATAATAACATAGCAATACATGGTAGTGCCAGACTCTCTTGATCCATATGAATAGTATAAATAAAAAGCATATACAATGGTACAGTATGGTACAGTAACATTTTGAAAGTTGTTCCTAGAATGTAAAAACGTGGGTAGCATCAAGTAGCTTGACGCATTTCGTGGAATACCTCCACTCATCAGGAGCAGATGCCATATAGAGATCTAAAGATATTATTAGATTATAAGGATTATTATCAATGGGTATCAGCATAGAAGAGGGGGGTAATAAGGGAAGAGGGCAATAAACAAATAAATTGCCAACCAATGGGTAACCACCAACATCACACAAGGCACATAGTGGGAAGGGAGACGCCAATACCCAGGTGGGATTCCGCTAAGCATTTGGCACCAAAACCCTCACAAGGAAATGCCAGGTGGACATGGCCCTAACCCCCTGCATCTCAAAGTGGCGGAGGGTGAAGCATCCGGTGTGCCAGCTGTGACAGTCTCGGAAGCTGCAAGGCACACTGGACGCTTTCCCCTCCACCTCTTTGAGACGTGGGGGTTCGGGCCATGTTCCTCTGTGCGTCAGTTCCCTGCCTTCAATGTCCCACGCATGATGGTGGCTACGCCAGGGGTGGATCCAGAGTCTAGTCTCGGGAGGGGCACTGCCAGAAAATACATTTTTTGGGGGCAATTTATCAGGGAAATGGCTGGTGTTGGTGCTTCAATCATCACAGCACCATGGTTGATATGGTGTCAGGATGATTGAAATGCATTATTTATATTATTACATTGTTATATAAAATTAAATAGTTCAACTCACCATAATGCAGAATCAGTGGGAGCCCTGAGAGTGTCAATTGCCACCAGATGCAGCTTGTCACTTGCCACTTCGCCTTGCCACCAGATGCAGCTTGTCACTTGCCACGTCGCCTGTCACCAGATGCGGATTGTCACTTGTCATATCGCCTGTCACCAGATGCAGATTGTCACTTGCCACGTCACCTGCCACACATTGCGGATTGTCACTTGCCACTTCACCTGCCACATGTTGCGGATTGTCACTTGCCCATCACCTGCCACACATTGCGGATTGTCACTTGCCACATCACCTGCCACACGTTACGGATTGTCACTTGCCACGTCGCCTGCCACATGTTGCGGATTGTCTCTTGCTGTGTCACTTTCATGCTAAGGTGGTCTCTTGCTGCGTCCCAGAGTCAGGCAGCAGATTACCAGTCAGGCAGCAGAGAGACAATGTCATCTCTCTGCTTCCCGTGGCTGCCTGCACAGTGAGGGCTGAACTGCACTGCAGGGATGCAGGGCGAGCACCAGGCAGTGAGAGATGACATCATCTCTCTGCTCCCTTGCCTGATGGCTCCCTGATTGGCCAGCCGTCCGCTCACCCACCAAGCCACCCAGCTGCTCGCCTGCTCTCTCACCCGCCTGTCGAGCCTCCTGCCCGCTCACCAACCTAGCCGGCCAACAGCCCAGCCCACCCGCGGAGCTGCCCGCTCTCTCACCCGCAGAGCCGCCCACCCGTGGAGCATCCCACCCGCCCACTCACTCACCCGCATTCTTGAGGGGGTAATTGCCCCATTGCCCCCCTGGATCTGCCCCTGGGCTACGCTGATGTCATGCACTGACATTGAGTTTGTCCACCTGGTGTTTCCTTGTGAGGGTTACGTAGCGGAATCCCACATGGGTATTGGCGTCTCCCCTCCCACTATGCGCCTTGTGTGACATTGGTGGTTTCCAATCGGTCGGTAATTGAGCACTTATACTCCCCTCAGTGTGTCCAGACAATTCCTGTGGCTGTTTTTTTCTTGTGGACACTGTGCACCAATTGATCATGTGATGATCTAGATCCCAAGGTAATACTTTGGCCCCTTCCTTTTTTTTTTTCTTACCTGGTTTATTACATTCTTACAGTATTGGTTCATCATCTATACTTTTATTAGGTACACTAGACTGGTATTTGTCATATCAACATTTCTATCCATTCTATTTATTCACAAAGGTTTATTATGATGATGTCACCTTTATCACGCTTATCCATGGGATACCACACTCCCTGGAATGTCTGTCCCCTGATGTTTTGCCATCACTGCACCTTGGGTTATATCCCCTCAACTACCAAAATTGATGAACAATCCAGCTGGACCATAGCCTACATTGCATTTCCATCTTTTTTTTCTTTCTGTATCACCATTAATATTCAAAATTCCTCATTAGGTCTGAATTTGATAGGTAGTTGCAAAAACATTTCGAAGATCAGGCTTTATGGATGTGGAAGGTAGCAAGGTGGATATTCTAATATATCAAGCAAGTGTGTTCTGAGACTATGGACATAAGGGACTGGGGTAGACTGATGCATTGCAGCAATATTTAATGAAAAACCAAAGTACTCCCTGTATGTAACTCAAAGCCTCAAATTTCTGCAGGAACGTACCTTAACGAATAGCTGTTTTGGGATTGAGTAAACAGCAAAAACTCAGATATGCATATGCAGATTTGCAGAACCTATTTTGCGAACTGTTTTCGTGTTTTTAAGACAGATGAATCACCAGATATTAAAATTATAGGATTATGAGAAAAAAACATTTTTCATGAAAAAATTGTTCCTCAGAGTTAGAGATTGTCTTATTTATTTGTCTTATTACAGCAGCACAACAGCCCAAATATTTTTCCTACAGAAACAAATTATTTTAATATATGCTGCACTCATTGGTCATAAGAAAAGCATGTATTAAAGTTATAAAATCAAAGTTAAAAAGCTTTTTATGGCACACAAGGAGCAAGGTAAGAAACTCAACATTTATTGGATCTAACTCCCTCAGCTAAACCATGCAGAGTAGTTTTTATTGTCTCCTAATTTTAAAAACAAATTAGTTATTGACAAATCTTCTTGACTGTTGAGGAGGCACTTTCTGCTCATTTAACAAAGTCCTAATGTAATAATGTTCTCTCAACTGTAAAAACAAAATTATGATACCAGTTATTATTCCTGTAAAAAGTGCTGGGTTAACTGGGCGACAGCAATAACACAGCAACAATAGCAGGCAGTCTGATCAGATTAAAACTAGCAAAAAGAGAAAATGTGCACATGGGCAGGGCAATATAAAATCAATATATAAGTTCCCCAGCACACCTTTTACCTGGTCAGCTAAAAACCTACCTAAACGAAATGGTTTCTAGTCGTTAAGATAAAAACAGAGGTTTTGATGCATTCATTTGCATTATATGCAAATACATGTAGTCACACTGCCAAGGCACCTACAAAAAAGTTTAGTCCTTATTTGATATATATCAGCAATGAATAAACTATCAGCAGGCTTACAAGGCTACGCTACTGCACAGCGAAATGCGTTGATGTCATCATCGCCCTGACGCCACAGCATCATCCCCTGTAGTGTTGGCGAGCATACAAGGGGATTCCTTTGGATCGGAGAGGGACCATACATGTCTCCTTGGTTTGTTGGCCAATCTGACCTTTCATGAAGAGATATCGGGATTGGTGAGAGGAAGTTGCAGCAACCGACGGCATTCGTCCCACTCTACTGGGATATAACTACTTGTCTTGCAGCACAAGAAAGGATGGATATGGGAGTGTAACATACACCTCCCTGGGAAAAACCAGATGCCAAGCATGCACTAAGGAGAAGAAACTGATAGTATCCATGGAAGGGTAAAGTGCTACACCAACCAGCTGACATCTTGATCTTGTAACACTATTGTGAATCATCACGCACTGGTTTCTACATAAACTCCCATTACCCTCTATATCCCTTTCTCCTTGTTCTATAAATGATAAAACCGCCACACTTCCATCCTTCGCTGTATGCCATCCACACATGACCCTTCATCATAGTTATAAAATAGGAAACCTAACCTAACCTACAACTATAGAGACTTTTTTGCGGAATTGCTCTCAGCCACTCTGAATCGTCGCATTTCCAGAAAGGCTTTGAAATAGTGCTCTCAAATTTATTGAACACTATTCAGCATACTGTATACCAAATTCCTCAGCAATATTGACAACTCAGCATACGGGCTCATCAGGAACTCAGTAATTAGTTGGATAAGAACCTTCTGTTCCTCTATACACTGGGATATACTATCTGCACCTGAGACATCCTACCAGCCCCTGCTGATTTGGATCTCCCATCAACCTCCCCTCTCCCTCCTCCCCTCCAGCTCGAGCCTCCAAGTGGTTGACAGTTAGGTGCACCGCCTAGACTGTGTTAGATTCTCATATAGCCTTTTGCCATGGAGGTGTCCCCTTGTGTCAATTGATTTGGCGTCCGTACTAATCGTTACATGTTTTTTGTATATGTCTGTGGTTTATGGCTGTCAATGACACAGCTAGCATGCAACATCTTGCAATGCTAAGCAACAATTTTCCAACTGTTTTCCCAATGGTGGCTAGTAGCAGCACCATGATTTTATATGATATTTGATGTAATATAAAAAGGTGCAGCGCTAATAAACATTTAGATGGTCCATAGGACCGCTTGGTGTGATTCTGCTGGTAATATCACAACCAGTGAACAAAATCAGTGAACACAATTTGTGAAAAAAAGTGATACCATATATAGAATACATGTAGTGAAATAAACATAAGTATTGGTCTTTCTTATGTTGACTCAGTCCATATACTGGTGACACCAAAAATAAAATAAAATGAAGTAAAAAGTGAAAATTGTGAAGAGGCTGATAGAAGATCCACCACCACTCCTAGTAAAGGCTTACCAGAGAGATTGGACACAGATGGGCATATACCCACTGGGTTAATCTAGCTTGTAAAGTGGGGATCCTTGGTAACAGCTACCGCAAAGGACACAATTCTTGGTGGCCCGGGTACTTGCAATGGTGTGTTTGTTAAGGATAGGTCCAATCAGGCATCAATGGTATATGTGAAGGAAATATGAGAGCACATAGCGTGATACAACTGCAATCAACAGTGGCCTGGAGCCGACCAAAACAGAACAGGTTCTGAACCTGCCATAATCCCTGTACACAGCTTGGGCTATGGAGCACACAAAGATATGTCTCCAGACTTCACAAGACTCACCTACAGTGTGTAGCAGCCAGGAACCCTCACAATGAAGGTTGCATACCTTCTTCCTCCTCTTCAGGGGGAGGGGGGCTGTGTGGTCCTGTGCCTGGGACTATGGAGGAGAAAGAAGAGCTCACTCCCTGATAGCAGCAGCTTCTGAGGTGACAGGAGAAAAAGCCGTCAGCCTCCGGTACCATTATCTGCACAAAGAACCTACCGTGCGCACTGACCTTATTAAGCCCTTCAGGAATGGCTGGTGTTTGGGACAAATGGCAGGTGTTTGCAGTTGTCTGCTACGGAGGCCACGCGGGCCTCTTGGAGCATGAGTGGGGTCGCAATAGTGACCTCTGAAGTTGTGCCACTGCTGGAAATACAGGCTGAGAGGAGGTGAGGAAGAGTTGTGGGTGAGGAGAGAGGGCTAAACACTGCAGGTGAGTGGAAGATAAAGAGGCACCAGAGAAATGTGAGCAGATCGAAAATGCGTACATGAAAGGGACGGATGGTGTTCAGAGTCTGGAACATGGAGCACAGTGGTCTGTCTACAGAGGCAAGTGGGCATTTTACCATCTCCTAGCCTAAGGCGGCTGCCTGTGCTGCCCTATGGTGGCGCCGGCCCTGGTTGGGAGTCATGCTGAAGAAAATGAGAAAATCGGGACAGCCGCACTCCAGGAAGATGTATTTCAAAAGTTGTTTATTATAATAAATTCTTGAGCATACAGCATACAAAGCACTGTGGCAGAAAGTACAGGCAATCAGCTAACGCGTTTCGCGTTTATCCCAAGCGCTTACTCACTTACTGAGTAAGCGCTTGGGATAAGCGTGAAACGCGTTAGATGATTCCCTGTACTTTCTGCCACAGTGCTTTGTATGCTGTATGCTCAAGAATTTATTATAATAAACAACTTTTGAAATACATCTTCCTGGAGTGCGGCTGTCCGGATTTTCTCATTTTTTTCAGCATGACTCAGCATTAGCCAGCACCTGGGGCTCTTTATCCTGGGAGACAACTGAGTTGATACCTGGAAGTGGATCTATTCCTGTGCGGTGAGAATTTTTCTGCTTACCTGGTTGGGAGTCAACAGTGACATGGAGGAGCTGGAAGTCAGACCAATCTTCCAGGAACCCATGGGAATGCCAAGCAAGGAATTTGCTTCTGAAAAGGAGCTGGTGTTTAAATAAAACCTCTCACTACATCTAGACAATAGAGAGAAACCTACTTAGGGTAAATAGGGGCTGGGCACATACATTAGGGTTGATTTTTTAAAGAAAAAGTGTTAATTAACAAAGTGAATTTTCACTTTGCAAGGGAGTTTTCCTTTATCTTAGTGAATTGGGTGAAGCTCTACTGACTTCCATCATCCAGTCAGGTGCAAGCAAAAATTCAGGTTTTTGAATATCCCTTGCATATCATTGGGTATTCTTTGCAAAGTGAATTTTCACCACTCACACTAAGCTACATGACATTTCTTTTTGCAAAGTCAATATGCTCAATGCCTTTAATAAATCAACCCCAATGTCTTCAGTGAAACAAAAATTGGAGACTGATTATACCACAACTTTATTGCAAAAAGGGATGCTTACTGGATGGCACAGCCAGCTCGCCTTGCCCATGTAGTCAACTTGCTTGCCAACATAATCACCACAAGGAGAGCCACATTGTGAAAAAGGGAAGACTAAGAAATGTCTCTAATCAGCTCAGAAGGAGGTTTCTGTAGAATGGACGAAGTTAAAATCTCATGGTTGGGGGGGGGGGTGGTCTTATAAGAAGAGCTATATGGGCGACCCCCTCAATTTAAATCTGCATCTAGGTCTAAATCAAAAAATGAGCAGCCAATTGACAATGACCTCTGAAAATGAATAGCCAAGGCTGACACTTGATTTTTCTTTTACATGAATTCAATTGAGAAGATCTAAGGAAAATGAGCACTTACACAGTGCAATAAGATCATACAATAGTAGAAACAAATTCAAAAGGAGTTCCTCTTTGCAAGTATTATACATTAATCAATGATGAAGAAATAAAAAAAGAGAAATAACACACAGGCCCAGCAGCATTAAATTAATAGGTAATCAAATAACAAAGCTAAGCCTGAAATTGTGATGCGTTTTCTATCCAAAAAAGGAGAGCACTTCAGCTGGGGACCATAGAACTAAAAATCCCATTCAGTCGTCTATGGGACCACTCTAGCTTGTGGGCAAAATGCCAGTTCCAAGGCAGAGAGAATCAGAGAGAAGAAAAAAATAAAGCAAACAAAAAAGAAAAAGATATAAAAAAAAGGAAAAAAAAGGAGGGGAGAGGGAGGAAGGGGGGGGGGGCAACCCTGTCCCGGAGGCTCACAATGACATATATTAACACGCTGTACTAGATTACAGTTCTAGGAAGTGCAAAGGCAGTTGTGATGATGGGAAGTAATCTAGCCAGGGCTGCCAGATACGCAGAAATGTATTGTGTTTGTCAGTTAGAATCGCCATCAATTTCTCATTCATGTACCTGCACCCAACTTTTCACTTAGTCGAAGTTGAAAATAGGCATCTTCAATGCTTTGGCAATCATCTGTTTCATGGCCGAGTATATATGGGTCACGAGAGCACACTCTCATTTGGTAGCGCCTTCTATCGGTTTGTGATGGAGCGCCTCCCAAGGGTCTTTTCGTAAGTTAATGTGTAACACCGAGTTGACCATGTTGTAAACCCTTATCCAGTCTTTTGACCTTAGGGCATGTCCACCATATATACTTCATATCACCTAGGTCTGAGCATCCCCTAAAGCATGTAGAAGGGTATGTAAGGAGACATTTAGCAATTCTAGCCTGGGTAAAGTACCACCGAGACAAGATCCTGAAAGAGTTTTCTAAACTTATTTTATGTTACGAGAGGAATGAAATAATGCCTCTCAGATTTTATTCTAGGTCTCGGGGGTTTGCGCCCCAGGGGGAAAGTCCCCTTCCCAATAGAAGCAGTAAGATGGGGTACGTGAGTTAAAATTATTCAGAATAGAAGAATATATTAGGGAAATGAGACCTTGGGTTGTGGGGGACATTCAACATTTGGTTGCAAACGCTGTTGTCTTCGTTGACCAATTGTGTTTTGTTGTTAGGGATTCCAACAGGTGGTGAATTTGATGGCCATGGAATTTCTCAGAGTCTGGAATATTATATGTAGCTTCAAGATATTGGAGGGGACAGTAAGGACCCAAATGTCGTCAAGCCCTTACTGTGCCACCAGTGATAGCTCTGGGGATTTTCCAAACTTGGGGAGAAAAAAGGGCATTTGAATATTTCAAGAAGAGGAAGATGTGGCTATATCAGATGAGTCAAGTATTTTATAGAGTCCCATACCACATGGGTTTGGGACAGAACAGGGTTTAGAGGTTTAGGGCACAAATGGGGGAGAGCCAAGGTAGAGAAGAGAGTGGGACCGGGTCAGTATCTATTACATTGGTAAGGGTCCAGAGAGGCACGGCCCTTCCTGCAAATAGTTGGGCTAGAGGAGCTATCTGAGCCACTATGTAGTAATAAGTAATATTTGGCATTCCTAGCCCTCCCTGAGACTTAGGTCTATAGAGTATGTGTCTGTTCTGCCTCTTTTTATTTGGGCCCCAGATAAACTTAAAAAGGAGACGCTGCAGTGAGTGTAGGATATGCGGGGGGAACAGAACAGGCAAAACCCTGAAATGATAGAGCAATTTTGGCAAGAGAGTCCTCTTTACCACATACAGTATCTCACAGAAGTGAGTAAAACCCTCACATTTTTGTAAACATTTTATTATATCTTTTCATGTGACAACACTGAAGAGATTACACTTTGCTACAATGTAAAGCAGTGAGTGTGCAGTTTGTATAACAGTGTAAATTTGCTGTCCTTTCAAAATAACTCAACACACAGCCATTACTGTCTAAACCGCTGGCAAAAGTGAGTACACCCCTAAGTGAAAAAGTCCAAATTGGGCCCGAAGTGTCAATATTTTGTGTGGCCACCATTATTTTCCAGCACTACTCTAACCCTCTTGGGCATGGAGTTCACCAGAGCTTCACAGGTTACCACTGGAGTCCTCTTTCACTCTTCCATGAGGACATCACAGAGCTGGTGGATGTTAGAGACCTTGCGCTCCTCCACATTCCGTTTGTGGATGCCCCACAGATGCTCAGTAGGGTTTAGGTCTGGAGACATGCTTGGCCAGTCCATCACCTTTACCCTCAGCTTCTTTAGCAAGGCATTGGTCGTCTTGGAGGTAAATTTGGGGTCGGTATCATGCTGGAATACTGCCCTGCGGCCCAGTCTCCGAATGGAGGGGATCATGCTCTGCTTCAGTATGTTACAGTACATAGTGGCATTCATGGTTTCATCAATGAACTGTAGCTCCCCAGTGCTGGCAGCACTCATGCAGACCCGGACCATGACACTCCCACCACCATGATTGACTGTAGGCAAGACAGACTTGTCTTTGTACTCCTCACCTGGTTGCTGACACACACGCTTGACACCATCTGAACCAAATAAGTTTATCTTGGTTTCAGACCACAGGACATGGTTCCAGTAATCAATGTCCTTAGTCTGCTTGTCTTCAGCAAACTGTTTGCAAGCTTTCTTGTGCATCATCTTTAGAAGAGACTTCCTTCTGGGATGACAGCCATGCAGACCAATCTGATGCAGTGTGCTGCGTATGGTCTGAGCACTGACAGGCTGACCCCCCCCACCCCTTCAACCTCTGCAGCAATGCTGGCAGCAGTCATACGTCTGTTTCCCAAAGACAACCTCTGGATATGACGCTGAGCACGTGCACTCAACTTCTTTGGTTGACCATGGCGAGGCCTGTTCTGAGTGGAACCTATCCTTTTAAACTGCTGTATGGTCTTGACCACTATGCTGCATCTTAGTTTCAGGTTCTTGGAAATCTTCTTATAGCCTAGGCCATCTTTTATGTAGAGCAACAATTGTTTTTTTCAGACCCTCAGAAAATTATTTGCCATGAGGTGCCATTTTGAACTTCCAGTGACCAGTATGAGAGATTGAGAGCGATAACACCAAATTTAACACACCTAAAAAACACCTAAAATATAAAATATTTACAAAAATGTAAGGGGTGGACTCACTTTTGTGAGATACTGTATATTTGCCCCAGCCAAGAGATATGTGTTTTGTTCCACGACTCTATTAGTCAAGTCAGAGTTCTAGTGAGAGGAGGATAGTTGGCTCCATATAAGGCCGAGTATGTTGGGGTAAGCGTGATTCCAAGATAAGAGATCGGACCATTGGAAGGAGAATTGAGTTTGCACACTCTGAAGGGTGGCATCTGATAGAGAGCTGACACTTGATTTTTGATGGTTCTCAAACCAAACTTTCTCTCCAGAATGTTCACTAATGGAGGATTGTGCAATGGGCTTGCCCAGGTCTGCATGGCCACCTATCCTTTGTCTTGTGCCAGACATTGCCACATGAAAAAACAAGAATGGTACCAGAAAGGGAGATTATGAGAATTCCCATAATAAGACCTAGCAATGCCACACCTGATTTGCCTTTGGGTTACTCACGGAACCAGGAGAAAGACAAGGCCCGCAATCTTGGGGAGAGGTGGGGTAAGTAGTAGAACAGTTTTCAAAGCAGGTGGTGTATGTATAAATATTATGTGTCCCTAGTAGAGATGAAGTGAAATGGTAACTCAGCTCATTAATATCCAAAGAAACTGATCATCTACTGAGGAAGGGCTGTGATTGGCCGATACGCGTCTAGAAGGGAGGAGCCGATAGCCACGTTCAGCCAGGCACTGTGTATGTGGACACGGCGGTGCTAGTCTGGAGGTTTTTAAGTGATTTTAAAAGTCTTTATCTTGTAAGTGCAACTTGTCTGTTTGGAGGCTTTGAATAAATTTGTATACGGAGAACACTATGGTCTCTATACTTATTATTTACATGTCCTAAACTCATGGAATCTTGAGCCAAGCTGGGAGATGATCCGTTTCTTTGAATATTAATTAGCTTAGTTACCATTAAGAAAAGAGCCATCTGGATTACCCACCATTGATTGGGAAGAGGAAGTGAGAGCATAGAGCACAAGAAGAGTTTTTCATGTTTTATTTCTTAATTTTTTCATTTTATGAACTATTCATTTATATGTAGGATTTATTTATTTTAGAGATTTGCACTTTATATTTATACTTTTACACATAGCGCTACAATTATTTATGTACTATCCATTTTTTTAAGAACAATCGTTTTTTTCAGGAGCAGTGATTTTAACCACTTGCCGACCGGCAACGTTGTGCCCTTTAACCAGTTGCCGACCGCCTAACGCAGATATACTGCGTCAGAATGGCACGGGCAGGCAAAATCACATACCTGGTACGTGATCTGCCTCCCGCGGGCGGGGGGCACATCGGGCCCCCCCGGAGCCCATGGCGGTCGGCTTTGTTAGGGGAGCGATAAAGGCTGAGGGGGAGACCACTCATTCGTGGCCACCCCCTCGCAATCGCTCCCCACGAATTAGATTCTTCCTCTGCTGCTGTATAGTAAACAACGGCAGAGGAAGTGGTGTCATTGCTCCTCGGCTCGGTATTTTACGTTCCGGCGTCGAGGAGATAAGACATCGATGTAAGTGCACAACACATACACACACAGTAAAACATGCCAGGCACACTTTTCACCCCCCCATCACCCCCCAATCACCCCCTGATCACCCCCCAATCAACCCCCCCCCCCCGCTGTCACAGTGACACCAAGCAGTTTTTTTTTCTGATTACTGCATTTGTGTCAGTTTGTGACAGTTAGTGTGGTAGGGCAGTTAGGGTTAGCCCCCTTTAGATCTAGGGTACCCCCCTAACCCCCCCTAATAAAGTTTTAACCCCTTGATCAACCCCCGTCACCAGTGTCACTAAGCGATTGTTTTTCTGATCGCTGTATTAGTGTCACTGGTGAAGCTAGTTAGGGAGGTAAATATATAGGTTCGCCGTCAGCGTTTTATAGCGTCAGGGACCCCCATATACTACCTAATAAAGGTTTTAACCCCTTGATTGCCCCTAGTTAACCCTTTCACCAGTGACCACAGTATAACTGTTATGGGTGACGCTGGTTAGTTAGTTTATTTTTTATAGTGTCAGGGCACCTGCCGTTTATTACCTAATAAAGGTTTAGCCCCCTGATCGCCCGGCGGTGATATAACTTAGGTTTTAGGGTCAAATCTGTGTCGCCCCAGGCAGTGTCAGGTTAGTGCCAGTACCGCTAACACCCATGCACCCACCATACACCTCCCTTAGTGGTATAGTATCTGAACGGATGAATACGGTATCTGATCCGATCAGATCTATACTAGCGTCCCCATCAGTTTAGGGTTCCCAAAAATGCAGTGTTAGCGGGATCATCCCAGATACCTGCTAGCACCTGCATTTTGCCCCTCCGCCCAGCCCGGCCCAGCCCAGCCCGCCCAAGTGCAGTATTGATCGATCACTGTCACTTACAAAACACTAAACGCATAACTGCAGCGTTCGCAGAGTCAGGCCTGATCCCTGCGATCGCTAACAGTTTTTTTGGTAGCACTTTGGTGAACTGGCAAGCACCATCCCCAGGCAGTGTCAGGTTAGTGCCAGTAGCGATAACACCCACGCACGCACCATACACCTCCCTTAGTGGTATAGTATCTGAACGGATCAATATCTGATCCGATCAGATTTATACTAGCATCCCCAGCAGTTTAGGGTTCCCAAAAACGCAGTGTTAGCGGGATCATCCCAGATACCTGCTAGCACCTGCATTTTGCCCCTCCGCCCAGCCCAGTCCAGTCCAGCCCACCCAAGTGCAGTATCGATCGATCACTGTCACTTACAAAACACTAAACGCATAACTGCAGCATTCGCAGATTCAGGCCTGATCCCTGCGATCGCTAATGCCGCGTACACACGAGCGGACTTTACGACAGACTTTGCCCGGCGGACTTTTCAACGTACTTTACGACGGACTTTCTGAATGAACGGACTTGCCTACACACAATCCACCAAAGTCCGTCGAATTCGTACGTGATGACGTACGACCGGACTAAAACAAGGAAGTTCATAGCCAGTAGCCAATAGCTGCCCTAGCGTGGCTTTATGTCCGTCGAACTAGCATACAGACGGCGGAGTTTTCGACCGGACTCGATTTCGACGGATTAATTTAAAACATGTTTCAAATATAAATCCGTCCAAATTTTGAGAAAACAAAGTCCGCTGGAGCCCACACACGATCGAATTGTCCAACCAAATCCCGTCCGCCGGGCAAAGTCTGCCGTAAAGTCCGCTCGTGTGTACGCGGCATAAGAGTTTTTTTGGTAGCGTTTTGGTGAACTGGCAAGCACCAGCGGCCTAGTACACCCAGGTCATAGTCAAACCAGCACTGCAGTAACACTTGGTGACGTGGCGAGTCCCATAAGTGCAGTTCAAGCTGGTGAGGTGGCAAGCACAAGTAGTGTCCCGCTGCCACCAAGAAGAAGAAAAACACAGTCATGCCCATAATGTCCTTCCTGCTGCATTCGCCAATCCTAATTGGGAACCCACCACTTCTGCAGCACCCGTACTTCCCCCATTCACATCCCCAACCAAATGCAGTCGGCTGCATGAGAGGCTTTTTTTAATGTCCTCCCGAGTACCCCTACCCAACGAACCCCCCCAAAAAAGATGTCGTGTCTGCAGCAATCGCAGATATAGGCGTGACACCCACTATTATTTTCCCTCCTGTCCTGACAATCCTGGTCTTTGCATTGGTGAATGTTTTGAACGCTACAATACACTCGTTGAGTATTAGCGTAGGGTACAGCATTGCACAGACTAGGCACACTTTCACAGAGTCTCCCAAAATGCATTTTGAGAGACCCGAACCTGGAACCGGTTACAGTTATAAAAGTTACAGTTACAAAAAAAGTGTAAAAAAACCCCACAAAAGAATATATCAAAATTTTAAAAAAATAGTTGTCGTTTTATTGTTCTCTCTCTCTCTCTCTATTCTCTCTCTATTGTTCTGCTCTTTTTTACTGTATTCTATTCTGCAATGTTTTATAGTTATTATGTTTTATCATGTTTGCTTTTCGGGTATGCAATTTTTTATACTTTACTGTTTACTGTGTTTTATTGTTAACCATTTTTTTGTTTTCAGGTATGCCATTCAGCTGCAGAGCGGATTTATTTCTCTTGACAGTAACAGCGTTTGCTCCCACGAAATGTAAAGCCCTGACTCCAGCTGAGGTGATATATGCCGAAGCATGGGGGCAGCAGGAGCAGAGGAGCGATTTGCTCCTAACTTTTGGGGCGGATGCCCCCATGCTTCGGCATATATAAATGGTGCATATATAAATGGTATGCCCATCATTAGAAGTGGGTGGATGAAGGGAGGTATTCCAATGGTGGGTATACCCACTGATCAATCTCTTTTTTTCATGCAGCCCACAGGCTGCATGAAAAAAAAAAAGATTACAATATATGCCCAACAAGGACCAGCAACGTACTGGTATGTTGCTGGACTTTGAGTGGTTATACCATTATGATGCCTGCAGGTTTAGGTGTCATCTTGGTATCATTCCTTTCAGCCAGCGGTCGGCTTTCATGTAAAAGCAATCCTAGCGGCTAATTAGCCTCTAAACTGCTTTTACAAGCAGTGGGAGGGAATGTCCCCCCCCTCCCACTGTCTTCCATGTTTTTCTCTGGCTCTCCTGTCTCAACAGGGAACCTGAGAATGCAGCCGGTGATTCAGCCAGCTGACCATAGAGCTGATCAGAGACCAGAGTGGCTCCAAACATATCTATGGCCTAAGAAACCGGAAGCTACAAGCATTTTATGACTTAGATTTCGCCGGATGTAAACAGCGCCATTGGGAAATTGGGGAAGCATTTTATCACACCGATCTTGGTGAGATATAGGGTCTAATAGACCCCATTTTTTTCAAAAAAAGAGTACCTGTCACTACCTATTGCTATCATAGGGGATATTTACATTCCCTGACATAACAATAAAAATGATAAAAAAAAAAAAAATGAAAGGAACAGTTTAAAAATAAGATAAAAAAGCAAAAAAAAAAAAAAGCACCCCTGTCCCCCCTGCTCTCGCACAAAGGCGAACGCAAGCGTTGGTCTGGCGTCAAATGTAAACAGCAATTGCACCATGCATGTGAGTTATCACCGCGAAGGTCAGATCGAGGGCAGTAATTTTAGTAGCAGACCTCCTCTGTAAATCTAAAGTGGTAACCTGTAAAGGCTTTTAAAGGCTTTTAAAAATGTATGTAGTTTGTCGCCACTGCACGTTTGTGCGCAATTTTAAAGTATGTCATGTTTGGTATCCATGTACACGGCCTAAGATCATCTTTTTTTTATTTCATCAAACATTTGGGCAATATAGTGTGTTTCAGTGCATTAAAATTAAAAAAAGTGTGTTTTTTCCCCAAAAAATGTGTTTGAAAAATCGCTGCGCAAATACTGTGTGAAAAAAATATGAAACACCCACCATTTTATTCTGTAGGGCCTTTGCTTTGAAAAAAATATAATGTTTGGGGGTTCAAAGTAATTTTCTTGCAAAAATGTTTTTTTTTTCATGTAAACAAATAGTGTCAGAAAGGGCTTTGTCTTCAAGTGGTTAGAAGAGTGGGCGATGTGTGACATAAGCTTCTAAATGTTGTGCATAAAATGCCAGGACAGTTCAAAACCCCCCTAAATGACCCCATTTTGGAAAGTAGACACCCCAAGCTATTTGCTGAGTGGTATGACGAGTCCATGGAATATTTTATATTGTGACACAAGTTGCAGGAAAAAGACAATTTTTTTTTTTTGCACAAAGTTGTCACTAAATGATATATTGCTCAAACATGCCATGGGAATATGTGAAATTACACCCCAAAATACACTCTGTTGCTTCTCCTGAGTACGGGGATACCACATGTGTGAGACTTTTGACTTTTTGGGAGCCTAGCCGCATACAGGACCCCAAAAACCAAGCACCGCCTTCAGGCTTTCTAAGGGTGTAAATTTTTGATTTCACTCCTCACTGCCTATCACAGTTTTGGAGACCATGGAATGCCCAGATGGCACAACCCCCCCCCCCATTTTGGAAAGTAGACACCCCAATCTATTTGCTGAGAGGTATGGTGAGTATTTTGCAGACCTCGCTTTTTGTCACAAAGTTTTGAAAATTGAAAAAAGAAAAAAAAATACATTTTTCTTTTCTTTCTTCATTTTCAAAAACAAATGAGAGCTGCAAAATACTCACCATGCCTCTCAGCAAATAGCTTGGGGTGTCTACTTTCCAAAATGGGGTCATTTGGGGGGGGGGGTTGTGCCATCTTGGCATTTTATGGCCTTGGAAACTGTGATAGGTAGTGAGGAGTGAAATAAAAAATGTACGCCCTTAGAAATCCTGAAGACGGTGCTTGGTTTTCGGGGCCCCGTACGCGGCTAGGCTCCCAAAAAGTCCCACACATGTGGTATCCCCATACTCAGGAGAAGCAGCTAAATGTATTTTGGGGTGCAATTCCACATATGCCCATGGCCTGTGTGAGCAATATATCATTTAATGACAACTTTTTGTAATTTTTTTTTTTTTGTCATTATTCAATCACTTGGGACAAAAAAAATTAATATTCAATGGGCTCAACATGCCTCTGAGCAATTTCCTTGGGGTGTCTACTTTCCAAAATGGGGTCATTTCGGGGGGGGGGGTTTGTACAGCCCTGCCATTTTAGCACCTCAAGTAGGGATGAGCCGAACACCCCCCTTTTCGGTTCGCACCAGAACATGCGAACAGGAAAAAAGTTTGTTCGAACACGCGAACACCGTTAAAGTCTATGGGACACGAACATGAATAATCAAAAGTGCTAATTTTAAAGGCTTATATGCAAGTTATTGTCATAAAAAGTGTTTGGGGACCTGGGTCCTGCCCCAGGGGACATGGATCAATGCAAAAAAAAGTTTTAAAAACGGCCGTTTTTTCAGGAGCAGTGATTTTAATAATGCTTAAAGTCAAACAATAAAAGTGTAATATCCCTTCAAATTTCGTAGCTGGGGGGTGTCTATAGTATGCCTGTAAAGGGGCGCATGTTTCCTGTGTTTAGAACGGTCTGACAGCAAAATGACATTTCAAAGGAAAAAACCCATTTAAAACTACTCGCGGCTATTGCATTGCCTGTCTGACAATACACATAGAAGTTTATTGATAAAAACGGCATGGGAATTCCCCACAGGGGAACCCTGAACCAAAATAAAAAAAAAAAATGACGTGGGGTCCCCCTAAATTCCATACCAGGCCCTTCAGGTCTGGTATGGATATTAAGGGGAACCCTGGACAAAATTTAAAAAAAAATGACGTGGGGGTCCCCCTAAATTCCATACCAGACCCTTCAGGTCTGGTATGGATTTTAAGGGGAATCCCGCGCAAAAAAAAAAAAAAACAGCATGGGGTCCCCCCAAAAATCCATACTAGACCCTTATCCGAGCACGCAACCTGGCAGGCCGCAGGAAAAGAGGGGGCGCCGAGAGTGCGCCCCCCCTCCTGAACCGTACCAGGCCACATGCCCTCAACATTGGGAGGGTGCTTTGGGGTAGCCCCCCAAAACACCTTGTCCCCATGTTGATGAGGACAAGGGCCTCATCCCCACAACCCTGGCCGGTGGTTGTGGGGGTCTGCGGGCGGGGGGCTTATCGGAATCTGGAAGCCCCCTTTAACAAGGGGACCCCCAGATCCCGGCCCCCCCCCTGTGTGAAATGGTAAGGGGGTACTTACCCCTACCATTTCACTAAAAAACTGTCAAAAATGTTAAAAATGACAAGAGACAGTTTTTGACAATTCCTTTATTTAAATGCTTCTTCTTTCTTCTATCTTCCTTCATCTTCTTCTTCTGGTTCTTCCTCCGGCGCTCTCGTCCAGCATCTCCTCCGCGGCGTCTTCTATCTTCTTCTCCTCGGGCCGCTCCGCACCCATGGCATGGGGGGAGGCTCCCGCTCTTCTCTTCATCTTCTTCATCTTCTTCTCTTCTTCTTTTCTTCTCTTCTTCTCTTCTTCTCTTCTTCATTTTCTTCTCTGGGCTGCTCCACATCCATGCTGGCATGGAGGGAGGCTCCCGCTGTGTGACGGCGTCTCCTCGTCTGACGGTTCTTAAATAATGAGGGGCAGGGCCACCCGGGGACCCCGCCCCCCTCTGACGCACGGTGACTTGACGGGGCTTCCCTGTGACGTCATGGGGAATGCCACAGGGAAGTCCAGTCCTGTCCCGTGCATCAGAGGGGGGCGGGGCCCCCGGGTGGCCCCACCCCCCGTTATTTAAGAACCGTCAGACAAGGAGACGCTGTCACACAGCGGGAGCCTCCCTCAATGCCAGCATGGATGCGGAGCGGCCCGGAGAAGAAAATGAAGAAGAGAAGAAAAGAAGAAGAGAATTTAGGGGAACCCCCACGTCATTTTTTTTTAAATTTTGGTTCGGGGTTCCCCTGTGGGGAATTCCCATGCCGTTTTTATCAATGAACTTCTATGTGTATTGTCGGACAGGCAATGCAATAGCCGCGAGTAGTTTTAAATGGGTTTTTTCCCTCGAAATGTCATTTTGCTGTCAGACTGTTCTAAACACAGGAAACATGCGCCCCTTTACAGGCATACTATAGACACCCCCCAGCTACGAAATTTAAAGGGATATTACACTTTTATTGTTTGACTTTAAGCATTATTAAAATCACTGCTCCTGAAAAAACGGCCATTTTTAAAACTTTTTTTTGCATTGATCCATGTCCCCTGGGGCAGGACCCAGGTCCCCAAACACTTTTTATGACAATAACTTGCATATAAGCCTTTAAAATTAGCACTTTTGACTTCTCCCATAGACTTTTAAAGGGTGTTCCGCGGCATTCGAATTTGCCGCGAACACCCCAAATTGTTTGCTGTTCGCGAACTTGCGAACAGCCAATGTTCGAGTCGAACATGAGTTCGACTCGAACTCGAAGCTCATCCCTAACCTCAAGAAATGAGATAGACAGTCATAAACTAAAAGCTGTGTAACTTTGTAGACGCTATAACTTTTGCGCAAACCAAAAAATATAAGCTTATTGACATTTTTTTTACCAAAGACATGTGGCTGAATACATTTTGGACTAAATGTATGACTAAAATTGAGTTTATTGTATTTTTTTACAACAAAAAGTAGAAAATATAGTTTTTTTTCAAAATGTTCGGTCTTTTTCCGTTTATAGCGCAAAAAATAAAAACCACAGAGGTGATAAAATAGCATCAAAAGAAAGCTCCATTTGTGGGAACAAAAGGAAAAATTTAGTTTGGGTACAGCATTGCATGACCGCACAATTAGCAGTTAAAGCGACGCAGTGCCAAATTGTAAAAAGTGCTCTGGTCAGGAAGGGGGTATATCCTTCCGGGGCTGAAGTTGTTAAGAGCAGCCAGAGATGGGCCCATGCCTGCTGCATGGCAGGGGACCACGGGCACTAGAGCCAGTACAGGGATGTAAACACATAAATCCCTGTTCTGTCAGGGGAGAGGAGACATATTGTTGTTCCTACTTAGTATAACGATATGACTCCTCCCCAGTCAGTCCTATCCTCATACAGAGGTATATAGAAAACACCGCGCTAACCAGTAGAATAAAAGCTGCTGCATACAGTTTGACAAAAACAACAAAATAGGCATATGGAAAAATGCAGCGCATGTACAAATGAAAATAGGTCTTTAGAATGGTGAAACAGTAAAGAAATCACTAATTGACCACAGGTGCCTTGAAACACAAACGTCCATAGATGGATGTGAATGTCCAACCGCACAGGAGGTGTAAGTACTCCAAGGGGTGGTGATGGTCTGGTGGTTGTCAGAAAACACCTGGCATCATGCAGCGACTTCCCAACCGAGAAACTGGGTCCCAATGGGTCATTCAGAGAAAGTACAAAAAAGCCTCTTACCAGATCCTGTGGATTCCCATGTCAGCGACAGGGAATCGCATGCGCAGTTTGTCACAAATGACGTGGAATGGGAGCTCAGGAATCGCCAATCGCTTGGATTGTGGTCTGTATGGATCTCGGCCAGCAACCGGATGGGTCCTCACAACGAACCGTCCTCACACCGAACCGTCCCAGCGTGCATCAGAAGTTTCACAAATGGTCCCCCGAAAGGAGCAGTTGGAGGGACTGGATCTCATGCGGTAAATGTGGAAACAAAAAGAATGTGCCTCCACATGGTGCAGATAAAAAAGGGTGTTTTTATTGACAAAAACGACCATACACAAATAAAAGCGTGATCACGGTGGATAAAAACAAATGGGCAACAAAGAGAGTGGTGTATGTACCCGACGCGTTTCGACCTAGGGGTCTTCAACAGGGGCATAGACCACTCACTCTAAGTTGCCAAATATATATAATAAAATTATTTAGAGAAGGACCAATCACAAGGGCTGAAAAACCAGGAGATTTGATTGGGTGAATACAATCACATGACTTGCTTGAATGTCTAGACATGAAGATCATACACAATTTCTATATAAATAAATGAATGACATTAAGGTGAAGCCCAGGAGACTGTATAAAGGTCTACCAGCAGAAAAATATATAACTATATGCTCTCTCTAACAAAAATAAAGCATTTAAAGATTAAATGAAAACAGCACTCCTCTGCTGACAGTCCGGCAGAATGTACCGCCCTGTCAGCCAGAGGAGCCAATCCTCAATAGGAAGACAAAAGGTGTTGAGTGGAGCTGACCAATAGGCCGCTATGTATGAGTCGGCCTCTATCCCTGAACGCCCACATGACCAGTCTGTGTAGGAAATTATGTCACGTCCGTGGGCGTGTCTGACGTCTCCCTCTCACATGACTCATTGGGCCAATCAGAGAGCAAACATCCCACTCAACTCTGCTGTACGTACAATCCGTACACCGCAGAGGGATGGGACTTAAATAAATACACCTAGCGTCCCGGCAATGCAATCCAGCAAGCAACGGACGCTAAATGAGGCAAAACAGCATCCCTATGGTGTATGTGTACAAAAATGTGTTATGCAGCAGACCGGGACCCGATGACCCGGAAGTGTGCATAGAACTCCTGTGAACCGGAAGTGTATTGGAAGTGGGGACACATATAGTGAAATATAATGTGTTGGGAAATGACTAGCTGAGGTGAAATCACATCGATGTGCAAAAAAATTTACTGGAGTGGCATTGTAAATGTCTCTTAAGGTCCATGTGTGTTTTGGTGGGACTGAAATGAAAAATTAAAAAATTGAAAAATTATGTGAACACAAAATCTCCGGAACGCACATAGTAAAATGTGTTAAAATGAATATATATGTGGAGGGAATGTGTGGATTTGTAAAGTGACCCAAATATCTGGCAATTATCCTTTATGATCCCTTGACTGTGAAAAATCATCAGCATAGACCGAATGGGTCAATTTTGATTGGACCAATTTCAATTGGGTGAATAGATAACCCTCTAAGGTGAACCATATATAAGCTGTGTACCAACTTCTGAATATGGGTGAAAAAAAGGGGAGAGGGGGAGGGGGAGTAAAAGTGTTAAAATCATGAAATAAAGAATAAAAAAATGATAATAAAGAGAGGGAGGGACATGCATTGAGATGTGGAAGGGGTTTAGGATTGGTTGATAAAGGAGTTGAGGTCCCACTCCACGTTTAAACCTAACGGGAAATAGGACCTCAACTCCCATATCCAATAAGTCTCGAGGCGTGACACTCCTCGGAGGCGGGACTCTCCTCTCCAATGTGGGACAAATTTGTCAATCACCTGGAATAAAGTCCCGGTAGGGTCTTTATTATGGTGTTCCAGATAATGACGGGGTACTGTATGTTTGTCCTTGCCTTTCTTGATACCTGCCACATGTTCATTAACTCGTATACAGAAAGTTCTGATGGTACGTCCAACGTACTGTTTGTGGCAGGGGCAAGTAATGAGGTAGACAATGTATTGTGATGTACAAGTTGTGAAGTGTTTCATCTGGTAAGTGAGGGAGGTGACTGTGGATTGGAAAGTGGTACTTTTTTGTCTGCCTCGAATGTTGTGGAGGCAGACATTGCATCTACGGCAGGGGTAATAACCCTGACATTCCTGAAAAAATGAAACTCTTTTGGGGGGGTCTATTATATTCGGAGCAATCTGTCCTTGAATGGACCGTGCTCCCCTGAATACAACAGCCGCCCGTTCAGGAAGAACTGACCCCAGTAGATTGTCATTTAAAAGTACCTTCCAGTGTTTTTTGAATATAGCTTTTACTTGTTTGGACTGAATGGAGTGAGTGGTGAAGAAAGCCCATTTGTGCATAGGTTCAGCTGTGGATTTAGGGCGTTCTATCAAAGTGGATTCTCTATCAGTGGATAGTGCCCTATTGAGTTCCTCGTCTAGATGTCTGGGATCATAACCTTTTTCAATAAATCGATCTCTCAGAACTAGCGATTGTGACTGGAAATCAATAGCATTGGTACAGTTGCGTCGTAGTCTCAAAAATTGGCTACGGGGAACAGACTTGAGCCACTGCTCCTGATGGCAACTGTCAATGGGAATGAATCCGTTCCGGTCAGTGGCCTTGAAATACGTGCGGAACTCCAAATGTTTGTCAACCACAAATATTTCAAGGTCCAAAAAATGTACACTGGTAGAGCTGGCCTCATAGCTCAAAGATATTCCTCTATCATTAGAATTGAGACTGGTCATGAAACTGTCAAGTGATGTACAGTCACCATCCCATAGGAAGAGGATGTCGTCTATGTACCTGGCCCAGAGGATCAATTCGGATCTCTGGGCCGCATAGACGACATCCTCCTCCCACTGGGCCATGAAGAGGTTGGCGAGGCTGGGGGCGTACTTGGCCCCCATAGCCACGCCCCTCTTCTGTAGAAAAAATTGATTCTGGAACCAAAAATAATTGTGTTCCGTTGCAAATATGAGTAATTGCATAATGAAATTACGCTGAAGGGAAGGGAGCTTGTTGTCTCTAGATAGGTGTTTCTCAACCGCCTCAAAGCCCAAGTGATGTGGGATGCACGTATAAAGTGCCGCCACATCTGCTGTGACTAAAAGCATCCCTTCTGAAACTGAAACAGGTTCCAGTAATCTAATGGTGTCTCTAGTGTCCTTGAGATAGGACTGCGTGGAACGAACCAACGGCTGTAAATAAAAATCTACGTATTTACCAATACGGGCTGTGACTGAGTCAATCCCGCTGACAATAGGTCTGCCAGGGGGATTGACTGAGTCCTTATGGACTTTAGGAAGATAATAGATAGCTGGGATGCGTGGGGCTTGTGGGACTAGAAAACTTTTTTCCTTTTTGTTTAAAATCCCTAGCGCATAACCTTCCTCAATAAGTTTGACCAGAGCCTTTTTGAAAGGTGTAGTGGGGTCCGTGGGAATAGGGCTGTAAGTGTTCGAATCGTTAAGAATTCTATATATCTCTTTAAGGTAATCAACCTTATCAAGAACTACAATCCCGCCCCCCTTATCCGCAGGGCGGATTATAAGGTTCTTTTTCTCACAAAGAGATCTGAGGCCGTTTTTTATGTCAGATTGAATATAGACACGTTTTTTCTGTTTGTTTAATTTGTCCAGATCCCCCAGAACAAGGTTTATGAAAACCTGTATGGAGGGAGCTAGAGAGCCTGGGGGGTTAAATGTAGATGGATTGGATAATCCTGAATGTGTAACTTGTACATCAGACAAGCTAGAATCTACGGGTTCAGAACCTGTATGTGTATTGGCTGGAGCCGGGGGGATTGTAGTGGATGAAATCCCCTTATTGTTAAATCCCATAGGGGGTTTGGTCAGAAAGTGTCTTTGTATGCTCAATTTACGTGTGAACTTGAGGACGTCAATAAAGGTGGAAAATTTGTTGAGGGGTTTGGGCGGAACAAATTTGAGTCCTCTGTCAAGGACAGATTTCTCTGCCTCCGTCAGAGTGGCCGAACTCAAATTAAAGATACCTTTTCCTTTTATGTTCTTTTTCTTTTGGGATTGTGCCCTCCTCCCCCCTCTGGACCCTCTTTTCTTTCTGTATACCCCAGATGTCCCTCCATGGTTCTCTGAAAATCCAAAGAGTAACTAGGACCAGGTTGATTTTGATTATAGTTGTAAGGAGATCTATGGTAGTAATCCTCCTCCCTCCCAGAATAGCCATAGGTATCTCCATGTGTTTCATAAGGAGTATTTTCTCTGAGGGGAGTGAAACGGTTAGTCACCCGAACAGGGGTATGGTACCCATAATCCTGATTTGGATGTTGTGGTCCGTGGTGGCCCTGGGGGGGACCATAGTGTGGGGGAGGACCCCTGGTGTTGTTCCTCTGTTGTGGATCGGTGGGGCGTCCCCTGGGTGGACCTCTCCACCCCGGGTCTTTCCCCCTTGGTCCCCGGAATGGAGGGGGACCTCGAGGTGGTCGGTAAGGACCCTGTTCAGGGCCTTGCTTCTTAACCGTGACCTCTTTGGTAGTTGGTTGGGATGTTGGTTGGTATACCAACGTTCTATCAGTATGGGTCATAGTGACTGTAGAAGTTTCCATATTGGTAGATTCCCCATTACAAGAGAAAGAAGAAGGGTTGAGCTTCTTCTGCCAATTGAAAACTGAATGTGTAGTATAGTCTGTATAATCCCTATTGTATTTTTTTTGTTTTTTATTTCGTTGGTCCTTCTCTTCTTTTTCTAAAACATTTCTTAAATTATTGGAAAGTGCAATGTATTCAGCGGAAGTTTTGAAAGGAATCAGTTTGTCCCTCAAATCTTTAATTTCTGTATCTATAAGGGACAACCTGATCCTCTTCTTTTCAACGAGGTAGCTCAGTAACTTAATACCGACCTCGTTGAAATACTTGTACCATGATTCAAGGTCCAATTCGTCCTGTTGAGGATGAATGTCCCATCTAAGGCCACGGGGGACCATCTGTTCCTTGATGTACTGTTCCAGGAACGCTGTGTCCCACTGGAGATGTAGCTCGCTGATCATCAGATTTTTTAATCTGATAAAGATGCCACTCATCTCAGAGTTGGGATTAGTGTTGGTAAAGACACCTTCAGTATTGAGGGACCTGGCAGTCCTATATTCAAACACATCCATAAGGAAGGAGGGCGTGAAAACTCAATAGAAAATTGGGGGAAAGCTGCAGGTGTGTGAAAAAGTCAAAAACAATGTCAGAGGTATATAGAAAACACCGCGCTAACCAGTAGAATAAAAGCTGCTGCATACAGTTTGACAAAAACAACAAAATAGGCATATGGAAAAATGCAGCGCATGTACAAATGAAAATAGGTCTTTAGAATGGTGAAACAGTAAAGAAATCACTAATTGACCACAGGTGCCTTGAAACACAAACGTCCATAGATGGATGTGAATGTCCAACCGCACAGGAGGTGTAAGTACTCCAAGGGGTGGTGATGGTCTGGTGGTTGTCAGAAAACACCTGGCATCATGCAGCGACTTCCCAACCGAGAAACTGGGTCCCAATGGGTCATTCAGAGAAAGTACAAAAAAGCCTCTTACCAGATCCTGTGGATTCCCATGTCAGCGACAGGGAATCGCATGCGCAGTTTGTCACAAATGACGTGGAATGGGAGCTCAGGAATCGCCAATCGCTTGGATTGTGGTCTGTATGGATCTCGGCCAGCAACCGGATGGGTCCTCACAACGAACCGTCCTCACACCGAACCGTCCCAGCGTGCATCAGAAGTTTCACAAACGGTCCCCCGAAAGGAGCAGTTGGAGGGACTGGATCTCATGCGGTAAATGTGGAAACAAAAAGAATGTGCCTCCACATGGTGCAGATAAAAAAGGGTGTTTTTATTGACAAAAACGACCATACACAAATAAAAGCGTGATCACGGTGGATAAAAACAAATGGGCAACAAAGAGAGTGGTGTATGTACCCGACGCGTTTCGACCTAGGGGTCTTCAACAGGGGCATAGACCACTCACTCTAAGTTGCCAAATATATATAATAAAATTATTTAGAGAAGGACCAATCACAAGGGCTGAAAAACCAGGAGATTTGATTGGGTGAATACAATCACATGACTTGCTTGAATGTCTAGACATGAAGATCATACACAATTTCTATATAAATAAATGAATGACATTAAGGTGAAGCCCAGGAGACTGTATAAAGGTCTACCAGCAGAAAAATATATAACTATATGCTCTCTCTAACAAAAATAAAGCATTTAAAGATTAAATGAAAACAGCACTCCTCTGCTGATAGTCCGGCAGAATGTACCGCCCTGTCAGCCAGAGGAGCCAATCCTCAATAGGAAGACAAAAGGTGTTGAGTGGAGCTGACCAATAGGCCGCTATGTATGAGTCGGCCTCTATCCCTGAACGCCCACATGACCAGTCTGTGTAGGAAATTATGTCACGTCCGTGGGCGTGTCTGACGTCTCCCTCTCACATGACTCATTGGGCCAATCAGAGAGCAAACATCCCACTCAACTCTGCTGTACGTACAATCCGTACACCGCAGAGGGATGGGACTTAAATAAATGCACCTAGCGTCCCGGCAATGCAATCCAGCAAGCAACGGACGCTAAATGAGGCAAAACAGCATCCCTATGGTGTATGTGTACAAAAATGTGTTATGCAGCAGACCGGGATCCGATGACCCGGAAGTGTGCATAGAACTCCTGTGAACCGGAAGTGTATTGGAAGTGGGGACACATATAGTGAAATATAATGTGTTGGGAAATGACCAGCTGAGGTGAAATCACATAGATGTGCAAAAAAATTTACTGGAGTGGCATTGTAAATGTCTCTTAAGGTCCATGTGTGTTTTCGGTGGGACTGAAATGAAAAATTAAAAAATTGAAAAATTATGTGAACACAAAATCTCCGGAACTCACATAGTAAAATGTGTTAAAATGAATATATATGTGGAGGGAATGTGTGGATTTGTAAAGTGACCCAAATATCTGGCAATTATCCTTTATGATCCCTTGACTGTGAAAAATCATCAGCATAAACCGAATGGGTCAATTTTGATTGGACCAATTTCAATTGGGTGAATAGATAACCCTCTAAGGTGAACCATATATAAGCTGTGTACCAACTTCTGAATATGGGTGAAAAAAAGGGGAGAGGGGGAGGGGGGAGAAAAAGTGTTAAAATCATGAAATAAAGAATAAAAAAATGATAATAAAGAGAGGGAGGGACATGCATTGAGATGTGGAAGGGGTTTAGGATTGGTTGATAAAGGAGTTGAGGTCCCACTCCACGTTTAAACCTAACTGGAAATAGGACCTCAACTCCCATATCCAATAAGTCTCGAGGCGTGACACTCCTCGGAGGCGGGACTCTCCTCTCCAATGTGGGACAAATTTGTCAATCACCTGGAATAAAGTCCCGGTAGGGTCTTTATTATGGTGTTCCAGATAATGACGGGGTACTGTATGTTTGTCCTTGCCTTTCTTGATACCTGCCACATGTTCATTAACTCGTATACAGAAAGTTCTGATGGTACGTCCAACGTACTGTTTGTGGCAGGGGCAAGTAATGAGGTAGACAATGTATTGTGATGTACAAGTTGTGAAGTGTTTCATCTGGTAAGTGAGGGAGGTGACTGTGGATTGGAAAGTGGTACTTTTTTGTCTGCCTCGAATGTTGTGGAGGCAGACATTGCATCTACGGCAGGGGTAATAACCCTGACATTCCTGAAAAAATGAAACTCTTTTGGGGGGGTCTATTATATTCGGAGCAATCTGTCCTTGAATGGACCGTGCTCCCCTGAATACAACAGCCGCCCGTTCAGGAAGAACTGACCCCAGTAGATTGTCATTTAAAAGTACCTTCCAGTGCTTTTTGAATATAGCTTTTACTTGTTTGGACTGAATGGAGTGAGTGGTGAAGAAAGCCCATTTGTGCATAGGTTCAGCTGTGGATTTAGGGCGTTCTATCGAAGTGGATTCTCTATCAGTGGATAGTGCCCTATTGAGTTCCTCGTCTAGATGTCTGGGATCATAACCTTTTTCAATAAATCGATCTCTCAGAACTAGCGATTGTGACTGGAAATCAATAGCATTGGTACAGTTGCGTCGTAGTCTCAAAAATTGGCTACGGGGAACAGACTTGAGCCACTGCTCCTGATGGCAACTGTCAATGGGAATGAATCCGTTCCGGTCAGTGGCCTTGAAATACGTGCGGAACTCCAAATGTTTGTCAACCACAAATATTTCAAGGTCCAAAAAATGTACACTGGTAGAGCTGGCCTCATAGCTCAAAGATATTCCTCTATCATTAGAATTGAGACTGGTCATGAAACTGTCAAGTGATGTACGGTCACCATCCCATAGGAAGAGGATGTCATCTATGTACCTGGCCCAGAGGATCAACTCGGATCTCTGGGCCGCATAGACGACATCCTCCTCCCACTGGGCCATGAAGAGGTTGGCGAGGCTGGGGGCGAACTTGGCCCCCATAGCCACGCCCCTCTTCTGTAGAAAAAATTGATTCTGGAACCAAAAATAATTGTGTTCCGTTGCAAATATGAGTAATTGCATAATGAAATTACGCTGAAGGGAAGGGAG
This sequence comes from Lithobates septentrionalis, assembly GCA_037952835.1. NCBI lineage: Eukaryota > Metazoa > Chordata > Amphibia > Anura > Ranidae > Lithobates > Lithobates septentrionalis. Next base: position 3,232,109 of record JBBDGP010000333.1, read on the forward strand.
CTTGTTGTCTCTAGATAGGTGTTTCTCCACCGCCTCAAAGCCCAAGTGATGTGGGATGCACGTATAAAGTGCCGCCACATCTGCTGTGACTAAAAGCATCCCTTCTGAAACTGAAACAGGTTCCAGTAATCTAATGGTGTCTCTAGTGTCCTTGAGATAGGACTGCGTGGAACGAACCAACGGCTGTAAATAAAAATCTACTTATTTACCAATACGGGCTGTGACTGAGTCAATCCCGCTGACAATAGGTCTGCCAGGGGGATTGACTGAGTCCTTATGGACTTTAGGAAGATAATAGATAGCTGGGATGCGTGGGGCTTGTGGGACTAGAAAACTTTTTTCCTTTTTGTTTAAAATCCCTAGCGCATAACCTTCCTCAATAAGTTTGACCAGAGCCTTTTTGAAAGGTGTAGTGGGGTCCGTGGGAATAGGGCTGTAAGTGTTCGAATCGTTAAGAATTCTATATATCTCTTTAAGGTAATCAACCTTATCAAGAACTACAATCCCGCCCCCCTTATCCGCAGGGCGGATTATAAGGTTCTTTTTCTCACAAAGAGATCTGAGGCCGTTTTTTATGTCAGATTGAATATAGACACGTTTTTTCTGTTTGTTTAATTTGTCCAGATCCCCCAGAACAAGGTTTTTGAAAACCTGTATGGAGGGAGCTAGAGAGCCTGGGGGGTTAAATGTAGATGGATTGGATAATCCTGAATGTGTAACTTGTACATCAGACAAGCTAGAATCTACGGGTTCAGAACCTGTATGTGTATTGGCTGGAGCCGGGGGGATTGTAGTGGATGAAATCCCCTTATTGTTAAATCCCATAGGGGGTATGGTCAGAAAGTGTCTTTGTATGCTCAATTTACGTGTGAACTTGAGGACGTCAATAAAGGTGGAAAATTTGTTGAGGGGTTTGGGCGGAACAAATTTGAGTCCTCTGTCAAGGACAGATTTCTCTGCCTCCGTCAGAGTGGCCGAACTCAAATTAAAGATACCTTTTCCTTTTATGTTCTTTTTCTTTTGGGATTGTGCCCTCCTCCCCCCTCTGGATCCTCTTTTCTTTCTGTATACCCCAGATGTCCCTCCATGGTTCTCTGAAAATCCAAAGAGTAACTAGGACCAGGTTGATTTTGATTATAGTTGTAAGGAGATCTATGGTAGTAATCCTCCTCCCTCCCAGAATAGCCATAGGTATCTCCATGTGTTTCATAAGGAGTATTTTCTCTGAGGGGAGTGAAACGGTTAGTCACCCGAACAGGGGTATGGTACCCATAATCCTGATTTGGATGTTGTGGTCCGTGGTGGCCCTGGGGGGGACCATAGTGTGGGGGAGGACCCCTGGTGTTGTTCCTCTGTTGTGGATCGGTGGGGCGTCCCCTGGGTGGACCTCTCCACCCCGGGTCTTTCCCCCTTGGTCCCCGGAATGGAGGGGGACCTCGAGGTGGTCGGTAAGGACCCTGTTCAGGGCCTTGCTTCTTAACCGTGACCTCTTTGGTAGTTGGTTGGGATGTTGGTTGGTATACCAACGTTCTATCAGTATGGGTCATAGTGACTGTAGAAGTTTCCATATTGGTAGATTCCCCATTACAAGAGGAAGAAGAAGGGTTGAGCTTCTTCTGCCAATTGAAAACTGAATGTGTAGTATAGTTTGTATAATCCCTATTGTATTTTTTTTGTTTTTTATTTCGTTGGTCCTTCTCTTCTTTTTCTAAAACATTTCTTAAATTATTGGAAAGTGCAATGTATTCAGCGGAAATTTTGAAAGGAATCAGTTTGTCCCTCAAATCTTTAATTTCTGTATCTATAAGGGACAACCTGATCCTCTTCTTTTCAACGAGGTAGCCCAGTAACTTAATACCGACCTCGTTGAAATACTTGTACCATGATTCAAGGTCCAATTCGTCCTGTTGAGGATGAATGTCCCATCTAAGGCCACGGGGGACCATCTGTTCCTTGATGTACTGTTCCAGGAACGCTGTGTCCCACTGGAGATGTAGCTCGCTGATCATCAGATTTTTTAATCTGATAAAGATGCCACTCATCTCAGAGTTGGGATTAGTGTTGGTAAAGACACCTTCAGTATTGAGGGACCTGGCAGTCCTATATTCAAACACATCCATAAGGAAGGAGGGCGTGAAAACTCAATAGAAAATTGGGGGAAAGCTGCAGGTGTGTGAAAAAGTCAAAAACAATGTCAGAGGTATATAGAAAACACCGCGCTAACCAGTAGAATAAAAGCTGCTGCATACAGTTTGACAAAAACAACAAAATAGGCATATGGAAAAATGCAGCGCATGTACAAATGAAAATAGGTCTTTAGAATGGTGAAACAGTAAAGAAATCACTAATTGACCACAGGTGCCTTGAAACACAAACGTCCATAGATGGATGTGAATGTCCAACCGCACAGGAGGTGTAAGTACTCCAAGGGGTGGTGATGGTCTGGTGGTTGTCAGAAAACACCTGGCATCATGCAGCGACTTCCCAACCGAGAAACTGGGTCCCAATGGGTCATTCAGAGAAAGTACAAAAAAGCCTCTTACCAGATCCTGTGGATTCCCATGTCAGCGACAGGGAATCGCATGCGCAGTTTGTCACAAATGACGTGGAATGGGAGCTCAGGAATCGCCAATCGCTTGGATTGTGGTCTGTATGGATCTCGGCCAGCAACCGGATGGGTCCTCACAACGAACCGTCCTCACACCGAACCGTCCCAGCGTGCATCAGAAGTTTCACAAACGGTCCCCCGAAAGGAGCAGTTGGAGGGACTGGATCTCATGCGGTAAATGTGGAAACAAAAAGAATGTGCCTCCACATGGTGCAGATAAAAAAGGGTGTTTTTATTGACAAAAACGACCATACACAAATAAAAGCGTGATCACGGTGGATAAAAACAAATGGGCAACAAAGAGAGTGGTGTATGTACCCGACGCGTTTCGACCTAGGGGTCTTCAACAGGGGCATAGACCACTCACTCTAAGTTGCCAAATATATATAATAAAATTATTTAGAGAAGGACCAATCACAAGAGCTGAAAAACCAGGAGATTTGATTGGGTGAATACAATCACATGACTTGCTTGAATGTCTAGACATGAAGATCATACACAATTTCTATATAAATAAATGAATGACATTAAGGTGAAGCCCAGCTCTACCAGTGTACATTTTTTGGACCTTGAAATATTTGTGGTTGACAAACATTTGGAGTTCCGCACGTATTTCAAGGCCACTGACCGGAACGGATTCATTCCCATTGACAGTTGCCATCAGGAGCAGTGGCTCAAGTCTGTTCCCCGTAGCCAATTTTTGAGACTACGATGCAACTGTACCAATGCTATTGATTTCCAGTCACAATCGCTAGTTCTGAGAGATCGATTTATTGAAAAAGGTTATGATCCCAGACATCTAGACGAGGAACTCAATAGGGCACTATCCACTGATAGAGAATCCACTTTGATAGAACGCCCTAAATCCACAGCTGAACCTATGCACAAATGGGCTTTCTTCACCACTCACTCCATTCAGTCCAAACAAGTAAAAGCTATATTCAAAAAGCACTGGAAGGTACTTTTAAATGACAATCTACTGGGGTCAGTTCTTCCTGAACGGGCAGCTGTTGTATTCAGGGGAGCACGGTCCATTCAAGGACAGATTGCTCCGAATATAATAGACCCCCCAAAAGAGTTTCATTTTTTCAGGAATGTCAGGGTTATTACCCCTGCCGTAGATGCAATGTCTGCCTCGAACATTCGAGGCAGACAAAAAAGTACCACTTTCCAATCCACAGTCACCTCCCTCACTTACCAGATGAAACACTTCACAACTTGTACATCACAATACATTGTCTACCTCATTACTTGCCCCTGCCACAAACAGTACGTTGGACGTACCATCAGAACTTTCTGTATACGAATTAATGAACATGTGGCAGGTATCAAGAAAGGCAAGGACAAACATACAGTACCCCGTCATTATCTGGAACACCATAATAAAGACCCTACCGGGACTTTATTCCAGGTGATTGACAAATTTGTCCCACATTGGAGAGGAGAGTCCCGCCTCCGAGGAGTGTCACGCCTCGAGACTTATTGGATATGGGAGTTGAGGTCCTATTTCCCGTTAGGTTTAAACGTGGAGTGGGACCTCAACTCCTTTATCAACCAATCCTAAACCCCTTCCACATCTCAATGCATGTCCCTCCCTCTCTTTATTATCATTTTTTTATTCTTTATTTCATGATTTTAACACTTTTTCTCCCCCCTCCCCCTCTCCCCCTTTTTTCACCCATATTCAGAAGTTGGTACACAGCTTATATATGGTGCACCTTTAGAGGGTTATCTATTCACCCAATTGAAATTGGTCCAATCAAAATTGACCCATTCGGTCTATGCTGATGATTTTTCACAGTCAAGGGATCATAAAGGATAATTGCCAGATATTTGGGTCACTTTACAAATCCACACATTCCCTCCACATATATATTCATTTTAACACATTTTACTATGTGCGTTCCGGAGATTTTGTGTTCACATAATTTTTCAATTTTTTAATTTTTCATTTCAGTCCCACCAAAACACACATGGATCTTAAGAGACATTTACAATGCCACTCCAGTAAATTTTTTTGCACATCTATGTGATTTCACCTCAGCTAGTCATTTCCCAACACATTATATTTCACTATATGTGTCCCCACTTCCAATACACTTCCGGTTCACAGGAGTTCTATGCACACTTCCGGGTCATCGGGTCCCGGTCTGCTGCATAACACATTTTTGTACACATACACCATAGGGATGCTGTTTTGCCTCATTTAGCGTCCGTTGCTTGCTGGATTGCATTGCCGGGACGCTAGGTGTATTTATTTAAGTCCCATCCCTCTGCGGTGTACGGATTGTACGTACAGCAGAGTTGAGTGGGATGTTTGCTCTCTGATTGGCCCAATGAGTCATGTGAGAGGGAGACGTCAGACACGCCCACGGACGTGACATAATTTCCTACACAGACTGGTCATGTGGGCGTTCAGGGATAGAGGCTGACTCATACATAGCGGCCTATTGGTCAGCTCCACTCAACACCTTTTGTCTTCCTATTGAGGATTGGCTCCTCTGGCTGACAGGGCGGTACATTCTGCCGGACTGTCAGCAGAGGAGTGCTGTTTTCATTTAATCTTTAAATGCTTTATTTTTGTTAGAGAGAGCATATAGTTATATATTTTTCTGCTGGTAGACCTTTATACAGTCTCCTGGGCTTCACCTTAATGTCATTCATTTATTTATATAGAAATTGTGTATGATCTTCATGTCTAGACATTCAAGCAAGTCATGTGATTGTATTCACCCAATCAAATCTCCTGGTTTTTCAGCCCTTGTGATTGGTCCTTCTCTAAATAATTTTATTATATATATTTGGCAACTTAGAGTGAGTGGTCTATGCCCCTGTTGAAGACCCCTAGGTCGAAACGCGTCGGATACATACACCACTCTCTTTGTTGCCCATTTGTTTTTATCCACCGTGATCATGCTTTTATTTGTGTATGGTCGTTTTTGTCAATAAAAACACCCTTTTTTATCTGCACCATGTGGAGGCACATTCTTTTTGTTTCCACATTTACCGCATGAGATCCAGTCCCTCCAACTGCTCCTTTCGGGGGACCGTTTGTGAAACTTCTGATGCACGCTGGGACGGTTCGGTGTGAGGACGGTTCGTTGTGAGGACCCATCCGGTTGCTGGCCGAGATCCATACAGACCACAATCCAAGCGATTGGTGATTCCTGAGCTCCCATTCCACGTCATTTGTGACAAACTGTGCATGCGATTCCCTGTCGCTGACATGGGAATCCACAGGATCTGGTAAGAGGCTTTTTTGTACTTTCTCTGAATGACCCGTTGGGACCCAGTTTCTCGGTTGGGAAGTCGCTGCATGATGCCAGGTGTTTTCTGACAACCACCAGACCATCACCACCCCTTGGAGTACTTACACCTCCTGTGCGGTTGGACATTCACATCCATCTATGGACGTTTGTGTTTAAAGGCACCTGTGGTCAATTAGTGATTTCTTTACTGTTTCACCATTCTAAAGACTTATTTTCATTTGTACATGCGCTGCATTTTTCCATATGCCTATCCTCATACAGTTAGAACACACCTAAGGAACACACATTTAACCCATTGATTGCCCCCCTAGTGTTAACCCCTTCCCTACCAGTGACATTTACACAGTAATCAGTGCATTTTTATAGCTCTGATCGATGTATAAATTTCAATAGTCCCAAAAATGTGTCAAAAGTGTCTGATCTGTCTGCCGCAATGTTGAAGTACCGCTAAAAATCGTAGATCACTGCCACTACTAGTAAAAAAAAAAATAACAATAATAAAAATGCCATAAATCTTTCCCATAGTTTGTAGACGCTATAACTTTTGCGCAAACCAATCAATATACGCTCATTTCAATTTTTTTTACCAAAATTATGTAGAAGAATATATATTGGCCTAAACTGATGAAGAAATTTGTTTTTTAAAAACATTTTTGGGGATATTTATTATAGCAAAAAGTAAAAAAATATTGTTTTTTTTTCAAAATTGTCGCTCTTTTTTTTTGTTTATAGCGCAAAAAATAAAAACCACAGAGGTGATCAAATGCCACCAAAAGAAAGCTCTAATTGTGGGAAAAAAAGGACGCAAATTTTGTTTGGGTACAGCATTGCATGACTGTGCAATTGGCAGTTAAAATGACGCAGTGCCAAATTGTAAAAAGTGCTCTGATCAGGAAGGGGGTAAAATCTTCCAGGGCTGAAGTGGTTAATGATGCTTGAAGTGCAATAATAAAAATGAAAAATTACTTGAAATACAGTGCTGGGGGTTGGTCCCCTTAATCTGCCTGTAAAGTGGCACATCTGTAGCACAAATATAACATGCTGCAGCAAAAATTACCATCTAAATTTAAAAAAATATAAAAAAGAGTCAAATCCCAGAAGGCTGTTTTTTCTCTTTATTTTCTAATATAAATAAATTATATTATATATTATATATAATTGGGCCCAATTAGCCATTTTCCCTCCCCAGTGTCGTTAGTGTTACAAGGACTCAGGTGTGAATGGGGAGCAAGTGTGTTAAATTTGGAGTTATCGCTCTCACTCTCTCATACTGGTCACTGGAAGTTCAACATGGCACCTCATGACAAAGAACTCTCTGAGGACCTGAAAAAAATTATTTTTGCTCTACATAAAGATGGCCTAGGCTATAAGAAGATTGCCAAGACCCTGAAACTGAGCTGCAGCATGGTGGCCAAGACCATACAGCAGTTTAACAGGACAGGTTCCACTCAGAACAGGCCTAGTCATAGTTGACCAAAGAAGTTGAGTAGACATGCTCAGAGTCATATCCAGAGGTTGTCTTTGGGAATAGATGTATGAGTGCTGCCAGCATTGCTGCAGAGGTTGAAGGGGTGGGGGATCTGCCTGTCAGTGCTCAGACCATACATCGCACACTGCATCAAATTGGTCTGCATGGCTATCGTCCCAGAAGGAAGCATCTTCTAAAGATGATGCACAAGAAAGCCCGCAAACAGCTTGCTGAAGACAAGCAGACTAAGGACATGGATTACTGAAACCATGTCCTGTGGTCTGATGAGACCAAGATAAACTTATTTGGTTCAGATAGTATCAAGCGTGTGTGGCAGCAACCAGGTGAGAAGTACAACAACAAGTGTGTCTTGCCTACAGTCAAGCATGGTGGTTGGAGTGTCATGGTCTGGGGCTGCATGAGTGCTGCTGGCATGGGGAGCTACAGCTCATTGAGGGAACCATGAATGCCAACATGTACTGTGACATACTGAAGCTGAGCATGTTCCCCTCCCTTTGGAGACTGGGCCGCAGGGCAGTATTTCAACACGATAACGACCCCAAACACACCTCCAAGATGACCACTGCCTTGCCAAAGAAGCTGAGGGTAAAGGGGATGGACTGGCCAAGCATGTCTCCAGACCTAAACCCTATTGAGCATCTGTGGTGCATCCTCAAACAGAAGGTGGAGGAGTGCAAGGTCTCTAACATCCACCAGCACTGTGATGTCATCATGGAGGAGTGGAAGAGAACTCCACTGGCAACCTGTCAAGCTCTGGTGAACTCCATGCCCAAGAGGGTTATGGCAGTGCTGGAAAATAATGGTAGCCACACAAAATATTGACACTTTGGGCCCAATTTGGACATTTTCACTTAGGGGTGTATTCTCTTCTGTTGCCAGTGGTTTAGACATTAATGGCTGTGTGTTGAGTTATTTTGATGGGGACAGCAAATTTACACTGTTATACAAGCTGTACACTCACTACTTTACATTGTAGCAAAGTGTCATTTCTTCAGTGTTGTCACATGAAAAGATATAATAAAATATTTACAAAAATGTGAGGAGTGTACTCACTTTTGTGAGATACTGTGTGTATATATATATATATATATATATATATATATATATATATATATATATATATATATGTGTATATATATATATATATATATAAATATTAAATACACTGCCTGCATGCCACTAACTAACCTGCCTGCCTAATCCAGCTCAATCTATCTCCGTCTACACACTATACATGGCCACTATGTAAGCAGCCTTATATAGTGTGGGGTGTGAACTTAGTCCCCCTGAGCCATGATTGGTCAAGGGCACCCTGCCTTTGGCCAATTATGGCTCTCGCAGCAGAGCACGCTTTGATTGGCCAAAGCATGCAGACGAACACCCCATATGTTCGGTTTGTTTGCAAGCAAACAAACACCCAATGTTTAAGTTGAAGAACAGTGGGCTTATCCCTACTAGTGAAGAATTGTTAAGGGTGCTAGTCACACACAGGAGCAGAGGGGAAAGGAGAGAAGAGTAATTTCATGTAATGCTCCAACTTTTCCTGAGGGAAGTTGCAACTCAAGTCCCAAGAGGAGAAAACGTCCCAGAAGATGGTAGTCAGAATGCAATATGCAGCGACACTGATTTAAGTAGGACCAAGCACCCCAATACTCTTGCAACAAGAAATCAAGACGGAATACTGATACAGTCTTATTGCTGCATGCACTGTACTCACATAAAGAGGCAAATCATCACATACAGGGGCATTGATTGGCACAGCTCTGGACCTCAAGTAAGCTCTGGAGGGTATCCACAGACAATGGAAAATCTGGTGAGACAAAAGGAGCAGAGCTGTGCTTAGAAGGCACATCCAGGCATGCCACTGCAGAAACACGACTGTGAGATCACAAATTTTTCATTCAATTGGAAAAACCCTCATAGATGGCTAAAAGGATTTAACCATTGCCTTGAATTTAGCAGGAGTGGCAAACGAAGAAGAAATCTTTAAAAAAATTATTGCAAACAACAGAGCTGAGAAAGATACCCTTCCTCCTTTAGGAGACTAAACTGAGCAATCTAATTATGGTAGGGGTTATGGCCCCTAATGGCTTGCTCCTATAGTACAATCATCCTTTAGTTGGCAGTAAAACCCACATTTAAGAATATGAAGTGCTGTATCTCTCAACAGATGAAAGAAAACGTCTTGCTTGCTATCCCTGCATATGTGAATAAGTGGTCAGGTAGCATTGAAACTTATGCAGATGAATGCTCTATTTGATGTTAAACCCTCACAACATAAAAAGGTAAAAATACTACTACGAATAATAAAAAAAAATTATATTTCAAATTGTCAAAGGTACATACACATTTTTCACCATACTGCTCACAGTGAAACCAGAACACAGCACGTTCAAGTATATTTGCACTTTCATTACAGTTATACCTATTTTTGTTACCTCCGCCCATTCGGATTGTAGGCAGGAGTTACTGTCCCTTTAACTGTAAACCTTCCCTGTAGGCTTGGAGTGAGGTAATTCACCCCTTCGTCTTCTTATGCCGCATACACACGGTCGGACTTTTCAGCTACAAAAGTCCGACAGCCTGTCCGACATACTTCCGGCGTACTTTCGGCGGACTTGCGGCAGACTTTCTAACGAACGGACTTGCCTACACACGACCACACAAAAGTTCGACAGCCTAGTACGCGGTGACGTACACCAAGTCCGGCGAGACTATAAAACGGAAGTTCAATAGCCCGTACGACACCCTTTGGGCTCCTTCTGCTAATCTCGTGTTTATCTCGTGTTAGTAGAAGTTTGGTGAGAGACGATTCGCGCTTGTGAGACTCGTATTTTTCAGTTCGTTTTAACTGTTGTTCAGTCTGTGCTTGTGAGGTTTGTATCTGCTTTTCAGTGCGTTTGGTCAGTTGGCATTGAGAAATCTTTGTTTTATTGTCCGCTCGTTCCTGATTTTCAGGTCGCTCTTCACAGGCCTTGCTGTTCTTCAGTGCGTTCTGTTTAGTGCGTTCTGACCAGCCGACCGTTTTGTAACCATGTTACCTGTACGTACTCGTCGTCGAGCTCGTGCATTGTATGTGTTTGGTGCTGTAGTTTATTCTTCAGATCAAGACCAGTCCATGAACAGGGCGAGGAGGAGTTCATGGACCAAGAATTGGTTGCTCCAGCGTGACCAGTTCTGTCACATGCCATTGCTCCGTGAGATCCGTGAGAATAATCCTGAGGATTTCAGGAACTTTCTCCGGATGACGGACCCCGCTTTTGACCGTTTGTTGGCTTTGCTGACCCCCTATATCAGCAGGCAGGATACCTGCATGAGGCAAGCCATCACTCCGGAGCAGAGGCTAGTTGCCACGTTGCGGTACTTGGCGACAGGGAGAAGCCTGCAGGACCTCAAGTTCTCGACAGGCATCTCCCCCCAGGCTCTGGGGATCATTATCCCAGAGACCTGTTCTGCCATCATACAGGTCCTGCAGAAGGACTATATTAAGGTAAGATATTTTTCTTTGATTAGCATCACATGTTCTTTTATGTAATCTTTGATAATGTAATGTATTTCTTGCTTGAAACACTACTTACCATCATTGCAATATAGTGTGAATGTCCCCTTTTTATCCTCACACATGCTGCATTTTTTTCCTGTTCTTTTTTGTCATGCATGTATATTTTCCTTCAATAACCTCCCCAGCATGCAATGATGGGAACATATCCACCTAGTCTACTCATTTTGAATGTATTTTGTTTGAGTGTATTTAGTGTGCTGCTAATTAGCAATTAGCTTGATTTCCCAACCCCCCACCCCCCACCTAAACTCACTCCAAATAGTGTGCTGCTAATTAGCAATTAGCTTGATTTCCCAACCCCCCACCCCCCACCTAAACTCACTCCAAATAGTGTGCTGCTAATTAGCAATTAGCTTGATTTCCCAACCCCCCACCTAAACTCACTCCAAATAGTGTGCTGCTAATTAGCAATTAGCTTGATCTCCCAACCCCCCACCCCCACCTAAACTCACTCCAAATAGTGTGCTGCTAATTAGCAATTAGCTTGATCTCCCAACCCCCCACCCCCCACCTAAACTCACTCCAAATAGTGTGCTGCTAATTAGCAATTAGCGTGATTTCCCAACCCCCCACCCCCCACCTAAACTCACTCCAAATAGTGTGCTGCTAATTAGCAATTAGCTTGATTTCCCAACCCCCCACCTAAACTCACTCCAAATAGTGTGCTGCTAATTAGCAATTAGCTTGATCTCCCAACCCCCACCTAAACTCACTCCAAATAGTGTGCTGCTAATTAGCAATTAGCTTGATCTCCCAACCCCCCACCCCCACCTAAACTCACTCCAAATAGTGTGCTGCTAATTAGCAATTAGCTTGATTTCCCAACCCCCCACCCCCCACCTAAACTCACTCCAAATAGTGTGCTGCTAATTAGCAATTAGCTTGATTTCCCAACCCCCCACCCCCCACCTAAACTCACTCCAAATAGTGTGCTGCTAATTAGCAATTAGCTTGATTTACCAACCCCCCACCCCCCACCTAAACTCACTCCAAATAGTGTGCTGCTAATTAGCAATTAGCTTGATCTCCCAACCCCCCACCCCCACCTAAACTCACTCCAAATAGTGTGCTGCTAATTAGCAATTAGCTTGATCTCCCAACCCCCACCCCCCACCTAAACTCACTCCAAATAGTGTGCTGCTAATTAGCAATTAGCTTGATTTCCCAACCCCCCACCCCCCACCTAAACTCACTCCAAATAGTGTGCTGCTAATTAGCAATTAGCTTGATCTCCCAACCCCCCACCCCCCACCTAAACTCACTCCAAATAGTGTGCTGCTAATTAGCAATTAGCTTGATCTCCCAACCCCCCACCCCCCACCTAAACTCACTCCAAATAGTGTGCTGCTAATTAGCAATTAGCTTGATCTCCCAACCCCCCACCTAAACTCACTCCAAATAGTGTGCTGCTAATTAGCAATTAGCTTGATCTCCCAACCCCCCACCTAAACTCACTCCAAATAGTGTGCTGCTAATTAGCAATTAGCTTGATCTCCCAACCCCCCACCCCCACCTAAACTCACTCCAAATAGTGTGCTGCTAATTAGCAATTAGCTTGATTTACCAACCCCCCACCCCCCACCTAAACTCACTCCAAATAGTGTGCTGCTAATTAGCAATTAGCTTGATCTCCCAACCCCCCACCCCCACCTAAACTCACTCCAAATAGTGTGCTGCTAATTAGCAATTAGCTTGATCTCCCAACCCCCACCCCCCACCTAAACTCACTCCAAATAGTGTGCTGCTAATTAGCAATTAGCTTGATTTCCCAACCCCCCACCCCCACCTAAACTCACTCCAAATAGTGTGCTGCTAATTAGCAATTAGCTTGATCTCCCAACCCCCCACCCCCCACCTAAACTCACTCCAAATAGTGTGCTGCTAATTAGCAATTAGCTTGATCTCCCAACCCCCCACCCCCCACCTAAACTCACTCCAAATAGTGTGCTGCTAATTAGCAATTAGCTTGATCTCCCAACCCCCCACCTAAACTCACTCCAAATAGTGTGCTGCTAATTAGCAATTAGCTTGATCTCCCAACCCCCCACCCCCCACCTAAACTCACTCCAAATAGTGTGCTGCTAATTAGCAATTAGCTTGATCTCCCAACCCCCCACCCCCCACCTAAACTCACTCCAAATAGTGTGCTGCTAATTAGCAATTAGCTTGATTTCCCAACCCCCCACCCCCCACCTAAACTCACTCCAAATAGTGTGCTGCTAATTAGCACTTAGCTTGATTTACCCCCCCCTCGTAAAAATTTGCTTGAATGTTCTGTGGTGTTGATTTGTATAAAGCAAATATATGTTGCACTTTGCAAAATGCATGTGCACTCTACAAGTGCATTTGTTCCAGTGCTTTAGTAAATGAGCAGAAGCTCTGCTGATTTCCATCATCAAATCATATGCAAGCCACAAAGTGTTTTCATTAATTGCCCTTGCATGTGATTGTGTACTCCTTGCAACATGACTGCCTTTTTACCTTACCTCATTTACTGTAAGCTGGTTAGCAACTGCACTTGCAGAGTGCGACAACTGCAGTCTTGTAGCCTTTTTAGTCCCTAAATTCCTCTGTGTCCTAAAAGTATTCTTTTTTATGGATTTCACAACCCCCTAAAATGTAATCAATGTTCCATCAGAGGGGGTGAGCAATCTGATAAGTGTGCCTTTCCATATTAGATATTCCAGAAGATTTAAATTATTTAATGTTATACTGATGCTGGGGAATAATGTTTTTAATTGTATAATTTTCTTGCAATGTTAGCTTCCAAATTAATGATTTTTGTTTTCTTGTTTGATTCCCCAGTTTCCTTCAACGCCACAGGAATGGCAGACTGTGGCATCCCATTTTGCCAGCCGTTGGGACTTTCCCAATTGTGGAGGGGCTATAGATGGGAAACATGTCCACATCGTGCCACCACCCCATTCGGGGTCATACTATTTTAATTATAAGGGGTTCCACAGTATTGTTTTAATGGCGGTGGTGTCCGCACACTATGAATTTTTATATGTGGACGTGGGGAAGAATGGCCGGATGTCGGATGGAGGAGTATTTGCCCAGACGGAGTTCTGCCAGCGTCTCCAGAGTGGTGGCCTGGGATTGCCACCTGATGCGGATAACGTGGAAGGACTCCCCTTTGTCTTCATTGCCGATGAAGCCTTCGCTCTGAGCAAGCACCTCATGAGGCCATTCCCCCAAAGAACCCTCACCCCGGAGAGGAGGGTTTTTAATTTCCGGCTGGCCAGAGCTAGAAGAGTGGTTGAGAATGCGTTTGGGATTCTGGCCAGCCGGTTCCGCCTGTTTCAAACATTGATTAATTTGGCGGAATACAAACTTAATTTTATCATTTTATCCTGCTGCATTCTGCACAACTTTTTACACAAACATTCTCAAAATTATATCGGAACAGTTGGGCCTGAGGCCGTACTTCTAGATGACCACCTTACGGGCCTGGATACTGTCCGTACTGGCTTGGCCCCCCAAAGTGCCCGTCAAGTTAGACAGCAATATGTTAATTATTTTATGGGTAGGGGGGCCATTGCAATGGGCCAGGATATTTAATTTTTTAAAATAAAAAAAATATTGATGAAATATGGAATTATATTTATTGCTTGCCTTTCTTTTGGGCTTTCTCCTAGGTTATGGTCGATCAGTTGTAGTGCCAACTGTATTTTCCTTTTAAATGTCTAAATAAGCTCCATTGCCACTGTAAACAACTTTTTGACAATTATAACCAAACTGATACTGAGCATTGAAATAACAAACCACACATTTATTGAATTCCTATAAGGAGATGTTTTTATTAATCGTTGTTATGCATTCAGTTATGCATTTAGTATAAAATGTTCCTAGCCAAAAATATAATGATATCTTAAGAATTTGGAAAAATATAATTATATTTAAAGATTTGTACATAATCCACAAAATCCACAAAAAAAATTTTTGGGCTTTTTGATTTTCGCAAACAGGCTTTTTTATTTTTTTTTTTTTAAACCCTTTTTTTTTTTTTTGGGGTTTTTTAAAATTCTTTTTTTTTTTTTTTGGGTTTTTTAAAATCCTTTTTTTTTTTTTTTTGGGGTTTTTTAAAATCCTTTTTTTTGTTTTGTTTTTTTTTTAAATCAATTTTTTTTTTGTATTTTTTAAAATCAATTTTTTATTTTTTTTTGTTTTTTTTTTTTAAATCAATTTTTTTTTATTTTTTTTTTAAATCAATTTTTTTTGTATTTTTTAAAATCAATTTTTTTTTTTTGTTTTTTTTTAAAATCAATGTTTTTTTTTTTTTTGTTTTTTTTTAAAATCAATATTTTTTTTTTTTTATTTTTTTTAAATCCATTATATTTTTTTTTTTTGTTTTTTAAAAATCAAGTTAATTTTTTTTGTGGATTTTTAAGGTATTTTCTATAAACAGCCCTCCTTTTTTAAATTTTGTTAAACAGCCATATAAGTAATGCAAAAATAATAAAGAGAAGGCCCAGAATGGGGTCAGCAAAACAGGAAATGAAGGACATGATCGATGTTTTGGGGTTTCAAAAAGGGCATTTAGATTCGACCCAAAACATCAATCATGTCCTTCATTTCCTGCTGCATACGATCCAGCCGATTCCGCATTTCATCGATCTCCCCATTCCAGGCCATTATTTGACCAATTAGCCGTTGGGCACTGTCTGAGGTGAAATATTCAGTTCTTGTACCTAAAGTGGAATGAAACCAAATAATGTGTTTAGAAATATGCACACATACATAGTTTACCTTACCATAACAAAGCTGTTGTCTCAGACACTGACCTGGTGGGGTGCCCATGTCGCATAATTCCTCCATATTCTCGGGGGTGGCGCTGTTGCTTGACTCAAGCACAACCAGATCACCTAAAATAGAGTATAAAAATTACATAAAAGAAAAGGCAGCCATGCATAGATTACCGTAAGCTGGTGTGTCAGACACTCACCTGGTGGGGTGCCCATGTCGCCCACCTCTCCTTCCTCCACATCCTCAGTGGGGCTTGGGCTGATTTCCCAAGTATGTTCTTTGGCTTGGGGTGGACTGTGTTCTTGTTGGCTGAGTGATTTTTCCCCTATGTGAACCAAAAAATTAATCTACTTAGCACACAGATATTTTAGTACATAGTAATTTTCAAACATTTGTAGTGAAGTGGTGTACAAATGTTCTGTTTGTGTAGAGTTCCTATTTTACCTCAATATTTAAAATTATAAAGACATATCGGATAGATAGATATCTAGATATCAATATCTCGAAATATAGTTAATAATCTTTTGATCTCTCTCTCTCTCTATATCTGGAACAAAATATAAATATCTAACTAAATGTAAATAAAAAAAAAAAAAGATAACTTAAAATATTCCAAAAGAATGTTTTACATTTCTATATCTATCTATATCTATCTATCTATCTACCTATATCTATCTCTATCTCTCTCTCTCTCTCTCTCTCTCTATATATATATATATATATATATATATATATATATATATATATATATATATATATATATATATATATATACATACACATATATACATACACACATATATATATAGATAGATGTATAGATATTCCTACATACATATATATATAGATATATAGATAGATATATCTATAGATATGTAACGATGTTTATTAAAAGATCGTTTGAAACGAGGAGCAAAAAAATCGTAGAGGAATGAAAAGCACATGGAGCAGTATACAAGGTAATAAACACAAGAGAAAAACACGACAAGTACTTACTTTTTTTCAGCACTTTACGGATCCGTCTGTACTGATCCGGCTCCCTGAGCTTGAGGTCAGACCATCTTTTTCGAATTTGATCCTTGGAGCGCTGGACCCCAAAAGAAGCCTGTAAAGTGTCCACCACCTTCGCCATTATTTTGGCCTTGCGCAAATTTGGCCGGGCGTACGGCCCATACTTCCCATCATAGTCCTTTTTTTGAAGAATGGCCACCATCTCCACCATCTCTTCAAAACTCATATTGGAGGCCTTAAATCTAGGCCTCACAGATCTTGTTGACGTTCCAGCCTCTGGGCTTTTTTCACTACCTGAGGTAGTTAACATGTCATGTGTCTCCGCCATTATTCACCCCACTACGCGCCGTAACTAAAAATGGGCGGAGAACATGAGTTAAAATCGAACGTCAGGGGCGGGCGACGTAGGCGGAGTTTCACACATGCGTAGTGTATAAAGAGGGGCCTTGTGCACGTGTCGTACGTACGTTCTGTGCGTCGAATTAGGGGGCGGAGAACATGAGTTAAAATCGAACGTCAGGGGCGGGCGACGCAGGCGGAGTTTCACACATGCGTAGTGTATAAAGAGGGGCCTTGTGCACGTGTCGTACGTACGTTCTGTGCGTCGAATTAGGCGCGCGGAGAACATGAGTTAAAATCGAACGTCAGGGGCGGGCGACGCAGGCGGAGTTTCACACATGCGTAGTGTATAAAGAGGGGCCTTGTGCACGTGTTGTACGTACGTTCTGTGCGTAGGTGATAGTGGACCGGGACGTTACTAAACGAAGGTAATTTTAAAATTATATATTTTTTTTTTGGGTCATGACTTTGTAGCAAGCGGCCTATATGGCTTGACAGATTGATGAGGCCTACATAGGGAGAAGATGATGAGGGTTTAGTAGAAACCTAATAAGTGTTTTTTGTCTTGTGACTTTATCTTTTCCAGATATAATGAATCCCCTATTTAAGGATCCAGAGTTCCTTACAGCTTTCATTACGAAATATCGAGAGATGAGGAATTTGTGGGAGGTGAAACACCCTCAGTATTATGCCAAGCATGTGAGGAAGTCAACGCTGGAGAGACTTCTGTCCTTTGTCCAGACGACCATCCCGGACGCAACAATGGAGACATTGCTCCGGAAAATTGGGGTCTTGAGGAATATGTATAAGAGGGAGCATAAGAAGATCCAGGAATCAAGGAGATCAGGAGCATCAGCAGATGATGTTTATGTACCCAGGCTGTGGTACTACAATCAACTCCGTTTTCTTGATGACCAGACTGAAGCCAGGGCATCACTTTCAACCCTTCCCTCCACCCTTCCCTCCACCCTTCCCTCCACCCCAGCAGAGGCTGATGAGGAGCAAGCTGGGTCTTCCATCCTGGATGAACCGGATATGACCATCTGGAGTCAGGTAAATTAGTTTAAACAATATTTACTGTACTAATATTAATGAGGTTAACTGGATGTTAGAATTGTCTCAAAGATTTTTTCCCTCAAAATTGTGTATACATATCAATTGACAAGAGTGACTAAATATGTTTGGCACCTGCTAGAAAAAATGAGGGTGTCTGATTAGACTCTTTTATTAAAGAGATGTATTCACATTGAATTTGCTAGTCATGAGAAGCAAATTGTGTGTCATTGATGAACCCCACAAAAAAAACTAAAACTATGTCCTTTTTTTATACACAGGATGAGTCCATCCAGGAGGAATGTGTGGAAAGTGGCAGGCAGGAGGAGACCAGGCCCATGGACAGCCTGGAGGAGGCCGGATTCAGCATCATCCTGGAGGAGGCTGGGCCCAGTGTCAGGCAGGAGGTGGCTGGTCCCAGTGAGGTGGCTGGGCCAAGTGAGGTGGCTGGTCCCAGTGAGGTGGCTGGGCCCAGTGAGGTGGCTGGGCCCAGTAGGAGCATGACCCAATCCCAAGTGCCTCCCCTCCGCCTTCCCAAAAAAAGGGCCAGGAAGGGGACGGTCACACAGGAGGCATCCCTGCGCCTCATGCAAGAGGCCACCCGTTTTTTGAGGAGCCCCCCCGAAGCGGAAGAGTCCTATGGCTGCTACTTAGCCAGCAGGCTTCTTCAAATGGATTGGGACCAGCGCCTCATTTGCGAGCGCCTATTTGGGGAAACTATCCAGAAGGGGCTGCAGGGCACGTTAACCAGAAACACCCAACTACATGAGGCAGCCCCCCCTCCTCCTCCTCCTCCTCCTCCTCCTGCCACAACTGAAACACCACAGCCACAGCCTCCAAAGAAGGCTACAGGGAAGGCTGCAGGGAAGGCTGCAGGGCAGCGTGGAGGAAAGGCTGCAGGGAAGAGAAGAAAGTGATGACCTGGGTTCAGTCTGGTCTGACAGAAGACGCAGGCTGTTGTAGGACCACAGTCTGGGGACATCTATATCATCTGCTGGTGCTGTTGATCTCTGGGATTCTTGGACCAGATTGTGCTCCCTCTTATATGGACTCCTCAAGATCCCAATTTTCTTGTACACCGACTTTTTCCAGCGTTGACTTCCTCTTTATTTTATTTTGACCATGAATAAATGGATCTTTTTTGAGTTTAGCAAAAGACTTTATGTGTTTTCTTTTAAATCATTGATTTTACACACAATGTTAAATTAACAAGGGACAACAATCTCATTGAGTTTGCAAAAACACACCAAAAATACATTAATAATGTTAATAATGTTCGAGTGGTAAGTCTTGAAAAAAAAAAAAGATACATAACCAAAAACGGTGCTTTGGGTTAACTTTATCTTAAAAATAAAAAATAATCACTAGAAAAACAAAACTATAATAATGGGTTCTTTGTGGTAACTTTACAAACCTAAAAAAAAAAAAAAATAAAAAAAAAAAAAAATACAAATGGGTTCTTTGTGGTAACTTTACAAACACCAAAAAAAGAAAAAAAAATCTAGAGATAAACATATAAAAAAGTTCAACACCAATCATAAAATAAATATCTGGATAAAAATTACAAGAAAATATGACTCCACACAAAAAAAACAAAAACAAAAAAAAGGTAAAAAGTATTATTAGTATGGAAACATTGTTTTTAAAAAGCATACTATATCATTCATGAGATCAAAGAGAAAAAGAATCCAGAAATCAGTTTGGGAGAACTCTGAATATGAACAGCAAAACATTCGTAAAGAAGAAATAAAATGCGCTGCATTCAACGATCACAGATTTTGCAGCGTGATGAATGTGCTACCTACAATACGAACACTAGTTTTACTAGACCGAGTGCTTTCGTTTAGTTTTTGCTTATGAGCATGCGTCGTTTTTTTGTCCGTAGGACTAGCATACAGACGAGCGGACTTCGGGGTCCGTCGTAGTTACGACGTAAAGATTTGAAGCATGTTTCAAATCTAAAGTACATCGGATTTGAGGCTAAAAAAGTCCGTTGAAAGTCCAGAGAAGCCCACACACGATCGGATTACCAGCCAGCTTTAGTCCGTCAGCGTCCGTTGGACTTTTGTAGACGAAAAGTCCGACCGTGTGTACGCGGCATTAGGCTTGGAGTCTCAGAGAGAGGCCTAAAAGAAGAAGAGAAGCAGAGCTGGGTGAGCCTGGTTCCTCGAGTGGGA
Organism: Lithobates septentrionalis; assembly: GCA_037952835.1. Taxonomy (NCBI): domain Eukaryota; kingdom Metazoa; phylum Chordata; class Amphibia; order Anura; family Ranidae; genus Lithobates; species Lithobates septentrionalis. The sequence goes on from JBBDGP010000333.1 coordinate 3,252,363, forward strand.
TTTTAGGATTATGGAGACTGTGTTTCTAACTGAGTACTGCGATACTCCAAATCCGATACACCGAATCTTCACAGGCACGCAGAGTCAGAGAACAGTCTGTAGCTTTGTATTTGTGGTTTATTATGAGGGTTAACAACTTGAATGGGAATAAGGAGGTTAGGGGATTCCCACTTGACTGTAACAAGAACTTCAGGAACAAACTTTCTATGTACAACTTCTTCAACTTCTGCCTCCTGCACACACTTACTCCACTTTACACAGCTTCTGCTGGTTCACTCCTGAAGGAACTTGACAGACTCCTTGTCAGTTCAGCAGGGGCCCATTACAAACAGGAACTCACAGTCCCTTAAAAGTAGCACATATATGGAGTGAAACAGAGTGTATCCTTTCCTTCTGCTTCCTCTGTGGCCGCTGGTCCCAGCACCACTTCTTTGGGCAATGCTAGCCCACCTGGCTGCAGCTGTCTCTTTTGCTAGCCCTCCTAGCTGCCTCTCTACACCAGTCCACCCGACTGACCTTCACCAGCCCAGCCAGCTGACTCTCTGGAGATCTCTCAGGGAAAAGGCAGAAAACTTAAGCCCACATGTAGCCCTGTCTTCAAGGGAGACTGGCTACATGTGGCAGTCTCCCCCCTTTGATAGTCCCCACCAGTGTTGCTCTACTCACTCTGTCCTCTCTTTGCCCCTGTGCCTCCAGGAAAGCTTCCTCCCTTGTGTTTTTGGCAGGATCATTCTAGCACCTGACCCCTGGCCCAAGGCAGGGCACCCCCCCAGTCAAGGGGGTATGCCTCAGGGCCACCGACAGCTTCCTACCTAGACCTACCAAGATGAGTCACCCAGCCCTGGCCTCTAATAACCTTGACCCAATTTAGTGGCCTAGTGACGCAGGTTATTCCTGGCCAGAACATATGTTTGCCTATTCTACTAATACTAGTAGCACACACTAGTGGAAGCTACATAGGGCTTCTGCAAGCTCTACAATCTTCACGCAACCTGACGTTAACTATAAAGATCTGTTTGAACTGAAATGTCTACCTGGACAATATCTGAGCTCCAATGGTAGTGTTGGTGCACATGAGAATAGTCCCAGTTGAGCCTGCAGGCAGCAATAAGACTACTAGATGGAAGTATGGTCAGTTTTTAAATGGCTCACTCTCTCTAGCAGCAGATATTAAATTCCCACAGCAGCAGCTCATCAGTCCTAGCGATATTGCAGTAATCATTTGGTCATACACAGCAAATAGTCGACTTTCTGCTAAGCACCCAGGTGGCTCTGGCTGTTGGCACACCTAGACTCAGTACTCCGGATCCTGCTCAGACAGCTGTTATGCAGCAGTGATGATGCACACTGGACAGCGATGTGCACTCAGGCTCCCTCAAGAACAAGCTGTGTCCTGTACAGCTAGAGAAAATTCAGCTCTTTCCTCTCTGCCCCTCCAAGAGATTCAGTTCAAAAGCTCTTGATTACAGCAAAGTAGTTTTTTTTTTATCTCTGGACTACAGTTCTCACAGTGCAGTCCTGCCTGCACTCAGTCTATTGAACTCTTCCTGCTTAGCATCTCTCTCCTCTTGTTGATAAAGCTGTTAACCAGTTCAGCACTGCAGGGCAGTAGCTACAGCTGCAGCCAGTGTTTCTCTCACTCTCCATTTAGCACCTGGCTACATACCTTTAGGGAAGATGTATATATGTATATGAATCTGCCATAAGGACACGTTATCCTCAGTACATGTTCAGCCCCTTACTAGCGAGAGCACAGCGAAGGGAGAACTTGTTGGTCAGACTTTAGAGGCAGACGAGACACTTGGTAATATAAAATCATGCAAATTTTATTTGTACAAAACAATTTAAAAGTCAAAGCACATGTGTCATGCGCTATATTTAAAAACATATGCACAATGATGGTAATGATACATCAAATCACTGTGATGTTATTTCCAGATAATTAGGCAATTGAATAAATCCTTATGTATCTGTGTATCAACGTGTTTGACTTTTTGCTTCCTCAGGACACACAGCAAGAGGACATAGGGATTCATTATGTGAATGAAAAACACAGATTACAATCGTGCAAAACATATAATCAATACCACATGTCTATGTATCATACATCCGCGGAGAGTGTTCACCTTGCCTGGAGATGCAGACACACATATAGGAAAGCCTCCAGGGTGGGCACTGGGGTACCCAAGGGAAGTACAAGCCCTGATCCCCCAACTTACATATGAAACAACACATAATGGCACCCAAAATGTAGGTGCAGGGGAGCTACTTAAAATGCATCTATGTCCTTCTAAGTACTCTATCTAGATATTTTGTATCAATATTTGCATATGTATGAAGCAAAAAAGCCCCTTATGCAGTTTGTAAATACCCCCAAACCAATACAACCTCAAATTAGGGTCAAAAGGTTGTAGGCTACTTAATTATGGAGAAAGGAGCAATAGGGAGGTTCAAAACATAGAGGAAACCATATGGCTCACAGATGATGAAGAGTGGCCCCCAAAGTTCAAAGGTATACGTCAGCTATGTTAGTAAGCTGGACATATTACAATAAACATTAGTGCCAATAGAGCATAAAGCATCGATTGACATAAGGCCCAAACGTTAATCCTAAACTAAGATCAAACAAAACAGAAAAACAGGGCCAACTAAGTGCACATTTCAAAATCTAACAGACAAACACATCCTCCAGCAACAGACAAATCCCACGTCTTCCCGTAATTAAGAGTGCGCCACTATAGCCAAGAGTGCTCCTATAGCATCATAGCACCTAATGTCTTATCCCTGACTCCATTCAGCTACAGATTTCCTGGAGACGGCTGAAAGTAAATAAGAGGGAGATGATACTGTCTGTAATCTTTGTCCAAATATGCCCATAATTATTATTTGGTAATGACATCAGCCAGCATCCCAGCCCCTTTGTTTACTTTCAACTGTAGGCTGGGGAATCTCCCAGCTGACATCTGATTATGACAGGGGTGAGTGATCTGTTGGTATGATGCCAGCAGCTGCTTGTGTCCTAGCAACCAGGAAGGAAGCCCTTTGTATAAAGCTGTCATATGGCAATGCATAGACTTTAACAGCTTGAGCTTTCATATTTGTGGTATAGTATGAAATACCGAGATTTGAAAATTAGCAACTAAAGGCAAGGAAGATTCATTATTTTAAAGATTCTGCCTAACTGCTTAACAGCTGGTGAGATTAGATACCAGCTACAAAGGGAGTGTACTGTTTTCAATGAGTTGGCGATCTGATTGGGATCTGATTGGCATTGTGAGTAGGAGCTGCAAATTACAAGCACTGTGTGGCACTGTAAAGCTGGAAGCAGAGTCTGTGCAGGGAATGAGCACATATGGCTCCTCTTATGCATGTATGTAATTATAAACTGCATGGAAACAATGTTTTTAAAACATTACCACACACTAATGAGATTATTACTATCAAGCCAATGTCTCAAAAGATAAATGCATGGTCTGTTCTGGCTCATCTAGGGCAAGTTCCACAATCTGTTGTTTACGGCAATCAAGATATTGGAGAAATATCTCTACAGTGGCCATGAAAGAACACATAGCCATAATAATATAATTCAAGTTCATACCCATAAAAGTCCAGCAACTTGGCAACATTTGACATTGGAAATATTGCCTAGTATGCCTTGAGTATTAAAAAATATAATGCTAAATATATAATATGCTTAAAAAAATCTTATCTACAGAAATAATTCTTATTTTTTACAAAAATAAAGTTTTTCACATTGATCTGTTTTCCTTTATATAGTATTTTTGTTTTCTACACTCATACTCTTCCCTTGCTAGAACTGTCAGATGATCTTGCTTATGTTTTCTAATTAACCCCTTAATGCCGTATTGTAAATATAACAATCTTAACAACCGAACACAGTTTTGTAACTTTGGCATTTGTTAGTAAAACTGTACATATCATTGTAACTACTTAGTGTATCCAAGTAAAATATACATTGTTTTTGCAAGATGAATTGGCATTTTCTGGTGGTAAATGTTAATGGATATCTCAACAAAACAAAAAAAAACACTTTATATATTTCTTGCCATGACCATGACCCACCAACACAACCCCCCCCCCCCCCAAAAAGTTCTCCTACACTTGATATTTGTGGTGATACCATATACAGTGTGCCTATATTATTTGTTGTTTGTACCCATAGTAGTGTCAAAAATCAATCTTTTTTTTATCCTACCTCAAAATCACTGACACTAAATAAAGTTTTTTATTTTTTGATATTACTTAAACAATACTGACCCTGTCTTTTGACCCTGACCTTGACCCTGACACTAACCTATATTTTTTTTTCTCCTGTGACTAGGAGAAGAAGATCCAATGTATATTTTTCTCCATTCAAAAGGAGAGAGCTAGTTTTACTGAGTGATCACAGTGAGAGTGACTCACAGACAGTGGCGGAATTATAGGGGTCGCTGAGGTTGCCATGGCGACCGGGCCCCTTGCTGCAGGGCCCCCTGTATACACTACTTTGATAGGGGAGCGGAGACAAGCTGCCCGATCCTAAGCCGAACTGTATTCGGCACTGTGCAGGGAGCTGCTCACATTGATTACAAAGTGAAAGCAGTGTGTGCTGTGCTCTTTGTCTCCCCCTACAGTGCAGTACCCGGCAGGAAGAGCTAAGGTAAAGTTCTGCCATTTTTTTATCTACTGTATGTGTGTTTATGTGCATGTATGTATGTATGTGCATGTGTGTGTATGTATGTATGTATGTGTGTGTGTGTGTATGTGCATGTGTGTGTGCATGTATGTGTGTGTGCATCTATGTATATGTACATGTGTGTGTATGTATGTAGTAGCGGTGCGTCCATAGGGGCCCATGGGCGCCACCCCCTCTCTCCAGGCACCCCTCTATCACAAATAGATAGATTCATGCATAGTGTGAATCTATCTATGGCCGCCATTGCCCCCCCTATTCAGACGCCTGGCCCCTTTTTGGACGCCGGGCGCCTCAATTACATCGGCGGGGGTGTTTTTAAAGCACTAATAGGCTTCAAAATAGGTGAACTGCGAGTGCCATGCTTGGTGCTCGCAGTCCACCCAGGTGTGTTAGAAAAGCGAATAAATATTCGCTTTCCTAACACTGAACCGCCTCTCCACCAATCAGGTGCTCGGGTCTGTTACACGTCACCTGATTAGCTGAAACGACAGGCGCCGCTATTGGATGCCTATCAGGAGGAGAGGATGTGAGGAGACACATGGAGGACCCCGCTCGTCGACGTCACCCACTGCCCCACCGAGACAGGGTAAGTGCCGGGCAGACTGCGAGCGGGCAGGGGGGTCACAGTGGCAGCATTTGATGGCACAGTGGCTGCGTTTCAGGGCACAGTGGCTGCGTTTCATAGGCACAGTGGTGGCAATTGATAGGCACAGTGGCTGCGTTTGATTGGCACAGAGACTGCGTTTGATGGGCACAGTGGCTGCGTTTGATGGGCACAGAGACTGCGTTTGATGGGCACAGTGGCTGCATTTGATAGGCACAGTGGCTGCATTTGATGGGCACAGAGACTGCGTTTGATGGGCACAGTGGCTGCGTTTGATGGGCACAGTGGCGGCAATTGATGGGCACAGTGGCTGCGTTTGATGGGCACAGTGGCTGCATTTGATGGACACAGTGGTGGCAATTGATGGGCACAGTGGCTGCGTTTGATGGGCACAGTGGCTGCGTTTGATGGGCACAGTGGCTGCGTTTGATGGGAACAGTGGCTGCGTTTGATGGGCACAGTGGTGGCAATTGATGTGCACAGTGAGGCTGCAATTGATGCGTTTTTTAAAGAATTTTTCAGTTTGCTTGCGCCCCCCAAAAAATTTTGAGCACCATCTGCCACTGGTTTATATGTGTGTGTATTTATGTATGTATGTGTGTGTGTATGTATGTGTGTTTACATGTATATATGCACATTTTATGTATGTGCTTTTAACCCTGACCCCCTATATGTGTCCCATTTTTTTTTTGCTTGTTCATAGTACCAGCAAAAAAAAATGTTGTTCCTCTGAAAAGTGATCCATGCTCAGATCGCTTTTCAGAGGCATTTGACAGCCGGTAAAGAGGCAATATGTTGCCTCCTGACCGCCTGTTTTAACCCCTTAAATGCATCATCACTATGCTGCAACTGCATGCAATGCACACAGTTGCAGGGTGGTTGCAGTGCAGCCACTTCAAGGGTGCCCTGACTGGAAAAAGATTGAGAAACACCGACATAGAGGAACCCATCTCTCCATTTTCCTCCTGCAGCCGCTGAATGCATGTGGGAGGGAGAGGAGGAGAAGCGGGGGGGGGAGAAATCTATTCCTTTACATGCAGCCACCCACTTGCGACCGGACCCTGGTGTTCCGCCATCGGGCTCGGAGAAAAGAGCCCTGTCCGGGGGTCAGGGGGGGCCCTTAATGGTTTCTTGCATCGGGGCCCTGAAGATTCTAGTTACGCCTCTGCTCACAGACTATCACAGTGATCATATTTATGACAGATCAGTCTGGAGCGTGCTTCCAGAGCAAATGCTAGTGCACATATATTCCGTTTCCAACTATTGAAAAAAGTTTCGTACAATACAAAGTAGTGGCCAAAACATGACCAAAAAGTGCAATGATAACACAAAAATGGATTCAGCTTAAACAAATCCACAATAGTCAGAAGAAGCACACAGATATTTAAAAGATACATCAAAAGTGCAGCAAAGATTGGTATACATCAAGGATGCAGGCATATCATGAATGAAATACAAAGCCAAGCAAAAAGATCCATAAAGATAGAAAAGCCTGCTGTTTTGACTTCCATATATCCCATCTGGTACAAAATATGGACAACTTATCTTGTAAATGTAGCACCCTCTACCAATAGGTAGGTGCTAGTAATAGGTTTTCACTAGGAACTGTCAGCACAGTAAAATTTCGGCAGGCCTATGCTGCAAACCAGGCCTGTCTGTTTTTATCTGGGGTCTGGGAGTGGTCAGAGTAGCAGTGGGTGTGACCACCTGTGCTCTAGATCTGAGGTGCCTCCCCTGCTTCCAGGAAGAAAATTCTGGAAGAGGGGCTGGGCCTGGAAATGGGGTGGCAGGCAGCTCATGTGGGGAACCTGACCAATCCCCAATTGGTATTGGCAAGGGGCAGGCCTCCTATATAAGCTGAGGTGATATGCCACTGGGAGGAGAAGTCAGCTGAGTGAAGTGAGGAATGGAATGCTAGGCAGCAGCAGGAGGACACCCCCATCTGGGGGGGGGGTGTACCGATCGCAGGAGGAGGCCAGGGAGAGCTGTGAGGGAACTTTGCTTCTACTCGGTCATTGGCAATGTCTTTATCACCATACAGTCAGTGGTAAAGAACTCCTGGAGCAGAGGGGCAGGTGAAGTTGTCGGAACGCATGGTCCGGTCAAGTTCCTCATCAAGGACTCAGGGCAGTGGAAGGTCGGTGAGTGTTACCACAGTGGAGGACTGGATGTGCCAGGAAGTCTGTGAGGGAACTTTGCTTCTACACGGTCATTAGCAAAGTCTTCATCAGTCACACGGTGAATGATGGGGAGTCCTGGATCAGAGAAGAGACTGTGGGGATTTGTGTCAAGTCGATGTGGCCTGAGGGCACAGGATTTGCAATTTGGGCTGGCTGGGAACAGTAGTCCACTATCTAAAGACATGCTTTTAAACTACTAGGCCTAAGGGGAGAGGTACTGCCGGCCTCAGGCCTAGTAGCAGCGAGCAACCAGAGCCAGATGAGGGGCTTATTCACAGTGAATCCTTATCTATCAAAAGAAGAAGATGTGACATACTTTAACTCAGTAACATTAAGTTTGTGCAGGAGGAAACAAGTTTATGCAGGAGGAAACAAGTTTGTGCAGGAGGAGAAGGAGTTATAAGACCATAATTTTTACACGGTCAAAAGTGGTGTCTTCATCCCTCACATGGTGGTCGATGGGGAATTCGTAGAGGAATAGTCTGTGGCGATTAAGCAGAGGAGGTGCAACAGTCTGCAGGGAGATGCAGGAGGAAATTCATATTCGGTTTAAATGCACATCCAATCTTCTGGCTCTAACTTTGTGCTGTTGTGCTTAAATATTAAATATGATGTGCAATGATAGATCCTATGGGCATCCCATATCACAAAAACAAAACCAGCAAAAGACTGTTCATTGTCTCTGAAAGTGATGTATGAAGTCTGGCAGTGGGGTGAATTGGTGGATTGTTTGTTACTAGCGGCAACTACATCGCTACATAAAGTATAGAGAATCATTTCCATCAGCATAATAGAATGGATTCTTGAAATAATTGTAGAGAACAGAATGCTATCCAATGTCTAGTACAATACTAGGGTCCAAAGACTAGCAACACAAAGCATGGATGGGTTTTTCATCTGTACGTGTAGCCCCTGGGATAGGGGAGAAGAAAAGGCACATCAGGAGGGTCAAAACTAAGGTATTACCAATAATTGCTGATGCAATCTGAGACATTCTATGCCAAAGCGATTGAGCCTTGTCACAAAACCAAAAGATGTGTACCAATGAACCCCTGGAGGCACAGCCTCTAAAGCACAGGTCTGATACACTTGTGTAAAATGGCATGTAGTCGTGTTGATGTGTAATACCGTCACATGAGAAGCTTGAGGGCTGCCTGCCTAATAGTGAGTGATTTGGTGCAGCTATGCAAATTGTCTATCATAATGGCCCAAAAGAGTGCATCACAATCCACCTTCCGTCTGCTCATACAGTATATGGAAGGGAGTCTGAAAAGAGGGTTCCAAGGCAGGAGCCATAAAAATCAGATATTAAACCTTTACCCGTGGCAACGTTATTCATAAAAGGTGGCTGGAGAAGAGGGAGCTAATGCATTGCATAAAAATACCTAATTTTAAATAAGGAAGTAATTCCCATGATGGGTTGTTCTTATGAGTACTAGTGGCGGCCGCTCATGCAGGGCACAGGGGCACCGCCCCCTAATCCATGCCTCTGGCCCCTATTTTACATGCAGGGTGCCAGATGCATGGATTCCAATGGGTATTATTTTTTATTTTTAGAAGCACATCATTAGAGCCAGAGGCTCTAATTGGCTTAAAAAAGGGTGGGCTCGGGGCACAAAGCACTATGCCCGGAGCCCACCCAGTTGGGTGACATTTGCTAATTTCTTCCTGTTTCTCCTCCTGGCCAATCCTGAGGTCCGATTAGCCAGGATTCCTAAGATCCATATGGCTGCGGGTCCTAAGTCCTGATTGGCCGCGAGCCAATGCAACCAAGGAGGAGATGCAAGGGGGAGGCCGTGACCTAGATGGGGTATCTGCAGGGGCTGGCAGGGGGGCCTGGCGAGTGACAGGCGAGTGATGCAGTGCAGTGAGCGTCAGGGGGAAGCAACAATTGAACGAGCGAGTGCAAGGGGGAGTGGGGGTAGGGGGTAGGTTGGTTGGCTGGCTGGTTGGCTGGGGAGGCTGAGGGCCGTTCTCCAAGAAAATTAAGCACCAGCCACCACTGATGAGTATGCAGGTAGTCAAATGAAACAAATTTCGTACCCATCTGAAGGATGTTTAAAATTATTAGGTTGTAACTATGCCACAAGGAAGAAACAGGTGCACATATATTCGGCACCTGAGGAGAACACCTGCTTCCACTTTCTGCATATATGTGTGAGGCCAGCATATATGGGTCAAAAGATCCTTTAGCATCAAGTATGAATAAACACTATGGTCAATGAAAGTCCTACTATATTTCAAGAGGGATTAAAAGTCCACATGGAAAATATCCATTCTGACTCCAGGAGCTGCTGCAACTCTAAAAAAAAAATACCAATTTTATTTTAATAAACTCTTCTTTCTTTTAGAAATAGTATTGGTTTTACAATTTGGTGCACTTAGAATTTGATGTACAGAAATCTTTTTTGTCCACAACTATGATATATCGGTTCATATACTATATGTCCTAATGCACTGCATTACACAACTCAGTTTATTTATCTGGCTGAAAAATAACACTGACAACAGATAGTAGGCACAGTAACATACAGGAACTACTACGAGGTAGGTTGGTTGGCTACTTCCAGGCCTGACCTCCTAACTTTTTTGTTATTGTGCTGATTAATGGCACCCACTGTGAGAAGCATGTACTTGTAGTTTGTGCATTAATCCTGAAGAAAGCAGCTCTAGATGTAGTGTATTAAGGCGTTGCTATGGAGATCTAATTCAGATGGGAGCTGTGCCAAAGAAAGGAATACTAAAAGCAGTAACAAAAGTGACATTATTACAGATATGGGATTCCAGTAAAGGGAACAAAGTATAACCGGCCAATGACCCACAACAAAAAGGAGAACAGCATATAAGGGTTATAAGGTCCTTTAGTCTATTAAATACTTATTGAACAAGAATATATATTTTATCACAGATGAAATGCGCCTAGGCCAGTGGACTGGAAATTTGAGGAAATAGGCTGGGAAAGAAGACCCTAAGCTTATTCATTCTGGACATAAGCAATGGTGTGCAATGGTAATCCTCATTGACAGGTTGACAGGTTTGGATGTGTCATCGGGGATCAGATGTAATACTAATGTTTTTGCACAGTGAGCCTCAATACATTTTCTTTTATCTAAATGTGAACATTTAGCAACATCGTGTAATGAGAGGTGAGGTTGACAAAGGATCTAAAGTAACTAAAGCTAAACACACTGTGAAGAACCAGATGTCACAGTCAGCCAGGTGATGTAGAACTTTGACATCTGTGTTTCTGAGGAGTACACTGAGAAACATAGATGTGATGTTGATGTACTGTATATCTAGTATAATAGATTTAAATATTGTTGCCTCCACATCGTGCTGCTTATCAAGTTATTTAGTGATCTACTGAAAGGATCTAATCCTAAATGTGTGTGTCTGCTCTTATACTCATGGTCACTACACCATTCCAAGGATACTTGGTTGTATAGATTAATACATATACACTAAAATTGATCAAAAAAGATGGGCATACTTACTCTTAGAGATGAGTGAAACACCCACCGGTTCGGTTCCCATCAGAACTTTCAAACATCGCAGTTCGGACCTGAACAATGAACCTTATTAAAGTCTATGGGACCCGAACTCTAAAAATTAAAAGTGCCAATTTTGAAGGTTTATATGCAGGTTATTTGCCATAAAAAGGGTATGGGGCTCAGGTACTGACCTGGTGGACATATATCAATGCAAAAAAAGATTTTAAAAAAAGATTGTTTTTAATGGAGCAGTGATTTTAATGATTCTTAAAGTGAAAAGAGTAAAAATAAAAAAAATCCTTTAAATATTGTGACTGGGTGGTCCCCTTAGTCTGCCTGTAAAGTGGTGCATCTTTACCATACATAGAACTTGCTGCAGTAAAATTGACATATATAAAGAAAAAAAAATACATTTAAATTGATTTTTTCTTTATTTTGTAAACAATGGCTTGGGAGCCAGTCTGTATGATGAGGCCACAATTTAGTGCACTCAGAACAACATTAGAGATTTTTTTTTTCCATAAAGATTTTCTTTATTCAAGATAATGCAAGACATTACAGAAGTAATAATAATACATAAGGGTATGGCTCCAACTGGAGTGCCAACAGAAATTATACATCAACATAAGTAATCAGAAACTCCATGTCTAAAGGATCATCGACATTCTCAGACAGGGCAGACCTATAGATACACATTGAAGTATTCTCAGATAATAAGGTCTGTGTATGGTAAGGTTTCTGCTTGTCTGCCTGTCTAGATCTTGCACAGGTTGGATCTCTGGTCTGGTGTAAAATCTGTTTTCTGTAAGTCTGTTATCCAGAGAGGAGTGGACTGGGGGGCCAGCTATTGAGTCGGCCCTGCAATCCAAACCCCCCGTCCAGAGATTTTTTGGATAAGTTCTGGTGTCTCTTTGGCAGACTTTTTGCACCACAGTGAGCAAGCCTAATGTGAAGAGGCCAAATTATAATACACTCAGGCCTAAGTTCATGGGGGAACATGACTGCCAATTTGTTGTTTATCAGTGTTATCCCCTCTCTGTAGGCCCATGTTACTCCCTTCCTGAACCTCAGAACTAACATCAGAATCAAGTAATGTCTGTGAATTCTCAGGAAGCAAGTGGCTGATGCTGTGTTCAAATAATTCAGCTGACTCCTCCATGCATGATGCTGGGACTATGGCAGGAGTAGCTGTGGACAAAGGCAGAATAAGCCGCTCTGGCAGCTGCGGTGGACTGCGCACTAGTGTCAGCTTGGGTCATAGAAGATGAGGATGATGGTTTAGTAAGACAGTCCAAGACCTCATCTGCATGCTGTGGCTAGCTAGCATGACCAACATCACTAAACAGAGACAAACTTGCCCTGCCTGAGGACGAACCACGACCACCTTTGCCTGTGGACACAGATGATGCTGGCCCCCTCATAGTGGCATGGGAATGTCTGCCTTTCCTTGTTGGCCTCCCAGACATGATGGGGGTGGGGGCTTATTACCCAAATTTAATAAAAACTGGAAAAGTATTATTGGATGCACTTTATTGAATTAAAAGTGGTGTTTGGTGCACTTTAAATAGAGGATTGACGATAACAGAAATGTAAAAACTATAAAAATAAATAAATAAGGGGGAACACCAGCATCAATTTAAAAAAGGGGCAGGCAGGGGACCAAAAAAAAAACAACATGCAGCAACCAAAAAAAAGGGGGTATACAGCACCGTATACAGCACTAAATGTTATGTAATACTGTGTTAAACGCTGCACTACACTAACACACAACACTGACACTGCACTCTAATGACACTGTTGGAAGGCAACATGCTTTATTTCATAATACTAGAGGTTTTTGAAATATGAACTATGGCTATACCAAGCCTCCTCATTCTTGGGGGCTGTCTGGAATGTAACAAGTTGCACATCAAAGCTTTGTAGCATATCTGAATTTTCATCTGAAAGGAAGTCAGGCCCTCTATCAAGCCTGAACAACAGCTTGGCTCCTGACCGACTGGTGTGATAACGCTCTGCAAGCAAGCTTCAAAAAGGACCATGGCTGACAAGATGATTGATGAATGTTCTGCTACAGAAGATCAAAGGGCAAGCTAAGAACTGCCCCTAGAGGCCAATACAGCATGACGGACAGAAATATAATGTATTAAAAGCACTACCTCTTGGCAATTTCTCATTGGACAGGGTAGTGGGGTGTGGTTACAAATGGGTCTGAATGAATGTGTAAAAAAGTGCACACAGAAGGGAAATTGGCCCTTTTCCGCTCTTGGCCTGATGGCTCTCGGAACCTCATGGCTCTCTCTGTTACCATCTTGAGCCCAGCTGATGAGACCATGTCTAGGGGACAGCCTTGTGATGAGTTCCTTTGATGATATTTTGTTATATGCGCTATAGTATTTTCCTATTTTCTTGGGAAATAAATAAAACATTGTTTCATTAACCACTTCAATACCAGGCACTTAGACACCTTCCTGCCCAGGCCAATTTTCAGCTTTCAGCGCTGTCGCAATTTGAATGACAATTGCGCGGTCATGCTACACTGTACCCAAACAAATTTTTTATCATTTTGTTCCCACAAATAGAGCTTTCTTTTGGTGGTATTTGATCACCTCTGCGGTTTTTATTTTTTGTGCAACAAATAAAAAAAGACCGAAAATTTTGAAAAAAAACAAGTTTTTCTTTGTTTCTGTTAAAACTTTTTGTAAATAAGTACGTTTTCTTCTTCAATGACGGGCACTGATATGGCTGCACTGACGGGCACTGATACGGCGGCACTGATGGGCACCAATTAAGTGGCACCAATGAGGTGGCACTGATGAGCTGGCACTGACGGGCACTGATGATGGGCACTGATAGGCGGCACTGATGGGCACTGATAGGTGGCACTGATGGGCACTGATAGGTGGCACTGGTATGTGGCACTGATGGTCACTCATAGGTGGCACCGATGGGCACTCATAGGCAGCACTGATGGGCACTCATAGGTGGCATTGATGGGCACTCGTAGGTGGCATTGATGGTTACTTATGGGTGGCACTGATAGTTGGCACAGATGGGAATGGATGGGCACTGATAGGTGGGCACTGATGGGCACGGATGGGCACTGACAGGTGGCACTGATGGACACTGATGGGTGGCACTCACGACACTGGTTATTTGCAGTGATGCCCCTAAGGGTGGCATTGCTGGGCATCACTGCAACATAATGGTGCCAATCAGTGCCCATTTGTGGGCACTGAATGGCACAGATTTGGCACACTGGGCACATGTGGATGGCAATGGGGTACATACCTGGCCATCCACATGTTGCCCCTTCCCTGGTGGTCCTAGTGGCGATCCCTGGTGGTCCAGTGTGGTGATCTGAGGAGGGGCAGCGCTGATAAACAATCAGCGCAGACCCCCCCTGCCAGGAGAGCCGCCGATCGGCTCTCCTCTACTCGCGTCTGACAGACGCGAGTGAGGAAGAGCCGATCAATGGCTCTTCCCATTGATAGCGTGATCAGCCGTGATTGGACACGGCTGATCACGTGGTAAAGAGCCTCCGCCGGAGGCTCTTTACCAGGATCGGTGTAGCGGTGTGTCAGACTGACACACCGATCCACCGATCGCCGCGATGCGGCCCCCGTGGGCGCGCGGCGGCATGTTATCCTGCTGGACGTCATATGACGTCCAGTCAGGATAACAGAACCACTTCCCGGACGTCAATCCGCCATAGGGCGGGCGGGAAATGGTTAAGCAGTGTGTTTGTTTTCATAGCTAACCTTATATTATTGTGCTATCAACAGTAACATTATCAGAGCTTTAATAGACTAGCTAACTATGGGAATAGACAAATTAATACATATATGGAATAAATAGAGGGAATCCGTATACACCCTCAAATAAACTGTTTTTAGCAGAAGGCGTGTGGAATTTATTTCTGCACAGAACCCAAATGCTAATGTATTTTTGTCTTGAAGTCCTATAAGCTAAGGAACTAACTATACTCAGAAATGAAAGCCTTCTCTGCTGTGGACAAGATTTGCGCTGGTTCGTGAATTCTGAAGCCCTGCGTGAGTGGTCCTGAAAGTTCTATGAAATATTTAATCAGTGAGCGGACGTGCAAAACCTGGTGAGATTTTTGGCTGGTATATGTGTATGTGTTAACGTTTATTGTATTGCTAATGCAAATTGTTTGAGGCCTGTGTAGCTGGTCAAGTGTGCCGGTGAGTGAGGGGCTGATCACCCTTCATTATCTGATGTAGCTTGCAGATTGACACACCACACATCTTTGAGGAGAAAGTGGGAGAAATATAGATTTTTTTTTTTTATTATTAATATTTTATTTTTTTCCCCACGTGAGAGTGAAATAGCTCTCTGTTCCAATAGAAGTTTAATGTGGCCAGCTAAAGTCAGTGGATATAGTAGAGCATTGATTAAGAGTGTGCTCTGCCTTGTGTGGTATAGAACTTCAAGTAAAAGTTAGCTTTTAAACAGCTTTTATCTGTGTGTTTTGTCTGTGTGCATTGTCTAGGCAGCTGCTGTGTCTAGACTGGTTGAGCAACCTTCAGTGTAGACTAAATTAGCACATCAATGGAGGTCATTGAAGATTTTCTTAAAAAACATGTCTGTGTTAAATTCAACACTATGCCAGAAAATGCTTTAACGCACCAATGTAATGAGTTATTGAGACAATGTAATATTCATAATGATCAGATAAAACATAAAAAGTCTTTGAAAAAAGGCAGGAAAGCGAAGATGGCCAATGTTGTATGCATGTTTTTAAAAGTGAAAGGCATTGCTATAGCGAAAGAAGGCCAATGGTATGCTGAGAGAAAGCAATTATTGGAGCAGGTACAAAGTGTAACTAAGAATATATTAACAATGGTTGCAAAGGCAGATGCAAATGTTTGTGATCACATTGAACAATTAGTGACTGAAAAATGTGTATTGGAACAGAAAATGAATGGATTAGAGGAAACGTGTAAACAAAGAGAAAGTTGTATTTAGACATGTGCTGGATTAAAAAATTTGTTTAGTTTCGTTTCGATTCGATTCATTATTTAACTAAATTTGTTTAATTAAATTCATTGCATTCGTTTTCGGGATTCGTTTAGTTTCGTATTCGAATTCAAAAAAATTTGCCCGCATTCGAAAAAAAACTATCAAATTCGAAAAAATTGTACCGCATTCGAAAAAAATGTAATGAAATTTGAAAACGTAAACTATATATAGCCATTTTGCAAAATTCGCATAGAATGAAATCTAATTCCAATAGAAAAGATTAGAAAAGAATAGAAAATAATATAAAAGAATAGCATAGAAAAACAATAGAACAGAATAGGAAAAAATATAATATATTCTATTCTAATCTTTTCTATTCGAATTCATTCTGTACCAAATTGCAATTTCGGAAGATGGTTTTATATATATATATATATACATATATATATATATATATATATATATTTCTATTCTGTTCTATTGTTTTTTCTATTCTAGTCTTTTCTATTAGAATTCTATTTCATTCTATTTCTATATAACCATTTTCCGAAATTCAAATTTCGTATAGAATTAATTTGCATTTAAATAGAAAAGATTAGAATAAAATAGAAAATAATAGAAAAGAATAGCATAGAAAAACAATAGACCAGCATACAATAAATATAATATATATATATATATATATATATATATATATATATATATATATATATATATATATATATATATATATAATCTTCCAAAATTCGAATTTTGTATAGAATAAATTCGAATTCAAATAGAAAAGATTAGAATAGAATAGAAAATAATAGAAAAACAATAGAACAGAATAGAAAAAAATATTATATATATATTATATGTTATTCTGTTCTGTTCTATTGTTTTTATAGTCTATTCTTTTCTATTTTCTATTCTAATCTTTTCTATTCAAATTGGAATTCATTCTATACGAAATTCGAAATTTCAGAAGCCATCTTCCGAAATTCGAATTTCGTATAGAATGAATTCAACTTCTAATAGAAAAGTTTAGAATAGTATAGAAAAGAATAGCATAGAAAAACAACAGAACAGAATAGAATAAAATATAATATATATATATATATAACATCTTCCGAAATTCAAATTTCATATAGACTGAAATCAAATTTGAATTTTCTATTCTGTTCTAATCTTTCCTATTCAAATTTGATTTCAGTCTATATGAAATTCGAATTTGAATTTGAATAGAAAAGTTTAGAATAGAAAATAATAGAAAAAATAGACTAGAAAAACAATAGAACAGAATAGAATAATATATAATATATATATTATATTTTTTTTCTATTCTGTTCTATTGTTTTTCTATGCTATTCATTTCTATTATTTTCTATTCTATTCTAATCTTTTCTATTCAAATTTGATTTCAGTCTATATGAAATTTGAATTTTAGAAGATGTTATGTATGTATGTATATATATATATATATATATATATATATATATATATATATACACACACATATATATATATATATATATTATATGTTTTCTATTCTGTTCCATTGTTTTTCTATGCTATTCTTTTCTATTCTATTCTAAACGTTTCTATTCAAATTTTAATTCATTCTTTACGAAATTCGAAATTCAGAAGATGGCTTCTGAAATTCGAATTTCGTATAGAAAGAATTCTAATTTGAATAGAAAAGATTAGAATAGAAAATAATAGAAAAGAATAGACTAGAAAAACAATAGAACAGAATAGGATAAAATATAATATATATATTATATTTTATTCTATTCTGTTCTATTGTTTTTCTATGCTATTCTTTTCTATTATTTTCTATTCTATTCTAATCTTTTCTATTTGAATTCAAATTCATTCTATATGAAATTCAAATTTTGGAAGATATATATATATATATACACTACCGTTCAAAAGTTTGGGGTCACATTGAAATGTCCTTATTTTTGAAGGAAAAGCACTGTACTTTTAAATGAAGCTAACTTTAAACTAGTCCTAACTTTAAACAAATATACTCTATACATTGCTAATGTGGTAAATGACTATTCTAACTGCAAATGTCTAGTTTTTGGTGCAATATCTACATAGGTGTATAGAGGCCCATTTCCAGCAACTATCACTCCAGTGTTCTAATGGTACAATGTGTTTGCTCATTGGCTCAGAAGGCTAATTGATGATTAGCAAACCCTTGTGCAATCATGTTCACACATCTAAAAACAGTCTAGCTCCTTCCAGAAGCTACAAAACTGACCTTCCTGTGAGCAGATTGAGTTTCTGGAGCATCACATTTGTGGGGTCAATTAAACGCTCAAAATGGCCAGAAAAAGAGAACTTTCATCTGAAACTCGACAGTCTATTCTTGTTCTTAGAAATGAAGGCTATTCCATGCGAGAAATTGCAAAGAAATTGAAGATTTCCTACAACGGTGTGTACTACTCCCTTCAGAGGACAGCACAAACAGGCTCTAACCAGAGTAGAAAAAGAAGTGGGAGGCCGCGTTGCACAACTAAGCAAGAAGATAAGCACATTAGAGTCTCTAGTTTGAGAAACAGACGCCTCACAGGTCCCCAACTGGCATCTTCATTAAATAGTACCCGCAAAACACCAGTGTCAACATCTACAGTGAAGAGGCGGCTGCGGGATTTTGGGCTTCAGGGCAGAGTGGCAAAGAAAAAGCCATATCTGAGACTGGCCAATAAAAGAAAAAGATTAAGATGGGCAAAAGAACACAGACATTGGACAGAGGAAGACTGGAAAAAAGTGTTGTGGACGGATGAATCCAAGTTTGAGGTGTTTGGATCACAAAGAAGAATGTTTGTGAGACGCAGAACAAATGAAAAGATGCTGGAAGAATGCCTGACGCCATCTGTTAAGCATGGTGGAGGTAATGTGATGGTCTGGGGTTGCTTTGGTGCTGGTAAGGTGGGAGCTTTGTACAGGGTAAAAGGGATTCTGAATAAGGAAGGCTATCACTCCATTTTGCAACGCCATGCCATATCCAGTGGACAGCGCTTGATTGGAGCCAATTTCATCCTACAACAGGACAATGACCCTAAACACACCTCCAAATTGTGCAAGAACTATTTACAGCAGAAGCAGGCAGCTGGTATTCTATCGGTAATGGAGTGGCCAGCACAGTCAACAGATCTGAACCCCATTGAGCTGTTGCGGGAGCAGCTTGACCGTATGGTACGCCAGAAGTGCCCATCCAACCAATCCAACTTGTGGGAGCTGCTTCTAGAAGCGTGGGGTGCAATTTCTCCAGCTTACCTCAATAAATTAACAGCTAGAATGCCAAAGGTGTGCAATGCTGTAATTGCTGCAAAAGGAGGATTCTTTGATGAAAGCAAAGTTTGATGTAAAAACAATGTTATTTCAAATACAAATCATTATTTCTAACCTTGTCAATGTCTTGACTCTATTTTCTATTCATTTCACAACGTATGGTGGTGAATAAGTGTGACTTTTCATGGAAAACACAAAATTGTTTGGGTGACCCCAAACTTTTGAACGGTAGTGTATATATATATATATATATAAAACATCTTCCGAAATTCAAATTTCATATAGACTGAAATAAAATTTGTATAGACAAGATTAGAATATAATAGAAAATAATAATAATAGAAAAGACTACTATATATATGTATGTATGTATATATATATATATAAATAAATATATATATATATATTATATTGCTTTTTTATTTTATATTCTATTTTATTGTATTTTTTAGAAAATCGACTTCTATTTTTTTTTATTCGATTCGACTTTTTTTTCTAATTCGTTTGTTTTTTTTCGGATTCGTTTGGTTATTTTTCGGATTCGTTTTAAATTCATTACTTTTGTAATTTGGAAATTCGGATGCATACGAATTTCCGAACAATGAAAAATTTGTCCGAATTTCGCTTCGGAACTAATCAGAATGCACATGTCTAGTTGTATTGCCTCTTTGAATCAGAGAGAGGCTGAGAATGAGAGTATTATAATAATGCTTATAAAGGAATTACAGGAAGCCCAGTCTGCCATGGTAAAATGAAAAACACAAGGCGCCACTCTAAGTGCAGAGATACCATAGAGTTTATTATACAAGGCTAGAAAAGTTGGTACTTACAAAGGTACATGATCACTTCCGGGCGACGGGACGTGTAGGCGATGCGTTTCCGGAGCTACACTCCTTCCTCAGGCCTAACGTGTAACGTGCTTGGGCTAGGATATAGAGACTGATGGATGTCACTGATTGGTGGAAAAATTGCTCTGGATTGTGTTGTAATCCCTCGGACTGACATATTGGCAATTTAGTGTAGATGCATTAAACAACAACTGCTGAGTTTACTAAAATATGACAATACATATCAAAAAATAAAAAGGGGGATTGTATAAAAACATAGATTGTATAATAAAAGGGAATTATATAAAAACAAAGTGAATAATATAAATGGTGCTGGATAATATAGATTATTCAGGAACTGACATGGACAACCGCATTACACGCATAAGAGATGTTCCAGGAACACATAACCTAAGCTAACGATAAGGGATGGCACATGGATTTTTTGCGTGGTGGATGTGTAAATATAAATGATAAAAAATGAAATAAAATAAAAATAAAATAAAAATAAAAAATAAAAAAAATAAGAATAGAAATGAAAATAAGGATAAAAATAAAAATAGATATGGAAAAATAAAATAAAAAAATAAATAATAAAAATCAAAATCAAAAATTGACATTGGATTACATAATTAAAAATAAAAAATAAAATAAATATAAATAAAAATAAACATGAAAATAAAATAAAATAAAAATAAAAATAATAATAATGTGTAGATGTGAAAAAAATAACACTGAAAATGAAGATACTGATAAAAAAAAATATATAAGATTAATTGAATAGAATGATGGAATTATTGATAATACTGATACATATTGGAATGCATTGACAGCTGGGAGAGAGGAAGCAATCAAACTAAGCTGCTCACTTCAATTTCCTCACTTAACCCGCCTGGGGCAAGAGAGTCCAAAGTGTATATCCAGTACGTTTCCCTCTGGCAGAGGCGTTTAAAATGCTCTGCCAATGGGAACGTACCTGGAATGGACTCAATGATCCAAACCCTAAGGCCAGAGGAGGAATGATCATGATTGCGAAGAAAATGTAAGGGAACACTGTGAGTGTCGTCCCTGCTTCCACAAGACGACGGTGCTCCCCAAATCTTTTTCTCAGAGTGCGTATAGTTCTTCCCACATAATGGAGCCCACAAGGACAAGTTAAGCAGTACATTACAAATTCCGTGGAACAATTGAAAAAACTGCTGATCTGGTATGTCTTGCCCTTGTGGGTAAACTCCTTTTGGCCGTGTGTAACATGGTTACATGTCAAACATAATTTTTTGCGACACTGATACATCCCAACCAGAGGGATAAGACATGGAAATATTGTCTTGGGACCTAATTCGGTTCTAAGTTTGCTAGGTGCTATCAAATTTTTAATATTTCTGGTTTTGCGGTATGTGAATTTGGGTTTCGGAGTGATGATGGATTTAAGTTGAGGATCCTGAAGTAGGATGGGCCAGTGTCTGTTTAGGATACGTTCCATAGTTTTGTATCAAGTGTCAAACTGTGTCACGAATCTAACAGGTTGTAACGTGGACTCGTCCAAATTTTGTGTACATGTAGGATGCTCCGACATGTAGAGATCAAAGGCTTCATCAATCACTTTTGGTGGAAAGGCTTTGTCAGTGAATTTTTGTTTTAAAAGGGACTCTTCTGTAATATAATCTGATTGTCTGGTGCAGTTTCTTCGCAGACGGCAAAATTGGATTTTGGGGATGTTTGAAATCCACCTAGGATGGTGGCAACTTTGGTGATGTAAAAAGGAATTGCCTGCCGTAGGTTTTGTGCAATTCTTAGCCAAAATTTTGCTGTCCTGATGAAATAATGTTAAATCTAAAAATGGCAATTGAAGGGAATAATGCTCTGAGGTAAATGTGAGACCATGTTTGTTATTGTTGCAATGTGTCAAAAAATCTATGAATGTGGGTTCTGGGCCATCCCAAATGATGATGATATCATCTATATACCTCCCATAAAATACTATATGGGAGGTATAGGGATTATTGAGCCAGATGTGGTTGGCCTCCCAGAACCCCATGGTTAAATTGGCATAACTGGGGGCAAAGTTGGCCCCCATTGCTGTACCCTTTAATTGGAGGTAGAATTCTCCATCAAACTCAAAGTAGTTATGGGTCAGGCAGAATTCTGTGGCCTCCAAAATAAACTCTGCCTGACACGGATTGAGTAGAGGATCCAAAAAGAGAAAGTGGGCAATGGCTCTGAGACCTATATCATGTGGGATTGAGGTGTAGAGAGTAGGAATGAGCTTCGAGTTCGAGTCGAACTCATGTTCGACTCAAACATTGGCTGTTCGCAAGTTCGCCGAACAGCGAACAATTTGGGGTGTTCGCGGCAAATTCGAATTCCGTGGAACACCCTTTAAAAGTCTATAGGAGAAATCAAAAGTGCTAATTTTAAAGGCTTATATGCAAGTTATTGTCATAAAAAGTGTTTGGGGACCCGGGTCCTGCCCCAGGGGAAATGGTTCAATGCAAAAAAAAGTTTTAAAAACGGCCGTTTTTTCAGGAGCAGTGATTTTAATAATGCTTAAAGTCAAACAATAAAAGTGTAATATTCCTTTAAATTTTGTACCTGGGGGGTGTCTATAGTATGCCTGTAAAGGGGCGCATGTTTCCCGTGTTTAGAACAGTCTGACAGCAAATTGACATTTCGAAGGAAAAAAGCCATTTAAAACTACTTGCGGCTATTGAATTGCCGGTCCGACAATACACATAGAAGTTCACTGATAAAAACGGCATGGGAATTCCCCACAGGGGAACCCCGAACCAAAATTTTTTAAAAAAATGACCTGGGGGTCCCCCTAAATTCCATACCAGGCCCTTCAGGTCTGGTATGGATATTAAGGGGAACTCCGGCCAAAATTAAAAAAAAAAAATGACGTGGGGGTCCCCTTAAATTCCATACCAGACCCTTTAGGTCTGGTATAGATTTTAAGGGAAACCCCGTGCCAATAAAAAAAAAAACGGCCTGGGGTCCCCCCAAAAATTCATACCAGACCCTTATCCGAGCACGCAACCTGGCAAACCGCAGGAAAAGAGGGGGGACGAGAGAGCGCCCCCCTCCTGAACCGTACCAGGCCACATGCCCTCAACATTGGGAGGGTGCTTTGGGGTAGCCCCCCAAAACTCCTCGTCCCCATGTTGATGAGGACAAGGGCCTCATCCCCACAACCCTGGCCGGTGGTTGTGGGGGTCTGCGGGCGGGGGGCTTATCGGAATCTGGAAGCCCCCTTTAACAAGGGGACCCCCAGATCCCGGCCCCCCCTGTGTGAAATGGTACCATTTCACTAAAAAACTGTCAAAAATGTTAAAAATGACAAGAGACAGTTTTTGACAATTCCTTTATTTAAATGCTTCTTCTTTCTTCTATCTTCTATCTTCCTTCATCTTCTTCTTCTGGTTCTTCTGGCTCTTCTGGTTCTTCCTCTGGCGTTCTCATCCAGCATCTCCTCTGCGGCGTCTTCTATCTTCTTCTCCTCGGGCCACTCCGCACCCATGGCATGGGGGGAGGCTCCCGCTCTTCTCTTCATCTTCTTCATCTTCTTCTTCATCTTCTTCTCTGCTTCATCTTCTTCTCTTCTTCATTTTCTTCTCCGGGCCGCTCCGCACCCATGGTGGCATGGAGGGAGGCTCCCTCTGTGTGACGGCATCTCCTCGTCTGACAGTTCTTAAATAATGGGGGGCGGGGCAACCCGGTGACCCCGCCCCCCTCTGACGCACAGGACATGACGGGACTTCTCTGTGGCATTCCCCGTGATGTCACAGGGAAATCCGGTCAAGTCACAAAGAAAATGAAGAAGAGAAGAAGAGAAGAAGATGAAGCAGAGAAGAAGATGAAGAAGATGAAGAGAAGAGCGGGAGCCTTCCCCCATGCCATGGGTGCGGAGCGGCCCGAGGAGAAGAAGATAGAAGACGCCGCGGAGGAGATGCTGGACGAGAATGCTGGAAGAAGAACCAGAAGAGCCAGAAGAACCAGAAGAAGAAGAAGATGAAGGAAGATAGAAGAAAGAAGAAGCATTTAAATAAAGGAATTGTCAAAAACTGTCTCTTGTCATTTTTAACATTCTTGACAGTTTTTTTAGTGAAATGGTAGGGGTACTTTTGTACCCCCTTACCATTTCACAGAGGGCGGGCCGGGATCTGGGGGTCCCCTTGTTAAAGGGGGCTTCCAGATTCCGATAAGCCCCCCACGCGCAGACCCCCACAACCACCGGCCAGGGTTGTGGGGATGAGGCCCTTGTCCTCATCAACATGGGGACAAGGTGTTTTGGGGGCTACCCCAAAGCACCCTCCCAATGTTGAGGGCATGTGGCCTGGTACGGAATTTAGGGGGACCCCCACGTCATTTTTTTTAAATTTTGGCCGGGGTTCCCCTTAATATCCAGACCAGACCTGAAGGGCCTGGTATGGAATTTAGGGGGACCCCCACATCATTTTTTTTTTTAATTTTTGTTCGGGGTTCCCCTGTGGGGAATTCCCATGCCGTTTTTATCAATGAACTTTTATGTGTATTGTCGGACCGGCAATGCAATAGCCGCGAGTAGTTTGAAATGGCTTTTTTCCTTTGAAATGTCATTTTGCTGTCAGACTTAGGGATGAGCCGAACACCCCCCGGTTCGGTTCGCACCAGAACCTGCGAACGGACCGAAAATTTGCACGAACGTTAGAACCCCATTGACGTCTATGGGACTCGAACGTTCGAAATCAAAAGTGCTCATTTTAAAGGCTAATTTGCATGGTATTGTCCTAAAAAGGATTTGGGGACCCGGGTCCTGCCCCAGGGGACATCTATCAATGCAAAAAAAACTTTTAAAAACGGCCGTTTTTTCAGGAGCAGTGATTTTAATGATGCTTAAAGTAAAAGAAAAAAAAGTGAAATATTCCTTTAAATATCGTACCTGGGGGGTGTCTATAGTATGCCTGTAAAGTGGCGCGTGTTTCCCATGCTTAGAACAGTCCCTGCACAAAATGTAATTTTTAAAGGAAAAAAAGTCATTTAAAACTGTTTGCGGCTTTAATGTAATGTCGGGTCCTGGCAATATGGATGAAAATCAGTGAGACAAACGGCATGGGTACCCCCCAGTCCATTACCAGGCCCTTTGGGTCTTGTATGGATATTAAGGGGAACCCCGCACCCAAATTAAAAAAAGGAAAGGTGTGGAGCCACCAGGCCCTATATACTCTGAACAACAGTATACAGGCGGTGCAAACAAGACAGGGACTGTAGGTTTGTTGTTAAGTAGAATCTGTTTGTAATTTTGAACGGGTACAATTTTAACGTGTTTAGCTCCAGCCAAAAAATCTTTTTTAAGCTTTTTGGAAAACATAGGGAAGGGTTATCACCCCTATGACATTTGTTTTGCTGTCTGTCCTCCTCTTCAGAAGATTTCACCTCACTTTTTGTCCCAATGACAAATGTTTTTTGAAAATTTGTTTTTTTTTGTGGAACAAGGATTGGAAAGCATCAGTGGAAAGGAGAAATGTTTTTCCCATATTAACTCTTATAGGAGAGAATTTCCCTTCCTAGGGGTAGATTTCATCTCACTTCCTGTTGTCTCCTTCAGTTTGCAAGTAGGAGTCGTTTGTAAGTTAGATGTTTGAAAGTAGGGGCCTGTTCTATATACTCAGCAGAAATTTGGGCCTTAGGTGTTGTTGTGGCCACAACACTGTAAGCCCTCACAGGGCCCTGCTGTAAAATATTAGATCAAGAACTGTAATTACATGCCCCTGTTGAACAGGGGCAGAAAAATTGGGCCTTTGGTGGTGGTGGTGGTGCTGGTGCCACAACACTGTAAGTCCTCACTCGCTCTTGGTGGGTGCAGAAATGGGCCCTGCTGTGAAATATTAGATCAAGAATTGTAATTACATGCCCCTGTTGAACAAGGGCAGAAAAATTGGGCCTTTGGTGGTGGTGGTGGTGCTGGTGCCACAACACTGTAAGTCCTCACTCGCTCTTGGTGGGTGCAGAAATGGGCCCTGCTGTAAAATATTAGATCAAGAATTGTAATTACATGCCCCTGTTGAACAAGGGCAGAAAAATTGGGCCTTTGGTGGTGGTGGTGGTGCTGGTGCCACAACACTGTAAGTCCTCACTCACTCTTGGTGGGTGCAGAAATGAGCCCTGCTGTGAAATATTAGATCAAGAATTGTAAATACATGCCCCTGTTGAACAAGGGCAGAAAAATTGGGCCTTTGGTGGTGGTGGTGGTGCCACAACAGTGTAAGTCCTCACTCGTTCTTGGTGGGTGCAGAAAAGGGCCCTGCTGTGAAATATTAGATCAAGAATTGTAATTACATGCCCCTGTTAAACAGGGGCTGAAAAATTGGGCCTTTGGTGGTGGAGCTGGTGCCACAACACTGTAAGTCCTCACTCGCTCTTGGTGGGTGCAGAAATGGGCCCTGCTGTGAAATATTAGATCAAGAATTGTAATTACATACCCCTGTTGAACAGGGGCTGAAAAATTAGGCCTTAGGCACTGGTGCTGGTGCCACAACACTGCAACCCCTCACAGATACTCTAGTTGGAACGCAGAAACGAGCCCTGCTGCAAAGTATTGCATCAAAAATTGTAATTACACGCTCCTGTTAAACAGGGGCTGAAAAATTGGGCCTTAGGCACTGGTAGTGGCGCCCAGAACCAAAAATGTTCTTACAAGCTATCAGCGTGATCATTGAGGAGGAAGTGGATAATTACTCAGGGATAGTCACTCAGCATCAGCATAGGCAGTCTTTGAAGTGATCTGAGATTTTAAAAAAAATTATTCGGTTACATCAGCATCAGGTGCTTGGTAGCTGGTGGTGATCCAAGACTGATTCATTTTCATGAAGGTCAGTTGATCGACCGAGTCGGTGGACAGACGCACCCTGTGATCGGTTACAAAGCCTCCAGCAGCACTGAATGTGCGTTCCGAAAGAACGCTGGATGCAGGACAGGCCAGTAGCTCAATTGCATACTGTGCAAGCTCTGGCCAGTGATCCATCCTCAAGACCCAGTAACCCAGAGGATTTTCGGTGGGAAAGGTGTCCAAGTCAGATCTTGCCCCTAGGTATTCCTGCACCATGTAAAACAGACGCTGGCGATGGTTGCTGGAACCGATCATACCTTGGGGCTGCGGACCAAAAAATTGTCTGAACGCATCGGTCAGACGGCCACCTTCTCCACCGCTCCTTCTTTGACTGACCGAAGCCTCAGCAACACGTTGTCCAGAAACAGGAGTTTGTAACCTCCCAGTCTCTGGGAGTGCGTTGCACAGACCTTTCTGCAAGGCCTCCCGAAGATGTTTCATCCTCTGCTCCCTCTGCGATGGCAAGATAAGGTCCGCAACCTTACCCTTGTAACGTGCATCAAGGAGGGTTGCCAGCCAGTATTGGTCCTTCTCCTTAATACCACGAATACGAGGATCCTTACGCAGACTTTGCAGGATCAGGGAGGCCATGCAGGGTAGGTTTGCTGAGGCATTCGGTCCAGAGTCCTCTGGGTCACTAAGGACGACATGGTCCGCAGCCACCTCCTCCCAGCCACGTACAAGTCCATGTGTTTCTTGGGACTGATCCCTTAAAGACTGCTGCTGATGCTGAGTGCCAGGCTCCAACTATATACTGACACAATCTTCCTCCTCCTCCTCCTCCTCATCCTCTTCCTGTGTCATCGGCGGGCACGCAGGAACACTGTCTGCATAAAGGGGGCCTTGAGAGCTAAGGAAGTCCTCCTCTTCCTGCCTCTGTTCTGCCTCAAGTGCCCTGTCCATTATTCCACGCAGCGTGTGCTCCAACAGGTGGACAAGGGGGACAGTGTCACTGATGCATGCACTATCACTGCTAACCATCCTCGTGGCCTCCTCAAATGGTGACAGGACAGTGCATGCATCCCTGATCATGGCCCACTGGCGTGGGGAAAAAAAAACAAGCTCCCCTGACCCTGTCCTGGTGCCATAGTCGCACAGGTACTCATTGATGGCCCTCTGCTGCGTGTGCAGCCGCTGCAGCATGGCCAACGTTGAGTTCCACCTGGTGGGCATGTCACAGATTAGGCGGTTCTTGGGCAGGTTAAACTCCTTTTGGAGGTCCGCCAGCCGAGCTCTGGCATTATATGACTGGCGGAAAGGCACACAGACTTTCCTGGCCTGCCTCAGGACATCCTGTAAGCCCAGGTACCTGCCCAAGAACCGCTGCATCACCAAGTTAAGGACGTGAGCCAAACAGGGCACATGGGTCATTTGTCCCTGTTGGAGGTCAGAGAGGAGGTTGGTGCCATTGTCGCAAACCACCATTCCTGCCTTAAGTTGGCGTGGCGTCAACCACCTCTGAACCTGCCCCTGCAGAGCTGACAGAATCTCTGCCCCAGTGTGGCTCCTGTCCCCCAAGCACACCAGCTCAAGCACCGCATGGCATCTTTTGGCCTGCGTACTTGCGTAGCCCCTTGAATGGCTACGGAACACCACTGGTTCAGAGGACAAAGCACAGGAAGAGGCCATGGAGGAAGAAGAAGAGGAGGGGGTGGAGGAGAGAGGTGTGTCACAATCATTAGTAGTGGCATTTTGGAGGCGTGGTGGCGGAACAACCTCCAACACTACTGCACCTTGTCCTGCATCCTTCCCAGCTGCCAGCAGAGTCACCCAATGCACCATGAAACTTAGGTAACGTCCCTGTCCATGCCTGCTGGACCATGAGTCAGCGGTAATATGCACCTTACCACTGCCCGCCCTGTCCAGCGAGGCATGGACATTGAGCCGAGGGAAGAGGCCGCTGCTTTGCCAGACAAAGTACCCTGAGCATGGGTGAGAGAGGATGAGGAGGATGAGGACGGCTTGGTCATCCACTCGACCAAGTCTTCCGCATGTTGCGGCTCAACACGGCCAGCTGCCGAAAAAAAGGCCAAGCGTGTCCCACGGCCACGTGCTAATGAGGATGCACCGTCTCCATGACCAGCACTAGACACAGAGCCTGCTTGCCCTCTTTTATTGGCTTGTGACTGTCTGCCTCTCCTTCTTGGCCTTCCAGACATACTAATGGCCTGTAGCTGCACTAAGCTGGGATATATATGTATATATATGTATAGTAGTTTTGCTGCTCATATTCACACACACTTCTCACAAACTTATTTCGCTACTATTTATCGGGATTCCCTCAATATATTTTGATTTCTCACATCTGACAACATATTTTTGTTTATTTTAATTATTTTTTTTGGCTTTAATGTAGAATCTTTTTTTGTGTTTCTCTTATTTATTTATTTTTTTTTTTGGTGATTTTGATTTGTACTCCCGAAAATGTTTGTGTGTGTTTTTTGTGACAAGTTCCCACAACACCATTGATATGTTGTTCTATTTAATCTGTAGGAGATTGTTTGGTGTTGTTTTCCCTTGTTAATTTCACATTGTACTTTAGAAATGTACCTGAATACTCACCAACAAACTGTCTTTTTTGGATGAAAACACACACAGGAGAGTATAATTTCCCCAAAAAAATTTTATTAAGGGGTCACAACTATAAATAGACAAAGAGGGAGGCAACGCTGGAGAAACTGCAGAAATTGGCGAAGCCTTGGACCCCCAGGGCAGACATCAATTATTTAAAAGCAAAATTGGTGGCCTGAGGAGTCCTTATCTAAGGGAGTGCAGTCTGGTCCAGAAGTCCCAGAGATCCGGAAAGCAGCAGATGACATCTATGTCCCCAGGCTGTGGTCATACGAGAGACTGCATCTTCTGTCAGACCAGACTGAACACAGGGTCATCACTCTTTGGTCTTCCTTCCACGCTTCCTTACAGGCTTTGGCTGTGGTGGTGGAGTTGTGGCAGCAGGAGGAGGAGGAGGATCGTCCATCTCAATGACATCCGTCTTGGGTGTTAGTTCCCCACTCTCCCCCTTACGTAGGACTTTATAAATCAGGTCCTCAGAGAGCCTGCGTTGGCCCTCCTGCATGCCCTGCAATTTTGTGGCAGCCATGCAGGCAAAGGCCTCTGCAGGACTGGGGAAGGCTCGGAGGGACGCAGAAGCCTCCTGGATCAGCCTGCATGCTGAATCCTGCACAGGACTGGGAGTGGCCTTCCTGGCCCTTTTGTATGGAAGGCGGAGGGGAGGGACCTGGGACTCAGTCAGGCTGCAACTTGTCCCAGGCTTCTCTTGGCTGCCACTTAGCCCCGCCTTCTCCCGGCTGCCACTAATCCCCGCCTCCTTCTGACTGCCACATTCCACAGCCTCCTCCTGGCTGAGGTCTTCCTGTGTATGAAAAAGGGACATAGTTTTAGTATTTTTTCAATCAATCACACACAATTTTCACCTCCTGACTGCTGCAAATTGAATGTTAACAAATATAACAGACTATCCTTCTGAGCCCAGCAGTTTTCATTCTTGTCCCAGTTTTGGGTGCCCACTACTGTCTATTGATATGTAAAACACTTTTTTGAATCAGCAATTAATGATCAATAATAACATCTAGTAAACATCATTTCTTTATTGACCAGAAATCAGTAGAAGAATGCTATACCTGACTCCAGCTGGGCTCCTCCACTTCTTCCTGGCAGGAAGGCCCAGGTTGGACATCGGAAGCCTCAGCTGGGGTGGAAGGAAGCATGGAAGGAAGAGTAGAGAGGGATTCCTTGACCTCAGTCTGGTCTGACAGAAATCGCAGTCTCTCGTAGTACCACAGCCTGGGGACATAAACGTCATCTGCTGCAGCTCCGGAACTCTGGGAATCTGTGACCTTCTTGCGCTCCCTCAGATATGTGCTCCTCAGGCCACCAATTTTAGCTTTTAAATAAGGGATGGTTGCTGTGGGGACCACCGGCTTCACCAACTCCAGCAGTTTCTCCAGCGCTGCCTGCCTCTTCTGTTTGTGGTTATAATGGGGGTGTCTGACCTGCCACAGACAGGGCAGCTCTCTGTACTTGTCAATAAACAGGGGCAGGAAATTGTGGTCATTGAACCCATCCATTTTCTCTGCAAGACACAACACAAGACAAACGCTAATGTCAGGCAAAATTCCCCTAATCTTGTTACAATATAGGCTTCCATTTCGAAGCAGTATAGGCCCAAGTTTTGATCCTACCTTCGTTAGCACGATCGGCGTCTCCGATGCTCCTTCCTCCGCTCACAGATTGTACGTAAGACGCGCGCGTGTTACGCTTTATACACACTGCGCATGCGTGTAACTCCGCCCTCCCCTGACGTTCTTTCTAGTCTATTTCCCGCCCCTTTTCGTTCGGCGCAGTGGGGGAAGAGCACATGGCGGATAGACAGCAGGATCGTGCTAATTGTAGCAACGAGGAGGAGGGGGAGGAAAGGCCGGAGCCTGAAACGTCCCGATCCAGAAGGAGATTTAAGGACTCAAATATGTCCTTTGGGGAGATGTTGGAGATGGTGGACATCCTGAAGAAGTCAGACTATGATGGAAAGTATGGGCCTTACCCCAACCCCAATGTCCGAAAGGCCAAGATCATGGTGAAAGTGGTCCGGAGTCTGCACCGGAATTTACGACGATCGAAAGATCAGCTCAGGAAGCAGTGGTCGGACCTCAAATTACGAGAACATGTGCAGTATAGAAAGATCCGGAGAGTGCTGCAAAAAAGTAAGTAGTTGTGCTGTGTTCCTATTCTTTATGTTTCTTACGTTCGTGCTGCTCCATGTGCTTTAAGGAACTGTTGTACAGTTTAAAATGGCAACTTTCATGTTCATGGGCACATTATTCGTTCGGATCACACATTTTTCTTTCGGACTATAAAATACCATTGTTTAGGCCATATGCATTTGGCCACCATTTTGAGGCCCTATACTTGTCTTCAAAGAATTGGGTTGTGTAGATGGCTTTGTTACTAGAATTAAATGCAAACTAGATTCTGTGTAAGGAGAGGACACTGAGCAGCTGTTTTCACATCTGGACACTGGAGCACTAGTGTGGGACAAAAGAACACCATTTTTATTAGGGGGGCCACACAGGTGCTCCAGTGTATACTATAGGGGGGGGGGCTCCATCTGTGAAGCTTGTACTAAACAGGTAAAGTATTGCAGCTTGACAAAGGACACTAATAAAATTACATCTTGGAACTCGGCTAAAATAAATAATTGTACCCCACTTCCAAGCAATGTTTCCTATTTCTCGTTCTGCCATCAAATATCTGTGTGCTAATTATACCATTTTTGTTTTACATAGGGGAGAAAAGACTCAGAGGACACCCCTCATCCGAGGAGACCAGAGCCTCCCCCCTCTGGAAGAAGGGGAAATCCCCCCAACACAATCTGAGCAGGAGGAAGAAGACGTGGTGGAACTAGTCACCACAACAGGTGAGTGTCTGCGACCACAGGCTCAGATAAGAGATGGATGGCGGCATTTTTTTGAAACCTAATTTATTTTGGGGTTCCTCTCTTTTTAGGTGATCGTGAGGGTGTGGATCCAGATCCTTTCACATCCGAAAGTGCCCAGATCCTGATCGGGGAGATCATGGGGTGTAATTTACAATTGGAAATCATCAAGAAAAACATCAATGATGTTATTCCAAAATATAAAAACATCATTGATGTTTTGGGGCGAGTTTAAAACCCCTCCAAATCACTTTCTTCTTTTGTGTGCTACAATGTGCAAAATGTTTTTGTGATTTTTCCCAAAGCCAAATTTGGAGGATGCACACAGTGTGTCAACATGTGCTATCTGCCATCACGGGAGATCAATGGACGCGTTTTGGGGGTGCAACCCCTTCCTCAATAATAAAGTAGCGTTGAGGAAGGGCTTGCTCCCCCAAAACATGTCCCTTGATCCCCCGTGATGGCAGGTCGCACATGTTGACATTTTCCAGGGGTGATTTCCCCCCATCTGAACGCAATATCAAACCCAGTTAATAAATACTGATGTCTGATATTGCCTTCCAGTTCTACCAAATGTGAACTTTGTAAGATCAAGATTTGTGTCTTTCTTGTTGTTTTTACACAGGCCTGTTCTCTAGAAAATGCACATTTTGATTTTGGATAATGCCACCACAAAAATTGGTAGACAACAAACATGTTGGTTTGTCATAAAAACCTTTGGTAAATGCACATGTGATTGTGCAGGTATTAAAAAGATTGTTCATCAAGAATGTGTGGATTGAGGCAGAGCGTGTTCCTCTACAGCTCCATCGCCCTGTCTCTTATCCGACTCACTGGAGAATCTCCCACTGCTCTTTAGCTGCACCCTGACTTAGGGGAAGGTGTCCGGAGTACAAAGATGCCTTCATCCACTTCCAAAAAGGCTGCCAAGGCTCACACGGACCTCTGGAGTGCCCACTCTGCAGGAGAAGCTGGAAGAGGCTCCGCCCCCGCCATCTTGTCTTCATCGCCGAGAGATCAGGGCGCCAAAACAGCGGCGGGTAAGATGGCACAGGCACAGGGATCAGCGACATGTAATCCGGAGGGAGAACCGGTTATGGCTGTGGATACAGAGGCTATAACAGGGCCTATCCTAGAAGCCATAAACGCTAGCAAAGCAGAGCTGATGGGGAGAATAGATCATCTGTCCTCAGAATGCACGCTCATAAGGCATGATTTGGACAAGATCCGCAGCAGGCTGACAACTGTAGAAACCAGAGTGTCAGAGGTGGAAGATGTTTGATGTTTCTCATGTTCATGATGGCCGCATAACAGAACTTCGGGAGCAGGTACAGGCATTACAGCGCAGAGCAGACGACGCAGAAGACAGACAAAGAAGGAACAATATCCGAGTGGTGGTGCTGCCAGAGGGGGCTGAAGGGGATAAAACCACAACATTCGCTGAGCTTTTCTTTAAACAACTGTTGTCGCTGCAAGATCTCCCACCCACATACAGTATGTGATAGAAAGAGCGCATAGAGTGCCCACTGGAAAAAGACCCCCAGGTGCCTTCCCAAGACCTTTTCTGGTGAGATTCCTGAATTATCGCGACCGTGACATGATTTTGACCCAGGCCAGAAAACAGCAAGACCTGAGATATGAAAATGCAAAAATCATGCTCTTCCCTGATTTTTCTGCTGCAACGCAATACAAACGCAGATCCTTCAACGAGGTACGCCGACGCCTGCGGGAAAAAGAAATAAGATACAGTATGCTGTACCCCAGCAAGCTCAGAATCCAATACAAGGGGACAGTGAAGTTCTTTGAAAACCCGGAAGATGCCTGCGAATGGATGGACAAAGAGTTCTAACAGTCAGTTGTCTGAGGAACTAAGCCTGTGAAGGTAAATACTTTCTACAGTTTGCACGTGGCCCTTTGATACTTCTGACACTAATACCAACCATTGCACCAACCTGACACAACATGGTCTCCTAAACAAGGTACTTTGCTAAACCTAATGAGTGTGAAGATGATCAAGTGTTTGCCCATAAATAACATTTGGATGCGTGGTAAACTCATCTATCCCAAGGAATATGTGGAAAGGGCCAGGGCCTAGAAGATCCAGCCATCTACTTAGAGAAAGCAATCCAGTCTGTTCTACCATAAATCTACTCTTCCCTGAAAAAGGATGCCTTCACCGCCAAGACTCCAGTGTATGCTGTAATGGAGCAACAAGAAGAGGACACGAAAGTATCAACAGAAATGCCAGACTTTCGACCACGTCGGTGGGAATTCACACCAAGTTTTCAGGGTTTTTTTTGGTTCAGGGATAAAGCTATATGCTGGACTAAAAAGTTTTGTTTTTAGCATAATAGCAGGGGTAAGTTCTGTTTTTTTGTTTGGTAGAGTCACAGCTCAATTTAATATATTAAGGGTACTCATAACTCATAACTCATACACCGTCAATAATCCGGGGAACATTAGCTGGGAAAAACACAGGGCACTGCATACCCTGGGAAAAATGATTATTAAGACAAATAAGTATGACGAGTAAAATCAAAATGGTATCTTGGAACGTTCGAGGTCTCAATCACAAAGTAAAGAGAGCCTCAGTGTTCCAATATATTAAGCAGCACCAGCCACATATTGTTCTCCTGCAGGAGACACACCTGGATGGATCCAGGATTCTATCCCTTTGCAGACCATGGATTCAAAGAGCTCTACACTCCACGTACTCCACATTTGTGAGGGGAGTGACAATCCTGATCAGCAAGGCTATCCCTTGCACGATCCATCAGGTGCTCTCAGATCCAGGGGGAAGATATGTGGCAGTAGTAATGGATATGTGTTTTAAGACAATAGTGGTGGTTAATGTTTATGTGCCCCCTACCTTCCAAGGACAAATATTATATGATCTAACAACTAGATTGGCACCGTTCTCCCACCTTCCAATAGTGGTAATGGGGGATTTCAATGCAGTGTTGGAGGCAGCGTTAGACTCCTCCAATCCAAGTAGAGGAGGATCAGTCGGCTTAGCGGGCTGGATGTTAGTCACAGGCTTTAAAGAACTATGGAGATGGAAACACCCCTTAGATAGGTGCTACTCGCATGTATCTTTGACACACGGATCTGCAGCTAGGATTGACTTGGCCTTTGGGAATGACCGTATCTTACCATTTGTGACAGACATAGAGTATCTGGCGGGGGGCCTGACAGATCATAACCCTCTTTCTCTCACCTTATCTTTTGCATCCGGGTTAAAGGGGGGAGGATGGAGACTTTCTCCTAGTTGGCTGCAGCATGACCAGGTCGCGGCACAGATAGGGGAGGCTATGACCACATATTGGTCGTCAAACCCGGAAACGGCGGACCCCCCGATAGTGGCGGATGCCTTCAAGGCAGTAACTAGAGGGGAATGCATCTCAGCCATAAAAACTGCCAGAATACAGGACAATGAAGAAAATGAGACCCTGCAGAATCTGGTAAAAGATAGAGAGGAGGATTATGCCAAAACTTCATCAGGGGAAGCATACAGGTCCCTGCTAGAGGCACGACGTTCCTTATCATTATACATCACGGCCAGGCCCGATCTGAAATATCTAGAAGGGCAAACACAGTGTTTGCAGAAGGGGACGAAAACGGGAAGCTTTTAGCGTTACTAGTAGCTGACTGTCACCCTATCATTAATATTCCGGTAATTAAAAGTACGGGGGGAGACATGATAAGAGACCCCAAACTAATCATGCAAGAATTTGTTAACTTTTTTTCCTCCCTCTATGCCCCTATCCCATCGTACGATGAATCGGCCTTAGACTCCCTCCTGATGGATTTACCCATACCAAAATTGTCAGAAAATGACTCCAGTATTCTAGAGGCTACAATCACAGTAAAAGAAATACAACAGGCGATTTTTGCCTTTCCTCCGCACAAGGCCCCTGGACCAAATGGTCTGCCAGCAGACTTCTATAAACTAAATGTAGAGACCTTAGCCCCCAGACTAAATACACTATTGGCATATTGCCATGAGCATGAAACCTTACCAGAATCAATGATGGAGGCCTACATGGTTCTCATTTTGAAACCAGGTAAAGATCCTCTGGAATGTGCGTCATACCGACCCATAGCCTTATTGAATATGGATCTAAAAATTTTAACTAAAATACTGGCAACTAGACTGGCCACAATTATACAAACCATTGTCAATATTGACCAGACGGGCTTTATGCCGGGCAAGTCAACAGACACAAACCTGAGGAGATTATTTACACATCTTCAGATACAGTCAGATTTCTCAACAACCAGAGTTGTAGTCTCTATAGAATTTGAGAAAGCATTCGACTCTGTGGACTGGAGGTACATGCTCAAGGTACTAGGGGTAATGGGATTCGGTCCACGATTCAGGAAATGGATCTCCTTACTATACAAATCCCCGAAAATAGCAATACGATTGGGTACTTTCATTTCAGACTTCTTCGCAGTGGGGAGGGGGACCCGGCAGGGCTGCCCCCTATCCCCATTCCTGTTTTCACTTGCTTTGGAACCATTGGCGGTGGCTCTTAGATCTTCAGAGCAGATTAAGGCGATTAAAATAGGCACAATTACTGAAACTGTAGCGCTGTATGCAGACGATATGCTGCTTTTCCTCAGTGATCCACGAGACTCTCTTAGGATAGCCCTGGAAATAGTGGACCGTTTTGCAGGATTCTCTGGACTACGAGTAAATTGGAATAAATCCTCTATACTACCTTTGGATCCGGCGGCCCGTGATGTGGCGGACCCAGATCTTCCACTTCAGTGGGTCTCCTCCCTTAAATATTTAGGAATCAAAATTACCTCCAACGTACAGGATTACATGCCCCTTAACCACTTGACGACCGCCTCACGCCGATGTACGTCGGCAAGGTGGCACGGACAGGCAAAATCACGTACAGTGTACGTGATTTGCTTTCCGCGGGTGGGGGGTCCGATCGGTCCCCCCCCCGGTGCCCGAGGCGGTCGCCATTTCTTCCCGGGCGATGAAAGGTCAGGGGGAGGCCATCCATTGTTGGCCACCCCCTCCCGATCGCTCCCGGCGAATGAAAATGCTTCCTTTCCCTCTGTAATGTAAACAGAGGGAAAGGAAGTGATGTCATCTCTCCTCGAGCCGGTCTTTTTGTCGCCGCGCCGAGGAGAGAAGACATCAAGTAAGTCTGCACAACACTACACATTCAGTAGAACACGCCAGGCACACTTGTCACCCCCCATCACCCCCCGATCACCCCCTGATCACCCCCCTGTACCCCCTGTCACTCTGACACCAATAGCATTTTTTTTTTTTTGCATTGGTGTCAGTTTGTGTCAGTTAAAAGTTTTAGGGCAGTTAGGTTAG
Organism: Lithobates septentrionalis; assembly: GCA_037952835.1. NCBI lineage: Eukaryota > Metazoa > Chordata > Amphibia > Anura > Ranidae > Lithobates > Lithobates septentrionalis. Next base: position 3,290,090 of record JBBDGP010000333.1, read on the forward strand.
CCCCCTTTAGGTCTAGGGTACCCCCCCTTAGGTCCAGGGTACCCCCCTAACCCCCCCTAATAAAAGTTAACCCCTTGATTACCCCCCGTCACCAGTGTCGCTAAGCAATCGTTTTTCTGATCGCTGTATTAGTGACACAGGTGACGCTAGTTAGGGAGGTAAGTATATAGGTTCGCTGTCAGTGTTTTATAGCGACAGGGACCCCCATATACTACCTGCTAAAGGTTTTAACCCCCTGATTGCCCCCTAGTTAACCCTTTCACCAGCGATCACCGTATAAGTGTTACGGGTGACGCTGGTTAGCTAGTGTCAGGAAATGTTCCATCCGCTGGTAATATCTGTTATTTGGCATGCAGTACTGAGGTCCACCAGCAGGTGTCTCCTGACAGTTTGGAACTGTCAGGAGAGCTTTTCCCTGTTAATGTTATGTCATCTTTGGGCCGCAGTACTGGCGTCCACCAGCGGATGGATCTTGGCAGTATGGAGCAAGTATTCCCCTCTGCAGACAGGTGTCACCTGACTTTAATTAGCAGAGCTGCAGTATAAATACCCGGCAATCGCAGACTTATGTTGCCCTGGTATTGTCCTTGAGCCCTGATCTGCATCCTGTTACCCTGATCCTGTACCTGAAACCTGATTCCTGGAACCTGGAACCTGTTGATCCTGTTTCCTGTCCGTTACCTGAACCCTGAACCCTGGACTCTGGACTCTGAGCCTTGTACCTGACCCGTCCCTCCTGTCATCCATCTATCCACTCTTGTCCTGTTTATCTCCCTTCCCAGCTACTGATTCTGTGTTTATGACCCCGGCCTGGCTTGACTACGATTCTGGTTCTCCCTCTTTCTACATATGCTGGTTGGTTTTATATCACTGATTGTTTGGTTGTTCACTTGTATTTATGGTGTGTTCACATATGCACTTTCCTTAAATAAACTTACTTTCACTTATTTATGTCTGGTTCACTCTGTCGCAGTCACACAGTTCTGGTCACATCTGGTTTATGACAGAATACCAGGGCCATCCCTGACCAGAAGTGGCTGCACAGGGGAACCATTTTGATTCGGTTGGTTGCAACCATGAATGCCGATGAGGTTATTTATTTTTCTCTGCTGGCATCTGAAAGTGGTGATTATTGCCGCCAGGCTTTGAAAGAATGGTCTAGAGACCAGTTGTTTGCCACTATACGTTTGGCTCACTCCCTGGTCGATCAGGGTTATATATTGTTTGGGGAGGTGCAGCCTTTGATCAAGCTATGTACTGAGCTGGCCCTGCCCTGTATTCCAGAGGGCCGTGATGATTTCACTCCTCCTTTCGATATGAATCAGGTTGTATCCCTAGTTTGGCTTTTTGAAGATGATCCAGATGATTTTTGTGAGCACTACTCAGCCTGTTCCCCACAGGTGATTGCTGAGTGCATTGTATCTGCTCAGTCTTTTGTTAGACAGGGAGGTTTAAAAGCACAGTTTGTACAACCTATACTTTCAGCATGGTCTGACATGATGCAAGCAGCTCCAGCCAAACAAACCACCTCTGCCACCAAACACCAACCTACCCAAATGTATGTTTCCCCATCACCCATGTCAACCGCAGTTGCAGCTCAGTATACGCTGCTGCCAACCAAATACTCATACCCAGTCTCTGCTCCCTGTACCTATCCTGCATTCAACCCACCTGTCTCTTCCCTGCTGCCTGCAAACCCACACGAACTTCCTCCAGCTACTGTTACCTCTTCTCTGCCATATCCCAATCCTCCTCTCCAGTCTGCTGCACCCCTCACCTACCGATCTTCAGTGGCTAAGCCAAAGAAAAAACGAAAGTTTTTTCCAACCAAAACGATCCTGCCAGTAACCCAACCTGCCTCCGCACTAACTAATCCAACCCATACCACCATGCCAGTGTCCAGTCTTGCCTCCCCGCCAGCTGATCTGTTCCAGCCTGATGTCCGGGTGTCTGCCCTCCAGCCTGATGTCTGGGTGTCTGCCCTCCAGCCTGATGTCCGGGAGTCTGCCCTCCAGCCTGATGTCCGGGAGTCTGCCCTCCAGCCTGATGTCCGGGAGTCTGCCCTCCAGCCTGATGTCCGGGAGTCTGCCCTCCAGCCTGATGTCCGGGAGTCTGCCCTCCAGCCTGATGTCCGGGAGTCTGCCCTCCAGCCTGATGTCCGGGAGTCTGCCCTCCAGCCTGATGTCCGGGAGTCTGCCCTCCAGCCTGATGTCCGGGAGTCTGCCCTCCAGCCTGATGTCCGGGTGTCTGCCCTCCAGCCTGATGTCCGGGTGTCTGCCCTCCAGCCTGATGTCCGGGTGTCTGCCCTCCAGCCTGATGTCCGGGTGTCTGCCCTCCAGCCTGATGTCCGGGTGTCTGCCCTCCAGCCTGATGTCCGGGTGTCTGCCCTCCAGCCTGATGTCCGGGTGTCTGCCCTCCAGCCTGATGTCCGGGTGTCTGCCCTCCAGCCTGATGTCCGGGTGTCTGCCCTCCAGCCTGATGTCCGGGTGTCTGCCCTCCAGCCTGATGTCCGGGTGTCTGCCCTCCAGCCTGATGTCCGGGTGTCTGCCCTCCAGCCTGATGTCCGGGTGTCTGCCCTCCAGCCTGATGTCCGGGTGTCTGCCCTCCAGCCTGATGTCTGGGTGTCTGCCGCCCAGCTTGAAGTGCCCATGCCAGCTGCCCAGCTTGAAGTGCCCATGCCAGCTGCCCAGCTTGAAGTGCCCATGCCAGCTGCCCAGCTTGAAGTGCCCATGCCAGCTGCCCAGCTTGAAGTGCCCATGCCAGCTGCCCAGCTTGAAGTGCCCATGCCAGCTGCCCAGCTTGAAGTGCCCATGCCAGCTGCCCAGCTCGATGACCCGGAGCCTGCTGCCCAGCTCAAGTTGTTCCTGTCTGCTGCCCAGCTCAAGTTGTTCCTGTCTGCTGCCCAGCTCAAGTTGTTCCTGTCTGCTGCCCAGCTCAAGTTGTTCCTGTCTGCTGCCCAGCTCAAGTTGTTCCTGTCTGCTGCCCAGCTCAAGTTGTTCCTGTCTGCTGCCCAGCCTGGAGTGTTCCTGTCTGCTGCCCAGCCTGGAGTGTTCCTGTCTGCTGCCCAGCCTGGAGTGTTCCTGTCTGCTGCCCAGCCTGGAGTGTTCCTGTCTGCTGCCCAGCCTGGAGTGTTCCTGTCCGCTGCCCAGCCTGGAGTGTTCCTGTCCGCTGCCCAGCCTGGAGTGTTCCTGTCCGCTGCCCAGCCTGGAGTGTTCCTGTCTGCTGCCCAGCCTGGAGTGTTCCTGTCTGCTGCCCAGCCTGGAGTGTTCCTGTCCGCTGCCCAGCCTGGAGTGTTCCTGTCCGCTGCCCAGCCTGGAGTGTTCCTGTCCGCTGCCCAGCCTGGAGTGTTCCTGTCCGCTGCCCAGCCTGGAGTGTTCCTGTCCGCTGCCCAGCCTGGAGTGTTCCTGTCCGCTGCCCAGCCTGATGTGCCCACTGCCCAGCTGGACACCATGGACTTTCCTCAGCAACGGCTAGTTGGAGCGTCCGGAGGTCGCTCCTTTGAGGGGGGGTACTGTCAGGAAATGTTCCATCCGCTGGTAATATCTGTTATTTGGCATGCAGTACTGAGGTCCACCAGCAGGTGTCTCCTGACAGTTTGGAACTGTCAGGAGAGCTTTTCCCTGTTAATGTTATGTCATCTTTGGGCCGCAGTACTGGCGTCCACCAGCGGATGGATCTTGGCAGTATGGAGCAAGTATTCCCCTCTGCAGACAGGTGTCACCTGACTTTAATTAGCAGAGCTGCAGTATAAATACCCGGCAATCGCAGACTTATGTTGCCCTGGTATTGTCCTTGAGCCCTGATCTGCATCCTGTTACCCTGATCCTGTACCTGAAACCTGATTCCTGGAACCTGGAACCTGTTGATCCTGTTTCCTGTCCGTTACCTGAACCCTGAACCCTGGACTCTGGACTCTGAGCCTTGTACCTGACCCGTCCCTCCTGTCATCCATCTATCCACTCTTGTCCTGTTTATCTCCCTTCCCAGCTACTGATTCTGTGTTTATGACCCCGGCCTGGCTTGACTACGATTCTGGTTCTCCCTCTTTCTACATATGCTGGTTGGTTTTATATCACTGATTGTTTGGTTGTTCACTTGTATTTATGGTGTGTTCACATATGCACTTTCCTTAAATAAACTTACTTTCACTTATTTATGTCTGGTTCACTCTGTCGCAGTCACACAGTTCTGGTCACATCTGGTTTATGACAGCTAGTTTGTTTTTTGTAGTTTATTACAGTTTATTACAGTTTATTATAGTTTTAGGGCACCCGCCGTTTATTACCCTATAAAGGTTTAACCCCCTAATTGCCCGGCGGTGATAGAAGTTAAGTTTTTAGGATCAGATAAGGTCTGCGTCGCCCCAGGCAGCGTCAGGTTAGCGCCAGTACAGCTAAAACCCGTGCACGCAGCATACACCTCCCTTAGTGCTATAGTATCTGAGCGGATCGATATCTGATCCGATCAGATCTATACTCCCCAGCAGTTTAGGGTTCCCTGAAACGCAGTGTTAGCGGGATCAGCCCAGATACCTGCTAGCACCTGCGTTTTGCTCCTCGGCCCAGCCCTGCCCAGCCCACCCAAGTGCAGTATCGATCGATAACTGTCACTTACAAAACACTAAGCACACATAACTGCAGCGGTCGCAGAGTCAGGCCTGATCCCTGCGATCGCTAACAGTTTTTTGGTAGCGTTTTGATACAGTCGCCAACAGTCAGGAGCTTTTTTGCCTGTGAGTCTCACTAGTGTACCCCTAAATTTAGAGCCCAAAATGGCAAATAGAAGGTACACTAGTGAAGAGGCCTACAGGATTCTGAGTATGACAGATAGTGAAGAGGAAGTCACTCATCTGTCAAGTTCAGGCTCAGAATACGAACCTGTAGAGGACAGCGGCTCCATGACAGATAGCTCTGACGACAGAGTTGTGGTCCCTGCTAGGGTCAGGCGTACCAGACCCCGAACTTATGCTGTCCTTGAAGTGCAAGAACCGCAGGACTCTCGTATGGAGCAGAGCAGTACTAGCGCCGCTATTCCTTCTGGTGAACTGGCAAGCACCAGCGGCCTAGTACACCCTGGTCGTACATCCAGCACTGCAGTATCACGTGGTGACGTGGCGAGTCCCATAAGTGCAGTTCAAGCTGGCGAGGTGGCAAGCAGTAGTAGTGTCCCGCTGCCACCAAGAAGACAAAGACAGGCCCGTCGTGCCCATAGTGCCCTTCCTGCTGCATTGGCCAATCCGAATTGGGAACCTTCCACTTCTGCAGCACCCGTACTTCCCCCTTTCACTGGCCAACCCGGAATTCAGGTGGAAACAGTTGACTTTATGCCACTGGATTTTTATTCACTGTTTTTCACCGAAGATCTCTATAGATCTATTGTGGACCAAAGCAATTTGTACGCTGGTCAACACATCGCCGCTAATCCCCAGTCCTCCCTTGCCAGAGATTGGAGACCAATTACGGTCTCCGAATTTAAGACCTTTCTGGGCCTTTCCCTCCTCATGGGGTTGAATAAACAGAGTAAGTTGCGGTCATATTGGTCCACTGACCCAATTTACCATTCACCCTTGTTCTCTGCTTCCATGGCCAGGGCACGATACGAGCAGATTTTGCGGTTCATGCACTTCAACGACAATGAACTCTGTCGTCCTCGTGGAGACCCTGCATACGATCGGCTCTACAAAATTCGGCCCCTCGTAAACCACTTCAACCAACGTTTTGCAGACTTGTTTACCCCCCATCAAGTTGTCTGCGTTGATGAGTCCCTTATTAAGTTTTCTGGCCGCTTGTCATTCAAACAGTACCTTCCCAGCAAGCGTGCCAGATACGGGGTCAAGATGTATAAGCTCTGTGACAGGGCCACAGGCTATACATGTAGATTTATGGTTTACGAGGGAAGAGATAGTCACGTAGAGCCGACAAACTGCCCTGACTACATAGGAAGCGCTGGCAAGATAGTGTGGGACTTGGTGTCACCCTTATTCGGAAAGGGGTACCACTTGTACGTGGACAATTATTATACGAGCGTGCCACTTTTTAGTCACTTGTTTGATCAGCAGATTGGAGCATGTGGCACCGTGTGACCTAATCGCCGGGGCTTTCCCCAGCGGCTTGTAGATTCCCGTCTTAGGCTGGGGGAGAGAGCCTGCTTGAAGTATAATAATTTGCTCGCTATGAAGTGGAGGGATAAGAAGAATGTTTTCGTTCTCACCTCCCTTCATGCAGACACGACGACCCAAATTTCTACGGTGACTGGTGTTGTGGAGAAACCCCTCTGTGTCCACGAATACAACCTTAATATGGGAGGGGTGGACCTCAACGACCAGTTGTTGGCGCCGTACTTAGTTGCCCGTAAGGCCAGACGCTGGTACAAAAAAGTGTCTGTATACTTATTTCAATTGGCTTTGCTGAATGCTCATGTGCTATACAGAGCTTCAGGACAGACTGGATCCTTCCTTAAATTCCAGGAAGAGATCGTCAGAGCCCTTCTGTTTCCAGACGGTGCTCTACCTCACCTTCCCCAACCAAATGCAGTAAGCCGGCTGCATGAGCGGCATTTTCTTTATGCCATCCCGAGTACCCCTACCCAACGAGCCCCCCAAAAAAGATGTCGTGTCTGCAGCAAGCGCGGATTTAGGCGTGACACCCGGACTTATTGTCCCCTCTGTCCTGGCAATCCTGGTCTTTGCATGGGTGAATGCTTTGAACGCTACCATACATTAGTTGAGTATTAGCGTAGGGTTCAGCACTGCACAGACTAGGCACACTAACACAGGGTCTCCCAAGATGCCATTGCATTTTGAGAGACCCAAACCTGGAACAAAAGTTACAAAAGTTAAAAGTTACTAAAAAAAAGTGTAAAAAAATAAAATAAAAAATAATTAAAAAAAATAAAAACACAAAAAAAAATATAAAATAAAAAAACCAAAAATAGTTGTTGTTTTATTGTTCTCTCTCTCTCTATTCTCTCTCTATTGTTCTTCTCTTTTTTACTCTATTCTATTCTGCAATGTTTTATTGTTATTATGTTTTACCATGTTTCCTTTTCAGATTTTTCATACTTTACCGTTTACTGTGTTTTGTTGGTAACCATTTTATTGTTTTCAGGTACGCCATTCAGTTGCAGCGCGGATTTATTTATCTTGACAGCAACAGCGTTTGCTCCCACGATATATAAAGCCGTGACTCCAACGCTGTCGGAGGTGATTTCACCACCACAGTTACATACTTCAGCATATATGCCGAAGCGTGGGGGCAGAAGTGGGTGGAGGAGCGATTTGCTCCTGCCTTTTGCGGGAGGATGCCCCCATGCTTCGGCATATATATATTTTAGGCACAGGTTGCGTTAAATGTTTTATTTTTTACTATTTTTTTTTTGTATTTGCTTTGCAGGTATGGTAAGTCTTACTGTTATACTGTAATGTTGCTTTGTTTTATTGTTAACCATCATTTGCTTAGCAGGTACGCCATTCAGTTGCAGCGCGGATTTATTTATCTTGACAGCAACAGCGTTTGCTCCCACGATATATAAAGCCGTGACTCCAACGCTGTCAGAGGTGATTTCACCACCACAGTTACATACTTCAGCATATATGCCGAAGCGTGGGGGCAGCAGTGGGTGGAGGAGCAATTTGCTCCTGCCTTTTGCGGGAGGATGCCCCCATGCTTCGGCATATATATATTTTAGGCACAGGTTGCGTTAAATGTTTTATTTTTTACTATGTTTTTTTTTTGTATTTGCTTTGCAGGTATGGTAAGTCTTACTGTTATACTGTAATATTACTTTGTTTTATTGTTAACCATCATTTGCTTAGCAGGTACGCCATTCAGTTGCAGCGCGGATTTATTTATCTTGACAGCAACAGCGTTTGCTCCCACGATATATAAAGCCGTGACTCCAGCGCTGTTGGAGGTGATTTCACCACCACAGTTACATACTTCAGCATATATGCCGAAGCGTGGGGGCAGCAGTGGGTGGAGGAGCAATTTGCTCCTGCCTTTTGCGGGAGGATGCCCCCATGCTTCGGCATATATAAATGGTGCATGTATGCCCATCATTAGAAGTGGGTGGATGAAGGGAGGTATTCTAATGGTGGGCATACCCACCGATCAATATCTTTTTTTCGTTCAGCCCACAGGCTGCATGAAAAAAAAGTTTACAATATATGCCTAACAAGGACCAGCAACGTACTGGTATGTTGCTGGACTTTGAGTGGTTATACCAGAATGATGCCTGCAGGTTTAGGTATCATCTTGGTATCATTCTTTTCAGCCAGCGGTCGGCTTTCATGTAAAAGCAATCCTAGCGGCTAATTAGCCTCTAGACTGCTTTTGCAAGCAGTGGGAGGGAATGCCCCCCCTCCCCCACCGTCTTCCATGTTTTTCTCTGGATTTCCTGTCCCAACAGGGAACCTGAAAATGCAGCCGGTGATTCAGCCAGCTGACCATAGAGCTGATCAGAGACCAGAATGGCTCCAAACATCTCTATGGCCTAAGAAACCGGAAGCTACGAGCATTTCATGACTTAGATTTCGCCGAATGTAAACAGCGCCATTGGGAAATTGGGAAAGCATTTTATCACACCGATCTTGGTGTGGTCAGATGCTTTGAGGGCAGAGGAGAGATCTAGGGTCTAATAGAGCCCAATTTTTAAAAAAAAGAGTACCTGTCACTACCTATTGCTATCATAGGGGATATTTACATTCCCTGAGATAACAATAAAATTAATTAAAAAAAAATAAAAATGAAAGAAACAGTTTAAAAATAAGATAAAAAAGCAAAAAAATAATAAAGAAAAAAAAAAAAAAAAAAAAAGCACCCCTGTCCCCCCCTGCTCTCGCGCAAAGGCGAACGCAAGCGTCGGTCTGGCGTCAAATGTAAACAGCAATTGCACCATGCATGTGAGGTATCACCGCGAAGGACAGAACGAGGGCAGTAATTTTAGCAGTAGACCTCCTCTGTAAATCTAAAGTGGTAACCTGTAAAGGCTTTTAAAGGCTTTTAAAAATGTATTTATTTTGTCGCCGCTGCGCGTTTGTGCGCAATTTTAAAGCATGTCATGTTTGGTATCCATGTACTCGGCCTAAGATCATCTTTTTTATTTCATCAAACATTTGGGCAATATAGTGTGTTTTAGTGCATTAAAATTTAAAAAAGTGTGTTTTTTCCCCAAAAAATGCGTTTGAAAAATCGCTGCGCAAATACTGTGTGAAAAAAAAATATGAAACACCCACCATTTTAATCTGTAGGGCATTTGCTTTAAAAAAAATATATAATGTTTGGGGGTTCAAAGTAATTTTCTTGCAAAAAAAAATTATTTTTTTCATGTAATCAAAAAGTGTCAGAAAGGGCTTTGTCTTCAAGTGGTTAGAAGAGTGGGTGATGTGTGACATAAGCTTCTAAATGTTGTGCATAAAATGCCAGGACAGTTCAAACCCCCCCCCAAATGACCCCATTTTGGAAAGTAGACACCCCAAGCTATTTGCTGAGAGGCATGTCGAGTCCATGGAATATTTTATATTGTGACACAAGTTGCGGGAAAGAGACAAATCTTTTTTTTTTTTTTTTGCACAAAGATGTCACTAAATGATATATTGCTCAAACATGCCATGGGAATATGTGAAATTATACCCCAAAATACATTCTGTTGCTTCTCCTGAGTATGGGGATACCACATGTGTGGGACTTTTTGGGAGCCTAGCCGCGCACGGGACCCCGAAAACCAAGCCCCGCCTTCAGGCTTTCTAAGGGCGTAAATTTTTGATTTCACTCTTCACTGCCTAGCACAGTTTCGGAGGCCATGGAATGCCCAGATGGCACAACCCCCCCCCAAATGACCCCATTTTGGAAAATAGACACCCCAAGCTATTTGCTGAGAGGTATAGTGAGTATTTTGCAGACCTCACTTTTTGTCACAAACTTTTGAAAATTGAAAAAAGAAAAAAAAAATACATTTTTCTTGTCTTTCTTCATTTTCAAAAACAAATGAGAGCTGCAAAATACTCACCATGCCTCTCAGCAAATAGCTTGGGGTGTCTACTTTCCAAAATGGGGTCATTTGGGGGGGGGGTTTGCCATCTTGGCATTTTATGGCCTTCAAAACTGTGATAGGTAGTGAGGAGTGGAATCACAACTTAACGCCCTTAGAAATCCTGAAGCCGGTGCTTGGTTTTCGGGGCCCCGTATGCGGCTAGGCTCCCAAAAAGTCCCACACATGTGGTATCCCCATACTCAGGAGAAGCAGCAGAATATATTTTGGGGTGTAATTCCACATATGCCCATGGCATGTTTGAGCAATATATCATTTAGTGACAACTTTGTGCAAAAAAAAAAAAAAAAATTGTCACTTTCCCGCAACTTGTGTCAAAAAATAAAATATTCCATGGACTCAACATGCCTCTCAGCAATTACCTTGGGGTGTCTACTTTCCAAAATGGGGTCATTTTGGGGGGTTTTGTGCCATCTTGGCATTTTATGGCCTTCAAAACTGTGATAGGTAGTGAGGAGTCAAATCACAACATTATGCCCTTAGAAATCCTGAAGGCGGTGCTTGGTTTTCGGGGCCCCGTATGCGGCTAGGCTCCCAAAAAGTCCCACACATGTGGTATCCCCATACTCAGGAGAAGCAGCTAAATGTATTTTGGGGTGCAATTCCACATATGCCCATGGCCTGTGTGAGAAATATATCATTTAGTGACAACTTTGTGCAAAAAAAAAAAAAATTGTCACTTTCCCGCAACTTGTGTCAAAAAAGAAAGTATTCCATGGACTCAACATGCCTCTCAGCAAATAGCTTGGAGTGTCTACTTTCGAAAATGGGGTCATTTGGGGGGGTTTTGTGCCATCTGGGCATTTTATGGCCTTCAAAACTGTGATAGGTAGTGAGGAATGAAATCAAAAATTTATGCCCTTAGAAATCCTGAAGGCGGTGATTGGTTTTCGGGGCCCCGTACGTGGCTAGGCTCCCAAAAAGTCCCACACATGTGGTATCCCCATACTCAGGAGAAGCAGCTGAATGTATTTTGGGGTGCAATTCCACATAGGCCCATGGCCTGTGTGAGCAATATATCATTTAGTGACAACTTTTTGTAAATATTTTTTTTTTTTTTTTTTTTTGTCATTATTCAATCACTTGGGACAAAAAAAATAAATATTCAATGGGTTCAACATGCCTCTCAGCAATTTCCTTGGGGTGTCTACTTTCCAAAATGGGGTCATTTGGGGGGGTTTTGTACTGCCCTGCCATTTTAGCACCTCATGAAATGACATAGGCAGTCATAAACTAAAAGCTGTGTAAATTCCAGAAAATGTACCCTAGTTTGTAGACGCTATAACTTTTGCGCAAACCAATAAATATACGCTTATTAACTTTTTTTTTACCAAAGACATGTGGCCGAATACATTTTGGCCTAAATGTATGACTAAAATTGAGTTTATTGGATTTTTTTTATAACAAAAAGTAGAAAATATCATTTTTTTTCAAAATTTTCGGTCTTTTTCCGTTTATAGCGCAAAAAATAAAAACGGCAGAGGTGATCAAATACCATCAAAAGAAAGCTCTATTTGTGGGAAGAAAAGGACGCAAATTTCGTTTGGGTACAGCATTGCATGACCGCGCAATTAGCAGTTAAATCAACGCAGTGCCAAATTGGAAAAAGACCTCTGGTCCTTAGGCAGCATAAAGGTCCGGGGCTCAAGTGGTTAATCTGGTGCCACTAATAACTTTATTAAAGCAAAAGGTTCAGGCCTGGACAAATCTGCCATTATCCCTAATAGGCAGAATAGCCTTGCTCAAAATGAAATTCCTCCCTGTAATTCTCTACTTCCTGAGAAATGCACCTATCTGGATCCCCAAATCATATTTTAAAAAGATTGACAGTATAGTATCTTCCTTCCTTTGGGCACCCAAACCCCCAAGAATAGGCCTTAAAACGTTACAGGAGCCTGGCGATCAAGGGGGACTAGCACTACCGGACTGGCAAAAATATTACTTAGCCGGACAAATGGTTTTTGCTCGTAGGTGGCTAATAGCAGAGGATGGGGATGCAGCCACAGTGTTAGAAGCAGCACGACTGGGATCCTATGAAAGCCTCAGATATGCCCTATTTAGAGGAACTAGATCTGACCTCCCGCTGACGACCACAGTGAAGGCGACAATAAAGGCCTGGGAGATGGCGGTGAAGCTGGCAAGTCCCAGTTTTGGGGGAGTCTCGCCATCGGCTCCTTTATGGATGAACCCAGCTTTACCCCACTTCTACAACTTCCAAGACCCCACGGTATGGGCAATAAAGGGTATAAAGACATTAAGAGACATTACATACTTCGGAGAATTACAGACATTCCCTCAACTAAAATCCAGACATGAACTACCAAATTCATATCTGTTCAGGTTTCTGCAGCTCAGGCATGCATTTCAGATGCAGTTTCGAGAGATGAGGGTGGAATCTCTGCCCTCGTACCTCAAATCCATACTGTCAAGTGAGGATATGGTAAAGACATTATCACTAACATATAAAGAATTTTTCAAATCCACTCCAAAAGGGATTTCTAGATGTCGGGAAAAATAGGAGGCGGAGATACATGATGTACAGGGGGAGGACTGGGACAATATGTGGACACAACCATTTAAACACCTCGTATCAGCAAGGGATCGTTTGATCCAGTTTAAATTTTTGCACAGAAGTTATTATACTCCAGATAGACTAGCAAAGATTTTTCCGAATGTCTCAGGTGAATGTTGGAGGTGCTCTCAGTCTCCGGCAGATGCTGATCATGTCTTTTGGAGCTGCCCACAGGTTCAGAGATTCTGGACGGATATAACAACTTGCATAGCAGACTTACTGTCAATACCCATACCGGTAACAATCAGAGTTTGTCTGCTCGGACTGGTGGAGGAGGTGGTGCCATCACGTGCTTTGAGAACCATGCTTAATATCCTATTATTCTATGGCAGAAAAGCCATTCTGTTACACTGGAAAAAACCCGGAGCTCCAACAGTGGAATTCTGGAAGGGCTTGGTTAATACTATGCTACCATACTACAAACACACATATGAAGCAAGAGGTTGCTTAAAAAAATTTGATAAAGTCTGGCACACATGGTACAACTCTAGTGATACCGTGGGATAGAGTGGATAAGTACAGTCTGATATATTGATATACAGGAGACTCCTGATCATATAGAAAGAGAAAAGATGGTGTTGCGTGTTTTTGTGATAAAGATACTTTAAATGATCATATAAATCTCATAGTTATTGCAGTATATCTGTGTTGAATACCAACAGAATTCAATCAAATGGATAAAATAATACGGTGTAATTTACATAGATACAATATGTGGCTGTACAAGAGTAGTGCAATGTCTGATTAAGGTTAATACAATATCCAAAATCCGCTATGATGAGCTGTGACTCAAGTTGGGAACCTTTCCCCGCTTTTTTTTTTTTCTTTTTCCCTTATGGTGGTGGGGAGGGAGGTGGGTGGGAAGGGGGGTATGGGGGTCAAATAGGATAGATAGTTGAACTATGTTAGTCAGGATAGGAAGGCCCTGTTGGCCATACTTAGAGGGTGTCCATATTGGTCACCAAAAATACAGCTTTGTTGTATTATTGTCTTGTACTAAATGGAAAATCAAATAAAAAGAATTAAAAAAAAAAAAAATGTGTGGATTATTGTCTCAACGCTACAACGTTTTTGGGGTGATGTAATTGTTGTTTTATGAGAAAATGGGGGTTATTTCCTAAGGGCAAATCCACTTTGCACTACAAGTGCAGTTTCAGTGCAGTTGCAAGTGCACTTGTAGTGAAAAGTGTCTTTGCATTTAGTAAATAACACCCAACAGTGCTTTGTAAGGTTACACAATCACGCCATTTTCTGGACTCCACACATTTCTGTCAGGGTCAGCTCAAACAAACACAAGCAGTAAATGTCCACAAAGAATTTTTTTTTTTTTTTTTTATTAGAAAAAGGCTTCACATATTGTCTGGCATATTGATAGCCCCCCTACCCGCAAAGAACTCCAGGTATCGTAACCGGACATCACGGGCACTCAGGAATGGCAAGCCAGGACGTCTGCTTTCAAGCGCCGTCAGTGTTGTTGGATGAAGGATTCCGGCCTCAGGCCCAACTGAGCCAGCATAGTTGGCCGAATGTTTTCTTAAAAAATTATGGAGAACACAGCACGCAAGTATTATATGGTTCAGTTTATACTCCGCCATATGGATGGGTGTCAGAAATAGTTGGAACCGGCTGGCCAGGATTCCAAATGTGTTCTCCACCACTCTTCTGGCTCTGGCCAGCCGGTAATTAAAAACCCTCTGTTCCGGGGTGAGGGTCCTCATCGGGAATGGCCGCATCAGGTGGTCCCCCAGCGCAAACGCTTTATCAGCAACGAACACAAATGGGAGACCTTCAACACTGTCCTCTGGAGCTGGCAAGTCCAAGCTGCCATTCTGGAGACGCCTGTAGAACTCCGTCTGGGCGATGACTCCACCATCGGACATCCGGCCATTCTTCCCCACGTCCAGATACAGGAACTCGTAATTAGCCGACACCACCGCCAACATCACTATACTATTAAACCCCTTGTAATTATAATAGTACGACCCCGAGTTGGGTGGTGGGACGATGTGGATGTGTTTCCCATCAATTGCCCCTCCGCAGTTAGGAAAGTCCCACCGCTGGGCAAAGTGGGAGGCCACAGTCTGCCATTCCTGTGGCGTTGAAGGAAACTGTTGAGGAAAAAACAATAAACATTACTATTTTTTCACAGAAACATGGCAAGCAGATTAGACACAAACATTATGGGGCAACCTCCAGATAGCATTTATTAAGGGGAATTTAACAACGCCAAAGTATAAGGTACACCTATCATATTCCCCCTCCCCCCTCTCATGGGCCATTTCTAACATTATAGGGGGGAGGAACTCTTGGACAGGTAACCCTCTTCACTTCATTGAGAGATGAATGCCTAAATAATGGGTGTTACTTGGAACAGCCCCTCCTTAGTTACACTATTGGCAGACCACTGGACAGGTAAGAAGTGTCTGAATACAAAGATATAAATACACATTGTACACATTTGAGGACATTTGAACATTCTGCTATTACCTATCAAGATAATAATAGGATACAAGGACTTTAAACAGTACCATTGGAAAGTATACAGGCAGGCCCTTGCACTACAAGCTTTGGGGAATTCATCCATAAATCTGACCAGTAAAGAGATGGGTATAGTGTGTATGGGATTGGCAAATTCAGCAGATAGATGATTCAGGATACATAGAGAATTGGGATCAGCTGACTTAGCAGTTGGGGGAGGGAGGGTTACTAAAATTTTGGGGACACCACAAAAAAAAGCCTCTGGCACTCTGCCTGAATTTAAATCAAAAATAACATTACCAAACATTTTAGGGGGTGTTTGGGGTAAAGCACTACTATGGAGCAGATAAAATACATTGTTAGGTGACTACATGAGGTGAATATAGGGCAGGAGACACCATGCTGGGGAGGTTATTGAAGGGCAAATATGTATGAAGGACCTAAAATACTAATTACATAAAAATCCAGCATGCATGAGGACAAAGGGGACATTCACAGCATATTCCAATCATGGTAATTAGGGAATGAGGAAAGAAATACAAGATATTAGCAAACATTCAATACAATAAAATGTGATATTAAAGGATAAAAATCTTACCTTAATATACTCCTTCTGAAGGACCTGGATGATGGCAGAACAGGTCTCTGTGATAATGATCCCCAGAGCCTGGGGGGAGATGCCTGTCGAGAACTTGAGGTCCTGCAGGCTTCTCCCTGTGGCCAAATACCGCAAGGTAGCGACCAACCTCTGCTCCGGAGTGATGGCTTGCCTCATGCAGGTATCCTGCTTGCTAATATAGGGGGTCAGCAAAGCCAACAAACGGTGAAACACGGGGTCCGTCATCCGGAGAAAGTTCCTGAAATCATCAGGATTATTCTCACGGATCTCACGGAGCAAAGGCATGTGACAGAACTGGTCACGCTGAAGCAACCAATTCTTGGTCCATGAACTCCTCCCCACCCTGTTCATGGACTGGACTTGTGTCAAGGTCAGGACCCCAACACCAAGCCCCCGCACAGCACGAACTCTACGAGGAGTACGCATACGAAACATGGCTATAAAACGGTCGGCTGCTCAGAACGAAGTAACAGAACGCACTGAAGAACAGCAAGGCCTGTGAAGAGCGACCTGAAAACCAGTAACGAACGAACAAGAATACAATGACTACCTAAAGTCACGCGGAACTTGCTGCACTCACTGAAGAGCAGATACAAACCCACAAGCACAAACTGAACGTCAGAAAACGATCTGAAAGCCACGAGTCTGAAAAAGCGCGAATCGTCTCTCACCAAACTTTTACTAACACGAGATTAGCAAAAGGAGCCCAAAGGGTGCCGCGCTTGGTTCTAAACCGGCCTTTTCTAGTCTCGTCGTACGTGGTGTACGTGACCGCGTGGTTGGCGATCGGAAATTCCGACAACTTTGTGCGACCGTGTGCAAAACAAGTTTGAGCCAACATCCGTCGGAAAAAATCCTAGGATTTTGTTGTCGGAATGTCCGAACAAAGTCCGACCGTGTGTACGCCCTATTACTTGTAGTTTTAGCTGAACACTGTGAGCAGGACGCACTGTACTAACTTGTAGCTTTAGATGAACACTGTGCAGAGGTCTCACTACACTAACTTGTAGTTTTAGCTGAACACTGTGAGCAGGGCGCACTACACTAACTTGTAGTTTTAGATGAACACTGTGCAGAGGTCTCACTACACTAACTTGTAGTTTTAGCTGAACACTGTGAGCAGGACACACTACACTAACTTGTAGCTTTAGGTGAACACTGTGCAGAGCTCGCAAAAATATAACTTGTAGGTTTAGCTGAACACTGTGAGGAGGACGCACCACACTAACTTGTAGTTTTAGATGAACACTGTGCAGAGGTCTCACTACACTAACGTAGTTTTAGCTGAACACTGTGAGCAGGACGCACTACACTAACTTGTAGCTTTAGATGAACACTGTGCAGAGCTCGCAAAAAAATAACTTGTAGGTTTAGCTGAACGCTGTGAGGAGGACGCATCACACTAACTTGTAGTTTTAGCTGAACACTGTGAGCAGGACGAACTGCACTAACTTGTAGCTTTAGATGAACACTGTGCAGAGTTCTCACTACACTAACTTGTAGTTTTAGCTGAACACTGTGAGAAGAACGCACTACACTAACTTGTAGTTTTAGATGAACACTGTGCAGAGGTCTCACTACACTAACTTGTAGTTTTAGCTGAACACTGTGAGCAGGACGCACTACACTAACTTGTAGCTTTAGATGAACACTGTGCAGAGCTTGCAAAAAATAACTTGTAGGTTTAGCTTAACACTGTGATGAGGACGCACCACACTAACTTGTAGTTTTAGCTGAACACTGTGAGCAGGACGCACTACACTAACTTGTAGCTTTAGCTGAACACTGTGCAGAGGTCTCACTACACTAACTTGTAGTTTTAGCTGAACACTGTGAGCAGGACGCACTACACTAACTTGTAGCTTTAGATGTAGCTTTAGATGAACACTGTGCAGAGCTCGCAAAAAAATAACTTGTAGGTTTAGCTGAACACTGTGAGGAGGACGCACCACACTAACTTGTAGTTTTAGCTGAACACTGTGAGCAGGACTCACTACACTAACTTGTAGCTTTAGATGAACACTGTGCAGAGGTCTCACTACACTAACTTGTAGTTTTTAGCTGAACACTGTGAGCAGGACGTA
Source organism: Lithobates septentrionalis (assembly GCA_037952835.1). Taxonomy (NCBI): domain Eukaryota; kingdom Metazoa; phylum Chordata; class Amphibia; order Anura; family Ranidae; genus Lithobates; species Lithobates septentrionalis. Next base: position 3,307,890 of record JBBDGP010000333.1, read on the forward strand.
CTACACTAACTGTAAATAGTCTAGCTGCCTGACTGTGGTACTAATAGGATCAAAAGAACACCAGCAATTTTCTTCAGGTAGCTGTAAATACTATAACAAGACAAGCCTGCCTGTCAGTAGGAAGATAACAGGAACGGATCTAGCTAAACTGAATACAGTGTATATATATATATATATATATATATATATATATATATATATATATATATATATATATATATATATATATATATATATGCAACACCTGGGATGTATATATATACACAATACACTGTAAGTGCAGCTAACTCACTGTTTGTCCTGCCTAATCTTGCTAACTCAAATGAAATGACACTGTCTCTCTGTCTATCTATGTATCTCAACGCCGGGACACACACTACACAGGGCCGCAGTGCAGGCGGCCTTATATAGTGTGGGGCGTGTTCTAAACCCCCTGAGCCATAATTGGCCAAAGCCACCCTGGCTTTGGCCAATTACAGCTCTCTCTACTGATGGCGCTGTGATTGGCCAAGCATGCGGGTCAAAGTGCATGCTTGGCCAATCATCAGCCAGCAATGCACTGCGATGCCGCGGTGAATTATGGCCCATAACGTTCGGAATTCGGCGAACGACCGAACAGCCAATGTTCGAGTCGAACATGGGTTCGACTCGAACACGAAGCTCATCCGTAGTCAGACTGTTCTAAACACGGGAAACATGCGCCCCTTTACAGGCATACTATAGACACCCCCAGCTACGAAATTTAAAGGGATATTACACTTTTATTGTTTGACTTTAAGCATTATTAAAATCACTGCTCCCGAAAAAACGGCCGTTTTTAAAAGTTTTTTTGCATTAATCCATGTCCCCTGGGGCAGGACCCAGGTCCCCAAACACTTTTTATGACAATAACTTGCATATAGCCTTTAAAATTAGCACTTTTGATTATTCATGTTCGTGTCCCATAGACTTTAACGGTGTTCGCGTGTTCGAACAAACTTTTTTCCTGTTCGCATGTTCTGGTGCGAACCGAACAGGGGGATGTTCGGCTCATCCCTAGTAGAGAGAATTCACATTAAGGGAAGCCCACATATAAGTGGACTCCCATGTGTAATGTTCTAACAATTCCAGAAGGTGGGTGCCATCGCGGATGTAAGACGAAGATGTAGAGATCAAAGGCTTCATCAATCACTTTTGGTGGAAAGGCTTTGTCAATGAATTTTTGTTTTAAAAGGGACCCTTCTGTAATATAATCTGATTGTCTGGTGCAGTTTCTTCGCAGACGGCAAAATTGGCTTTTGGGGATTTTAAAAACCACCTAGGATGGTGGCAACTTTGGTGATGTAAAAAGGAATTGCCTGCCGTAGGTTTTGTGTAATTCTTAGCCAAAATTTTGCCGTCCTGATGAAATAATGTTAAATCTAAAAATGCCAATTGAAGGGAATAATGCTCTGAGGTAAATGTGAGACCATGTTTGTTATTGTTGCAATGTGTCAAAAAATCTATGAATGTGGGTTCTGGGCCATCCCAAATGATGATGATATTATCTATATACCTCCCATAAAATACTATAAGGGAGGTTTAGGGATTATTGAGCCAGATGTGGTTGGCCTTCCAGAACCCCATGGTTAAATTGGCATAACTGGGGGCAAAGTTGGCCCCCATTGCTGTACCCTTTAATTGGAGGTAGAATTCTCCATCAAACTCAAAGTAGTTATGGGTCAGGCAGAATTCTGTGGCCTCCAAAATAAACTCTGCCTGACCCGGATTGAGTAGAGGATCCAAAAAGAGAAAGTGGGCAATGGCTCTGAGACCTATATCATGTGGGATTGAGGTGTAGAGAGAATTCACATTAAGGGAAGCCCACATATAAGTGGGCTCCCATGTGTAATGTTCTAACAATTCCAGAAGGTGGGTGCCATTGCGGATATAAGACGGGAGACTGATGGCAAGAGGTTGCAAAAATAGATCTATGTACTGGGAAAAGGGACTGGTGATACTGTCTATGGCTGCAACTATGGGTCAGCCTGAGGGGTTAGTTGTGCTTTTATGTATTTTGGGGATGTGATAGAAATATGGAGTGGAGAAATAAGGTCTATTGAAAAAAGCATATTCCTGTTTGGAGATGATATTGTTGCTCTTGGCTCTATCTGTAAGTGTTTTGGCCTCTATAGTGAAGTTTGGTAAAGGGTCACAGCGTAATTTGGAATATGTTTTTTCATCTGACAATAAGCGTGTGGCTTCTGCCAAAAAATCATGACGATTTTGCATGACGATACCTCCACCTCTACTCACTCCATTTGTGGTCAGCAACTATACAATGGAGTGGTTGCAACAACTCGAATCCGCTAAATATGATATACTAGACCAATTGTATTCATTATTGCCAACAGGGTTTTTTAAAGACCATTTTTCCCTTTCTGGTCCCATCTTTAAGAATTGTTGTACAAAATTTAGGAAATTAGAACATCTTATAATTTCTGCTAATCATCAGTAGGGATGAGCCGAACACGCCCCTGTTCGGTTCGCATCAGAACATGCGGACAGGCAAAAAATTTGTTCGAACACACGAACACCGTTAAAGTCAATGGGACATGAACATGAATAATCAAAAGTGCTAATTTTAAATGCTTATTTGCAAGTTATTGTCATAAAAAGTGGATCTGGGGGTCCCCTTGTTAAAGGAGGCTTCCAGATTCCGATAAGCCCCCCACCCGCAGACCCCCACAACCACCGGCCAGGGTTGTGGGGATGAGGCCCTTGTCCTCATCAACATGGGGACAAGGTGTTTTGGGGGGCTACCCCAAAGCACCCTCCCAATGTTGAGGGCATGTGGCCTGGTACGGTTCAGGAGGAGGGCCGCTCTCTCTTCCCCCCCTCTTTTCCTGCGGCCTGCCAGGTTGCGTGCTCGGATAAGGGTCTGATATGGATTTTTGGGGGACCCCACGCCGTTTTCTTTTCAATTTTGTTGCGGGGTTCCCCTTAATATCCATACCAGACCTGAAGGGCCTGGTATGGAATTTAAGGGGACCGCCCACGTCATTTTTTTTTAAATTTTGGCTGGGGTTCCCCTTAATATCCATACCAGACCTGAAGGGCCTGGTATGGAATTTAGGGGGACCCCCTACGTAATTTTTTTTTTAAATTTTGGTTTGGGGTTCCCCTGTGGGGAATTCCCATGCCGTTTTTATCAATTAACTTCTATGTGTATTGTTGGACCGGCAATGCATTAATATTCACAAGTTTTAAATGACTTTTTTTCCTTTGAAATGTCATTTTGCTGTCAGACTGTCAGCCACAGAGGAGATGCTAGACGAGAACACCGGAGGAAAAACAGAAGAACCAGAAGAACCAGAAGAAGAAGAAGAAAATGAAGAAAGATAGAAGATAGAAGAAAGAAGAAGCATTTAAATAAAGGAATTGTCAAAAACTGTCTCTTGTCATTTTTAACATTTTTGACAGTTTTTTAGTGAAATGGTAGGGGTAATTTTGTACCCCCTTACCATTTCACACAGGGGGGAGGGCTGGGATCTGGGGGTCCCCTTGTTAAAGGGCGCTTCCAGATTCCGATAAGCCCCCCGCCCGCTGACCCCCACAACCACCGGCCAGGGTTGTGGGGATGAGGCCCTTGTCCTCATCAACATGGAGACAAGGTGTTTTGGGGGGCTACCCCAAAGCACCCTCCCAATGTTGAGGGCATGTGGCCTGGTACGGTTCAGGAGGGGGGGACGCTCTCTCATCCCCCCTCTTTTCCTGCGGCCTGCCAGGTTGCGTGCTCGGATAAGGGCCTGATATGAAATTTAGGGGGACCCCCACGTCATTTTTTTTTAAAATTTTGGTTCGGGGTTCCCCTGTGGGGAATTCCCATGCCGTTTTTATCAATGAACTTCTATGTGTATTGTCGGACCGGCAATGCATTAATAGCAGCGAGTAGTTTTAAATGACTTTTTTTCCTTTGAAATGTCATTTTGCTGTCAGACTGTTCTAAACACGGGAAACATGCGCCCCTTTACAGGCATACTATAGACACGCCCCAGGTACGAAATTTAAAGGGATATTACACTTTTATTGTTTCACTTTAAGCATTATGAAAATCACTGCTCCCGAAAAAACGGCCTTTTTCAAAACTTTTTTTTGCATTGATCCATGTCCCCTGGGGCAGGACCCAGGTCCCCAAACACTTTTTATGACAATACCATGAATATAAGCCTTTAAAATGATCACTTTTGATTTCTCCCATAGACTTTTAAAGGGTGTTCCGCGGCATTCGAATTTGCCGCGAACACCCCAAATTGTTCGCCTCTCGGCGAACTTGCGAAAAGCCCATGTTCGAGTCAAACATGAGTTCGACTCAAACTCGAAGCTCATCCCTAATCATCAGTGATGGGACAAGTTCTTTTTAGAACAATATATATCCCACACCATTTCCCCTCGGGGCCTAAGAATACTCAAAACATGTTCCTTTTTGACACCTGAGTTGTCCAACGAATGGTCCCAGATTTCCGAATTTTGCACACAAAAATGAATGTGCTTTATTATGCAGCAAAGAGAACTCAAATACTTAGATTTAGTTGAACAAATCAAATCGTACATCACACACCTAAGCACTTTATCTTCACATTTCCCTATCTCATGGTTTAACACTCTCAAACATCACAGTAAAAAAGATGGGGATTCTTTATTACAGACCAAATTAGGGAAAATGAGGAGGGATCTAGATGACTACAATTTAGGAAGGGTGTTTAATTGGAAAAAAAGTCACTGTGCACCCCACACTAATCTAACTACCAGCTCTAGCACTAAACTTATGCCTCTTATGGAATGCACTGTAGATCCCCCAGGTCACAGGTCCTGGCCCTCTCATAGACTTCCCCCTCCTCCATCACATCGAGGGAATCCTGTCAACAATGGACCAAGGGCTAAGCCCTTTCCCTCTTCCATAAGGATATGCCCACTTACTCCTAAACCTCCACATATACCAACCAAAAGAGTCAGAAACCGTGTTGCAAAAAAATCCTAGCCCAAACCAGAACACTAAAACTAATAATGAGACATTTAAACATCATTCTCATAGAGATAATGATAACAATATATATCCCAACCCCAGCAACATTAGTAGGCCTACACAAGATAAGAGCATACACCGCAGCTCTTTGTCCTGTTCTACACATCAAGATAGCAATTCAGATCATACATCACAAATCATCACACCCATTATTTCTGCTACTCATGATTTTGGACAGATCCACCAGTTCTACAGTTCCCACAGTTAGGTCTCCTTCTCACATACGGTTACCTGTATTACCTTCCCATTCAGATTTGGCCGTTCCAGCAGATTAAGTCCCCTCGGACCAGACACAACAGGGTTCGGGTTTTTTTTTTAGCACTTCCCCCCTCACCGAACCACCAACCATTGGAAAAAGAAAATTAGAAGAAGAGGAAAGCGAGTGGGAAAGCAGCGACACAAATCACAGGGCCAAGTCCCAAAAACAGTAAAAATTTACAATTTATCTTCTCACAATTTGTCCCAAGCTGAAGCCTCCATTTTACAACGAGGTCTAAATTTTGTTCCATCATCACTTTCTAATTCATTTTGCCTATTTAAAGATTTACATCTATTTATTCGGAATCTCACTCTTAAACGTCATTACAACATCAAAACCCAAAAGGCCTCAGACAGCTATATACACTCTAGCTCGGTTGAGTCCATTTCTCACTCTGAGACCAATGATTCACTAGAATTGAGCATACTAAAAGAACTATACAACACAGAGAGTGAAGACGAGGTTGAAGATTTGCTTCTCTTAGCGCAACATCATTCAACTTCACCTCCGGTACAACATAGCAAATTTAGACCCAAATCTGTGTTTAATCCCACACGTTCTAAGGGACCCTATCTGCAGACTTTTTATCAGGTGTTTTTTTCTGATTTACAAAAACTTTGTCAACAAACACATGAAAGTCACTCCAATCATTTCAATCTTACCATTTCGGAAAAAACTGCTTTAAAACACCTCACAGACAATTCTGATATAGTTATCAAAACCGCAGATAAAGGTGGAGGTATCGTCATTCAAAATCATCATGATTTTTTTGCAGAAGCCACACGCTTATTGTCAGATGAAAAAACATATTCCAAATTACGCTGTGACCCTTTACCAAACTTCACTATAGAAGTCAAAACACTTACAGATAGAGCCAAGAGTAACAATATCATCTCCAAACAGGAATATGCTTTTTTCAATAGACCTTATTTCTCCACTCCATATTTCTATCACATCCCCAAAATACATAAAAGCACAAACAACCCCCCAGGCTGACCCATAGTCGCAGCCATAGACAGTATCACCAGTCCCTTTTCCCAGTACATAGATCTATTTTTGCAACCTCTTGCAGTCAGTCTCCCGTCTTACATCCGCAATGGCACCCACCTTCTGGAATTGTTAGAACATTACACATGGGAGCCCACTTATATGTGGGCTTCCCTTAATGTGAATTCTCTCTACACCTCAATCCCACATGATATAGGTCTCAGAGCCATTGCCCACTTTCTCTTTTTGGATCCTCTACTCAATCCGGGTCAGGCAGAGTTTATTTTGGAGGCCACAGAATTCTGCCTGACCCATAACTACTTTGAGTTTGATGGAGAATTCTACCTCCAATTAAAGGGTACAGCAATGGGGGCCAACTTTGCCCCCAGTTATGCCAATTTAAGCATGGGGTTCTGGGAGGCCAACCACATCTGGCTCAATAATCCCTATACCTCCCATATAGTATTTTATGGGAGGTATATAGATGATATCATCATCATTTGGGATGGCCCAGAACCCACATTCATAGATTTTTTGACACATTGCAACAATAACAAACATGGTCTCACATTTACCTCAGAGCATTATTCCCTTCAATTTGCATTTTTAGATTTAACATTATTTCATCAGGACGGCAAAATTTTGGCTAAGAATTACACAAAACCTACGGCAGGCAATTCCTTTTTACATCACCAAAGTTGCCACCATCCTAGGTGGATTTCAAAATCCCCAAAATCCAATTTTGCCGTCTGCGAAGAAACTGCACCAGACAATCAGATTATATTACAGAAGGGTCCCTTTCAAAACAAAAATTCATTGACAAAGCCTTTCCACCAAAAGTGATTGATGAAGCCTTTGATCTCTACATGTCGGAGCATCCTACATGTACAAAAAATTCGGACGAGTCCACGTTACAACCTGTTAGATTCGTGACACAGTTTGACACTTGATACAAAACTATGGATCGTATCCTAAACAGACACTGGCCCATCCTACTTCAGGATCCGCAACTTAAATCCATCATCACTCCGAAACCCAAATTCACATACCGCAAAACGAGAAATATTAAAAATGTGATAGTACCTAGCAAACTTAGAACCAAATTAGGTCCCAAGACAATATTTCCATGTCTTATCCCTCTAGTTGGGATGTATCAGTGTCGCAAAAAATTATGTTTGACATGTAACCATGTTACATACGGCCAAAAGGAGTTTACCCACAAGGGCAAGACATACCAGATCAGCAGTTTTTTCAATTGATCCACGGAATTTGTAATGTACTGCTTAACTTGTCCTTGTGGGCTCTATTATGTGGGAAGAACTATACGCACTCTGAGAAAAAGATTTGGAGAGCACCGTCGTCTCGTGGAAGCAGGAGACGACACTCACAGTGTTCCCTTACATTTTCTTCGCAATCAAGATCATTCCTCCTCTGGCCTTAGGGTTTGGATCATTGAGTCCATTCCAGGTACGTTCCCATTGGCAGAGCGTTTTAAATGCCTCTGCCAGAGGGAAACGTACTGGATATACACTTTGGACTCTGTTGCCCCAGGCGGGTTAAGTGAGGAAATTGAAGTGAGCAGCTTAGTTTGATTGCTTCCCCTCTCCCAGCTGTCAATGCATTCCAATATGTATCAGTATTATCAATAATTCCATCATTCTATTCAATTAATCTTATATTTTATTTTTATCAGTATCTTTATTTTAAGTGTTATTTTTATTCACATCTACACATTATTATTATTTTTATTTTTTAGTTTATTTTCATGTTTATTTTTTTTATATTTATTTTATATTCTGTATTTTTTATTTTTAATTATGTAATCCAATGTCAATTTTTGATTTTGATTGTTATTATTTAATTTTTTTTTTCCATATCTATTTTTGTTTTTATCCTTATTTTCATTTCTATTCTTATTTTTCTTTTTCATTTTTATTTTATTTATTTTTTTTATTTCATTTTTTTATCATTTATATTTACACATCCACCATGCAAAAAATCCATGTGCCATCCCTTATCGTTAGCTTAGGTTATGTGTTCCTGAAACATCTCTTATGCGTGTAATGCGGTTGTCCATGTCAGTTCCTGAAATATCTATATTATCCAGCATCATATATATTATTCACTTTGTTTTTATATAATCCCCTTTTTTATACAATCTATGTTTTTATACAATCCCCTTTTTTATTTTTTGATATGTATTGTCATATTTTAGTAAACTCAGCAGTTGTTGTTTAATGCATCTACACTAAATAGCCAATATGTCAGTCCGAGGGATTACAACACAATCCAGAGCACTTTTTCCACCAATCAGCGACATCCATCAGTCTCTATATCCTAGCCCAAGCACGTTACACGTTAGGCCTGAGGAAGGAGCGTAGCTCCGCAAACGCGTCGCCTACACGTCCCGTCGCCCAGAAGTGACCTCATCTTACTGGTTCCCTGGTGTACAGCATGCGTTCCAGCGGCAAGAAGTGACAGCTTCCACCGCGAAGCCTGAAAACATGCATCGGACACCAATGCTGTCCAGACTGGGACCATACAGACTTCATGACACTCCGGCCACTGTGCCAACATGCTTTTATTCATGTACCTTTGTGAGTACCAACTTTTCTAGCCTTGTATAATAAACTCTATGGTATCTCTGCACTTAGAGTGGCGCCTTGTGTTTTTCATTTTACAGTACCCAGAGGATTGCTTCTTTTCCTAAACAAGGCAGCCTTCTAATGCGGTCAGTACTCTATCTAATACATGGACTATAATACAGCTTATATGGACATCACATTATAATATCAATTTTCTTCTGACATAGTAATGTTCATCTATCATTGTTATTATTGATATTGTTTTTAATTTTTCATTTTTTAATTGTTTTTTAAATTTATACTGTGTTGCGTCCAGCGCTCACTTTTAGCTATTGTTATACCAGTCTGCCATGGAGTTCTCCTACGCACATGCTCAGTGCTCAGCAAAGATAGAGGCTTTGGAACGACATGTAGAAAAGCCAAATGCAAGTGTTGCTGCAAGTGATGTTGCTATGGTGGGAATCAATTTTGGAGATCTGAATGAGGAATATTTAAATAAAAATGCAGTAACTGTACTTTAAATTGATTCAGGAGTTGAAACAGTGATGAGTCCATTGCTAGTGAATACTCAGACAATGAAAGTGTAAAATCTGTTCATTCCAATCATAGTAATGTTATGCAACAATGTGAGTCTCCATCACCATATGCTCAGAGAAGGGCCTATGCAGTGAGACCAGCTCTCAAGTGCTTTGTTTGTAAAAAGGGGGGTCATATAGCTAGATATTGTTTGATGGCTAATAATGATATGCAAAGGAGGTCGCACTACCCGCAAACTACACCAAGGCGTTTTAAAGTTTATTCTTCAAGATGGGATAGCAATCCAAGGCATAGAGGCCATAGTAACCAAACCCGTTTCCCTTTTAAAACCCAAATGCTGAGACTACAAACCAAAAATAGTCAATTAAGACAGAAAAGGCATCACTATGTAGAACAGTTGCATAAACTAAAAATGGAGGTAGCCGCATGTTCATTGAAATATAGCACTGGGGAAAACAATGTTAGCAGCCCTTAGTGAGCTGCATGGATGGTAATAATTTTCTGGTTAATGTTTCTTTGCTATGAATAAGTTTTAGATGTGAGTTTCAGTGTCTGGAATATTATAGAGGACCTTGATATATTTTTAGTATTTTCAAGGATAAGCATGAGGATTGGTATTTTTTTTAATTCTGTTATGATTACCATATTTTTTTCCTCCTCTTATTGTTTTTTAATTAATTAATTAATTTATTTAATTTTTAGTTAATTTTTTATTTTTGTTATTTGTTTATTCATTTATTTTATTTTTGTTTTGTTCAGGTGGAAAAATTGTTAGGTTTAGTCCACCTGAAAGGGGGGTCATTGGCCTCAATTAGCAGCTGAACACATTTTGTTTAAGACAAGAATTGGTAGGAAGCCATTCTAGCTGCTGGAGTTATTGTAGTTTTTTTTCTTTGTTTTTATTTTTATTCAGGTGGAAAAAGTTCCAAAAGGTTTAGGCTTTGTCCACCTGAAAGGGGAGTGCATAGGTCTTAAGGTACAGATAAATGCATTGTTTTTTTTAGGTTTTAAAATTAGAATTTTTGAGAAGCAAAATTCACGTTTGTTTTAAAAAAAAATTGCTCATACCATGGGGATCCATTTTAGAGTGGGTTCATCCTAAAGAAGTCATTGTTGTTTTGATAATTTGTTCAGAGTTGCAGAAGCCAGGAATACTAAGTTCCTGGGTTCCAAGGAGGGAAGTATAAGTAAACATAGCAAGCGAGCAGATATTGTGGATAAGAATTTGATTCTGCTCTTGTTTTTCACTTCCAGAGTCCTGGTGGAGTGAGATTGGAGAGGTTTCTGGAACAGAGATGAAAGATATTCATCTGGTTGGCAGTTTGTCTGTGCCACACCACACCACAAATTTGTTCTGATAAACATTCAGGAGAGAAGGGGCAAACAAAAAGATTCAGATTAATACTTGCAATATAAAGGTCTTTTTCTTATGGACAATTTAGTGCTGATGCTGCATCGGAAAGACTTTGCCAAGCAACGAGACTTGTGAAACATTTTGCCGGAGTCTCTCCTGTCATTTATGAATGCAAACGTACTGTGAATACAAGTGCAATGTGTTCGAGGTTCGAGAAGGAATATAACCTGTCCAATCCTTCAGAACAAGAAATGTAAAATATTTTTTTTTTTTGTTGGTGGGAGGAATTGAAAGTAGGAAATCATGTTTTTAATGTGTGACATGTATTGACATAACTGAATTAATATGGTGCAGGTACCCAGGAGGCTGGCACTTATGCATAATAAGGTGTCTGTTGGCCAGACTAGAGGGTGCCAGGTGACACATCAATGGGGTGAAAATTTCCTTGTAGGGGTGGTGTCTCAATCTTAGCAGTCCTACAGAGAGGTTCTCGGGTACTGAACATGTGGGATACCAGAGCTGGATATGGGGGAGATACGCCTGGTTGATGTCTCACCTGAGAGGTTGGAGCCTTGCACAGGTAATGCCAGTGACTACACACGAAGGCATGCTCCATTAGATAAAGGGATCAAATGCAGGCTACCAGGGTACAGTATGCCTTCACCATGCCTGGATGGGCTGTGCTAGTTTGGATTATGAGAGATGTTATGCTTCCTCATTGATCCTCATTGATCCCTTATACAGAAGTGCAAACTCAGTCTGTGTATTCAGTGGTATCAATGGGCTTACTGACTGAGGATTCTACCTTATTGCGTCTGAGGCAAAATTATCCATATGTGATCAGAGAAGATGGAAGCTGGGGGCAGATTGATATTTTCCTCTGTCGGAAGCATGACCATGATGTCCTTTGTGTGCCAGGTCAATACATGGTGGTGAATGAGAAATGTTGGGAAGATTTCACTCTGTGTACTGAATAGAGAGATCATTGCTGGGAAGGAAGCACGTGGGTATTATTTGGGACATAGACGAGTTTGTTTCTTTGTCTTAAAGGATACCAATGTAAAATTAGTCATAGAATTAGGGTGTTCCTTGAACCTAACAATAGGTAGAGATGCATGCCCAGGGTATACCCTGGGCATGGTCTCTGAAATCCAGGCACAGGGATGGAAAGTTGTGGGTTTGTCATTGTTTCAAGTTGTTATGTGTTGTTGGACTCGAGATTTATATAGAAGGGTCTCCCATTTATCTATGCAAGAGGGACGAATTGATGTTAAGGTCTCTTCGTACAAGTTAGAGGCTTTGCTGCCAATTCAGAGCCCTGAAATACCATTGACCCGTATTTACACCTGTAACAAGGGGTTAAATTCTGTGTTACATTTATTCATAGATTCATTTATATATTTACTCTTTTAGATATGTGGTCAGTAAATACAATGATTAAAACACACAAAACAAAGAATGTAATAAAAGAGATTTACTTAGCTTCGATTAAAGATGTATTACAGATGATACGATACAGGATAAATATAGCATATTCAATTCCAGGGGACCCCATAACTACTTAAAGTTCTGGAAAGCGATGATCTGTTCAAAATCTAGGCACATTCATGTCCCACATTCATGTCCGTAGAAGAAGTCCACCGGCCTGCTCTATTGTCTGACCTTTTAAAGGCTAGATGGAAGGTGCGAAAAAGCTGGTTTTATCTAGTACTAACAAAGCCTAGCCCGAGACAATATGACCATCTGTGAATCACCTTAAAACTATTACTAAGTTTCTTGTAATTCAATAACTAAAGTTATATATGAATATAGACCCATACTACATTCCACCCCTTGATTTACAAGATTCTTAGTTTAGTTTATAATACTCAAGATTACTTATAGATATATCAAGATGTTCTACTCAAGGTAGTCCTTTCGCTTGTACTCCAATATAAACATTTCTGACTTCATTAATTTCATCCTTCACATTTCCAGTATTATGAGTATGTATGCGAAACACTCCTCATTATTAAATATGGTCCCATATATCCCACCCCTTGGGTATTTTCCACATGTAAATCAATGTATAACAGTTTTACATCCTTCCACACCTCGTCTTATTTATCTAAAGTTCTCTTGACCCACTTTCTCTGTCTGATTTACCTGTCCAGGAAATCTCATTCTGCTATGTTAGGGCTGAAAAATATAAAAAATGTCCAGGCTTATAAAAACAACTATATGTTGGACTAACAGAATAACACCAAACTTCCTTTTGAAAGTACAGGCATGAGCATCAAACTTTCCTTTCCAAGAGTTTAAACGCATAGATACTTGTTAAAGTCCTTCATATCTGGTGATGGACAGCAGAGTCTTAGACATCCGGTTACCAGATCGCAGCTGCAGCATAACACTTGCAACACTGTAGAACTGAAAGAACTGTAGAATACAAAGTCCATATTCTTTGGACTATTGCAGCTCACAAGTCATAGACGTGCAGGCACATAACCACATAGTAGCTGGAACTTCTACAGACAGTTCAGGCACATGACCATCAGAGCAGATAAAACAGTTCAAGTACTTCACCATCAGATTCAGGTACTTAACCATGATAGCGGATGGAACAGTTCAGATACTCAACCCTCAGAACAGGTGGAACTTGCACCAACAGTTCAGCTGCTGATCATTGGTAAAGACTTTATAGACCGTTGCTGCTGTCAAAAATGTTTGTCTTCTTTCTCCAATATGCTTCTAGTTGACATCATGGCAGGTGTGTTACCAAATATGTCAGTCCAACATTCCTTAATTAACAACAATGCCCATATAGCCCATTATAGATTTCTGAACAGGCAAATCGATAATCATTAGTGACCTGTCTTAACACTGAAAGGTGAAATATTATTAAAAGTATATTACTCATCCCCCACCTGAACTATACACTACTCTGTCTCAAATTATAGGCCCAAATTTAAACTACTTCATGTGTGTTTCCTCTATGCACTTTGATCTCCTTCCACACTCTAAAGACATTCTGGCAGGCTAACAGGCTCTTGTCTACACTGATCCCAATATGTGCATCTAATATGCCCATGCATATGTGTCACTGTATTCTACATGCCAGTCCCACTCCAAGCAATCAAGGAGAATTGAGGAAAACAAAAACCTGAGAACCTATTTTATAACTCTTTTTCTTTACCAAGAAAATGTTATGAAAACTCAATCAGGTGTATAGAACAGGGTGGTCAAAGAATCACTGAGTGTCAGATATAACTGATCATATATATATATAACACTAGAACACCTCATGTTGAAAGACTTAAAATTGTGTTCAGTGCAATAATATTAACCTAAATGTACAGTTATAAGTAGACATAAGTACTTTTTTTTCCTTGGAAAAACAAAATGATTACTTTAAATTTAAACTGTCAATCATGCAGGAAAATGTACTTTATATGTAAAACCCCAGGCACACTCCCACAGTGGTACCAAAATAATTATGGCAGAATATACAGAAGTAGATGCTGCCATAATTTAGCTTACATATACACAGAAAGGAACAATATGTAAATGTTTGGGTATTCTTACACCCTTCAAACCATTTCAAGTATTATATAATTCCAGATATCAAAACAATCTTGCTGTCAATATTCAAACATTATTTGTTCTATATCATTTTATATTCAACTCAATCAGAGAAAACCCTTATAAATCCATCATGCAGCATCGAGAGTATTAGCTGCTCTGGTTTACAATCAGTTAGAAAAGAAAGTAAAGAAAACTTTCAGTACATTTGCATATTGCATAAAAATAACAACAAAAACATAAATTATTCAGTTTGACTGTAATCTTCATCTTTAGTTCTTGGACATCAAACCATATCAGACAGGTGGATTGATGCTGTTTAATATTGTCTAGGAACTAAACAAAACAAAAAGGTTTTTTAGTGTGATGGTATTACAGCTCCTTCCTAGAAAGTAACAAATAGTTAGCAACAAACACATTTAACCAACACTTTCCACAAACAACAAAACATGTGGCCATTATTTCTGTTATTCATGAGTGCACTTTTATTACCCTTATTAATTGAGCTCATATTATTTAATTAATTATCACCACGTGGATTTTCATTAAAGGACATCCATTCAAAGTTGTCATTAACCATGGTTGAAATAATTCACAAGAACATTATATGGTGTTCATTACATTTGTGCACAAACATTATACATCACCAAACTCATATTGATGTTTCTATTGCAACCTCTTGTTCAATACCATACAGATCTACGGAACTTCTAGGAATAGATCTGGTTCCTTCTGTATTAACGAAAAAACGTAAATAAAAAAAAAAAAACATTAGTGTTGTATCCTAGAACAGGACACTTTATTACATTCACCAATAAAATTATAATAATCATGACTGCTATTCGGGATTTTAAAGGGTGTTAACATCAATCAGCCATTTACTTTCTTTGTTTCAAATAATCCTAGATTTACATAACAAAAACTAACAATTTCAACTAGGATGTTATTTTTTCAAAATAATTAAGCATTTCTTAAATGTTCAGCACTGTCCCGCCTTTCACAGGCACAAGCTTTTTTACAGGGGGGGTTTGAGGGGGAATATCTGCAACAAACTCTGTCCCCCTCTCTTAAGGGATTGTCTCCATTCAAACAGGCTCTCACAAATACAAGCAGTCTACAGCTGCAGTTCCTTTCACAACATGCTGGACTATTGTCCATTATCTGGGGGGGGGGGGAATGCTGCAGACTAGCCATTCCTGCTAACTCTTCAGTTACACATACAAAAGACTCACTTTTCTCAAAGCGTTTGCCTTAGTTTCATTACTTGAATATTCTTATGTTAAACATACTTAAACATCAGTAGCCAAATACATTTTTACATATCATCCATACAAGCAACTTTTCCTCACCAATAGCTAGCTAAACAACCAACAAAAGAGCTCAACATTTAAATTCAACACATATATTACTGCAGTAATCACAATCTAAGCATCAACACAGGTCATATTTTTCCTTTTCCTACCTGTTTTCTGCTCATCGTTTTCAAACCTTGAGCATCAGCGAAAGGGCCACTCATCCACCTAACGCGGTCATCAGCTCATCTGTCTCAAAAAATCTAAAGCTTGCCGAGGGTTCGCTAAGCACACATTGAGTGGAAACATTCGACCATCTACCCCCTTTTGCTATATTTATCCAATTTAAATCAAACATATCTGCCACTAACTGCCACCAAAGCAAAGCTAGCAACAAACCTCCCATCACAGTGCACACTAATAATACAGTTTCCCAATTGTCAAAAAAAAAAAAAAACATTACAATTCACAACAGTATTACTAGGATTAATCACTGCACTTCAAACCAGCACTGAAAGGGTTAAACATCCTGCTCACAGCGCCATTATGTAACAAGGGGTTAAATTCTGTGTTACATTTATTCATAGATTCATTTATATATTTACCCTTTTAGATATGTGGTCAGTAAATACAATGATTAAAACACACAAAACAAAGAATGTAATAAAAGAGATTTACTTAGCTTCGATTAAAGATGTATTACAGATGATACGATACAGGATAAATATAGCATATTCAATTCAAGGGGACCCCATAACTACTTAAAGTTCTGGAAAGTGATGATCTGTTCAAAATCTAGGCACATTCATGTCCCACATTCATGTCCGTAGAAGAAGTCCACCAGACTGCTCTATTGTCTGACCTTTTAAAGGCTAGATGGATGGCGCGAAAAAGCTGGTTTTATCTAGTACTAACAAAGCCTAGCCCGAGACAATATGACCATCTGTGAATGACCGTCTGTGAGCTCAGAAACATACATTTTATATATATATGAAGGGTGGATCAAAAAAAAAAGAAAAAAAGAAGCACCTGCACACCATTGAGGCAATTCATCAATGGTATGTTTCCCTATATAAGGAGATGGAACATTCCGGGGATACCGCTTCAAACCCCAATGTTCCATCTGGACGTCTACACGCTTGCTGTGCTGACTGAGGACTGGTAAGATCACTTCCACACTTTTATTAGACCCCATGGTGTGTGCTTTACGCCATGGAAGTCTTTTCACATCACAACACTATGGATAATTTAATTGATTCACCGACATAATTTCTGACATTGTAGATCCTCCTATACTGTGCATATATCCAGCTGGAATATCTACAGGGTGACCTTTTCTTCCCTTGCTGGAACCATTTTTCCTACAATATACAAGGTAATAAATTCACTGTAGTTCACCTTTTGCACTCACTTATTCTCATCCCCCACATCACTTCCTTTTCCCTGTTTGTGGTGTGTTTTGTCATGGTTTGGTTTTCCTTTTCTTTTTTAATATTTTTACCATTTTATTTTCCATCACATGGTACTTACACACACACATTTCATATTCACTATCTTCTTGTTAAATATATTTATTGAGTTTTCAGAAAGAAAGAAAAAAGAATAAAAGAATATAATACATGGATACATATCACATATTTCCAGAAGCTTTACAGTATAATATTATACATAGAACCGTCTTACAACTGTTATTATGTTATACACATTTTAAGTATGGCATAGAAATAAAGGAAAACATAAAATGATTTGGCTAGATATAGTTGTCTAGTTGTAAGATGAGCAATAGAAAAAGTATGAAAAGAATATGTATCTCATATATTCAAACAGTATATACCCTAGAAAATATTACACAACAAAAAAAAGAAAAGAGGGGGGGGGGGGGGAAGAGAGAAGGAAAGGGAAACCTGGGGTGGCGTCCTGGCTCATGGCATATATACAATTAAATTTAGTGAATATATTATATAACCTAGTGTGGTAATAACAAAGATTGGTCAAAGTCAGCAGGAAAGTAGTGTTTGACCCATGGTTGCCATATCTTATTAAATAGATCAATTTTATTATCTTCAATAGCTGTCATCTTTGCTTGTATGAGTGCTTTATTCATTCTGTGTTTAGCTTCGTTCACGATTAGAGTTTGAGACTTCCATGCCTTGGCAATGGTTTGTTTGGCTGCAGTACTTAGTTGGATAAATAAAAGAAATTGAGTGTGAGTGAGCATGGTAGGTTTTAGGTTTAGAATAGCCATGGTGGGATCTGGAGGAATTGTGATTTCCAAGGCTTTAGAGGCCATAAGAAATATGTTATTCCAGAATATTTTAACAGGACATTGCCACCATATGTGATAATGTGTACCGGGCATGTCGCAACCTCTAAAACAATTAGGAGAATATGAGGGAGCGAATTTAGCTATTCTAGCTGGTACCATGTACCATGGCATTAAAACTTTATAATTCGTTTCTACAGCAAAACAATTAGGAGAGGAAGTTTTGGTGGCTAACCATATATTAGACCAATCTTTATCATCCAGTTTTTGATTAATATCCTGTGCCCATTTAATAGCATATGAGGGTAGAGTTTCTCCTGAAGTCACATTACATAGTGAGATAAGACCTCTGATGTGCGGGTCGCTCATACAGATACATTCAAATTGAGTTATTTGATTGAGAGTAGAACCTGTATTAAGTAGTGGTTCATAAAAAATTTTAATCTGTAGATAGCGAAATATTTCTTTTTTAGGTAAACCGTAAGTTTCACATAATACAGGAAAGGCATGAATATTAGATGAGGATGATAGATTACATAAACGGGTAAGATTTACCGTGGACCATGCAGAGAATGATCTTGGAAATTTCCAAGCAGGATAAAAGGCTGGATTATGGAGAAATGAAAGCAGAGGATTATGTGGAGATTTAAGATTATGTTTGAATTTATCCCAAATAGTCAAGGTATGTTTTGTTATTGGATTAGTAAGGTGGATCCTATCAGCAGGGTTTAGCCATAACATATTTGCCACTGAGATAGGATCACTGTCTACCGATTCGACAGCAACCCAAAGGGGTGTTTCAACCATAGCGTGATATTTGGGTAGAAGTGCAATTTGCGCAGCATTATAATAAGAACAAAAATTGGGTATCCCCAAACACCCATTCAGTTTATTCAAATACAATGTAGATTTAGATATGCGAGGTTTGGTGTTACCCCAAATAAATGATATAACTCTACGTTGAGTACGTCTTAGAAAATAGGATGGTATTGGAAGTACCCTAAATAAATATAGAAATTTTGGTAGTATTGACATCTTAATAGCGTTAATCCTTCCCAACCAGGATAACGGAAGAGAAGCCCATTGTTTCATGAGAGCAGTAATTTGTTTTAGAAGAGGTAAGTAGTTAACTGCAAAAAGATCTTTAAGGGAAGTTGTGATTTGTATTCCCAAATATGGGAGTTGTTTCGGAACCCAGTTGAAAGGTAAGGAAGTTTGGGCTTGTTGAAGTTCAGTTTGTGATAAAGAGATATTTAACGCATTTGATTTTGTAGGGTTGATGTATAGACCTGAGATTTGGGCGAAGTTTTCAAGTGTGAGTAATAAATTAGGGGTAGATATATGT
Source organism: Lithobates septentrionalis (assembly GCA_037952835.1). NCBI lineage: Eukaryota > Metazoa > Chordata > Amphibia > Anura > Ranidae > Lithobates > Lithobates septentrionalis. The sequence continues at coordinate 3,327,117 of JBBDGP010000333.1, forward strand.
GGACATGACAAAAATACGAGAATATCGTCTGCGAAGAGACATAATTTATGATGGTGACCACCTAATTCAATACCTTTGATATCGGGGGTATTTCTAATTAATTGCACTAAAGGTTCAATTAATAAGGCAAAAAGTAATGGGGAAAGGGGGCAACCTTGTCTGGTACCTCTTTTGATGTCAAACATTGTTGACTTATAACCAGAATATTTAATATATGCTCTGGGATTATTGTATAAAGAGGAAATCCAGGATAGAAAGTGATCACCAAAACCCCATTTCTGGAGAGTATATTCCATGTATGGCCATGTGACAGAGTCAAATGCTTTCCTTATATCTAGAGACACCAGGCAAGCTGGGATCTGTCTAGATTTAGCTGCATGGATAAGTAAAAGTGTACGTCTGATATTATCACCTGCCTGGCGTTTTGGCATGAAGCCTGTCTGATCTTTATAAATTAGATGTCCTATAATAGAATTTAGTCTGGTGGCCATGATTTTAGCCAATAGTTTTATATCTAGATTAAGAAGAGATATAGGACGGTAATTAGTCCAAGAGGTAGAATCAGAGTGTGGTTTGGGAATCATTGCTATAATAGAAGTAAGCGTTTCTGTTCTAAAGGAATGCCCTTCAAGAATCGAATTAAAGGCTTTGGTTAAGACTGGTGTTAAGATGTGTGCATTCTGTCTACAATAAGCTTCTGAAAAGCCATCTGGGCCTGGTCTCTTACGTAATTTTAAGGATTTTATAGCTTTCAACACTTCATTGTCAGTAATCGTGTTTTCTAGCTGATCTCTCTGCAGCTGGTCGAGGTTAGGAAGTGTTATATTAGAAAATAAAACATCAGCTTTGGACTTATCAAAATTAGGAGATGAGGAATATAATTTGGCTAAATTAGAACGAAATATCTCGAGAATCTTTACTGGATTACTGGTATATGCTTCTCTGGATATTTTTAGCTTTATGGGTGTTTGATTGTGTTGTGAATTCTTCAGGATTCTAGCCATAAGCATATCGGGTTTATTTGCTTTAAGGTATTGAATATGTTGGCGCTTGCGTATGAGTTTGTCTGCTGAATCGGTCAGAAAAAGATCTAAATTTAGGCGAGCTCTTTCAAGTTTAGTGCTGTTGTTAGCATTCGGAGAGGATTGAAATGTCTGGTAACAGTCATTAAAGGTGGATTCAAGTTTTGCAAACAGAATTTTACGTTCTCTTTTGAGAATAGTAGCTTGTTGTATGAGTCTACCTCTAATAACAACTTTATGGGCTTCCCATAATGTAAGAGCAGAGATATCACCTGTGTCATTAGACGTTATATAATCTGATAATGCTTTTTCAATCTCAACACGGTGAGAGGGATGAGTCAGTATAGAGTCGTTTATGCACCAAGTTGTGTCATGTGATCTGGGAATTGTGGAAGCAATAGTAGTAATTACTGCGCAGTGGTCAGTCCACGGAAGAGGAACAATTTTGGATGAAATGATTTCTGGTAACATACTGGATGGAGTAAACATATGATCTATTCGTGAGAAAGACTTATGTGGGTATGAATAGTGAGTAAAACGTCTACTGGCAGGATTCATCTCTCGCCAAGTGTCAACTAAACCATGCGTGTTAAGTAGGTGTTGAAAAGTCACGTTTTTAATACCCGTGTTAGGTTTTGAGGGAGAGTTAACCAAGAAATGGGAATATAGTTGCATTGGAATCTCCACAGATAACAACTGTACCACTCCTATGAGCTTCAATTACATGTAAAAGATGAGACAAGAAGGCAGTTGGATGTTTGTTAGGTGCATAATATGAAACAATTGTAATAGGATTATCAGAAATAAAACCTGTTAAAAGTAAATAACGTCCCTCAGGGTCAGATAATTGTGATTTCAGATTGAACGGAGTGGAGCGGTGAAAACCAATCAGAGTTCCACCCTGTTTAACCGTGGCAGAGGCTGTATAAAATTGTGGATATGAGGATGAAAGAAACTTGGGATAAATCTTATCAGTGAAATGGGTTTCCTGTAAGCAGATAATGTTAGCTCTCTTTAATGCAAATGAGCGTAATGCTTTTGTACGCTTATGTGGAATATTAAACCCTTGTACATTTAATGACAAAACATTTATAGGGGCCATAAACCAAGTAGAATAAACAATATATCATAGTAGATAAGGTGCTTACCAAGAGCCAGGACGACCAGCCGGAGGATCAAGGGGGAATAGAAAAAGTTAGAAAAAGAAGAAGTAAGAGAGTACAAAAACAAAAACCCCATATGTAGACCAAGTATCATTAGACTAAAGTTAGAGTATAGGGTATGGGAGCATCTCAGGAAAGTATATAATACTCCCTGAGAGGATCCTGGACCACCCGCAGAGTCCCCCATAGAAAAAATAGAGGGTCTCTGTAGGTGGTAAAAAAAGGGCAGCAAAAAATTCCTATGGGATTAACAACACCGGGGGACCACAGGAATTATTAGAATATTAATATATTATTAAATAACTAATAGTTTTATTACCATTTTTTACCTTTTTATTTATTTATTTATTTTTTAACAAAAAAAAGGTAGAGTAAAGAGGAAAGAGAGAAATGGGAAAAAAAAAATCAACAAAAAAAAAATAATAATAATTTTACTCAATGTTTCCCCTTTCCCTTCCCCCTCCCCTCACACACTAATATCATAACTAAACCATATAGTCAGAGCTCATTTTATTCATGAGCTTAACACTTAAAGGAAATTAACCAGCATAAGAAGCTGGGAATCTGAAGAAAGTATGAGGAATTTGTGTGAACTGGAAAGTCAGTCCATTGAGTCCACAATGGTGGGAGGTGAATGTTCATAACGACCACGCTTGCTGAGATTTTGATATGACGAGGATGCAGAACTGGATCCTGTGGCTTTATTTTGCTGTGATGATCGAGAGATGAAACTTCTGCTGGGCTGGTTCTTTGTCAGGGTTTCTTCGGCTAACCCTATGTCGATTAGGATCGATTGTAAATCTTCTGAGGAGCGACAAACGTATTTGGTTTCCAGATGTGTGAAACGAAGAGAGAAAGGAAATCCCCATTGGTAAGTAATTTGATTGCGCTGAAGTATCTGTAATTGAGGTTTGAGTGCACGTCTCTTAGCCACTGTAAGTGGGGAAAGGTCAGTGAAAAGCTGGTAACTGTGGCCCTGAAAGCTGAGGAGATCTTTACCTCTGGCTGCTGTTAAAAGCTGTTCTTTGGTTCTGTAGTAGTGTAATTTGGTAATGATATCTCTAGGAGGGCCATTGGATTTGCGTGGAGCTAAGGCTCTATGTACTCTGTCAAATTCAAGCCTGTCAATGGGAATTTCAGGTATTAATTCCTGAAACAGCACTGTGACTGTTGTCTGCAAGTCTAAATAAGATTCAGGGATCCCCCTGATGCGCAAATTCGATCGACGATTTCTATTTTCCTGATCTTCCAAACGTGACTGAAGTGTGAGGTTTTCTTCCTTCAGTGACATAATTTCAGTCATAGAATTGTGAGTGCGTGTATCAATTTCATCCATTCTCAATTCTAGGTCTGCAGTCCTTTGACCCAGCTCTCTAATTTCTCTAGTTAACATATCTGTAATGCGGTCAGAAGTCTGTTTAAGAGCTTTCTGGAGCATATATTCAAACTGTTTGAACATATCAGGCTGTGTTGTAATTTGTGAAACATTTTGGTCACACACTGACTCACCCTTAGAAGCCTGTGTTATTTTGCTGTGAGGCAGAGGCTGTGTCCTGTGTGAGCTGCTGCACTGTGAGGGAGAGGAAGATGCTGCCAACTCAGACGTCAGTCTGTGTATCTTTTCTTTAGAAATACCTTTTTTAAAAGTAGATTTCTGACCTCTTAGGACCATTATTTAGGTTGCTGGCTGAGTTGGGGTGAGCAGTGACCCGTTTTTTGTAAATATTAGTGGCACTGGGACCTGTAGTCCTCCGGTTAACAATCCCAAGGAGCGGAGCTCTATGGAGACATTACCGCCGCCTCACTGCTCCATATTCACTATCTTACACCTAGCACAATTTTTCTTGCCATTTTTCAATCCACTGCATCTGGATCCCTTTCGGTCTTTTCCTCTTTCCCTCTTCCCCCCCTTTTCCTTCCCTTCCTTTCCCTTCCCCCCTTCTTTTTTTCTTTTTTTTTTTCTTCCCATTCCTTCCTCCCATCCCCTTCCCTCCCTCCCCCCTCCCCCCCCTCTTTCCTCACCAGTCTTACCGCACCATATCTTTCCCCCCCTCCTCTCCTCCTTCCCTCCCTCTTCAACTACTCACAAATGTGGCTGAAATAACAGATAATATAGTATACATAGAGTGTGGATATATAAATAACATGTATACACATACATACAAACTTTTCAACCGTCCTCTCTAGCCGTCCATTCACTACCTTTACTATTCTCAATACTGAGTACTAAAAGCATATAATATTCCTACTGCAGGCACTGCTTATCCCCCTCCGCTGCCCCCTAGGCTTTTGGGATTGCCTGTAGTGTGACTCCTCACAAGACACGTATGAACAGTTGACTCCCTCCTGTGATTGTACGGGCCGTTCGAGGACGCTTGGATCAAGCAAGGGGGTTCCCCTTTAGAGGCTATTAAACATGGCTCAACACAATGTGATTGGTAACTACATATGAAAATGTCCATTACTGTTTTCTCTTTTTACTTTTTAATTGTGAATTCCATATAACATTACTACAGCTCACAAAAATCCTCTGAAGAAGACCCGGTGGGGTCGAAACGCGTCAGTATTCATATACAAGATTCATGTACCATTTTTATCTACAGTATCTGAGCACTGTAAATCATTGTGTACTGTCATGTCAGTGATATTGTTGTTATCTTTTGCACCACAGCTTATGTTTTTACTAACTATGTCTAAAGCATTTTTGATACTTTGTTATAATAAAAATCCCATTAACGGAACTTCGTGTAGTATCTTTTAACCTTTTTTGCTGCCTATAAAACCCCTCACGGGGGACAATCCCCTTTTCCTATATATTAAAAGGACTACCTCTTGGCAATATCTCATTAGACAGGAGGGTAGTGGGGTGTGGTTATGAGTGGGTCTGAATGAATGTGTAAAAATTGCACACAGAAGGGAAATTGGCCCTTTTCCGCTCTTGGCCTGTGCCTGATGGCTCTCGGAGCCTCATGGCTCTCTCTGTTACCATCTTGAGCCCAGCTGATGAGACCATGCCTAGGGGACAGCCCTGCGATAAGTACCTTTGATGTTCTTTTGTTATATGTTCTATAGTATTTTCATGTTAGCATTTTCCTATTTTCTTGGGAAATAAATACAACATTGTTTTATTAAGCAGTGTGTTTCTTTTCATAGCTAACCTTATATTATCGTGCTATCAACAGTAACATTATCAGAGTTTTAATAGACTAGCTAACTATAGGAATAGACAAATTAATACATATATGGAATAAATAGAGGGAATACATAACCCCCCTCCGATAATATTATTTTAGCATTTATTTGAGACACACTATACTATACTCACACTATACTCACACACTATAAGGACAAACTATACTCACACTATACTCACACACTATACTAATGCCCTGTACACACAGTCGGATTTTCCGATGGAAAATGTGTGATAGGACCTTTTTGTCGGAGATTCCAACCGAGTGTGGGCTCCATCACACATTTTCCATCGGAATTTCCGACACACAAAGTTTGAGAGCTTGCTATAAAATTTTCCGACAACAAAATCCCTTGTCGGAAATTCCAAACATGTGTACACAAATCCGACGTACAAAGTGCCACGCATGCTCAGAATAAATTAAGAGACGAAAGCTATTGGCTACTGCCCCGTTTATAGTCCCGACATACGTGTTTTACATCACCGCGTTTAGAACGATCGGATTTTCCGACAACTTTGTGTGACCGTGTATGCAAGACAAGTTTGAGCCAACATCCGTCGAAAAAAATCCATGGATTTTGTTGTCGGAATGTCCGATCAATGTCCGACCGTGTGTACAGGGCATAATACTACACTAACAATCTACACTCAGAGTCACAATAAGTGAACACACTAACTCACTAGGAGCAAACTAAGCCCTGCTCTCTCTATCTCCACTCCAACAACACACTGCGATAGCTGGGAAGGAACCTTTTAAAGTGTGGGTGGGATTATGAGCACTAAGCCATGATTGGACAAAGTCATCATCATTTTGTTAATCAGAGCTCTGACAGTGCTCTGTGCCCTAATTAGCAAAGCCTTGCACCTGACCAGCGGTTAGGTACATTGCTTCATTCAATTAGGGCCATAAAATGCACTGTGAAACATGCAGTGAACAAGCAATGTTCAGGGTGAACTTTTGCATGGCCCGAACTGTTCGCCCAATTCTACTTACTCCATGGCACTACAACTCTTGTATGGGTCAACCCTCTCTTAAGACTTCCCTTTTAATTCTGTTGGCCAATTTTTTAACCATCTTTTTTAAATTTAAAATTTTCAGATCTTTCTCTATATCATATATTCAACACTTTTGGGGTCTTGATTGCCTTCTTTACTCCTCTGGGGTTTGCAAAGTGAGTTTCTCTGGTGATCTGTATAAAACACTGGGGTTGATTTACTAAAGGCAAATCCACTCTGCACTACAACTGCACTTGGAAGTGCAATCGCTGTGGATCTGAGGGGAAGAACTGAAATGAGGGGAAGCTCTGCTGATAAACAAACCCCACTATAATATAACTCCATAATGCCAGGACCTTTACAGTGCACTAAAGTGCATTTTACATTATTTCACTTGCTGAAGACAAAACTGAAGGGAAAATGCCCCAAGAACAAGCAGGAACTGAAGAAAGTTACAGTAGAGGCCTGGTAGAGCATCACTAGGGATGAAACCCAATGTCTGGTGATGTCTATGCATTCCAGACTTCAGGCTGTAATTGACTGCAAAGGATTTGCAACCAAGTATTAAAAAGTGAAAGTTTGATGGATGATTGTTAATCTGTACCATTACTTTTGGTCCCTTGAAAAATGGGAGGCACATATACAAACTGTTGTAATTCCTACACTGTTCACCTGATTTGGATGTAAATACTCTCAAATTAAAGCTGAAAGTCTGCAGTTAAAGCACATTTTGTTTGTTTCATTTCAAATCCATTGTGGTGGTGTATAAAGCCAAAAAGATTAGAATTGTGTCGATGTCCCAATATTTATGGATCTGACTGTAGATCTCAAATACCTCCTCCCTCCTTTTTCTTATTCCTTTTCGGATAGTTGTTTCACCTTTTAATACCATCACCATCTAGTACCTTCACTACCAGTTTCCCTTAGCCGAGATGGCAGCACCAGCACCTGAGAGCCGATTAAAAAATTGGCTTCGGTGAGGACACCACTATATGCCTGGACAGGTAAGTTCCCTAATAGTAAACGTTAGCAGCTACAGTATTTATAGCTGCTGACTTTTAATTTCTGGAGGGAGGGGGGGTCCTAACTCTGCTTTAAACATGCCTTGGATGGTGGGTAGGAGGTCTTCCTGCCCTGTCAGTTCTGGGAGACCCTGCAGGTGAATATTGTTGGGACCAGAGTGCATGTAACTGATGATGGTGCTCTCTTAATGTTGACTGTAGCTTCGGGAAGCCAGAGTAGAGTGGTGGGACCACAACTTTCACCACTTCTACGCGATCATGGAACCCCTGCAGGCTAGAATGAAGGTCTGCCATGTCACAAAATGAGTGTGGAGGGGTTTCTAGTGCTGATAAGGCCAGCGGGTTCAGGGGCTTCAAGGAAAGATGTCTTCATGTGGCCATTGGTAGACCACTCACTATTTTGTTTGGTTAATACTCAATAAATGTTTAAGGCCTAAAGTTAAGATCATAATATTACTGTCATAACACTGTTTTTTAGCAGATGTCATGTGACATGTATGTTGTAAAGTGCACACCCTTCATGCCTTCAGTGTTTTTGTCATTGTTGTCCCGAAGAGTCCCTTCGTGACTCAATATATAGATAATCCCTAGCATTCCCTAAAGATTGGGTATGACTCTTAAGGTAACCTCCTAATGTGAAGAGACTAAATAGCTCATATAAATGTTCGATGATGTGGTGAGAAGCACAAGCACAGAAATGCGACATTCTTGGTGTTGAAGAAACAAATTTTGTTTAAATAACCATCCCATCCTAGCTTAATCATCATAACTTTACCGCTGCCATTTTACCTTTACAGAAAAAAAAGAAAGAGAGACATGATAGCTGTTAAAGGATAATTTGGTTTTTAGTTGATATTGTTAGAATGTTACAATGGGGATAGATATGTCATCCTATGAGCCAATATTATTAATCAGGCCTATAGTATTGTCAACCTATTCTCTCTGAACATAAATCAAAAACCTTTTCTAACAGTTATTATCATGAAAAAAAACCCCCAAAAAACAAGGTGCCTCATTCTTTGTGGAGACTTTAATAAAGTAATTGATAACACTTTAGACTCCACCAACATGCAGAAAAAATGTGCTGTTACCCCTATGACTTATTATGGTCAGAATACCTATATGAAGTTTATGTACCGTACCCCCTAAGGAGCCACAGATGAATTGGGTCCCCCACTCCTGCACAGCCAGGCACACCAGAGTCAGGGAACAGTCAGTGACCCTTTGTTTTGGTTATTTATTGAGGGTTAATAACTTGGATAGGGATGGGAGGTTATGGGGTGCCCACTTGACTTCAACAACAACACATTAGCAACAACTTTAGGGACATCTTCCTATATACAGTCTCTTTTACTCTCCTCCTGCACACATTTGCTTGCAGACTCTAGCTGAATCACGGTTAGTTGATCTGACATGTTCTCATTCAGTTTTTTTAGCAACGGTCCTTTACAGGCAGGAACTCATAGTCCCTATGGTGTAGCAAAACTTACAGTGAACAGCTTGAACTTCTCCTCTGTGGCTACTGATCTCAACACTACCTTTTCAGGCACTGCCAACCTACTTGGCTGCAGCTGCCCCTTTCACTAGCCCTCCTGGCTAACCTCTCCACACCAGTCCTCCAAACTGACTCTCAGGAGATCTCCCAGGGAAGACTGAAGACATAAGCTCACCGCTGTTTTCAGGGAGACTGACTACATGTAGCAGCTCTCTCCTTGTTAGTCCCCAGCAGTGCTGATCTACTTAAAGGGTTTGTGAACCCATTTGTAAAAGTCTATGCCAGCCCCTCTATTAGATGCTGGCATAGCACACTGTGTTAAGCATTTTTAAAAACGAGCGCTTTAAATACCGATTTCCAGCTGTCTTCAGACCAGTCACGTGACTCACGCCTGCTTTCCAGCTTTGACGGATGGCTTCTGCGGGAGGAGCCATGATCTCCCTCTGAAGTCAGCCGGGGAGATCACGTGGCCGCTCGGCTCCACCCGCAGAAGCTCTGTCTCAGCTGTAAAGCAGCCGCGAGTCACGTGACCAGCCTGAAGTCAGCTGAAAATGGGTATTTACAGCGCTCGTTTTTTAAAATGCTTAACACAGTGTGCTATGCTAGCCTCTAATAGAGGGGCTGGCAGTGACAATTATAGGGTTTTTTCTCAATAATAGCAGCAGGGGTGGGGTGGGGCTGAGCAGAGACAGAGAGGGGGATGAGAGGCAGGAAGGGGGGGGAGAGAGGAGAGCAAAGCAGGGCAGCCTATCACAGAGGGAGGCACTTTGACCATGGTGATCAGGGCGGAGCAGCCCTGGTTATCGTAGTCTGTTTAGAGAGGACATACAGGAAGTGGCATATTCAGGTTTTTTTTTACAGTTTTTTGGGGGGTTAACAAACGCTTTAAGCTGTCCTCTCTCTTCCCCCTATGCCTCCAGGAAGGGTTTCCTCCCGTGTATTGTGGCAGGATCTTTCCAGCATCAGAGCCCCAACCCAAGGCAGGACACCCCCCCAGACTAGGGGGAACCCCTAAGGGCCACCGACAGCCTCCTCAGCACTGTATCTTCATCTTCCACCTGACTGCCCTGCTGGCATGGCTCATGCTTATTTATGAGGTAAACTCTGCCCCCTGACAGCCCACTACTGGAGATTGGCCGAGGCTTCATAAATATTCCAGGCAGCTCCTTCTAACCTCCACCCACTAGCTCTAGAAAAGGGGTGCTCAACCTTTTGAAGAGCGAAGGCCACTTAATTGACTTGGTAACCGGTTGCGGGCCACAATGAGTGGAGTGGGTGGATGACAGGTCAGTGTCCACTCTGCATATGCAGAGGAGACACAGCCCACTCTACTATCTGGGCCCTTCGATCTGATTCACCCAGATGTAAGGGGACAGCTCCACTTCTTTTTTTTTTAGCAGAAAGGATTGGAGGTAGGCGGGTGTTATGGGACACAAGTCAAAGAGGTAGAGGTGAATAAAGGGTCCAATTGGCTAAGGGGCCTAAGGCTGCTTTTACACTGATGCGCTGCAGTTTACCCACACCGAGGATGCAACGCAGTGCATCTGTGGCTTTCCTGTGAGTTAGCTGTACTTTGCCATAGACTTCTATTATATCCTGCAGGTGTGGTGCACCAAACCCGCAGGTTATAACAGAAGTTTATGTCTGCAGGTCATGAGTGCAGGTAACCCGCAGGTGCACTGCACTGCTCTTGTAGATCAGTTTGAAAGCAGCCCAGTAACCACGGCATAACAGATATGCCCATATATACACTGTGATTTTAGTAATAAACTTACCTTTAATAACATCCCATCCAGGTATCACCGGCTGTTGCTATCCCAGGCTGAGTACATTTGGTATCACTCTGCCTGTGACAGGAACCAGCGCTATACAGGAAGCATTAGCTTATGCGGCTTGGCTCCGCAGTCGCTTGCTTCCTCTACCGCTGGCTTCATTCAAAACACTGATGTTCTGGGATGGCGGGTCATCAACCCACGATTTGGGCTTGCTAACCCACCATCCCAGAGTAGGAGGTCGCATAGGTATGGAATAAAGCATATACTTTAGCTAGATCACCTCCCCTCAGAGGGAAGCCCACCCAGCAAACTGTAAAAAAACTTCAAAGTCCATCACTTGGCAGGGGACAGCCATCCATAACGATACCAGCAAACAGAAACAAGAACATACAATCCTATCACTAACTTTCTTATCTATCTGTACATTCTGTCATCAGGGGGTTACAGAAACAAACAACAACTTTTTTTTTTCAAGAGTTTCTGGTAGGAGGACCCCCTCCATATTTAGCAAAGCAATGAGACACTAGGCCTCACCCAAAGTTCTTCAGTAGAACAGAACATTCCCTGCTGGAGCTGAAAACAGGTCACTGGGCCAGCCTAGTCCTTGAATGAAGAAACAACAGAGGCTGCAATCCTCTCCTTGCTGTCCATTTCTGTGACCTCTGGGCTGAACAACTCTCTTCAATCCCTTCACAAATAGAAGTGAGGATTGGGCAGTCTTTTGATGCTGCCATTAGCTCCTCTGAAGGCGGCAAAGTGGCTCCTGGTTGGCTGTCCAGCCTTCACATTCACCACCCTGTCCTTGCAGATGGCTCTTTCCAGCCACCTATCCTGATGAATGTCCTGGAACTGGGTCCAAGCCTCCTCACTATGAGATCCCTGCAATGGTTTAGGGATGTGCATGTCGTCCCACACCAGGTCATTCTCCCACTGTGCATGAGAGTCCTCTATGATGTCCATGATGTCTTGGGGGACATACAGGTAATCCAACCCCCACTCGAGTGCTGTCCTCCTCTGTACTTTTCACTGGAACGTGAAAAACCTTGGCAGTTCCATTGGCTTGCCTTTCCCAGGGAGGACACAGGATTTGGGTGATCTCACTACACACTGCTTTACTCGTCTGGTCTGGGTCATGGAGGGTCAGTTCTGGAATCGCCACCAGACACAGATAGGAGTCTGCAGGGATCCTTTGGCTCTTTCAGCTGACTCTGACACCTCTAGCATTTCTGGCAGTACTTCTACTACTGCCTGGGAGTCCCCCCATTCCCATTTCTCCTCAGAACTGCTGTAAGATGTCCACTCTTCCCAGTCATCATCTATGGGCACAAATTCTGCTTGCTGTCTGGGTGACCCCCAATCTTTTGCCCTACCACTGCAACTCCCCTCTGGCTCACCTGAAGAGACGCTGTCTTCTTGCACTGACTCCTTCCAGGTGGGGTTGGCAGGGTGGACGGGGGCAGCCGGCCTTCTGGGAGTAGCTTCGGGCCCCTGCCAGGCAGTACTTACAGGTAAAATATTAGAAAATTTTAGAAAAAAGGAGGGCGGACCGACCTAGTGCATTACCAAAAATATTTTTAATCCAAGTAAAAACAGCAATGGTTGTACTCACATACAGACGTGGTATATAAACATATTACGACAAAAGCAATAGCGAACAGTCTCTATCAGGTCTGTGGTAGGAGCCGGTGATGCCGGAAGAGACAGTATATGGAGTGGCTATCGTGTTTCGAGAGAGAACCCTCTTCCTCAGAGCCAAAGTAATAAATGTCTAACCTCTTCTTACTGCTTATATACACACATGCACACATAATGGTATGTCAAGCTATACCCACCCTCATTGACTCCGCCTCCCCTGTAGACTTAAGGGGAGGAGGGTGTGCACCACTGTCAGGCATCTTAGCTTCACCAATCTCATGTCAACAGTTTATGCATAAAGGTACAATAGTAAGACCTCACAGTGCACTCATATAATCATTATGTGGGGATTAAGGTATATGCATACAGTTTAAAAATGGGGTATACATTAAACAATCCCAATGATACATCTAACTTGTTGCTGTGGGGGTATTTAAAGCCTCTGATGTCTCCTTGCAATGATAAAGCTGTGGAGGGTAGCTTGTTTTGTGTCTCTTGGACACTAGTAAAATGGACCCAGAGGTTATCACAAAGCGCTAGCATACATGGAACACACGCCAAGACACTGCAATCCAGAAGTTCTGGTGGATCTGCGTTCCACCTGCCACTTCCGGTAACCGCTGTGTCACTTCCGGAGTGTCAATCATAGGAGGACCCAAGGGTCCCATACAGGCACTGGTGTGCCTGAGAGACACAGGTACCTCATGCAGCCCGGAAGTGCGGGGGAATCAGTGTTCCACCCACTACTTCCTGTGCCCGCAGCGTCACTTCCCGGATCTCATGACACGGTAGTCGCTTGTGTATCTGCCAGAACCATAAGCCCTGCTCAATGGGATCTGCCAGTGAGTGCAAAGACCATGACCCCCAACCCCTTGCTGTAATACAGTGGGTGTCATGCAATTGGTTCCGTCAATGTCATTGGGACAGGCCCCACCAAGTAAGACCAGTAATTACAGGTACCAGCTCCCTGACCAGTCTGCAGGCTGAGGCAGATTTCCAGCTTTCTTCTCCAAAGTCGCTTGTCTTTGCAGGGGAGTCGCTATCCCTAGACTTTTCGGCCCACTCCGACCCTCTGGGACTTCTGTGGCTGTTCTGTTCAGAGACCTGATCGCAGATCTACGCTGTAGGTGAGCAACTCCTGCTCACTCTGTGTCAGCTTGATAAGCGACTTGTCGCAGTGCCTGCACCGGATCCAGGCACTGACCAATGCAGTAGGTCTCCTGCAGTAAGGACATAGCAGACACAGCCTATCCATCCCCTCGATCAATCCAAGGGGGTGAATCCCCCTCGATGCTCGAGCCACCCACCAGTGTCATATCCTGCACTTTAGGCAACCAGGTTAACGCTGGGTACACATGTGTTCTCCCTCTCTCTCTGCAGGCAAGGCATGTTGGGTCTCCTCTGGGGCAATGAATTCCCTTGCTCACTTCTATAGCCCAGGTGGCTTTAGCAACAAGTATTTAAAAAAAATTAAATTAATTATTTCCCTATACCTTTAAAATGTCTATAATACTGCTGCTTAAACTGACACCCTCCGTAGGGAGGCTTTAAAAGTCTTAAACATAAAACCATAATGTGTCGCACTATTTCCATAACCGGAAGCGCCTCCACGTACGCTTCGTAATTGCTACAGCATCAGGAGCACTTCCTGATGGTGTAGCAATTACGAAACAAACGTTGAGGCACTTTGGGTCACGTCACTTCCAGGTTCCAGATTCCGGTTTCTCTCCCGAGAGGAGTGGAATGCACGCCGGCTCTGTAACATGACACTAAACATATTGCAGGCTATCCTCATGCCAGGACAAGGCACCAATGAATGTAAGCAGGCATGTTTCTTGTATTTTATATTTTTTGTTTTATAAAAGACAGTATTGCACTATGTGCTCTCCCTTTGTTTTTTATATTTAATATTGCCAGTAGATAGATCTTCTAGATTGTGACCTCCTTGGAGAGGAGGTCACAATCTAGAAGATCTATCTACTGGCTCAGGCATCCATTCAGGATTTCCCACATAGTCCATTAGACCTTCTTTTTTATTAAAAAGGTCATGTCCATCTGGTGAGCAGATTTCATTTTCAAGCAGTTTGGGTGTATTTGAATTGCAAGTGGTGAAGGATTTTTTTTATGGTTTATCCATCAAGATTATCACCGAAGATTTATGGACTCACGATTATCACAATAATTATTCAATATTGTTGCACATTATGTACATGTTCATTTTATTCCATGTTATACGGTTTTAAAGTAGTATTAACACACATTTTAAGGTCACATTTAGCGCCACATTTAGTCACATTTCACTATTCATAAAGCCATTAATGTCTAAACCGCTGGCAACAAATGTGAGTACACCCAACAACAGGTGTGTTTGGGATCGTTATCATGTGGGAATAGTGCCCTGCGTGCCAGTCTCCAAGGGGAGCAGATCATGCTCTACTTCAGTATGTCACAGTACATGTTGGCATTAATGGTTCCCTCAATGAACTGTAGCACTCCAGCACTCATGCAGCCCCAGACCATGATACTCCCACCACCATGCTTGACTGTAGGCAAGACACACTTGTCTTTGTACTCCTCACCTGGTTGCCGCCACACATGCTTGACACCATCTGAACCTAATAAGTTTATCTTGGTCTCATCAGATCACATGACATGGTTCCAGTAATCCAGTGGCATTGAGAGGGGGGCTAAGGGGGGCTGGAGCCCCGGGTGGGCCCCCAAAAAGCCCCAGGTCTTGGGCATTCACAAATGTACTATTACCCGCGAGCCGAGTGGGGACCGATCTGACTTGGAGCGCAGCCGAGTGACATAGCAGGTCCCGCCTTCTGAAGCCTATGATGGATGTCCCACTGGTCCAATGCCGGGACAGCGGGACATGTGAAGTCCATCATAGGTGATGCAGGCTACAGAAGGCGGGAATTACAATGCGGCCGTGTCACTATGAGAAGATCCCCACTCAGCGCTTGGGTGGGCGGCTCTCCTCTCCTGTCCTCTCCTTTCTGTGGCTGCCTGCTGTCTCCTGGGATGGGCGCGCTGGTGCTGCACACTATGGCTGAGCTGCAGGAGGAGCCAGAGGTCACGGTCACCTGAAGTCTGACGTCACGTGTAATGGGTCTGGTAGGTCAGTGCTTGTCAGTGTGTGTCAGGTAGGTCAGTGTGTGTCAGGTAGGTCAGTGTGGGTCAGGTAGGTCAGTGTGGGTCAGGTAGGTCAGTGTAATGGTCAGTGTATGTCAGTGTATGTTGTCAGGTAGGTCATACTCAGTATATGTCAGGTAGGTCAGTGTGCATCAGGTAGGTCAGTGTGTGTCAGTGTAAAGATCAGTGTTGGTCAGGTAGGTCAGGTAGGTCAGTGTGGGTCAGTGTAATGATCAGTGTGGGTCAGGTACGTCAGTTTGGGTCAGGTAGGTCAGTGTGTGTCAGGTAGGTCAGTGTGGGTCAGTGTAATGATCAGTGTGGGTCAGGTAGGTCAGTGTGCATCAGGTAGGTCAGTGTGGGTCAGTGTAATGATTAGTGTGGGTCAGGTAAGTCAGTGTGGGTCAGTGTGGGTCAGTGTGCATCAGGTAGGTCAGTATGGGTCAGTGTAATGATCAGTGTGGGTCAGGTAGGTCAGTGTGGGTCAGTGTAATGATCATGTGATTTGTAGTGAAGCAGCGCTAAATAACTCTACAACAGTACTAAAATGTAAAGTGCTGATAATAAAGTGCTAGTACTATTTATGGATACCTCTAAACCAATCCTAAGGTATAAAGTGCTAATAATAAAGTGCTGCTAACAATCCCACTTCCCAATGTGCAAAATAGTGCAATAGCAATAACATCAGAAAAAAATAAAAAAATCAACAGGGATGAGTAATCCAAAATATATCCAAAATAACTACAGGTACTAAGCAATATTCTCTATAGGAATAAGTGCAGTAAAGAAAGAAAAAAAGACCAAATGCAGGTAAAAAGCTTGTGAATATCCTTCTCCAATCCACACCCTGTGTGTGCTAGCCTCTCACTTCAAGGATACACCCAAAATGGGTCTAGTCATGCATAAAACAGATGTATACCACCGCGGTGTCCTTTTCCTCCTCCTTGGGTATATTCTAGACAGATGGTCAATGTAGTATCAAGGCTGCTTCTCCACAAACACCGAGTTCCATGACCAGCTCCTTTAAAACATCTCCAGGGACTAAGGGTAGAAGAGAATAGCCTCCATAGTGTAGTAGTAAAAATCTTGCACTTTATTTAAAAAGGATAAGCATAACAGTTTAAAATGGCAAAAACGCCAACAGCAAAAAAAAAATGTTCCAAACACAGGAACTTCCGGTCACAGCCGTAACCGGAAGTGATGTCACCTGGCTCCTCCCCTACGCGTTATGGCAGAGTGCGAGCAACAGATGCCCAGGCTAGCAGCAGGAACAGGAGTCCATCAAGAGGGGCAGTGAGTGGGTCTGGCGTGACGGGACGGAGAGAAGGACGGGAACAGCAAAGCAGACCCCCGGTAACCAGAGCAGGTCCATCTGGGATGCAGCCAGTGGTCGTTCGGCCAGAGGAGAACAGCGACAGATCAGAGGAAGAACTGTCCGAGTCGGAAGGGGATGAAGACCAGGGACATCCGGCAGCAGTGGATTCCGGAGTGGCGGCTGGTGGGCCCAGTCCTGGGCAGCCCGGTGAGTGTATTTATTCCGTATCTATCTCTTCTTTACTGAAAAATCAGTTGAATCAGGGTAGAAAGCGGGGGTCCCCCGGGGAAGGTAGTTCATCAGGGACAGGTGGTGACAGGCCCCACACAGAACAGCCTAGGGATGCAGGACTTATTTTAGGTAGTGCTGGTCTGCAGGATTTATTGTCGGGTTTGAGGGACCTGGTACAGCGCTTTGAGCCGAGCACAAGGGACAGTCCGTCGCTGGCGTAGGCGTGGGCGCCGACACAAGGTAAGGATCATGCAGCGACGGCCTCACCACTGTCAGCGGTCGCTGCCAGGGTTGTAGGCGATCCGCCTGCAACAGCAGCGTGAACAATTACGGTGGTAGTCGCTTCTCCCGACATACCGCCCAGTGTTTCGGCTCCAGACAGCCAAGGAAAGGCAGGAGAGAAAAAAGTGGATTCGGTCAGGTTGGCAGACTCCGCAAAAAAGCATAGTTTATGTCTATTTTGAGGGCCCCCTGGGTGCCAAACTTAAAACAGAGGTAAAAGAAAAAATCTGGAAAGGGGAATATGTGGAGATCTTCACATTATTGTGGCTAGAGAAGTTCAATCTGGACAGATTGAAGCCAGAAGAAAGCAAGAAGGAGGACGAGGAAAAAACGCAGATATCGGTTGATTCCTCATACTTTTTCGAACTGGTTACAGGCGTTCGCCATATTGGCAAGTGTGGTGGGGGAAAAGACCCCTAAACACTGCTCGGCTCTGTCCATCTATCTAGAGGCTATTAGCGAAGCACACCGGATGTATGGCGGCGTGGCATGGCTATGGTACTATGTACAGTTTCGACAACGAATGGCCGTCTGACCGTTGCTACCCTGGGACCACAAGGACATCAGCCTGTTGATGAAGCTTATGACAGCGGCGCAGGCTCCTAATCAGTCTTTTCAGGCAGGGGTCGGAGGTACCGCTGCCTCAGGACAACCAACTGAAAAAAGATGGGGCTTCTGTTGGCAATTCAACGAGGGCACGTGTAAGTTTGGGGCAAACTGTCGCTTCAAACACACATGTTCTGGCTGTGGGGGATCCCATGCACTGTCAAAGTGCTGCAGGAGAGGAAAAGGGCGTGCCAGAGAGTCTGCGAGTAATGCCGCGTACACACGACCGGACTTGGAATACTTTGTCCTGCGGACTTTTCAACGGACTTTACGACGGACTTTCCGAATGAATGGACTTGCCTACACAAGATCAACCAAAGTCCGACGTATTCATACGTGATGACTGGACTAAAACAAGGAAGTTCATAACCAGTAGCCAATAGCTGCCCTAGCGTCAGTTTTTGTCCGTCTGACTAGCATACAGACGAGCGGACTTTTTGACCGGACTCGAGTCCGTCAAAAAGATTTGAAACATGTTTCATTTCTAGGTCCGTCAAACTTTTGGGGAAAAAAAGTCCGCTGGAGCCCACACACGATCGAATTGTCCGACGGACTCCGGTTCGCCGGATCAAGTATGCCGTAAAATCCGGTCGTGTGTACGCGGCATATGAGGGATGACGCCAGTGGGGATGGAAAGGATGCTTCCTTTCCTCAGTAGGTACCTGACCGGAAAGCAGCTCAGCTGCTAGAATTGGGTTTCAATAGCGGTTTCAAAATATCATGCTCATCAGCAACCGTCCCACGTTCGGCCCTGCTGCATCTGGGAGTGGTTTTGGAAAAACTCGGGAAGGAAGTCAATCTGGGGCGAATGCCCAGCCCTTTTAGTAAGGTTCCTCTTCTGGACCTGGTGGTCTCTCCACTGGGAGTAGATCCCAAAAAGGAGCCAAACAAGTTCAGATTGATTCACCACCTTTCCTTTCCAAAGGGAGGGTTGGTCAATGATTTGATTGCTCCCGAGGAGTGTTCGGTAACATACACTTCGTTTGATGCAGCGGTAGCATGGGTTTGTCGATATGGACAAGGGTCACTGATGGCATAAAGTGGATATTGAATCGGCTTTCCGGCTCTTGCCGTTTCATCCAGACAGCTTTCGGGTGCTGGGCTGCACATGGAATGGGACATACTATGTGGATCGTTGTCTACCGATGGGATGCTCCATCTCATGTGCTATCTTCGAAACGTTCAGCTCTTCTTTGGAATGGTTAGTACGGGACGTTTCTGGTAACAACTCGGTTATTCACTATCTGGATGACTTCTTGCGTCAGTTACAATCGTTGTTGGGGAAGCTAAATTTTGCTTGCTGAATAATTCCCATGGGTAGGGTTTTTTTCTGCCGGCTGGCTGCAGCAACCGTGGGAGTCAGGGCTCCCACGCACTTTGTGAGTCTCAACAGGGAACACAGAGAGGATTTGCGGGTGTGGCAGGACTTCCTGGAGTCGTTCAATGGGTGCGCTCTATGGATGTTGGGTCCCATCAGCAATTGCGATTTGGAGTTATTCATGGATGCTGCGGGCTCTACAGGCTATGGTGCCTTTTTCAGGGGACAATGGAGCGCAGCTCATTGGCCCCCAGCATGGGGCGAGGCTAATTTCTTGAAAAACCTAGTCCTCCTGGAACTTTTTCCGATTGTAGTAGCAATGGAAATATGGGGGGAATCCTTCCGCAACTTGAAAGTACGTCTTAATTGGGACAACCTAGGGGTGGTTCAGGTGGTTAACCGTCTGTCGGCAGCGTCCATGCCGGTGGTCAGGTTGTTGCGACATTTGGTACTGCGATTTTTGCAAGTGAATGCTTTCATTTACGCTGTACACTTACCAGGGGTTGAAAACACCTTGGCTGATGCTTTGTCTTGTTTTCAGTGGGAAAGGTTAGGGGAGTTGGCACCAGACGCAGAGCAACATGGGGTCGCCTGTGCCGACTGGATGTGGAACATTGTCTTGGGAACGCAGCACGGTGGATTCAGCGCTCCGTGAGAAAGGCTACTTGGAATGCCTACTCTAAGGTATGGCAAGAATGGTTGGCATGCGTGCACAGGCTTGAGATCGCCCCCGAGGGTCAAGAGGTGGCTCAAGCAGTCCTCTATTTTATTAATATGGGATTAGAGAGGTGTATCTCGACAGCTGCCATTGATCGCAAGTTGGCAGGTTTGGCCTTTTTTTTTAAATTACAAAGGGCAACTGGACTATACAAAGGATTTTTGAGTGAAACAAGCAGTAAAGGGGTACAGGAGAGCGTATAAGAAGAGGGATGGGTGGCACCCAGCTTCATTTGACATGCTACAAGTTTTTTTTTCAGGTTTGAATAACGTTTGCAGCTCAGAGTATGAATGTGCTCTATTCCGCGTGGCCTTCGCACTGGCTTTCTTTGGGGCGTTACGGATAAGCGAGATAATCAGCCCTTCGAAGCGGATTCAAGGGGGGCTGTTGATAGGGGATATAGATTATTTTCAGGATTCAATCAGAATGTGGGTAAGACGGTCAAAACCTGACCAGACCGGCAAGGGCATGCATCTCAAAGTGTTCCGGATTACAGAGTCACACATTTGCCCGATAAGGGTGGTGGAATCTTTCTGGGACATGCGTACTGGGTTCACAGGTTCTTTTCTAAAACATAGTGATGGGTCGTCCTTGTCAAGGTTCCAGTTCATAGCTGTGTTTCGAAAATGTTTGACAGCGGCTGGCTACAACAAAAAAGTTATTCTTTCCATTCTTTCCGAATAGGGGTAGCCACAGAGGCTTCCAGGGCTGGTCTTAGTCAGGAAGCAGTTAGGCATATCGGTAGGTGGGACTTGGACAGATTTAAACTGTATATTCGCCCACATTTGATACAGAATTAGGTCTCACATGGTTTTCAGGCTTTTACTGTATTGTAGTAGTTAGAGGGGAGCTTACTGTTTTGTGTTGCCATTTTTCTTGTTCACAGGTGGAGAGGTGGGCCCAGTTCTCCTGGGTCAATCCTATGTTTAATGGGGGGCCAGACGAGCTGATGTTCGGCTAAACGGTAGGCAGTTGGGCATCCCCAGACAGGAAGCTCAGGTGAGATGGATCGGGGGTTTCGGGTATGCTGTGGAACAGGGTGCTGTCAGAAGTACACAGGTTCTCCCGTTTGGACAGGGCACCAGACGTTTTGGTGCTACATGTGGGGGGAAAGACATGGGAGCCAGGTCTATGAGGGATCTCATATGGATGTAAATGTGATTTTTTTTTACGTTTACGTTCTGCTTTTCCTGGGATGGTCATTGTTTGGTCAGATATGGTGGGCAGGATGTCGTGGCGGTGGGCTTGGTCAGCTAAAAAGGTGGACAGGGCCCGAGTCAAAATAAATAAGGAAGTGAGCAGGTTCGTGATTAGGAACGGGGATGCGGTCATACGTCATAGAGAGCTGGAGGTGGATACATGAAGGTATCTTAGGAGTGATGGGGTGCACCTTAATAATTAATCTGTGGGCACTTGATTTACAGAAAGGCATACAGCGAGGACTGAAGGAGTGGAGGTCCACGCAAGGGTAAGGTGCCCTTTCGTGCTGTGGCAGTGTTGGGTCTTTGGAGGAGGAGAAGATGGATGTTATATGCATATAACATGGTCGGTACCCAACTATGGTATGGGGTTCTCTGGTACCCTCCAGTTAACGAGGGGTTAACCAGGAAGGGGTAAAAGATAGGTCACTGCGAAGGTTGGGTACCATCTCTGAGTCAGGGGGCTTGCGACTGGAGGCCTAAACGTTAAAGAAGTTGGTCGCAGTGACCAGTGGTGTGTTGTTTCCCTCGAAGACCCCAAAAAAATATATAAAAAGTTTTTTAATGGTTATTTAAAAAATGTTATTTATTTAAATTTTGGTAATTGTTAATAAAAAGGCCGTCAGGGCCATTTACTCCAAATCTTGTCACGTCATTTGTGGGGGGATTTGGAAGAGTTAGAATTTATGTAGAACGGGTGGAGTCAAGTGACTGTGGGTTAGGTCCTTCAGATGTCAAGAGAGTCCCGGAGCAAAGAAAAGGAGAAGATGAATGAGCACAGGGACGGCATGACTAATTAGGACAGCACAGTCATGCTTTGTAAAAGAAAAATTTGTCCCCTTTCAGAAAAGAGGAGAGGAAGGGGAGTGACGTCATTCGTGAGCGGCGTAGTAGAAGATTCCAACCCACCCTCCTGAGTTTGGGTATTGAGAGGGGGGGCTGTCAGGACAGCCCGGCAGTGTTGGGTCTTTGGAGGAGGAGAAGATGGGTGTTATATGTATATAACATGGTTGTACTCATCTATGGTATGGGGTTCTCTGGTAATTTCCAGTTAACGAGGGGTTAACCAGGAAGAGGTAAAGGGGTGGTCACTGAGATGGTTGGGTACCGTCTCTGAGTCAGAGGGCTGGCGACTGGAGGCCTAAAGTTTAAAGAAGTTGGTCGCAGTGACCAGTGGTATGTTGTTTCCCCTCGAAGACACCAAAAAAGTACATAGAAAGTTTATTAATGGTTATTTAAAAAATGTTATTGATTTAATTTTATGGCAATTGTTAATAAAAAGGCCGTCTAGGCCATTTACTCCAAATCTTGTGACGTCATTTGTGGGGGGATTTGGAAAGGTTAGAATTTATGTATAATGGGTGGGGTCAAGTGACTGTGGGTTAGGTCCTTCAGATGTCAAGACTATTGCTTAGTACCTGTAGTTATTTCGGATAAATTTTGGATTACTCATCCGTGTTGATTTTTTTCTGATGTTATTACTATTGCACTATTTTGCACATTGGGAAGTGGGATTGTTATCAGCACTTTATTATCAGCACTTTATACCTTAGGATTGGTTTAGAGGTATCCATGAATAGTATTAGCACTTTATTATTAGCACTTTACATTTTAGTACTGTTGTAGAGTTATTTAGTGCTGCTTCACTACAAATCACATATATTTTTGGTGCTGGCAACACTTTAGAAGTCAGCTGCTTTATATATATATATATATCTTGCATTTTAAGCACTTTATCACATTTATCATGTACACATTTAGTGGCGCATTAGTACTTCACGTTTAAATTTGGTGTAATGATCAGTGTGTGTCAGGTAGGTCAATGTGGGTCAGTGTGGGTCAGGTATGTCAGTGTGGGTCAGTGTAATGATCAGTGTGGGTCAGGTAGGTCAGTGTGGGTCAGTGTAATGATCAGTGTGGGTCAGGTAGGTCAGTGTCGTCAGGTAGGTCAGTGTGGGTCAGTGTAATGATCAGTGTGGGTCAGGTAGGTCAGTGTGGGTCAGTGTAATGATCAGTGTGGGTCAGGTAGGTCAGTGTGGGTCAGTGTGCATCAGGTAGGTCAGTATGGGTCAGTGTAATGATCAGTGTGGGTCAGGTAGGTCAGTGTGGGTCAGTGTAATGATCAGTGTGTCAGGTAGGTCAGTGTGGGTCAGTGTGGGTCAGGTAGGTCAGTGTAATGATCAGTGTGGGTCAGGTATGTCAGTGTGGGTCAGTGTAATGATCAGTGTGGGTCAGGTAGGTCAGTGTGGTTCAGTGTAATGGTCAGTGTGGGTCAGGTAGGTCAGTGTGGGTCAGTGTAATTATCAGTGTGGGTCAGGTAGGTCAGTGTAATGATCAGTGTGGGTCTGGGAGGTCAGTGTGGGTCAGGTAGATCAGTAGGGATGAGCCGAACACCCCCCGGTTCGGTTCGCACCAGAACCTGCGAACGGACCGAAAATTCGCACGAATGTTAGAACCCCATTGACGTCTATGGGATTCGAACGTTCAAAATCAAAAGTGCTCATTTTAAAGGCTAATTTGCATGGTATTGTCCTAAAAAGGGTTTGGGGACCCGGGTCCTGCCCCAGGGTAAATGTATCAATGCAAAAAAAACTTTTAAAAACTGCCGTTTTTTCGGGAGCAGTGATTTTAATGATGCTTAAAGTAAAAAAAAAAAGTGAAATATTCCTTTAAATATCGTACCTGGGGGTGTCTATAGTATGCCTGTAAAGTGGCACGTGTTTCCAGTGCTTAGAACAGTCCCTGCACAAAATGTCATTTTTAAAGGAAAAAATATAATTTAAAACTGCTTGCGGGTTTAATGTAATGTCGGGTCCTGGCAATATGGATGAAAATCAGTGAGACAAACGGCATGGGTACCCCCCAGTCCATTACCAGGCCCTTTAAGGTGGTGGAATCTTTCTGGGACATGCGTCTTGTATGGATATTAAGGGGAACCCAGCACCCAAATTAAAATAAGGAAAGGTGTGGGGCCACCAGGCCCTATATACTCTGAACAGCAGTATACAGGCGGTACAAACAAGACAGGGACTGTAGGTTTGTTGTTAAGTAGAATCTGTTTGTAATTTTGAACGGGTACATTTTTTAACGTGTTTAGCTCCAGCCAAAAAATCTTTTTTAAGCTTTTTGGAAAACATAAGGAAGGGTTATCACCCCTGTGACATTTGTTTTGCTGTCTGTCCTCCTCTTCAGAAGATTTCACCTCACTTTTTGTCCCAATGACAAATGTTTTTTTGAAAATTTGGGGTTTTTTGTGGAACAAGGATTGGAAAGCATCAGTGGAAAGGAGAAATGTTTTTCCCATATTAACTCTTACAGGAGAGAATTTCCCTTCCTATGGGTAGATTTCATCTCACTTCCTGTTGTCTCCTTCCGTTTGCAAGTAGGAGTCGTTTGTAAGTTAGATGTTTGAAAGTAGGGGCCTGCCCTATATACTCAGCAGAAATTTGGGCCTTAGGTGTTGTTGTGGCCACAACACTGTAAGCCCTCACAGGGCCCTGCTGTGAAATATTAGATCAAGAATTGTAATTACATGCCCCTGTTGAACAAGGGCAGAAAAATTGGGCCTTTGGTGGTGGTGCTGGTGCCACAACACTGTAAGTCCTCACTCGCTCTTGATGGGCGCAGAAATGGGCCCTGCTATGAAATATTAGATCAAGAATTGTAATTACATGCCCCTGTTGAACAAGGGCAGAAAAATTAGGCCTTTGGTAGTGGTGGTGGTGGTGCTGGTGCCACAACACTGTAAGTCCTCACTCACTCTTGGTGGGTGCAGAAATGGGCCCTGCTGTGAAATATTAGATCAAGAATTGTAATTACATGCCCCTGTTGAACAAGGGCAGAAAAATTGGGCCTTTGGTGGTGGTGGTGGTGCTGGTGCCACAACACTGCAACCCCTCACAGACACTCTAGTTGGAACGCAGAAATGAGCCCTGCTGCAAAGTATTGCATCAAAAATTGTAATTACACACCCCTGTTAAACAGGGGCTGAAAAATTGGGCCTTAGGCACTGGTGCTGGTGCCACAACACTGCAACCCCTCACAGATACTCTAGTTGCAATGCAGAAATGAGCCCTGCTGCAAAGTATTGCATCACAAATTGTAATTACACGCTCCTGTTAAACAGGGGCTGAAAAATTGGGCCTTAGGCACTGGTGGTGGCTCCCAGAACCAAAAATGTTCTTACAAGCTATCAGCGTGATCATTAAGGAGGAAGAGGATAATTACTCAGGGATAGTCACTCAGCATCAGCATAGGCAGTCTTTGAAGGGATCTGAGATTTCAAAAAAAATTATTCAGTTACATCAGCATCAGGTGCTTGGTAGCTGGTGGTGATCCAAGACTGATTCATTTTTATGAAGGTCAGTCGATCGACCGAGTCGGTGGACAGACGCACCCTGTGATCGGTTACAAAGCCTCCAGCAGCACTGAATGTGCGTTCCGAAAGAACGCTGGATGCAGGACAGGCCAGTAGCTCAATTGCATACAGTGCAAGCTCTGGCCAGTGATCCATCCTCAAGACCCAGTAACCCAAAGGATTTTCGGTGGGAAAGGTGTCCAAGTCAAATCTTGCCCCTAAGTATTCCTGCACCATGTAAAACAGACGCTGGCGATGGTTGCTGGAACCGATCATACCTTTGGGCTGCGTACCAAAAAATTGTCTGAACGCATCGGTCAGACGGCCACCTTCTCCACCGCTCCTTCTTTGACTGACCGAAGCCTCAGCAACACGTTGTCCAGAAACAGGAGTTTGTAACCTCCCAGTCTCTGGGAACGCGTTGCACAGACCTTTCTGCAAGGCCTCCCGAAGATGTTTCATCCTCTGCTCCCTCTGCGATGGCAAGATAAGGTCCGCAACCTTACCCTTGTAACGTGGATCAAGGAGGGTTGCCAGCCAGTATTGGTCCTTCTCCTTGATACCACGAACACGAGGATCCTTACGCAGGCTTTGCAGGATCAGAAGACCATGCAGCGTAGGTTTGCTGAGGCATTCGGTCCGGAGTCCTCTGGGTCACGAAGGACGACATGGTCCGCAGCCACCTCCTCCCAGCCACGTACAAGTCCATGTGTTTCTTGGGACTGATCCCTTAAAGACTGCTGCTGTTGCTGAGTGCCAGGCTCCACCTCCATACTGACACAATCTTCCTCCTCCTCCTCCTCCTCTTCCTGTGTTATCGGCGGGCGCGCAGGAACACTGTCTGGATAAAGGGGGCCTTGAGAGCTAAGGAAGTCCTCCTCTTCCTGCCTCTGTTCTGCCTCAAGTGCCCTGTCCATTATTCCACGCAGCGTGTGCTCCAACAGGTGGACAAGGGGGACAGTGTCACTGATGCATGCACTGTCACTGCTCACCATCCTCGTGGCCTCCTCAAATAGTGACAGGACAGTGCATGCATCCCTGATCATGGCCCACTGGCGTGGGGAAAAAAAAAACAAGATCCCCTGACCCTGTCCTGGTGCCATAGTCGCACAGGTACTCATTGATGGCCCTCTGCTGCGTGTGCAGCCGCTGCAGCATGGCCAACGTTGAGTTCCACCTGGTGGGCATGTCACAGATTAGGCGGTTCTTGGGCAGGTTAAACTCCTTTTGGAGGTCCGCCAGCCGAGCACTGGCATTATATGACCGGCGGAAATGCACACAGACTTTCCTGGCCTGCCTCAGAACATCCTGTAAGCCCGGTACCTGCCCAAGAACCGCTGCACCACCAAGTTAAGGACGTGAGCCAAACAGGGCACATGGGTCATTTGTCCCTGTCGGAGGGCAGAGAGGAGGTTGGTGCCATTGTCGCAAACCAC
Source organism: Lithobates septentrionalis (assembly GCA_037952835.1). Taxonomy (NCBI): domain Eukaryota; kingdom Metazoa; phylum Chordata; class Amphibia; order Anura; family Ranidae; genus Lithobates; species Lithobates septentrionalis. The sequence continues at coordinate 3,354,012 of JBBDGP010000333.1, forward strand.
CATTCCTGCCTTAGGTTGGCGTGGCGTCAACCACCTCTGAACCTGCCCCTGCAGAGCTGACAGAACCTCTGCCCCAGTGTAGCTCCTGTCCCCCAAGCACACCAGCTCAAGCACTGCATGGCATCTTTTGGCCTGCGTACTTGCGTAGCCGCTTGAACAGCTACGGAGCACCGGTGGTTCCGAGGAAAAAGCACAGGAAGAGGCCATGGAGGAAGAAGAAGAGGAGGGGGTGGAGCAGAGAGGTGTGTCACAATCATTAGTAGTGGCATTTTGGAGGCGTGGTGGCGGAACAACCTCCAACACTACTGCACCTTGTCCTGCATCCTTCCCAGCTGCCAGCAGAGTCACCCAATGCGCCGTGAAACTTAGGTAACGTCCCTGTCCATGCCTGCTGGACCATGAGTTAGCGGTAATATGCACCTTACCGCTGACCACCCTGTCCAACGAGGCATGGACATTGCCTTCCACATGCCGGTAGAGAGCCGGAATCGCCTTCCGTGAGAAAAAGTGGCATTTGGGTACCTGCCACTGAGGAACCGCACATTCCACAAACTCACGGAAGGGGGCAGAGTCTTCCAACTGAAAAGGCAGCAGTTGAAGTGCTAGCAATTTTGCCAAACTAGCATTCAACCGCTGGGCATGTGGATGGCTGGGAGCAAACTTCTTTCGGCGGTGCAGCAGCTGGGGCAGGGAAATTTGCCTGGTACAATCTGACGTCGGTGTACCAAAAGCAGATTGCCCACAAGTACTTGGCTGTGACACACCTTAATTCTACACCTTCATTCCTCTCAGTGCAGGTCTCAGAGAGGACTGAAGGTATAGTGGGGTTGGAGATCTCAGCTGATGAGGAGCAAGGAGAGGTCCTCTTTGTTCTTTGGTGTGGGTCTTTTAGATACGCTTGCCAACGACCTGCATGGCAGGTCAACATATGTCTGGTCAAGCATGTGGTACCCAAGCGGGAGATGTTTTGGCCACACGAGATAAGCTTGAGACATATTTTGCAAATAGCAGCGGTGCGATCTGATGCACTCGTCTCAAAAAAGGCCCACACCAAAGAACTTTTTGAATAACGCGCAGAGACTGAAGCGCCCTGCACATGTGGAGCTTTGGGGTGTGATGCAGTCAATGTGCTGCCCTTAGGCTGGCCCCTGGATGGCATCCTGCCTCGTTGGTGATGTGCCGCCTCCTCCTCCTCCTCCTCTCTCCTATCAGGCACCCACGTTGAGTCAGTGACCTCATCATCCCCTCCCTCCTCATCACTGGAGCAAACCTGGCAGTATGCTGCAGCAGGGGTATGCTGCAGCAGGGGGAGCATGACTGCCAGATTGCTGTCCTTCTTGGGCACCCCTTTGTCCGTGCTCATGTTACTGCCTTCATCGAGCTCAGTATCATCATCAGAGCCTTCCAAACGCTGGGTATCCTCCTGGAGCATGTACCCAACACTGTGGTCAAACAGTTCGAGGGACTCCTCAGGAGGACATTGTGGGGCTAGGGAAGGAGTCACTGATGACATTGAGCCGAGGGAAGAGGCCGCTGCTTTGCCAGACAAAGTACCCTGAGCATGGGTGAGAGAGGATGAGGAGGATGAGGACGGCTTAGTCATCCACTCGACCAAGTCTTCCGCATGTTGCGGCTCAACACGGCCAGCTGCCGAAAAAAAGGCCAAGCGTGTCCCACGGCCACGTGCTGATGAAGATGCACCGTCTCCATGACCAGCACTAGACACAGAGCCTGCTTGCCCTCTCTTATTGGCTTTTGACTGTCTGCCTCTCCTTCTTGGCCTTCCAGACATACTAATGGCCTGTAGCAGCACTAAGCTGGGATATATATATATATATATATATATGTACTGATACTGCAGCTAGCAAAATCAACTGCCTGCCTGTAGTATGAGAACACCACCATCCTTCTACAGGTAGCTTTAGCTGAACACTGTGCAGAGCTCACAAAAAACTAACTTGTAGCTTTTTTAGCTGCCTGCGGTAGTGATAGGATCAGGAAAACACCACCAACCTTCTACAGGTAGCTTTAGCTGAACACTGTGCAGAGCTCGCAAAAAAATAACTTGTAGGTTTAGCTGAACACTGTGAGGAGGACGCACCACACTAACATGTAGTTTTAGCTGAACACTGTGAGCAGGACGCACTACACTAACTTGTAGCTTTAGATGAACACTGTGCAGAGCTCGCAAAAAAATAACTTGTAGGTTTAGCTGAACACTGTGAGGAGGGCGCACTGCACTAACTTGTAGCTTTAGATGAACACTGTGCAGAGGTCTCACTACACTAACTTGTAGTTTTAGCTGAACACTGTGAGCAGGACGCACTGCACTAACTTGTAGCTTTAGATGAACACTGTGCAGAGGTCTCACTACACTAACTTGTAGTTTTAGCTGAACACTGTGAGGAGGATGCACCACACTAACTTGTAGTTTTAGCTGAACACTGTGAGCAGGACGCGCTGCACTAACTTATAGCTTTAAGTGAACACTGTGCAGAGGTCTCACTACACTAACTTGTAGTTTTAGCTGAACACTGTGAGCAGGACGCACTGCATTAACTTGTGGCTTTAGATGAACACTGTGTTGAGGTCTCACTACACTAACTTGTAGTTTTAGCTGAACACTGTGAGGAGGATGCACCACACTAACTTGTAGTTTTAGCTGAACACTGTGAGCAGGACGCACTGCACTAACTTATAGCTTTAGATGAACACTGTGCAGAGGTCAGACTACACTAACTTGTAGTTTTAGCTGAACACTGTGAGCAGGACGCACTGCACTAACTTGTAGCTTTAGATGAACACTGTGCAGAGGTCTCACTACACTAACTTGTAGTTTTAGCTGAACACTGTGAGCAGGACGCACTGCACTAACTTGTAGCTTTAGATGAACACTGTGCAGAGATCTCACTACACTAACTTTGGTTTTAGCTGAACACTGTGAGGAGGACGCACCACACTAACTTGTAGTTTTAGCTGAACACTGTGAGCAGGACGCACTGCACTAACTTGTAGCTTTAGATGAACACTGTGCAGAGGTCTCACTACACTAACTTGTAGTTTTAGCTGAACACTGTGAGCAGGACGCACTGCACTAACTTGTAGCTTTAGATGAACACTGTGCAGAGGTCTCACTACACTAACTTGTAGTTTTAGCTGAACAGTGTGAGGAGGACGCACCACACTAACTTGTAGTTTTAGCTGAACACTGTGAACAGGACGCACTGCACTAACTTATAGCTTTAAGTGAACACTGTGCAGAGGTCTCACTACACTAACTTCTAGTTTTAGCTGAACACTGTGAGCAGGACGCACTGCACTAACTTGTGGCTTTAGATGAACACTGTGTTGAGGTCTCACTACACTAACTTGTAGTTTTAGCTGAACACTGTGAGGAGGATGCACCACACTAACTTGTAGTTTTAGCTGAACACTGTGAGCAGGACGCACTGCACTAACTTATAGCTTTAGATGAACACTGTGCAGAGGTCAGACTACACTAACTTGTAGTTTTAGCTGAACACTGTGAGCAGGACGCACTGCACTAACTTGTAGCTTTAGATGAACACTGTGCAGTGGTCTCACTACACTAACTTGTAGTTTTAGCTGAACACTGTGAGCAGGACGCACTGCACTAACTTGTAGCTTTAGATGAACACTGTGCAGAGGTCTCACTACACTAACTTTGGTTTTAGCTGAACACTGTGAGGAGGACGCACCACACTAACTTGTAGTTTTAGCTGAACACTGTGAGCAGGACGCACTGCACTAACTTGTAGCTTTAGATGAACACTGTGCAGAGGTCTCACTACACTAACTTGTAGTTTTAGCTGAACAGTGTGAGGAGGACGCACCACACTAACTTGTAGTTTTAGCTAAACACTGTGAGCAGGACGCACTGCACTAACTTGTAGCTTTAGATGAACACTGTGCAGAGGTCTCACTACACTAACTTGTAGTTTTAGCTGAACACTGTGAGCAGGACGCACTGCACTAACTTGTGGCTTTAGATGAACACTGTGCAGAGGTCTCACTACACTAACTTGTAGTTTTAGCTGAACACTGTGAGCAGGACACACTGCACTAACTTGTAGCTTTAGATGAACACTGTGCAGGAGGTCTCACTACACTAACTTGTAGTTTTAGCTGAACACTGTGAGCAGGACGCACTGCACTAACTTGTAGCTTTAGATGAACACTGTGCAGAGGTCTCACTACACTAACTTGTAGTTTTAGCTGAACACTGTGAGCAGGACGCACTGCACTAACTTGTAGCTTTAGATGAACACTGTGCAGAGGTCTCACTACACTAACTTGTAGTTTTAGCTGAACAGTGTGAGGAGGACGCACCACACTAACTTGTAGTTTTAGCTAAACACTGTGAGCAGGACGCACTGCACTAACTTGTAGCTTTAGATGAACACTGTGCAGAGGTCTCACTACACTAACTTGTAGTTTTAGCTGAACACTGTGAGCAGGACGCACTGCACTAACTTGTGGCTTTAGATGAACACTGTGTTGAGGTCTCACTACACTAACTTGTAGTTTTAGCTGAACACTGTGAGGAGGACACACCACACTAACTTGTAGTTTTAGCTGAACACTGTGAGCAGGACGCACTGCACTAATTTATAGCTTTAGATGAACACTGTGCAGAGGTCTCACTACACTAACTTGTAGTTTTAGCTGAACACTGTGAGCAGGACGCACTGTACTAACTTGTAGCTTTAGATGAACACTGTGCAGAGGTCTCACTACACTAACTTGTATGTTTAGCCGAACATTGTGAGGAGGACGCACCACACTAACTTGTAGTTTTACCTGAACACTGTGAGCAGGACGCACTGCACTAACTTGTAGCTTTAGATGAACACTGTGCAGAGGTCTCACTACACTAACTTGTAGTTTTAGCTGAACACTGTGAGCAGGACACACTGCACTAACTTGTAGCTTTAGATGAACACTGTGCAGAGGTCTCACTACACTAACTTGTAGTTTTAGCTGAACACTGTGAGCAGGACGCACTGCACTAACTTGTGGCTTTAGATGAACACTGTGTTGAGGTCTCACTACACTAACTTGTAGTTTTAGCTGAACACTGTGAGGAGGACACACCACACTAACTTGTAGTTTTAGCTGAACACTGTGAGCAGGACGCACTGCACTAATTTATAGCTTTAGATGAACACTGTGCAGAGGTCTCTCTACACTAACTTGTAGTTTTAGCTGAACACTGTGAGCAGGACGCACTGCACAAACTTGTAGCTTTAGATGAACACTGTGCAGAGGTCTCACTACACTAACTTGTAGTTTTAGCTGAACACTGTGAGCAGGACGCACTGCACTAAACTTGTAGCTTTAGATGAACACTGTGCAGAGGTCTCACTACACTAACTTTAGTTTTAGCTGAACACTGTGAGCAGGACGCACCACACTAACTTGTAGTTTTAGCTGAACACTGTGAGCAGGATGCACTGTACTAACTTGTAGCTTTAGATGAACACTGTGCAGAGGTCTCACTACACTAACTTGTATGTTTAGCCGAACATTGTGAGGAGGACGCACCACACTAACTTGTAGTTTTACCTGAACACTGTGAGCAGGACGCACTGCACTAACTTGTAGCTTTAGATGAACACTGTGCAGAGGTCTCACTACACTAACTTGTAGTTTTAGCTGAACACTGTGAGCAGGACACACTGCACTAACTTGTAGCTTTAGATGAACACTGTGCAGAGGTCTCACTACACTAACTTGTAGTTTTAGCTGAACAGTGTGAGGAGGACGCACCACACTAACTTGTAGTTTTAGCTGAACACTGTGAGCAGGACGCCCTACACTAACTTGTAGCTTCAGATGAACACTGTGCAGAGCTCGCAAAAAAATAAGTTGTAGGTTTAGCTGAACACTGTGAGCAGGACGCACCACACTAACTTGTAGTTTTAGCTGAACACTGTGAGCAGGACGCACTGCACTAACTGTAAATAGTCTAGCTGCCTGACTGTGGTACTAATAGGATCCAAAGAACACCAGCAATTTTCTTCAGGTAGCTGTAAATACTGTAACAAGACAAGCCTGCCTGTCAGTAAGAAGATAACAGGAACAGATCTGGCTAAACTTAATACAGTGTATAAATATATATATATGCAACACCTGGGATGCATATATATATATACACAATACACTGTAAGTGCAGCTAACTCACTGATTGTCCTGCCTAATCTATCTAACTCAAATGAAATGACACTGTCTCTCTGCCTATCTATCTCTCTTTCAACGCCGGAACACACACTACACAGGGCCGCCGTGCAGGCGGCCTTATATAGTGTGGGGTGTGTTCTAAACCCCCTGAGCCATAATTGGCCAAAGCCACCCTGACTTTGGCCAATTACAGCTCTCTCTACCGACGGCGCTGTGATTGGCCAAGCATGCAGGTCATAGTGCATGCTTGGCCAATCATCAGCCAGCAATGCACTGCGATGCCGCAGTGAATTATGGGCCGTGACGCGCCACACGAATTTGGCGCGAATGGCCCATAACGTTTGGAATTCGGCGAACTACCGAACAGCCGATGTTCGAGTCGAACATGGGTTTGACTCGAACACGAAGCTCATCCCTAGTGGTGTGGATAGCAGCCTAAAAGCTTGGCTGTGGCAGGGTAGTAAATACCCCTGCGCTGCAGCTCTGCTGTGAGCTTGGGGATGGTCCAAGCTCTGGGAAGTTGAGTGCTGCCGCTTTCTAAACCCGCAGAGGGTGAAAGACAAGGAGAGGGGAAGTGTATATGTTAAGATAAGAAAAAGGCAGCAGTGGACAGATGCTTTGGGTAGGTAAAGATGGGAAAAAAGGAGGAAAACGAGAAGGACAGGAAAAGGAATGACAGGCGTAGTGAAGAAGCCGATTTGCGTACAAACGCAACACGTTGTCCAGCACCAGGAAATTGTAACCTCCCAGGCTCTGGAAACGCATTGCACAAACCTTTCTGCAAGGCATCCCGAAGATGTTTCATCCTCTGCTCCCTCTGCGAAGGCTGGATAAGTTCTGCAACCTTACCCTTGTAACGTGGATCAAGAGGGGTTGCCAGCCAGTAATGATCCCTCTCCTTGATACCAGGAATCCTAGGGTGCTTTTGCAGGATCAGGAAGGCCATGCAGTGTAAGTTTGCAGAGGCATTCGATCCTGAGTCCTCTGGGTCACCAAGGATCACATGATCCACAACCACCTCATCCCAGCCAAGTACAACTCCATGGGTTTCTGGTAACTGAAAACGATCTTTTAAAGACTGCTGCTGATGCTGAGTGTTATCCTCCACCTCCATGCTGACACAATCCTCCTCCTCCTCCTTTTCTTCTTCCTGTGTGGTGTGCCCGCAGGAATACTATCTGGATAAAGGGGGCCTTGAGAGGTAAAGAAGTCCTCCTCTTTCTCCCACTGTTATGCCTCAAGTGCCCTGTCCATTATTCCACAAAGCATGTGCTCCAACAGGAAGACAAGAGGGACAGTATCACTGATGCATGCACTGTCACTGCTCACCATCCTCCTGGCCTCCTCAAATGGTGACAGGACAGTGCATGCATCCTTGATCAGTAGCCACTGGCGTGGTGAAAAAAAGTCAAGCTCCCCTAACCCTGTCCTGGTGCCATACTCACACAGGTACTCATTGATGGCCCTTTGCTGCATGTGCAGCTGCTGCAGCATTGCCAAAGTTGAGTTCCACCTGGTGGGCATGTCACAAATGAGGCGGTTCTTGGGCAGGTTGCATTCCCTTTGAAGGTCAGCCAGCCGAGCACTGGCATTATATGACCTAGGAAATGACCACAGACTTTCCTGGCCTGCCTCAGGAGATCCTGTAAGCCTGGTTACCTGCTCAAGAACCACTGCACCACCAAATTCAGGACGTGAGCCAAACAGGGAACATGGGTCAAGTGTCCCTGTCAGAGGGTGGAGGGGAGGTTGGTGCCATTGTCGCATACAACCATTCCTGGCTGAAGCTGGCATGACGTCAACCACCTCTGAGCCTGCCCCTGTAGAGCTGACAGAATCTCTGCCCCAGTGTGGCTCCTGTCCCCTAAGCAGACCAACTCAAGCACCGCATGGCATCTTTTTGCCTGAGTGCTTGCGTAGCCCCTTGATTGCCTATGGAGCACCGCTGGTTCAGAGGACAAATCTGCAGAGGAAGAGGCCATGGAGGAAGAAGAAGAGGAGGGAGTGGAGGAGAGAGCTGTGGCAGAACCACCACTAGCATTTTGGAGGCATGGTGGCTGAACAAGCTCCAACATTACTGATCCCTGTCCTGCATCCTTCCCAGCTGCCAGCAGAGTTACCCAGTGCGCCGTGAAAGAAAGGTAACGTTCCTGTCCATGCCTGCTGGACCATGAGGCAGCGGTAATATGCACCTTACTGCTGACCGCCCTGTCCAACGAGGCCAAGACATTGCCTTCCACATGCTGGTAGAGAGCCGGAATGGCCTTCCGTGAAAAGAAATGGCGTTTGGGAACCTACCACTGAGGTACCGCACATTCCACAAATTCATGAAAGGGATCAGAGTCTACCAGCTGAAAAGGCAGTAGTTGCAGTGCTAGCAATGTGGCCAAGCTAGCATTCAGACGCTGAGCATGTGGATGGCTAGGACCAAATTTATTTTGACGGTTTAGCAACTGGGGTAGGGAAATTTGCCTGCTAAAATCGGATGTTGGTGTACCGCTAGCAGATTGGCTGCAAGTACTTGGGACACCTATTTCTATACCTTCATTCCTCTCAGTGCAGGTTTCTGAGAGGACTGGAGGTATAGTGGGGTTGGAGATCCCAGCTGATGAGGAGCAAGGAGAGGTCCGCCTTGTTCTTTGATGTGGGTCTTTTAAGTGCTGTTGCCAACAGACTGCATGGTTGGTTGTCATATGTCTGGTCAAGCAAGTGGTGCCCAAGCGGCTGCTGTTCTGGCCACCATTGATATCCTTCAGACATATGTTGCAAACAGCAACAGTGCGATCTGCTGCACACATGTCAAAAAAGGCGCAAACCAAAGAACTTTTCAAAATGTGCGGGGAGTCAGCAATGCCCTGTTCCTGCTTAGCTCTGCGGTGTGATGAAATAGGGTGGCTGCCCTTCAGCTGCCTCGTTGGAGATGTGCCTCCTCCTCCCCTCTTCTATCAGGCACCCAAGTAGAGTCAGTGACCTCATCATCCCCTTCCTCCTCATCACTGGAGCAAACTTGGCAGTATGCTGCCGCTGGGGGAACATGACTGCCAGTTTCTTGTCCTTCTTGGGCACCCCCCTCTCTCTAGGCTCACGTTACTCCCTTCCTCAACCTGGGTACCATCATCGGAGCCTTCAAATCACTGTGCATCCTCCTGCAGCATGTACCCAACACTGTAGTCGAATAGTTCGGGGGACTCCTCCGTGCATGATGGTGGGGATAGGGAAGGAGTGACTGTTAACATGGATTAGGCCGCTTTGGCAGCTGCATTGGCAGGCAAACTACTCTGAGTCTGGGTGAGAAAGGATGAGGAGGATGAGGACGGCTTTGTTATCCATTCCACCAACTCTTCTGCATGTTGTGGCTCACTGACACGGCCAGCTGCAGAAAAAAAGGACAAGCGTGCCTCACGGCCACGTGCTGAGGATGCACCGTGTCCATGACCAGCACTGTTGAGCCTGCTTGCCCTCTTTTAGTTACCTGTGAGCTTCTGCCTCTCCTTGGTGGCCTTCTGGACATGCTGTAAATTTGCCTGCTATGCCACGACCGAATAAGCGCTTTTTTAATTGATTTTATATGTTTTGGCACTTTGGCCTCTGTTGTTGTCTATGGGCCAATATATCTTTACTATACCTGGTCTCTGTTGTGGTCCACGAGCCAGTGTAATTTTTTACTGCAAAGCTTTTATTAAAGTCCTTTTGAAGCAGTTTTACGCTATGTGGAGTTTCTCCTTTGATTTTTCCACCGGAGGAGCTGTACGGTGAATAGAGCGTTCAAGTGTGGGGGACAGTCCTGTGGAGACCCTCACCTTCCAGTATTTCTACTGACGGATGAAGCAGCATTCCACTCATTGCCGCTCGTTTTACCACAAGCTTACTCTGACTCCGAAGCCGCTGGCCGGGGAGTCCACCACTCTTGGTAAGAGTATTTTTTACATACCTATATCTACAGTTTCAGTCCTACCATCTGAGTATACGGGAACCATCCTGGCTGTGCAAAGGAAGCCCAAGCGGCCAAGTATCTAGGTGTACCTTCATAGGTCCAGCATTGGGACTCACATCTGATTTCAATTGAGTGTGTTTATGAACATCATTTATATATATGAGTGCACTTATATTGAGATAATTTTTTTTTATATTTTTATGTTTTTCACATATTAATATAACATACGTGCCTTGTACGACAAGTGTTACAAACAGATAAACACGTCTGCTGAGCCACGTTTTAGCACATTGGATGTTGATTCACGAAATTTTAATACAAATATCACATTTTTCATTTCATTTTATTATTTTTTTCTTCACGATTAAATAGCACATATACTTATCCCCACACAGTTATCCCCTTCAGGGTAATACAATCAGCTTCTCGTCTGGTTGTACTTTATTGGATACAATTTAATACACACCTGATAAGGCAGACTATAGGGATTACTCAGTGAATTTACTATTTCTTTTTTCTTTTTGTAATAATACAGGATTTGAAAAAAATCCTATTTGATTAAATACCTCACTGGGTAATTTTGGCCCTCCGATTGATATTTTAGTGGGTCTGGCCCAAACGAGGAACAAGTTCACTTTAGCGCCACACTGTATTCTTTTATGCTGTAAATTTTGTTTAGAAAAACCACACTATACTGTATTGTGTACTGTGTACACCACCAGAAGTCTAATAGCAACTATGGGTGCACTGTATTGTGTACTGTGTACATCACCAGATAAGTAGTAGCAACTGCACTATGAGTGCACGGTACTGTGTACACCACCAGAAGTCTAATAACAACTATGGGTGCACTGTATTGTGTACTGTGTACACCACCAGAAAACTAGTAGCAACTGCACTATGGGTGCACAGTACTGTGTACACCACCAGAAGTGTATTAGCAACTATGGGTGCACTGTATTGTGTACTGTGTAAACCACTAGAAAAGTAGTAGCAACTGCACTATGGGTGCACAGTACTGTGTACACCACCAGAAAGTGTAATAACAACTATGGGTGCACTGTATTGTGTACTGTGTACACCGCCAGAAAAGTAGTAGCAACTGCACTATGGGTGCACGGTACTGTGTACATCACCAGAAGTCTAATAGCAATGATGGGTGCACTGTATTTTGTACTGTGTACACCGTCAGAAAAGTAGTAGCAACTGCACTATGGGTGCACGGTACTGTGTACACCACCAGAAGTGTAATAACAACTATGGGTGCACTGTATTGTGTACTGTGTACACCACCAGAAAAGTAGTAGCAACTGCACTAGGGGTTACACGGTATTCTGTACACCACCATGAGTCTAATAGCAACTATGGGTGCACTGTATTGTGTACTGTGTACACCACCAGAAAAGTAGTAGCAACTGCACTATGGGTGTACAGTACTGTGTACACCAACAGAAGTGTAATAACAACTATGGGTGCACTGTATTGTGCACTGTGTACACCACCAGAAAAGTAGTAGCAACTCTACTATGGGTGCACAGTACTGTGTACACCACCAGAAGTCCAATAACAGCTATGGGTGCACTGTACTGTGTACTGTGTACACCACCAGAAAAGTAGTAGCAACTGCACTATGGTTGCATGTTATGTCCCCTTGACACAGGGTCTCTCAGGGTGTTGCTAGCAATGCTAGCAGTGCTGCTAAGGATGCACTTCTTAACCAGGGAAGGGTTTATTACTCACTCAGAAAGCGATGTACATTCTTACATGGAGGGGTCTTATACAACAGGTCTCCCTCTCAGTATCATGCGGCTGCTTCCAGTCCCACACACACTGACTGACTTCCTGGTACAGCCCCTCCCCCAGCATGCATCAGGAGAAAGGGGTTAAGGGTCACAGTGATTCTGAATAAACATTACAGTGCACAGTACTGTGTACACCACCAGAAGTGTAATAACAACTATGGTTGCACTGTATTGTGTAGTGTGTACACCGCCAGAAAAGTAGTAGCAACTGCATTATGTGTGCACGGTACTGTGTACACCACCAGAAGTATAATGACAACTATGGGTGCACTGTATTGTGTACTGTGTACACCGCCAGAAAAGTAGTAGCAACTGCACTATGGGTGCACTGTACTGTGTACACCAACAGACGTGTAATAGCAACTATGGGTGCACTGTATTGTGTACTGTGTACACCACCAGAAAAGTAGTAGCAACTGCACTAGGGGTGCACGGTATTGTGTACACCACCAGAAGTGTAATAACAACTATGGGTGCACTGTATTGTGTACTGTGTACACCACCAGAAAAGTAGTAGCAACTGCACTATGGGTGCACGGTACTGTGTACACCACCAGAAGTGTAATAACTATGGGTGCACTGTATTGTGTACACCACCAGAAAAGTAGTGGCAACTGCACAATGGGTGTACGGTACTGTGTACACCAACAGAAGTGTACTAACAACTATGGGTGCACTATATTGTGTACTGTGTACACCGCCAGAGAAGTAGTAGCAACTGCACTATGGGTGCACAGTACTGTGTACACCACCAGAAGTCTAATAACAGCTATGGGTGCACTGTACTGTGTACTGTGTACACCACCAGAAAAGTAGTAGCAACTGCACTATGGGTGCATGTTATGTCCCCTTGACATAGGGTCTCTCGGGGTGTTGCTAGCAATGCTGCCAGTATCTGCTCAGCAAGTTGCACACAGGCTGGATGCACTTCTTAACCAGGAAAGGGTTTATTACTCACTCAGAAAGCGATGTACATTCTTACATGGAGGAGTCTTATACAACAGGTCTCCCTCTCAGTATCATGCTGCTGCTTCCAGTCCCACACACACTGACTGACTTCCTGGTACATGACCTCCCCAGCATGCATCAGGAGAAAGGGGTTAAGGGTCACAGTGATTCTGAATAAACATTACAGTGCACAGTACTGTGTACGCCACCAGAAGTGTAATAACAACTATGGGTGCACCGTATTGTGTACTGTGTACACCGCCAGAAAAGTAGTAGCAACTGCACTATGTGTGCACGGTACTGTGTACACCACTGGAAGTATAATAACAACTATGGGTGCACTGTATTGTGTACTGTGTACAACGCCAGAAAAGTAGTAGCAACTGCACTATGGGTGCACTGTACTGTGTACACCAACAGACGTGTAATATCAATGATGGGTGCACTGTATTGTGTACACCACCAGAAGTGTAACAACAACAATGGGTGCACTGTATTGTGTACTCTGCCAGAAAAGTAGTAGCAACTGCACTATGGGTGCACCGTACTGTGTACACCACCAGAAGTGTAATAACAACTATGGGTGCACTGTATTGTGTACTGTATACACCGCCAGAAAAGTAGTAGCAACTGCACTAGGGGTGCACGGTATTGTGTACACCACCAGAAGTCTAATAGCAACTATGGGTACACTGTATTGTGTACTGTGTACACCACCAGAAAAGTATTAGCAACTGCACTATAGGTGTACGGTACTGTGTACACCAACAGAAGTGTAACAACAACTATAGGTGCACTGTATTGTGCACTGTGTACACCACCAGAAAAGTAGTAGCAACTGCACTATTGGTGCACGGTACTGTGTACACCACCAGAAGTGTAATAACAACAATGGGTGCACTGTATTGTGTACTCCGCCAGAAAAGTAGTAGCCTCTGCACTATGGGTGCACGGTATTGTGTACACCACCAGAGTGTAATAACAGCTATGGGTGCACTGTATTGTGTACTGTGTACACCACCAGAAAAATAGCAGCAACTGCACTAGGAGTGCACGGTATTCTGTACACCACCAGAAGTCTAATAGCAACTATGAGTGCCCTGTATTGTGTACTGTGTACACCACCAGAAAAGTAGTAGCAACTGCATTATGGGTGTACAGTACTGTGTACACCAACAGAAGTGTAATAACAACTATGGGGGCACTGTATTGTGCACTGTGTACACCACCAGAAAAGTAGTATAAACTCTACTATGGGTGCACGGTACTGTGTACACCACCAGAAGTGTAATAACAACTATGGGTGCACTGTATTGTGTACTGTGTACATCACCAGAAAAGTAGCAGCAACTGCACTAGGGGTGCACGGTATTGTGTACACCACCAGAAGTCTAATAGCAACTATGGGTGCACTGTATTGTGTACTGTATACACCGACAGAAAAGTAGTAGCAACTGCACTATGGGTGCATGGTACTGTGTACACCACCAGAAGTGTAATAACAACTATGGGTGCACTGTATTGTGTACTGTGTACATCACCAGAAAAGTAGTAGCAACTGCACTATGGGTGCACAGTACTGTGTACACCACCAGAAGTATAATAACAACTATGGGTGCACTGTATTGTGCACTGTGTACACCGCCAGAAAAGTAGTAGCAACTGCACTATGGGTGCACTGTTCTGTGTACACCAACAGAAGTGTAATAACAACTATGGGTGCACTGTATTGTGTACTGTGTACACCGCCAGAAAAGTAGTAGCAACTGCACTATGGGTGCACGGTACTGTGTACACCACCAGAAGTCTAATAACAACTATGGGTGCACTGTATTGTGTACTCCACCAGAAAAGTAGTAGCAACTGCACTAGGGGTGCACGGTATTGTGTACACCACCAGAAGTCTAATAGCAACTATGGATGCACTGTATTGTGTACTGTGTATGCCACCAGAAAAGTAGTAGCAACTCCACTATGGGTGCACGGTACTTTGTACACCGCCAGAAGTCTAATAACAACTATGGGTGCACTGTATTGTGTACTGTGTACATTACCAGAAAAGTAGTAGCAACTGCACTAGGGGTGCATCAATACAGCGTTGCATACAGCAATGCACTGCAATCTCACAGTGCATTATGGGGCATTATGTGGCGCTCAAATTTGCTGCAAACGCCCCATAATGTTCGTTTTTTGACAAACGGGCAAACACCCAAACTCGAACATAAAGCTCATCCCTAAAAATAACCCAAATGTTATTTAGTCTGTGTAAAAGTTATAGAGTCTGCACACTATGATATATATATTCGAAAATCAATCAATCCTAATGTAACGACTGCCTATATAATTTCTTGAGGTTCTAAAATGCCAGGAAAGTACAAATAACCCTCACATGACCAAGTCCAAGTTAACTAGTAAGAGGAATAGTGAGTTTTTGAAGTTTACATTTTTTGTCACAATTTTTTGGAAAATTAAGACTTTTTTTTTTTACAAAACTGCCATTTTAACGTGTTATTTCTCACAACCAGCACAGGCATACTTATGCCGCGTACACACGAGCGGACATTACGGCGGACTTTGCCCGGCGGACTGGATTTCGTCGGACAATTCGATGTGTGTGGGCTCCAGCGGACTTTGTTTTCTCAAAAGTTCGACGGAATTAGATTTGAAACTTGTTTTAAATTTATCCGTTGAAATCGAGTCCGGTCGAAAAGTCCGCCGTCTGTATGCTAGTTCGACGGACAAAAAGCCACGCTAGGGCAGCTATTGGCTACTGGCTATGAACTTCCTTGTTTTAGTCCGGTCGTACGTCATCACGTACGAATTCGACGGACTTTGGTGGATTGTGTGTAGGCAAGTCCGTTCATTCACAAAGTCCGTCGGAAAGTACGTCGAAAAGTCCGCCGGGCAAAGTCCGCCGTAATGTCCGCTCGTGTGTACGCGGCATAACAGTTACACCCCAAAACACATTCTGCTATACCTCAGGAGCACCTGTAGGCATTCTAGGGGCATAAATTACACATCTAATTTCCTGACTACCTGTCACATTTGTGGAGGTCCTGGAGCACCAGGACAGTAGCAACACCCTAAAATTACCCAATTTTGGAAAACAAACACTCCAAGGTATTTTCTGAAAAGTAAAGTGAGTCTTTTAAAAATGTCATTTTTTTTTTTACTACAAGCTTTTGAGAAATGCAGGAAAGGAATGAAAATGTATTTTTTTTACACAAAGTTGTCAATTGATAAGTTATTTCTAACAAACATCATAGGTATATGATGGGGATCATTGGACTTACATCATAAGAATTACACCCCAAAACACATTCTGCTGCTCCTCCCAAGTATGACGATACCACGTGTGAGCCTTTTTCACAGCCTAGCCACATAGAGAGGCCCCAAATCCATATGGAACACCTTCAGGATATCTAGAGGCATACATTACACATCCAATAATGATCAGGAGCACTGTAACTGGTGTGGCAGTGATTAAGGACACTGTAACTAATGTGGCAGTGATTAGGGATGCTATAACTGGTGTGACAGTGATCAGGGACACTATAACTGGTGTGGCAGTGATTTGGGACAATATGACTAGTGCGGTGGTGAACAGGGACACTGTAACTGGTGTGATGGTGATCAGAGCACTGGGAGAGGTGTGGCAGTAATTAGAAACATTGTAGCTGATATGGCAGTGATCAAGGACACTGGGACTGGTGTGTAAGTGATAAGGAACACTAACTCATGTAGCAATGATTAGGGACTTTTTTTTTTTTATATATATTCAGGTAATCAGGTTTTATTTTTACACTGTGATTGCTTATTACAGTGATGATCACTGTAATAAGCAATTGGTAAAAATGTTCAAAGGTTTCATTCATAAAACCTTGTTTACTAATGTGATGCGGTGATTGGTCACAGCTATCACATGGTACAGGGCTGCTATGATTAGCTTTGGTACCCTGTGAATGCTGTGATTGATCACAGAGATCACACAATAGTAAACAATGATAGCCTTGTTTACTACTGTAACTGTGATTGCTGTGATTAGTCACAGCAATCACATGGAACCAAAGCAAATCACGGCTTTCCTGTACTATGTGATAGCTGTGACCCATCAGTGATCCACTGTGTTCAGAGCAAGCACAACTGATTGATGCAGGAGAACGTACTGCTATAAATACAGTGGCTGGACAGGAGGCAGTTTATCTATATCTAGTTTTTCTTCATTTCATTTCATTTTTTTTTCCTGAAATTTTTTATTGAAAAATAATGCCGCGTACACACGAGCGGACTTTACGGCAGACTTTGCCCGGCGGACTGGATTTCGTCAGACAATTCAATCGTGTGTGGGCTCCAGCGGACTTTGTTTTCTCAAAAGTTGGAAGGACTTAGATTTGAAACATGTTTTACATCAATCCGTCGAAATCGAGTCCGGTTGAAAAGTCCGCTCGTCTGTATGCTAGTTCTACTGACAAAAAGCCACGTTAGGGCAGCTATTGGCTACTGGCTATGAACTTCCTTGTTTTAGTCCGGTCATACGTCATCACGTACGAATTTGACGGACTTTGGTGGAGTGTGTGTAGGCAAGTCCGTTCATTCAGAAAGTCCGTCGTAAAGTCCGTCGAAAAGTCCTCCGGGCAAAGTCTGCCGTAAAGTCCGCTCGTGTGTACGCGGCATTAGAGGCATTGACAAGTTTCTTGAACAATAGATATACATTAAGGATTTATAAGGCCAAAGACTATCACAGTATAAACCAGTGTATACTACAAAGTTATAACATGTGGAATGAGTTTAGGGGTAATGCCCCAATCTGTTAGTCTAGTCTAGGCACATTGAAATATAACAGTGAACAGAAACTTAGAGAAAGAACTAAAGATAGGGGTTTGGTTACTAAGATCTGTGTTATGGAGAGATGGTCAGTCGAATGTGAGGAATTCCTGTAGTATACTTTCAAATGAGTGAGAAGGTGGTCAGAAAGAAGGTAGAGAGAGCTGTTTCTTGGTCCAGGACCTCGCAAATGGGGAGGGTAGTTCAGCAATGTGTATTGTGGATAAATAGTGATAGTGTATGAATATGAAGGTCTACGATTTGGAAGGGGTGGGGTAAGGTGTTGAAGGGATGAAGGGAGGGGTGGGAGGGATAGGAAGGGAGGGAGGGGGGTTGATAGGGGATGAATGGGGGAGAGAAAGGGAGGAAGGGAGGGGGGATGTCTCTGACTTCCTGTGGCTGTTCATGTTTGGAGGGGGAGCACCAGCTTAGAGAATAAGTGGGAGTAGGTAAGTGGTAATCTCGTGATTTTTTAAGGGAAGGAGTGTCAGGAATGGAAATGGAAAAAGGTGAAAGTGGGTTATAGAGTGTGATAGGTGAGGTCTGGTATGATTCAGGTTGTTGTAGGAGTAGATGGATCCATTATATTATTGTATTCATGTGTTGTCTGATAATGTGACCAGCAGGCCCACTTTTTGCAAAATTTCGTGGGAGTGTCTCGTGCAATATGGATACGTTTTTCATTCTCAGCCACTTTGCGGATTCTGATGAACCATTCTGTGAGTGTAGGTGATCGAGTTGAATTCCAGTATAGGGGAATACACTGTTTTGCTGCGTTGATCATATGCATCACTAATGATTTGTGGTATGAGCTGTGTGGTATGGGTGAGTGGTAGAGAAGGAATTGAGCAGGAGAGAGTTATAGGGTATAGGAAGTGACCTGGGAAGTGATGCGACAGACTTCCTTCCAGAAAGTTTGTAGGGCAGTGCAGGACCACCAGATGTGGAGAAGAGAGCCCTTTTCCTGATGGCATCTCCAACAAATGTCTGGTGTGGCGGGGTTAAATTTATGTAGGAGGGATGGGGTACGGTACCATCTGGATTGGAGTTTGTATCCATTTTCTTGCGTGGTGACATTTGTGGACCCTTTATGAATGTTTAGAAAAATCTGTTCCCAGTTCTCTGTCGAGAGTGAGATGGCGAGGTCTTTCTCCCAGTTTTTGCAAGCATGACTCTTGTTGGCTAAAATGTCAGAGAAAATGAGTTCAGGTGTTGTAGATATTAGGTGAAGTTGTGGTGTCTTCTGAATACATAATCTTTCGAAGGGCGTGAGCTGTCTTGAGCATTGCAGATCTTTGTTTAGGGATTTTAGAAAGTCAGCAATAAGTAAGTCCAATAGGGGATAGGTTGGTTTTTCCAAATGGGTGGATAGCTGAGAAGTGGATAGAGGTTCACTCTGGTGAAAGAACTGGTATGTCCGCATGTGATCGTGAGGCCAATTATCTGTAAGAAAATGGCTATGAATTCCTATCGGGAAGTCAGGGTTTAATCTACCCGGTGTGAGTAGTCCGGGGACAGAAGATATGGAGGTCTTGTGACACGTCTTGTGAAAACAGTCTAAGGTAGGTCCTATTAAGGGCTGGCTTTGTATAATCTGAGGGCTGGGGAAGGGAAAAATAAGGAAGATGAAGGCGGGACTTTGTGTGAGGCATGTTGGTGAATGTGTCCACATTACAAGAAATGTTATGGTAAGATGTCTAAGGTGGATCCTGTACCGAGTAATAATACCCACAGAATATGTTGCAAGAGAAAGATGGTATAAAGTTTAATAACATAGATCCTTTTATTATGTATTTGGTTTTAGGATCTATGCCTCACACAAAGTCCCGCCTTCATCTTCCTTATTTTTTCTGTACACATTGGGATGGAGGCATGTTGGTGCATTCAGATAAAAGCAAGTGGACAGGTCACAACCCCATTTTTGTTACATAATATGAGGGCTGTTTGCGGGAGGACCCATGGGAGAGAGCCCAGTCGCAGGTTGGTGAAAGATGCTTCCAGGGAGACCCATTCTTTTTTAAGTGAGTAAACATTCCAGTCCACTATTCTTGTGAGGTGGGTAGCTGTGTGATAGTTTAGGAGGTCTGGGAGGCCTATGCCCCGAAGTCGCTTTGGTCGGGTAAGTAATGAGTAACTTATTCTGGGTTTGCGATCTCCCCAGAGGAACCTGGAGCAAATACAGTGCCTTGCGAAAGTATTCGGCCCCCTTGAACTTTTCAACCTTTTGCCACATTTCAGGCTTCAAACATAAAGATATAAAATTTTTATTTTTTGTGAAGAATCACCAACAAGTGGGACACAATTGTGAAGTGGAACGAAATCTTTTGGATTGTTGAAACTTTTTTAACTAATAAAAAAATGAAAAGTGGGGCGTGCAAAATTATTCGGCCCCCTTGCGTTAATACTTTGTAGAGCCACCTTTTGCTGCGATTACAGCTGCAAGTCGCTTGGGGTATGTCTCTATCAATTTTGCACATCGAGAGACTGAAATTCTTGCCCATTCTTCCTTGCAAAACAGCTCGAGCTCAGTGAGGTTGGATGGAGAGCGTTTGTGAACAGCAGTTTTCAGCTCTTTCCACAGATTCTCGATTGGATTCAGGTCTGGACTTTGACTTGGCCATTCTAACACCTGGATACGTTTATTTGTGAACCATTCCTTTGTAGATTTTGCTGTATGTTTGGGATCATTGTCTTGTTGGAAGATAAATCTCCGTCCCAGTTTCAGGTCTTTTGCAGACTCCAACAGGTTTTCATCCAGAATGGTCCTGTATTTGGCTGCATCCATCTTCCCCTCAATTTTAACCATCTTCCCTGTCCCTGCTGAAGAAAAGCATCCCCACCACATGATGCTGCCACCACCATGTTTGACAGTGGGGATGATGTGTTGAGTGTGATGAGCTGTGTTGCTTTTACGCCAAACATATCGTTTTGCATTGTGGCCAAAAAGTTCAATTTTGGTTTCATCGGACCAGAGCACCTTCTTCCACATGTTTGGTTCGTCTCCCAGGTGACTTGTGGCAAACTTTAGACGAGACTTTTTATGGATATCTTTGAGAAATGGCTTTCTTCTTGCCACTCTGCCATAAAGGCCAGATTTGTGCAGTGTACGACTGATTGTTATCCTATGGACAGACTCTCCCACCTCAGCTGTAGTTCTCTGCAGTTCATCCATAGTGATCATGGGCCTCTTGGCTGCATCTCTGATCCATCTTCTCCTTGTCTGAGCTGAAAGTTTAGAGGGACAGCCAGGTCTTGGTAGATTTGCAGTGGTCTGATACTCCTTCCATTTCAAAATGATCGCTTGCACAGTGCTCCTTGGGATGTTTAAAGCTTGGGAAATCTTTTTGTATCCAAATCCGGCTTTAAACTTCTCCACAACAGTATTACGGACCTGCCTGGTGTATTCCTTGGTCTTCATGATGCTCTCTGCGCTTTCAACAGAACCCTGAGACTATCACAGAGCAGGTGCATTTATACAGAGACTTGATTACACACAGGTGGATTCTATTTATCACCATCAGTCATTTAGGACAACATTGGATCATTCAGAGATCCTCGCTGAACTTCTGGAGTGAGTTTTCTGCACTGAAAGTAAAGGGGCCGAATAATTTTGCACGCAGCACTTTTCAGATTTCTATTTGCTAAAAAAGTTTAAAATATCCAATAGATTTCATTCCACTTCACAATTGTGTCCCACTTGTTGGTGATTCTTCACAAAAAATTTAAATTTTATATCTTTATGTTTGGAGCCTGAAATGTGGCAAAAGGTTGAAAAGTTCAAGGGGGCCGAATACTTTTGCAAGGCACTGTACTTCTGTACGTTTTAAAGAATGCAGGGGGGGGGGTTGAATAGGAACTGTCTGCAGTATGTAGAGCATTCTCGGTAGGACGTTCATTTTTAGCACAGCCGCTCTGCCAAACCATGAGAATAGTGGTTTGTTCCAAGACTTGAGGTCAGAGGTCAGTCTATTTAGGGGGGGGGGATGGTTCAGTGTATATAAATCAGAGAGCTTGGATGGGAGCTGTATACCTAGGTATATAATTGATTCACGTTTCCACTGGAATGGGAAGTTTTCTTTACATTGGGCTAATAGGGATGGAGGCAAGAATATGTTAAGGGCAAAGGACTTTGAAAAATTATTTTTTAGGTTGGAGAGTAGTTGGAATTGTTTGAATTCTGACAATAGCATTGATAAGGAAGTTACCGGGTTCATTAGGAATAACAATATGTCGTCAGCAAAGGCGGCATATCTCTATTCCTTTTTGGGCTTTTGGATTCCCTGGATATCGGGGTTGAATATTAGTTTGAGGAATGGTTCGAGCGTGAGTACGAAAAGGATGGGGGATAGGGGGCACCCTTGTCTTGTTCCATTATGGATGAGGAAGGCATTCGACAGAGTGTTGTTTACCCGGGCTTTTGCCGATGGGCTCGCGTAGAGCGAAAGGATCAGGTCAGATAAGTGCGGTCCCAGGACAATGGCCTGTAAGACCGCCCTCATATAGTCCCAACCATTCTGTCGAATGCCTTCTCCGCATCTAGAGATAGGAAAAAGCCTTTTTGGTTCGTATGTGTCATCATGTGGTGTAAGTTAATTGCTTTAATGGTATTATCCCTGGCTTCTCGGCCATGGACAAATCCTACTTGATCTTGGGATATGATAGAGGGGAGTAATGGTAAGAGTCTGTTTGCTAGTATCTTTGAAAAAAATCTTAATGTCTGCATTTAATAGTGATATTGGTCTGTAATTACTTGTACATGTAGGATCTTTGTCATCTTTAGGGATGAGGGTTTGATGGGGAGAGTGAGCTAAAGGCATTTAAAAAGGGCGTTTGGTGGGCGTCAGAGAATGTCTTGTAATATACTGCAGAGAGGCCATCAGGGTCTGGGCTCTTGTCTGGTTTCAATTGTTTTATTGCCTGTTTCCATTCTGCTACAGTAATCGGGGATTCAAGGTTTATGGCGAGGTCTTCGGGAGACTTATCTGGGGCATTTTGAGCTAGAAACGAATTTATTTCGCTAGTGCGTTTGGAGGGCGAAGTTGTGATGGGATTGGACGTGTTGAGATCGTATAGAGAGGCATAGTATTTTTCAAATTCTTCTGCTATTTCTATGTTATTCGTAAGTGTTTTGCCCGTGCGGGAATGCAATTGGTGAACCGTGGTGTTGGCTCTTTTCTTACGAAGGGCTTGTGCAAGGAGGTGGCCACATTTGTTTCCAAATTCGTAAAAAAGTTTCTGGGATAAGGTGAATTTTTTCCTGAGATTCTGACCTAATTTCTCTTTTATTTGAGTGCGTGTTTCAATTAGGTCTCGGTGAGTTTGTGTAGCTAGATTGTGCTTATGTAGTGCTTCAAGTTTTTAAAGTTTGGTGTAGAGTGTAGCCAATTTAATTTTTTTTTCTTTTTTTGAACGCAGCTGTTAAGGAGATCAGCTTGCCCCGTATTACACATTTTTGGGCTTTCCATTGTGTCAGTCTTGAGGTATCTGGGGTGTCATTTTCGGCGAAGTAATTGGTTAAGCATTTGCGAATCTCTTGTTTTTTCATGTTGTCGGTTAGGATGGTAGGGTCCAATCTCCATATGTATGTGTGGTTGAGTTTGACTGGGAAAGTGAGTGTCAGTGAAATAGGGTGGTGGTCTGAAAATGTCATCGGTTCTATAGTTGATGTTGTCAGAGTGTGGAGGTCTTGTTGCGTAAGGAAGAAATAGTCAAGACGTGAGTACTTGTTGTGGGGAGCCGAGAAAAAGGTGTAATCTTGATCACTTGGATGAAGAGTATGCCAAGTGTCATGTAATAGTAGGTCTTGGAGGCATCTTCTGATTTGTTTGAAAGTCCTGTAGGGTAGATGGGAATGTCCAGATGAGGAATCTAATATAGGGTCTAGCGGAACATTAAAGTCCCCTCCAAGGATCAAGATCCCTTCTTGGAAATTGGCTAGTTGTCGAGTAACGGCACGAAAGAAGGGGACCTGTGCTTTGTTTGGGCTGTATATATTTGCTAGTATGATAGGTTTGTCCTTAAAGGTGCCTTTCAGGAAGACATATTTGCCCTGGTCATCAATGAGGATGTCCGAAACGTCGATGGGAACATTTTTGGATAGGAGAATTAAGGCTCCTTTTGATTTTGAGAATGGGGAGGTGGAGTGGTAGCTATGGGGATAGAATCGGTTTGTTAGAGTTGGTACTTTCTTGGTGCAAAAGTGGGTTTCCTGTAGGAAGATTATGTCTGCTTTTGTGCATCTCATATTGGCTAGTAGTTGGGAACATTTCTCTGGGGTGTTCAGGCCTTTGGCATTCAGAGATAGTAGTTTTAGGGAGAGGTTAGAGATGTTAGGCTTTGGTGATGTCATGGTAAGTGTAGAAGTGGGGAGACCTAGTCTTTTAGTTTGGTGCAGGGAAGTCAGAGACGTTGGGGGGGTGGGGGGGGCAAGGAGTAGTGGGACCTGGTGTTTGGGTAGGGGAGGTAGAATGGGTCTGGGATAGGGAGGGGAAGTGAACTGTGGTGGACTAAGATGTATCAGAAGCAAAGAAGGGGGACGTGAGGTTGTACCGGATGTGGGAATTGACTTGCAAGCCCACCCGAGGATAGGGGGAGTTCCGGTTTGCGTCAGCGGTAACTACCGGAGTCCACTGTTGGTGGGGGTAGTAGGTGACGTTCAGCAAGAGGGTGAGTTCTGCGTCCCTAAGAGGTCTATAGGGTTGCATAAGGCATTCATGGTGGGTGCTGTTGAAGACCAGATGAGGGGTAGACATCCCCTCCTGATCTCCCTGGACGGCCAGTCAGAAATATGTTGGCATGGTGAGAGAATCAACATTTGATCTGGTTGGACAGATCTGATGTGGGATGTTTGTCTGGTGAGGAAGGGTTCAAGGTCTGTAAGATTATTATTATTATTATACGCGGGTACATGTGGGGTTCTAACTTGTCTGGAGACATGGGCTGGAATAGTGTCAAGGAGGAGTTTCATAGTTTGAGTTTAAGTGCATTAGTATCCTACAACTTACAAACATAAAACTAACTGTTTAAAGTTTACATGACTCAGGGTAGGAAACTAATGTTTATACAAAAACATCAATGTCAACAATAACATCAGTAAGAGCAGTATCAAAAATAACTAGAACTATAAAGTTACCCGTATAAGGCATGAGTAGTGTTCTACGTTCCTAGGGGGCCACGCCCAGCCCTAGTTTAGAAGGCAAAGCCTTATGAGCTGCTCTATATGGCCAATGAAGGAAGGATGAGGTATAATGTATTTTTTTTTGGGGGGGGGAGCATTCACCTGCCCCAGTTGGGAAGAGAAGCTTGCAAATGTTCTAAGGCTTTTTTTTTCTTACCTGAGCGTGGCCCTCTTGTAGCCCTGGTCCCATGCTCGTGGCCGAGCCACAAGAGGAGTAGTTGCCATGGTTCCCTATGGTAGGAGAAAGGGTTAGGAACATGACAAATTTAGCACACATATCAGTAAATATTAGTCATCCTGAGAACTAGTACCAGATAAGAGTTAAGGGAGAGAGAGGAAGGAGGAAAAGACAAGGGTGAGGTGTAGAACCAGGTGTAGAAAAAGATAAATGGTAATAGGAAGGGAAGAAGAAGGGAGACAGGTAGTGGAGAGGTGGCGGTGAGAGCTCGGTCCATTTCCGGGAAGGTTTGAGGTCTCTCCTCTATCATGGTCTTAAGAGTTGTTTGGGGAAGGTATCGTGGGGTAGATGATACCCTATGGTCGTGTAGTAAAAGTCACCTGAAGGGTACGATATGGAATTGCTGAGGAAAAGAGAGCACTTCACCCGGTGCCTTGATGGAGTCCAGAGGGCAGGGGTCTATTGTGTAATTTATTATCTCCAGCAGGTATTGTAGATGTTTGTTATATTGTTCCTCATTGTAGGTGGTATTTGCTTCTTTCCTCAAAGTTTGAGTCCCTTATCTTGAGCTCTTCAGGGCAGTTTCTCCTTTTGCATTGAAGGTTGGGAAGTATTAGTTCAGTGAGGGAGGGAGAGGTAGTTAGCTGGTATGTGAGTGGGGATCTTAGTCCTCTGCGTTTCGGAGTTGATGGACTCAGGATGCGTTGCTTGCTTCTTTGGCTTTCCGTAGGGTAGGGTGAGGGGGATACGTCACATTAACAGTTTGTATGATGCTGGTCAGAGTGGTATTTTACCATGTCTATGGGACCAGGACAGTTCAGTTAAAGAGATCAAGCGGACCGTGAAAGTGGTGGTCATGCTGTGGTCTCTCGAGTAATTTGAAAACAAGTTTTGTTTTTTTCTTTTTTTTGTTTGTTTTGGGGGTTAAGTCCCTGTGTCATGTAAAGAGGAAAGGGAAGGTGAGGTTACCTGTCTAGGTAATGCGGGCCCTGCGGTGCGCTGGAGAGGCCGATGGGCTGCCATTGCCTTGGGCTCCTGGGATCCGTGGAGGAGTATGAGGAGGAAGAGGATGGGGTCAACGGCGACTGATACTGTAATTGCCTGCTTCATTAACGCCGTCCATGGAAATGGCTCTCTTAGGTGTTGGCAGACGGAAGTCACTGTACCAGTCTGGTAGACTGGTACAGCGACTTCCGTCTGCCAACACCTAAGAGAGCCATTTCCATGGACGGCGTAGATGAAGCAGGCAATTACAGTGTTCCAGATCTTCCGGTACCTTGAGATTTGCTGTGTGGCCCTGATGCGTCACTGATAAGCAGAAGGGGAACTTCCATCTGTAAATGATGGATCTAGCTCTCAAGATTTCCAGTAGAGGCCGCAGTGCCCGCCTGCGTTGTAGGGTGATATTGGATAAGTCTTGGTAGATTTTTATTGTCGCCCCCTGGAAGGATAGTTGGTTACGGTTCCTTGCTTTGCTTAAGATTTCCTCTTTCAGAGGAAAATCCATGACGCAGCAGACCGTGCCTCTAGGGGGCTCTGTGTCCCTTCCCCTCGGGTGCAACACCCTGTGGATCCGCTCAAAGACGATCGGTGCATCCAGGGGCCTCTCTAGGAGATCATTAAAGATAATGGTGACTGTTAGGGAGAGATGACTGGGGTCGATTGATTCTGGGATTCCTCTTACCCTAAGGTTTTGGCGTCTCCCACGATTGTCCAGGTCCTCCATGTGTCGATTAATCTCTCTGAGGTAGACAGCGTGTGATTCAGTCAGCTGCTGTACTTGACACAGGGAGGTGTCTTGTCGGGCTTGTGTGATTTCCACATCTTCCAGCCTTAATCCTATGGCCTGTATGTCGGACCTCATGTCTGTGATGGCCGCCATGAGAGTGTTTTTTATATCAGTGGCGACGCTGCGGAGGTCCTCCAGATTCACAGCAGGGGGATATCTCTTCCCTGTTCCCGCTTTGGTCGGGCTCCGAGTTCCGGAGCGTTGTGGGCTGATGCTCGGGGAGCGGGGCTCACGCGAGGAAGGTGAAAGTGAGGCTTGCATCTTGCTTCTAGGCTGCGATCGGAAGATCGCGGGAATGTGGCCGCTTAGCTGAGTGTCTGCTCCCTGCGGGGATCGAGAGCATGTTGCCGAGACACTGCGGGAGGTTCTCACCATGTCTTGTCGGTTGTTAGGCTCTTTGGCTGATGTAGCAGGACCTCGAGGAACGGGAGCTCCAGAGCTATATGTCCATCTTGGAACAGCTCCAGGCCAAGCCCCTCATTTTTTTACACAAATAGTATTTTATTTAGTTTTAATTTAGCTAAATGGTATCCAGATTTTAGGTGTCCTGCAGGAAATATCCTCTTCTTTCTGGGATTCATAAGGACCCCAAAGAATGCTTTTTCACACTTAACCAATTACAGCATTTTAACCTACTTGAAATTATACAGGCAACTCTCAGCATTGTTTTTAATGAGATTGATTTACTAAAGGATAAGGATTTGAGAATGTTCAGAAGATTCACTTCAATTATCCTGTTATTTTCAAATAAAATTGTTATTTACTTATTTCTTCTGCACATGAATTGAAGTAAATATTCACATAATTTATTGTGTTAACATTCACAAATCCTTTAG
Source organism: Lithobates septentrionalis (assembly GCA_037952835.1). Lineage (NCBI taxonomy): Eukaryota > Metazoa > Chordata > Amphibia > Anura > Ranidae > Lithobates > Lithobates septentrionalis. The sequence goes on from JBBDGP010000333.1 coordinate 3,381,701, forward strand.
TAAATCAGACTCACCAAATATGGCATTAGAGCAGAGATACTAGCGTTAACTTGCAATGGACTCTGCACTTTTTAACTGAAGGAGGAGAAAACGTGTGGAACAGGGAAGAAGAGGAGACATGCTGCAAAACATCTGAAATTATACTGAATTCTTCATTACATTAAGAATATTGTAAGCCTTTTCACCAGTGTGTACATTTTACATTTAACTCTTTCTTACAGAAAAACACATGGTGAATGATCAGGTGTTCCTAATACCACCTCACTAGAGAGAATGTAGTCCACTTCTTATTTCACTATTATGGCAGCTAGGTGGTACAGAAGCCTCCTTGCTTACAAATACAATTTTCTCAATTTTCACTTTCCTTTAAGTGCTAGTGCATAGTTGCTAACATTATAAAAAATTATAGGGACACTTTTTTACCTGTAGGTGGAGTCTTGTTGTAATTAGGGGTGGGGCATTCATGTGTGGGCATGGTTTAGTGGGGAGTAAAATTGCATACAGGATCACCCATTGGCTGGGACGCGCCACTGCAGCCTGACCTCATGCTACCTCCTCAGCCAGTATCTGGCTGAAGTTGTCAGTTCTCATCCAGCTCATCCAGATTAGTGTGTAGGCTGCCCGGGATGACACAGAATGATGGCGGAGCAGTGCAAATTTGTGATGGGGGATTGGACACCCCAGCCCAGTCCACCACTGCCCGGGACAAATCGAATTTTTCGGGACTTTGCCGGGGAAACGTACAGGCCGGGACTGGGGTCCGAATCCCGTGAATGTCCTGGCAAAATCAGGACAGTTGGCACCTATGCTAGTGGACAAATACAACTTTTTAAATCAAATAAAAGTTTATTGCACAAAAACATATACAATTACAGTCAAGTACGAACTGTTGCAGCAATATATTCAGGTACAGTAGTTATCATAATCAATATCATACAACCTTAAGCTTAGGTAATTATATAAAGTCGACTCACTGTACATATATATCAATATTGATTTCGGTGGTGCTGCATAAGTTATCAATGATATTTAACATTAACCTTAGACTGTATCTTTGTCATCATAGGAGGTATTGTACAGCATTACATTAAACCTGTAACCGTAGGTAAGTAAGGGGGTTAAAAACCAAATTATCTGGTACACGGCACATAGGTTGAGAGTAGAACGTTACCTTCTATACTTTTTTTGTGGATAGCTATAGAGGTACCTCTGGACTTGTTGACTGGGGAGGTACTATGATACCACTGACTGTATATATGTGTCGGTAGTTTTGGTATGGCATGGTGTGTGAAATGCGTTTCCTGTAGAAAAACTATTTGCGTCTTGGACTTTTTTAGCTCCCACCACAGCTTACTTCGCTTACAGGGTGAGCAGAGACCACGGACATTATAAGAGATTACCTTAACCGTTGTCATTGAAGAATGATGGTGTAGGTCGGCTGCGGTCCCGGGGGCAGAGTCCGGAGCGGGTGACGACAATCAAATAGACCCTGTTAGGGAGGGGGAGAGGAGGAAAGAGACCAGAGAGGGAGAAGAGAGTAGGGGAGGAAAGTAAAAAAACAAAGTTAAAAGAACAATTAAAATTAAAGCAAACTTTAACGTCAGCATAACCATGTGCAACAGTTAAGTGTAAAGAGAACCTAACAGTGGTTCTATATAGGCACAGACTGGGCCTAATGTACCCCCTTTCCTCAGGGGACCCATTTTGTCCAGGTCCGATATCCCAAATGGGATCAGTGCCCAAACATGGGCGGCCTACTGGGGGAACGTGGGCCGACATGGAGGGGAGAGGGGAGAGGGGGGGTCCGCCCCGCTCCCACCTCTTAAGTGCTGGATTATGACCCGTAGATCAAGGGGGGTAATTATAAATGGCATAATAGGGGGTTAGGGGGCAATGGCGACCCTAGGGGGGGGCAGAGGGGGCCCTGACCCCCCCAACATTATGCTGGGCCCCACCATGTGCCCCCCCAAAAAAAAAAATTTTTTTTAAATTTTTTTTTACAAAAAGGCAATTTCTTTTTGTTTGTATTCATATCGGATGGGCCGCATCTTACTCGGGCCACCGCTGGGGTAACACAGTCTCTATTGAGAGGGAGAAGGTTCTCAGTGGGTGATTCCTCCCCCCTCCCTCTGCTCGCTGACACTGCATAATGCGAGCGCTCACACAACCACGGCCGCCCGATCTACTCCTTCCCCTGCATCCTCATTGGCAGGGAGAAGAGCGAGTTGCAAGAAGGACTCCACCAGGACTCTCAGTTACTGAAAAAACAGACTGAGGGCAGGGGCAGGACAGCAAGAGGAGGCTGGGGAACCCCACAGTGGCAGAACACCAGGGCCCGGTGGCAAGACAACCTTTGCAACCCTGATAGTTCTCCCACTGCTTTGGACCCTTATATTTTCTTGGTATGCTGGTGACATATATCTCTTGTTCTCTGTCACCCTGGGGGGGGCCCAATACAGTAGGAAGGGAGCTCACTGCAGAACATGTGAAAGGGCCGTTGTGGGATTGTAGTAAAGGAGTAAAGGGCCCCAGGATAGATAGATATATCTATCTATCTATATATATTATATATATATATATATATATATATATATATATATATATATATATATATATATATATATATATATATATTTGCATTTTATATTGCCCCCCTATTTTTGTCCCTGTCCCCCCATGTGCCCCCCCTAAATATGAAAGCTGGAGACGCCACTGTTAGGGGGGGAATTGTATACTTGGGGGAGGTCCGGTGAGAGTAGTACTAGTAGCTAAGGAGGTCTGGGAACATCCTCCAACTGTGTCTCTTCAGGAGGCGGGTGAGAGCCTTGACCTGTTTTATGTAGGCAGAAGGCCGTTATCAGGACCAGGTCAGACCAGTACCAGCAACAATTAAACTATAAAGGAAGTTCCTGTTCTGTAAGTGATCCGATAATAGAGGGTGTCTCCAAAACAGGGGATTGAGGCCTCAGTTCAGGATCCTGAAGTTACCATCAGTCTCTCAGTGTAGAGGGGCCGGGGGAGGCATCTGACTCTTGCTGATGCCGACTGCGTCTTCGGCCCCAGCGCTGGGGCATCTGCGTCCAGGGCTGGGGGAGTTCAATGTTTGGAAAGTTCATCAAGGCATGGTCCCCTCGCCAATCCGGAAAGTCAACTTTGCCAAGTCCCAGGGTTGAGAGAAAATGGGGGAGATCATCTCTGGTGCGCAGGGTGGCCGACCGGCCGTCTTTAGAGGCTTGTAAATAAAAGGGAAAGCCCCAGCAGTATGTGAGGCCTGCTTCTTGGAGGGCCAGCAGGACAGGTTTTAGGGCTCGTCGTTGCATCAGTGTGCGCCTAGAGATGTCCTGGAAGAAACAAAGATGGGCGCCATCGAATACAAAGTAAGGTCTGTTGCGCATTTTTTGCATTATTCGCTCTTTGAGAGAGTATTTGTGTAACTTGCATATTATGTCTCGTGGGTTGTCAGCGTCTTGGGACGGTGGTCGCAGGGCTCGGTGGGCACGATCAATCTCAATGGGCTCTGTATCTGATAAGTCCAGTATCTCCTTGAATATGCCTTGCAGGGAAGGGATAATGTCCCTGGGGGCTGTTGCTTCTGGCATACCTCGGATACGGATGTTTGCCCTTCTGCTGCGATTTTAAAAATCGTCAAGTTGTGACAGTAATAAGTCCAGCTTTTGATCCTGTGCTACACATCTAAGCTGCAGTGCTGACATAGTGGGAAGAGCCTCATCCAGCCTCTGCTCAATAGTTTCCACTCTGTTGCCCAGATGTGTAGTGTCCTCTTTGAGTTGTGCTATATCCTCTGTGAACGCCTTTTCCACCCTGGCTGTGAATCTTTCCAAGTCCTCTCTAGTGGGGAGGGACCAGATGTGCTTTTTAATGTCTCCCTCTTCTATAAGGTTGGTAATATCCGATCCCCCTGTCCTGGACACAGTGGATCCCGGGGATGTCGGGGGTACAGAGTCACTCACCGATCCGGGCGATGGCTGTGGGGACAGCGCGGCTGGCGCGGTTTTCTTCTGTGCCGGCGCGTGTTGTTTCCCTGTCTTATTGACCAGTGCCATCTTGGATTTCTCCGGGGCCTTGCCGCGGGTCCCGGAAAAATATGAATCCAGCTGCCCCTGTTGGGTGTTCTCTGTCCCGGATTGTTGGGCTGTATTCCGCCGCCTTTGTGACATGTCCTGGGCCGTGTCAGGGCCCCAGATCGTGGGTATGCTGCTGTGTAAGCTGCGGCGGGAATGGAGCGCGGACCAGACACGTCCTCACAGCTCCATGTTCAGGAAATGCCCCCGTTACCCTCTATACTTAACATTGCTGATATTTAGCATTCACCATAGTTCTATCAAAAGAAATTGTTAGGGGAGTGTAAACATTGCTCCAGTCTCTTCAAATCAGTCCGCTGAACTAGAAGACTACATTTGTAGTAGTCTGTCTTTGACCAACTGTGTTGGACCTAATCCTGGTGTATCCAACCAGGGCTGCCACATTGAGTAAAATTTTTTAATAACATTTCTATGTTGGTACGTAATTTTTTCTAGTATGAGCATGTTATTTACCAGTTCGACCCATCGCCTGCCCTTTGGCACCCTCTGAGTTATCCAGAGCCTCGCGATGGCCTTGTGGGTTATTTATAGTAGCCGCAACATTGCTGTGTGGCCATTGGGTGAGAGTGAGGGTATCTCCAAGGCCCCAAGCAGACAAACAACTGGGTCATGCAGAACTGTGGTTTGAAATACTTGAGAAATTGTAGTAAGAACATAATGCCAGTATCGGAAAAGTTTTGGACATTTCCACATCATGTGTAACAGGTCACCATTATGTCTACTACATTTTGGGCATATTGGAGAGTCTCTGAATCCCCACTTGTGCAGCATGGATGGTGTTCTGTACACCCTATGCAGTAGGAATAAGTGCGATAACTTATGTGATGCAGATACTGACACCAGTGGGGAGGATGATAGAGATAAATCCCACTGCCCCCCATCAATAGGGCCCAGATCTTTTTCCCACCCCTTCCCGCATAAAAGTTTAGAAGCATCGTGTGTAGAGTGAAGTTGTCTAGAATTTACTCTCGAGATTATGCCTTTCCTATCTTCCGTCAGCAGCACATCCGTCATCAGAGGATGGGTCACTATCGCAAGTGAGGACTCTTTTTTCATTTTGAATAGCATGTCTGAGTTGCAAAAAACTGTGTTCTGGGTATCGTAAATTCTTCTTGCATGTCTGTGAAGGATTTAAAGACACTACCATTGAACAATTGGGAAATATATTATACCCCTTTGCCTCCCAGGAGCAAAAATCTTTAAGCTTAAGAAGTTCTTTATAATATTTGTTCCTCCATATGGGTGTGAATGCACATGGACCCCTAATCTTCAGGATAGATCTGGTATACTTCCACAGGGTATTCAATAAAATTATTATGGGGTGGGTTTTAGTTATATGTGTGAAACCTGCCTCCAAGTGGGATAGGGCTAAAAGCAGTGATCCCTCAGGAATTAGTAGGTATCTGATGGGGTCCTTGACATCAATGCCCCCCCAGTTACCCAAGTGTTGGAGCTGGGATGCCACAAAGTAGAATCTGGCATGTGGTACAGCCAGGCCCCCTTGGTCTTTAGTTAGCTGTAGGCAAATACAACTTTAATGAGTATGTTCGAAAATATATAATTTAAATGTTACTGGTGTGATCTTAGAAGTAATAACTGGAGTATGGCAACATTATTATTTGCGAGCAAGTGTCAATTTCTCAAAGCAAGGCATTTATTTCACAGGAACATGCTGTTACATTTACCATGCTTGTAACAAAAACTTTATGAGTTGTAAACAAAAAAGTTTCAGGGAAAGAAAACTGAATTGTGCATATCTGAAAAAAAAATGTATTTGTACACATTTGAAAAATGTCCTAAATGTTATATTTCAAAATTATTGCATTGCTTTGCTCTTTTCATATACTTACAATATATTATAATGTTTTACGTGCCAACAATCTTCAGTTTATGAAAAACAGTGCCAGCTGCTGCAGCTACTGCCAAGAATCAAACACAGCGTTGATACAAATATTCTTGCACTTTTCACATTTTGTTGATTACAATTTCAACAATTCAAATAATATTACTATATATTATTAACATTTCTACAGTACGTTACTCTGGGCCTTTGGGACACAGCTATTTAGACTAAAAAAGACAAGACCAGTGGCGGCTGGTGAAGTTTTAGGATTGGGGGCACCAGACCCTGCCCTTCCTTTTTGAACCCTCCCAATTCTCATGAGCCCCACCCCTTATATAATCCACTCTACTACATCCCCTGTATTCCACCCATAGTGTCATGAGTATTCAGCTCAGCATCACAGGACAGAGTATACAGGTCCAAAATCACAGGACAGAGTATACAGCTCAGCCTCACAGGACAGAGTATACAGCCCCAGCATCACAGGACAGAGTATAAAGGCCCAGCATCACAGGACAGAGTATACAGACCCAGCATCACAGGACATAGTATACAGCTCAGCATCACAGGGCAGAGTATATAGCTCAGCATCACAGGGCAGAGTATACAGCTCAGCATCACAGGACAGAGTATACAGACCAAGCATCACAGGACAGAGTATACAGGCCCAGCATCACAGGACAGAGTATACAGACCAAGCATCACAGGACAGAGTATACAGGCCCAGCATCACAGGACAGAGTATACAGGCCCAGCATCACAGGACAGAGTATACAGGCCCAGCATCACATGGCATAGTATACAGCCCCAGCATCACAGGACAGGGTATACAGGCCCAGCATCACAGATCATGGTAACCTGGAGAGAGAGAGACTCCAAGTCCTCAGCTCAGTTTACAGCACCAGGAGACATCCAGTAAAGCGACCACTGACACCTGCCAGCCTTCCCTGTACTCTCAGTTGTGTGTGAGGGCAGAGAAGGGCTGTTGGTGCAGGGGGGGCAGGGTTATCACAGAGGATATTGCACGTCTATCAGTGTAGGATGTTCAGCTGCTTCCCCCAGCTGCTTGCTCTGCTCCTCCTTCCCTTATATCTACCTTATGTTCTCGCATTCCTCCAGCACAAACTGCCATCCTCAGTCTCTCTATTCCTGGCTCTCCTACTCACAGCTCTCAAACTCTTCCATAGTCACTGTGAGCAGGGAGGAAGCTGGAGGAGGCGGAGCAGCTCAGTAGAAAGAAATTGGAGCAAACAGAGGATTCTGAGCCAGCCGCAATGCAGTTCCAATGCACAGGCAGCGCGGGTTGCTTACAGATTGCCTTGAATGCAGCCTTTCAGAGCAGCCCAGAGGGGAGAGAGAGAGACACACTCAGTGAACAATGGCACTAAATTTCATAAGTGAAAGAAAGCGAAAGAGAGAGAAGATCTGATCTGCAGTAAAAATGGTTGGTGGCGATGCACATTACTGTCACCTCCGATCCCCGCACTCACCTCAGCTACACTGTGCTCAGGCTCAGCACTGCCAGCTCCGTGCCATCCGTCGATCAGTGATCTGCTGATCCATCATAAGTCATGATCCATCGCCAATCAATGTGACTGCCCGGTGATATTACTCTGCCAAAATATCTCTAAAGCTAAATAACAGATCCCAGGTGCTACTGTAATGTAATCAACAGCCCCAGAGATCCCTGGTGACATCTTCGACCATATCTGGTATAAGCAAATATGGTTAATTACATCCCCCAGGATTTCTGTTTGTTTACTTTCTAGCAGCCATGGATCTGTCATTTAATGGCAGTAGTGCAGACGGGGAAAAATGGACAACATAATTTGGGAAGCTTTTCTGTCCCCCCTCCTCCTCTTCTATTGGAAAGCATGTAGCCATGATCTTCTTATCTTCTATGGCAGGTCCAACCACAGGTTAACCACTCCTACTGAAAAGGACCTCCTATACTGATGGTAAAATTTTCTTTCCTCTATACACATCAAGAATTGGTGGTTACCCCCATTACAATAAAAAAATTATGATTATAGCAACATGCTGATTCCCACTTACAGTCAATGAATTCCCAGCACACTTCCTTCTTGTTGGACCTAAACCCCCAGCCCTTGTTGATGCAATGACTGTCAGAAAGGAGAAATGACCTGAAGTAACTGCATAGATGCAGAGCACCAATAATATGAGCTGATGGAGCCCCTAGGGTCCTGGAGAGCAGCAGAGAAAGTCAGAAAAACTAGCTGCTGAAGGTGGGCAAACTATTTTCCATTCCTTTACTATGACGCCTCCAAATCTCTGTGTTCAGATCAGTGGCAGAATTATCAGGGTCGCAGTTGTGACTGGGCCCTGTGTTCCGCGCCACTTCAGGGGGGCCTGCTGACTGCCCATTCTTCAGTGTGAGAGGGGCCCGCCGACCGTCCTTCCATGTGAGGGGTCCACCTGACTGTCCTGTGCTGTGATTCCATTCTGGCTGCTGTGGTGAGGGCATCATGACATGTGCCGGTGGTTTGTTCTGCAGCGGTAAGGGCTGAGGGGAGAGAGAGAAGGCAGAGGCAGCGCTGAGAGACTGTGGACCGCCCCACCCCCGCCTATCTAGAGACAGAGAGAATGTAGGGAGGCGGGGCAGACACTGAAAAATAAAATCAGCAGACCTGCTGACATCAATTGAGTGAAGGTGGGGGAGGAGCTCTCCCCTCTGCGACTGCATGGACTGGAGTACCTGTCCCGTTTAGGCGTCTACCCGAGAGGCAAGGCATTCCTGGAGGTGGCACAGTGAAGGATTTCTGAGAGGGAATCGATCGATTGATTGGCGGTAAGTCAAGTGACATTTTGCACTGCAATAGATCCCAACCTCCACCACCTCTGCCTTTTACTGATCCCACCCCCCACCACCACCACAAATCTCATCCCTATTGCCCATCCCCCATAGGTGATGATGGGGAGTAGGGATAAGATCTGTGGTGGTGGTGGAGTGATGGGATCAGTAAGAGGCAGAGGTGGTGGTTGGAGAAGATGGCACCACCACTGCCACAGCTGCCACCCCCCCTCCAGTACCACCGCTACCACCCCCCCTAAAACAAAAATGTTTTACTTTGTTGTACAGTGGAAAAAAATATAGTATCAAAATCACGCTTTTCGGGGGGGGGGGGGGGCCTTCATGATTTCTTGTACTGGGGCCCTGAAGTTTCTAGTTATGCCTCTGGTTCAGATCCTCCTCTCTCCTCATCTAATGAAAAGGGGGCACAATATGGGCCCACTTGGGTGAGAGTGTGGCCATCCCACCCCAGTGTTAATTAGTTAATAAAGTTAAATAGAGTGGAAGGTATAGGAAGGATACTGCCCCTTTAAGGATTAGGAAAGCAGATTGCTGGCAGGATCCAATAGGAATTCAGGGAAGGTTCTGGATTAATGAGAGGCTATATAAAGGGGTTATGAGGGGAATTCCCCCTCTTCCGGGAAAACAGCTGAGAAGACAGGAGCCCTGAGAAGAATGGAGTCCCTTATCAGGCAGCTCCTAGAGAAAGCAGGCGGTGAAGGAGGAGAGGTTTTGCTTCGCCGCTGCCTGGAGTTCATGAATAGTAATGAGGAGCAGCCGGGCAGTAGCAGAGCAGCTGTTTCAGCTGTGGAAGAAAGGAGGGAGCAGCTCAGGAGTACGAGGCGGAGTGGAGCAGCGCTGGCACAGCATGACAGAGCCAGGAGAAGTACGCCACTGGAGCGGAGCCGACATGATGCGGGAACAGCCGAAGAGGAGAGAGAGCCGAGCGCAGCCGAAGCACAGGTCGGAGGTGTCACAAGCCGCAGCCGCCGTGCTGTGAAGAAGAGGCAGACTTTTTCCCCGTCGCCAGCGTTAGGAAGAGGACAGAAGGACCACAGGAGCCAGCAAGCCAGCGCAGCAACAAGGTCAGCATGAGGTAGCATTTTTCCAGCATGACACTCCTCAGTTAGAGGTGTCCAGCGGTGTACAGGTTGGGCAGGAACTACAAGTCCCAGACCCCATGGTGCTGCTGGAGGAAAGTCAGCAAGCAGTAGTTCAGCCTCCAGCAGCAGGTGAGTTATCACAAATGAACGTTTTATCTGGTTTGGTGGGGTCTCTGTCATCTTTAATACAGTCTCTTTCTAGTATGCCTGTCCCTGCTGTTTCTTCTAATGTACCTGCACTACTTCCTGTTAATTCTATTACTGCTCCAGCTGTTGTTTTGAATACACAGGGAATTCAAAGTGCTTCCCTCATTCCTGAGTCATTAACCCCAGCTGCGCCTGTCAGGGTGCCTGTGCCTGAAACCTGCATGAAAGATGTTATGCCCTGTGAAGTCTCCCCACTAGGTTTCCATTTGAGTCTAACGGTTAAAGAAAAGATATGGAAAGGGGAATTTATAGATATACTGTCACTCTTACCTTTACACAAAGAATTTATGGGTAGGAATGACAGAAAGGGAGATGAGGAGGATAGGCGTAGACCTATACCACGGTCCTTTAATAATTGGCTTCAGGCTTTTTGCATATATGCTGGAGTACTGGCTGAAAAACACCCTGGGATGTGTGGGGGTCTTTTTCAGCATGTGGACCACATTCTTGAGGCATATAAGAATTTCAGTGGGCTGGGGTGGTTCTATTATGACGAATCTTTTAGACAAAAATTGTCCATTCACCCTATGCTAAGCTGGGGAATGAAAGATGTGGGACTGTGGCTTAATCTGATATTGCCGCAGAAGCAGTTAGCTATAAAGTCGCACACAGTTAATGCTCCACATGCAACGTTTAGAAAAGGCTGCTGTTTTGCCTTTAATGAAGGGCAATGCCGTTGGAAGGCATCATGCAAATATAGGCATGAATGCGCGGTGTGTGCGGGAGCGCATCCGGCAGCAAAATGTTTTAAGAAACAGGGGACTGTGGGAACCAGCCAAGCGCAAAAAGATATTTTTTCCAAAAGCCTGCACGCCTGTGAGGCTGGAAAGAATGCGCCCGTGGTTGGGCAAATACCCAGACAGGGAGAAGGCGTGTTTTCTTCTTGAAGGTTTTGCAGAAGGTTTCCCATTACCTGTCTTTTCAGGAGTAGGATGTGAAGTGGTTGGGAATCTAAAGTCTGTGGAATTATTTCCTCAAATAGTTAGAGATAAGTTGTTAAAGGAGTTGGCGGAAGGTAGGATTGAAGGACCATTTGCGGATCCGCCTTTTAAAAATTTTAGGATCTCCCCTTTAGGGGTAGTCCCAAAAAGGGAGCCGAATGAGTTTTGTATTATCCATCATTTATCCTTCCCAAAAGGCAGTTCTTTGAATGATGAGATAGATGGCGATTTGTGCTCAGTTTCCTATGCGACTTTTGAAGACGCATTAAGTAAGATCCGATCATGTGGCGAGGGGGCTTTATTAGCCAAAGCCGATGTGAAGGCGGCTTTCAGGTTACTGCCTATTTCCCCAGCAGCGTTTAATTCGCTAGGTTTTTATTTTGATGGATTTTTCTTTTTCGACAAGTGTCTCCCTATGGGATGCTCTTTGTCCTGTTCATATTTTGAGGCATTTGCTACTTTTTTACAGTGGGTGCTTTGTTTACAGAATGGTTCAGATAGTGTAATTCACTATCTGGATGATTTCTTGTTCATAGGTCCAAATGATTCTTCGCTATGCTTTGACTTGTTGAATAACTTTAGGGCCATGTCTCAGTATTTCGGTGTCCCGCTAGCTGAAGAGAAGACTTGTTTGCCTGCTACGTCATTAGAATTTTTAGGGATTCAAATAGACACTTGTGCCATGGAGTTTCGGTTGCCGGACGCAAAGCTTGTTAAGTTGAGGTTGTTGTTGTCTCTGGTAATTAAAAAGAAGAAAATTCGGGTAAAAGAAATGCAGTCTCTTTTGGGTTCTTTGGCCTTTGCATGTCGGATTATGCCGGTTGGCAAAATTTTTTCTTGGCGGCTTTATTTGTCTACCGCGAAAAAAAAATCGCCTTTTGCCCATATTAGGATCACCAGTTCTCTTAAAGAGGACCTTTTGGTTTGGGACAAATTTCTTGTCAACTACAATGGGAGGTCTCTTTTCCAGTCTGAATTTATTTGTGCGCCGGATTTTCATTTTTTTCACTGATGCGGCGGGATCAAAAGGCTTTGGTGCGGTTTGGCAGTCACATTGGTGCTGTGCACCATGGCCAGAAGCATGGGTCCAGAATCAGGCCACAAAAAATGTAGTTTTGTTGGAATTATTCCCTATCTTGGTAGCGTTAGTTATCTGGGGGCCACAGTTTGCGAATAGAAGAATTATGGTGGAAACGGATAACAAGGGTGTGTTGTATGCGGTAAATTGCTTGTCGTCTAGCTCGTTTTGGGTCATCAAGGTGTTAAGACAGATCGTTTTGTTATGTTTGCAATTGAATATTTGGATTAAGGCCAAATACACACCGGGGATTTTGAATAATATTGCCGACTCGTTATCTCGGTTTCAGATGGACCGCTTTCGGCGTTTGTTACCAGAGGCGGACGAGTGGGGCATTCCATGCCCGGAACATCTGTGGGAAGTGATCTGATGGTGGCGGATGCAATTAAAGGTTCTGTCGCTCCAAAAACATGGTATAGTTACATGGCAGCCTGGAAAAGTTGGGTGTCATTCGCTGAGAGTAAAGGTTTTAGTTATAATATCCCTTCTGAAACCACGATTTTGGCTTTCTTAGAGTTTTTAATGCAGCAGCAGTTTTCCAGTCATTATGTTATGAAAACTCTTGCTGGCATTTCCTTTTTCTTTAAGCTACGGGGGTTGCTGCCTTGTTCTGGTTATTTCTCAGTTAAACAGGCTCTAAAGGGATATAAGAGAAGATCGTTAATCCCTGATAGTAGAAGACCAATATCGGTGGAATTACTTGGGGGTCTGTGTGAAGCAACTAAACGAGTGTGCTTTTCAGAGTATGAAGCCTTGCTGTTCAGTACAGTTTTTTCCTTTGCATTTTTCGGTGCTTTCCGTATTTCGGAATTGGTACCTGCAAATAAGAAGGTATTATTGGGCATTTTGTATGAACAGGTGGCAATTGACCAATTTGGAGTGCATATTTGGTTGCAGCTTTCAAAAATGGATCAGACCGGCAGAGGCTGTTTGGTCAATCTTCATGCTCAAGAAAACGGGCTAGTTTGCCCAGTGGCTTTGGGTCAGCGCTTCCTAGGAGTTAGACCCCCAGTAAGGGGGCTATTCTTTATTCATGCCAATTCAGAGCCTCTTACTAAATATCAATTTGATTCAGTACTCCAGAAATGTTTAAATCATTTGGGCTTACAGAATTTTAGATTCTCTTCCCACTCCTTTAGGATAGGCGCAGCATCAGAGGCAGCCCGTAAGGGATTATCAGAAACGGCCATTAAGGAGATGGGGAGGTGGAAGTCGAAATGTTTTAAATTATATGTCAGACCTAACCTGTTCATTTAATTCCTAGGTATACAGCACACGGTATGGATCATAGGACATTCGTTTATATACTGGGCACGTAAGAGAGCGGAGCACCGCTGTTACTCAGCTAATTTGTCCTTACAGCCTGAGCAGTTTAAGTTATTTTGGAAAGGAATAAGAGGCCTACAGTGGTATCAATTATTTTTTCATTTATCCAGATTGTTCCAAGTTTGGCCCCCTCCTTCTATTTTGTTAATACACCTGGGAGGAAATGATTTAGGGAATGTTAGAGCACTGGACTTGCTGGCCATGATCAAGCGAGACCTTCACCGTTTTCATATGTCTTTTGAGGGTACTATTATAATATTTTCAGAAGTGGTTCCTCGTCTCTCCTGGTTGTCCTCTGATCAGAGAAGGGCTATGGAGAAAATGAGGAAGAGAGTAAATAGGGCAATAGAGAAGTTCATGCCCTCGATAGGAGGCTTGTCTTATCGACACATAGATCTTGAAGGTGGCATTCCGGGCTTGTACAGGCAGGATGGTGTTCACCTTTCGGATGTGGGTCTCGATATCTTTAATACAGGCTTGCAGTGTGGCATTGAAATGGCCGCGGCGGTTGGGGTGGGCCAGGCTTGATTCTCAAGTCCGGCTGGTGGGGACTGGTTTTTGATATTATATTGTGGATGGCTGCTCGAGTTCTGATAACTGAGCAGATAATAATAAAATGATATTGGTTGATCAATGATGTTATTGTTTGTTAATAAAAGAGTAATAAATATTTATGTGTTTAAACCAATAAAGGTGCCGCGGCCATATTTTTGCCATATTTTAATGTTTGGTGTGGTTTATTATGATGGTTTAATGGGGTTTAGATTGTAGTTAGGTGGTGTGGCCTACAGTCTCATGAAAAGGGGGCACAATATGGGCCCACTTGGGTGAGAGTGTGGCCATCCCACCCCAGTGTTAATTAGTTAATAAAGTTAAATAGGGTGGAAGGTATAGGAAGGATACTGCCCCTTTAAGGATTAGGAAAGCAGATTGCTGGCAGGATCCAATAGGAATTCAGGGAAGGTTCTGGATTAATGAGAGGCTATATAAAGGGGTTATGAGGGGAATTCCCCCTCTTCCGGGAAAACAGCTGAGAAGACAGGAGCCCCCTCCCGCCCGCCCTTGTCGCGAGCACTTTTATGTGGTAGGGTCACCCTGGAAGTCAGGGGGGACTGGTTTTTGATATTATATTGTGGATGGCTGCTCGAGTTCTGATAACTGAGCAGATAATAATAAAATGATATTGGTTGATCAATGATGTTATTGTTTGTTAATAAAAGAGTAATAAATATTTATGTGTTTAAACCAATAAAGGTGCCGCGGCCATATTTTTGCCATATTTTAATGTTTGGTGTGGTTTATTATGATGGTTTAATGGGGTTTAGATTGTAGTTGGGTGTTGTGGCCTACAGTCTCACTGGGTGAGTTCCCCTGAGAAACTTCTTACCCTTACATTACTGAAACATGTTCATTTTTCTATTTGTGAGCAAGTGTCAGTGGCTTTAAAACAATGACAACTATTTCATGCATACTTGATGTTAATAAGTGTTCAGTGTTAAAATAAACATCATTTTATTGATTATAGAGAAAAACACTGTGTAGTGTCTTGGCAAGAAGAAAAGCACATGTCTAGACATCTGTCTGCCAATTAAATACTCATTTGGGTAAGATGCTAGGGCTGCTGGTCCTGCTGTATTAATTACTGAATTTAATCACTTTTTTCCTATTTTGGATGTTTTTTCAACATATGCCATGATTCTACATAACATGGCAAGCCTCCTGGGATTCTAAATATATAATATAGTGAATGAATCTGCCAACATATACAGCAGCAACTACAGCCAGAAATAATACATGTCATTAAAGTCTATTGGATCAATTTGGTGACCATTATAGTGGGTGCTACCAAGCACTGATTAGAACAGTAAGTCAATGCTAATTGCTGGTTTGTGCCTACCAATAAATCTCCCTCTGGCTTTTCCTACATCATATCACATTGGTCAGTGTCACATTGGTCAATGCAGTCAGTGTCACTGCACTTTTTTTAAAGCTCAATTTCAGGCAGATAATATAAATACAAGAATGTAGTCATATAGAGCATTAAACGCAAAAGCCCAAATGTATTATATTGCAGCTTACCAGTTCTTGTGGTGACTGTATTAGTTTCTAGACATGTGCACAACAAAAACATTTCTTTTGTTTAGTTTCTTTACGTTTCCATTGATTCGTAATGATTCATAATTTCGTAAGATGCAAGGTTTTATGTTCGGACTAGTTCGTATTTTTGTAACAGATATATTTTAGTTGATACGAAATGATTCGTAATTCCGTTAGTCTAACAATTCGTAATTTCGTAAGACGTGAGGTTTCATTTTCGGACTCGTTCGTATTTTTGTAACAGTTATATTTTCTTTGATACAAAATGATTTGATTTTCCGTTAGTCTAATTTTCTTTGATTCGAAATTTGTAATTTTGTTAGATAATCATTTTCGTTTACTCGTAATTCAGTGGTTGTTACTTTTGTGAGATTGCCTTTTTCGTTGATTTGTACTTTGATAGGAAATAAAGAAAAATAATCCTATGCTTTCTTTTCTAAGTCCTGTAGTTACTCCAGTCCACTCCCTCAGTCATGAGACCTGACTCAGTCTCCTCCTCAACTAAATTTAAAAAGATTCAGGAATGCAGTGTAACTCAGACACAAAAGGGATAAGCTGATTGGCTAAAGATACTAAGTAAGATACATCACTCACTAATACACTGCCCATTCGAAAAAACAATTTTAAAAACACAAATTACGAATATACATATTAAGATACACTTACACTGTCCATTCAAAAGAACGATTCGAGAACACGAACAAATGAAATTACGAACAGACGAAGAAACATGAATGAAAATACGAACAGAAGAAATTACGAACAGACAAAGGATTGAAAATACAATATGTAAATCATTAGTTATAGATGTAATTTTCTTTCTTTTACTGTTTCGGAGTTTCGTATTTTCGTAAGTTTGTCCGCTCGTGTCACCTACCTGGTTTTGAGCCTGAAGTGCAGAGATAGACCTCCCTTACAGCTCCCACACCCGTTCCCCTGGAATGGAGACAGAGGGCCAGGAGTGAAGAGTGGTATGTGTGCCTGGCAGGATCAACAGTCGCTGGAAGTTCAGTAGTGGTGGCACCCTCTGGAACCTGAGGCCAAAGGGAAGGCTGAAGACTGCGACTGGAATGCAGAAAGGACCAGGAACCCAGCAGGTAAACAAGCTGGATAGTGGAGAGCTGGACTGGAACCAGGAACAAGCAGCAGGTAGAAGACTGGAACGCTGGACTGGAACCAGGAACAACAGCAGGTAGGAGCCTGGAGCGCTGGACTGGAACAAGCAGCAGGTAGGAGCCTGGAACACTGGACTGGAACCAGGAACAACAGCAGGTAGTAGACTGGAACGCTGGACTGGAACAAGCAGCAGGTAGGAGCCTGGAACACTGGACTGGAACCAGGAACAACAGCAGGTAGGAGCCTGGAGCGCTGGAATGGAACAAGCAGCAGGTAGGAGCCTGGAACACTGGACTGGAACCAGGAACAACAGCAGGTAGTAGACTGGAACGCTGGACTGGAACAAGCAGCAGGTAGGAGCCTGGAACACTGGACTGGAACCAGGAACAACAGCAGGTAGTAGACTGGAACGCTGGACTGGAACAAGCAGCAGGTATACACAACGGGAAGGTCAACAAGCCGGTGGTCGGTATCGGTCGGGCAGCAGAGGTACCAGGGAGAAAACAGAGGGTTGGTCAGGCAAGCCAAGAGGGTCTGGTGCAGGCGGATAACAGGATGGTCAAACAGGAAGCCGGGTCAGATAACAGGATACACAGATCAGATCAGGTTTAACACACGGAACACTGTAGAGCAGACAGCGGGGATAGAATGTGACAGACTGGTTTAAATAGCCCGCCTGACACCAGCGGGAGTGCGCGCGCGCGTGCCTGTGCGTGGCCGCACCCGTGAACGCGCGCATGCGCAGTGGGACCCAAGGCCGTGTTCCCGTGCGCCTGGATCGCCGGTTACTGGCAGGATCTTCATGACAGCTCGTAAGTTTGTATTTTCGCGTGTTCCTTATTTTGCTTATTCGTGATTTTGTAATTTTCGTATTTTGGTTCTTTCAGCTATTCGGATGTTCGAATTGATCCGGATGTATGAATACTAACGAATTTGTACGAAAATCTATTTGTTACAAACCGAATCACACATGTCTATTAGTTTCCCTATTTAGGCATTCTTTCTTTTATTTTCACCTGGTGACCCCACCAGTAAGTCATTTAGAGGGTTCAGATAAACCATTTACACTGACATGGGTGCTTACCAGTGTTAATTTTGGCAGCAAATTTCGATTCAGTTTAAGTCTTATGCAGCGTAAACACGAGCGGACTTTCCAACCGGACTGGTCCTATGGACTGAATCCGGCGGACAATCCGACCATGTGTGAGCTGCATCGGACTTCCGACAGACCGTTCCGGTCGGAAATCCGACTGACTTTAGATTTGAAACCTGCTTCAAATCTTTACGTCGTAACTCCACCGGACTCAGTTCCTAATGGAAAGCCTGTTCGTCTGTATGCTGGTCCGACGGACCAGATACGACGCAGGGGCAGGGTACTACAGCTCGCACTCGCTGCAATAGGAAAAACAAATTTTTCTATTGCGGCGAGTGTGAGGCAACCATGGCCCTTAGGTCTGGTATGGATTTTAAGGGGAATCCCCTACGCCGAAAGAACGGTGTGGGGTCCCCCCAAAATCCATACCAGACCTCTATCCAAGCACGCAGTCTGGCCGGTCAGGAAAGGGGGTGGGGATGAGCGAGCGCCCCCCTCCTGAACCGTACTAGGCCGCATGCCCTCAACATAGGGGATAGGTGCTTTGGGGGAGGGGGTCTCAAGATTCTCCCATCAGCCTGTTCTGCAAAGGTAAGTAAATTGGAGATGGAACCCTTTTTCAAAATAACATGGTGCCCCAGCACCGTGAATTTTGGTGCATGTGAATATGCACATCTCAAAAGATGCATGAGTGTGTCATTAACAATACACACTGCTGTGTATCTGCTAAAGTGCAGCATCAGGAAAGCAATTTTGCATGCGTTCCCGACAAACACAAATATGAACGCAGGCTAAATGTCTCAGTTACATTGGAGGTCAGTGTAAATCTTCTCATTACATTGGGGCTTGGTGTACAATCCTTTCATTCACACTAGTGGCCAGTGTGAAGGTCCCTCTTACATTGGTGGTCAGTGTAAATCCCTCCTTACATTGGTGGCTACCAGGGATGAGCTTCGAGTTCGAGTCGAACTCATGTTCAACTCGAACATCGGCTGTTCGCCAGTTCGCCGAACAGCGAACAATTTGGGGTGTTTGCGGCAAATTAGAATGCCGCGGAACACCCTTTAAAAGTCTATGGGAGAAATCAAAAGTGCTAATTTTAAAGGCTTATATGCATGGTATTGTCATAAAAAAGTGTTTGGGGACCTGGGTCCTGCCTCAGGGGACATGGATCAATGCAAAAAAAAGTTTTAAAAACGGCCGTTTTTTCGGGAGCAGTGATTTTAATAATGCTTAAAGTGAAACAATGACACTTCTGGTTCCGGCGCCCCATGGAGTAGCTGCCTCTCCTCACAGCTCCCGCACTAAGGACACAAAACTGGCCTGTAAAGCCAGCCCAGAAGCCCAAAACCACCCTCGGCCACCTCGGGCAAGAGCACCTACTTTATGGACCGATTCGTGGAAGTCCTCGGCTCCCGCACCAACACGGCCCAGACGGCAGCGCCGGCCCAGCCGCAAATCGAGTCCCCGGCTTCAGCCTACACGGACATCCATACAGGCGCGCAGATGGCGGAGATGGAAGTAAGTGGCAGCACAGCTCCACACACCTCCCTACAAGCATCCCCCCGCTCAGCCACATTCTCAGGCCTCCTCTCCCCAAGCCTCCCTCTCTCAGGCTTTCTCCATGCAAGCTCCCACACCACAGCATGCCGGGGACCACAAAACGGAGCGCATAGCACAGGCTGTAGCAGCCCTCCTGTCTCCCAAGATCTCTGCATCTGTGGAGAAGGCTGTTAATGCGGGGATGAAACAAATAAAGGCCCAGCTAGGAGAACATAACACTAGGCTAAATGAGCTAGAACATCGCCTATCAAGTATGGAAGAAAAGATGTACCAAGCCCAAGCCACAGAACAAGCACAAGACAAGACAAACCAATATATAATCCAAAAACTGGACGATTTGGAAAACAGGTCCAGAAGGAGCAACCTGCGATTCGTGGGGATACCCAAATCTCTTCAAGCATCTGCTCTATCAGACTTCTGCTCCCAACACATCCCTGAGGCGCTAGGCCTAACAGGCTCTTGCACGGTGGAACGCGCCCACAGGATGGGGTCCTATAACGAAGAACGCAAGAATCCTCGACCCATCATTGCTAAATACCTGAACTATTCTGACAAGGCTCTTATCCTCCAAAAATTCAGACAAACCCGCTCGCTCCAAATTGATGGCATGAAGGTTCTGATTTTTGCCGACTACTCCATCGAGGTCTCAAAGAAACGCAAAGCCTTCCAGCAGATATGCTCAGAACTCTTTAAACAACAAATAAAATTCACTTTAGCCTTCCCGGCTATTCTACGCCTCAGGACACCCAGCAGCGACCAGCTATCCTCTCAAGAACCCTCAGAAGCAGAAGCCTATATGCGGTCTATGCTCTCTAACACTCAACAGCACACCCCTTCCAAAGGCACTCCAATCAACTGCTCCCTGGATCAACGGAGCCCGTGCAAAGACTCTCCCAAGCGCTTCAGATCCTCGGTCTCAGACCAGCACCGCTTCACCCCTCGCTGAACAGAGACTCGCAATTCACTTTTCTGGCTACCCAATTTTTGGACAGTAGCCCTCACTGTCCCTCCTCAGGTTCTTTTTTTTCTCTCGGAAGGCAATACGTAAAGTATAATGCTATTATAATTCGTGTTTCAGTTTTCAAAGTTATCTCTTCACAGTTATTTCTCCTACTATGGTTGATTATTCCCTAATGGCCTCACTGTGTACAGCTAAATTCATCCCCCCCCCCAGAAATCCGCCCCGCAAGAGCCTACATAGGCAACTGCTACTCTCTCATGGGCAATCTGGGGACGCATTGCAACTGTCCTGATTTGGGAGTTGACCTACACAGTGACTCCATGCGGAAAAAAGTGAAGTTTCCATGGTTAATTGTGATACTCTCTTTTCTGTTGTTCCCCCTCTATGACACCACCCCTCCCCCCCTTCTCCCTTTCTTCAGGGCTCATACCAACCCTCCTGCACATCTAACCCACATCACGACCAGTATTACACTATTATGCTTCCTGACATAGCTGGTATTTTAACACATCACCTACACAGTGATATACCAAACTCATCGGTACATATCCCCCTCAAGCCCCCCCCAATATGAAAATAGTCTCCTGGAATGTAAAAGGACTCAGATCCCCCCAAAAGAGAATGAAAATTCTTAGGCATCTCAAACGGCTCAAAACTCATATAGCATTACTTCAGGAATCACATTTATTAGCCCCAGACTTTCATCGCATGAAGAAGCTTTGGGTAGGCACTGTTTTAGGCTCCGAGGCAGTAGGCTGCAAAGCTGGCGTTCTCCTACTCATAAACAAAAACCACCCTTGCTCAGTTTTGTCAACGAAAACTGAAAGTCAGGGCCGTCTGCTCACGGCACATGTCAAAATAGGTTCCAAAGAGCTAGTAATAACAAATGTCTATGCTCCCAACAGCCCAGGCAGACATTTTTACACCAAACTGTCCAGCTGGCTACTGGAAAACACCCACCTCCCCCATCTGATTGGAGGGGACTTCAATGATACTCTCCATCAGACGGACGACAGGTCCTCTCCAAAAGGTCCAAAACCGGGTACCGCCCCCTCCGCCCCCTCTCTCTTTGCAAACACCATGGAGTCTATCCACCTCCAGGATTTTTGGTGCCTCTCCCACCCAGCGGACAGGGAATTTACGTTCTATTCCAACCCACACAAAATATTCACAAGGATAGACTATTTTTTTGGCTCAGACAACCTACCCCCCTTCCTCCAGAATACTGACATCCACGACATAACCATTTCTGACCATGCCCCTAAATAGGTGACACTCGATAATCTAGACTTACCCCCACACCCCAATATCTGGTGGTTCCCCTCCTACCTACACAACAACACTGACTTCCAACAATACATGTCCGATGCATGGACTGAATACTCCTCAAATAACGCCCCCCACACAAACGATCCCAACCTCTTCTGGGACGCCGGTAAAGCATTCCTAAGGGGCAGTATCATCTCATATGCTTCTTCCTTTAAGCGCAACACTCTAATTAAATACAAAGAAGGCAGCTCACGCCTACACCAGGCACAACGAGCATTATACACTAAAGACTCCCCAGCTGTTAGGACTGAATGGCAGGCAGCAAAAAGAGAATTTTACACTTGGGTAAGCACCCTCAAACTCACCAAAAAGGCCTATCTAGATGCCACATTCCACAAGTTTGGGAACAAGCCAGGCAAACTCTTATCCAGACTCTGCAAAGGCCCATTCCGCCCGACTCACATCACATCTCTTCGTGACAGTAAAGGCACCCTCCACTCCACCCCACATTTGATCAACAAAGTCATGCAAAAATTTTACTCTACACTATACGCCTCAGACCCCATAGATACACAAAAAGCACGCGCCTTTTTTGAGAAAATAAACGTGCCCCAAATCTCCCCATCACAACTAGAAACCCTTAATGCACCTATAACTCTTCCTGAACTCTCAACCACCATCCGCAAACTGACCCTCTCTAAAGCCCCGGGTCCAGACGGATTCACTAGCGAATTTTACAAGACCCTACAATCCCTCCTAGAACCCACTCTTCTTCAAGTATACCAGGGTATATGGTCAGGTGGTGCATACCTACAGTCGGGGAACCAGGCCATTATAAAACTGCTATCTAAGAAGGGCAAAGACCTCCAGGAACCGGGCTCATACAGACCAATCTCACTTCTCAATTTAGATGTGAAAATTCTTTCTAAAATTGTAGCCACTAGGTTGGCTGACATTATGCCCTCTCTAATCCATTCTGCCCAATCCGGTATCGTAAAAGGTAGAACCGCTACCCTCAACATCCGCAAAGTCATGCTGGCCTTAGAACATGCCCTTCAACACCCAGACACTGATCATGCCATTATCACGTTAGACGCGGAAAAAGCCTTCGATAACGTTAGTTTCGACTGGCTATCCATGACAATGTCAGCAATGGGTTTCACTGGCCCCTTCCACCATCTTATCACCGCCATGTACACGGCCGCGACAGCAAGACTAGTAGTAGCAGGTCTTCTATCAGAAGAACTTCGCCTTCACAAGGGTACACGTCAAGGATGCCCCCTATCCCCGCTCCTCTTCAATATCGCCCTAGAACCTCTTCCCAGGTATCTAACATTAAGAGAAATAGAAATAGGCACGCATGACTTGCGTACCTCCCTATTTGCAGATGACGTTCTCATATTCTCAGCCAACCCCCCATCAGACATTATAACCATAAAAAATGTATTTGATGAATTCCGTTTTTGCTCTGGTCTCCATATTAACTACAGCAAAAGCGAAGTTCTCCCCATTGGCACTCACTCTACACCACCATGGACCCAGCAATCCATTTTCCCTGTCGCAAAATCCCATATCACCTATCTGGGAATAAAAATAGGAAAACTCCCCTCTTCACTGTATCACCTTAATTACCCTCCTCTGTTGTCAAAAATAACTCAGGAATTAAATGCCTGGATGGATCTGCCCCTCTCGCTCTTGGGAAGATGTCATTTAATAAAAATGGTCAGTTTTGCAAGACTACTATACCCCTTACAAACTATCCCTCTACTTCTCCATCATAAGGATGTGACCTCGCTAAATTCTGCCATATGGCAAAACAAACGACCACGTGTAGCTTTAAAAAAACTGTATCTTCCCAGGCGCGAAGGGGGCATCAGTCTCCCTCATATTAGAATTTATAACGTAGCATGTTTGCTTAGAACTAGCATAGACTGGATAACGCAGTCTTCTCGCTACTCCAACTTCTCCTTGGAATCTGACATGGCCCACCCTTACTCACTAGTAGCCCTCCTCCACTGCAAATGGAAGTCAGTCCCCCCTCTCTATCAACATAATCTCCTACTAAGGTACACAGCAATAGCAGGGAGAGAAGCAAGGAAACTACTAAAGATATCTCCCTTCGTATCGATACACCTTTCGATTCAATGAAACCCGCTCTTCCCACCAGGTTTGGAACAAAAACGGAAAGGCCTAACGAAATTCTCCTCCCTCTGCAACAGAATGACGGGGCACCCATTACCCTTTGCCAACATTGCGGAAGCCTTCTCTTTACCCACAACACATACCTTCTATTATGGTCAATGCATCAGCTTTTTAAAGGAGGCATGCAAACAAGTCAACAAAAGGTTCCAAACGAACGTCACAGACCAAATGATCTCGAACAACTCATACAAAATCTCGGACATATACAAACATCTCCACAAGTCATCTCTACCTCTCTCATCATCATCAATCAAAAACTGGAACAAAGATTTCCCTGACCCAAACCTCATGGAAAAAATCCTGCAAGGCCTCAACACCGTACAAAAGCTAACACCCAACGAAATATGGAGAGAAACGCAACTGAAAATAGCTCACAGAGCATATATGCCTTTCCTATCGTCAAAAACTGACAAGAGCAAAGCCTTCTGCCCACTTTGCAACCTTCAGAAACCATCCCTGACTCATCGCTTCTGGGATTGCTCCTACATCTCTACATTCTGGGATCAGGTTCTTGCTTACATATTTGAAGTGACCCTACTAAAATTACCTAAGGATCCGTTACTCCTCATCTTCGGCCACTGGGATCCAAAACTTCTGCCCTGGTCCCAAACAACCAACACTAATACAAGACACGCAGGGGACTCAAAAGATACCACTTCACACAAAGAGTGGTCTCTGATTTGCCTTCTAATCGCAAGAAGAACCATATTGAAAAAAAATTGGATTTCCCCTCTGTGTCCTAACATCACCCACATCAAATGAGAGCTCATGCATCCACTTATCAAAGACCGCCTAAACACGGATTTCAAACAGAAAAACTCCTTAGACCGCTTCCACTCCAAATGGCACGTTCCTGAACTTATACAAAGCACTGTTGGCTGTTATTTACTAAAGGCGTATACACTTTTTATACTACAAGTGCTCTTGAAACTGCAATGAAAATGCTCTTGCAGTGCAAAGAGGATTTGCCCTTAGGAAATAACCCCCATTTTCGCTGAAAACAGCAATTACATCACCCCAAAAGTGTTGTAGCGTTGAGACAATAATCCACACATTCTTGATTAAGAAACTTTTTTATACCTGCACAATCACATGTGCATTTACCAAAGGTTTTTAAAACAAACCAACATGTTTGTTGTATAACAATTTTTGGGGTGGCATTATCAAAAATATAAATGTCCATTTAAGATAAAACAGGCCTGTGTAAAATCAACAAGAAAGACAAAAAACTTGAACTTACAAAGTTCACATATGGTAAAACTTAAAGGCAATATCAGACATGAGTATTTAGAAACTGTGTTTGATATTGCGTTCAGATGGGGTCAAATCACCCCAGGAAAAGCCAAATTAGGAAGGTGCACACCAACTTCCGAATGTCAACATGTGCTAGCTGCCATCACGGGGGATCAAGGGACGTGTTTTGGGGGAGCAAGCCCTTCCTCCCCGCTACTTTATAATTGAGGAAGGGGTTGCACCCCCAAAACGCGTCCATTGATCTCCCGTGATGGCAGATAGCACATGTTGGCACACTGTGTGCATCCTCCAAATTCGGCTTTTCGAAACATTCCTAAAATATTTAAAACATTCGACCACACTAAAAAAAGTGATTTTGTGGGGTTTTAAATTCGCCCCAAAACATCAATGATGTTATTATTTTTTTGAGTCACATCATTTATTTTTTTCTGGATGTTTTGCAATTCTACATTATACCCCATGATCTCCCCGATCAGGATCTGGGCACTTTCAGATGTGAAAGGATCTCGATCCCTAACATCACGATCACCTAAAAAGAGAGAAACCAAACAAAAACAGGTATAAAAAATCTGCCACCATCCATCTCTTACCTGAGCCTGTGGTCGCAGACACTCACCTGTTGTGGTGCAAATTTCCACCGCATCTTCTTCCTCCTCCTGCTCTTCTTGTGTTGGGGGTATTTCACCTTCTTCCATAGGTGAGGGGTCTGTGGTCTCCTCGGATGAGGGGTGTCCTCCGAGTCTTTTCTCCCCTATGTAAAACAAAAATGGTATAATTAGCACACAGATATTTGATGGCAGAACTAGAAATAGGAAACATTGCTTGGAAGTGGGGTACAATTGTCTATTTTAGCCGAGTTCCAAGATGTCGCTTTTTTATTGTCCTTTGTCAAGCTGCAATACTTTACATGTTTAGTACAAGCTTCACAGATGGAGACCCCCCTATAGTATACACTGGAGCACCTGTGTGGCCTCCCTAATAAAAATGGTGTTCTTGTGTCCCACACTAGTGCTCCAGTGTCCAGATGTGAAAACAGCTGCTCAGTGTCCTCTCCTTACACAGAATCTAGTTTGCATTTCATTCTAGTAACAAAGCCATCTACACAACCAAATATTTTGCATCCAAGTAGGCCCTAAAAAATGTCGGAAAATGCATATGGCCTAAACAATGGTGTTTTAGAGGGGTCCAAAAAAATGTTTGATACGAACGAATAATGGGCCCATGAACATTAAAATTGACATTTTAAACTGTACACCAATTAAGAAAAGCATATGGAGCAGCACGAACGTAAGAAAGACAAAAAGAATAGGAACACAGCACAACTACTTACTTTTTTGCAGCACTCTCCGGATCTTTCTGTACTGCTCCGGCTCTCGTAATTTGAGGTCTGACCACCGCTTCCTGAGCTGATCTTTCGATCGTCGTACCCCGAAATTCCTGTGAAGACTTTTGACCACTTTCGCCATGATCTTGGCCTTTCTGATATTGGGGTTGGGGTAAGGCCCATACTTCCCGTCATAGTCGGCCTTCTTCAGGATGTCCACCATCTCCAACATCTCCCCAAAGGACATATTTGTGGCTTTAAATCTGCTCCTTCTGGATCGGGACGTGTCCGGATCCGGGCTTTCCTCCTCCTCCTCCTCGTTCCTGTAATTAGCACGCACCTGCTGTGACTCCGCCATGTGCTCTTCCCCCACTGCGCCAAACGAAAAGGGGCGGGGAATAGAATAGAAAGAACGTCAGGGGCGGGCGGAGTTACACGCATGCGCAGTGTATATAAAGCGTAACACACGTGCGTATTACATATGATCTGTGAGCGGAGGAAGGAGCATTGGACGCGCCGATCATAAGAACGAAGGTAAGAGACAAACTTGTGCCTATACTGCTTCTACATTGAGGCCTATATTGTAACAAGATTAGGAGAGTTTTGTCTGACATTAGGCTTTGTCTTGTGTTGTGTCTTGCAGTGAACATGGATATGCTAATGAAAGACAATGACTTCATGTCACTATTCATTGATATGTTAAGGGAGCTGCCATGTCTGTGGGAGATTAACCACCCACATTACAAGAACCAAGCAAAGAGGAAGGCAGCACTGGAGCAATTGTGTGAAATTGTGAAGCAGGTGATCCCCTATTTGAAGATCTTAATTGGTGGCCTGAGGAGCACATATGTGAGGGAGCGCAAGAAAGTCCTGGATTCACAGAGATCCGGAGCAGCAGATGACATCTATGTCCCCAGGATGTGGTACTACGACAGGCTGCATTTTCTGGCAGGCCAGACTGAACCCAGGCCAGCACTTTCCACTCTTCCTTCCATGTTTCCTTCCCCCCCGGCTGAGGCTTCTGACGCCCAACCTGGGCCTTCCAGGCAACATGTGGAGGAGCCCAGATTGAGCCAGGTATAGCATTCCTCTAAATATTGCTGGTTGTCCAATCAATGATGTTAACTAGATGTTAGTTGGGAGTACTAATTTAGGATTGTGATTGATGATGCAAAAACTAAAACCATGTCCCTTTTTCATACACAGGGAAGTCTCAGCCAGGAGGTGGCCGGGCCGAGCCGGCTGCCTGATCTGCAGGTCCCTCCACTCCCCCTGGGAAGAGAAAGTGGCAGGAGGAGTGCCCTAGAGGAGGCTGGCAGAGGACTCTTTTGGAGGGCTACAGAGGTCCTGGGAGCACCACACACCATGGAGGAGGACATTGCTGCCACCATTGCCTATAAAATGCAGAGGATGGAGGAGGGACAACAAGTCATGTGTGAGTCGCTCATATTGGAGGCTCTTAACAAAGGTATGAGGGGCCAAATTACAGCTCAGACACACCTTTGCGAAATCCCACATGGTCCCCCCCTCCTCCTGCAGGTCCTCCTTCTTCTCCTCCTTCTCCTCCTCCTCCTCCTCCCAGTCCTCCTCCTCCTCCTGCCACATCTCCAACAGCACAGCCACAGCCCGGAAGGAAGCGTGGAAGGAAGACCAGAAAGGAGGACCCTGGATCCAGTCTGGTTGGCCAAAAGATGCAGCCTCTTGTGGTACCACAGCCTGGGGACACAGATGTCATCTGCTGCTTTCTGGATCTCTGCGAATTCTGGACCAGACTGCCCTCCCTTACATATATGGACTCCTCAGGCCACCAATTTTGATGTTCAAGAATTGATGTCTGCCGTGGGGGTCCCAGGCTTCGCTAATTTCTCCTGTTGATCCAGTGTTGCCTCCCTCTTTGTTTGGTTCTGAGCCCTTAATAAAGGATTTTGTGTTTGAATTATACTCTCCTATGTGTTTTACTTCAAAAAGGACAGTTTGTTTGTGAGGATTCAGGTACATTTCAAATATACAATGTGAAATGAACAAGGGACACCAACAACAAACAATCTCCTTGAGATTAAATAATAAAACATATCAATGGTGTTGTGGTAACTTGACACACAAAACACACACAAAAATAGTCTGGAGTAAAAATAAAAATAACATTGAACAAAAGGTCAGCCTTGGGAAAAATACAAACATAAAATCTAAAACAAAAATGGCTTAAAATCCCCCCCCAAAAAAAAAAAAATTCTGTCAGATGTGACAAATAACAATATATTCAGGGAATCCCAATAAAAAAAAAAAAAAAAGTTTGTGAGAAGTGTGTGTGAATATGAGCAGCAAAACTACTTAATTCTTCTCACATTATAAAGAAGAAGAGAGTGCGCTGTATTAAACCATTTTTGACATTGCAGCGTGACGAAAGTGCTGTATCCATTGCGAACGCTAAGTTTACCAGAACGAGCTGTTCCGTGTCGGAATTTCTTCTGAGCATGCGTGGCACTTTGTGCGTCGGAACAGGCCACACACGGTCGGAATTGACGCGATCGGATTTTGTTGTCGGAAAATTTTATCTCCTGCTCTCAAACTTTGTGTGTCGGAAATTCCGATGGAAAATGTCCGATGGAGCCCACACACGGTCGGAATTTCCGACAACACGCTCCGATCGGGCATTTTCCATCGGAAAATCCGACCATGTGTACGGGGTATAAGAGTGAAATATTCCTTTAAATTTCATACCTGGGGGGTGTCTATAGTATGCCTGTAAAGAGGTGCATGTTTCCAGTGTTTAGAACAGTCTGACAGCAAAATTACATTTCAAAGGAAATAAAGTCATTTAAAACTACTCGCGGCTATTAATGAATTGCCGGTCCGACAATACACATAAAAGTTCATTGATAAAAACGGCATGGGAATTCCCCACAGGGGAATCAAAATGTAAAAAAAAAAAAAATGACGTGGGGGGTCCCCCTAAATTCCATACCAGGCCCTTCAGGTCTGGTATGGATATTAAGGGGAACCCCGGCCAAAATAAAATAAAAAAAATGGCGTGGGGTCCCCCTCAAAATCTATACCAGTCCCCCCAAAAATCCACACCAGACCCTTATCCGAGCACGCAACCTGGCAGGCCACAGGAAAAGAGGGGGGACGAGAGAGCGCCCCCCCCTCCTGAACCGTACCAGGCCACATGCCCTCAACATTAGGAGGGTGCTTTGGGGTAGCCCCCAAAACACCTTGTCCCCATGTTGATGAGGACAAGGGCCTCATCCCCACAACCCTGGCCGGTGGTTGTGGGGGTCTGTGGGTGGGGGGCTTATCGAAATCTGGAAGCCCCCTTTAACAAGGGGACCCCCAGATCCCGGCCCTCCCCCCTGTGTGAAAAAGTACCCCTACCATTTCACTAAAAAAGTGTCAAAAATGTTAAAAATGACAAGAGACAGTTTTTGACAATTCCTTTATATAAATGCTTCTTCTTTCTTCTATCTTCTTTCTTCTTTCTTCCTTCGGTTTCTTCCTCCTTCTTCTTCTTCTAGTTCTTCTAGTTCTTCCTCCGGTGTTCTCGTCCGGCATCTTCCTCCGCGGCGTCGGCGTCTTCTTCCCTTCTTCTCCTCGGCCCGCTCCGCATCCATGATGGCATGGAACGAGGCTCCCGCTGTGTGACACTTCTCTCTTCATCTTCTTGTCTTCATCTTCTTGTCTTCATCTTCTTGTCTTCATCTTCTTTTCGGGCCGCTCTGCATCCATGATGGCATAGAGGGAGGCTCCCGCTGTGTGACGCTTCTCCTCTTCTGACGGTTCTTAAATAATGGGGGGCGGAGCCACCCGGTGACCCCGCCCCCCTCTGATGCACGGGGACTTGACGGGGACTTCCCTGTGGCATTCTCCATGACATCAGAAGGGGGCAGGGTTATGTAACGGGTGACCTCGCCCCCCTCTGGCTTCACGGGGAATGCCACAGGGAAGAACCGTCAGAAGAGGAGAAGCGTTACACAGCGGGAGCCTCCCTCCATGCCATCATGGATACGGAGTGGCCCGAAAAGAAGATGAAGACAAGAAGATGAAGAGAAGAAGATGAAGAGAGAAGCGTCACACAGCGGGAGCCTCCCTCCATGCCATCATGGATGCGGATCGGCCCGAGGAGAAGAAGGGAGGAAGATGCAGGATGAGAAGTACCAGAAGAACCAGAAGAAGAAGAAGATGGAGGAAGAAACCGAAGGAAGAAAGAAGAAAGAAGAAAGAAGATAGAAGAAAGAAGAAGCATTTAAATAAAGGAATTGTCAAAAATTGTCTCTTGTCATTTTTAACATTTTTTTGTGAAATGGTAGGGGTACTTTTTCACACAGGGGGGAGGGCCAGGATCTGGGGGTCCCCTTGTTAAAGGGGGCTTCCAGATTCCGATAAGCCCCCCGCTCGCAGACCCCCACAACCACCGGCCAGGGTTGTGGGGATGAGGCCCTTGTCCTCATCAACATGGGGACAAGGTGTTTTGGGGGGATACCCCAAAGCACCCTCCCAATGTTGAGAGCATGTGGCCTGGTATGGTTCAGGAGGGGGGGCGCTCTCTTGTCCCCCCTCTTTTCCTGCGGCCTGCCAGGTTACGTGCTCGGATAAGGGTCTGGTATAGATTTTTGGGGGGACACCACGCCATTTTTTTTTTAAATTTCAGCGCAGGGTTCCCCTTAAAATCCATACCAGACCTGAATGGTCTGGTATAGATTTTGAGGGGGACCCCAAGCCATTTTTTTTTTAAATTTTGGCCGGGGTTCCCCTTAATATCCATACCAGACCTTAAGGGCCTGGTATGGAATTTAGGGTGACCCCCACGTCATTTTTTTTTTAAATTTTGGTTCGGGGTTTCCCTGTGGGGAATTCCCATGCCGTTTTTATCAATAAACTTCTATGTGTATTGTCGGACTGGCAATTCATTAATAGCCACGAGTAGTTTTCCTTTGAAATTTTATTTTGCTGTCAGACTGTTCTAAACACGGGAAACATGTGCCTCTTTACAGGCATACTATAGACACCCCCCAGGTACGAAATTTAAAGGGATATTACACTTTTATTGTTTCACTTTAAGCATTAATAAAATCACTGCTCCCGAAAAAACGGCTGCTTTTAAAACTTTTTTTTGCATTGATCCTTGTCCCCTGGGGCAGGACCCAGGTCCCCAAACACTTTTTATAACAATAACTTGCATATAAGCCTTTAAAATTAGCACTTTTGATTATTCATGTTCGTGTCCCATAGACTTTAACGGTGTTCGCGTGTTCAAACTAATTTTTTGCCTGTTCGCATGTTCTGGTGCGAACCGAACAGGGGAGTGTTCGGCTCATCCCTAGTGGCTACTGTGAATGCTCCAGAACCGCTTTTAAGGCAAGGCAAAATGGGCAGCTGCCCTGGGCCCCATCATTGTTGTGGGGCCCAAAGCAGCTGCCTCATATTTGACAATTATCCCTGTTTAAATTCCCTTGTCCCTTGATGTTTTAGTGCCGTGCTGTGTCCCAAAGTTCTGTTACTAATGCTGCTCAAGCTCTGTCTTATTGCCGTGTTGTCAGGTGCGGGTATAGAGACAATATGTTAAGAGGGCTCCCCTTGCGGCTAAGCACAGCACACCCCTGGAGTTGGGAACAGGGAGCTTGCTGCTCAAATAAGCATGGTTTGCCAGGTGTTTACTTTTGATCAGATGAGCTGATCACTGAGGGATGACTGTAGCAGGCTTGCAGCAATAGCTGTACTTGTGGTGCTTGGTAAGAGGAGAAACCAGGAGCCAGGCCAAATGTCATACAGGGTAAAATCAGTCCAAGAGCATAAACAGGGGCAAAACCAAGGTCATACACAGGAGACAGGAACAGAAGCGAAGTCCAGCTGAGATAATCCAGCAATGTTCTGTCCTTAGTGGCTGGCTTAAATAGGGCACTTGGCGCCGGCGTCTATCACGCCACTTGTGCGCCACAGCGCACGCATTGTATTGTGCATGCGCGTGCGCCGATATGCAGCGCGCACTCCCGCACACACGTGGACTCTCTGTGGACACCCATGTTGGATTTGGGCAACATTGCCAGTCCTGCGACCGCCATGTCCCTGACACGTGTACAGATGATTAACCTGCAGACCCTGTGTTTACATGTAAATACAAATAAAGACAATCAGCGCAAAAAGGGTAATCGGATAAACTATGCAAGCTGAACACTAAAGGATTCACCAACCCAAAACATGTATAAATATAAAAATTAAGTGTGGCGCAATATTAAATAAAATTAAATAAAGTCGATGGAGAATATGTATAGTAAAATTAAAGTCCTTGGTAATTCATGTAAGATGATAATGCCACTCTTAATGGAGTAAAACTCAATGATTTCTTCATCAACCCCCTTGCTGTTCAAATCTATAGGAAATGCGCTTACCGAACTTGATGGACCTCTAAGTTATAGGAGGTCATATGGGCCTGATTCACACAATGTTGATACACGACCTGGATCTCTGGAAGAACATCCACATCCGCCTGCAG
Source organism: Lithobates septentrionalis (assembly GCA_037952835.1). Lineage (NCBI taxonomy): Eukaryota > Metazoa > Chordata > Amphibia > Anura > Ranidae > Lithobates > Lithobates septentrionalis. The sequence goes on from JBBDGP010000333.1 coordinate 3,414,483, forward strand.
ACTCATACGAGCTGGAAACCATAAGATTCATAGATCCCAAGACTCTGTAATATCTCTTAAGGAATCCACAGTGGGGTGTGTAGTATGAAGTCATCACAAAGGTGCCCAAAGAATAAAACAAAGGAAAGTCCTCTAAGTGTATACTGTAGGATGATTTATTAAAGGAAAATCCAGGGCACAATAACAGTAAAAGAGCGTCACAGCGCAACTATGCAAAAATGCAACAGTGACACGCTTAAAAGCATCCAGTGGAGACTCAGACTGTTCGCGTCCGAACAGCTGAGAAGGTTGCGGGTGACGTCACAGGAAAACTCCGCCCCCGTACGCGGCGTTATGTCCACACGGACTTCGTCAGCGAGGGTGGAGTTTGTGAGTCACCCTAGCTCCTAAAATAGCCAGCATCTATCAGCGTGAAGTGGCTGTATCCCGGAAACAGGAACCCGCCTGACAAATAAAGGGGCCGCTGCACGGGGACACCGCTGACAGACCTGACAGGAATAATTTAAACACTAAATAAGAACAACAAAAAGGAAAAAACATTATGGACTAAAATGGTCTCATAAATAAGATGAATACACAATTAATAGAATCCATCAGAAGATATGCTAAGGAGACATTAAAGAATTGACCTAAAAATACTTCAATTAAGAAGTTTTTACAGCGCATGGCTTTATTACATATCCAATATCTATAACTTGCCTTAAAAGGGTACCTTGTGCGTACCCGCAACCTTCTCTCACAATATAATTGACACAAAATATACAAATAAAAAATGACACAAATTTTAAACAGTATTTACGGCCCCTGGAAAAATACATTATAAATATATTATAAATAAATAAATAAAATGTCTGAAATCTCAGAGCCAATTTTACTTATCCGAAATAAAACAGTTCAGGTCGAACTCAACATTCAAACCTCTTGGGACACCCACACGTGTCTCATGTATCCATAAAGATTCTCTTTGGCTAAGCTGCCTAATAAAATGCCACCTCTCCAGTGCTTTGTCACTTTCTCTATCCCCCAAAATTTGAGTTTTTTAGGGTCTCTATTATGACATAACCTGAAATGTTTGGACACAAAATGTGTTTTGAGGCCTTTTTTGATGTTATTTACACGCTCGCTAATGCGGACCCCCATAGGTCTGGAAGTACGTCCAACATACTGGAGCATGTAAACTACTCCCACAATGTCGCAGGTAATTAGATTCCTAATTTGGTGCATTCTATTAGTAGCAGTAGCCAGAAATTCTTTCCTCCTTTTAAGATTAAATTTGCATTTAGCTGGTGATTTAGAGGATATGAAAGTGAGGAAAATAGAGGACCCCACCTTCCTGAAAAAAGGTATCAGTACATTAGAAAAGAACAAGGATGTGGTCATTCGACCCGCTGATAAGGGGGGGGGGGGCTAGTTATCATGAGCAAGTCTTATTACTTAGGGGAGATGGACAGGCTACTGGCAGACAAGAAAACTTATCAGGTGTTAGGTAGAGACCCGGTCAACCAATTCAGGGATGAATTGGAATCTCTAGTCACCTCAGGTAAAACGAGTGGTGTATTGAATAAGAAGGAAGCTTCCTATCTAGTTCCGAGTGGCTGTAGGAGACCGATTATTTATTTTTTACCTAAGATTCATAAAGATAATCAGGCACCCCCAGGCAGACCGATCGTTAATGGTATCGACTCGGTCTCTGTGCGTTTGGGACAATACATAGATTACTTTTTGAAACCCTTAGTAACCACCACCACAGCTTTCTTAAAGGATACCAAGCATATCATCCAAATAGTGGAAAATGTACCACTTAAGAACAATAGTCTGTTGGTTACGGCTGATGTCGGCTCATTGTACACGATCATTGGACATCATGATGCGATTCAATCTGTACAATGGGCCCTAGATAAGTCTGATCTCCCTTCCCAATTACAGTCTTTTCTTTTGAGATCACTTGAGTTTTGCCTTACCAGAAATTATTTTTGGTATGGAGGCAAATTCTTCCTACAGACTCTCGGCGTTGCCATGGGCGCACGTTTTGCACCTAGTGTTGCAAACATTTTCATGGCACACTGGGAGGAGGAATTTGTCTTTGGTAGTAGACCAACACAATTGGTCTGCTACCAAAGATATATAGATGACCTATTCATGGTATGGGAGGGTGATCTCATCAGCCTCCAATTATTCAAGTCTAGACTTAATGTTAACACCAAAAATATCCGAATCTCTTGGAACGCTGATGCTTCCTGCATAGCCTTCCTTGATCTGGAAATTTTTAAGCATGAGGGTACCTTTAAAACTAGAAATTATTGCAACCCAACAGACCGGAATGGTTACATTCCCTTAGACAGCTGTCACCATAACTCATGGTTGCTTAACATACCCAGAGGACAATTCATTCGCCTTCAACGGAATTGCTTTCTTGATAGTGATTATTTCTCTCAGGCCAATGTTATGGCTGAGAAGTTCATACAGAAAGGATATACTCAGGCGCATATATTAGAAGAATTGACTAAAGTGGGCACCATTGACAGATCTAAGTTGGTAGCAGATTCAACTAAAAGTATTGACCAAGGTGCTCCCCAATACAGGATCATTTTGGATTTTAATATTCAATACAAAAAAGTAGAAAAGATTATCCTTAAACATTGGGACATTTTAAAAAGGGATAACGTATTAGGTCCAACTCTCCCAGCCCGCCCTCAATTCGTTTACAGGAGACCACCTACCTTGAGGGACATTATTGCCCCTGGGGTGGTGGATCCTCCTACGTTTAGGGAAAATAGAATTTTCAATTTCATGTCCGTCTTTTACTCCTGTGGAAAATGTCCAGCGTGCAGGCAATGCAAATTTAATCTTAAAAGGAGGAAAGAATTTCTGGCTACTGCTACTAATAGAATGCACCAAATTAGGAATCTAATTACCTGCGACACTGTGGGAGTAGTTTACATGCTCCAGTGTGAATGCGGCCTCCAGTATGTTGGACGTACTTCTAGACCTATGGGGGTCCGCATTAGCGAGCATGTAAATAACATCAAAAAAGGCCTCAAAACACATTTTGTGTCCAAACATTTCAGGTTATGTCATAATAGAGACCCTAAAAAACTCCAATTTTGGGGGATAGAGAAAGTGACAAATGTTGCCTTATGAGGAGTTTATGAGTAATCTCCATTAGCAACTGAGAATATCTGTATATAGATGTGTATATATATATTTTTGGATAAGAAATAATAGTCGTGTGTATGTGACAGGGTTTCAGTAAAGGGGTAATTTAGCTAGATGTGAATACGCGACAGGATCTGGCTGAAAAGAGCTAATGCATTTAACAGCTACTTGTAGTATGCGAGAAGGATGTGCTGGGAAGACAATCAGCTGATTACGTATATTTGATGTTCAAAGGGTCAAGGACAGATACCATCTGAAGTGTAGTTGTTACAGGGCCAAATTCATTAGGTCAATAAAGGCCTTTGTATTCCTCCATGCTAATCAACCATTTGTCCATTTCAAAGGGGTGTTTGAGAGGATGAGAATATTTCCTTCATCTGTTCAGGAAAGGAGGTTTTGCCCTGGCTAATGCCATGCATAAGTTAAGTACCCCTTTCAAGAGAAGGTGATGACTTTCACCTTAATCCCTCTTCAAACAACTTATCCCCAGCTCGTTACCACAACAGGAGAAAGTTGCCCAAATTAGGAGATACGCCTGGTGGGAATAGAGGGCTAACAGAATAAACCAATCAGATTGGCCCTATTCAATTCAATGAGAGATGGGCCTATAAGAAGGTATTCCAAAGAGAGTAGTAGGGAGATGAAAGCTGACCTGGGCCCAGGAACATTCATAATATAGGTAATTATCATAGCATCTTCCAGCACTTAAAGGTATACCTGCTTGTCATGTTTGTTTGCTTGTTTACTATTTGTATTGTGATGATTATACTTTGTCTTCTTGTACTATAACCTAATATTTTCTCCCTTAAGACTATAGATATTGTCTGTGTATTAGGTAGACTTTTAACGCTTCTTTAATAAATGTTATTATATTTAAGCTTTCACTTCTGGTTATAAGAATCCTTATTTAACCAACCTCATATCTTATGGTTAATAATTCATAAATGTACATTTAGAACGTCAAGAGTGGCGACCACAAAGCCAGCACAGGACTGAAAGTATTTAATATAATACCAAAATTTTTTGTATTAGAGATTAACGTTATGAGGGGGAATTGAAGCTGAGTCAGCTTATCCAATCTATCTAGGGAAAAATATAGGTAAATATTTTTTTTTTTGTGTTTTTATTAGTGGGTAAGTCTAAGGAGAGAATATACACCACAGATATTTTGTGAATTTTTTTTTGTTTAATATCCCAAAATTATACTTGAAAATAGTACTTTGGATGTACCCTTAGAAACCGGTAAATTTGAGGGGGAGGAAGTACAGATTGGGAAATATTCTGTTTTGATATTGTTGTTTTATGGAAAGAGGACGCTGAAAGAGTGGTCCTTCGTTTTGTGAAAAAAAAAAAAAAAAAAAAAAATTTTCTCTCATAATTAATAATTATTTTTATTGTATTAATTTGGTTTTTGAATTTTTTTTTTAGATTTTTTTTTTAACTGGTTTAGTTTGATGCTTTAGGTCTAATGCCGCGTACACACGGTCGGACTTTTCGTCTACAAAAGTCCAACGGACGCTGACGGACTAAAGCTGGCTGGTAATCCGATCGTGTGTGGGCTTCTCCGGACTTTCAACTGACTTTTTTAGCCTCAAATCCGACGGACTTTAGATTTGAAACATGCTTCAAATCTTTCCGACGGACTCGAGTCCGGTCGAAAAATCCGCTCGTCTGTATGCTAGTCCGACGGACAAAAACCCATGCTAGGGCAGCTATTGGCTACTGGCTATGAACTTCCTTATTTTAGTCCGGTGTACGTCATCACGTAAGAATTCGACGGACTTTTGTGTGATCGTGTGTAGGCAAGTCTGTTCGTTAGAAAGTCTGCCGCAAGTCCGTCAAAAGTCCGCCAAAAGTCCGTCGAAAGTCTGTCGGACAGGCTGTCGGACTTTTGTAGCTGAAAAGTCCGACCGTGTGTACGCGGCATAAGACACAAAAACGTGCTTGTTTTCTGTTGTGTGTAGGTTGAAACAGGTTTGGTTGGTAGTCATATTGTATGTCCACTAAAAGGAATGATATTGGTTTATGGACATTGAAACTAACCTACTAAGGAATTTTTTTTTTTTTTTGCTTTGTTTTGCATTTTTTTTTTATTTTGTTTGTTTGCCTTGCTAGTTGTTTTAACTGTGGGAATTTATAAGCAGTAACATTCTCATTGTTGTCAGTTAAAGTACAAAATGGTGGACGTCTTGGTACTGAATCTAATATCTGATAAAGATTATTAATATAGTATAGCATGCACTATTATTCAATAGTTTGACAAACTCAAATTGTTGTTTCTTGGGGTTTTTTTTGTTTATTTGGCAGTTTCTTGTTTTTTTTTTTTTTTCTTTAAACTAAGTTGCCTTTAACAGAGATTGATGTAAACACGGCTGTGTTTACCATTCTATTGTTGCTATTGTCTATGCTGTGTAGGCTACAGGCTATTGTTAGCGTGTCTCCATTAAGCTAAAAGATTGTTTTATAGAGATCTGAAAATATATTCTATTTTCCTAACCTTACTATATTTTCTGAATTGTATTTGAGTTTCTGTTTATTGTCTTTTTCTCCCTCCTTCTATACGGTAATCTCAAAATTGACTGTATAGTACAAGGGAACAGTTAACGTAATTTACCTTACAATTTGTGCATATTAGTTGTTAATAATGGCAGCCATGTCCTGTCTAGAAAAGTTTGTAGCAACGTATACTCTAAAACATAAAAGCAATGAATTTGCCTGTGATGCTAAACTGCATTTATCCCCTTGGGTATATGTGCAGGAATTATTTGAAGAACAATTTAAAACAACCAAAAAGAGTAAAAAACTCAAAAGTTTAGCTGTAGCAGGCATGTATGCGGCTTGTATGGCTATGAATGCTAAAATACAGCAATTGGAAGATATAGTCAATAATAAAAATATTACAATTTCAGAGAGGGAAAAGGAGAATACAGCTTTACATAACCAAATACAAACCTTAACCACCCTTAATCAAATGGTTAACGCCTCACAGGAGGAAAATGTTAAAAATTGCAAATTGGCTCAAAACGAAGTGGTACAATATAAAAACATGCTAACTAAAGTTGAGACTGAACTGGACCACATAACGGTTGCATACAAAGTAGTCCAAAATCAGTTACATGAAGCTAAGCAAGGAAAAAGTATAGATCACACACATTGCACGCAAACAGAGTCACAGTTGCTACAAACAATTTCAATGCTTAAAGGACAGGTGGCTGTGGCTAGCAGATGTGAACATACTAATGCTACAGCACCTACTTGTGCCTATGAAATTGGGGACACAGAGGAATATGAAGAGTACTGGGGAGAGGAAGATATCGGTCCTAATTCTACTTTTCCTGTGGCGATGGGAGAAATCGCAGAGCCACAGGAAAATCGAGAAGCCACCATGGGCACAGACCCACCAGACAATGGGGACCAGCTATCCACAAGTGAGGAGCAAGACAAGTTCCCCATCATGGGTAGGACCCAGATCTTCTCTTCTCCTGAAGGAAATCAAACACTTTTGGGGTTTGATAGTGAAGGGAATGAGGTAAGCTCTAAAGTATATCCAATTCAACCTGTAAAAACCCTCATGAGTGTGGCTGATTTCATCTGCAAAATTAAAACGAATGAACACATTACTTCACATGCGAACAATGTACAACAGAGGTGTGCGCTTTTAGGTGTGGAAAGTCCTAGTGACCAGGTTAAGGTGTTACAATTAACCCTTGACGCCCACACCTGGAATGCACTCCCAGATCAAATTAAGGAGGGCAAAGGTAGCTACCAAGCAACCGTAGCAGAATTGCAAAAAGTCATAAACCCCGCAGCTATAGGTTTGATGGTGGCCTATCAAATTACACAAAGTAATGAGGAAAACCCTTTAGTGTATGCCAATAGATTGTGGGCAGCATATAACACTAACAATGGTAATACCACTAGAGAGGACATGGAATATAAGAATTTATTGATTCATAATGCCCATCCAGCTATTCGCATAAAATGTGAGCATTTAAAAGATCCAAGAAAACACAGCTATGAGGAGGTCATTGGATTAATACATAGATCATTCCATGCCATTCAAGCATATAAACAGCACAGGCTTAAGGAAAGAGAAGAGAAACAGCTGTTTAGGAAGGTGGCTGCATTACAATGCAGGACTACCACCATAGAAGGCCCCCACGCCCCTGGAGAATCAAATCCTCCATACAACCCTAACTGGGACAAAAGTTTACAAGGGAGGGGTAGGGGATATAGGGGGAAGTCAGGTTACAGAGGCAGAGGCAGAGGAAGAGGAAACTCTTATAGCCACCCATCAGAGGGCAAGCATGTCAGTGAGACACAAAGAGCTCCTACTTATGCAGAGTTACGACAACAATTACAGGCCTTTCAAGGAGGCCCTGGAAAGGAAGTACAGGTAGCTTCTCAGACAGAGGCTGACCGCCGTCAATGGTGACAACCACAAGGCCCCAAAATTTTAGCACCTATTTCTCTGGATAGGTGTGGGTGCCCTGTAGTGTCAGCATTGATTAGGGGCCGTCAATGTACTGTGCTTCTAGATACGGGTGCAGCCATTTCAATTATTCATGACAAAGATCCCTTAAACTCAACACTATCTTCAGGAAAGCCGTTGAATCTCCAGAGCTTTGCTGGACATAATGTTGAGTCTGCCTTGTCCAAGCCACTGACAATCCAAATTGGTGAGTTATCCCTAAAACAGCCAGTAGCATTAATGTGTTTGCCAAATGAAACCAGCCTCCTGGGTTCAGACTTCTTAATTCCCAATGGATGTATGTTAGATCTGACCAACCTTTTACTATTGCAAGGGGCTCCGACTGATCAGGGTAGCACCATAGTGATACCTGATTCTCACACAATTGCAGCCATCAAACTCAATGATTCAAAATATGACATACTGGAGATCATTAAAGATCACCCAGAACATCAGCTTCTACAGCCGGTGATAGAAAGACAGCAGGGATCCTTTGCAACACATAAACATGACTGTGGAAAGGTAAATACAGTGATACACATCAGTGGGCCAGACCCACCTCCGCAAAAACAATACCCCTTTCCACAGGAAGCTATCAGCTACATACAGGAAACCATAGATTCACTGCTTGATCAAAAGGTCATCAGGCCATGTGTATCCACAACAAATGCGCCAATATGGCCAATTCGCAAAAGTACTGACAAATCGTGGAGATTAACAAATGATTACCGCAAATTGAACAGTGTTACAAACAATTGCGCCCCCACAGTTGCATCTGTCCCGGATGTCTTGAGCATGTTGAATCCCAAACACAAATATTTCACCGTATTGGATATATCGAACGGTTTTTGGTCATTACCTTTGTCAGAAGAATGTCAATACAAATTTGAATTTACATTTCTGGGAAAACAGTATACGTTCAATTCTGTCCCGCAAGGATTCCATAACTCTCCTACGTTATTTCATGCAACCATGAGAGATATTTTAATTGATTTTTCTTCTCCAAAGAATCTTTTCCAGTACGTTGATGATCTGTTGCTAGCCACATGCAACAAAGAAGAGCATTTGCGGTTATTGGAGGAACTTCTGCAGATCCTAGGAAAGGCGGGACTGAAGTGTAATCCCATCAAGGCACAATTGTTGAAGGAATCTGTGTCTTTTCTTGGGATTACAGTGACAGCAAACGGGCGTAAGATAGCAACCGAAAAGGTAAAAGCCATTCTACAATTACCTCTGCCAGTGAGCATCCCTACTCTGAGATCTTTTCTAGGATTGGTAAATTATTCACGGGCTTTCGTCCCTGATTTTGCCCAAAAGTCTGCACCTCTGTATGATTTGTTAAAAAAGGATACCCAATGGCACTGGACTGAGCAACACACCAATGCAGTGCAGGAGCTTAAAGAAGCTTTAGCGCAAGCGCCAGCGTTAGCCAACCCAGAGTACCAACTGCCCTTTCACATTGAGACTGCCATATCAGAGACAGCCATGTCAGCTGTTCTGTCACAGGAAATCCATGGGCAACAGAGACCCATTTCATATGCATCTAAACTTTTGTCTCCTGTGGAAATGAAGTACTCTCTATGTGAAAAACACCTCCTATTTACGTTTTGGGCAGTGAAATACTTCACGTACATCATAGGGCTTAACCCAGTCATCCTGCACACAACGCACACTCCCACTAAATTTTTACTTACAGACCGAGTGAAGGATGGCAATGTATCCAATGCCAGATTAGCCCACTGGGCTCTGTTGCTTCAAGACCGAGACATTAAAGTCCAACACACAAATAATCCGTCCACTAGGGCCCATGGCCTCCTTTACCAGGGAGTACCACATGAATGTGAGATCACCCCCCAATCATCTGCCCAACAATTCTTTAGACCTTTGTCAGCAAAGGAAACAGTCCCTGAAAACGCAGTCCAAATTTTCACAGATGGATCATGTTTTTACGTGGAGGGGTCCCCACATGCAGGATTTGGAATATACTTTATCAATCCACAAGCAAAAACCCAAACATCAATCTTTCGGTCATGTCAAGTCAAATCAGCACAATTTGCTGAGATGGCTGCAATCACTCATGCCCTAGAACTGATGAAAGGGGACCAAGAAATTGTTTTATACTCAGATTCTGCGTGGGTCTGTAATGCTCTTACAGAATTTCTGCCCTTCTGGCACACCCACCAGTGCATGTCCTCAGATGGGTCTCCACTTAAACATGCATCCCTGTTGAAATATATTGTATCATTGGTGCAAAAGTTGCCAGTCAAACCATGGGTGTGCAAAGTAAAAGGTCATTCAGGTACTGCCCCATACTGGGAACAAAATGAGGTGGCGGATTGCTTGGCCAAACAAGGAGCACAGGGAGGGGAGATCTGGGAAATTCCTTCGAATTTGCCAGACCCAGTCTTGTGCCCCATTGTTTGTGCCCTCACAAAATCCTGCATAGAAGTTCCGGATATTTCGGACATACAAAGGCAGGATGATAACATTAAGGAAATCATGCAAAAACTGCAAAATGAGACTGGGGAACTCTCTGAGGGGAATACTTTGGCAAAGTACATAAAACACCTCAAATTATCAGAAGATAAAAAGGTATTGTTGCATCAGGGAGATGAAGTAACGTGGGTGGTTCCTGAAAAATACCAGAATGAAATGATTTACATAGTGCATGACCTGCCTACTGGGGGTCATCAAGGGTCAGAGAAAACAGGTGAGCGGCTCAAGAACATAGGTTGGTGGCCTTCCATGATGACAGATGTGAAGCAGTATTGTGACAATTGTATTGTCTGTGCACAGGTTAACCCCGCACAAAGGAAGATCAATGCCCCTTTACGAATCCGGCTGAAAGAAGGGCCATGGAATGCCTTACAAATGGATTACATGGGACCCTTGCCAGTCACTTCTAGGAACAACCGATACATTTTGGTAGTCACAGATTTATTTTCGAAATGGGTAGAGATTTTTCCAACCAAAAGTAACACTGCATAAAATACGGCTAAGATTTTGGTGGAACAGGTGTTCAGTAGATGGGGGCTCCCAGCATCAATAGAGTCAGATCAGGGGACCCATTTTACGGGAAAGATGGTAAAAACCTGCCTAGAGATGTTAGGGGTGGAGCAAAAGTTTCACATTCCATATCACCCAGAATCTTCAGGTCAGATTGAAAGAGCCAATCGGCAGATTAAGACAATGCTAAAAAAATTTGTCCACATCAATGGTAAGAACTGGGATAATCTGTTGCCATTACTGGCCATGGCCATCCGAGCAACTCCCTCATATGCTACCCAGTTGACACCCTTTGAAGTGCTGACAGGTAGACAGATGAGACTCCCTGAACATCGCTGGCTAGAGATGCATACCCCTACAATAGACAGACTGTCAATGGACCAATACCTCCTTAAACTCCAAAAAGCGTTAAAAGAGATCCATGTATTTGCAGCAGCACAAATGGGGAAAAGTCAAAAGAAAGCCAAGGCGTATTTTGACAAAGGGGTTCAAGAATGCACTTGGGCCATAGGAGACCGAGTTATGTTCTTGGAGCTACATCCCCTGGATAACAGTTTATGTCAAAAATGGAGAGGCCCATTTTCCATTATTGATAAATTAAGTCCTTCTGTATATAAAATCAGAATAGAAGCGGGCAAAAAGACACAAGATAAATGGGTTCATGCGAACCAACTGAAACAGTTCCATGGAGCCAAAGAAATCAACTAAAATGTGCTGCTTTCTTCCCTTTTAGAGCCATGAAGTTGATGTGGATTGTTATCCTGCTCCATCTGTTCGGACATACCAAGGGAGAGGAGACTGGACCACTCATCAGCGTGATCGTGGAGAAGAATCCGGTCTACTGCATAGAGGGGGAATCCGTCTTATTGCCTGTGGCCATTGTAGGGACTGTGGGGAAGCAAGTTTATTGGTGGAGTCCCATTGATAATCATTTAGTCTGGGTTAATGGCGTTGCTGGGAATATCACTGACTACCGGGATAGAGTCATGAGCTTTCAAAACGGATCCTTGTTGACTCAAGAGACACGGTTGAGTGATGCCGGAGAGTGGAAATATTATTTTCTTATCTCCATCCCCTTGGCCAGCAACACACATGCATCCACTCTTCAGTACGTCCCAGGAAAAGTTACCTTGCATGTGTCCCCAAAGAGTAACACCCCCCCTGCTTCTACAAATTTGCCAAAAACTACAGCTGCAATCCCGTATTACAAACCAACATCCTTGGAATGCCCATCACTGCAAGAGGGACCACCTAGTGGCCTAACGGCAACATCAATCCCGGGAATATTGTTCAATAATGTGAAGTTCATTCATGTACCTGTGGTACTTAAAGAGGAGTTCCACCCAGGGGGCCGTCCAAAAAAAAAAAAAAATTAAAAGTCAGCAGCTACAAATACTGCAGCTGCTGACTTTTAATTGGACACTCACCTGTCCCTGGGTCCAGCGATGCGGGGGATCGAAGCCCCGCTCGTCTCCCCCCTCCGCTCGTCGGCGCCGGCATTTCAACTGTGGGCGCCGGGCTGTGGCTACCTTCCTGTGCCGAGGAGGAAGTGATGTCACCAGCCCAGGCTAAGGGACAGGCAGACTACGAGGGACCACCTAGCAACAGGCATTTAGAGGTAAGTGAAAAAAAAAATATCCAAATGTTTTTTTGTTTTTGTTTTTAGAATTTTTACAGGTAGTTTTGTTTTTTGGGTGGAAGCCCACTTTAATTTGTCCCAGTGGAACATGGCTGAATTCGGCTCATGTGCCCGGACAAATGTGTCTTTGTTTTATTCTTCCTTGCTGGTAGATTTGATTGCCTCCCATGCAAGCCGAACTCATGAACCAAACCTCACTCCCCACAGGGGCATTTTCAGATCCAGAAAGTTAAAGGGCTTGGACAACATACTTGGGTCCATCCCAGGACTTTTTGGATCTGGCATGTCAATTTGGAACCGAGCCGATTTATCAGCGATTCGCAGGCATATCGGAAATTTTGAACAGAAAGAGGGTCGGCAAGTGCTGAAACCGGTTCTGCAGGGTGTTGAGGGGCTTGCAGAGGAGGAAAGGTTTACGGTCTATAACATGAAAGACATTGCCCAGTTGTTTGAAAAAACACAACAGAAAATAAACGAAATCATAAATATAAATAATAAGAAAGCTAGAGAGGATGGTATGGGCAAAGAGGTGATATGCACTGCATATGGGAATTTTGTTTTAACCAAAGTCACTAATGTTATCAGAGATATTCAAGCAGGTAAAATCCCTGATATATTAAAAGATACAGACCTTACCCAATGGTATTGTACTCACACTAATATTAGTGGTGGAATGAATGTACATTCTGGAGACAAGTGCAAACCTTTGCCGGTTTCCACAATTCGAAACATAGGGATAGTGACACCACACCCCAATAGAGGGCCATTTGCTTGCAAGAAGAGCCAGTTGCTGTGTGCCTACCGTGACCTAATGTATGTGTCCTTCACCATGTCGCTGCCAGTGTTCCATCCCCAAGATGACTACTTTAACACGATGGCGTCCATACACTCCCTCGGGTACCTCGAAAACGACGTGTACAAGGAAAGGTTGCACCTCCCCGAAATGCTCATTCAAGTTCAAGGGCGATGGAAAGCACCACACACTGCCTGCTGCACTGTCAAAGACAATAGGTACTTATGCCGTTGTGATGTGTTCGAAATTGACACTCCAGTCTGTGGTCTAAGCAATGACCCGGATCCCACAGCCAAAGTAGCAAGGGACCCCCAACTGGAAAGTCCACGCCAACCACCTCAAGAAACTAGTCCAAGTGAGATGGAAGCTAACTGCCCCGTGAAGTTGTCAAAATGGAGAACACCCAGCACAAGGGTCACCTACCACATGGATGGACTGTACTGTGTCGTTACCAACCACCAGACATTTCTCTATGGGGGTCAGTCATGTCCGATACCCTATCCAAATTTCTGCTTCATTCCACATGAGTACACTATTATTGGGGAAATGGTAGTAACCCCCATACCAGTGCTAACAGAAGACTATTTCATTGAGAGTCCCCCTGATGTCCCAGATCCTAGAAACTACATACCCCATTTTGATATAAAAATTGATACTCTGTCAGTAAACCTTCACAATCTGCTTGCAAGGAAGTATACCCATATAATTCAAATCAGTAATGATATGGTGAAAACAGGGAAAAGGTTAAATGAACTTTTACATGATGGGGATTTCAGCTTAGTCACCACTAGGACCTGGGTGGAAATGGGGATAAAAGGTCTTCTCATATTGCAGTGTGGGGTACTGTTATTTATGACGGGCATGGTAATATATCTGGGCCGACTTCTAAAATGGCAGAGGGAGAAACTCAACTCACTAATGGAGATTAGACATAAACAATTACTCAGTTAAGTGTGGCCTCGTCTCATCTGTCTCAACTTGCCACAAGGGGTCATCTGTTGCCTTATGAGGAGTTTATGAGTAATCTCCATTAGCAACTGAGAATATCTGTATATAGATGTGTATATATATATTTTTGGATAAGAGATAATAGTCGTGTGTATGTGACAGGGTTTCAGTAAAGGGGTAATTTAGCTAGATGTGAATACGCGACAGGATCTGGCTGAAAAGAGCTAATGCATTTAACAGCTACTTGTAGTATGCGAGAAGGATGTGCTGGGAAGACAATCAGCTGATTACGTATATTTGATGTTCAAAGGGTCAAGGACAGATGCCATCTGAAGTGTAGTTGTTACAGGGCCAAATACATTAGGTCAATAAAGGCCTTTGTATTCCTCCATGCTAATCAACCATTTGTCCATTTCAAAGGGGTGCTTGAGAGGATGAGAATATTTCCTTCATCTGTTCAGGAAAGGAGGTTTTGCCCTGGCTAATGCCATGCATAAGTTAAGTACCCCTTTCAAGAGAAGGTGATGACTTTCACCTTAATCCCTCTTCAAACAACTTATCCCCAGCTCGTTACCACAACAGGAGGAAGTTGCCAAAATTAGGAGATACGCCTGGTGGGAATAGAGGGCTAACAGAATAAACCAATCAGATTGGCCCTATTCAATTCAATGAGAGATGGGCCTATAAGAAGGTATTCCAAAGAGAGTAGTAGGGAGATGAAAGCTGACCTGGGCCCAGGAACATTCATAATATAGGTAATTATCATAGCATCTTCCAGCACTTAAAGGTATACCTGCTTGTCATGTTTGTTTGTTTGTTTACTATTTGTATTGTGATGATTATACTTTGTCTTCTTGTACTATAACCTAATATTTTCTCCCTTAAGACTATAGATATTGTCTGTGTATTAGGTAGACTTTTAACGCTTCTTTAATAAATGTTATTATATTTAAGCTTTCACTTCTGGTTATAAGAATCCTTATTTAACCAACCTCATATCTTATGGTTAATAATTCATAAATGTACGTTTAGAACGTCAAGACAAAGCACTGGAGAGGTGGCAATTTTATTAGGCAGCTTAGCCAAAGAGAATCTTTATGGATACATGAGACACGGGTGGGTGTCCCAAGAGGTTTGAATGTTGAGTTCGACCTGAACTGTTTTATTTCGGATAAGTAAAATTGGCTCTGAGATTTCAGACATTTTATTTATTTATAATATATTTATAATGTATTTTTCCAGGGGCCGTAAATACTGTTTAAAATTTGTGTCATTTTTTATTTGTATATTTTGTGTCAATTATATTGTGAGAGAAGGTTGCAGGTACGCACAAGGTACCTTTTTAAGGCAAGTTATAGATATTAGATATGTAATAAAGCCATGCGCTGTAAAAACTTCTTAATTTAAGTATTTTTAGGTCAATTCTTTAATGTCTCCTTAGCATATCTTCTGATGGATTCTATTAATTGTGTATTCATCTTAATTATGAGACCATTTTAGTCCATAATGTTTTTTCCTTTTTGTTGTTCTTATTTAGTGTTTAAATTATTCCTGTCAGGTCTGTCAGCGGTGTCCCCGTGCAACGGCCCCTTTATTTGTCAGGCGGGTTCCTGTTTCTGGGATACAGCCACTTCACGCTGATAGATGCTGGCTATTTTAGGAGCTAGGGTGACTCACAAACTCCACCCTCGCTGACGAAATCCGTGTAGACGTAACGCCGCGTACGGGGGCGGAGTTTTTCTGTGATGTCACCCGCAACCTTCTCAGCTGTTCGGACGCGAACAGTCTGAGTCTCCACTGGATGCTTTTAAGCGTGTCACTGTTGCATTTTTGCATAGTTGCGCTGCGACGCTCTTTTACTGTTATTGTGCCCTGGATTTTCCTTTAATAAATCATCCTACAGTCTACACTTAGAGGACTTTTCTTTGTTTTATTCTTTGGGCACCTTTGTGATGACTTCATACTACACACCCCACTGAGGATTCCTTAAGAGATATTACAGAGTCTTGGGATCTATGAATCTTATGGTTTCCAGCTCGTATGAGTCTGCAGGCGGATGTGGATGTTCTTCCAGAGATCCAGGTTGTGTATCAACATTGTGTGAATCAGGCCCATATGACCTCCTATAACTTAGAGGTCCATCAAGTCCGGTAAGTGCATTTCCTATAGATTTGAACAGCAAGGGGGTTGATGAAGAAATCATTGAGTTTTACTCCATTAAGAGTGGCATTATCATCTTACATGAATTACCAAGGACTTTAATTTTACTATACATATTCCCCATCGACTTTATTTAATTTTATTTAATATTGCGCTGCACTTAATTTTTATATTTTTACATGTAAATAGCCTGTATTAATATGTAAATAGAGGTGATATTGGTATGTAAATAGCCGTGGACCAGCGGCATTGATATGTAAATAGAGGCGGCATTCATATGTATATCATGCCCCCCTGAGGTCATATTCACCATCACTTCTGCTGCCCACTGGGGAGGTAAAGAGGCATGCTGGAAAGTCTTGCCTACAACTGTGGTCATTAAGCCTAACATCAGCCTGTTCTACAAAGGTAAGCAAATTGGAGGTGGAAAACTTTTTCAAAATACCATGGTGCCACAGCACCCTGAATTTTGGTGCATGTGAATATGTACATCTCTGCAGATGCGTGATGGTGTCATTAACAGTTAATGGCACTGCTGTGTATCTGCTAGGGAGGGAAGCACATTTCTGTGGTGTCAGGAAAGCAATTTTGCATGCGTTCCCGACACACACGAATGTGAACGCAGGCTAAATGTCTCAGTTACATTGGTGGTCAGTGTAAATCTTCTCATTACATTGGGGCTTGGTGTACAATCCTTTCATTCACATTAGTGGCCAGAGTGAAGGCCCCCCTTACATTGGTGGTCAGTGTAAATCTCTCTTTACATTAGTGGTCAGTAGGGATGAGCTTTGTGTTCGAGTCGAACCCATGTTCGACTCGAACATCGGCTGTTCGCCCGTTCGCCGAATTGCGAACGATATGGGCCGTTCGCGCCAAATTCGTGTGGCGCGTCACGGCCCATAATTCACTGCGGCATCGCAGTGCATTGCTTGCTGATGATTGGCCAAGCATGCACTATGACCCGCATGCTTGGCCAATCACAGCGCCGCCTGAACAGAGAGCCGTAATTGGCCAAAGTCAAGGAGGCTTTGGCCAATTATGGCTCAGGGGATTTAGTACACGCCCCACACTATATAAGGCCGCCTGCACGGCGGCCCTGTGTAGTGTGTGTTCCGGCGTTGAAAGAGATAGACAGAGAGACAGTGTCATTTGATTTGAGTTAGATAGATTAGGCAGAACAGTCAGTCAGTTAGCTGCACTTACAGTGTATTGTGTATATATATGCATCCCAGGTGTTGCATATATATACACTGTATTCAGTTTAGCTAGATCCGTTCCTGTTATCTTCTAGACTATTTACATTTAGTGCAGTGCGTCCTGCTCACAGTGTTCAGCTAGATCCGTTCCTGTTATCTTCTAGACTATTTACATTTAGTGCAGTGCGTTCTGCTCACAGTGTTCAGCTAGATCTGTTCCTGTTATCTTCCTACTGACAGGCAGGCTTGTCTTGTTACAGTATTAACAGCTACCTAAAGAAAATTACTGGTGTTCTTTTGATCCTATTAGTACCACGGTCAGGCAGCTAGACTATTTACATTTAGTACAGTGCGTCCTGCTCACAGTGTTCAGCTAGATCTGTTCCTGTTATCTTCCTACTGACAGGCAGGCTTGTCTTGTTACAGTATATAAAGCTACCTGAAGAAAATTACTGGTGTTCTTTTGATCCTATTAGTACCACGGTCAGGCAGCTAGACTATTTACATTTAGTACAGTGCGTCCTGCTCACAGTGTTCAGCTAGATCCGTTCCTGTTATCTTCCTACTGACAGGCAGGCTTGTCTTGTTACAGTATATAAAGCTACCTGAAGAAAATTACTGGTGTTCTTTTGATCCTATTAGTACCACGGTCAGGCAGCTAGACTATTTACAGTTAGTGCAGTGCGTCCTGCTCACAGTGTTCAGCTAAACCTACAAGTTAGTGGCGTGCGTCCACCTCACAGTGTTCAGCTAAAGCTAACTGTAGAAGGTGGGTGGTGTTCTCATACTACAGGCAAGCAGTTGATTTTGCTAGCTGCAGTATCAGTACATATATATATATATATATATATATATATATATATATATATAGATATATACATCCCAGCTTAGTGCAGCTACAGACCATTAGTATGTCTGGAAGGCCAAGAAGGAGAGGCAGACAGTCACAAGCCAATAAGAGAGGGCAAGCAGGCTCTGTGTCTAGTGCTGGTTGTGGAGACGGTGCATCCTCATCAGCACGTGGCCATGGGACACGCTTGGCCTTTTTTTCGGCAGCTGGCCGTGTTGAGCCGCAACATGCGGAAGACTTGGTCGAGTGGATGACCAAGCCGTCCTCATCCTCCTCATCCTCCTCATCCTCTCTCACCCATGCCCAGGGTGCTTTGTCTGGCAAAGCAGTGGCCTCTTCCCTCGGCTCAATGTCATCAGTGACTCCTTCCCTAGCTCCACCATGTCCTCCTGAGGAGTCCCTCAAACTGTTTGACCACAGTGTTGGGTACATGCTCCAGGAGGATGCCCAGCATTTGGAAGGCTCTGATGATGATACTGAGCTCGATGAAGGCAGTAACATCAGCACGGACAGAGGGGGTGCCCAAGAAGGACAGCAATCTGGCAGTCATGCTCCCCCTGCTGCAGCATACTGCCAGGTTTGCTCCAGTGATGAGGAGGGAGGGGATGATGAGGTCACTGACTCAACGTGGGTGCCTGATAGGAGAGAGGAGGAGGAGGAGGAGGAGGAAGAGGCGGCACATCACCAACGAGGCAGGATGCCCTCCAGGGGCCAGCCTAAGGGCAGCACATTGACTGCATCACACCCCAAAGCTCCACATGTGCAGGGCGCTGCAGTCTCTGCGTGTTATTCAAAAAGTTCTTTGGTGTGGGCCTTTTTTGAGACGAGTGCATCAGATTGCACCGCTGCTATTTGCAACATATGTCTCAAGCGTATCTCACGTGGCCAAAACATCTCCCCCTTGGGTACCACATGCTTGACCAGACATATGTTGACCTGCCATGCAGTTCGTTGGCAAGCGTATCTAAAAGACCCACACCAAAGAACAAAGAGGATCTCTCCTTGCTCCTCATCAGCTGAGATTTCCAACCCCACTAGACCTCCAGTCCTCTCTGAGACCTGCAGTGAGAGGAATGAAGGTGTAGAATTAGGTGTGTCACAGCCAAGTACTCGTGGGCAATCTGCTTTTGCTACACCGACGTCAGATTGTACCAGGCAAATTTCCCTGCCCCAGCTGCTGCACCGCCGAAAGAAGTTTGCTCCCAGCCATCCACATGCCCAGCGGTTGAATGCTAGCTTGGCAAAATTGCTAGCACTTCAACTGCTGCCTTTTCAGTTGGTAGACTCTGCCCCCTTCCGTGAGTTTGTGGAATGTGCGGTTCCTCAGTGGCAGGTACCCAAACGCCACTTTTTCTCACGGAAGGCGATTCCGGCTCTCTACCGGCATGTGGAAGGCAATGTCCATGCCTCGCTGGACAGGGCGGTCAGCGGTAAGGTGCATATTACCGCTGACTCATGGTCCAGCAGGCATGGACAGGGACGTTACCTAAGTTTCACGGCGCATTGGGTGACTCTGCTGGCAGCTGGGAAGGATGCAGGACAAGGTGCAGTAGTGTTGGAGGTTGTTCCGCCACCACGCCTCCAAAATGCTAATGATTGTGACACACCTCTCTCCTCCACCCCCTCCTCTTCTTCTTCCTCCATGGCCTCTTCCTCGGAACCAGCGGTGCTCCGTAGTCGTTCAAGGGGCTACGCAAGTACGCAGGCCAAAAGATGCCATGCGGTGCTTGAGCTGGTGTGCTTGGGGGACAGGAGCCACACTGGGGCAGAGGTTCTGTCAGCTCTGCAGGGGCAGGTTCAGAGGTGGTTGACGCCACGCCAACTTAAGGCAGGAATGGTGGTTTGCGACAATGGCACCAACCTCCTCTCTGCCCTCCCACAGGGACAAATGACCCATGTGCCCTGTTTGGCTCACGTCCTTAACTTGGTGGTGCAGCGGTTCTTGGGCAGGTACCCGGGCTTACAGGATGTCCTGAGGCAGGCCAGGAAAGTCTGTGTGCATTTCCGCCGGTCATATAATGCCAGTGCTCGGCTGACGGACCTCCAAAAGGAGTTTAACCTGCCCAAGAACCGCCTAATCTGTGACATGCCCACCAGGTGGAACTCAACGTTGGCCATGCTGCAGCGGCTGCACACGCAGCAGAGGGCCATCAATGAGTACCTGTGCGACTATGGCACCAGGACAGGGTCAGGGGAGCTTGTTTTTTTTCCCCACGCCAGTGGGCCATGATCAGGGATGCATGCACTGTCCTGTCACCATTCGAGGAGGCCACGAGGATGGTGAGCAGTGACAGTGCATGCATCAGTGACACTGTCCCCCTTGTCCACCTGTTGGAACACACGCTGCGTGGAATAATGGACAGGGCACTTGAGGCAGAACAGAGGCAGGAAGAGGAGGACTTCCTTAGCTCTCAAGGCCCCCTTTATCCAGACAGTGTTCCTGCGTGCCCGCCGATCACACAGGAAGAGGAGGAGGAGGAGGAGGAGGAGGAGGAAGATTGTGTCAGTATGAAGGTGGAGCCTGGCACTCAGCATCAGCAGCAGTCTTTACGGGATCAGTCCCAAGAAACACATGGACTTGTACGTGGCTGGGAGGAGGTGGCTGCGGACGTTGTCGTCCTTAGTGACCCAGAGGACTCCGGACCGAATGCCTCAGCAAACCTACGCTGCATGGCCTCCTTGATCCTGCAAAGCCTGCGTAAGGATCCTCGTATTCGTGGTATCAAGGAGAAGGACCAATACTGGCTGGCAACCCTCCTTGATCCACGTTACAAGGGTAAGGTTGCGGACCTTATCTTGCCATCGCAGAGGGAGCAGAGGATGAAACATCTTCGGGAGGCCTTGCAGAAAGGTCTGTGCAACGCGTTCCCAGAGACTGGGAGGTTACAAACTCCTGTTTCTGGACAACATGTTGCTGAGGCTTCGGTCAGTCAAAGAAGGAGCGGTGGAGAAGGTGGCCGTCTGACCGATGCGTTCAGACAATAATTTGGTCCGCAGCCCCAAGGTATGATCGGTTCCAGCAACCATCGCCAGCGTCTGTTTTACATGGTGCAGGAATACCTAGGGGCAAGATCAGACTTGGACACCTTTCCCACCGAAAATCCTCTGGGTTACTGGGTCTTGAGGATGGATCACTGGCCAGAGCTTGCATAGTATGCAATTGAGCTACTGGCCTGTCCTGCATCCAGCGTTCTTTCGGAACGCACATTCAGTGCTGCTGGAGGCGTGGTAACCGATCACAGGGTGCGTCTGTCCACCGACTCGGTCGATCGACTGACCTTCATAAAAATGAATCAGTCTTGGATCACCACCAGCTACCAAGCACCTGATGCTGATGTAACCGAATAATTTTTTTTGAAATCTCAGATCCCTTCAAAGACTGCCTATGCTGATGCTGAGTGACTATCCCTGAGTAATTATCCTCTTCCTCCTCAATCATCACGCTGCTAGCTTGAAAGAACATTTTTGGTTCTGGGCGCCACCACCAGTGCCTAAGGCACAATTTTTCAGCCCCTGTTTAACAGGGGCGTGTAATTACAATTTTTGATGTAATACTTTGCAGCAGGGCTCGTTCCTGCATTCCAACTAGAGTGTCTGTGAGGGGTTGCAGTGTTGTGGCACCAGCACCAGTGCCTAAGGCCCAATTTTTCTGCCCCTGTCTAACAGGGGCGTGTAATTACAATTTTTGATGCAATACTTTGCAGCAGGGCTCGTTCCTGCATTCCAACTAGAGTGTCTGTGAGGGGTTGCAGTGTTGTGGCACCAGCACCAGTGCCTAAGGCCCAATTTTTCTGCCCCTGTCTAACAGGGGCGTGTAATTACAATTTTTGATGCAATACTTTGCAGCAGGGCTCGTTCCTGCATTCCAACTAGAGTGTCTGTGAGGGGTTGCAGTGTTGTGGCACCAGCACCAGTGCCTAAGGCCCAATTTTTCTGCCCCTGTCTAACAGGGGCGTGTAATTACAATTTTTGATGCAATACTTTGCAGCAGGGCTCGTTCCTGCGTTCCAACTAGAGTGTCTGTGAGGGGTTGCAGTGTTGTGGCACCAGCACCAGTGCCTAAGGCCTAATTTTTCAGCTCCTGTTCAACAGGGGTATGTAATTACAATTCTTGATCTAATATTTCACAGCAGGGCCCTGTGAGGGCTTACAGTGTTGTGGCCACAGCAACACCTAAGGCCCAAATTTCTGCTGAGTATATAGGGCAGGACCCTACTTTCAAACATCTAACTTACAAACGACTCCTACTTGCAAACGGAAGGAGACAACAGGAAGTGAGATGAAATCTACCCCTAGGAAGGGAAATTCTCTCTTGTAAGAGTTAATATGGGAAAGCAATTTCTCCTTTCCACTGATGCTTTCCAATCCTTGTTCCACAAAAAAACCCAAATTTTCAAAAAACATTTTTCTTTGGGACAAAAAGTGAGGTGAAATCTTCTGAAGAGGAGGAAAGACAGCAAAACAAATGTCACAGGGGTGATAACCCTTCCCTATGTTTTCCAAAAAGCTTAAAAAAGATTTTTTGGCTGGAGCTAAACACGTTAAAAATGTACCCGTTCAAAATTACAAAGAGATTCTACTTAACAACAAACCTACAGTCCCTGTCTTGTTTGCACCGCCTGTATACTGCTGTTCAGAGTATATAGGGCCTTTCCTTATTTTAATTTGGGTGCGGGGTTCCCCTTAATATCCATACAAGACCCAAAGGGCCTGGTAATGGACTGGGGGGTACCCATGCCGTTTGTCTAACTGATTTTCATCCATATTGCCATGACCCGACATGACATTAAACCCGCAAGCAGTTTTAAATGAGATTTTTTCCTTTAAAAATGACATTTGGTGCAGGGACTGTTCTAAACACGGGAAACACGCGTCACTTTACAGGCATACTATAGACACCCCCCAGGTACGATATTTAAAGGAATATTTCACTTTTTTTTTTTTACTTTAAGCATCATTAAAATCACTGCTCCCGAAAAAACGGCCGTTTTTAAAAGTTTTTTTTGCATTGATACATGTCCCCTGGGGTAGGACCCGGGTCCCCAAACCCTTTTTAGGACAATACCATGCAAATTAGCCTTTAAAATGAGCACTTTTGATTTTGAACGTTCGAGTCCCATAGACGTCAATGGGGTTCTAACGTTCGTGCGAACTTTCGGTCCGTTCGCAGGTTCTGGTGCGAACCGAACCGGGGGGTGTTCGGCTCATCCCTAGTGGTCAGTGTAAATCCCCCTTACATTAGTGGTCAGTGTAAATCCCCATTACATTAGTGGTCAGTGTAGAAACACTATACTTTATATTGGTAATCTGTAAAAAAAATCCAAACTTTAATTTGTGGTCAGTTTCAAATCCTCCCTTACATTGGTGGTTCATGTAGAAGACCCCTTTAAATTGGTGGTGAGTGTAAATCCCCCTTACATTGGTGGCCAGTGTAGAAATCCCCCTTTCTGGTTGTTGATGTAAAATCCCCCATTACATTGGTTGTTAGTGTAAATTCTTCATTACATTGGTGATCAGTGTACATTTTCCTTCACATTGGTAGTAAGTGCAGAATTGTCCTTACACTGGTGGTCAGTGTTAATCCCCCTATACATTGGTGGTCAGTGTAAATCCCCCCTAACATTGGTAGTCATCGGAGGTCATGGAAGTCTTTGTATAATCCTCCTTACACTGGTGGTTGGTGTAAATATTCATATTACATTTGTGTCAGTGTAGAAATCCCTTTATATTGGTGGGTGGCATAAAATCTCCCATTACATGGTGATCAGTGCAAATTCCCCCTCACATTGGTGGTCAGTGTAAATCCCCCCTCACATTGGTGGTCATTAAAAAATCCCCATTACATTGGTGGTCAGTGTAGAATCCCTAACTACAGTATATACTGTACTTGCCAAAGATTTCCAGCTTTGCTCTACATGATTAAGAATTTGCCACAGTATATTGCCTACTAACTAATCCCATCCCCCCACCACTGCCACTGATCCCATTAACCCCCCAGCACTGCCACTGATCACATCCCCCTCCCCAAGCATTGCCACTGATCCTAGGAGTCCTAGGATCCCTTGGAGTTTTCTGTCTATTGATGGGTCCCCTCACCTCCCCAGTCCATGGCGGAGCGCTCCCGTAGACGTCCAATGACGAAACACGTAGGGCGTGGCCTGACCAACGTCGCGCATCATCTCCCAACGAATACAGGATTCTTTGACAGTTTAAACTCACATCTTTTATGCTTGAATTGAACTTTTACAAAGTATGTACCATTCTGTTACTTTTGGAATAAAGGTTTTAAACGTTTTTACTCTATGGGCACCTCTTCTCTTTTATGTTAAAATAACATGATTCGGGATTGCCAGAAACTGCTGCACAGTGGCATAGACTGTGACTTCGCAATACCCCTGCAGGGGTGAAAGTATCCGGTGAGTGTTTGCACAGTAAGAGTACGAATATATAGCACTGTCACTAATGAACACTGGAATAAGAAGATTGCATTGAATAATATTGTTTACCAAGAGGAATAAGCTTTCAAGCACAACTATCACCTGAGCACTATAATTATGACTATTCAAAGCAACATTGGTTTTTCTGAATAACACTTGTTATTTTGAGCACAAGTCACTTTACCATTGACTGGACCCCCCCCCCTTCCCTTCGATTTCCCTTCCCCCCCTCCCCTCCTTCCTTTTTCCTTCCCACTCACCTTAGCACTTCAAATCAATGCACGGTATGAATACATGGGCATATATTGATATAACAGCACCACATGGTAAACAGTGAGTTGCATAGGATCAGCCACTGTCTGAAGTTCAGCTTTTTCCACTTCGGTGGTGATTGCATTTGTGGAGGCAGCAGTTCTGAACCACCTACCCCCATTGCACGGATTCATCATTATTTTCCTATTTATAATGGGCCCGGCCACCTCCTGGCTGCCACTTAGAGCCACCACTTCCTGGCTGCCACTTTCCACAGCCTCCTCCTGGCTGAGACTTTCCGGTTGTCAGGAACAGTAACAGGCATCCTGAGCTTGCAGTTGCGCGATTGCACGCGCCCATGCGCATGTGCGCGTGCGTCCCCATTAGCACCAGGCGGGCTATTTAAAACAGACTTTCACACTGAGATCTTGCTGTCTGCTCTACAGCGTTACGTGTGTCTTGATCCTTGAAAACCTGTTCCTGTGCTATACCCGGCTTGCTCCTGACTATCCTTGTTGTCCACCTGCATCTGATCCCGGCTTGTCTCCTACCATCCCTGTCATCTGCCTGCATCTGACCTCGGCTTGTCTGATTTCTCTCCTGCCTGACCCTCTGGCACCTTCACTATCTGCCTGACTACCGACCCAGCTTGTCGGACCCTCCAGTCTCAGTATCCTGGTTCCAGGTTCCCGTCTGCTGTCCGGTTCCAGTCTGCTGTCCGGTTCCAGTCTGCTGTCCGGTTCCAGTCTGCTGTCCGGTTCCAGTCTGCTGTCCGGTTCCAGTCTGCTGTCCGGCTCCAGTCTGCTGTCCGGCTCCAGTCTGCTGTCCGGCTCCAGTCTGCTGTCCGGTTCCAGTCTGCTGTGCAGGTCCAGTCTGCCGTTCAGTTCCAGTCTGCTGCACCAGCCTGCCGAACCAGCTCCTTCCAGGTTCCTGTCTATCTTCCGGCTCAGTCTGAGGTCCTTCTGGACAGTGCTTCCTGAGTTCCAGACCCATCTCCTGCTGTTGATCCTGCCAGGCACTCGTGCCACTCCTGTGCTTCCTGTTCACCCTACCAGGGCCCTCGAGTCGGAGCCACAAGAGAGGCCATCCTCTGCAAGTCGGGCTTGTCCCCAAGGTACGTGACACCTGTGTATGAAAAAGGGACATAGTTTTAGTTTTTGGTTCATCGATCACACACAATTTTCAGCTAATGACTCTTGCAAATTGAATGTTAATAAATACAAAAGACTATCATTCTGACCCCAGCATTTTTCATTCTTGTCCCAGTCATTTGTGGCCACTACTGTCTATTGATATGTAAAACACTTTGTAAAATCAGAAATGACTGATCAATAATAACATCTAGTTAACATCATTAATTATTTGACTAGAAATGTGTTGAACAATGCTATACCTGGCTCAAGCTGGGCTCCTCCATTTCTTCCTGGCTGGAAGGCCCAGGTTGGATGTTCGAAGCCTCAGCTGAGGTGGAAGGAAGCCTTGAAGGAAGACTGGAGAGTGCTGGCCTGGGTTCAGTCTGGCCTGCCAGAAAATGCAGTCTGCCATAGTACCACAGCCTGCGTACATAATTGTCATCTGCTGCAGCTCCTAATCTCTGGGAATCCTGGACCTTCTTGTGCTCCCTATTATAAGTGCTCCTCATGCCACCAATTAATTGCCACCAATTAGGGCCTTCAAATAGGGGATCACCAGCTTCACAAATTCCAGCAATTGATCCAGCGCTGCCTTCCTCTTTGTTTTATTGTTATAAAAGGGGTGGTTTACCTGCTACAGACAGGGCAGCTCCCTGTACATATCAATGAATATGGGGATAAAGTCCTCATCATTGAATAGATCAATTTTCTCTGCAAGACACAACACAAGACAAATCCCAATGTCAGGCTAAACTCTCCTAATCTTGTCCCAATATAGGCCTCAATCTAAAATCCTATATTGCCCACTGATGCACCAAGTTAAAATTGTACCTTCGTTCTAACGATCGGCGCTTCCGATACTCCTTCTTCCGCTCACAGATCATACGTACGATACACACGTGTTATGCTTTATATACACTGCGCATGCGTGAAACTCAGCCCGCCTCTGACGTTCTTTCTAGTCTATTCCCCGCCACTTCTCTTTCGGCGCAGTGGGAGAGCACATGGCGGAAAAAGAGCAAGTGCATGCAGAGGAGAGCAGCAACGACGAAAGCCCGGAGCCACAAACGTCCCAATCCTGGAGGAGATTAGAGGCCTCAAATATGTCCTTTGCCGAGATGGTGGAGATGGTGGACATCTTGAAGAGGGCCGACTATGATGGGAAGCATGGACCTTACCCAAACCCAAATGTGAGAAAGGCCAAGTTAATGGCTAAAGTTGTGAAAAGTCTGCAGAAGAATTTTGGGGTACGGCGATCCAAGGATCAACAGAGGAAACGATGGTCAGACCTGAAATTGAGGGAGCAGGATCAGTACAGAAAGATCAGAAAACTGCTTCTAAAAAGTAAGTTTTTGTATTGTGTTTCTATTATTATTATTATGTTTGTGCTGCTCCATGTGTTTCTTTACTGTTGTACAGTTTAAAACGGCAACTTTCAGGCTAGTGGGCACAGTAATCGTTCGTAGTAAACATCGTTTGTTCGCCCACTAATAGGATGTTTTTGGCAGATACAGGTTAATTACATTTGTTCAGGGCTATTTGTATTAAAAGAAGTTTAGTACATTGTTGTCTAGATGTGTTTGTAACTAGAATGAAAATGTAAACTTGATTCAGTGTAAGGAGAGGACACTCAGCAGCTGTTTACACATCTGGACGCAGGAGCACTAGTGTGGGACACCAGAACAAACTTTTTAGGGTGTCCCACACAGGTGCTCCAGTGGATACTAGGGGTGTACAAAAAAGTTAAGTATTCCAGCTTTAGAAAAGGAAGAAAATGTCTTCAGCTTGGAACTCTGCCCAAAAAGACAATTGTACGACACTTCCAAGCAATGTTTTAGATTCCTATTTCTGCCCTCAAATATCTGTGTGCTAAGTATACCTTTTTTTTTTATTCACATAGGGGAGAAAAGACTCAGGACATCAGAGGACACCAGGGACACACAACCTCCTAAAGAAGGGGAAACAACACCACAACCAGAGGATGTGAAGGAAGGAGAGGTTTATGAAGTGGGTGAAATAGTGACCACAATAGGTGAGTGTCTGAGACCACAGCGTCAAGTAATAGATGTATGCCTGCATATTTATAATACGTGACATGTTTTTTTATTGTAGGTGATGTGGATGTTGGGGAAGAAGAAACTAATTTCACAAGTGCAAGTGCACACGTCTTCATCGTGGAGATCATGGTGTGCAATCAGGAGTTACAGAAGATCAAGGAAGACATCAATGATGTTGAAAAAATACTCAAAAACATCATTGATGTTTTAGGCAGAATCTAAAACACAGCTAAATTCTTCTGTTTGTTGATATTTTTAACATTTTTGAATTTTTTTTTAAGCATTTTGAAAGACAAATTTTGAAGATGTACACAGTGGGGGTCATTTACTATAACTCCAGGAAGTACTGGGCACTATGACAAATAATAGAGCCCATTTTAGCCAAATGGAAACAAAACAGCGAATTTGCGCATAAAAAATCAGCGATATAAGTGGAGAACAAACGTTTGTAAATTCTAAATTGCCGCTAATTAGCGCTTCCGCGTATATACAAATGCCAATTCCTATCAAGTTGTTATATAGCACTGTACTGTAGCCATGATCCATGTATGTGAAAGAAACATTTTTTATCAGAGATGTGCTCTAGTTCCCGTGCATCTATTGATTTATATTGCAATTAGTATTCCTAGTTTTTTTTTCCTTCTTTTGCTAAGAAATGCAGTTCTGAATGATTATTACATAGTAATGTCTGCTATTCTGTAAAGTTACATGTATTAATCATTTAGGTTACCTATTTGTTGTATGTTGTTTTTTTCATGTTTTTGATTTATTATTTATTAATTTAGTTGACTATAAAGCAGTAATTATGTATGTTCATTCTTTAATAATACTACACTATTATGCAGGTCTTGTACTTAGCACAATGGCTTAGTGGTCTGCTTGGATATCTCCACACCACTCATGGTATGAGTTCAAACAACAGCCAACCTACCATCCACCAGCTGTGTTTATTTTTTCAGTGCACAAGTGAAGTAAAATAAACAAAGAAATGTAAACTGCCCTTTAGCTAGTGTGTGTTGTTTGGAATGTCACATCATAATATAATTGAATACTTACATACCATTGCATGCATTTAAAGAGTTAATACAATAACATTTTTACATTAAACTGCATTGGCTACTTGGCAATCACCTATTTTCAGTAAATATATATACACGTATATTTGTGTTGCTTTGGCTAATTGGCTAACTGGCATTCTCCTTTTCCCACCAATGCAATCTTTTAGGATTTTTCTGTGGGATTTGAACCCATGAGTCTTTCAATACCTGAATGTAGAGGTGCTAACTGCTAGCCTATTGGGCTGAGCACAATTATACATACAAAATACTTTTACTAGTGTTTGATGTGTTATATACTATACAATAAAGTTTATCAAATGTAAACTGCTTGTTAGCTAGTGTGTGGTGTTTGGAGATTCACACCATAATATTAGTGAATACTTACATACCATTGCAAGCATTTGAAGAGTTAATACAATAATATCAACCACATTAAAGTGTATTGGCTACTTGGCATTCACTGTATGCTGCTTTGGCTAATTGGCTAACTGGCTAACAGTAATTCTCCTTTTCTCCACCAATAGCAATCTTTTAGGATTCTTCTATGGGATTTGAACCCATGAGTCTTTCAATACCTGAATTTTTGAAGGTAGAGGTGCTAACTGCTAGCCTATTGGGCTGAGCACAATTATATATACAAAATACTTTTACTAGTGTTTGATGGTTTATATACCATACAATAAAGTTTATCAAATGTAAAGTGCTTGTTAGCTAGTGTATGGTGTTTTGGAGATTCACACCATAATATTAGTGAAGACTTATTTATTTTTATTTAAGGTACTTCTATAGTGCCATCAATTTACGCAGTGCTTTACATATACATTATACACTAATATGGGCCCCTACCCTCAAGGAGCTTACAATCTAAGGTCCCTAACTCACATTCATATACTAGGGCCAATTTAGACAGAAACCAATTAACCTACCAGCATGTCTTTGGAGTGTGGGAGGAAACCGGAGTACCCGGAGGAAACCCACGCAGGCACAGGGAGAACATGCAAACTCCAGGCAGTTAGTCTTGTGGTGTGGTTGGGAATATGAACCAGTGACCCTTTTTACTGCTAGGTAGGGATGAGCAGACCCCCCCCCTGTTCGGTTCGCACCAGAACATGTGAACAGGAAAAAAGTTTGTTCGAGCACGCGAACACCGTTAAAGTCTATGGGGGTCATTTACTATAGCGTCAGGAAGTACTGGGCACTATGGCAAATAATAGCTCCCATTTTAGCCAAATAAAATTTCAACAGGCGAATGTGCGAATGAAAAACTAGCGCTATTAGTAGGGCTGCTGAAATTAATCGCAGCATCGATGCATCGCGATTCGGGTGTCCCCGATGCGGCATCGATGCATGCGACCCTAAAAATCGATGTCTGGCCCCGCCCCCTCCCGGTAGAGCGCTCCGTGCATAAAGTTGTTTTTAGTGTGTGTATATTCCGGTCATGTGATTCTCAGCCGCGCCTCCCTCCTCTCAGTCTCTCCTGGTGTCAGCTCCGCCCACTGACTGGAGCTAACAGGTCAGAAGAGAGGCAGGCGGGGCTGACATCAGGAGAGACGTGAGAGGAGGGAGGCGCGGCTGAGAGTCACATGACCGGAATATACACACACTAATAACAACTTTATGCACGGAGCGCTCTACCGGAAGAATTCACTGACCTGAGATGTGACAACCGGCGGAACACCGGCCGCACGAATGGAGATCGGGGGGAGATGGTGAGCAGGCAGATCGCCCTGCTCATTACAGGCTGCCACTGGCAGAGCAGCATGTAAGTACAGAGGGGGGGGGGGCGCCTTCATCACACCACAACTCTGCATTATTGTCCGCAGTCTGTGACCATCTCCTGTGCCATGTCCCAGTGTCTGATCATCTCCTGTGCCATGTCCCCAGTGTCTGATCATCTCCTGTGCCATGTCCCCAGTGTCTGATCATCTCCTGTGCCATGTCCCCAGTGTCTGACCATCTCCTGTGCCATGTCCCCAGTGTCTGATCATCTCCTGTGCCATGTCCGCACCGCAGTCTGTGACCATCTCCTGTGTCATGTCCGCAGTGTCTGACCATCTCCTGTGCCATGTCCGCAGTGTCTGACCATCTCCTGTGCCATGTCCGCAGTGTCTGACCATCTCCTGTGCCATGTCCGCAGTGTCTGACCATCTCCTGTGCCATGTCCCCAGTGTCTGATCATCTCCTGTGCCATGTCCGCACCGCAGTCTGTGACCATCTCCTGTGCCATGTCCGCAGTGTCTGACCATCTCCTGTGCCATGTCCGCAGTGTCTGACCATCTCCTGTGCCATGTCCGCAGTGTCTGACCATCTCCTGTGCCATGTCTGCAGTGTCTGACCATCTCCTGTGCCATGTCCGCAGTGTCTGATCATCTCCTGTGCCATGTCCGCAGTGTCTGATCATCTCCTGTGCCATGTCCCAGTGTCTGACCATCTCCTGTGCCATGTCCCCAGTGTCTGATCATCTCCTGTGCCATGTCCGCACCGCAGTCTGTGACCATCTCCTGTGCCATGTCCGCAGTGTCTGACCATCTCCTGCGCCATGTCACAGTGTCTGACCATCTCCTGTGCCATGTCCGCAGTCTGTGACCATCTCCTGTGCCATGTCCGCAGTCTGTGACCATCTCCTGTAGCATGTCCGCAGTCTGTGACCATCTCCTGTAGCATGTCCGCAGTCTCTGATCATCTCCTGTAGCATGTCCGCAGTCTCTGATCATCTCCTGTAGCATGTCCGCAGTCTCTGATCATCTCCTGTAGCATGTCCGCAGTCTCTGATCATCTCCTGTAGCATGTCCGCAGTCTCTGATCATCTCCTGTATCATGTCTGCAGTCTCTGATCATCTCCTGTAGCATGTCCGCAGTCTCTGATCATCTCCTGTAGCATGTCCGCAGTCTCTGATCATCTCCTGTAGCATGTCTGTCTGCAGTCTCTGATCATCTCCTGTAGCATGTCTGTCTGCAGTCTCTGATCATCTCCTGTAGCATGTCTGTCTGCAGTCTCTGACCATCTCCTGTAGCATGTCTGTCTGCAGTCTCTGATCATCTCCTGTAGCATGTCTGTCTGCAGTCTCTGATCATCTCCTGTAGCATGTCTGTCTGCAGTCTCTGATCATCTCCTGTAGCATGTCCGCAGGCTCTGACCATCTCCTTTAGTATTTTGGAAGAGAGCCTGGAGCTCCTCTGCTGTCTCTTTTTTTTTCTTAAGAACAGATAGAATAAAAAAAATGGAGTTCTCCTGACTACTTTAATTTTTTTTGATGAAAACCATGAGCACCTGCGGACTTGCACTGTAATCGTGATGCATCGTGATGCATCGCGGAATCGAATCGAATCGAATCGTTGACTTGATAATCGTAATCGAATCGTGAGGCCAGTGAAGATGCGCAGCCCTAGCTATTAGTGAGAAACACATGTTAGTAAATTCCAAGCTGGCACTAATTAGCACTTCCGCGTATATGCAAATGCCAATTCCTACCAAGTTGTTATATAGTACTGCACTGTAATCATGATCCATGTATGTGAAAGAAACATTTTTATGTGAGATGTGCTCTACCTGGTGTGCATCTATTGATGTATGTTGCAATTAGTATTCCTAGTTTTTTCCTTCTTTTGCTAACTAATGCAGTTATGAATGATTATTACATAGTAATGTCTGCTATTCTATAAAGTTACATGTATTAAACATTTAGGTTACCTATTTGTTGTATTTTGTTTTTTATTTTTTAATTTAGGTGACTATAAAGCGGTAATTATTTATATTCATTCTTTAATCATACTACACTATTATGCAGGTCTCATATTTAGCATAATGGCTTAGTAGTCTGCTCAGATGTCTCCACAGCACTCATGGTACAAGTTCAAATACCAGCCAACCTACCATCCCCCAGCTGTGTTTATTTTTTCAGTGCACAAGCAAATTAAAATGAACAAACAAAAAAATGTAATCTGCCCATTAGTTAGTGTGTGGTGTTTGGAATTTCACACCATAATAGTATTGAATACTTACATATCATTGCATGCATTTGAAGAGTTAATATAATAGAATCAGCCAAATTTAAAGTGCATTGGCTAATTGGCATTCACCTATTTTCAGCATATGCTGCTTTGGCTAATTGGCTAATAGTCATTTGCTTTTTTTCACCAATTCAATCTTTTAGCATTTCTCTGTGGGATTTGAACCCATGAGTTCTTCAAGGTAGAAGTGCTGACCGCTAGCCTATTGGGTGTAGCACAGTCATACATAGAAAATACATAGAAAATACATTCACTAGTGTTTGATGTTTCTTCTCCCCGAGCTGTCTCTCCTGCTGTCACCATCTTCTCCCGCTGATGTGTTCTTCAGCGCAGCTGGTTACCCACTAATAAAAAAAAAGCCGCTCTTCTTGTGGCGGTCTTCTGTGGCCATCCGATAATGTCACCCGGAGAGTCCGCTCCATGGCTATGTAAGAGACGCCACACAGCGGGTGACAACAAAGCGGAGGAAGACCACCATGGAAGAAGAGCAGCTTTTTTTTATTAGCGGGTAACCAGCGGTGCGGAAGAACACAGCAGATGGCGGCGGCAGGAGAGACGGCTCTGGGAGAATACAGCTCGGGGAGAAGATGGAGGAGGGAGAGACAGCGTCTGGAGAAGATGGCTCAGGGAAGAAGACAGCTCGGAGCTATTCTACAATAAAGGACCTGTCAAAAACCGGCTATTAATTTTTTTATATTTCACTGCTTTTTTTGGTGAATGGGTAGGGGTAAAATGTACCCCATACCTATTCACATAGGGGGCAGGATCTGGGAGCCCCCTTGTTAAAGGGGGCTTCCAGATTCTGATAAACCCCCTGCCTGCAGACCGACAACCACCGACCAGTGTTGTTGGGAAGAGGCCCTTGTCCCCATCAACATGGGGAAAAGGTGCTTTGGGGCATGTGGCCTGGTAAGGTTCAGAAGGGGAGCGTGCGCACTCGTCCCCCCCTATCCTGACCTCCAGGCTGCATGCTCAGGTAAGGGTCTGGTATGGATTTTGGGGGCCCCACATCAAATTTATTTTACATTTTGGTGTGGGGTTCCCCTTAAAGTCCATACTGAAGGGCCTGGTATGTACTGGGGGGACCCTACGACATTTTTTTCCTTGAATTTTGGAATTCCATACCATATTATTGAATAAGTACATACCATTGCATGCATTTGAAGAGTTAAAATATGGAATAAAGCAAGCTGATGTGCTTTGCCTAATTATGCTTCTGAGTACAATGCACACTTCTAGGAGGTGATGCTGTCAGTGGGATTTGAATTCATGGCTTGAACTTTTGGGGGCATCAGGGTATACTGCTATGCTACAGAGCTGAGCACTTACCTACAGAGAAAATACATTTACTATTGTTTGATTCAATACAATGTTTTGCATTTCAGGCATTAATATTATAGTAACAACCATGCTCGTGCCGATGTGGCATTGGCTAATAGGCATTTGCCTCTTTTCAGCATATGCTGCTGAGTACAATGCAAGCTTTCAGTAGGTGATACCATCTGTGTGATTTTCAGCCATTTGAGCACAATTATTTTGAGAACATATGTTTACTAGTGTTTGATGGTGGGACTACTTTATATTCTAGGTATAAAATAGTACTCAGCACAGTGACTTAGGCACCTTTCACACTTGTGCGACCTGAAAGTTGCAAGATTTTAATGCGACTTTAAGCAATGCCTGTGTAATCTTGAGGTCTATGGACACAGGAGTCGCAGGGAAAGACACGCAACTTTCCCATGATTTTGCATCAGCAATTTTGCCGCAATTCCAGGGAATGCCTGTGTAAACTTGAGGTCTATGGACCTCAACTCGCATCAAAGTCAGACCAAAGTAGTACAGGGACTACGTTGAAGTCAGTGTTACTTGAAGTCGCACAGATATGAATGGTACACATTAAAAATCATGGGGTATGACTTGTCATACGACTCTGATGTCCAAAGTCGCACAAGTGTGACTCAGGCCGACTTTGTCAGTGATTTCAGAGACATCAGTGCACTTTCCTGCACAGATGTCTAGTGAAATCACATAGGTCTCAACTGTTCTCCTTTAAGAAGGTGTCCTATGCCTACCTACTTTTGCTAATAGGTGTCCCTTATACCCATCTCAAAAAGTTGGGAGGTAAGAAATCGCCGCCCCCTGAAGTCGCCCAAAGTAGTGCAGGAACTACTTTTGAGAATCGTTGTGGCGTCGCACCAATTTGGACAGTTCCATTGCCATCAATAGGCGTCAATTTGGCCTACAATTTGACATGTCAATTCAGACCTATGTGAACATGGGTGAAGTTGCATAGATATTAGAGCTGCACGGTTCTGGCCAAAATGAGAATCACAATTTTTTTGCTTAGAATAAAAAGATCACGATTCTCGCAACGTAAAAGCTTTCACATTATCCCACAAAAAATTGGGCTAACTTTTCTTTTTTTTTTTTTTAATTCATTAAAGTACTTTTTTCCAAAAAAAATTGCATTTGAAAGGCGCAAATACAGTGTGACATAAAATATTGTAACAACCACCATTTTATTCTCTAGGGTCTCTACTAAAAAAATATATATAATGTTGGGGGGTTTTAAGTAATTTTCTAGCAAAAAAAAAAAAATGATTTTAACCTGAAACCAACAAATGTCAGAAAAATGTTTAGTGTTTAAGTAGTTAAACTTTCCTCACTTACACAGAATTCTATTTAATTGACAAATTCTTACAAGGTTTCTAGTTAAGTTCACTGATAAAGAATGTTCTAATTCTTGGCAGACTTCCTGGTTTTTCGGCTGTGGCTTCAGAAGAGCAGAGAGAGTTCTTTGCATAGCAAGAATCGTGAAACTCTTTTTTCAAGATCGTAAAGGGGAAAAAAAAAAATCACGATGACGATTAATCGTGCAGCTCTAATAAATATGCATGGAAATCAAGGGGGACAACTTTTCATGTGACTCTGAGGTCCAAAGCTCCATGAAAAGTCACCCAAGTGTGAAAGTAACCTAATGCGATTAATTGATAACACCTTTGAATAAGGCCCCATTTGCACTTGTGCGACCTTAAAATTGCACAGCTTTGTCATGACTTGAAGCAATGTCTGTGTAATCTTGTGGTGTATGGACCTCAAATTGCATCAAAGTCAAACCAAGGTAGTGCAGGGACGAATTTGCTACACCTTCAGGATGCACAAGTGACAATAGGGCCAAATTCAAAGGTGTTATCCTTGAATCTCATTCACACTGCTGCGACCTGAAAGTCACACTATTTTGCTGCCACTTTGCCGCTACAACTTGACCCCAACTTCTGGGAATGCCTGTGTAATATTGTACCTGATATACCTCAAGTCACACCAAAAGTAGTACAGGGACTACTTTGAAGTTGGTGCGACTTAAAGTAGCACAGATATGAATGGTTGTCATTGAGAATCATGGGGTACAACTTGTCATGCAACTCAGAGGTCCAAATTTGCTGGAAAATTCGCCCAGCTGTGAAACAAGTCATATATATTTTAATAAAAGGAGCTCTCATTTATACTTGCATAGTCCTTACTGATTTACATCAGCAGAACAAATGCAGGAAGTGATGTGTGCACATGGGACGGAAGCAAATGTGTGGTGATGCCAAACAAATCAATGAACCCCACCCACACCAAATCTAACTATGACATCCACCCCCGCATTGATTAAGTACAAGTACATATCCTACACTTACCCGGCCAATAAGCAACACCTCCTCTCTGCTAAAGAGACCTCGCCATGTCCACCTAGATGGAAATCCTGACCAGCACAGGAACTTCCGGGTGAATACAATGACTAATTTCCAGGTCAGAAGGTGAAACCACGCTTTTGATTGCAGCTGCGAATATTTGATCTCAACCATGATTAGTATTTTTTATTTTCAGATATGCAAATTTGTATTTCTACATATATTTGAAGGTAAACTTAAGGGAGTTTGATAAGAAATGGTGTCCCTGGGTTAGCAGCAGGTGAATTACAAAGACAAAAGGCCCAGTTTGAGCCCTGGTTCACACTGACAGCAGGAGGAAAGCGTTCAGCTGAACTCCCACAATTTCATTCCTGCATGTCAGTCCCGACTGTGGGGGCAACATCAGAGACATCAGTGCAGATTTCTGCACCAATATCAATACAAATCGCACCAATTAGAACAGTGCAATTGCCACAGATTTGACATGTCAAATCACACCAATGTGAACCAGAGCTGACACATTCAAACACTGCCTATCCACCAGCTGAATTCATTACCTGCAATTCTCCACAGCTGTTAATGATAAAAGGTGGAATCTTTATATATAACTTGCAGTTGTGCAGAAGCCTAGGTTTACATTGGAGCGATTGGTCATGCTATTTGAGAGATCAAATCGCATGACTATTGGCAATGGCACTGTTCCAATCGATGCAACATTTTTTTGTGGCACCCCATCAATTTGCTAAAGTAGTTCCTGCACTACTTTTGCCGATTTCAGGTGCGACTTCAATAGACATTTGTGTATGAAGCCACCTGAAATCACACTGACCTTGCTACTTTGAAATCGTGCTACTTCAAGTGAAGTAGCGCAATTTCAAAGTAGCATGTGAACCAGGGCAAAGAGATTTGTTTTTTGGTGCACAAATACATATTGAAATAAAATATAAAAGAGATATTGCACTTTCCCAAAACCACCACCCACAAAAACTGAAGAGAAAGAAAAGTAGAAGGAAAACACACACACACACACACACACACACACACTTTTATTTTACCAGCAGAAAAAAAATAAAATTACATTTACTAGCTTCAAAAAAATTTGGACAGGATATATGGTGCTACATTTAGCAACAAAATTTTAAGGGCCCTGCTCATAGGAGCTTACAATCTAAAATTAGACAAAACCTTAGAGTGGACACAGCTTTAATTTCAGTGTATAACGGGCAACACATCACATTATCTGCAAGA
Source organism: Lithobates septentrionalis (assembly GCA_037952835.1). Classification (NCBI taxonomy): domain Eukaryota; kingdom Metazoa; phylum Chordata; class Amphibia; order Anura; family Ranidae; genus Lithobates; species Lithobates septentrionalis. The sequence continues at coordinate 3,452,575 of JBBDGP010000333.1, forward strand.
TTATAGAAACATACTTAACAGTCATTCTTACAAAGCATTCCAACATATTGCAAAAGACTTATTCAAAACACCCACCCCCAGCCCACAATCCACACATACATACATTGATGACCATGTTCTGCTGGAAGCTGCATTTCGGTGTACACGATTAAACGAGATCAAAAATAGCAGGTCAGCAGATGCTTCCAAACGATGTTTGCATGATCAGACAGGAACAATACACGCACAACATTGACAGCATGGCCACATAAACCCACTTTTGATTGAAAAAATGCACAAGAATTTCATCAAATCTCCCAATATCATTCCTTCTCCATCACAACAAAAAACCTGACCTTCTCAGGCCAAACGAACCCCCCCTACTTCAGGCCTTTATATAAGAGAGGTTGTATTGTTAGCACACTGACACACCCAATAGAAGTACACGCCCAGCAGTATCTTTCAATCTGTCTCTTCATGTATGTCTAAAGTGATTGCACCTGATGAGCAGGGACACATAATAGTATTTGCAACTTTGTTAGCCTTGGCTATGTGCATCAAATCTCCAACTACAGGACAACGATCAAAGTCCATTTGCATCCACATAAACAAAGCAACAGTTTTCTAAGCATATGTACCTGTGCAGTGTAAACTCTAAAATTTGAAATGTCCAAGTCCCTGGGCATGATTAGTGCTAATAAACATTAACATCAGTCCCTGGCTGCAATGAGCTTCCAATATAAAGTCCAAAATTAACTTTCTTACATTAGAACCTATTTCGACAGGAGACAAATAAGATGCCAGCATGTCTTTAGATTGTGGTGAGAAACCCACACAGGGAGAACATATAAACTTCAACACAAGCATTAGCATGTTGGAGAATTGAACCAACATCCCAGGTGCTGCTAGACAGAACTGCTACCCACTTAGCCACCAGGCAGCACCAAGCATGTTCTCTGCATCTCTGTGGTGTGAACCAGCCCTAAGTCCATAGCCATGCTCAGTGTCACAAGCAATATACAATATATTGGCCTAAGTATTGGGATGCCTGCCTTTAAACACACATGAACTGTAATGGCATCCCAGTATTAGTATTGGGCTCAAAACTCATTTGGCCCACCCTTTGCAGCTATAACAGCTTCAACTCCTCTTGTCCACAAGGTTTAGGAGTGTGTATTTGGGAATGTTTGACCATTCTTCCAAGTGCATTTGTGAGGTCAGGCACTGATGTTGGACGAGAAGGCCTGACCTACAGTCTCCTCTCTAATTTATCCCCAAGGTGTTCTGTTGTGTTGAGGTCAGGACTCTGTGCAGGCCAGTCAAGTTCCTCCACCCCAAAATCACTCATCCATTTCTTTATGGACCTTGCTTTGTGCACTGGTCCAAATGATTTGGTGGAGGGGGATTATGGTGCGGGGTTGTTTTTCAGGGGTTGGGCTTGGCCTCTTAGTTTCAGATAAGGGAACTCTTAAGGCGTCAGCATACCAAGACATTTTGGACAATTTCATGCTCCCAACTTTGTGGGGACAGTTTGGGGAAAGCCCCTTCCTGTTCCAACATGACTGCACACCAGTACACAAAGCAAGGTCCATAAAGACATGGATGAGCAAGTTTGGGGTGGAAAAACTTGACTGGCCTGCACAGAGTCCTGGCCTCAACCCGATAGAACACCCTTTGGCTGAATTATGCCCCGTACACACGGTCGGATTTTCCGATGGAAAATGTCCGATCAGAGCGTGTTGTCGGAAATTCCGACCGTGTGTGGGCTCCATCGGACATTTTCCATCGGATTTTCCGACACACAAAGTTGGAGAGCAGGAGATAAAATTTTCCGACAACAAAATCCGTTGTCGGAAATTCCGATCGTGTGTACACAAATCCGACGGACAAAGTGCCACGCATGCTCAGAATAAATAAAGAGATGAAAGCTATTGGCCACTGCCCCGTTTATAGTCCCGACGTACGTGTTTTACGTCACCGCGTTTAGAACGATCGGATTTTCCGACAACTTTGTGCGACCGTGTGTAGACAAAACAAGTTTGAGCCAACATCCGTCGGAAAAAATCCTAGGATTTTGTTGTCGGAATGTCCGAACAAAGTCCGACCGTGTGTACGCCCTATTAGAGTAGAGACTGCAAGCCAGGCCTTCTCATCCAACATCAGTGACTGGCCTCACAAATGCACTTCTGGAAGAATGATCAAACATTCCCATAGGCAGACTAAACCTTGTGGACAGCCTTCCCAGAAGCTGTTCTAGCTGCAAAGGGTGGGCCAAATCAAATTTTAACCCTACGGACTAATGCTGGCCATACACTATACGAAAAATCGGCCGAAAAATCGTTCGAATGGACACTTCGTTCGTTTTTCGGCAAGTTAGTGGGTACAAATCGATAATCGTTTGTGACGTTTTTGTGGGAAAAAAACGAACGGCATGTTTGGAAAATTTCTGCCGAACGTACGATAAATTGCAAGGTTAATGTGTTTCCCGTCCGAACTTTCTGCACTAGGTATATGTAAAAAAACGAACACAAAATTATTTATTCATGTCCACTGAACAGATTATCGGTCATTATATGATGGCACGATCGTTTGCGGTCACGGTCGAACGTTCGTTTTTCGAAAAGGGGTTCGGACGATTTTCTGTATAGTGTATGGCCAGCATTAGACTGGGCTGCCATTAAAGTTCACGTGTGTGTAAAGGCAGGCGTCCCAATACTTTTGGCTATATAGTGTATCTGGAAAAGACTTACAATGGTGGTGGGACCCTCCTACACATAACTACTACAATTAGACATAGTTATAGGACCTGGGAGATGAGACAACTTCTCTACATCCCTCAGAGATACTAAGCAGAAGTTCTAACCTCTAAGCCATGGAGCTGCCACGTGTGAGACCCTCCTACACATAACTACACATAAATACACATAAAAACACATAAATACTGCATTTCTATGGACATACAGGTGATGGAATTACATTACTCAAGAGTTATTCTTCTTGATTTATTCTGTGATATTTGGTGTTTTTTTGTGGGTGAGAGTAGAATATTACCCTCAGATTTTTGGGAATTACATTTTGATTTCTGATGTTGGTACACATATCACATTGTTTGGGCTCAAATTATGAACATTTGGAAATAATAAAAAGCACAAAAAATTGTGATTCATTTTAAATTTTCATCAGCAATGGTATTGTTTGTGGATTGTAAAGACACCTGTGTGAGTTTGGGGTAAAGATGGTTGTGAGATGAAGAGTAACAAGTGAAAGTGACAGAGAAAGATATATTTTACCAAAACATCAAAACATTCCACATTGTAGCATTATTAATATCAAAATATTTTAAGTAGAAGCAACAATGTTGCAAAGGAAAATTTATTTCACAGAAAGATACATTTCATCTCAACATTAAAAGGTTTTTTTGTGAAAGTTAGAATTGTTCCATTAGAATCAATGACTGAAACTTCATTTGGACTAAATTAGAGCAGATTTTAACTCCCAAAAAATGCTCTCTAATTAGCTCTCATTTTGGTATTTACTATAGCTCCAGGTAAAAAAGACACTTGAGTTAAAATGAGAGTTTTTTTCAGGTCTGAGCATGCTCAGTTGTGTTGGCACCTAGTTGTCCAAAACGGGGAATTTTTCACTTTTCAGACTTATAAAGATATTTCAGTGTAGAAATCACTTTTTCACACAGCAGATAATCTTTAAATAATATACCGCATATTTCAGTACCATTTAGGCAATTATATCATGGTCTAAACATTATTTCCATGTGCAATTCTCTAGGTTTTAGCAGAGTAAGGGTTTGGGCGCTATTTAGTTTCAGGGAGCTATAGTAAATTCGATTTTGAGAGTATTTTCTCACCAGCGCTATAGTGAATACCGTTTTAGCGCGAATTAGCGCTATTAGCGCTAATTTGCGCTAAATTGCTGTGAATTAGCGCTAATTTGCGGCAATTTGCGCGAATTAGCGCCATAGCGCTATAGTAAATGACCCCCAGTGTGTCAACATGTGCTATCTGCCATCACAGGATATCAATGTATGCATTTTGTGAGTGCAACCCCTTCCTTGCAACTCAAGTAGCTGAGAAGAAGGGGTTGCACCCCTGAAACACGTCCATTGATCCCCCATGTTAGGAGCTAGCACATGTTGACATTAGGCATGGGATCAGGAGGGAAATCCCCATTTTTACTCTTAATTTGTTTGCATCTTCAAAATTTGGCTTTCACAGGGGTGACATCACCCCATCGGATGAAGGGAATATCACACAGTTTGGACATGCTATACGACATTGCCTTCAATTTATCTACGTTGAACTTTGTAAGTTCCTGAGTTGTGTATTGTTTTATGGTTTTAAACATGCATGTTTAACACAAGAAAGGCTATTTGCAGTGTCAAAACCAAAATGTTATAACAAAAATATGTTGGTTTGTTCAAAAACCCTTTTCTAACCCACATGTGGAAAAAAACGGAATCACGCTAAAAAGGACTCGTGATCATGCATATGGCTACCAATCCACAATAGTCTTGAATTGTGTAAAAAAAACAAATTAAACACAAATTAATTAATATAGTGACAGTCCATCAAATATCCAAAATGTGAAATATTGGCAATATAAAACAAAAAGTCCATATATATCAAGTGACATGGATATCACCCATGTGATAAATAACAATCCATATAAATTGTGATTCTTGTCAAGAGTGAATAAAAGTGCTTGTTCCACCACCTTAGGTAAACATTGGCCACTTAGCAGAAACTCATGAAACTCATGGCCTTTAATAGTTGTGAAGAATGCAGCATGCAAGGATTATATGGTTAGTTTATATTCCGCCATAAGGAATAGGCGGAACCGCCTGGCCATTATCCCGAAAGCGTTCTCCACCACTCTTCTGGCTCTGGCAAGCTGGTAGTTGAAAGCCCTCTGGTCCGGGGTGAGGGTCCTTATGGCTTCAAAACGGTCGGCTGGTCAGAACGAACTAACAGAAAACAATGAAAAACAGAAAGGCCTGAGAAGGGCGAGCTGAAAATCACAAACGAGCGGACAAGAACGCACTGACAATCAAATATGTACTATAAAATACGCACTGAAAAACAAATGTAAACTGACTACACGCACTGAAAACGAGATACAAACCCACAAGCACAAACTTAAGAGCAGTAACGATCTGAAAAGCACGAGGCTGAAAAGCGCAGATCGTCTCTCACCAAACTTCTACTAACACGAGATTAGCAGAAGGAGCCCAAAGGGTGGCACACTGGCTATTGAACTTCCTTTTTATAGTGCCGTCATACATGTTGTACCTCACAGCGTTCTTGATGTTTGGAATTTCAGACAAGATTTGTGTGACCTTGTGTATGCAAGACAAGTTTGAGCCAACATCATTCGGAAAAAAACATGGACTTTATTGTCGGAATGTGCGATCATGTGTACGTGGCATAAGAATGAAGCAGACCGCTGGTTTACATTCCATTTCATTCTCTGTGCAATTGTGTCAAGGTGTTGGTAGCTAGTGTTCTGTTTAAAGTCTTAGTAGATCAAAGAGGGTAGGGGCAGCCAGGGACATGGACATGGTGTCACTCTAAAGGTTTTAGTATGTTCCACAAAAGGCAGCAGTAGGTCATGCAATGATATGAGCTTTTCCCATTCAATGTAATGCTGCACAGTGAACTGGACAGTGATCTGAGGAGGACTGTAATGCTGCACATTGCTCTTTATAGTTGGCTGAGGAGGCCTGTAATGCTCCACAGTGCTCTGAATAGTGGTCTGAGGAGGCCTGTAATGCTGCACAGTGCTCCAGACGGTGGCTGTAATGCTACACAGTGCTCTGGACAGTGGTCTGAGGAGGTCTGTAATGCTGCACAGTGCTCTGGACAGTGGCTACAATGCTACACAGTGTTCTGGGCGATGGTCTGAAGAGACCGGTAATGCTACACAGTGCTCTGGATGGTGACTGTGATGCTACACAGTGCTCTGGACAGTGGTTTGAGGAGGCCTGTAATGCTGCACAGTGCTCTGGATGGTGGCTGTAATGCTACATAGTGCTCTGGACAGTGGTCTGAGGAGGCCTGTAATGCTGCACAGTGCTCTGGACGGTGTCTGTAATGCTACACAGTGCTCTGGGCGATGGTCTAAAGAGACCGGTAATGCTGCACAGTGCTCTGGATGGTGACTGTAATGCTACACAGTGCTCTGAACAGTGGTTTGAGGAGGCCTGTAATGCTACACAGTGATCTGGACGGGGGCTGTAATCCTACACAGTGCTCTGGGCAGTGGTCGAAAGAGGCCTGTAATGCTGCACAGTGCTCTGGATGGTGGCTGTAATGCTACACAGTGCTCTGGACAGTAGTTTGAGGAGGCCTGTAATGCTACACAGTGCTCTGGATGGTACTCTGAGGAGACCTGTAATGCTGCACAGTGCTCTGGATGGTGGCTGTAATGCTACCCAGTGCCCTGGACAGTGGTCTGAGGAGGCCTGTAATGCTACACAGTGCTCTGGACAGTGTCTGTAATGCTACACAGTGCTCTGGACAGTGGTCTGAGGAGGCCTGCAATGCTGCACACAGTGCTCTGGGCAGGGGATGTAATGCTACACAGTGCTCTGGATGGTGGTCTGAGGAGGCCTGTAATGCTGCACAGTGCTCTGGGCAGTGGCTGTAATGCTACACAGTTCTCTGGACAATGGTCTGCAGAGGCCTGTAATGCTGCACACAGTGCTCTTGACGGTGGCTGTAATGCTACACAGTGCTCTAGACCGTGGTCTGATGAGGCCTGTAATGCTGCACAGTTGTCTGAGGAGGTCTGTAATTCTCCACAGTGCTCTAGGCAGTGGTCTGAGGAGGCCTGTAATGCTGCACAGTGGTCTGAGGAGGTCTTTAATGCTCCACAGTGCTCTGGACGGTGGTCTGAGGAGGCCTTTAACGCTGCACAGAGCTCTGAATGGTGGTATGAGGAGGCCTGTAAAGCTGCACAGTGCTCTTGATGGTGGTCTGAGGGGAGGCCTGTAATTCTGCAAAGTGCTCTGGGATGGTGGTCTGACTCAGAGGCCTGTAAGGCTGCACAGTGCTGGATGGTAGTCTCAGGTCTGGGGGGAGGCCTATAATGCACAGTGCTCTGGATGCCGTTGGTCAGAGGAGGCCTGTAATGCACACACAATGCTCTGGACATACTGTGGTCACTCTGAGGAGAGGTCTGTAATGCACAGTGCTCTGGATGCCGGTGGTTAGAGGAGGCCTGTAATCCACACACACACACACCCAGTGCTCTGGATGGGCAGTGGTCACTCTGAGGGGAGGCCTGTAATGCACAGTGCTCTAGATGCCGGTGGCCAGAGGAGGCCTGCAATTCTGCACAGTGCTGGATGGTGGTCTTAGGTCTGAGGGATGGCCTGTAATGCACAGTGCTCTGGATGCCGGTGGTCAGAGGAGGACTGTAATTCTGCACCGTGCTGGATGGTGTTCTCAGTTTTGAGGGATGGCCTACAATGCACAGTTCTCTAGATGCCAGTGGTCAGAGTAGACCTGTAATGTTACACAGTGCTGGATGGTGGTCTCAGGTCTGAGGGATGGCCTGTAATGCACAGTGCTTTGGATGTCGGTGGTCAGAGGAGGCCTGTAATGCACCCACAGTGCTCTGGATGGATGGTAGTCTGAGGGGAGGCCTCAGGCCTGTATTTGTAATGCACACATTTATAGCACTCTCTGCTCTGGATGGAGGAAGTAGCACTCTTGTCGGGAGGCTGCACGGTGCTGTTCTGCTCTGGGCGGTCATCTGAGGACTCAGAGGCCTGAAATGCTGGATGCATAATGCTGCCACTGCTGCTAACCGAGGCATGCTGTGGACTAGAATTGCTGGGAGTGGAAGCAGACGGAGCTCCATGGAAACCAAAATTTCTGAGGGTAAACGTCCCTGCCTCACCATTTTCATTTCGTTTTAATTTGTTAACAAAAATAGAATTGATTTCCATCATAGGTTTTTGTCAGTGGACAAAAATATGGTGTACTTTTCATTTAGTTTTCGTCTCTGAAAATTTTGCCAAAAATGTTTTCGTTGCCGAAATTAACACTGGTGCTTACAATGATCAGCTTTTATGTGAAGCATTTATCCCAAAAGGACAAAAGCTGTTACTGCTTAAAATGTATTAGCTTTAGTTTGGCTTCAATTTGTTAGCGAACATACATCAGCTAGTGCATCTAATGCTACAATCTCACCAGACTGGCAATGCTGCTGTCCAAAGTTGTCTCTGTTGCTTTTTCATCCAAAGTGCGGGCACTCTAATGCAGGAGGTGTGTTACTGCCATCAGTCTGTTGCTATTGCCTTACTGTCCAATCACAGGCTGGGGCAGGGAGATGGCCTTTCTGTGTTGCCTAACTTCAAAGATAAGTGAGGTCACTGTGCCAGCTTTTCAATTTTGCAAGTTTATGAAAATCTCAGGAGTTGGCTGGACAGAAATACAAATCTTTTGGAAGGTAAAACAGCTCCCATAATTCTTTGAAGCTGTCCTCTTTCTGCCAGTGTGGTCTTCACACCTCTACAGCAAGCCTCCTGGATGTACTGGAATTCACCTCTCACAGACTTTTCCTGTCAATAACACTGACATGGTATGTGTAATGGGTGACCAAGTTTAGGGCTGTCATAGCAACTATTCTTTCTAAGTGCAATATTACCTTGCTATCATTGTGTTCCAAGTACAGTGCTGATACTTTTACACAACATGACAGTTTTATGGCTGTACGCGTTTCCCCTGAATAGGCGTCCACTGGGATTGGAGGCATAAAAATCCCAGTTGACACTTATTCAGGGGAACGTAGGAAAAGGAGCTAGCAGTGTGGCGTTTTAGAGCACAGACCATACTGCAGGTGATCACACTATTGTGCTATTTTGTTAATTTTGTGGTAAGTGCAACTTTTTATTAAACTTTAACTGTTTAAAAAGTTAATGCACTATGAGCTTTTTTCTACCTCACCAACACGCTTACTTTTGAGCACTTCAAGCCGGTGTCTAATGTGAATCCCAGCGACTGACTAGCTGAATTACCCTGGTGGGGACACACACAAGGATACCGTTGGGATTTCTTCAGCAGCAGATGGTAAGATGGTAAGATGGTAAGATTATGGAAAGGCCCCTTTCACACTGGGGCGATGGGGGCGTCGGCGGTACAACAGCGCTATTTTTAGCGCTGCTATACCGTCGTTCTTGCAGCTGTATTCGGCCGCTAGCGGTGCGGTTTTACCCCCCGCTGGCAGCCGAAAAGGGTTAAAATCCCTCGTACAGCGCGGCTATAGCCGCGGTATTGCCGCGGTATAGCCGCGCTGTCCCATTGATTTCAATGGGCAGGAGCGGGGAAGGAGCGGTGAATACACCGCTCCTTCCCCGCTCCAAAGAAGCGGTTTGCAGGACTTTTCACCGTCCTGTCAGCGCACCGCCTCGGGCTTTCACACTGAACAAACAGCGGAGGCTGTTTAGGGGCGGTTTGCAGGCAGTATTTTTAGCGCAATACCGCCTGCAAACCGCCCCAGTGTGAAAGGGGTCTAAGTATTTGATACAATTTTCCGTATTCCTGACGCCAACATGGCAGCATACTAGTGTTAAATAACTAGCTGACAGGGTGGGTTCTACTTGTCAAACCAATCTTCTAATTAGGACGGGACAGAGGACTGAATAGTCCTTCCTACAAAGTCCCCTGATGACAAGACATCCGGGTCTACTCCGTAAAGTTTGAGTAGGTATGCTGGGATGACCATGATACGTCTCTACAGATGGACACCATAGATTCTCTGAAATGTGCTGTCTATGAGGCTACAACTGCCCTGGTAGAGTGCGCCTCCGTAGCTGACGGAGACTCGTGACCCCTTGTCCCATATGCACAACCAAGCCCGATAGAGTCCAGGCAGTAACCTCTTTTCCTTGATGATTTCCAGCTGGAATAACAAAAGGTTTATTAGATGACCTGAAAGGAGCAACTGTGGACAGTTCTGAAAATGACCAGTCCATGTGACTTTCCTGTGTGATGTTCTGAAAAGTTAGGCAATGTCCAGATATCTGTTAAATAGAGACCTGTTGCTACTTTTGTTTCAATCATTTTTATTGAAGATTTAAATGAAAGAGTGAACAGACATTGTCAAAAATCACATTCTGATTACATACAGTTGAGAGAGTTACATATCAATATTCATTCGTCAATTGTGATGAGAATAATATAACTATAACAGGTGTTGAAGGTAAGATAAGGTGTGTGGATTATTATCCCCATGTACCCCGTATGGGCTCATGCTGTAGCATGGGTGGTTGTGGTAACCTTCATTCCCATAGTGTAAAGACATTTTAAACAGTAATCGTTTAACAACTTAGAATATCATTAACCATTCGTACGAAAGGAAGTTAATAACTCAGAAGTTTAGGTTGTATAACTTCAAGTGTAGGAATGTGTTGGAACGTATCTTGTCTAGAGTACTTATCGAACTTGAGTATAATTATGAGAGCTATTCGTACTTGTACGGAACTGTATGTAACGTGTAGTAGAGATAGTAGAAAGTAAGGTAGTTGGGGATAAATAATAGAAAGAAGAAAAAAGGGTGGGTGGGTGAGGGAAGGGGGCAGGAGGAGTAGTGGATGAGGGTAGAGAGCATTGTCATATATTGAGTGAAGAGAACAATGTGGATCGAGTATGTGTAAGTAGTATCAGAAAATTATCAGGTAAGTTTTTGTGCGTACCAATTTGACCAGGGTTGCCATAGTTTGTGAATTTTTCCATAAGAGGGTTTTCCCTTTGAAATAATTAGTTCATATGCGAAGTGGGAGTGAACTAGTGTTATGACTTCTGTCAATGTTGGGGATAAGTTTGTTTTCCATCTTCTAGTTATGAGTAACCTAGTAGCTAGAAGTATGTGTGTGATTACAAGTCTAAAAGGTGGTGGCAATAGTTCAGTGTTCAAGTTCAGTATGGCCAGTTGTGGAGTGAGTTTGATGGGAAGGTGACAGATGTCTTGTATAATGTATTCCACCTCTTGCCAGAGGGTTTTTAAGACTGGACACGACCATAGAATGTGAGATAAGGTACCTATGTGGTCACATTCCCTCCAACATTTGGATGAGGATTGTGGATGAAATTTGGCCATTCTCTGTGGCGTTAGGTACCATCTTAGGTGTATTTTATGCATTAATTCCCATAGAGAGGTGCAGCTAGTGGATTTGTATGTGGATTGAATTGCCTTTTGCCATTGTTGTTCTGAGAACTGTAGATGCAATTCTTTTTCCCAGTCTGTGTATGGTTTAGATTTTAGGAATACTGTTTTTTCCTGCAGAGTAGAGTATATTAGTGAGGTGCCTTTGGCAGGTGTGTTATTGGAGAAGTAGTAGTTCCACATTTTGAGTGGTAATTCTCCTTCTAATCGTGGGTGAGCCGATAGGCATTGTTGAATTCTGGTACAACTAAAGAAGTCTGTGGGGGGTGCTTGGTATTGAGATTGTAATTGGGTAAAGGGTTTATGCAGTATCTTAGCTCTGAGGTCTGTGGTATGAGGGTTTTGGTCTGTTATCCATTTGGGAATAGTCAAATCAGGTGACAGTAATTGTAGGGTTTGGATAGGTATTGGAATGCTTTTGGTTGGTAATTGGGACCATTTCGCGGAGTGTAGTATTGTCCAAGCCCTAACCGAAGCTTGTATGGTTGGCGAATATAGTCGAAGATTTGGGCGTTTGGTTGTAGTGCTGAATAACCAGTATTTAAGGTTGGGCCCTGGAGTCATGTTGTTTTCAATGTTTCCCCATAATGTAGTAGTGTGCGTGCTTACCCATTCCTTCATTTGAGATAGAACGGTAGCTAAATAATAATCTTTAATATTTACGTATCCCAGGCCACCCGCCAGTTTATGTTTAGTAGTTTTGAGATGACTACATCTAGGCTTCTTACTTTGCCAAATGTAGTGGTGTAAAATTGATTGTAGAGATTTGATGTATGTATTGGTAAGTGGTATAGGAAGAGTGCGGAATGTGTAGAGCAATCTAGGGAGTATGAGCATTTTAAAGGCTGCTAGCCTACCAGTCCATGAAAATTCAAATTTTGAAAGTTTGGAGGTTTCTTTAATAAGCATCATTTTCAGTTCGGTGTAGTTATTGGTGAAGAGGTTTCTGGTGCATTTAGTAAGTGTGATTCCTAGATATGATATACCTGTATCTGCCCATGGATATGTATAGAAGTTTCGTAGAAGGTTGCTGGTTATGGCATCTAGACCTAGGTCCAGAATATATGACTTATTTTCATTTACCTTATAGTAAGAAATGGTACTAAATTTTTGTAGTACAGATTGTATCGAAGCCAGGGAGGATATAGGGTTGGTTACCATTATGATGACGTCGTCAGCAAACAGGTTGATCTTATGTTCTAATTTACCAATTTTGAATCCTGTGATGGATTTATTTATTCTAATATGTTCAGCCAGTGGTTCCATCATTAAGTTGAAGATTATGGGTGATAAGGGGCAGCCCTGACGAGTGCCATTAGAAATTGGAAATGGTTTAGATAGCATCTCAGAGGTATAAACCTGGGCTGAAGGTTTAGAATATAAGGCCATTATAGCGGAAAGAATGGGACCTTGGAGGCCGAATTTAAGGAGTGTAGATTGGAGATAGATCCAATTGACTCTATCAAACGCCTTCTCTGCATCTAGTGATAGAAGCAGAGAAGGCGTTCGCTCAGACTCAGCATGGTGGATTATATTAATGATTCTACGGGTTGCATCAAACGTTTGCCTACCTTTTGTGAACCCGGATTGGTCAGGGTGGATCAGTGAGGGCATAATGTTTACTAATCTGGATGCTATGAGTTTTGCATAAATTTTTGTATCAATGTTCAGTAGCGATATGGGTCTAAAGTTTTGCGGTGAGGTAGGGTCCTTGCCTGGCTTCGGCAATGTAATGATTAAGGCATTTAACATTTCCTGTGGGAGAGAAGAGGAGGAGGCAGCGTCGTTGCACATTTGGGCCAAAAAAGGGGCTAGAATTGTACGGAATTCTTTATAATACTCTCCAGTGAGACCATCTGGTCCTGGGGATTTGTTGGATGGTAGGGCTGTGATGGTATTTAATACTTCTATTGGGGAGAATGGAGCATTAAGTATTGTTAGTTGCTCTGGGGAAACTTTGGGGAGATTAATTTCTGTCAAAAAGTTTTCTATATCTTTTGAGCAAGGTTGACTTATAGTGGAGTCATTTTTTAGATTATAGAGTGTTTCGTAATAATGGCTAAACGCTTCTGCTATGGCTTGGGGGTCTATCACTTTTTGTCCCGTGGAGGGATGGTAGAGGTGAGATATCTTGCTTTTAATATGATGACCTTTGATTCTGACTGCCATGGCTTTCCCTGCCTTATTCCCAGTGGAGTAGTGGTTAGCCTTAAATCTTTTCTGTTTTTTTTCATATGTGTCTAGTAGTAGGTTTCTTAATTCTTATCTAAGAAGTACAAGTTTTTCTCTAAGGGCAGGATCAGGGTTGATTTGGTTTTGGGCCTCTGTTGTTTAATTTGGGAGGTGATGGTGTCTAGACGCTGTGATCTCCTCCTCTTCTCTCTAGCTCCTATTTGAATAAGAATTCCTCGGATGACCGCTTTATGAGCGTTCCATAAAATAGTGTTGCTTGATGTCGATCCTTGATTCAGCTCAAAAAATTCTTCTAGCTGTTTACGGATAGTAATTGAGTGTTCGGGTGATTAAATAATTGAAGCGTTGGCTCTCCATAACTTCGTACGTGAGGAAGCAGGCAATGACTCAAGGGTTATAGATATTGGTGCGTGGTCAGACCACGTTATCGTATCTAAAGATGATGCAGAAATTTTTGGCAGGGTCCACTTGTCGACTAGGAAGTAGTCGATTCTGGTGTATGAGTTGTGTCGATGGGAAAAGAAGGAGTAGTCTCTCTCAGTGGGGTGGTGGCATCTCCATACATCATATAGGTCATTGTTTCGTAGGAACTGTCCCATAGGTGAAGTAATTCTAGTTTTGCGAGAGGAGGTATCTAGAGTATTGTCCGGAACTATATTGAAATCACCGCAGATTATGAGGTTTCCTTGGCGAAATTTGGCGAGTTTGGGCATCAACTTAGAGAGGAATCTAATTTGATTAGTGTTGGGCGCATACACCGTTACAATAGTGTATCTAGCATTGTCCAAGGTACAATCTAGGGCCAAATATCTGCCATCTTCATCAATTAAGCTGTTGTGGAGCGTAAAATTGATTGTGTGTTTGAATGCAATTAGAACTCCATTTTTCTTAGTGGGGCCTGGAACATGGTAGATATTGGGGAAGGATTTGTTATTGCAGTGTGGCATTGCAGATTTTTTAAAGTGTGTTTCTTGAACACAGATGATGTCACATGAAGATTTTTGGGCTGTCTTCCATAAGGAAGCTCTTTTGACCGGATGCTTTAGTCCTTTGGCATTTAGCGAGAGGAATTTGGGCATCTTGGTGGGTGGTGTAGGGTAGAATATGTGGTAAGTTTTTACTCACAGTTAGTAGTTGGGTTCTTCTATGTAGAAAGATCTGGTGGTCGTGGTACTCGTGTCCTTTTTTCTTCCGTGCGCTCTCAGGAGAGAAGAGATGTTGGTTAAAGGAAACTTTAGGGTGAGGAGAAAATAAAGTGAGTTAGGAAGAAAGGGTAAACAAAACGTAAGAACTGACAGCAGTTAATTAAAACTGGTACTGCTGTGATGTTGTGGGGTGTAAGTTCGTGGAGCAATTGCAACGAGCAAGGCATCCGACCGGAGATGAGATAAAGTGGGTCATGTGCGATCCCACTATTCAGGTATAGGTTAGTGCTTAACGGAGTGACGGTTATCGTTGGGATGCGGAGAGTTTCCTCTGCGGTTTAGTTGAGCTGAGTTGGGTGGGTCCGGGATAATTCCCCATATGTGGAGTAATTTGAGGCCTTCCTCCACTGTGGAGATGTTATGCTTGGTTCCATTCTTGGTGACTATGATCTTGGTAGGGAAGCCCCATTGATAGGGGATCTTGTGGTTGTTGAGTGGTTTGGTAATAGTATTTAGTTGTCTCCGTAACTGGCGGGTGTGCTGTGAGAGGTCAGCGTATAGTTGTAGATTAGTATACGGGGCAGGTAACTGTTCCAGGTGTCTTGATTTGAATAGAAGTTGGTCTTTAGCGTGAAAAAAGTGAACTCTCATCAGGGTATCACGTGGGACTTCAGCCGGGAGATGTGGGGGTTTAGGGAGGCGATGGATGCGATCGATTATGGTTTCCATGGGGGTGAGATCTGGCAGGAGCGTGGAAATTAATTTCCTCGCATATGCGTTTAAATCATGCGGTAGTATAGATTCAGGGACCCCTCTGATCTTTACATTGTATCAGGAGAGTGAGGATGTGGGGTTATTTGCAGTTCATCCTCTTCAGGAAGATCTGTGTAGGCCGCCGAATTCCTGCATTCAGGGCCGCGGGCGCCATCTTGGATTTTCGGCTGTGTGTAGTAATCTGTCAGTTTCTTAGGCTGACGGTATTCTTTCCATTTGCGGTTCATCACGGATGATGTAAGGGAGGAATCCAATGCTCTGATGTTCTGAGCAGTCGCTGGGGTATACCAGAATAGCGGGGATGTCGGTGTATAGTCCGGTCGGTGCAGGAGCTGTGTCACTACACGTCCATCTTGCTCGGCAGTTGGCCACGCCCCTACCTGTTGCTACTTTTGATGCAAGATGTTCTACAAGACCCAACTCTACTCCTGGAAAGAAAAATAAATATTTTTTTTTCTTTGAAGCTCCAAGAGCTTGAATCTCAGACAACCTTCTGCTTAAAGTCCTTGCAATAGATACTGCCTTGTAGGTAATGGCCCAAACCGAACACTGCTCTGTTGGAACAAACTGTTGAACTGACATAAGATCCAGCAACACCAATAGATCTCTTTTCCTTGGTGACCGAATCCTCACGACTGACTTCAAAAGTTGGGCAAGCTGAGGGATTCTTGGCCCATTTAAATGTGTTATTGCCGATATAGCCAACACTTGCAAGCTCAATGAGGATAGGCTAAGGCTCATGTCCAATATGGCCTAGAGGAAGTATAGAACAGCTGTCACTGGAGGGGCAGTAGGTTCAATTTCTCGGCCTACCGAGCAAACCTAGTCATAGATGTTGTAAGTAGAGTGCCTTCTTGCACACAACAAGGTAAAGATCACTCTGGAGCGGATCTGGAGCAACCTGAGTTGCCCAGCCTCCCCTTTTAGCACCCATGCTTGCAGCCCCAGTCTGCATATGTTGTGGAGGGGAAATGTCTTCTGTATCCTGAAATAAATGGCCAGGGAAAACTGAGGGCTTCCTGGCCAATATGGAGGATTGGCTGTGGCAACTATGTTCTCCCTTGACAAACTCATGAGGAATCTCATTACGAGAGAAAATATATAGGCTAGATTGCAGCCCCAAGGAGAGACCAGAGTATCTGCCCCCTGCGCCTTGGGGTGCGGAAACAAGGTCAGACATACCAAAAGTTTGTGATTACTTTGGGAAGCGAAGAGAGCTGTCTGTGGTAGGCCTTACCTGTGGATCAGCTCAGAGAAGACCCACTCGTTGTGCTCTGGGCAGCTTGCACGATAGTCGGTCTGCCTGTGTGTTCAATAATCCGCTGGGAGGTAAACTGCTTCCGGAATTTGCTGGTGGTCTTCTATCCCAGATGTTATGGGTTTCACCCCTCTCAATAGCATATTGCTGCAAGTTCCTCCCTGGAGCTGAATATAGGCAACTGCTGCCCTGTTGCTTAATTGCAAGGAGATTGGTCTTACCTTGATTCGTGTAGCAAGGCCAAAGTGCTAAAAGGGCTGTCTGAATTTCCAGCGCAATTGAGACTACCTTCCTTGGCTGGGATCTCTGCTTGCCTTGACCGACAGTCCCTCGCAGTGCACCTTCCAAGCTGTCTTGCAGACATGATTCGTAACAATTATCTAGTCTTATGCCCCGTACACACGGTCAGATTTTCCGATGGAAAATGTCCGATCGGATCGTGTTGTCGGAATTCCGACCGTGTGTGGGCTCCATCGGACATTTTCCATCGGATTTTCCGACACACAAAGTTGGAGAGCAGGAGATAAAATTTTCTGACAACAAAATCCGTTGTCGGAAATTCCGATCGTGTGTACACAAATCCGATGGACAAAGTGCTACGCATGCTCAGAATAAATAAAGAGATGAAAGCTATTGGCCACTGCCCCGTTTATAGTCCCGACGTACGTGTTTTACGTCACCGCGTTCAGAACGATCGGATTTTCCGACAACTTTGTGCGACCGTGTGTAGACGAAACAAGTTTGAGCCAACATCCGTCGGAAAAAATCCTAGGATTTTGTTATTAACTGTGCTAGATCCTGTTTCCTCCCTTGCATGAAGAACCCTAGTTGAAACTTGAGCAGGTGCCCATGTGCCCAAGGAATCATTGGTATGCATGGCGACATTATGCCCAGATGACTGAGGCACTGAGAAGCCATCAAACAAGCGGAAGTATCTGTCTTCAGAATTCTGTTCCTGAATGTCACCACTTTCTCTGATGGAAGCAAAACAAAGGAACTAGCAGAGCACCCCCAGGTACACTAATGCCCTGTACACACGGTCGATTTTCCGACGGAAAATGTGCGAATGGAGCTTGTTGTTGGAAATTCCGACCATGTGTGGGGTCCATCAGACTGTTTCCATCGGAATTTCCGACACACAAAGTTTGAGAGCAGGCTATAAAATTTTCTGACAACAAAATCCGTTTGCGTGCCATGCATGCTCAGAATAAATTCCGAGACGGAACTGCTTGGTCTGGTAAAATTAGCGTTCGTAATGGATATAGCACTTTCGTCACGCTGCAATGTTTTAAACTGTTTAATGCAGCACACTCTCTTCTTCTTTATAATGCTAGGAGAATGAGAATTGTTTTGCTGCTCATATTCACACAGAGTTCTCACAAACTTCTTTTCTTTATTATTTCTCGTGATTTCATGAATATAATATTTTTATTTGTCACATCTCCCAAAAAGAATTACATTTTTTGATGTTTTTAGGTTTTGTTTTTTTGTTTTTATTTTTTGAAATCCTGATCTCCTGTTATTTTTTGTGAAGCGCACCACCCCCGTAGGAGCTGCTAGTTAGTTTGTTCCTTTTCGCCAGTCCCCCTTCCTTGAACTGATGACACAGCAGACAGTCTTAAACAAATAAACGTGAACTTTATTCTTTCCATGAGTGCATCACTGAAAAGAATGTGAGTAGATCCTCCAGAAATATGAGCTGCCTTCATAAACTTAGTTTCCTGTAATGGTCTGCATATCTTCTCCCTCCCTGTTTACTACTACTTCCCAACCGCACAGCATCCAAATTTAGGTCCAAAGAACAATACTCTGAATAGAGTTCTTAGACTGACTGTTAGGACTTCTCCCGGGTGATAACTATTTAAGACTCCACGGTCAGCTCCTTAACACCATCAGTCTTTGGAATTACTGTTCCCCTGGGTTTACACTAACGTGTACCTCTGAGCAACAGTCCATGTTTGCCATAGGGGGTCCTCTCCCAGTCCTTCTTCTGTAGGTAGTAGCAGCCTCCTCCTGTTACATGTTTCAGATTCCTTCTGTTATCTCCTCCATTTCTCCTCCTGTTAAGGCACGTTCCCCTCCCCGGAGGGGAGAGCTTTTAAACTGCACCAGCTTCTACATACTGTCTTCCTCTGCCATTCTTTTCCCATCAGCCAGCCCACCTTTGAGCATGTGACCCACAGTTTATATAGGCCTGAAAGCCCCTGCCCATTCAAATTAATGATTGGTTCAGAGTGACCCATACAACTAACTACAGCCTGTTCCAAATTTACCTGTCTTCCAGCACCTCTCACTGGACAAACAAGGCATCACTCTTGACAGAATGCAGGTGGTCACACCTTCAATTCTACTCTGTCATTTCTCCCCACTAAAATAAACCCAACCAGGCTTAAACCAAACAGGGTAATACCTGGTTACTAACCCTCACTATTTAGCACACACCTAAGTAGGTGGGCGCTACATTTGTATATATTTTTTTAACTCCAGAATAGTTTTGGGTGTGTTTTGTGTGTCAAGTTACCACAACATGATTATTTTCTTGTATTATTTAATCTCAAGGAGGTTGCTTGGTGTTGCTGTCATAAGGGGTCATAACCAAAGAAAGAGGGAGGCAACGCTGGAGAAACAGCAGAAATTGGCGAAGCCTTTTGCCCCCAGGGCACACATCAACTATTTTACTGCAAAATTGGTGGCCTGAGGAGTCCATATATAAGGGAGTACAATCTGGTCCAGAAGTCCAAGAGATCATGAACAGCAGCAGATGACATGTATTGTTCCCAGGCTGTGGTCATACAAGAGCCTGCATCTTTTGTCACACCAGACTGAACCCAGGCCACCACTTTCTTGTCTTCCTTCCACCTTCCTGTGGTGTTGGAGTTGTGGCAGGAGGAGGAGGAGGATGATGCTCGCACAGGTGGGTATTGGATGTGATTTCACCCCTCACCCCCTTAGTTAATGTTTTATAAAGGATGTCCTCACACATGAGGCATTGGCCCTCCTGCATGTCCTGCAGTTTTGTGGCAGCCATGCAGACAAAGGCCTCTTCACGAGTGGCGGTGGCTCTGAGGGACGCAGAAGCCTCCTGAATCAGCCTGAGTGCTGAATCCTCCACGTTACTCCCCTTTCTGGGTCTTTTGTTTGGAAGGCGGAGGGGAGGGACCTGGGATTCTGTGAGGCTCCTACTGGGCCCTGCCACCTCCTGGCTGACACTTACCCCCGCCTCCTCCTGGCTGCCACTAACCCTGGACACCTCCTGGCTGCCACTAACCCCTGCCTCCTCCTGTGTGCCACATTCCACAGCCTCCTCCTGGCTGAGGTCTTCCTGTGTATGAAAAAGGGACATAGTTTTAGTTTTTTCTTCATCAATCACACACAATTTTCATCTCATGACTGTTGCAAATTGAATGTTAATAAATAGAAAAGGCCATCATTCTGAGCCCAGCATTTTGCTTTCTTGTCCCAATTATTTTTGCCCACTACTGTCTATTGATATGTAAAACACTTTATTAAATCAGCAATTAGTGATCAATAATAACATCTAGTAAACATAATTTATTTATTGACCAGAAGTCTGTAGAACAATGCTATACCTGGCTCAAGCTGGGCTCCTCCACTTCTTCCTGGCTGGAAGTCCCAGGTTGGACATCGGAAGCCTCAGTTGAGGTGGAAGATAGGGCGGAAGGAAGAGTGGAAGGAAGAGTGGAGAGGGATTCCCTGACTTCAGTCTGGTCTGACAGAAATCGCAGTCTCTCATAGTACAGCCTGGGGACATAAACGTCCTCTGCTGCTGCTCCTGATCTCTGGGAATCCTGCACCTTCTTGTGCTCCCTAAGATGGGGGTTGATGTAGGGACCACCGGCTTCACCAACTCCAGCAGTTTCTCCAGCACTGCCTACCTCTTTTGTTTAGGATTATAATGCGGGTGTCAGGATCTTGGTAGGAGGCCGAGATGCTGAGAGGGCTCCCCTTGCGGCCGAGTGCAGCACAACCCTGAAGATGACACAGGGATGCAGTGCTCACAGAAGCACGGGTTGCCTGGAAGTAGAAGCCGGTGTTGGAAGCTTGATAGAACAAAGTCACTGAAGGCAACATGCTTAAGGTCCAGAGAGGGGGACCGATGGAAGTCCAATAGGAAATAAGAAGCCAGGCCAGGGGGTCAAACACAGTAAGACAGTCCAGGAACCAAATCAACTAATCCAGGTACAGGAGACAGAGGTATGCGGAGTCCGTTAGCCAAGCCGGTTTCAGATGCAGGAAGCAGGCAGGAGGAGTCAAAAGCAAGCTGGTAGGTAGAGCCAAGAGGTTTAGAGGAGTAGATCAACAAGCCGGGTCGGTACACAGGAAGTCAGGAAAACAGGAATCACAATCACAAGAACACAGGAAGAGCTGATGATAATCCAGCGATGTGGCACTGTCAGTGGAGCGTTTGAATAAACAAGGCGCCTGTGTCACTTCGTGCACGCACCGTTGCATACGCGCGTTCGTACGGTTGCGGCGTTGTAACACACGCGCATTCGCATGATCGCGACACCAGGCGTCTGTCTAGTAGCGGTATTGCACATCCGTGTGCGCTGATGCGGGTTAGCGCGACCTTGCCTGTGCTGGTTAGCTGACCTTGTGGAACTATGCATGGGGATGCGCCTGTTTCCCTAACAGTGCCCCCCCCCAAGGGGCAGCCTCCAGATGCCTAAGCGTGCCCATTTTCCAGGGTACCTACTGCGGAACTTCTGTACCAGCTTAGGAGCGTGCACATGACTTGCAGACTCCCAAGAGTTCTCTTCTGCAGAATACCCCTTCCACTTAATTAGAAACTGAATTGTCCTACCTCTCCGACGACAGTCAAGGATAGATTCAACTTCAAATTCAGCTTCATCTCCAATCTGGACCAGAGGTGGGGGCACTTCTTCTCTCCCTGGAAAAGGACTGGAAACAACATGTTTAAGAAGTGAAACATGAAAAACCGGATGGATTTTGAAAGACTCAGGTAAGATAAGTTCAAAAGCTACAGGGTTAATTTCACGTTTGATCTCAAAAGGACCCAGGAACTTGGGCCCCAATTTTCGAGATGGGCATGGTAACTTGAGATTCACTGATGAGAGCCACACCTTATCCCCCATCTTAAAAGTAGGGTTCGCTCTTCTCTTTCTATCGTATTGTTTCTTATATTCTTCTTGGGCCTGCTTCATGGTATCCTGGAGTATCTGGTAATTTGTATGGATGAAATCCACTCTGTCCTGAACTGCTGGGACTGAAGATTCCGGAATAACGTTGGGTAAAAATGAAGGATGAAAGCCGTAATTCGCCCAGAAGGGTGATTGGTTGGTGGAAGTGTGTACCGAGTTATTATATGCAAATTCTGCACAAGGTAATAGTTGAATCCAGTGATCCTGAGAAACAGAACAGAAGCACCGCAGATATTGTTCTAGCGTCTGGTTGGTCCTTTCGATCTGACCGTTACTCTGTGGGTGGTAGGCTGTGGACAAGCATATCTTAGTTGAAAGTAGTTTGCAGAGATTTTTCCAAAATCTAGAGGTAAATTGTACCCCTCTATCTGATACGATGTTATCTGGTAATCCGTGTAATCTGACAATTTCCTTAATAAAGATCTTTGCTGTATCCAAGGCAGAGGGAGTACCTTTCATAGGCAAAAAGTGCGCCATTTTGGACAGGCGATCTACTACCACCAAGATGGTAGTAAATTCTTCTGAGGGTGGCAGATCCATGATGAAGTCCATGGAAATCTTTTTCCATGGTTGTTCTGGGACTGGCAGTGGTCTTAACAAGCCCCAAGACCTGGCGTTGGACCCCTTGTTCCGTTGGCAGATTATGCAAGAATTAACGTAGTCCTTAAATCAGATCTCAAGGTGGGCCACCATTGGGACCGCTGAACCAGCTCAATTGTTTTTCGGACCCCGAAATGACTGGCTAGCTGATGGTCATGAAAGGTCTTCAGTACTTGTAGGCTGGCTTGCTGAGGAACGAAAATCTTGTCTTGGTGCCATAGTAGTCCCCCCTGGCTTCTCAGGGAGGAGACTTCAGCTTCTGTACACTGACTAGAGGCCTGCTCAATTGAGGATCTTAGGTCAGGTTGGATTAGTAGAAAGTTTTGGGGAGACAAAATTGTACTGGGTGCAATTTCTTCAGTAGTGTCCGGGAACATCCGGGACAAGGCATCCACCTTTCCATTCTTTGACCCTGAGCGATAGGTTATGTGGAAATTAAACCTAGAGAAAAATAGAGCCCATCGAGCCTGTCGGGGTCTCAAGCGTTTGCCCGTGCAGAGGTACTCTAAGTTCTTGTGGTCCGTAAAAATCAGGATGAGATGAGTGGCACCTTCCAGGAGATACCTCCATTCCTCGAGAGCTGTCTTAATTGCCAAAAGTTCCCGATCCCCAACATCATAATTCCTCTCTGGAGGGCTAATTTTCCGTGAGGAAAAGGCCACGGGATGCAGCAATGCCTTGGGACCCTGACGCTGAGATAGGATCACCCCTGTGGCGACTTCTGAGGCGTCGACTTCCAGGACATAGGGTAGAGCAGGGTCAGGGTGTTGTAGAATTGGGGCAGAAGTGAAGAAGGTCTTAAGCTGATCGAAGGTGGACTGGGCCGCTGTGGACCACTGAAACTTGGTATGTTGGCGGGTGGTCTGAGTAATGGGTGCTACAATGATGGAAAAATTCTTTATAAATCTTCTGTAGAAGTTTGCAAAGCCGATGAATCTCTGTACACCCTTCCTGTCAGAAGGGGCCGGCCAGTCAAGGATAGACTTCACCTTTTGAGGATCCATGGCAATTCCACCTGTGGTGATAAGTCCCACGAATTGAATTGAAGTCTTTTCGAAATCGCATTTTTCAGATTTAATGAATAACCCGTGGGGTCTGAGGATGCACAGTTCCTTTCATGTATTCTGTGGAGTTCCAGAGTGGCTGAAAAAATAAGAATGTCCTTGAGGTAGACAACAACAAAGTGATCTAAATGCTCCCAGAAGATAACATTTATGAAATGCTGAAAAGTTGCCAGGGCATTGCACAACCCAAACGGCATGACTAGGTACTCAAAATGTCCAAATCTTGTTCTGAAAGCCGCTTTCCACTCGTCTCCCTCTCGGATACGGTCTAGGTTATAAGCACCACGGAGATCAAGTTTGGTGCTGTGCGGAACCTTTGAAAGAGCTCAGGGATGAGTGGGAGTGGGTAGCGGTTCTTAAGGGTAATCTTGTTTAATTCCCTGTAGTCCACACATGGTCTCAGTGTCTTATTCTTCTTCTCGACGAAGAAAATGCCGGCACCGGCAGGGGAAGAGGAAGGACGGATAAATCCCTTTTCAAGGTCTTCGTCGATATATTGTCTCAGGGTCTCAAGCTCAGTCTCAGAAAGGGGGAATATATGGCCAAAGGGAATAGTAGCTCCTGGCAGTAACTCGATGGAACAATCGTAAGGACGGTGTGGCGGTAAGGTGTCTGCTTTCTTTTTATCAAAGACATCAAGAAATTCCAGGTAAGCTGCGGGTATATTAGGATCCGGACTGGGTGTGGATTGTACAGTCAGGCAACTGGAAAAGTCCTGGGATTCGGGGGACAAACAATGTTGTTGGCAATAGGAAGATGTAAGGAGTACCTCCTTCTTGGACCAATCAATTCGGGGATTGTGTGCTTGTAGCCATGGGATTCCTAGGATTACCAGGAACATAGGGGAACTTAAGACATTGAATCTAAGAAACTCCCAATGACCTGAATTGGTAATGGTAAGGAAAGGTACGGTTTCCTGGGTGACATAACCCGAGCTTGGCATGGAGCCGTCAGCCAGATGGACTGTCAGTATCTGTTTCTTATGGTTCAGTGGAATAGCAAGATCTTTAGCCAAGGCTAAGTCTAAAAAACAACTACACGCCCCGGAATCCAGTATTGCTTGGAGGTGAACTTCTTTGCCTGCCACTAGCAATGTAACAGGGAGTGAGATATGAGCAGAGGAAGACTTGGCTACTTGAAGATGAACCGGAGTACGGAGGGTTAGTTTTCTTGGTCTTGTGGGGCAGTTGTCAACGAAATGTCCTGATTTCCCGCAGTAGAAACAAAGTTTCGCCTGTCGGCGATGAAGTTTCACCTCAGAGGTTAATGCTGGATGGAACATGCTGATTTGTATGGGGGCCGATGCAGACTGGACTTGGGGCAGTGTCCGGGTAAAGCAAGAGGCCCGATCACGTTCAACCTGACGTTCCCGTAAACGTCTGTCAAGCTGAACTGTTAACTGGATGAGATCTTCTAGTGTGGATGGAACCTGTAACATGACTAGCTCATCTTTGAGGGCCTCAGAAAATTCCATTTGATACTGGTACTTTAATGCTGCCTCATTCCAGCCAGAGTCTATGGACCATGTGCGGAACTCTATTGTGTAGTCTTCTGCAGGGCGCTGACCCTGATGAAGGGAATGTAGAGTTGCTTCGGCAGTAGCTACCCGTAGAGTTTCATCATATAACCGGGCCATGACTTCAAAGAACTGGTCCACAGTGTTGATGACAGGGCTGCTTCGTTCTAATAGGCCATGGGCCCAGGTCTGCGGCTCACCATGTAGTAAGGAGATAGTGAAACCCACTTTGACTGTTTCACTGGAAAAAGTCTGTGGTTGCAAGGCAAAAAATAAGTAACAGGAATTCTTAAAGGACCTAAATTTCCTTTGATCACCACGGAAACATTCTGGCGCTGGGACTCATGGTTCTGTAAGGGCCATAAACCCAGTAGTTGCCGCTGGAGGTGGGCTTTGAACTGAGGGAGAGGGTGACTCAGGTAGGTGCTGCAGACATTTTTCCAAATGGAAGTATTCCTCCTGAAGCTGCTGGATGACTGGGGTAAGAGCCGTGATCTGCTGGAGAACAGCCTTCATCGGGGAGTCACCTCCGTTGGCCTCTGACATGGCTGGATTATACTGTCAGGATCTTGGTAGGAGGCCGAGATGCTGAGAGGGCTCCCCTTGAGGCCGAGTGCAGCACAACCCTGAAGATGACACAGGGATGCGGTGCTCACAGAAGCACGGATTGCCTGGAAGTAGAAGCCGGTGTTGGAAACTTGATAGAACAAAGTCACTGAAGGCAACGTGCTTAAGGTCTGGAGAGGGGGAATGATGGAAGTCCAATAGGAAATCAGAAGCCAGGCCAGGGGGTGAAACACAGTAAGACAGTCCAGGAACTGAATCAACTAATCCAGGTACAGGAGACAGAGGTATGGGGAGTCCGTTAGCCAAGCCGGGGTCAGATGCGGGGAACAGGCAGGAGGAGTCAAAACCAAGCTGGTAGGTAGAGCCAGGAGGTTTAGAGGAGTAGATCAACAAGCCGGGTCGGTACACAAGAAGTCAGGAAAACAGGAATCACAATCACAGGAACACAGGAAGAGCTGATGATAATCCAGCGATGTGGCACTGTCAGTGGAGCGTTTAAATAAAAAAAGGTGCCTGTGTCACGTCGTGTGCACACCATTGCGTATGCGTGTTCGTATGATTGCGGCGTTGTCACGCACGTGCATTCACCCGATTGCAGCGCCAGGCGTCTGTCTAGTAGCGGTATTGCACATCCGTGTGCGCTGATGCGCGTTAGCGTGACCTTGCCTGTGCTGGTTAGCTGACCTTGTGGAACTATGCATGGGGATGCGCCTGTTTCCCTGACAGTGGGTGTTTGACCTGCCACAGACAGGGCAGCTCCCTGTATTTGTCTATGAACAGGGGTAGGAAGTTGTGGTCATTGAAGCCATCCATTTTATCTGCAATCCACAAGTTAAACTCTAATGTCAGGCTAAAGTCTCCTAATCTTGTCCCAAGATAGGCCTCAATCTATAAGCAGTATAAACCCAAGTTTAAATGTTACCTTCATTATCACGATCGGCGCTTCCAATACTCCTTCCTCCGCTCACAGATCGTACGTACGACGCACGCGTGTTACACTTTATATCAGTGGTTCTCAACTCCTGTCCTCGGGACCCACTAACAGGCCAGGTTTGCAGGATAACTGAAATACATCACAGGTGATATAATTTGCTGCTCAGTAATTGCAGTATTCTAGTCTGCACCTCCCCAAGGTAATACTTAAATTCTGGCCTGTTAGTGGGTCCTGAGGACCGGAGTTGAGAACCACTGCTTTATATACACTGCCCATGCGTAAAACTCCGCCTGCCCCTGAAGTTCTTTCTAGTCAATTCCCTGCCCCTTCTTGTTCGGCACAGTGGGGAAGAGCACATGGCGGAGACACAACAGGTGCCTACTAATAGCAGCAATGAGGAGGAGGAGGAAAGCCTGGAGCCAGAGACATCACGATCCAGGAGGAGATTTAAGGAATCAAATATGGTCTTTGTTGAGATGGTGGAGATGGTGGACATATTGAAAAGGGACGACTATGACGGGAAGTATGGACCTTACCCAAACCCAAATGTCAGAAAGGCCAAGATCATGGTGAAATTTTTGAAGAGTCTGCACAGGAATTTTGGGGTGCGGCGATCCAAGGATCAACTGAGGAAGCGGTGTCCGGACCTCAAATTAAGGGAGCACGATCAGTATAGAAGGATCAGGAGAGTGCTGCAAAAAAGTAAGTATTTGTCCTGTGTTCCTATTCTTTATTTTTATTACGTTTGTGCTGCTCCATGTGCTTTTCTTTACTGCTGTACAGTTTAGAATGGCAACTTTCATGTTCATGGACACATTATTAGTTCGTAGGAAACATTGTTCGTTCGGCCAATAAAACACCATGTTTTGTCCAGATGCAGTTCAATACATTTTTTCTGGCCTACTTCTCTTAAAATAAGTTTGTTGTCTAGATGGGTTAGTAACTAGAATGAAATGTAAACTAGATTCTGTGTAAGGAGAGGACACTCAGCAGCTGTTTACACATCTGGACACTGGTGCACTAGTGTGGGACACAAGAACACCCTTTTTATTAAGGGGCCCACACAGGTGCTCCAGTGTATACTATAGGGGTGACTCCATCTGTGAAGCTTGTACAAAACAGGTAAGTATTCAAGCTTGACAAAGGACAAAAATATTTCTTCATCTTGCAACTCTGCCAAAAGAGACAATTGTACCCCACTTTCAAGCAATGTTTCATATTCCTATTTCTGCCATCAAATATCTGTGTGCTAAGTACACCTATTTTTGATCACATAGGGGAGAAAAGACTCGGAGGACACCACTCATCAGAGGAGACCATGGACCCCCCACCTCAGGAAGAAGGGGAAATCTCCCAAACCCAACCAGAGGAAGGGAGACGTTGTGGAAATTGTCACCACAACAGGTGACAAAAGCGACCACAGCTTCTGGTAAGAGATGGATGCCTGCATATTTATAATACATGGTGTTTTTTTTTTATATTTTAGGTGATCGTGATGTTGTGGAAGAGGAATGTCACTTCACCAGTGAAAGTGCCCAGATCCTCATCAGGGAGATAATGGGGTGTAATAGGAATTTGGAAAACATCAAGCAAAACATCAATGATGTTCAAAACAAAATTAGGAACAAGGGAGAATTTAAAACACCCAGAAATCCCTAAATTATTGCAGCTTTATTATTGTTAGATAAAAAGTACAGTGAGCATTGAATATGTATAGAATACTGCAAACATCCTTAATTAAATATAGAGAAAAGAACTGTGCATAAAACGCACATGGGGGTCGCCCCTTAGGACTTTAAAGGCAAATAATAAATTGAAGTATACAGAGTAGATTATATAAAATTCACAAAAGTGCCAATTTTATTAAGTTGTAGAAAAAATAGAAAAAATGCAAATATGAATACAATCAACAATATATGTCTTTGTTTAAAATGTACATATCAAATTATACAAGATAGATATGTCAACCCAGTGCTTACAACCCGCAGCCTATGTCATTGAAGGTCAAACGATATGGGATATGTGCTGTAAATTCATCCGTTTGACCTTCAATGACATAGGCTGCGGGTTGTAAGCACTGGGTTGACATATCTATCTTGTATAATTTGATATATACATTTTAATCGAAGACATATATTGTTGATTGTATTCATATTTGCATTTTTCTATTTTTTCTACAACTTAATAAAATTGGCACTTTTGTGCATTTTATATAATCTACTCTCTATACTTCGATTTATTATTTGCCTTTAAAGTCCTAAGGGGCAACCCCGTGTGCATTTTATGCACAGTTCTTTTCTCTTTATTATTGTTATATTTATGACAATTTTTTGACATAATATAGAAAAGCCAAGTTTTGAAGATGCACACAGTGTGTCAACATGTGCTATCTGTCATCATGGAAAATCAATGTACGCGTTTTGTGGGTGCAATCCCTTCCTCAATAATAAAGTAGCTGAGAGGAAGGGGTTGTACCCACAAAACACTTCCATTGATCATCCCCCATGATGGCAGCTAGCACATGTTGACATTAGGCAATTTGTGTGCATCTTCAAAATTTGGCTTTCCCTGGGGTGACTTCACCCCATCTGCTGAACGCAATATCAAACACAGTTTATAAATACTGATGTCTGATATTGCCTTCACTTTCTATAAAAGGGGAACTTTGTAAGTTCCAGAGTTGTGTATTTTTTATGGTTTTAAACATGCCTGTTTTACCTTAAAAGGCAATTTCTAAATATTTCAATGTGACCCAAAAAATTGTTATACAACAAACATGTTGTTTTGTTCAAAAAAACTTTTAGAAATGCACATGTGATTGTGCTTTGATTAAAAAGATTGATAATCAACAATGTGTGGCTTCTTCTTTCAATGCTCAAAAGCATTTTTTGGAGTAAAGTTGGTGTTTTCAGTGACAATGGGGGTTATTTACTAAAGGCAAATCCACTTTGCACTACAAGTGCTGTTTCAGTGCAGTCTCAAGTGCACTTGTAGTGCAAAGTGTATTTTCCTTTAGTAAATAAAATACCCAACAGTGCTTTCTAATTTTACACAATCATGCCATTTTCAGGACTCCACAAAATTTAGGGCATGGTGTTGAAAATTATTATTATTTTTGTCAGTAATGCACTACATACATTCACAAAAAAAAACAAGGTGTGTGTGTAGCAGACCCACAACATAATAATTAATAGTTAGCCGAAGAAGAGATTGTCACATCATGTGTCAACGAAATGTCGTTTGCACAGGCCCAACTGAGCCAGTATAGTTCCAAGAATTTCTCCTTAAAAAATTGTGGAGAATACAGCAAGCCAGGATGATGTGATTGAGTTTATATTCCACCATGTGTATCGGTGTAAGAAATAGGAGGAACCGGCTGGCCATTATTCCAAACGTGTTCTCCACCACTCTTCTGGCTCTAGCCAGCTGGTAATTAAAAACCCTCTGGTCCGAGGTGAGGGTCCTCATAGGGAATGGCCGCATAAGATGGTCCCCCAGCACAAACACTTCAACCACAATGAAGACGAATGGGAGTCCTTCCGCATTGTCTTCTGGAGGTGGCAAGCCCAAGCTGCCATTCTGGAGACGCCTGTAGAACTCCGTGTGGGCGATGACTCCACCATCCGACATCCGGCCATTCTTCCCCACGTCCACATACAGGAATTTGTAAGTAGCCGACACCACCGCCAACATCACAATACTATTGAACCCCTTGTAGTTGTAATAGTATGACCCTGAGTTGGGTGGTGGGACTGTGTGGACGTGTTTCCCATCAATTGCCCATACGCAGTTAGGAAAGTCCCACCGCTGGGCAAAGTGGGAGGCCATAGTCTGCCATTCCTGTGGCGTGGAAGGAAACTGTGGAGTCAAACAAGAACCAAAAATTAATAATTTTGCACATAAACATTGAAAGCAGATTAGACACAAACATTCTTGGCCAACATCAGTACAACATTTATTTTAGGGAGTATTTAAAGACAAAGGTATAAGGTCCACCTATCAGATTCCCGCCCCCCCCCCCCCATGGACCATTTTAAAAATTTTAGGGTGGGGGGAGATGTTTTGGACAGGTAACCCTCTCCACTTCATTGAGAGATGAATGCCTAAATAATGTGTGTTACTTTGGCCAGCCCCTCCTTACTTTACACTATTGACAGCCCACTAGACAGGTAAGAAGTGTCATAATGCAAAGATATAAATACACACTGTACACATTTTAGCACCTTTTTACATTCTGATATTACCTATAAAGATAATAATAGGATACAAAAACTTTAAACAGTACCATTTGAAAGTATTCAGGCAGGCCCTTGCACTACATGCTTTGGGAATTTCATCCATAAATCTGACCACAAAAGAGGTAGGTATAGTGTGTATGGGTTTGGCAAAGTCAGCAGATAGAGGATTGGTATCAGTTGAGTTAGCAGTTGGGGGGGAGGGAGGGTTCCAAATGATTTTGGGACCCAAAAAAAAGCCTCTGGCACTCTGCCTGAATTTAAAGCACAAATAACATTTATACACATTTTAGGGGGTGCTTGGGGTAAAGCACTACTATGAAGCTGACAAAATACATTGTTAAGTGACTATGTGAGGTGGATATAGACCCAGGAGAGCATGCTGGGGAGGTAAGTGACGGCAAATATGTATGAAGGACAAAAAAAAAATTCCAGCATGCATGAGGACAAAGGGGACATTCACAGCATATTACAATCATGGTAATTAGGGAATAAGGAAAGAAATACATTACATTAGCAAACATTAAATACAATAAAATGTGATGTTAAAGGATAAAAATCTTACCTTAATATAGTCCTTCTGCAGGACCTGGATGATGGCAGAACAGGTCTCTGGGATAATGATCCCCAGAGCCTGGGGGGAGATGCCTGTTGAGAACTTGAGGTCCTGCAGGCTTCTCCCCGTTGCAAAGTACCACAGGGTGACGACTAGCCTCTACTCCGGAGTGATGGCTTGCTTCATGCCGGTATCCTGCCTGCTGATATAAGGGGTCAGCAAAGCCAACAAACGGTGAAATATGGGGTCCGTCATCCTGAGAAAGTTCCTGAAATCATCAGGATTATTCTCACGGATCTCACGGAGCAAAGGCATGTGACAGAATTGGTCACGCTGGAGCAACCAATTCTTGGTCCATGAACTCCTCACCCTGTTCATGGACTAGGCTTGTGTCAAAGTAAGAACCCCAACACCAAGCACCTGCACAGCACGAACTATACGATGAGTACATACACAAAACATGGCTAGGAAATGGTCAGCTGGTCAGAACGAAGTAACAGAACGCACTGAAGAACAGCAAGGCCTGTGAAGAGCGACCTGAAAATCAGTAACGAATGGACAAGAACACAATGACAAGTCAATGGGAACTTGCTGCAAGCACTGAAGACCAGATACAAACCCACAATCACAAACTGAACAGCAGAAATACGATCTGAAAACCACGAGTCTGAAAAAAGCGCGAATCGTCTCTCAGCAAACTTTTACTAACACAAGATTAGCAAAAGGAGCCCAAAGGGTGCCGCTCTTGATATTGAACTGCCCTTTTATAGTCTCGTCATACGTGGTGTACGTCACTGCATTCTTGACGTTCAGAAATTCTGACAACTTTGTGTGACCGTGTGTAAGCAAGACAAGTTTGAGCCAACATCCGTCGGAAAAAATCCATGGATTTTGTTGTCGGAATGTCCGATCAATGTTCAACCGGTGTGTACAGGGCATAACAGTTGGGTTGGAGACAGTTGGAGACAGTTGGCTTTGCTTTCCTTCTTTTTTTTTCTGAAGTTGATAACCCAGCCATATCTCTGCAGGGTATATATAAGGACCTCTTGGCGTGACAGCAATTGTTCCAGTCCTCTGGATATAAGAAGAATGATGTCCAGGTAGTGGCAAACCTGTTCTCTGAGTGAGTGGAACTGACACTGCACTAAGACCCTTGCAAACATTCTCAGAGATATTTATAAGCCAAAGGGTAGGCTGTTAAAATGGAGATGCGTCTAACCAATCGCCAAACTTACTTATTTTGGAAGGAAAAGGTCATTAAAAAAAAATTGGGATGTGAGGATAGGCATTCTGACGATCCAGCAGTAGCATCCAACCATCTGGTTGTACTGTTTGAATGGACTCCATCTTAAAGATCTCTAAGAGGGCCAAAAAGGTTCAACATCTTCATCTGTAACTGGACGCTAGCCATCATCCCCTGAGAACTACAAACAGGGTTGGGTAGAAAACATGCAATCTTTCCTGTGAATGAGACCTGGACGAGGATCCCCTGAGTCTAAAGTGTCTTTAAGTATTGTAGCAGCCAACCCGCTTTTGCGGTGGATTTCGCAGCTCCGTCGGAGAGAATATCCAAACAAAAGAACTCTCTGCTCCAGGTGAGACAGGAAGCCTAATGATATCACCGGTGCCTGCCTCGGCTCGCCTCCACATACGATCAACACTGAAGAAATGGCTGCACTCCAAGATCCATCAAAATTCTTGTTTAATAAATGAACATCCCAAGTGTTACAAACAGTTCAAATGGTAGACGCGTTTCAGACACTAACAGGTGCACCTATTCAATGAACTTGGGATGTTCATTTATTAAACAAGAATTTTGATGGATCTTGGAGTGCAGCCATTTCTTCGGTGTTGTCCGTCAGAGAGAAATTGTCTGGAGGAGAAGCAGTGGATTTCAGTGATATTATATCCGGTCTCTGAAAGGGATAAAACTTGTAAAAACAATCAAACGAAAAACTCTCACCGAACTTTGCCATCCCTCTGATTTAATTTCTTCCATGAATAGAAAAGGGATTGCCATTTTGAAGAAAGGGTAAATATGAGTTTGTCTCTTTACCCATGTAATGGCCTGCATGGCCACCTGGATACACTGTTCCACAAAGGAAAAAAAAAAAAAAACAAGCAGCTCTCGGTCTTCCTCTGATGAAGAGAAGCTACATTTATCTGCAGGCTGCCCATTCATCAGAACTGAGTGGTTCAGCGCCACATGCCAAGGTGCCAGGTTGCTCTTATAGTAGCAACAAGGAGGGGGCTGCCTGGCTGGGATAATTGAAGTGAGTTCAAAATAGAATCTCGCACCATAAATAATAAAGACATTTGGTGTTACCTGTTAACTGCAAACTCTTTTGGGCAGTCTTTACTCACCAACCTATTGGGTACAGGAGCTGCACCACAGGCCATGCAGGACTCTTTCTGGGGCACTGGCGTTGCTCTGGGGAAGAGGCAATAATCTTCCTTGGAACTTTTTCCCTTCGGTGGATGAGGCATCTAGGGCTATGCTTTTCCGAAGTTCATCAACTCAAAGCAATCCGCATAAGGAAGCACTCTTTTCCTGCAAACTTACCAACATGGTGGTCCTGTACCTTTGAATTTGAGGGTCTTTTTGCATAACGGTGAATGACTCATGGTTTGAGGACAAATAGGACGGCCAGCTGAAATGGGTATAGCCAGAAAGGAAAATGGCACTAGAGAGAGAAGGGCTTTTGACATGAGAGAGGAGAAATAAAATATGCATTCATAAAAAACAGAAAACAATATATATATATATATATATATATATATATATATATATATATATATATATATATATATATATATATATATAAAATATTTTTTTTAACCAGAAATAAAAAAATAATATATATATATACACACACACACACACATTTCTCTTTTTTGGTGTCCTACCTATTAAAAAGCAGTAGGGGGCGCCTAGAGAGCTCTTGCTGGCAAGAGGGAACTTTTACCCATAAGCAAGATGGTGATCGGAACTCCCAATGGCTGGCACAGGCCGATGATGTCATCAAGGGCGCCCCGGCCAAAGAAAAACAGCACCGGGCAGCCATTCTTTCCCTATAGGAAGGCCTGGGATGCCCCAGGCAGAGCGGTCTAGATCCTCACATGGGCAAACAAGAGAAGAACGGAACACTAACAAAAATGGAGACATGGGAGGCACTCAAAAGAGAAACAGACCAAGGTAAGGGAGAACACATATGAGGAGACAGAAAGAATAAAAGGGATAGACAGTCCTGTATGGTGCAAGAAACCAAATAAAAGGGAAAAGGAATACACTAGCTGGCCCCCCAAGCCTCAGCCCACAGACACATGAATGCAGATTTCGTTCCTAATGAGGAAACACTGCAGGGCCCCATCAAGACCCACAGAAGGGGCTCCTAGGCTATAGCGCATTTAACAGCCTGAGCGCTGGGACTTTGCACTGGGAGAGGCTAAACTCACATAACTACTGCACTGAGGCAGAGGTGGGGACATAGAACTGCTTACTCTTCACTGGTGCATGGAGGTATGAGGAAAAAGAGAAGGGGGGTGGCTAACTAGTCCTTTTTTTATGCTATTAGGAAAAAAGGAAAACCCCTCAAAAGGTTGGTGGGACTTTAAAGGCAACGGAGTATTAAAAAAAATGATTTTATTAGTGCAAATATACAAATATACAATGAAATGCAAAAGTGTAATAATATTCACATGTTACAAAAGAGAATAAAAAGTTTTGAATATACTGGTGTGAGTTTGGAATGTATATTCGTGCAGTCTTCCACCTGAGCCTACGCGTTTCGGGACTGAATAGAAAGTCCCTTCATCAAGGGCAATTTGTAGGAAGAATCACACTGCATAAACAGAATATAAATTAGAGTAATCAAGAATTCATATATATATTATATTCGTTGAATGGTCCCGGCACGCCATTCAATGCCACACCTGATCACTTCCCCTTGTATCCTATATTAAGCCGCTTTGGACTGAGAGACAGTGACACTGTCCTGCTCGGCGGCGGCATCATTCCGTTTTGATGAGCATGAGTCCCTGAAAGCGCACTGAGATACGGCTCCAGTTCTCCTATGGTAATTTTTCTCTTTACCCCCCTTCTGTTTACGGAACTGCAATTTGTTGTTAGGCATGATATGCTGCCTGCTTGGATTGCTTTCTCTTGCACTACATATAGTGGATTGCTACATGTTGAGGGCAGGTTCTATTGCCTGTTGTGACTATTTCTCCCTGTTATGACTTGCAGAACCTGTCTTGTGAAGCCATTTGCTTATTGTGAACTATTGGAGCTACTCATCTGCATAGGGGTATTCCTTCCTTCCCCCTTGGACGCTCTGGCTCTTGCTTTATCCCTCCTTGTCAATTTTGAGACTCTGTGTTATTATTGGGGTAAGCCATACATACCTATTTTTTGTCGTTCCCTGTCTGGACACAGATCCACATGGCGGATAGATGGCCCTGTGCCCATGCTATTACTTTGATATGCTAGCTTTCATCATACTTTTATCCTCTACTTCGCATGCATATAGATACTAGTTCACCCTATTCTTTTTTTTTTTTTTCCCCTTTTTTAGATACCCCGCTGGGTTCCATCCAGCCTGTGTTTCATCGAAGTTAGCATTAACTTTCCCCTTGTGGGTCTCACTTCTTTTTGGCGTCATACGGGGGGACCAGTGTGGATAAGGAGGGGCCAGCCATATGCCCTAGTCTCCTGGTTTTTCGGGGTGTATACCACAGAATCGCCTCCGGGAATTGGCAGTGAGCTTCTTTTATTGAATATACCTGGGTATGTTGTAATGTTTGATGTTTAACTGGGCTGAATGGTTTAGGATACAAGCAATTTGTGTAATGCATGATTCTTGATTACTCTAATTTATATTCTGTTTATGCAGTGTGATTCTTCCTACAAATTGCCCTTGATGAAGGGACTTTCTATTCAGTCCTGAAACGTGTAGGCTCAGGTGGAAGACTGCACGAATATACATTCGAAACTCACACCAGTATATTCAAAACTTTTTATTCTCTTTTGTAACATGTGAATATTATTACACTTTTGCATTTCATTGTATATTTGTACATTTGCACTAATAAAATCGTTTTTTAAAGATTCCGTTGCCTTTAAAGTCCCACCAACCTTTTGAGGGGTTTTCCTTTTTTCCTGATACCAGGGATGGTGGCAACCTATATGACCTACTTGGATGGTATCCTCTTTTTTATGTTTTTTTATGCTATTCACTGGTCCTGAGGGAGTGGTCAAGAGGCGGAGCTCTATCACTAGTATGCTGCCATGTTGGCATCAAGAAAGATTATTTTAGGATCTTTGGACCTGCTAAACTGCCATCTATTTATTCCTTAGCATGGTGGTGAATAGGGATGAGCCGAACACCCCCCTGTTCGGTTCGCACCAGAACATGTGAACAGGAAAAAAATTTGTTCGAACACGCGAACACCGTTAAAGTCTATGGGACACGAACATGAATAATCAAAAGTGCTAATTTTAAAGGCTAATATGCAAGTTATTGTCAATAAAAGTGTTTGGGGACCTGGGTCCTGCCCCAGGGGACATGGATCAATGCAAAAAAAAGTTTTAAAAACGGCCGTTTTTTCAGGAGCAGTGATTTTAATAATGCTTAAAGTCAAACAATAAAAGTGTAATATCCCTTTAAATTTCATACCTGGGGGGTGTCTATAGTATGCCTGTAAAGGGGCGCATGTTTCCCGTGTTTAGAACAGTCTGACAGCAAAATGACATTTTGAAGGAAAAAACTCATTTAAAACTACCGCGGCTATTGCATTGCCGACAATACACATAGAAGTTCATTGATAAAAACGGCATGGGAATTCCCCACAGGGCAACCCCGAACCAAAATTTAAAAAAAAAAATGATGTGGGAGTCCCCCTAAATTCCATACAAGGCCCTTCAGGTCTGGTATGGATATTAAGGGGAACCCCAGCCAAAATTTAAAAAAAAAATTGACGTGGGGTTCCCCCTAAATTCCATACCAGACCCTTCAGGTCTGGTATGGATTTTAAGGGGAACCCCGCGCCCAAAAAAAAAAAAAAAACGGCGTGGGGTCCCCCTAAAAATCCATACCAGACCCTTATCCGAGCACGCAACCTGGCAGGCCGCAGGAAAAGAGGGGGGGACGAGAGTGCGGCCCCCCCCCCCTCCTGAACCATACCAGGCCACATGCCCTCAACATTGGGAGGGTGCTTTGGGGTAGCCCCCCAAAGCACCTTGTCCCCATGTTGATGAAGACAAGGGCCTCATCCCCACAACCGTGGCCGGTAGTTGTGGGGGTCTGCGGGCGGGGGGCTTATCGGAATCTGGAAGCCCCCTTTAACAAGGGGACCCCCAGATCCCGGCCCCCCCCCTGTGTGAAATGGTAAGGGGGTACTTACCCCTACCATTTCACTAAAAAACTGTCAAAAATGTTAAAAATGACAAGAGACAGTTTTTGACAATTCCTTTATTTAAATGCTTCTTCTTTCTTCCTTCATCTTCTTCTTCTTCTGGTTCTTCTGGCTCTTCTGGTTCTTCCTCCGGCGTTCTCGTCCAGCATCTCCTCCGCGGCGTCTTCTATCTTCTTCTCCTCGGGCCGCTCCGCACCCATGGCATGAGGGGGGAGGCTCCCGCTCTTCTCTTCATCTTCTTCTTCATCTTCATCTTCTTCTTCATCTTCTTCTTCTTCTTATTCTTCTTCTCTTCTTCATCTCTTCTTCCTTCTTCATTTCTTCTGCGGGCCGCTCCGCATCCATGCATGGAGGGAGGCTCCCGCTGTGTGACGGCGTCTCTTCGTCTGACGGTTCTTAAATAACGGGGGGCGGGGCCACCCGGTAACCCCGCCCCCCTCTGACGCACGGGACAAGACGGGACTTCCCTGTGGCATTCCCCGTGACGTCACAGGGAAGTCCCGTCAATTCACCGTGCGTCAGAGGGGGGCGGGGTCACCGGATGGCCCCGCCCCCCGTTATTTAAGAACCGTCAGACGAAGAGACGCCGTCACACAGCGGGAGCCTCCCTCCATGCATGGATGCGGAGCGGCCCGCAGAAGAAATGAAGAAGGAAGAAGAGATGAAGAAGAGAAGAAGAAGAAGAAGAAGAAGAAGATGAAGAAGAAGATGAAGATGAAGAAGAAGATGAAGAGAAGAGCGGGAGCCTTCCCCCTCATGCCATGGGTGCGGAGCGGCCCGAGGAGAAGAAGATAGAAGACGCCGCGGAGGAGATGCTGGACGAGAATGCCGGAGGAAGAACCAGAAGAGCCAGAAGAACCAGAAGAAGAAGAAGATGAAGGAAGAAAGAAGAAGCATTTAAATAAAGGAATTGTCAAAAACTGTCTCTTGTCATTTTTAACATTTTTGACAGTTTTTTAGTGAAATGGTAGGGGTAAGTACCCCCTTACCATTTCACACAGGGGGGGGGCGGGATCTGGGGGTCCCCTTGTTAAAGGGGGCTTCCAGATTCCGATAAGCCCCCCGCCCGCAGACCCCCACAACCACCGGCCACGGTTGTGGGGATGAGGCCCTTGTCTTCATCAACATGGGGACAAGGTGTTTTGGGGGGCTACCCCAAAGCACCCTCCCAATGTTGAGGGCATGTGGCCTGGTACGGTTCAGGAGGGGGGGGGCGCACTCTCGTCCCCCCCTCTTTTCCTGCGGCCTGCCAGGTTGCGTGCTCGGATAAGGGTCTGGTATGGATTTTTAGGGGGACCCCACGCCGTTTTTTTTTTTTTTTTGGCACGGGGTTCCCCTTAAAATCCATACCAGACCTGAAGGGTCTTGTATGGAATTTAGGGGGAACCCCACGTCAATTTTTTTTTAAAATTTTGGCTGGGGTTCCCCTTAATATCCATACCAGACCTGAAGGGCCTTGTATGGAATTTAGGGGGACCCCCACATCATTTTTTTTTTATTATTTTGGTTCGGGGTTGCCCTGTGGGGAATTCCCATGCCGTTTTTATCAATGAACTTCTATGTGTATTGTCGGCAATGCAATAGCCGCGGGTAGTTTTAAATGAGTTTTTTCCTTCCAAATGTCATTTTGCTGTCAGACTGTTCTAAACACAGGAAACATGCGCCCCTTTACAGGCATACTATAGACACCCCCCAGGTACGAAATTTAAAGGGATATTACACTTTTATTGTTTGACTTTAAGCATTAATAAAATCACTGCTCCTGAAAAAACGTCCGTTTTTAAAACTTTTTTTTGCATTGATCCATGTCCCCTGGGGCAGGACCCGGGTCCCCAAACACTTTTTATGACAATAACTTGCATATAAGCCTTTAAAATTAGCACTTTTGATTTCTCCCATAGACTTTTAAAGGGTGTTCCGCGGCATTCGAATTTGCCGCGAACACCCCAAATTGTTCGCTGTTCGGCGAACTTGCGAACAGCCAATGTTCGAGTAGAACATGAGTTCGACTCGAACTCGAAGCTCATCCCTAGTGGTGAAATATTTTTGGATATGTTTGCACTGAACCTTTACTCTTATATTGTTTTGGACGGACATTTTCATTGGATCTAGCAGTTGATTCACAGATGCTGGACTAATTTTTTGATACACATTTTTTGGTATTTAGCTTGGTTTTAACGTAACAACTTTTGAATTCACTTTTTAGAGGTTTCTACACCAATATTTATTTTATTTATTTTCTGGACTCTTGTTTTTCAGACTTTGTTTCACTGGTTTGTTTCAAGTTTTTTTTTTTTTGTCATTTTGTATCAATTGTTTAAACACATTTGATATTTTTATAGAAGTCTATGAACTTATACACTAAGTTTTGACAGTGCACTTTACACTTAATACCACAAGCGTAAAATTGATTGGTTTGCGCAAAAATTAGAGCGTCTGCAAACTATGGGATGTTTTTATGGCATTTTTATTTATCATTTTTTTTTACTAGTAATGGAGGCCATTAGTGATTTTTAGCAGAACTGTGACATTGTGGCACCTAATGACGTGTAGACACGACTGGACTTTTCGTCGGACTGAACTCCGAAGGACTTTTCAACGGAGTTCCGATGGAGTTCCAATGAAACGGACTTGTCTACACACGATCACACCAAAGTCTGATCATTTCGAACGCGATGATGTACGACCAGACTAGAATAAGGAAGTTCATAGCCAGTAGCCAATAGCTGCCCTTGCGTCCTTTTTTGTCCGTTGGACTAGTATACAGACGAATGGATTTTTCGATCGGACTCGAGTCTGTCGGAAAGATTTGAAACATGTTCTATTTCTAAAGTCCGACAGATTTTTTGACAGAAAAGGTCAGATGAAGCCCACACACGATCGAATTGTCCAACGGATTTGTTCCGTCGGACCAGTTTGGTCGAAAAGTCTGGTCGTGTGTACACGGCATATGAAACCTGACACTTTTGACACTTTTTTGGGGACCAGTGACATTTTTACAGTGATCAGTGCTAAAAATATGCACTGTTATTGTACTGAGGGCGCTATATAGTGACTAATATTAACATAAACACATAGTCTAAACCAGGGGTCTTCAAACTGCGGCCCTCCAGGTGTTCAGGAACTACAATTCCCATCATGCCTAGTCATGTCTTTGAATGTCAGAGTTTTACAATGCCTCATGGGATGTGTAGTTCTGCAACAGCTGGAGGGCCGTAGTTTGAGGATCCCTGGTCTAAACTAACATACAATAATCATACATGTAAATACCAATCAAGTGTAAAATGCCAACAATAAAAACAAAAAATGAATTCAATCGATCAGAGTGAATCGTGACAAACATTGATATATAAAGTCCCAAGAGAAAGAACGCAGTTCTATCATAAACAAAAAAAATCTTCTGTGTAGACAATCTTCTAGAATAGTAGTGAGAGATCCTTCACCAAAGATAATATATACGGCACCCAACGTGTGCTGGATATTAAATCTGCTTACCAGATGTAATTGACTTTTGTTACAAAGAAAGTCAAAAAACGCTTTTGCAGGATAGTGCCTGCTCAAGCAAAAGATTGCCGCTCCAATCTCTCAAATCCGTATCAAGACACCCGCCCTAATGGAACTCACAGGTGCTGGCTCTGCACAAGCTTGAGGAAAGAGAAAAATATCCTGGACGGCCGCACACCATAGAAGACATCTTTATTGATATGAAGAAATAAAATCCAAATGCAGTCACCTCATGTACAGGGAGGAACAGGAAAGATAGCTAACATGTTTCACGCCCCATCATGGCGCTTATTCATAGCTCATGCCATGATGGGGCGTGAAACATGTTAGCTATCTTTCCTGTTCCTCCCTGTACATGAGGTGACTGCATTTGGATTTTATTTCTTCATATCAATAAAGATGTCTTCTATGGTGTGCGGCCGTCCAGGATATTTTTCTCTTTCCTCAATAGTGCCTGCTCACATGGATGGACTGGAGATGTGTATGAGAAACTTCCTCCCCGGTGTTTAAGCATGGAATATATGGAAAACAGCAGAGAGATCCATAGCGTAATACAGTTTTCCATATATTCCATGCTTAAACCCTGGGGAGGAAGTTTCTCATACACATCTCCAGTCCATCCATGGGAGCAGGCACTATCCTGCAAAAGCGTTTTTTGACTTTCTTTGTAACAAAAGAAGTCAGTTACATCTGGCAAGCAGATTTAATATCCAGCACACATTGGGTGCCGTATATATTATTTTTGGTCAAGGATCTCTCACTGCTACTCTAGAAGATTGTCTACACAGAAGATTTTTTTGGTTTATGATAGAATTGCGTTCTTTCTCTTGGGACTTTATATATCAATGTTTGTCATGATTAACTCTGATCGATTGAATTCATTTTTTGTTTTTATTGTTGGCATTTTACACTTGATTGGTATTTACATGTATGATTATTGTATGTTAGTTTACGCTATGTGTTTATGTTAATATTAGTAACTATATAGCACCCTCTACACATCATTCAATTGTTCTTTGATTATTATTTTTCAAATTATGGGAGCAGCTTATTCTAACATTTATAATTATTTTATATTATTTTTTGGCGTGGAGTACATACACATATTTACTGTTATTGTACTAATGACACTGGCAGGGAAGGGGTTAACATCAGGGGCGATCAAAGGGTTAAGTGTGTCCTAGGAGGTGCTTTCTAATTGTGTGGGGGATGGACTGACTGGAGGAACCCAAACATCCGTGTTCCTGCTTAGCAGGAGCAGAAGATCTTTGTGTCCTTCCCTGTCAGAACAGCAATCTGCCATGTTTACATAGGCAGATCACAGTTCTGCCTCTCTGGGGAACATTCACGGGTGGCCGCCAGACCAGCTTATTGGCTCCCCCTCTGTCCAATGGGCATGCACGTGGCCACAGTATCTATTGCACAAAATTACGTACGTGATTTCATGCAATTGAGACGCCCGGCTGCAGTGTATATGCGGTAGGCGGTCCTTAAATGGTTAATTAGTGCGGTTAAAACAACTCATCTGAGTGATTTGAGCCTATTGCCTGATATAAGCTTAAAGTGATTGTAAATGCTCGTTTTTTTCCTATAAAAATAAACATGTTATACTTACCTGCTCTGTTGCAGTGGATTTGCATAGCCCGGATCCTCCTCTTCTCGGGTCCCTCTTCTGTGCTCCTTGCCCCTCCCTCCTGTTCAGTGCCCCCACAGCAAGCAGCTTGCTATGGGGCACCCGAGCTGAGTCACAGCTCCCTGTGTCCATTCAGACATGGAGCCCTGACCCGGCCCCACTCCCTCTCTCCCCTGATTGGCTAGCTGACTTTGATAGACAGCAGCATGGGGCCAATGGCACCACTGCTGTGTCCCAGCCAATCGGGAAGGAGAATATCGGATGGCTAAGACACCCGTGGACATCGCTGGACAGAGAAGGACCTCAGGTAAGTGTTAGGGGGCTAAGGGGGGCTGCTGCACACAGAAGGCTTTTTATCTTAATGCATAGAATGCATTAAGATAAATAACCTCCTGAGTTTACAACCCCTTTAACCACTTCAGCCCCGGAAGGATTTACTCCCTTCGTGACCAGAGCACTTTATGCAATTCGGCACTGCGTTGCTTTAACTGACAATTGCGCGGTCGTGCGACGTGGCTCCGAAACAAAATTGACGTCCTTTTTTTCCCACAAATAGATTTTTCTTTTGGTGCTATTTGATCACCTCTGTGATTTGTATTTTTTGCGCTATAAACAAAATAAGAGCGTCAATTTTTTAAAAAACGCATTATTTTTTACTTTTTGCTATAATAAATATCCCCAAAAAATATATTAAAAAACATTTTTTTTCCTCAGTTTAGTCCGTTACATATTCTTCTACATATTTTTGGTAAAAAAAAAAAAAAATCGCAATAAGCATTTACTGATTGGTTTGCACAAAAGTTATAGCGTTTACAAAATAGGGGATAGTTTTATGGCATTTTTATTAATAATTTTTTTTTTACTAGTTTTGGCGGCAATCAGCGATTTTTATTGTGACTGTGATATTATGGCGGACACATAGGACATTTTTGACACATTTTTGGGACCATTGTCATTTATACAGCAATCAGTGCTATAAAAATGCACTGATTCCTGTGTAAATAACACTGGCAGTGAAGGGGTTAACCACTAGGGGGCGGGGAGGGGTTAAGTGTGTCCTAGGGGAGTGATTCTAACTGTCAGGGGGATGGGCTGTGTGTGTGACGTCACTGATCGCTGCTCCCAATGACAGGGAGCAGAGATCGAGTAACACTGTCACTAGGCAGAACGGGGAGATGCTGTTTACAACAGCATCTCCCCATTCGTCCTCTCCGTGAGGTGATCGGGGGTATGCCCACGGTGATCGAGTCTGCGGGACCCGCGACCCGACTCACGGAGATCGCGGC
This sequence comes from Lithobates septentrionalis, assembly GCA_037952835.1. Lineage (NCBI taxonomy): Eukaryota > Metazoa > Chordata > Amphibia > Anura > Ranidae > Lithobates > Lithobates septentrionalis. Next base: position 3,496,603 of record JBBDGP010000333.1, read on the forward strand.
AGGCGCGTGCGCGCACACGGCGGCAAATTTAAAGCAACAAACGGGTACGTTACTTTGCGCAGCCGTGCCATTCTGCCAACGTAAATGTACAGGAGCCGGTCGGGAACCGGTTAAAGTAGACTTCCACAATTAGCCTAGTAAGTCTTACAAATTCTCCCTGCCCCTCTTAACACCTATGATGACTGATTAACAAAGATGTATATACAGTATCTCACAAAAGTACACCCCTCACATTTTTGTAAATATTTTAATATATCTTTTCATGTGACAACACTGAAGAAATTACACTTTGCTAAAATATAAAGTAGTGTACACCTTGTATAACAGTGTAAATTTGCTGTGCCCTCAAAATAACTCAACACACCGCCATTAATATCTAAGCTGCTGCCAACAAAAGGGAGTACATCCCTAAGTGAAAATGTCCAAATTGGGCCCAATTAGCCATTTCCCTCCCCAGTGTCATGTGGCTCATTAGTGTTACAAGGTCTCAGGTGTGAATGGGGAACAGGTGTGTTAAATTTGGTGTTATCGCTCTCACTCTCTCATACTGGTCACTGGAGGTTCAACATGGCATCTCATGGCAAAGAACTCACCGAGGAACTGAAAAAAAGAATTGTTGCTTTTCATAAAGATGACCTAGGCTATAAGAAGATTGCCAAGACCCTGAAACTGAGCTGCAGCACAGTAGGCAAGACCATACAGTGGTTTATGAGGACAGGTTCTACTCAGAACAGGCCTTGCCATGGTTGACCAAAGAAGTTGAGTGCATGTGCTCAGCATCATATCCAGAGGTTGTCTTTGGGAAATAGATGTATGAGTACTGCCAGCATTGCTGCAGAGGTTAGTGCATTATCCTTGACAGATTTATTTAATTAAAAACAAGATAAAAACTACTCACAAAGGTCGAAGAAAAAATCGCATAGTAATGGCACAGAGGCAATTATTCCAGTGGTAGCAGTTTTCCAGGTCCCAGGAAGGAGGCATACGGACTACTGCTGGCCAACGCATTTCGAAGGTTACCCTTCTTCATCAGAGCCTTAGTAGTGTTGGTCTCATGCTGGCTTTTTATACACATGTCAAACTAAACCAGACTGATCGGGTTGGTTCTAGGGCTCCTCCAACCCTAGAGCCCTAGAACCAACCCGATCAGTCTGGTTTAGTTTGACATGTGTATAAAAAACCAGCATGAGACCAACACTACTAAGGCTCTGATGAAGAAGGGTAACCTTCGAAACGCGTTAGCCAGCAGTAGTCCGTATGCCTCCTTCCTGGGACCTGGAAAACTGCTACCACTGGAATAATTGCCTCTGTGCCATTACTATGCGATTTTTTCTTCGACCTTTGTGAGTAGTTTTTATCTTGTTTTTAATTAAATAAATCTGTCAAGGATAATGCACTAGGCTGGTGCGCTCTCTTTTTTCTTCTTTTCTTTTAACACTAGGACAATCCCATCCTTTGAGAGCAGCAAAGCCGAAATCCATAGTCCTTCTTGAACCCTTGGGACTTTTTAGCCAACACACCTGTGCGCAAGAGTATTTTTTGCTTCGTCTTTTTGCTGCAGAGGTTGAAGGGGTAAGGAGTCAGGCTGTCAGTGCTTAGACCATACGCCACACACTGCATCAAATTGGTCTGCATGGCTGTCGTCCCAGAAGGAAGTCTCTTCTAAAGATGATGCACAAGAAAGCCAACAAACAGTTTGCTGAAGACAAGCAGACTAAGGACATGGATTACTGGAACTTGTCCTGTGGTCTGATGAGATCAAGATACACTTATTTGGTTCAGATGGTGTCAAGCGTGTGTCGCGGCAACCAGGTGAGGAGTACAAATAGAAGTGTGTCTTGCATACAGTCAAGCATGGTTGTGGGAGTGTCATGGTCTGGGGCTGAATGAGTCCTGTCATTACTGGGGAGCTACAGTTAATTGAGGGAACCATTAATGCCAACATTAGGGATGAGCTTAGTGTTCGAGTCGAACCCATGTTCGATTCGAACATTGGCTGTTCGGTCGTTCGCCAAATTCCGAACGTTATGGGGCGTTCGCGCCAAATTCGTGTGGCGCGTCACGACCCATAATTCACTGCGGCATCGCAGTGCATTGCTGGCTGATGATTGGCCAAGCATGCACTATGACCCGCATGCTTGGCCAATCACAGCGCCGTCGGTAGAGAGAGCTGTAATTGGACAAAGCCAGGGTGGTTTGGCCAATTATGGCTCAGGGGGTTTAGAACACGCCCCACACTATATAAGGCCACCTGCACGGCGGCCCTGTGTAGTGTGTGTTCCGGCGTTGAGATACATAGATAGACAGAGAGACAGCGTCATTTCATTTGAGTTAGCTAGATTAGGCAGGACAATCAGTGAGTTAGCTGCACTTACAGTGTATTGTGTATATATATGCATCCCAGGTGTTGCATATATATACACTGTATTCAGTTTAGCTAGATCCGCTCCTGTTATCTTCTTACTGACAGGCAGGCTTGTCTTGTTACAGTATTTACAGCTACCTGAAGAAAATTGCTGGTGTTCATTTGATCCTATTAGTACCACAGTCAGGCAGCTAGACTATTTACAGTTAGTGTAGTGTGTCCTGCTCACAGTGTTCAGCTAAAACTACAAGTTAGTGTAGTGAGACCTCTGCACAGTGTTCATCTAAAGCTACAAGTTAGTGTAGTGCATCCTTCTCACAGTGTTCAGCTAAAACTACAAGTTAGTGTGGTGCGTCCTCCTCACAGTGTTCAGCTAAACCTACAAGTTATTTTTTGTGATCTTTGCACAGTGTTCATCTAAAGCTACAAGTTAGTGTAGTGCATCCTGCTCACAGTGTTTAGCTAAAACTACAAGTTAGTGTAGTGAGACCTCTGCACAGTGTTCATCTAAAACTACAAGTTAGTGTAGTGCGTCCAGCTCACAGTGTTCCGCTAAAACTACAAGTTAGTGTAGTGAGACCTCTGCACAGTGTTCATCTAAAGCTACAAGTTAGTGCAGTGCGTCCTGCTCACCGTGTTCAGCTAAAACTACAAGTTAGTGTGGTGCGTCCTCCTCACAGTGTTCAGCTAAACCTACAAGTTATTTTTTTGCGAGCTCTGCACAGTGTTCAGCTAAAGCTACCTGTAGAAGGTTGGTGGTGTTTTTCTGATCCTATCGCTACCGCAGGCAGCTAAATAAGCTGCAAGTTATTTTTTTGCGAGCTCTGCACAGTGTTCAGCTAAAGCTATCTGTAGAAGGTTGGTGGTGTTTTCCTGATCCTATCACTACCGCAGGCAGCTAAATAAGCTGCAAGTTATTTTTTGGCGAGCTCTGCAGTGTTCACCTAAAGCTACCTGTAGAAGGTTGGTGGTGTTTTCCTGATCCTATCACTACCGCAGGCAGCTAAAAAAGCTACAAGTTAGTTTTTTGCGAGCTCTGCACAGTGTTCAGCTAAAGCTACCTGTAGAAGGTTAACAAGGAAAAGGGGCGCCTCTGAGTGTATATCAATAAACATTTATTTAAACAGACAATATCCACTCACATGGAAGACTGTAATGTTGCGTTCCGGTGCGTCTCTGAGTAGAGGAAAAGGCTGAAGGACCACAAGTCTCAGCAAGTCCGTGCAGTGCTGGTCCCACATCGGATCCTGGCAAGGATGGATGGTGGTAACTGGACACGGCAGGGGCTCCCTCAGTTCTCCAGATGGCACTTCCGGGTTGTGATGGGTTTAAAACGGCATAGACCTACGGTCTGCGGGTTCCAAGGAGAGGGTAAAAGGACGCCAAAGCCGATCGCCGGGCATGCTGCAGTGTGAGGCTCGTAGGGCTCTGTGGATGAGATGGTGACGGCCGTGTAGGGAGCCAGAACGAGGCCTGGAAGGCAAGCACAGCGCGGCGCCGAGCCGTGACGTCACAGCTATGCGACGCGTTTCCGAGTCTGCGCGCTATTGGTGACAAGAATAGCGCCACTCCTTTCTCAAGCATGTGCTTGAGAAAGGAGTGCCGCTATTCTTGTCACCAATAGCGCGCAGACTCGGAAACGCGTCGCATAGCTGTGACGTCACGGCTCGGCGCCGCGCTGTGCTTGCCTTCCAGGCCTCGTTCTGGCTCCCTACATGGCCGTCACCATCTCATCCACAGAGCCCTACGAGCCTCACACTGCAGCACGCCCGGCGATCGGCTTTGGCGTCCTTTTACCCTCTCCTTGGAACCCGCAGACCGTTGGTCTATGCCGTTTTAAACCCATCACAACCCGGAAGTGCCATCTGGAGAACTGAGGGAGCCCCTGCCGTGTCCAGTTACCACCATCCATCCTTGCCAGGATCCGATGTGGGACCAGCACTGCACGGACTTGCTGAGACTTGTGGTCCTTCAGCCTTTTCCTCTACTCAGAGACGCACCGGAACGCAACACTACAGTCTTCCATGTGAGTGGATATTGTCTGTTTAAATAAATGTTTATTGATATACACTCAGAGGCGCCCCTTTTCCTTGTTTATCTTCTTCAGCCTATTGGACCCTGCTTCTGGTCTTTTCTTGGTGGCAGCCCTGATTGACTTCCCCCTGTGTATATATCTATATACACCCACCCTGCCATTGGACTATTTAGGAACAGTTATTTGAGGTATACCTGCATTGCGCCTTTTTTACTTGTCTTTTACCTGTAGAAGGTTGGTGGTGTTCTCATACTACAGGCAGGCAGTTGATTTTGCTATATATATTTTGCTATATATATATATATATCCCAGCTTAGTGCAGCTACAGGCCATTAGTATGTCTGGAAGGCCAAGAAGGAGAGGCAGACAGTCACAAGCCAATAAAAGAGGGCAAGCAGGCTCTGTGTCTAGTGCTGGTCGTGGAGACGGTGCATCCTCATCAGCACGTGGCCGTGGGACACGCTTGGCCTTTTTTTCGGCAGCTGGCGTGTTGAGCCGCAACATGCAGAAGACTTGGTCGAGTGGATGACCAAGCCGTCCTCATCCTCCTCATCCTCTCTCACCTATGCTCAGGGTACTTTGTCTGGCAATGCAGCGGCCTCTTCCCTCGGCTCAATGTCATCAGTGACTCCTTCCCTAGCCCCACCATGTCCTCCTGAGGAGTCCCTCGAACTGTTTGACCACAGTGTTGGATACATGCTCCAGGAGGATGCCCAGCGTTTGGAAGGCTCTAATGATGATACTGAGCTCGATGAAGGCAGTAAGATGAGCACGAACAGAGGGGGTGCCCAAGAAGGACAGCAATCTGGCAGTCATGCTCCCCCTGCTGCAGCATACTGCCAGGTTTGCTCCAGTGATGAGGAGGGAGGGGATGATGAGGTCACTGACTCAACATGGGTGCCTGATAGGAGAGAGGAGGAGGAGGAGGAGGAGGCAGCACATCACCAACGACGCAGGATGCCCTCCAGGGGCCAGCCTAAGGGCAGCACACTGACTGCATCACACTCCAAAGCTCCACATGTGCAGGGCGCTGCAGTCTCTGCACGTTATTCAAAAAGTTCTTTGGTGTGGGCCTTTTTTGAGATGAGTGCATCAGATCACACCGCTGCTATTTGCAACATTTGTCTCAAGCGTATCTCGTGTGGCCAAACCATCTCCCGCTTGGGTACCACATGCTTGACCAGACATATGTTGACCTGCCATGCAGTTCATTGGCATAAGACCCACACCAAAGAACAAAGAGGTCCTCTCCTTGCTCCTCATCAGCTGAGATCTCCAACCCCACTATACCTTCAGTCCTCTCTGAGACCTGCACTGAGAGGAATGAAGGTGTAGAATTAGGTGTGTCACAGCCAAGTACTTGTGGGCAATCTGCTTTCGGTACACCAACATCAGATTGTACCAGGCAAATTTCCCTGCCCCAGCTGCTGCACCGCCGAAAGAAGTTTGCTCCCAGCCATCCACATGCCCAGCGGTTGAATGCTAGCTTGGCAAAATTGCTAGCACTTCAACTGCTGCCTTTTCAGTTGGTAGACTCTGCCCCCTTCCGTGAGTTTGTGGAATGTGCGGTTCCTCAGTGGCAGGTACCCAAACTCCACTTTTTCTCATGGAAGGCGATTCCGGCTCTCTACCGGCATGTGGAAGGCAATGTCCATGCCTCGCTGGACAGGGCGGTCAGCGGTAAGGTGCATATTACCGCTGACTCATGGTCCAGCAGGCATGGACAGGGACGTTACCTAAGTTTCATGACGCATTGGGTGACTCTGCTGGCAGCTGGGAAGGATGCAGGACAAGGTGCAGTAGTGTTGGAGGTTGTTCCGCCACCACGCCTCCAAAATGCCACTACTAATGATTGTGACACACCTCTCTCCTCCACCCCCTCCTCTTCTTATGCGTCCATGGCCTCTTCCTGTGCTTTGTCCTCGGAACCAGCGGTGCTCCGTAGCCATTCAAGGGGCTACGCAAGTACGCAGGCCAAAAGATGCCATGCGGTGCTCGAGCTGGTGTGCTTGGGGGACAGGAGCCACACTGGGGCAGAGGTTCTGTCAGCTCTGCAGGGGCAGGTTCAGAGGTGGTTGACGCCACGCCAACTTAAGGCAGGAATGGTGGTTTGCGACAATGGCACCAACCTCCTCTCTGCCCTCCGACAGGGACAAATGACCCATGTGCCCTGTTTGGCTCACATCCTTAACTTGGTGGTGCAGCTGTTCTTGGGCAGGTACCCGGGCTTACAGGATGTCCTGAGGCAGGCCAGGAAAGTCTGTGTGCATTTCCGCCGGTCATATAATGCCAGTGCTCGGCTGACGGACCTCCAAAAAGGAGTTTAACCTGCCCAAGAACCGCCTAATCTGTGACATGCCCACCAGGTGGAACTCACCGTTGGCCATGCTGCAGCGGCTGCACACGCAGCAGAGGGCCATCAATGAGGGATGCATGCACTGTCCTGTCACCATTTGAGGAGGCCATGAGGATGGTGAGCAGTGACAGTGCATGCATCAGTGACACTGTCCCCCTTGTCCACCTGTTGGAGCACACGCTGCGTGGAATAATGGACAGGGCACTTGAGGCAGAGCAGAGGCAGGAAGAGGAGGACTTCCTTAGCTCTCAAGACCCCCTTTATCCAGACAGTGTTCCTGCGTGCCCGCCGATCACGCAGGAAGAGGACGAGGAGGAGGAGGAAGATTGTGTCAGTATGGAGGTGGAGCCTGGCACTCAGCATCAGCAGCAGTCTTTAAGGGATCAGTCCCAAGAAACACATGGACTTGTACATGGCTGGGAGGAGGTGTCTGTGGACCATGTCATCCTTAGTGACCCAGAGGACTGCGGACCGAATGCCTCAGCAAACCTACGCTGCATGGCCTCCCTGATCCTGCAAAGCCTGCGTAAGGATCCTCGTATTCGTGGTATCAAGGTGAAGGACCAATACTGGCTGGCAACCCTCCTTGATCCACTTACAAGGGTAAGGTTGCGGACCTTATCTTGCCATCGCAGAGGGAGCAGAGGATGAAACATCTTCGGGAGGCCTTGCAGAAAGGTCTGTGCAACGCGTTCCCAGAGACTGGGAGGTTACAAACTCCTGTTTCTGGACAACATGTTGCTGAGGCTTCGGTCAGTCAAAGAAGGAGCGGTGGAGAAGGTGGCCGTCTGACCGATGCGTTCAGACAATTTTTTGGTCCGCAGCCCCAAGGTATGATCGGTTCCAGCAACCATCGCCAGCGTCTGTTTTACATGGTGCAGGAATACCTAGGGGCAAAATCTGACTTGGACACCTTTCCCACCGAAAATCCTCTGGGTTACTGGGTCTTGAGGATAGATCACTGGCCAGAGCTTGCACAGTATGCAATTGAGCTACTGGCCTGTCCTGCATCCAGCGTTCTTTTGGAACGCACATTCAGTGCTGCTGGAGGCTTTGTAACCGATCACAGGGTGCGTCTGTCCACCGACTCGGTCGATCGACTGACCTTCATGTTATTGGTTACAGAATTGTAATAGTTTGTGCGAACATATTTTTTGTCAAGCAAACAAAGCCCACGGGTACAAAAAAGAAAATTGAAAAAATAGTAAATAGCTTTCCTCTTTACATATAAATTACCAAAAAATCACTGCAAATATTATTCAAATAATTTAACTGACTATATTTGCAAATTTCCATCACAAACATGGGAAGCAGCGTAGGTATTCTATTGTCTGAAACTGACGGAAAAAAAAACTTACAAACGACTCCTATTTGCAAACGGAAGGAGACAACAGGAAGTGAGATGAAATCTACACCTAGGAAGGGAAGTTCTCTCCTGTAAGAGTTCATATGGGAAAAACATTTCTCCTTTCCACTGATGCTTTCCAATCCTTGTTCCACAAAAAAACCCAAATTTTCAAAAAACATTTGTCATTGGGACAAAAAGTGAGGTGAAATCTTCTGAAGAGGAGGACAGACAGCAAAACAAATGTCACAGGGGTGATAACCCTTCCTTATGTTTTCCAAAAAGCTTAAAAAAGATTTTTTGGCTGGAGCTAAACACGTTAAAAATGTACCCGTTCAAAATTACAAACAGATTCTACTTAACAACAAACCTACAGTCCCTGTCTTGTTTGCACCGCCTGTATACTGCTGTTCAGAGTATATAGGGCCTGGTGGCCCCACACCTTTCCTTATTTTAATTTGGGTGCGGGGTTCCCCTTAATATCCATACAAGACCCAAAGGGCCTGGTAATGGACTGGGGGGTACCCATGTCGTTTGTCTCACTGATTTTCATCCATATTGCCAGGACCCGACATTACATTAAAGCCGCAAGCAGTTTTAAATGACTTTTTTTCCTTTAAAAATGACATTTTGTGCAGGGACTGTTCTAAGCACGGGAAACACGCGCCACTTTACAGGCATACCATAGACACCCCCCAGGTACGATATTTAAAGGAGTATTTCACTTTTTTTTTACTTTAAGCATTATTAAAATCACTGCTCCCGAAAAAACGGCCGTTTTTAAACGTTTTTTTTGCATTGATACATGTCCCCTGGGGCAGGACCCGGGTCCTCAAACCCTTTTTAGGACAATACCATGCAAATTAGCCTTTAAAATGAGCACTTTTGATTTTGAACGTTTGAGTCCCATAGACGTCAATGGGGTTCTAACGTTCGTGCAAATTTTTGGTCCGTTCGCAGGTTCTGGTGCGAACCGAACCGGGGGGTGTTCGGCTCATCCCTAGCCAACATGTACTGTGACATACTGAAACAGAGCATGATCCCCTCCCTTCGGAGACTGGGCCGCTGGGCAGTATTCCAACATAATAACGACCCCAAACACACCTCGAAGATGACCACTGTCTTGCTAAAGAAGCTGAGGGTAAAGGTGATGGACTGACCAAGCATGTCTCCAGACCTAAACCCTATTGAGCATCTGTGGGGCATCCTCAAACAGAAGGTAGAGAAGAGCAAGGTCTCTAACATCCACCAGCTCTGTGATGTCATCACGGAGGAGTGGAAGAGGACTCCAGTGGCAACCTGTGAAGCTCTGGTGAACTCCATGCCCAAGAGGGTTAAGACAATGCTGGAAAATTTTGGTGGCCACACAAAATATTGACACTTTGGGCCCAATTTGGACATTTTCACTTGGGGTGTACTCACTTTTGTTGCAAGCGGTTTAGATATTAATGGCTGTGTGTTGAGTTATTTTGAGGGGACAGTAAATTTACACTGTTATACAAGCTGTACACTCACTACTTTATATTGTAACAAAGTGTCATTTCTTCATTGTTGTCACATGAAAAGATATAATAAAATATTTACAAAAATGTGAGGGGTGTACTCATTTTTGTAAGATATTGTATTTACCTATTTTCAGCCCTTTCCATTCTGGACATGTCTTAGCCAACAGCGGCTGCAGGGGAGAAGATAGAGAGCTTGACAATGGCTGATAAAGCCTGGAGATCATCCATAGGTTATCTGTTGTTGGTTCTCCCTTTTCTCCCCTGCGGCCACTGCTGTCTGAGCTAGATCAGGGGCTTACTGAAAATAGGTAAGTATATACTGTACATATTTCTTACACAGGTTAGTCAGTATAGGTGTTAGGAAGGAGCATTTCTAAGACTAGTTAGGTTTATCTTGGAATTCTACTTTAAAGCTGAACATCAGGTAAACAGATAAATACTGTATATAGATGAAAAACATATATGTAAGAGGGATGTTTTACCTGCCAAAAGGATTTGCTTTTCTGTCTATCCATCCCTGATTTACAGCAGGATAGTGGACCTAATCTTTCTTTGCTGTAGTTTCACTTTCATTCATTGGTTCACCCCCTGTAAATGGAGAAGAAGCGCACTTCTAAGTTCATGCTTCTTGTGCTGCAGCACACCTGATTGGATCCTTGTGCTGTTTCTTCATCTCCTCTCAGAATTCTGCTGTAGAGAGCATACTGTAGACTTCAAGTGGGTGATACCAGGTTAAATACAGATATGTACATTGCTTTAAATGAAAAAAAAAAAAAGTTTCATTATGTTAATGGTTACAGAATTGTAATAGTTTGTGCGAACATATTTTTTGTCAAGCAAACAAAGCCCACGGGTACAAAAAAGAAAATTAAAAAAATAGTAAATAGCTTTCCTCTTTACATATAAATTACCAAAAAAAAATGACGTGGTCACTGCTAATATTATTCAAATAATTTAACTGACTATATTTGCAAATTTCCATCACAAACAAGGGAAGCAGCGTAGGTATTCTATTGTCCGAAACTGACGAAAAAAACCCCTGTCATTTCACTACTTGCCAAGAAACACGTCTGTTCCCTTTCAGATCTTTCAAATCATTTATTCTCATAGAGAATTAGGGGAAAGAAATTGAAGTAAAAACCTGACAAAAAAATCAATTATTCTCATTAGCCAGTTAGTGTACCTGTAACCTTTCAGTAATAGGCTTAATTTACAGAAGGGAGACTAGACTGAAATGTTCATTTCTATAAGCAATGATAGCTTTGAGGATTCTGTAATAGCATGCTATAAAGGACATTATTTAGAAAAGAAAGAGGAGACTAGTCAGGCATTAGACAATGGATTTATCAGTCTAAAGGGGCCCCTATGGGTTGTGTGAACCTTCCCATTGTGATTACCTGGTAGATGGACTCTCAGGTGTTCTTTGCATCAGTCTTCCATCTCCCTCCAAGTTTTCACATATTGTCAGTATGTTTCCTACACTTTTTATTTTTTGTTAGAATAGGAAATAGTTAAGACTTTTTCTGTCTGCGTGTAGGCGTGTCAATTTTACTTAATTTCCTGTCACAAGGACATAACAGGAAGTAAAAGGATATCTCTCCAACGTAAGGGGGAAAGCCCCTTTTAGACAGATGTCAACAGAACAGGTGTTCCTATTGAAAGACTTCCTCTCCTTTTCCTGTGAAATAGTGAAAATGTTAGATCCCCCCTCACTTTCTCTACTAGAGACAATGGTCACAAGGACAAATACAAACAAATTGCAATCACCCCAACTTATAACTGGCCTTTGCAGCAAGGAGCACATGGAAGGGCAATGTATGTCAAAAAACAAACACAAATTCCCAGCTCACTTACCAGCCAGCCTGCAACAAACTGAATTGAACCTGTCTAACAGTTTTTGTTAAAGACAAGATTGCACACATGTTCAAATACATGTGTAAGCTGAAGCAGATACATCATGGCACCCCCGTGAACTGCAGTCCTAACTCTATAATTTTGAAAGTCTCCAAAGTTGGAGCAAATATATAATAATGGCTAGCTTAAGTTCAGGTACAGTATGTGTATCACACAGAGGAGTATGTATTGCACAGAGCACAGGGGAGCGTGTATCGCACAGAGGAGTATGTAAAGCACAGAGCAGTACATATCACACAGAGAACAGAGGAGTTCATATCACACAGAGAAATGTGTATCGCATAGAGAGGTTCGTATCGCACAGAGTAGTGTGTATCGCACAGAGGAGTGCGTATCACACAGATTATAGGAGTGCATACAGTGCAGAGCACAGGAATGTGTATTGTAGAGTAGATGGGTTCAGGAGTTAATTTCACACAGTGCTCAGGAGTGTGCATTACACACTGCTCAGTGTACAACAAATATTGCCCCCTCCCTCCATTCCCAGTACAGACTCACCCCCTAAACTACCCCCAGTGCAGACTTTTCCCTACTCCTGGCTTCCTCTCAAGTCTGAAGGGATGGTATAGCACATTTAGACATGCTTTGACTTCATTTTTAGATCCCACTGTCTGGTACAAACCCCTCTGTTCCCAGTGTCTTTTTTTTTTTTTTTGCTGTTAGAGGTAAGTGGGGGAGTTGGGTGGACAGAAGCTAAGTGACTTCCTTATGAGCCATTCATCCCTGATTATAGCAAGTCCATTGGCTCTCCCCCTCCCTTCCCAGGTTGCTGTCTGTGCAAAGTTCCAGCGTAACAGTACACACAGACATTCTCCCCATATATCCCATTCAGCAGCTGCTAATTGATAAAGTAACTGGCTCATTTCTCCCCCCTTCCTCCTTGCACTCACTGGGCACAATATTTGAAGCTGACAGATGCAGGTCAGGAGGAATCAAACCTCACTAAAACCTGTGAAGGAAGGTCCTCTTCTGTTTCCAGTCATTACACATATGTGTAGTGATATATTATATTGGGTGGATAATTAATTAGTAGTTATTATAATGATGATGTAAGTACTCTTCCGCAGCAACCCAATTCTTCCAGAGAGATGCACTTTATTGACTTCCAACACAGAACAAAGTCCAAAGTCCACAGATGACAAAAATCCAACAGAGTATATAGCTCAGAGTCCCATTTTTCCTAGATTTGTGCCTTCATAGTCACACACAGACAAGACTAAACTATAGACTGAACGCCATGTTATATTCACTAGACACTAAATGGCTGAGCAATTTGATTGGCCATTTCCATTCAGGCCTTTGATATGCTTTAGTCTTTCAGACAGACAACAACCCCCAGCCGTGAACAGCTGCAGTCATAAACCGCCCCAATCTGCACTCCCGCATATCAACATTAGGGATGAGCTTCGAGTTCGAGTCGAACTCATGTTCGACTCGAACATTGGCTGTTCGCAAGTTCGCCGAACAGCGAACAATTTGGGGTGCTCGTGGCAAATTCGAATGCCACGGAACACCCTTTAAAAGTCTATGGGAGAAATCAAAAGTGCTAATTTTAAAGGCTAATATGCAAGTTATTGTCATAAAAAGTGTTTGGGGACCTGGGTCCTGCCCCAGGGGACATGGATCAATGCAAAAAAAAGTTTTAAAAACGGCCGTTTTTTCAGGAGCAGTGATTTTAATAATGCTTAAAGTCAAACAATAAAAATGTAATATCCCTTTAAATTTCGTACCTGGGGGGTGTCTATAGTATGCCTGTAAAGGGGCGCATGTTTCCCGTGTTTAGAACAGTCTGACAGCAAAATGACATTTTGAAGGAAAAACCCATTTAAAACTACCCGTGGCTATTGCATTGCTGACAATACACATAGAAGTTCATTGATAAAAACGGCATGGGAATTCCCCAAAGGGGAACCCCGAACCAAAATTAAAAAAAAAAAATGACGTGGGAGTCCCCCTAAATTCCATACCAGGCCCTTCGGGTCTGGTATGGATATTAAGGGGAACCCCGGCCAAAAAAAAACGGCGTGGGGTCCCCCCAAAAATCCATACCGGCCAGGGTTGTGGCAATGAGGCCCTTGTCCTCATCAACATGGGGACAAGGTGTTTTGGGGGGCTACCCCAAAGCACCCTCCCAATGTTGAGGGCATGTGGCCTGGTACGGTTCAGGAGGGGGGGCCGCACTTTCGTCCCCCCCTCTTTTCCTGCGGCCTGCCAGGTTGCGTGCTCGGATAAGGGTCTGGTATGGATTTTTAGGGGGACCCCACGCCGTTTTTTTTTTTCTTTTGGTGCGGGGTTCCCCTTAAAATCCATACCAGACCTGAAGGGTCTGGTATGGAATTTAGGGGGAACCCCACGTCATTTTTTTTTTTAATTTTGGCCGGGGTTCCCCTTAATATCCATACCAGACCTGAAGGGCCTGGTATGGAATTTAGGGGGACTCCCACGTCATTTTTTTTTTTTAATTTTGGTTCGGGGTTTTCCTGTGGGGAATTCCCATGCCGTATTTATCAATGAACTTCTATGTGTATTGTCGGCAATGCAATAGCCGCGGTAGTTTTAAATGTGTTTTTTCCTTCCAAATGTCATTTTGCTGTCAGACTGTTCTAAACACGGGAAACGTGCGCCCCTTTACAGGCATACTATAGACACCCCCCCAGGTACGAAATTTAAAGGGATATTACACTTTTATTGTTTGACTTTAAGCATTATTAAAATCACTGCTCCTGAAAAAACGGCCGTTTTTAAAACTTTTTTTGCATTGATCCATGTCCCCTGGGGCAGGACCCGGGTCCCCAAACACTTTTTATGACAATAACTTGCATATAAGCCTTTAAAATTAGCACTTTTGAATATTCATGTTCGTGTCCCATAGACTTTAACGGTGTTTGCGTGTTCGAGCGAACTTTTTTCCTGTTCGCATGTTCTGGTGCGAACCGAACAGGGGGGTGTTCGGCTCATCCCTAATCAACATCAACAAGTCCCCTTTGATATGTGCAATTAGATTAACATATACCACCTGAACACCCTTTTGAGTCCTGGAATGCCTACATTCCTAATCTGTATTCTTGCATATTAACATCAACAAGTCCCCTTTGATATTCTAGTACCCTGGGAGGGAGTTTCTGCTAGGTCAATATCGTACTGTATGTGTACATATATATATAATAATATAATATTCCACATAAATCGGCGAACATATTACAACAATATGTGCAGGGGGTACTCTGAAGCAGTAATACTGAAGCCTAGTAGCAGCACCAGCTACCAGACTCCACCCCTTAGAGTCTGTCACTGGCCGGAACTTTAACCACTTCAGCTCCGGAAGGTTTTAGCCACTTCCTGACCAGGCCATTTTTTGCAATACGACACCGCAGCGCTTTAACTGACAATTGCACGGTTGTGCGATGCTGTACCCAAATAAAATTGATGTCCTTTTTTTTCCCACAAATAGAGCTTTCTTTTGATGGTATTTGATCGCCTCTGCACTTTTTATTTTTTGTGCTATAAACCAAAAAAGACTGACAATTTTGAAAAAAAAAACTGTATTTTTTACTTTCTGCTATAAAACATATACAAAAACAAAATTTAAAAAAAACTAATTTCTTTATCAATTTAGGCCAATATGTATTCTTCCACATATTTTTGGTAAAAAAATTCCAAATAAGCATATATTGATTGGTTTGCGCAAAAGGTATAGCGCAGTGATGGCGAACCTTGGCACTCCAGATGTTTTTGAACTACTGAATTTCCCATCATGCTCTTGCACTCGGCAGTGTAGTTGAGCATCATGGGAAATGTAGTTCCAAAACATCTGGAGTGCCAAAGTTCGCCATCACTGGTATAGCGTCTATAAACTAGGGGATAGATTTAGGGACTTTTATTTATTTTTATGTACTGGTAATGGCGGCGATCTGCGGTTTTTAGCGGGACTGTGACATTGTGGTGAACAAATCTGACACTGAATGACACTTTTTGGGGACCAGTGACACCAATACAGTGATCAATGCTAAAAAAATGCACTGATCCCTGTATAAATGGCACTGGCAGGGAAGGGGTTAACACCAGGAGCGATCAAAGGGTTAAATGTTCCCTAGGGAGGTGCTTACTAACTGTGTGGGGCAGTGTCACACTGAAGGAAAAGAGAGATCCATGATTCAGCTTAGCTGAATCACAAGATCTCTCTTTCCCTTCCTGACAGATCCGCTGTTTGCCTTGTTTACACAGGCAGACGACTGATCCGTCTCTCCTGTGAATAATCGGCGGGTCGCTGATTGGCTCCCGCTGTGTCCAATCACAGCAGGAGCGGCACGCGTGCGCCCCCTAAACCACGTGCACAAAATCACATACAGGTACGTGATTTCGCACAGCCGGGTCACCATGCCACAGTAAATGTACATGGGGCGGTCCAGAAGCAGTTAATTCAAGTATCAGAAAATGCGGCCAGGGTGCTTCCGCCTGTAAGTCAAAAAAAAAAGGCCATGGGTAATATCCTCTCTTGGGGCCCTCTGATCTAAATCATGGAACCCAAGGAAATGTTGTGGATCAATTTATACTTACTCCATGTGTGCCCTGTGAGTCAGAGCACAGTGGGCCCCCCTTCCCTGGGGGCTCATGTGCACTGCACACTGTGCACACATGGATAATACCCCAATGTTTTGCTGTCATTGTGCTTTTGCTGGATGTCAAGTGCATCCCTATACCTTTAAGGAGGTGGGGTGGGCTTCCTCCAGGCATATCTGCCCTTAATTTATTCATTATTATATATGTGCTCCAACTTTGAAGGTTCTCAAAACTTATAAAGTTAAGACTGCAGTACACTGGGGTTCCATGAGGTGGCCGCTGCAGCTGACGCATATATTTGCAAATGTATGCAAACTAAACCCCTTGTTTTTAATGTGAACTGTTAGACAGGGTAAATGTGGTTTGTTGCAGGCTGGCTAGTAAGTGAGCTGGGAAATTTTGTTTGTTTTTTTCACAAGGACAAATACACAGAGTGAATCTCCCCACAATGACTCGGAAATAAAAGCTAGCAGTTTAATCACTTTTATACAAAAATATTACTGCTTCTATTACATAAAATGGTGGGTCTCACATTGTTACTTTTTAGGAGTGCAACATTTGCATTAGTATGCATATATTTAAAATCCAATTACTTTTAAGTTGTGAAGTAGGGATGGGCGAACGATTCTGCCCGAGCATGAGATCGGCCGAACATTTGCCTTTTCAGCCGTTCGCCGCACACCCGAATTTACAGGGTGTTCGCTGGGTGTCAGCCCCAACGAACACCCTGCAATGTACTGAGCACTGCACAGTGCATTCTGCACCCTGATTGGGCAAAGCTTTGCCCGATCAGGGCGCAGTGTATGCTGGTTGTTAAGGAGCAGGCCAGAAAGCGTCCTTAATAACCGCTGAGTCATCAGCTGCCAGTGGGTTGCCCCGCTGACAGCTAAATAAAAAAAAGTGCCGGTAAAAAAAAAAGAAAAAAACGGCATGGAGTCCCCCCCAGTCCATACCAGGCCCCTCGGCCCCCCTGCCCAAAAGTACCAACCCCCCCATGTTGAGGGCATGTTGCCTGGTATGGTTCAGGAGGGGGGGTGACACTCGCTTGTCCCCTCCACTTTCCTGACCTGCCAGGCTGCCTGCTCGGATAAGGGTCTGGAATGGATTTTGGGGGGTATCCCACGGCAGTTTTTTTTTTACATTTTGGCGTGCCATTTTTTTCTTCTTTTTTTTTTTGATCGGTTACAAAGCCTCCAGCAGCACTGAATGTGCGTTCCGAAAGAACGCTGGATGCAGGACAGGCCAGTAGCTCAATTGCATACTGTGCAAGCTCTGGCAAGTGATCCATCCTCAAGACCCAGTAACCCAGAGGATTTTCGGTGGGAAAGGTGCCCAAGTCAGATCTTGCCCCTAGGTAACTGCAACATGTAAAACAAATGATGGCGATGGCTGCTGGAACCGATCATACCTTGGGGCTGTGGACTAAAAAATTGTCTGAACGCATCGGTCAGACGGCCACCTTCTCCACCGCTCCTTCCTTGACTGACCGAAGCCTCGGCAACACGTTGTCCAGGAACAGGAGTTTGTAACCTCCCAGTCTCTGGGAACGCGTTGCACAGACCTTTCTGCAAGGCCTCCCAAAGATGTTTCATCCTCTGCTCCCTCTGCGATGGCAAGATAAGGTCCGCAACCTTACTTTTGTAACGTGGATAAAGGAGGGTTGCCAGCCAATATTGATCCCTCTCCTTGATAACACGAATACAAGGATCCTTCCGCAGGCTTTGCAGGATCAGGGAGGCCATGCAGCGCAGGTTTGCTGAGGCATTCGGTCTGGAGTCCTCTGGGTCACTAAGGACGACATGATCCGCAGCCACCTCTTCCCAGCCACATACAAGTCCATGGGTTTCTTGGGACTGTAAATGATCCTTTAAAGACTGCTGCTGCTGCTGCTGAGTGCCAGGCTCCACCTACATACTGACACAATCCTCCTCCTCCTCGTCCTCTTCCTGTGTGATCAGCGGGCAGTGCAGGAACACTGTCTGGATAAAGGGGGCCTTGAGAGCTAAGGAAGTCCTCCTCTTCCTGCCTCTGTTCTGCCTCAAGTGCCCTGTCCATTATTCCACACAGTGTGTGCTCCAACAGGTGGACAAGGGGGACAGTGTCACTGATGCATGCACTGTCACTGCTCACCATCCTCGTGGCCTCTTCAAATGGTGACAGGACCCTGATCATGGCCCACTGGCATGGGAAAAAAAAAAACAAGCTCCCCTGACCCTGTCCTGGTGCCATAGTCGCACAGGTACTCATTGATGGCCCTCTGCTGCGTGTGCAGCCGCTGCAGCATGGCCAACGGTGAGTTCCACCTGGTGGGCATGTCACAGATTAGGCGGTTCTTGGGCAGGTTAAATTCCTTTTGGAGGTCTGCCAGCCGAGCACTGGCATTATATGACCGGCGGAAATGCACACAGACTTTCCGGGCGTGCCTCAGGACATCCTGTAAGCCCCGGGTACCAGCCCAAGAACCGCTGCACCACAAAGTTAATGACGTGAGCCAAACAGGGCACATGGATCAGTTGTCCCTGTCGGAGGGCGGAGAGGAGGTTGGTGCCATTCCTGGCTTAAGTTGGCGTGGTGTCAACCACCTCTGAACCTGCCCCTGCAGAGCTGACAGATTCTCTGCCCCAGTGTGGCTCCTGTCCCCCAAGCACACCAGCTCAAGCACCGTATGGCATCTTTTGGCCTGCATACTTGCGTAGCCCCTTGAACGCCTACGGAGTACCGCTGGTTCCGAGGACAAAGCACAAGAAGAGGCCATGGAGAAAGAAGAATAGGAGGGGGTGGAGGAGAGAGGTGTGTCAGAATCACCAGCAGTGGCATTTTGGAGGCGTGGTGGCGGAACAACCTCCAACACTACTGCACCTTGTCCTGCATCCTTCCCAGCTGCCAGCAGAGTCACCCAATGCGCCGTGAAACTTAGGTAACGTCCCTGTTCATGCCTGCTGAACCATGAGTCAGCGGTAATATGTACCTTACCACTGACTGCCCTGTCCAGTGAGGCCAAGACATTGCCTTCCACATGCCGGTAGAGAGCCGGAATCACCTTCCGTGAGAAAAAGTGGCGTTTGGGAACCTGCCACTGAGGAACCCCACATTCCACAAACTCACGGAAGGGGGCAGAGTCTACCAACTGAAAAGGTAGCAGTTGGAGTGCTAGCAATTTTGCCAAGCTAGCATTCAACCGCTGGGTATGTGGATGGCTGGGAGCGAACTACTTTCTGTGGGGCAGCAGCTGGGGCAGGGAAATTTGCCTGGTACAATCTGACATTGGTGTACCGATAGCAGATTGCTCGCAAGTACTTGGCTGTAACACACCTAATTCTACACCTTCATTCCTCTCAGTGCAGGTCTCAGAGAGGACTGAAGGTATAGTGGGGTTGGAGATCCCAGCTGATGAGGAGCAAGGAGAAGTCCTCTTTGTTCATTAGTGTGGGTCTTTTAGGTACGCTTGCAAACAAACTGCATGGCAGGTCAACATATGTCTGGTCAAGCATGTGGTGCCCAAGCGGGAGATGTTTTGGCCACGCGAGATATGCTTGAGACATATGTTGCAAATAGCAGTGGTGGGATCTGATGCACTCATCTCAAAAAAAGGCCCACACCAAAGAACTTTTGGAATAATGCTCAGAGACAGCAGGAGCTCTGTGGTGTGATGCAGTCAGTGTGCTGCCCTTAGGCTGGCCCCTGGAGGGCATCCTGCCTCGTTGGTGATGTGCCTCCTCCTCCTCCTCTCTCCTATCAGGCACCCACGTGGAGTCAGTGACCTCATCATCCCCTCCCTCCTCATCACTGGAGCAAACCTGGCAGTATGCTGCAGCAGTGCTAACATGACTGCCAGATTGCTGTCCATCTTGGGCCCCCCCTCTGTCTGGGCTCATGTTACTGCCTTCCTCTAGCTGAGTACCATCATCAGAGCCTTCAAAACGCTGGGCATCCTCCTGGAGCATGTACGAAACACTGTGGTCAAACAGTTCAGGGGACTCCTCAGGAGGACATGGGGCTAGGGAAGGAGTGACTGATGCCATTGAGCCGAGGGAAGAGGCCGCGTTGGCAGCTGCTTTGCCAGACAAAGTACCCTGAGCCTGGTTGAGAGAGGATGAGGAGGATGAGGACCAAGTCTTCCCCATGTTGTGGCTCAACACGGCCAGCTGCCGAAAAAAAGGCCAAGCGTGTCCCACAGCCATGTGCTGATGAGGATGCACCGTGTCCACGACCAGCACTGTTGCCTCTAGACACAGAGCCTGCTTGCCCTCTTTTATTGGCTTGTGACTGTCTGCCTCTCCTTGTTGGCCTTCCAGACATACTATTGGCCTGCAGTGAGATGTAGCTGCACAAAACTGGGATGTATATATATACCGATTATACTGCAGCTAGCAGAATCAACTGCCTGCCTGTAGTATTATTAGTATGAGAACACCTGCACTTGTCTCCAGGTAGCTATACTGTAGGTGCAACTGTTCAGGGTACACAGTACAGTAACTGGAAATACGTCAAGAGCCTACACAAGCACCTGGCTTCAGGTAGTTATACTGTAGGTGCAACTGTGCAGGGTACACAGTACAGTAACTGGAAATATGTCTAGAGCCCACACAAGCACCTGGCTTCTGGTAGTTATACTGTAGGTGCAACTGTGCAGGGTACACAGTACAGTAACTGTAAATACGTCAAGAGCCCACTCAAGCACCTGGCTTCAGGTAGTTATACTGTAGGTGCAACTGTGCAGGGTACACAGTACAGTAACTGGAAATACATCAAGAGCCTACACAAGCACCTGGCTTCAGGTAGTTATACTGTAGGTGCAACTGTGCAGGGTACACAGTACAGTAACTGGAAATACGTCTAGAGCCCACACAAGCACCTGGCTTTAGGTAGTTATACTGTAGGTGCAACTGTGCAGGGTATACAGTACAGTAACTGGAAATACGTCAAGAGCCCACACAAGCACCTGGCTTCAGGTAGTTATAATGTAGGTGCAACTGTGCAGGGTACACAGTACAGTAACTGGAAATAAATCAAGAGCCTACACAAGCACCTGGCTTCAGGTAGCATTACTGTAGGTGCAACTGTGCAGGGTACACAGTACAGTAACTGGAAATACTGTAAAAACACCTGCCTGCCTGTACAGGATCTAGCTAAACCGAATATTATATATATATATATATATATATATATATATATATATATATATATATATATATATATATATACACATACATATATATATATACACATACATATATATATATACATACATATATATATATATATATATATATATATATATATATATATATATATATATATATATATATATATATATATATATATATATATATATATATATATATATATATATATATATACACACACACACACACAACACCTGGGATGCATATATATACACAATTGTCAAAGTCCTGTATGTGAGGCCGGGTTGCAGAGGGGGCGCCCCTTGCGGCTAAGTGCAGCGTAACCCTGGGAGTGAGACAGGGAGTACGGTGCCCAAAGGTGCACGGGTTGCCAGAGCACTGTTGCTGAGTAGCAGATAGCAGGGAGCTGCTGGGGTGCGCTGGTAAGGTTAAAGGGCAACCGTGCAAGGAGGGATTCCAGGTATGGAGCCGTGGAGCAACCAGGAGCGGAGTCAGAGCCAGGCCAATGGTCATTCAGCATAGGAATCAGTCCAAGGTGAGGTACAGCAGGATAATCAGGAACAGAGAAGGTAGCCGAGCCGGGGGTCAAACACAGGAGCACGATCAAGGTACAGATGCAGAGCCGAAGAATAGTCAGGTACAAGCCGGGATCAATGCAGGCGGAATACTGGAGCAGTCAGGCAAGCCGAGTAGTAACAGGAAGCAGATATCACAACAGGAACAAGGAACACAGGAAGCTGATGATAATCCAGCAACCAGCATGCACCAGCAGCAGGCTTAAATAGGCAGAAGGGTGCCACCATGAGGAATACTGGCAGAATTAGACGTCCTACGGTTATCACCCTGACAGTGCCCCCCCTAGGGGCAGCCTCCGGATGCCCAATCTGGCCCATTTTTCAGGGTATCGGGCTTGAAACCTCTGCAACAGTCTAGGGGCATGAATGTTATCTGCTGGTTCCCAAGAATTATCTTCTACAGAGTAACCTTTTTCCATTTAACAAGAAATTGAACAGTCCTACCTCTTCGACGGCAGTCCAGAATGGCTTCTACTTCGTATTCTGTTTCATTGTCCACCAAGATTAGAGGCGGCGGAGCTTCTTCTCTCCCTGGAAAAGGACTGGAGACAACAGATTTTAATAAAGAAACATGGAATACTGGGTGGATTTTATAGGAACTTGGTAAAGACAATTCAAATGCCATTGGGTTAATTTCCTTCTTAATTGTGAATGGACCGATAAACCTTGGTCCTAACTTCCGGGAGGGGCAAGGAAGCTTAAGATTTGTTGAGGAAAGCCACACTCTATCTCCAACTTTAAAGACGGGATCTCTCCTCCCCTTGTCATAATGTTTTTTATAATTCTCTTGGGCCTTCTGCATAGTTGCCTGGAGAGTTAGGTAATTAGCCTGAATGGCATTTATCCTGTCCTGGACTGCGGGGACTGAGGTCTCTGGTATAACATTAGGCAAGAATGAGGGATGGAAACCGTAGTTGGCCCAGAAAGGTGACTGATTGGTGGAAGCATGGATTGAGTTGTTGTATGCAAACTCCGCACATGGGAGTAGCAAGGACCAGTCGTCCTGGGAGAAGGAGCAGAAGCAACGTAAGTACTGTTCTAAAGTTTGATTAGTTCTTTCGGTTTGACCGTTGCTTTGAGGATGGTAAGCTGAAGATAGGCACACTTTAATGGAAAGCATTTTGCAGAGCTCCTTCCAGAACTTAGAGGTGAATTGCACCCCTCTGTCGGACACAATGTTGCTTGGTAGGCCGTGAAGTCTGACTATCTCCTTTATGAAGATCTTCGCCGTGTCAGCAGCAGATGGTGTACCCATCATGGGCAAGAAATGCGCCATCTTGGACAGGCGGTCAACGACTACCAAGATGGTTGTAAATTTCTCCGAGGGTGGTAACTCTACTATAAAATCCATAGATATTTCTTTCCATGGTTGCTCCGGCACAGGCAATGGGCGTAGTAGACCCCAAGATCTGATGTTAGACCCCTTGTTACGTTGACAAATGGTGCAGGAACTGACATATTCCCTGCAGTCAGGCTTCAGAGTGGGCCACCAAAAAGATCGTTGAACAAGCTCCAAAGTCTTTCGAACCCCGAAGTGACCAGCAAGTTGGTGGTCATGTAAAGTCTTTAGGACCTGGGCTCTGGCTTGCTGTGGAACAAAAATTTTGTTCTGATACCAAAGAAAACCTTCCTGGTCTCTTAAAGACAGTGCTTCTGGTTCAGAGCATTGGGAAGAAGCTTGTTTCAGTGAGGAACTCAGATCGGTTTGAATCATGAGAAAATTCTGTGGAGACAATATAGTGCTAGGAGTAATTTCTTCGGGAGTGTCAGGAAACATCCGGGACAAGGCATCGGCCTTCCCGTTCTTAGACCCCGGGCGGAAGGAGATATGAAAATTGAATCTGGCAAAAAACAAGGCCCATCGAGCTTGTCGGGGTCTCAATCGTTTAGCAGTGCGAAGATATTCCAGGTTTCTGTGATCCGTGAATATCATGATGGGATGCTGAGCACCTTCAAGGAGGTACCGCCATTCCTCCAGGGCAGTTTTAATGGCCAAGAGCTCTCGATCTCCCACATCATAATTCCTTTCAGACGGACTCATCTTCCGCGAGGAGAAGGCCACAGGATGGAGTAACGACTTAGGACCCTGACGTTGGGATAAGACTGCCCCTGTGGCAACTTCAGAGGCGTCAACCTCTAAGATGTAAGGGAGGGCCGGATCAGGATTGTCAGGGGCCTGTCAGGGGCCTGTCAGCAGCCGTCGGGCGAATCTGCGTGCACGCAGGTCCACAAGGAATCTTTCTAGACTGATTCAGCTTAATTCCCCACCAGGGGGCGCCGGCGCGCTCCCGCGTGTGCCCGTACGCGCGTTCGCGCGTTCACGGGTGCGCGCGCCCGTTCGCGCTAGCGCCGTTTGGCGCCAAGGGGCCTTTAAAAGAGTGACAGGTGCTCATGTCAGGTGCTGTTTCGTCTGCAGCTCTGCACCTGAAAGTTCCTGTATCTGCCTGTCTGTTGTTTACTATTGACCCGGCTACGTCTGACCACTCTCCAGTCTCCAATCCGACCCGGCTTGCCTGACCTTGCTTATTCAGTTACCTGTTGCCGAACTCCTGCCTGTCTGACTATCCTTGGATCATCCCTCCTGCTAGTACCTGCCTGATCTCCTGCCAAATCGGACTGTCTGACCTTGTTTACCTGTGTCCTGTGACGCTGCTTCCAGCCTGCCTGTTTGCATCCAGTTGCCGCCTTTACAGCTGTCAGCCTGCCTCCCGGCCTGCACCAGTTACCTGCATCAGCCTGCCTCCCGGCCTGCACCAGTTACCTGCATCCGCAGCTCAGCCATCCCTGAGGGACATCCTTCCAGTTCCGGTGTCTGCTCCTGCCAGAACCTGCATCAGGCCCTCCTACCCACTGTGTTCAGGAGACCACTGTTCCCACTTCCAGCGGCTCCTGAACCAGCGTTTAAGAGAGGTCTCCTTGTACCAGTCAGGCTCAACTACCAGGTACCTTACAGTACGAAACAGCCATGTCTGAGCCTGCAGGAGAGACCTCTCCCATTCAGGAGATCTGTACGCACTTGGCAGCCCTCACTCAAGCAGTTAAGACTTTACAGGACAGTTATAACAGACTGGAGGGTCAAGTGTTAAACCTCAGTGGTCCCGGTGGTGTGGCTCCTGCTCCCGCAGCCGCTCCAGTACAGGCTGCTGCACCACCCTCTGTGGTCATGCTTCCACCGGAACCAAGAGTCCCGGTTCCTGAAAAGTTTTCTGGTGACTGAACCAAGTTTTTGGCTTTCCGCAGCGCTTGTCAACTTTATTTCGGCTTACAGCCACGGACTTTTTCCTTGGAAGTCACCAAAGTGGGATTTGTCATATCCCTCCTCCAGGGGGAACCCCAGACCTGGGCCCACCGCTTGCTTGAAACCAACGCCATACAGATCCAGTCTTTAACCGCCTTTTTTGAAGCTATGGCTCAGCTTTATGAGGACCCTCAGCGGGCTGCCACCGCCGAGGCAGCTTTGTTCGCGCTCCAGCAAGGCCGTAGGCCGGCCGAGGACTATGTCAATGGAACAACGCAGCCCTTCGCCACCAGTTCCGCATGGGGCTATCTGAGGGTCTTAAGGATGAACTTGCCCGGGTGGGAATGCCTGACACTTTGGAGGAGCTTATTGCCATTACTATCCAAATTGACCGACGCCTTCGTGAACGCCGGTCTGAACGGTCTTCTCAACAAACGCGGCCTATGTGGATGACCGCAAGAGCCCCGCTGCCTGCTTCCCGGTATCTACCTTCTGCCGGGCAAAGTTCAGTCAACCAAACAGCTGATGCTCCTGAACCTATGCAACTGGGACTTATGCGTACTACTCTGACCCCTGAAGAACGGGCACGCAGGCACCAACTGAACCTTTGCCTCTATTGTGGCGGGACGGGCCACTATGTGAACAACTGCCCAGTAAAGATCCATAAGTGTTCTTCTTCAACTCCAACCAGTTTATCTGCTTTAACAGCCAATGCCACTCAACTTGTTCTCCCTCTCTCATTACAGCTCCAGGGAAGAACAATTCAAGTCAACGCCATTGTTGATTCCGGGGCATGTAGCTGCTTTGTCGACTCTACTTTTGCTACTCAACAAGATCTTCCGTTAAAGAATAAGACACATAGACTTTCAATTTTTCTGGCCGATGGGTCCCACATAAGATCTGGACAGGTCTCTCAAGAAACCCTTCCTCTGTCTGCTATCTGCTCATGTCAGCACCAAGAAATCCTAGTCCTGGACGTTATTTCATCACCACTTTTCCCAATCATTTTGGGTATGCCCTGGCTTCAAGCCCACAATCCTCTTGTTAACTGGGCCACGGGCGAGATCAAGTTTCAGTCACCCTATTGTCAAAGACATTGTCTACCTGAACCTGTTAATTCTGCCACTACCTTAATGTGTATGGACATTGATCCAGATCTGCTTCAAGATGTACCAGAGGTCTATCAGGACTTTGCAGATGTGTTCAGTAAGAAGGGAGCAGACTCTTTGCCACCCCATCGTCCCTATGACTGTCCAATTGAGCTGCTTCCTGGAGCTGAGATTCCTTTTGGGCGCATCTTTCCGCTATCCGAAAAGGAACAAGAGGCACTTAAGTTACATCAACGAAAATCTCGAAAAAGGCTTCATTCGACAATCCACTTCACCAGCCGGGGCGGGAATTTTTTTTGTCTCCAAAAAAGATCTTACGCTTCGCCCTTGTGTGGACTATCGGGAGCTAAACAAAGTTACGGTCAAAAACCGTTATCCGTTGCCTCTAATACCTGAACTGTTTCAAAAATTAAGGTCCGCCATCATCTTTACCAAACTAGATCTGAGAGGGGCCTACAATCTGGTCCGCATTCAGGCCGGGGATGAATGGAAGACGGCCTTCCGGACCCGTTTCGGACACTATGAATATCTAGTCATGCCCTTCGGCCTCTGCAATGCTATTGCCACATTTCAGCATCTGGTCAATGATGTGTTTAAGGATTTCCTGGACATCTTCCTAATTGTCTATTTGGACGATATCCTGATCTTCTCCAGTTCACTCGAGCAACATAGGGAACATGTCCGTAAAGTCCTGGCCCGACTCCGCCTGCACAGACTGTACGCCAAGGCGGAAAAGTGCGAATTTGAACAAGAGGAGATTCAGTTTCTGGGGTTAGTTATCTCCCCAACCGGCATCAAAATGGATCCCCAGAAAGTGTCTGCTGTGTTAGAATGGCCAGCACCCATGGACAAGAAGGGCGTACAACGCTTCATTGGATTTGCAAACTTTTACAGGAAGTTTATCAGGGGGTTCTCTGCCATCATCTCCCCCATTACACAACTAACCAAGCAGAATCTTCGTTTCCACTGGAACCAGGAAGCTCAGGGGGCCTTTGAGGAGTTAAAGAGGCGTTTCACGTCGGCTCCAATTCTGAGCCATCCGGATCCATCTTTGCCCTTTATCCTAGAGGTTGATGCCTCCGAAGTAGCTGTGGGTGCTATTATTTCCCAACGACAAGGCAACAAGGACCTGATGCATCCTGTAGGGTTCTTCTCTAGGAAACTTTCGCCGGCTGAGCGGAACTACGGTGTGGGGGACCGGGAGCTACTTGCTATCAAGACAGCCTTGGAGGAATGGAGGTATTTGCTTGAAGGTGCAGTCCATCCAGTACTGATTTACACGGATCATAAAAATCTGGAGTACTTAAGATCTGCTAAAAGACTAAAACCCAGACAGGCCCGTTGGGCTCTATTCTTTACACGGTTCTGCTTTCATATAACCTACCGGCCGGGATCCAAGAATGTAAAGCCAGACGCGCTGTCGCGCATGTTTGATAATCCTAAGGACTTTTCTGTACCTGACACTATTCTGCCGGCAAATAGTTTCCTTCTTCTTCAAACAGATCTTCTATCCATGATCAGAGAAGCATCCCCAGAACCTTCAAGTCTCCAGGGGTCCTCTTTAACACCTCGAGATGGACTATTATGGAGGGGAAGTCAAATTTTTGTACCAGAGAACGTCCGAGTCAAGGTACTGACACTTTTGCATGATCATCCACTTGCAGGACATTTTGGGGTCCGTAAGACCCTTGAGCTGGTGCAACGCACCTTTTGGTGGCCGAACTTAAAGGAATTTTGCAGAAAATATGTCAGCTCCTGCCCTGTCTGCATCCAGAATAAAACTCCCAGGAACAGAGCTTGGGGACTGTTAAGACCATTGCCTATACAAGATAGGCCCTGGAGGATGATAGCAATGGACTTTATAGTGGAATTGCCATGTTCTGAGGGATGTTCGGTGATCCTTGTGGTCGTTGACCGGCTATCCAAGATGGCTCACTTTGTGCCCCTAAAGGGAAGACCTTCTGCTGTGGAGACGGCCCGTGTGTTCATTAGGGAAATTGTCAGGTTACACGGGATCCCCGCAAATATTGTGTCCGATAGGGGGGTACAGTTTACGTCACGCTTTTGGAGAGCCCTTTGTGAAAATCTAAAAATTGAACTAGCTTTGTCCTCAGCATACCATCCCCAAACAAATGGGCAAACTGAAAGGACAAATCAGACTCTGGAGCAATACATTAGGTGTTTTACATCTTTTGTGCAAGATGATTGGGTGTCCCTGCTGCCACTAGCGGAATTCGCGTACAATAATGCCAGTCACTCTGCCACCGGTCAATCCCCTTTCTTTGCCAATTATGGGTTTCATGCATCTTTTTTACCAGATTTTCTTTCAGAATCCTCAGTCCCAGCGGTCCAGGACACTGTGCAGTTCCTCAGCTATAATAACCGGATCTTGCAGGAAGCGGTATCCAAGGCGCAAGCGGACAATAAGAGGTTCTTTGATCAGAAAAGAAGGGGAGATCTAAACCTTCAGCTTGGCGATAAGGTATGGCTGTCTACCAATAATATCAGATTGACATGTCCTTCCAAGAAGCTTGCCCCTAAATTTATTGGGCCTTTCCCTGTGAAAAGGAAAATTAACGAGGTATCTTATGAATTATGCTTACCTGACTCACTTAAGATACATCCTGTGTTTCACGTGTCACTCTTAAAACCTGCTGTAGATGATCCTTTTCCTGATAGGGGCACCAGGGTCCCTGAACCAGTTCTGGTGGACGGCAATGAAGAGTATGAAGTGGAATCCATCCTTGACTGCAGAAAGAGGTCTGGGCAAGTACAGTTTTTAATTAAATGGAAGGGGTATGGTCCGGAAAACAATTCATGGGAACCTGACTGTAATATTCATGCTAAACGTCTGATTCATGCCTATTTCTCTGCCCATCCTGAGAAGAAAAGTTATCTGGGCATCCGGAGGCTGCCCGTTGGGAGGGGGCAATGTCAGGGGCCTGTCAGCAGCCGTAGGGCGAATCTGCGTGCACGCAGGTCCACAAGGAATGTTTCTAGACTGATTCAGCTTAATTCCCCACCAGGGGGCGCCGGCGTGCTCCCGCGTGTGCCCGTACGCGCGTTCGCGGGTGCGCGCGCGCCCGTTCGCGCTAGCGCCGTTTGGCGCCAAGGGGCCTTTAAAAGAGTGACAGGTGCTCATGTCAGGTGCTGTTTCGTCTGCAGCTCTGCACCTGAAAGTTCCTGTATCTGCCTGTCTGTTGTTTACTATTGACCCGGCTACGTCTGACCACTCTCCAGTCTCCAATCCGACCCGGCTTGCCTGACCTTGCTTATTCAGTTACCTGTTGCCGAACTCCTGCCTGTCTGACTATCCTTGGATCATCCCTCCTGCTAGGACCTGCCTGATCTCCTGCCAAATCGGACTGTCTGACCTTGTTTACCTGTGTCCTGTGACGCTGCTTCCAGTCTGCCTGTTTGCATCCAGTTGCCGCCTTTACAGCTGTCAGCCTGCCTCCCGGCCTGCACCAGTTACCTGCATCAGCCTGCCTCCCGGCCTGCACCAGTTACCTGCATCCGCAGCTCAGCCATCCCTGAGGGACATCCTTCCAGTTCCGGTGTCTGCTCCTGCCAGAACCTGCATCAGGCCCTCCTACCCACTGTGCTCAGGAGACCACTGTTCCCACTTCCAGCGGCTCCTGAACCAGCGTTTAAGAGAGGTCTCCTTCTACCAGTTAGGCTCAACTACCAGGTACCTTACAAGGATGTTGCAGGATAGGTGCGGAGGTAAAGAGGGATTTGAGCTTATCAAAAGCTGATTGGGCTTCTGAAGACCACAGGAACCGAGTATGTAAACGGGTAACTTGGGTGATTGGTGAGATGATAGAGGAAAAGTTTTTTATAAACCTCCTATAAAAGTTTGCAAACCCCACAAATCTTTGTACTCCCTTTTTATCCGATGGAGTTGGCCAGTCCAAGATTGCCTGTACCTTTTGCGGGTCCATGGCAACACCACCAGTGGAGATAATTAGCCCCAGGAATTGTATTGACTCCCTTTCGAAATCACACTTCTCTGCTTTTACATAGAGTTTGTGCTTACGTAGAGTGTGCAGAACTGTCCTTACATGTGTACGATGGAGCTCCAGGGTGGTTGAAAATATCAGGATATCATCCAGGTAGATGATGACGAAGTAATCCAGAAATTCTCGAAAGATATCGTTTACGAAATGTTGGAATGTGGCCGGGGCGTTGCACAATCCAAATGGCATCACTAAGTACTCGAAATGTCCAAAGCGAGTTCTAAATGCTGTCTTCCATTCGTCACCCTCTCGGATGCGAATGAGATTGTAGGCTCCCCGAAGGTCAAGCTTAGTAAATATTCGGGCAGTACGGAGTCTCTGGAAAAGTTCCGGAACTAGAGGAAGAGGGTAACGGTTTTTTATAGTGATTTTATTGAGCTCCCTGTAATTCACACATGGTCTTAGGGATTTGTCCCTTTTTTCGACAAAAAAGATTCCGGCTCCAGCAGGAGAAGAGGAGGAACGGATGAAGCCTTTCTCCAGGTTTTCATCAATGTATTGTTGCAATGTTCCTAGTTCCATCTCCGAGAGGGGGAATATGCGACCGAATGGGATTTCGGCTCCTGGGAGTAATTCAATTGGACAATCGTATGACCGGTGTGGTGGCAGGACATCAGCCTTTTTCTTGTCAAAGACATCTGCAAACTCCTGGTAGGCCGGTGGAATACTCTGGTTGTTGACAGGTACAGGTTGAACTGACAGGCAACTGGCTACATTACTGGTTTCATGGGCAAGACAGTGCTGTAGGCAATACAGTGAAGTGAATGAAATTTCTTTCCTGATCCAGTTGATCTGGGGGTTGTGGGCTTGGAGCCATGGGGTACCCAGGATGACGGGGAACATAGGTGAGCTTAGAATGTCGAAACATATGAATTCCTGATGACCATCAGGAGTAGTAACCAAAAGAGGAACGGTCTCTTGTGTCACAGGACCGGAACTAGGCAGGGTGCCATCAGCCAGGAGAACTTCCAATCTACGGTTCTTGGGAAGTAGGGCCAGACCGAGCTTTACTGCTAAGTCCAAGACCAAGAAACAACTGCATGCCCCGGAGTCGACTATGGCCTGAAGCTGAATCCCCTTGTCGGCCAACTGTAGCGTGATGGGAAGGATAAGGTGAGAAGTGGAAGTTCCGGACACCTGGAAGTACACTGGAGAGTTCTTGGGTACCTTGCTGGGCCTTATGGGGCAGTTGCTCAGGAAATGTCCCTTTCGGCCACAATAGAGACAGAGATTGGCTTGACGCCGACGCTGTTTTTCCTCAGGAGTCAGTGCGGATCGCACCAAACCAACGGGCATAGCGCCGATCTCTGGTACCAGCACTTTGGGAGTCTGAGAACGTTCAGCCTGGCGCTCCCGAAGGCGTCTATCCAACTGGATGGATAGTTGAATGAGCCCCTCGAGGGTAGCAGGGATGCCGACCCTGGCCAACTCGTCCTTAAGGGATTCAGAAAGCCCCAGGCGAAACTGGTATTTCAACGCAGCCTCATTCCAGTCTGTATCGGCAGACCACCGGCGGAAGTCAACAGTATAGTCTTCCACCGGGCGCCGTTTCTGTTGAAGAGAATGCAGAGCGGCCTCAGCGGTGGCTGTACGCTGGGGGTCTTCATACAATTGCGACAAGGCCGTAAAGAACGTTTCCACTGAACTAGTAGCTGGGTCCTTCTGTTCCCATAACCTGTGGGCCCATGCCTGGGGTTCATTGGTCAGCAGGGAGATAAGAAAGCCAACTTTGACAGTCTCAGTGGAAAAGGTACGGGGTTGCAGAGCCAGATATAACAGGCAGGCATTCTTGAAGGATCTGAATTTCTGCCGGTCTCCAGAGAAACGTTCAGGGGTAGGTACCCGCGGTTCTGGGGGCAAAGTCAGTACTGAAGAGGCTGTAGCAGGGAGATTGGTGGAGGAAGAACCAGGATCCAAAAAGGCAGATGGTAGCATAAAATGTTGGAGTTTTCCTTCTAATTGAATGTATCTTTCCTGAAGAACTTGGACCACTCGTGTAAGGGTAGCGGCCTGTTGGCATAAAGTCTCTATTGGGGACGCACCTCCGCCGGCCTCAGTCATGGCTGGATTATACTGTCAAAGTCCTGGATGTGAGGCCGGATTGCAGAGGGGGCACCCCTTGCGGCTAAGTGCAGCGTAACCCTGGGAGTGAGACAGGGAGTACGGTGCCCAAAGGTGCACGGGTTGCCAGAGTACTGTTGCTGAGTAGCAGATAGCAGGGAGCTGCTGGGGTGCGCTGGTAAGGTTAAAGGGCAACCGTGCAAGGAGGGATTCCAGGTATAGAGCCGTGGAGCAACCAGGAGCGGAGTCAGAGCCAGGCCAATGGTCATTCAGCATAGGAATCAGTCCAAGGTGAGGTACAGCAGGATAATCAGGAACAGAGAAGGTAGCCGAGCCGGGGGTCAAACACAGGAGGACGATCAAGGTACAAATGCGGAGCCGAAGAATAGTCAGGTACAAGCCGGGGCCAATGCAGGCGGAGCACTGGAGCAGTCAGGCAAGCCGAGATGTAACAGGAAGCAGATATCACAACAGGAACAAGGAACACAGGAAGCTGATGGTAATCCAGAAACCAGCATGCACCAGCAGCAGGCTTAAATAGGCAGAAGGGCGCCACCATGA
This sequence comes from Lithobates septentrionalis, assembly GCA_037952835.1. Classification (NCBI taxonomy): domain Eukaryota; kingdom Metazoa; phylum Chordata; class Amphibia; order Anura; family Ranidae; genus Lithobates; species Lithobates septentrionalis. The sequence goes on from JBBDGP010000333.1 coordinate 3,529,393, forward strand.
GGAATACTGGCAGAATTACCCGTCCTACGGTTATCACCCTGACAACAATACACTGCAAGTGCAGCTAACTGACTCAACCTGCCTACTCCATCTAACTTAAATCAAATGACACTGTCTCTCTGTCTATCTCTCTCCACCGCAACACACTACACAGGGTCAACGTGCAGGCGGCCTAATATAGTGTGGGGCTGTACTAAACCCCCTGAGCCATAATTGGCCAAAGTCTTCCTGGCTTTGGCCAATTACGGCTCTCTGTACACACGGCGCTGTGATTGGCCAAGCATGCGGATCATAGTACATGCTTGGCCAATCATCAGCCAGCAATGTACTGCGATGCCACAGTGAATTATGGGCCGTGATGCGCCACTCGAATTTGGCACGAACGGCCCATAACGTTTGTAATTCGCCGAACGACCGAACACATGATGTTCGAGTCGAACATGCGTTTGACTCGAACACGAAGCTCATCCCTAATTGACAGGAATATAGGTCACTGAAGCATATAAAGGGTCTCTAAATTCTAACACATTGGATCAGGCTTGTTTTTCTTTCACTATTCATATTTTTGATATTTCATATCTTCTTTAAGTTGTGCTAATGTCTTTTGCTTTTCCTCAATTCAAGATATATTTAAAATTCCAGCACTGCTTTTATTTCAAAGTCCAATGGATCAAATGAGAGTCTCCCCTTCTTTCTTGCCTATAATGACTTAAAATTACATAACTTTTCCTAGAGTTAGCTTTTCAATATACAGCAATATACAGTAAATATGTAGGCTTGCTCTACTATTTTGAGTTATAGACTCAGTTCAATAAGGTCATCAAGGACTATTTGATCTGCAGACTTGTCAGGAGTCAGTGACATAAAATGTATTGAAGTCAAAGGACAGCATAACAGCCAAGCAACTAACATTTTTTAGGAGAGGTCATCAATGGCAGTTAACATATGTTTTCATGTTTCTCTGACAGGTTTCTCTCAAAACATGTTGTTGTGTCTAATTCCTTTTTATTTTGTCTTGTAACTCAGTGTCTTTGACTTTCTGCTGCGGATTAATGTGGCAATCAACACATTTTGTTCTAATCCACCAATATTGTTTGATCTCTGTATATACCGTACTCTAAAGTAACCATAGACTGATTGAAATTTGGCTGGCTCAGCCAGGCCGCTTCCACACAGGCTTGTTGGAATATTTTTGCTGATCAGAGGTTGTAACCAATGGGCTTCGGCCGCTGATCAGTGTATTCTGTATCAGAGTATCAACGGGAAGGATTTCTCTATCAGCTCAAATGTGTGGATGGAGGAATCTGCTGTTTTTCTTTCCATTCAGCCCTTTGGGTGAATTAAAAAAAATGGTACATCTATGGCCAGATTTAGATTTGTGGACTGATTTATTACATACTGTATATTCATTAAACAAATGCAATTGCACCTGTTTTAAACATTGTAGGTTCAATTTTTCATACCCCTTTATATCAAACTGAAGCTTATAACCCTCAGAACATTGAATGTATTTATATTGAAAGACAACCCTCAACAGACCCTAACTAGGTAACTAGGTATAATCTTGATTAATATACTGTACATGAATGAATATGGAAATATAACTCCACATGAACTGAATATTTGCCAATTGCAGTTGTGAATACAATTTTGGATAGTCAATTTGGTCTGATATCACTGAGCCCTGTTTGGGATACATACAAGGAGGGCTGACTCTTATGATCCTATACTTTTTTTTTTTCTCATACTGATATTTGATACTCAATCAAGTTTAGAAGATGTGTTTATATTATTTTTTTCCAGAGGTTGAAATTATCATTATGGTGGTGTAAAACAATTAAAAGCTTTCTGAAGCCAAACAGTTTATCCATCTTGAGTTGGAGAAGGTCTAAAATCCCTCTCATTGTGTACCATTTGTGTCCCACTGGGGATATATTCCTTTACTTTCTGTCTTTAGACACAATAGCAAGTAAGAGCAAACCTCTCCAGTGAGGGAATACTCCTCTTAGACAGTAGTCACAGTTACAGGTATTTCCATTGAATGATTTTCCCTTTATTTCTGTTCTGGAGACAACACAAAATTTAGGATTTTCTCTTACTTCTTAGTCTGAGTGACTACCAGGGCAGCCAGGAAGGGTAAATCTCATTAACTGGGACACAGACAGCAATAAAACAGTTATATTCCTCCAACTCTCTGTTCAAAATTAGCGGGATCAGCCCAGATACCTGCTAGCACCTGCGTTTTTCCCCTCCGCCCGGCCCAGCCTAGCCCACCCAAGTGCAGGATCGATCGATCACTGTCACTTACAAAAACTAAACGCATAACTGCAGCGTTCGCAGAGTCAGGCCTGATCCCTGCGATCGCTAACAGTTTTTTTGTAGCATTTTGGTGAACTGGCAAGCACCAGCCCCAGGCAGCGTCAGGTTAGCACCAGTACCGCTAACACCCACGCACGCAGCATACCCCTCCCTTAGTGGTATAGTATCTGAACGGATCAATATCTGATCTGATCAGATCTATACTAGCGTCCCCAGCAGTTTAGGGTTCCCAAAAACGCATTGTTAGCGGGATCAGCCCAGATACCTGCTAGCACCTGCGTTTTGCCCCTCCGCCCGGCCCAACCCAACCCACCCAAGTGCAGTATCGATCAATCACTGTCACTTACAAAACACTAAACACATAACTGCAGCATTCGCAGAGTCAGGCCTGATCCCTGCGATCGCTAACAGTTTTTTTGGTAGCGTTTTGGTGAACTGGCAAGCACCAGCGGCCTAGTACACACGGGTTGTAGTCAAACCAGCCCTGCAGTAACACTTGGTGACGTGGCGAGTCCCATAAGTGCAGTTCAAGCTGGCGAGGTGGCAAGCTCAAGTAGTGTCCCACTGCCACCAAGAAGAAGACAAACACAGGCCCGTCGTGCCCATAGTGCCCTTCCTGCTGCATTCGCCAATCCTAATTGGGAACCCACCACTTCTGCAGCGCCCGTACTTCCCCCATTCACATCCCCAACCAAATGCAGTCGGCTGCATGAGAGGCATTTTCTTTATGTCCTCCCGAGTACCCCTACCCAGCGAACCCCCCCATAAAAGATGTTGTGTCTGCAGCAAGCGCGGATATAGGCGTGACACACGCTATTATTGTCCCTCCTGTCCTGACAATCCTGGTCTTTGCATTGGTGAATGTTTTGAACGCTACCATTCACTAGTTAAGTATTATGCCGCGTACACACGGTCGTACTTTTCGTCTACAAAAGTCAGACAGCCTGTCCGACTGACTTCCGGCAGACTTTCGGTGGACTTGCGGCGGACTTGCGGCCTACTTTCTAACGAACGGACTTGCCTACACACGACCACACAAAAGTCGGTCGGATTCGTACGTGATGACGTACACCGGACTAAAATAAGGAAGTTCATAGCCAGTAGCCAATAGGTGCTCTAGCGTGGCTTTTTGTCCGTCGGACTAGCACACAGACGAGCGGATTTCGGGGTCCGTCGTAGTTACGAAGTAAAGTTTTGAAGCATGTTTCAAATCTAAAGTACGTCGGATTTGAGGCTAAAAAAGTCAGTTGAAAGTCCGGAGAAGCCCACACACGATCGGATTACCAGCCAGCTTTAGTCCGTCAGCGTCCGTTGGACTTTTGTAGACGAAAAGTACGACCGTGTGTACGCGGCATTAGTGTAGGGTACAGCATTGCACAGACTAGGCACACTTTCACAGGGTCTCTTAAGATGCCATCGCATTTTGAGAGACCCGAACCTGGAACCGGTTACAGTTATAAAAGTTAGTTACAAAAAAAAGTGTAAAAAAAAAAATATATATATATATATAAAATTAAAAAAATAGTTGTTGTTTTATTGTTCTCTCTCTCTCTATTCTCTCTCTCTATTGTTCTGCTCTTTTTTACTGTATTCTATTCTGCAATGTTTTATTGTTATTACGTTTTATCATGTTTGCTTTTCAGGTATGCAATTTTTTATACTTTACCGTTTACTGTGTTTTATTGTTAACCATTTTTTTGTCTTCAGGTACGCCATTCACGACTTTGAGTGGTTATACCAGAATGATGCCTGCAGGTTTAGGTATCATCTTGGTATCATTCTTTTCAGCCAGCGGTCGGCTTTCATGTAAAAGCAATCCTAGCGGCTAATTAGCCTTTAGACTGCTTTTACAAGCAGTGGGAGGGAATGCCCCCCCCACCGTCTTCCGTGTTTTTCTCTGGCTCTCCTGTCTCAACAGGGAACCTGAGAATGCAGCTGGTGATTCAGCCAGCTGACCATAGAACTGATCAGAGACCAGAGTGGCTCCAAACATCTCTATGGCCTAAGAAACCTGGAAGCTACGAGCATTTCATGACTTAGATTTCGCCGGATGTAAACAGCGCCATTGGGAAATTGGGAAAGCGTTTTATCACACCAATCTTGGTGCGGTCAGATGCTTTGAGGGCCGAGGAGAGATCTAGGGTCTAATAGACCCCAATTTTTTCAAAAAAGAGTACCTGTCACTACCTATTGCGATAATAGGGGATATTTACATTCCCTGAGTTAACAATAAAAATGATTTAAAAAAAAATGAAAGGAACAGTTTAAAAATAAGATAAAAAAGCAAAAAAATAATAAAGAAAAAAAAAAGCACCCCTGTCCCCCCCCTGCTCTCGCGCAAAGGCGAACGCAAGCGTCGGTCTGGCGTCAAATGTAAACAGCAATTGCACCATGCATGTGAGGTCTCACCACGAACGTCAGATCAAGGGCAGTAAATTTTAGCAGTAGACCTCCTCTGTAAATCTAAAGTGGTAACCTGTAAAGGCTTTTAAAGGCTTTTAAACGGTATTTAGTTTGTCGCCACTGCACGTTTGTGCACAATTTTAAAGCATGTCATGTTTGGTATCCATGTACTCGGCCTAAGATCATCTTTTTTATTTCATCAAACATTTGGGTAATATAGTGTGTTTTAGTGCATTAAAATTTAAAAAATTGTGTTTTTCCCCAAATAATGTGTGAAAAAAAAAATGAAACACCCACCATTTTAATCTGTAGGGCATTTGCTTTAAAAAAATATAGAATGTTTGGGGGTTCAAAGTAATTTTCTTGCAAAAAAAAATAATTTTTTCATGTAAACAAAAAGTGTCAGAAAGGGCTTTGTCTTCAAGTGGTTAGAAGAGTGGGTGATGTGTGACATAAGCTTCTAAATGTTGTGCATAAAATGCCAGGACAGTTCAAACCCCCCCCAAATGACCCCATTTTGGAAAGTAGACACCCCAAGCTATTTGCGAAGAGTCATGTCAAGTCCATGGAATATTTTATATTGTGACACAAGTTGCGGGAAAGAGACAAATTATTACTTTTTTTTTTTTGCACAAAGTTGTCACTAAATGATATATTGCTCAAACATGCCATGGGAATATGTGAAATTACAAAATACATTCTGTTGCTTCTCCTGAGTACGGGGATACCACATGTGTGAGACTTTTTGGGAGCCTAGCCGCGTATGGGACCCCGAAAACCAAGCACCGCCTTCAGGCTTTCTAAGGGCGTAAATTTTTGATTTCACTCTTCACTGCCTATCACAGTTTCGGAGGCCATGGAATGCCCAGGTGGCACAAAACCCCCCAAATGACCCCATTTTGGAAAGTAGACACCCCAAGTTATTTGCTGAGAGGTATAGTGAGTATTTTGCAGACCTCACTTTTTGTCACAAAGTTTTGAAAATTGTCTTTCTTCATTTTCAAAAACAAATGAGAGCTGCAAAATACTCACCATGCCTCTCAGCAAATAGCTTGGGGTATCTACTTTCCAAAATGGGGTCATTTGGGGGGGTTTTGTGCCACCTGGGCATTCCATGGCCTCCGAAACTGTGATAGGCAGTGAAGAGTGAAATCAAAAATTTACACCCTTAGAAATCCTGAAGGCGATGATTGGTTTTCGGACCCCGTACGCGGCTAGGTTCCAAAAAAGTCCCACACATGTGGTATCCCCATACTCAGGAGAAGCAGCTAAATGTATTTTGGGGTGCAATTCCACATATGCCCATGGCCTGTGTGAGAAATATATCATTTAGTGACAACTTTGTGCAAAAAAAAAAAAAAAAATGTCACTTTCCCGCAACTTGTGTCAAAATATAAAATATTCCATGGACTCAACATGCCTCTTAGCAAATAGCTTGGGGTGTCTAATTTCCAAAATGGGGTCATTTGGGGGGGTTTTGTGCCACCTGGGCATTTTATGGCCTTCAAAACTGTGATAGGTAGTGAGGAGTGAAATCCAAAATTTACGCCCTTAGAAATCCTGAAGGCGGTGATTGGTTTTCGGGGCCCCGTGCGCAGCTAGGCTCCCAAAAAGTCCCACACATGTGGTATCCCCGTACTCAGGAGAAGCAGCTGAATGTATTTTGGGGTGCAATTCCACATAGGCCCATGGCCTGTGTGAGCAATATATCATTTAGTGACAACTTTTTGTAAATTTTTTTTTGTCATTATTCAATCACTTGGGACAAAAAAAAATATTCAATGGGTTCAACATGCCTCTCAGCAATTTCCTTGGGGTGTCTACTTTCCAAAATGGGGTCATTTGGGGGGGGTTTGTACTGCCCTGCCATTTTAGCACCTCAAGAAATGACATAGGCAGTCATAAACTAAAAGCTGTGTAAATTCCAGAAAATGTACCCTAGTTTGTAGACGCTATAACTTTTGCGCAAACCAATAAATATACGCTTATTGACTTTTTTTACCAAAGACATGTGGCCGAATACATTTTGGCCTAAATGTATGACTAAAATTGAGTTTATTGGATTTTTTTTATAACAAACAGTAGAAAATATCATTTTCTTTCGAAATTTTCGGTCTTTTTCCGTTTATAGCGCAAAAAATAAAAACGGCAGAGGTGATCAAATACCATCAAAAGAAATCTCTATTTGTGGGAAGAAAAGGACGCAAATTTAGTTTGGGTACAGCATTGCATGACCGCGCAATTAGCAGTTAAAGCGACGCAGTGCCAAATTGGAAAAAGTCCTCTGGTCCTTGGGCAGCATAATGGCCCGGGGCTGAAGTGGTTAATAAAACAACATCTTATTTATTTCCCAAGAAAATACCAAAACGCTAACATGAAAATACTAGAGAAAGATATTACAAAGCACATAACAACAAGAAACATCAAATATACTTATCGCAAAGCTGTCCTTTAGATACGGTATCCTCAGCTGGGCTCGAGATGGTGAGAGAGAGTGAGATCTAGCTCAGGTAGCCCTTTTAGTTTCAATAATTTTTATTGAGTTTCACAGTAACAGGTAACACAAAAGGAAATTAATATCATATAGATAGTAACCGTATACATAGAAGCCTTATACATAGTAATTTGCTATTATTTTTCTATTATAAAAACTTACTTCAATAACATCTTAATTGTAAATATATATATATACCTATATAAGGTAAAAAGACAGGAGTAGTATCGGCATAGTTTCAAGTGTACATCTCATTCACCCAGCACCCCAATGGGAACTTTCTGTGCCTCGGTAAACCAGTGTACACTTTATTAATATCATTCTATCTCTATTACTCATAGACTAAGTATTGCATTTCAGAGTAGTATTACATTTCGTCTTCATGTAGAACAATAGTTATATAAGAAGTGGTAAATAGGTAGTTTTACTTACAGAAAATGCAGTGAAATTAAATATATAAATGAATAGAATAAAAGGGTAAAGGGATATTTAGTATAAATCTATAAGGTAGACATGTCTTCATTTCTCACTTGGTGCAAAATGTATGGTGCCAATCTATCCATGGTTTCCAAATCTGACTTTTGGCTGTGTAAGTGCCTTGAGAGGCGGCAAACATAAGTTCGTATGATATGTGGAGATTAGTGGTTCTGATCACATCTTTGAGGGTTGGTATTTCAGTTTTCAACCATCGTCTCGTCAATTTGAGACGAGCACTAGTAAGAATCTGGGTGACTATATGTCTCATAGAATGAGGTACCATATCTATTCCTAAGGATAAGATAGCCATGTTGGAGGTCTGATATAATTGGATTTGGGTGATCTGCTCTATAAAATGGAATATATTGGTCCAATAGGTTTTCAATCGTGGGCATGACCAAAATATATGAATGATAGAACCTCTTTGGCCGCATTTCCTCCAACATAGTGGGGATATATGGGAGTTAAACCCTGCTAATCATGTAGGTGTTAACACTTCTGGTGGCCTTGTATATGGATGAGATTGCTTGTTTCCATTGTTCTAAGGTATAGGATGTATTGAAATCAATTTCCCAAGTTCTCATAGATGGTGTCTTGCTGAACATTGATTTCTGGTTCAAGAGGTTATAGAATTAGGAAATACCTTTGATTGAGGTCGTGGGATTTGTGAAGTATAGATAAACCTTCCAAAAAATATTTGTGTTGGTATCATTGACCGAGGATAATAAATGTGATATTTGTAAATACGTATAGTATTCTTTAGAGTCTAAATTATGTTCTATTTGAATTGCCCGGAAAGTCTTTATTGTAGGACCTATGTAAAGATCTATAACTGTTTTTAGGCCTTTGGATTCCCAATGTTTAATGTTTATGTTTGGTATCAACAGTTGTAAACTGGTGATGGGAAGGGCAATGGATTTCATAGGGTGGTCAGTAACAGGGGTGTTTAGGAATGTTTTCCATGCGTTTATAGATACTTTCATTGTGGGTGAAAGTTCAGGGGGAGAGTGTGGCATCATTCTGCAGGCCAATAGTAGGTTATATAGGCTATGGTTAGGGGATTGGAAAGATTCCAATTCTTGCCATCTTGGTACATGATTTCCTGGAAACCAATATTTTAGTTGGGCCAAAATTGCCGCAAGATAGTAGTCCTTCAATAGGACATGCCCCACTCCACCTGTCCCTCTGGATTTGATAAGTTTATGGAATGCGCATTTCGCCTTTCTTCCCTGCCAGAGGAATCCATTAATCATGGATTGCGCTCTGACAAAGAAACTATCTGGGATTGGTATTGGAAGGGCTCTGAATAGATAAATGAATTGGGGGAGTATCATCATTTTAAAGGCCGCGAGGCGGCCTGACCACGTGAATTCTGTTCTATTTATTGCTTGTAATTTTTGGTTTAGGTTAAGTAAGAAATGAGTATAATTCGTTTCTGCCATTTTTTTTGTATCATCTGTGAGTGTTATTCCTAAATATTTTATCCCTTCCGTAGTCCATTTGTATGGAAATTGTGATTTAAGCTTATTGCTAGTAATACTGTCTAATCCCAAACTTAAAATATATGATTTATTTTCATTGACTTTATAATATGAGATTGTATTGAATAAACGTAATGCCTCATGTGCCGCCTTAAGAGAGGAGCCCACCTCGGTCAATATCATAATAATGTTATCTGCGAATAAAATTATAGAGTGAGTATCCTTACCAACAGGAAATCCTTTTATACTTGGGTGACTTCTAATATATATGGCCAAGGGTTCCAATAGTAAATTAAAAATTAGAGGTGACAATGGGCACCCTTGCCTTGTACCATTGGATATACTAAAGGGTTTTGATATAGTTCCAGATATATAGACCTTGGCAGACGGATTAGAATATAGGGCTAAAATGGCAGATAGGATAGGTCCTACAAAACCGAATGATTCTAATACTTTGGTTAGGTATAGCCAATGAATACGATCAAAGGCCTTCTCTGCATCCAACGCCAGGAGCAGAGAAGGCCTCTGGTGCGCCTTCGCCATATGAATGATATTAATCATGCATCTAGTCACATCAAAGGTTTGTCTGTATTTTGTAAAGCCTGTTTGATCAGGGTGGATAAGGTTAGGCATAATGTCAACAAAGCGTAGTGCTATAATCTTGGCATATAATTTAAGATCAATGTTTAATAAAGAAATTGGTCTAAAATTTGAGGGAGAGGTGGGCTCCTTTCCTGGCTTTGGCAAAGCCACAACTAAGGCTTCTAGCATTTCTGGTGGGAAAGAGGCAGAGGCAGCTGCTGAGCTAAATATATGTGTCAAGAAGGGGGTCAGTAGGGTCTTAAATTCTCTGTAGTATTCTCCACAAAAACCGTCTGGTCCTGGGGATTTATTGGTAGGGAGTGAATCAATAGCTTTATGTATTTCTGGTAAATGGTTGATTGAGAGCTTGGATGTGGTGTAAAGTTCGTTTCGGTATGGATAATTTACTTAAAAAGTCATTAATTGCATCAGGGGTAGGTTGAATGGTTGAAGGGTCGTCTTTTAGATTGTAAAGGGATCTGTAATAGTGGCTGAAGTCATCAGCAATTTTTTGTGGGTGATATTCTTTTTGATTGGTGGAGGGGTGTATGATAAATGGTATTCTCGTTTTATATCTATGGCCTTGAATGTTCTGTGCTAAAAGTTTTCCTGCTTTATTTCCGTTCACATAATAAGTCATTTTAAGTCTCTTAGTGGCTTTCTCAAAATTTTCTAGTAGATAAATTCTTAATTCGGATCTTAGTTGTGTTAATTTTTGGGTAGTTTTTTGGGAGTATTTTTGTTTGTTTTTGGTTTCTAATTCAGAGATATGTTTTAACAATTCAGTCAGTCGTTGCTGTCTCTGCCTTTTCACCCTTGCACTCAGTTGTATAAAAATTCCACGTATAAAAACTTTATGGGCGTTCCATAATTTAAAAGGGCTTTGTACTGAGTCCTTATTGTCAGCAAAAAAATTGGTTAAGTGGTTGTTAATTTGTTCTTTAAAGTCTTGTTGCTGTAGTAAGTAGGTGTTGATTCTCCAAATTGGGCTGGGTCTGGAAGAAGCCGAGTCTGATAACGTTAATACTATAGATGCGTGGTCCGACCATGTTATTGAGTTGATAGATACTGCTTTAATTCCCAATAATATAGGTTGGTCTACTATGAATAGATCAATTCTCGTATAAACTTTATGCGCTGCAGAAAAAACGTAAAGTCTCTTTCGTTGGCATGAAAACAACGCCAGGCGTCATCCAAATTATACTTGTTGAGGGAAGTTGACAATATAGGAGAATAACGTATAGATTTAGATGTAGAGTCTAATGATGGGTCCGGGGTAGCATTGAAATCTCCACATAGAATAAGCGGTCCTCTTTGACACTTTCTAATTTTCCTCATTAGCTTATTAAAGAAGTGTATTTGATGCTTATTAGGAGAGTAAGCTGTTACTAGTGTATACATTGAAGAGTTCAGTTCACATATCAGAATTAGGAATCTGCCCAGCGGATCTCGGATTTCTTGGTGGAGAGTAAATGCTACAGAGTCTCTTATGGCTATTAATACTCCTTTCGTTTTAGAATCCGCGTTGGCAGTAAAAACATGCGGAAAGCTTTTATGGTTACATTTCGGTGGTATTTGGTTGCAAAAGTGAGTTTGAGCGCATAGTATGTCTCCTTGGTGCGACAGTGCTTCTTGCAACAGTGATTTGCGTTTCATGGGGTGATTGAGCCCCTTAGCATTTATGGAAATTATGTTAATAGGCATTGAGTTTAAATGAGATAAGCTTTACATTTAAGACCATCATCTTAATTCTAGTGCTTAGTCCACCTATGCTTGGTGCAGTCATATCTTCGTGTAATAGTGTAGACTTACTTGTATGGGTCAAGAGATAGGTTGTCTTTTGGTGTAATAGAGGTTGTTCATCCTTGGAGGTCCAATTCGAAGCCGGATCCTGTTGTAGAAGTTTCTGTTGTCTTTCCTGTGTGGAAGAGGTGTGAGTTTAGGTGAAGCGATGCTGTCCACATCCCATAAGTAACGACAAGAGCATAGAAAAAATAGAAAATATAAGTAAAGAAAAAAACAAAAAGTTGTTAACTTTCAACTTTGGTATATCGCAATAGGCGCAACATATAGGGGGGTATGAGATACCCAAGAACAGCATTTTGCTGTTATATGTAACTGGGGGATAAGTTCAATCTTGAGGACTTCATTAGTCAGGGACTAAGAGAAAAGAATGTAGACCATCCTTATCTTTTCAAGAATGAGAGGTGGCATTTTTTGCAGTAACCGTTTTCCATTCTTGTGATAAGTGGCGCGGGGTGCTAGTGGCCGCAGTTTCTTCTAGGGGGTCAGGAAGAATACCCCATTCCTTCAGGAGGTTGATGCCCTTCTCCAGGGATGTCACTGTGTAAGTGCAGTTGCCCTTAGTGATGTTTATCTTTGTGGGATACCCCCATCTGTACACAATTTTGTGGTTGCGTAGAACTTTTGTCACTGTGTTCAGGTTTTTACGTTTTTGCAGAGTATACTGTGACAAGCCTGCAAAAAATTGTAGATTATGGTATTGTGGCGGAATCTGCTCTTGTTTTCTCATTGTGGACATCAGTTGTTCCTTTACGTGAAAGAAATGCAGCCTGAGAATTACGTCTCTAGGTATCAGATCTGGCAGATGGCGCGGCTTAGGCAGACGGTGAATTCTAAGTCCGTAAGACTTGGTACAAGTGTTTTAAACAGAGTGGCAGTATATAGGCCCAGATCCTGTTGTTGCACAGATTCAGGGATCCCCCTGATTTTTAAATTATTCCTTCTGGATCTGTCCTCCATGTCTGCCAGCTTTGCTTTGATCCATTCATTGTCTGCCTCAGTGTCCTCCTGAGCGTCGACCAGGTCATTGATAGTGGAAGCATATTCCCCCATTTTTGTCTCTATGTGGTCCACTCTATTCCCCACATCCTGTATGTCCTTGTTCATGCGGTGCATATAACCTGCCATGTCAGATTGTAATGTGCTTCTCAAAGATAGTAGCATCTCTTTTAATACTGTATCTAGTACAGGCTGGTTTTGTGTGGGAAAGGATTCGATCGATTCTGGGAGTTCTCTGGTGTCCTCCCCAAAATCTGAGCCCGGGCTCCCTGTGTCACGGAATCCACCAGCATCCAGCCTGGGTTTTGTTTTGGCTGGACTGCAGGTGGATGGAGTGGATGGATTCTGCATCTTATCCCTTGGGGAGCTTTTATTTTGGGAACGATTACCTGCTTGAGATGATCTTTGTTGTGCTGGAGCCGCCGCTGCGGAGTAGGCCTCGGCGTCATCTTGCTCATCTGCTCTGCCGTTTGGGGGATAAAAGTCCGTGAGACGCTGGACCTTTCCGTCCTTTCTCCGCTTCCCAGGCATGGTTGTAGGGTCTCCCAGCCTTGCCCACTGCCAGATTTTATGTTTGTTTGCTTCGGATGGTCGTTATGTGCCGCTATTGTCCCCTATCTCGCCGGAGCTCCGGGCTCACACGTCCATCCAGCTTGCGCACTAGGCCACGCCCCCAGGTAGCCCTTTTATACTTCAATCATACACCATCCAGACTCAACCCCATTGCCATCCCATCTAGATTTTTGACAAATCACAGTATTTGCTAGGCAGTCCTCCTCAATATATTATATTACTGTCTGTCCTGTTGTATTGGTCTCTAGGGGCAGCATTGTCCATGTATCATATCTCTGTATCCCAGGTCAATCTTCAAAGCCTGTTGGTCCTTTGATCTTTGTAACCCACCTTCATCAATTATCCCAGCAGCCAAGGCCCTCTTTGAAGCTCGCTTGCATAGCCTTATGACATCAAACAGAGCCAAGCTTTTGTTCAACCTTGATGGAGGCCTGATCTCTTCTTTCAGATATGCTACAAAGCTTTGATGTGCAACTTGTTACATTCCAGACCTGGTATACAGTGGGGACAGAAAGTATGCAGACCCCCTTAAATTTTTCACTCTTTGTTATATTGCAGCCATTTGCTAAAATCATTTAAGTTCATTTTTTTCCTCATTAATATACACACAGCACCCCATATTGACAGAAAAACACAGAATTGTTGACATTTTTGCAGATTTATTAAAAAAGAAAAACTGAAATATCACATGGTCCTAAGTATTCAGATCCTTTGCTGTGACACTCATATATTTAACTCAGGTGCTGTCCATTTCTTCTGATCATCCTTGAGATGGTTCTACACCTTCATTTGAGTCCAGCTGTGTTTGATTATACTGATTGGACTTGATTAGGAAAGCCACACACCTGTCCATATAAGACCTTACAGCTCACAGTGCATGTCAGAGCAAATCAGAATCATGAGGTCAAAGGAACTGCCTGAAGAGCTCAGAGACAGAATTGTGGCAAGGCACAGATCTGGCCAAGGTTACAAAAAAATGTCTGCTGCACTTAAGGTTCCTAAGAGCACAGTGGCCTCCATAATTCTTAAATGGAAGACGTTTGGGACGACCAGAACCCTTCCTGGAGCTAGCCGTCTGGCCAAACTGAGCTAGAGAAGAGCCTTGGTGAGAGAGGTAAAGAAGAACCCAAAGATCACTGTGGCTGAGCTCCAGAGATGCAGTCAGGAGAAAGTTGTAGAAAGTCAACCATCACTGCAGCCCTCCACCAGTCGGGGCTCTATGGCAGAGTGGCCAGACAGAAGCCTCTCCTCAGTGCAAGACAAATGAAAGCCCGCATGGAGTTTGCTAAAAAAACACATGAAGGACTCCAAGATGGTGAGAAATAAGATTCTCTGGTCTGATGAGACCAAGATAGAACTTTTTGGCCTTAATTCCAAGCGGTATGTGAGGAGAAAACCAGGCACTGCTCATCACTAGGGATGAGCTTCGAGTTCGAGTCGACCGTTCGTCAAATTTCGAACGTTATGGGCCGTTTGCACCAAATTCGAGTGGCGCGTCACAGCCAGTAATTCACCTCGGCATCGCAGTGCATTGCTGGCTGATGATTGGCCAAGCATGCACTATGACCCACATGCTTGGCCAATCACAGCGCCGTCTGTACAGAGAGCCGTAATTGGCCAAAGCCACCCTGGCTTTGGCCAATTATGGCTCAGGGGGTTTAGTACACCCCCCACACTATATAAGGCCGCCTGCGTGGCGGCCTTGTGTAGTGTGCTGCGGTGGAGAGATAGACAGAGAGACAGTGTCATTTGATTTAAGTTAGATAGAGTAGGCAGGCGAGTCAGTTAGCTGCACTTACAGTGTGTTGTGTGTAATATATATATATATATATATATATATATATATATAATATATATATACATACATACATACACACACACACATACACATATATATATATACGCATCTTAGGTGTATATATATATATATATATTGTATTCAGTTTAGCTAGATCCGTTCCTGTTATTCTCTTCCTACTGGTGTTTTTACAGTATTGCTGGTATTCTTCTGATCCTATTAGTTCTATTAGCTACAGTATTTACAGTTAGTGTAATGTGTCCTCTGCACAATGTGCACCTAAAGCTATCTGAAGAAAATTGGTGGTGTTCTTCTGATCCTATTAGTACCACAGGCAGCTCTAGTATTTACAGTTAGTGTAGTGCGTCCTCTGCACCTAAAGCTACCTGAAGAAAATTTGTGGTGTTCTTCTGATCCTATTAGTACCACAGGCAGCTGCAGTATTTACAGTTAGTGTAGTGCGTCCTCTGCACAGTGTGCACCTAAAGCTACCTGAAGACAATTGGTGGTGTTCTGATCCTATTAGTACCGCAGGCAGCTGCAATATTTACAGTTAGTGTAGTGCATCCTCTGCACAGTGTGCACCTAAAGCTACCTGAAGACAATTGCTGTTGTTCTGATCCTATTAATACCACAGGAAGGCAGCTACAGTATTTACAATTAGTGTACTGTGTCCTCTGCACAGTGTGCACTTAAAGCTACCTGAAGAAAATTGGTGGTGTTCTTCTGACCCTATTAGTACCACAGGCAGGCAGCTACAGTAGTTACAGTTAGTGTACTGTGTCCTCTGCACAGTGTGCACCCAAAGCTACCTGAAGAAAATTGGTGGTTTTCTTCTGATCCTATTAGTACCACAGGCAGATGCAGTATTTACAGTTAGTGTACTGTGTCCTCTGCACAGTGTGCACCTAAAGCTACCTGAAGACAATTGCTGTTGTTCTGATCCTATTAATACCACAGGAAGGCAGCTACAGTATTTACAGTTAGTGTACTGTGTCATCTGCACAGTGTGCACCAAAAGCTACCTGAAGAAAATTGGTGGTTTCCTTCTGATCCTATTAGTACCACAGGCAGGCAGATGCAGTATTTACAGTTAGTGTACTGTGTCCTCTGCACGGTGTGCCCCTAAAGCTACCTGAAGACAATTGCTGGTGTTCTCATATTAATAATACTACAGACAGTCAGTTGATTCTGCTAGCTGCAGTATCAGCATATATATATATCCCAGCTTTGTGCAGCTACATCTCACTGCAGGCCATTAGTATGTCTGGAAGGCCAACAAGGTGAGGCAGACAGTCACAAGCCAATAAAAGAGGGCAAGCAGGTTCTGTGTCTAGAGGTAACAGTGCTGGAGACGGGCATCCTCATCAGCACGTGGCCGTGGGACACGCTTGTCCTTTTTTTCGGCAGCTGGCCATGTTGAGCCGCAACATGCAGAAGATTTGGTAGAGTGGATGACTAAGCCGTCCTCATCCTCCTCATCCTCTCTCACCCAGGCTCAGGGTACTTTGTCTGGCAAAGCAGTTGCCAACACGGCCTCTTCCCTTGGCTCAATGGCATCAGTCACTCCTTCCCTAGCCCCACCATGTCCTCCTGAGGAGTCCCCCGAACTGTTTGACCACAGTGTTGGGTACATGCTCCAGGAGGATGCCCAGCGTTTTGGAGGCTCCGATGATGGTACCCAGCTAGAGGAAGGCAGTAACGTGAGCCCAGAGAGAGGGGGTGCCCAAGAAGGACAGCAATCTGGCCGTCATGTTCCCCCAGCTTTGCTCCAGTGATGAGGAGGGAGGGATGATGAGGTCACTGACTCCACGTGGGTGCCTGATAGGAGAGAGGAGGAAGAGGCACATCTCCAAAGAGGCAGGATGCCCTCCAGGGGCCAGCTTAAGGGCAGCACACCGACTGCATCACACCGCAGTGCTCTGCATGTGCAGGGCACTGCTGTCTCTGTGCGTTATTCCAAAAGTTCTTTGGTGTGGGCCTTTTTTGAGATGAGTGCATCAGATCCCCCCTGTTGCTATTGGCAACATATGTCTCAAGCGTATCTCGCGTGGCCAAAACATCACCCGCTTGGACACCACATGCTTGACCAGACATATGTCGACCTGCCATGCAGTTCGTTGGCAAGCATACCTAATAGGCCCACACCAAAGAACAAATCAGACCTCTCCTTGCTCCTCATCAGCTGGGATCTCCAATCCCACTATACCTTCAGTCCTCTCTGAAACCTGCACTGAGAGGAATGAAGGTGTAGAATTAGGTGTGTCACAGCCAAGTACTTGCGGGCAATTTGCTATCTGTACACCAACATCAGATTGTACCAGGCAAATTTCCCTGCCCCAGCTGCTGCACCACAGAAAGAAGTTCGCTCCCAGCCATCCACATGCCCAGTGGTTGAATGCTAACTTGGCTAAATTGCTAGCACTTTAACTGCTACCTTTTTAGTTGGTAGACTTTGCCCCCTTCCGTGAGTTTGTGGAATGTGCGATTCCTTAGTGGCAGGTTCCCAAATGCCTCTTTTTCTCATGGAAGGTGATTCCGGCTCTCTACCGGCATGTGGAAGGCAATGTCTTGGCCTCGCTGGACAGGGTGGTCAGCGGTAAGGTGCATATTACTGCTGATTCATGGTCCAGCAGGCATGGAAATGGACGTTACCTATCTGTTATCGTGCACTGGGTGACTCTTCTGGGCGCTGGGAAGGATGCAGGACAGGGTTCAGTAATGTTGGAGGTTGTTCCGCCACCATGCCTCCAAAAGTCTACTAGTGGTGATTCTGCCACACCTCTCTCCTCCACCCCCTCCTCTTCTTCTTCCTCCATGGCCTCTTCCTGTGCTGATTTGTCCTCGGAACCAGCAGTGCTCCGTAGGCGTTCAAGGGGCTACGCAAGTACGCAGGCAAAAAGATGCCATGCGTTGCTTGAGCTGGTGTGCTGGGGGGACAGGAGCCACACTGGGGCAGAGATTCTGTCAGCTCTGCAGGGGCAGGTTCAGAGGTGGTTGACGCCACGCCAGCTTAAGGCAGGAATGGTGGTTTGTGACAATGGCACCAAGATCCTCTCTGCCCTCTGACAGGGACAACTGACCCATGTGCCCTGTTTGGCTCACGTCCTTAACTTGGTGGTGCAGCGGTTCTTGGGCAGGTGCCCAGGCTTACAGGATGTCCTGAGGCAGGCCAGGAAAGTCTGTGTGCATTTCCGCAGGTCATATAATGCCAGTGCTCGCTGGCTGACCTCCAAAATGAATTAAACCTGCCCAAGAACCGCCTAATCTGTGACACGCCCACCAGGTGGAACTCAACGTTGGCCATGCTGCAGTGGCTGCACATGCAGCAGAGGGCCATCAATGAGTACCTATGCGACTATGGCACCAGGACAGGGTCAGGGGACCTTGGTTTTTTTCCCACATGCCAGTGGGCTATGTTCAGGGATGCATGCACTGTCCTGTCACCATTTGAGGACTCCACGAGGATGGTGAGCAGTGACAGTGCATGCATCAGTGACATTGTCCCTCTTGTCCACCTGTTGGAGCACACGCTGCGTGGAAAAATGGACAGAGCACTTGAGGCAGAACAGAGGGAGGAAGAGGAGGACTTCCTTACCTCTTAAGGCCCCCTTTATCCAGACAGTGTTCCTGCGTGCCCGCCGATCACACAGAAAGAGGACGAGGGGGAGGAGGAGAAGGAGGAGAAGGATTGTGTCAGCATGGAGGTGGAGCCTGGCACTCAGCATCAGCAGCAGTCTTCAAGGGATCATTTACAATCTGAGGAAACCCATGCACTTGTACGTGGCTGGGAGGAGGTGGCTGCGGATCGTGTCGTCCTTAGTGACCCAGAGGACTCCAGACCGAATGCCTCAGTAAAACTATGCTGCATGGCCTCCCTGATCCTGCAAAGCCTGCGGAAGGATCCTCGTATTCGTGGTGCAGCGCGTGACCAGAGCCTGGGAGGTTACAATTTCCTGGTCCTCCTAGATAGGGATGAGCCGAACACCCCCCGGTTTGGTTCGCACCAGAACCTGCGAATGGACCGAAAGTTTGCACGAACGTTAGAACCCCATTGACGTCTATGGGACTCGAACTTTTGAAATCAAAAGTGCTAATTTTAAAGGCTAATTTGCATGGTATTGTCCTAAAAAGGGTTTGGGGACCCGGGTCCTGCCCCAGGGAACATATATCAATGCAAAAAAAGTTTTAAAAACTGACGTTTTTTTCGGGAGCAGTGATTTTAATGGTGCTTAAAGTAAAAAAAAAAAAAAGTGAAATATTCCTTTAAATATCGTACCTGGGGGCGTGGCCTGGACGGGAATGAGATAGGACGTGAGTAACCAGAGCTCCGCTTGTGGCAGATCCTGAATTCGATATCCTGAGCCCCTAAAACATCTCTTTTTCTATACACCCGTGTGTCTGAAGCCGGGTGTAACTGCTGGGTCAGGTCTCCACCAAGGAGGAACACAGCTGCTTCTTCATCCCTGGACAGGTACCGAAGAACGGAGCGGGACCACGAGGGGCAAGATGGCGCCTCGTCCCCAGAACACACAGCTCCCCAAGCTGACCAGGGGACGGCTGATACAGCCAAGGTGTTGGAAGCGATTTCCCTCTGTCAATCCACCCTCACCACAAAGATAGAAGAGGTAAAAGTGGACATTTCTTTAATCAGACAAGACATGACTAAACTTCGTGAGAGAGTTACTGAGACGGAGACCAGAATTAGCAGAGCGGAAGATACTCTATATCCCCTGCAACACTCCCAGGAGGACTTAAAGCGCCAAATACAACAGTTGGCACAGAAGCATGACGATTTGGAAAATCGTGCACGCAGATCCAATCTCCGCTTCATCGGCCTCCCGGAGGGCTCAGAGGGAACGGATCCTGCTACCTTCCTTGAAAAGCTCCTAATCTCTACATATGGCAGGGAGGCCTTCTCTAGCACATTCGTAGTAGAACGAGCTCACCGCATGCCAGCGCGCCACCCACCTGAAGGAGCTCCGCCGCGCACATTCATAGCGAAGCTATTAAATTTCAAGGACCGAGATGCAGTACTACGACTAGCCAGACTGAAAGGAAACATCCCATTTCAGACGGGACAGGTGTCAGCATTCCCGGACTTCTCCGCCGAGGTGCAGAAGCAGCGAGCCCGCTTCACAGAGGTAAAAAGGCGCCTTAGAGCGCACCATCTAAAGTACGCCATGTTGTTTCCTGCCCGGCTTCGTGTGGCTGGAGATGATCGTGCCTATTTTTTTGAGGATCCGGTGCAGGCGTCGGAGTGGCTAGATCGCCGTGATGCGGAGCAGAACCGACCTGCCCAGGAAAGATCTCCTCGTATGGGAATGTAAAGGTGAGACTCTGTATTATTTGCCAAGTTATCATACTCACACGCTTCTACCCTCCACTAAACTCCAGCAACATACGCTGGTTGGGCCTAGTTGGACACTGCTACGTTACTTTTGGAATGACTTTTCTCTCAATCCCAGCCAGCGCCCAGAGAACTGCCTGCTACACATATCAGTGCCTGGAGTTTCACACTTGTTTCAGCTTTAGATGGGCCGTACTCCGACAACACCATCATATAGCTCACGGGACCTAAATTAGAGCTTTGCTAAATCCTGACTTTCGCCTTTGTGATGATACAAGTCTGTAGTAATGAATCACCGCCATATGGCCCTCTCCCCTGCCTCACAAGAACCTACACTAACCATGCTACCCCTGAGAGAAGCAAGGAGAAGCATAGAGGTCATAACTTGTTATACGTGGGGGGGAGTAAAGTAGTTTTCGACCCTATTGATAATTTTTGTAGGATGACTATAATTTCTATATACCACAACCGGAAAGGAGAATGTCTCTCATTCCCTGGTTTCAACCCAGCATTTGTTCGCCCTCATTAAAAGTTCAACCCACTGCCAAGTGCATAGCCGAATAGGCCTCCACTGTGCTTGGTTGTGATGTTGTGCTCTACCTTGGTTTATAAAGTGTATTTGATGTTCACAGGTAGGAGCACTGGTTTTGGGTTTAATGTCCCAGCTAAGTTTGGGTGGCTGAGGGCTGGGAGGGGGGTAAGGGAACTATTTCAATTAAGTTTAAAGAACATGTGTTTTATGTTAATGCAATATATGGTAGATGAACTAAGAATCTTCCTAACACTGATACGATACACAGATTCAAAAGTTTCTTTATGGAAGATATGTGAGCCTGCCCTGGGAAATGGTCTTGCACCAATTCCCCACAAATACTCATTTGCTAGAAATGACTGACATCAAGTTTCTGACTTGGAACGTCAGGGGAGTCCGAGATAAGGTTAAACGTACCGCAGTCTTCGGCTGCCTCAAATCATACCGGGCAGACATAATTGTACTGGTTGAAACCCACATCACTTGCCAGCTCCAGCTGGCAATGAAACGTCCATGGATAGGATGGACCTATCACACCACTCATTCCCCTTACTCCAGAGGGGTATCCATATTAATCGCCAAATCTGTCTCATTTGGACTTATTTCGGTGCGGACGGACCCCCAGGGCAGGTATATTTTTTTGCAATGTATACTCTGTGGCTCGCAATACCTAATTATGGCCTTCTATATCCCACCGCCATACAATTCTAGCCTTATCAGTGAGGGGTTAGCATATATGGCGCAACATCCAACAACGCCTGCTATCTGGTTGGGCGACTTCAACGAAGTAGTAAATCCTACTGTAGATAGATTACGTGGACAGCAAAGAGACCAAACACCAGACATCACCAGATTTGGGCGTCTGTTACGCGAGTTTTCTCTAACTGATACGTGGCGCTTTAAACACCCACATACCCAGGCCTACTCATGCTTCTCAGCAACACACTCTTCTATGTCCCGAATAGACCTAGTGTTAAGGGTATCACACTAGATCCCTCTCAGACCATGCCCCCTGTTGGGCCACATTGCGCATTGCTCCTCCAGCGGGGCCCCGTACCTGGCGCCTACACTCCTTCTGGCTGTCGGCACTTGACGACCAGGAGGATATTGGTTGGGAATGGCAATTTTATTTTAACACAAATCGAGATACCGCCCCAATAGGCATGGTATGGGAGACATTTAAATTACATGTCCGCACGATTATCTCCGCTCATATAAATAGGCTGAAGGCCGTATCCATAACTAAACTAAAACAGGTCTCCGAACAACTAGACACAGCCACCAGGGAATTCAGCACAGATCCTACACCTGCCAGGGCATCCCTTCTTAAACTAAGAACAAGAATGTTAGACCAACTAATTTTTGAGAAAGCTAACCAGAAACTTCTTTTCTCCAGGCAGCGGGTGTTTGAACAGGGGGAACGGGCGGGTAAGCTCCTGGCGTACTTGGCACGCCAGGATGCGAGCCCACCCGTGGTGGTCTCCTTGTTGGATCCACAGGGCACAATAACTTCTGACCCAGAAACGGTAACAAGTATCTTCCGTAGATTTTATGCTTCCCTATACACATCTAAGGTAAGGGTCACTGCACAGGAAACCCGGGCTTTCCTTCAGAACATACCCATCCCTAAAATCTCACTGTCCCAAATGCAAGAAATGGAGGATCCAATAACAGCAGAGGAGATTGCGGTCGCGATAGCGTCTTTGGCTCCAGCTAAAGCCCCTGGGCGGGACGGTATTCCTTTAGATTTTTACGCCACTTACTCCGAAACATTAATACCTGAATTGTTGAAACTCTATAAACATATCTTTGAGTCTGGGTCTCTTCCGCAGTCCCTCCGACAGGCAGTAATCGTAGTGATCCCCAAGCCCGGCAAGGACCCCCTCTGTCCAGAGTCTTACCGCCCAATCTCGCTCCTTCAGGCAGACATCAAGATTCTCGCCAAAATATTAGCTATCCGACTCAACCGTATTATCCTTTCCATAATTCACCCCGACCAAACGGGGTTCATGCCTGGCAAAAACACAGCCATGAACCTGCGTAGGCTTTATATTAACATCCAGGCAGAACACGACACCGTCGGAGACAGGGCAGTGGTGGCGCTGGACGCCGCCAAGGCTTTTGACTCCGTGGAGTGGGAGTATTTGTGGGAGTGCCTTAGGGGGTTTGGTTTTGGTCCCAACTTCATCAAGTGGGTACAATTATTATATTTCTCACCAGAGGCCAGTGTACTAGTGAACGGGAGGACCTCAGCGCCATTTCCATTACAACGTGGAACTAGACAGGGATGCCCACTCTCCCCTCTTCTCTACGCCTTGGCGGTTGAGCCTCTGGCTATATCTCTCAGGGTACATCCAGACATTCGTGGTCTTACGCGGGGGAGCCTGGTAGAGACGGTGAGCCTTTACGCAGATGATATGCTGCTATACCTACAAGATACAGGCCCCTCCCTCCAGGCTGCCCTGCAGACCATTGAGGACTATGGCAGGCTTTCAGGATTGAGTATAAATTGGAATAAATCACAAATTATGCCACTTGACTCAACAGCACCCACATACCGATCCGCATCCCTCCCTCTACAAAGAGTAGCATCTTTTAAATATTTAGGTATACAGATCACCAGGGAGCCCCTAGAATATCTTCCTAATAATATTGAGCCGCTATTCACATACTTAAAAATACGTACACAATCTTGGGCAAAGCTCCCACTGGGAGTCATGGGTAGGATCAACCTATTCAAAATGGTACTTCTACCAAAATTCCTATACACAATGTGGAACTCGCCAATTCTTATTCCTCTTAAAACCTTTAAAACAATAGACCACATTCTCAACTCATTCATATGGGGACCCAATCGCCATAAGTTAGCGTGGCACACTCTGAAAAATCCGACCTCCTCGGGGGGAACGGCTCTCCCAGACCTACATGCCTATTATATAGCGGCACAACTCTCACACATATACCACCTCCACAAAACTGATAGCATCAGATATCAAACCTTGATATGTAAAAAACCAAACTCAGATACCAACTCCCCTCTTCAAGTAATATTCAGAGGCAGAGGCGGAGGGAGGGGCTGGGCTGTTCGGAACCCCCTACTACACCAACATAAAAGCATTTGGGAAATTGCAGTTAAACTTACAGGGGCGGATTTTTTTCACTCACATACACCATTATGGCACAACCCGCAACTGCCGGAGCTGATGCATATGCCAGGAGCGACTGTATGGGCGGCAAAAGGTATAGTGTACCTATTTCAAGTAATTTCCCCTCTGGGTGTAAGAAGTTTTCAATCACTACAGGATGAGTTTGAATTACCCCCACACATGAAATTTAGATACATCCAGCTGAGACACGCGCTTGGTACCCAATTCGCGGAGGGACTCCCCAGCCCACAGATGCTTCCAATGGTTGACGTAATCATAGGTAATGACCCAGAGAAATTAATATCCAATCTATACAGTATCATACGCACACGTACGGTAGCGAGAGTTATCGACACGGCTAAGATCAGATGGGAAATAGATATTGGCCCTGTGGACGACTCGGACTGGGATGAGATATTGGAAAATGTTAAACAGACATCACCCAGACTCTCTGACCGCCTTACCCAACTATATATCATTCATAGGTCCTACCTTACTCCGTCCAGACTATCTAAATTTCGCCCAGATCAGAGCCCGGACTGCCCAAAGTGCTCAGACAACCCATGTACTTTTTTCCATCTGATCTGGGCTTGTCCTCATATTCAGAGTTACTGGGCACAAATTATCAAATTCCTACACGACCAAATGGGCTCCCCAGTGCAGTTGGACCCCAAGCTGTGTCTCTTTGGACTGCTTCCTGACACTGCAATCGAGAAATATCAAGCCACATTCTTGCAGGAAACTCTTTTCTGTGCTAGAAAAGTGGTAGCTAAATGCTGGATGAGGACTCACTCCCCCTCAATACAGAACTGGATTGCTGAGGTCAATAAGTCACTCCCTAATAAAAAGCTGCTCTACAAACATAGGGGATGCTCGCACAAATACCATCGGATATGGGATAAATGGCTAGAAACTAGTGATACATGTACAGAATAATCTACCGTAAGCATAACATAAGGGCATAATGAGACCATGATAAATTTTACATTCTGTAGTATTATTAAAACCTGTTGTAAAATATGTCAACGCACTACATGCCTAGTAAAGGCAACTAAATCTATAATGCTATGCTAATACGTGAAAAGTCTGAGTTAGAGACAAACCCATGATACAATGTAATCTTATAACTTTCCCCCTTCTTTTTATTTTGTTTTTATTCTTTTCGGTCTGATGTAAAATATAGTCTACTCCTGTAACCGTATGTTGTATATGCTATATATGTATGTCATGAATATAAATAAACATGTTCTTTTTCAAATAAAAAAAAAATATCGTACCTGGGGGGTGTCTATAGTATGCCTGGA
The DNA here is from genome assembly GCA_037952835.1 of Lithobates septentrionalis. NCBI lineage: Eukaryota > Metazoa > Chordata > Amphibia > Anura > Ranidae > Lithobates > Lithobates septentrionalis. The sequence goes on from JBBDGP010000333.1 coordinate 3,554,654, forward strand.
AAGTGGCGCATGTTTCCCGTGCTTAGAACAGTCCCTGCACAAAATGACATTTTTAAAGGAATAAAAGTCATTTAAAACTGCTTGCGGCTTTAATGTAATGTCGGGTCCTGGCAATATGGATGAAAATCAGTGAGACAAATGGCATGGGTACCCCCCAGTCCATTACGAGGCCCTTTGGGTCTTGTATGGATATTAAGGGGAACCCCGCTCCCAAATTAAAAAAAGGAAAGGTGTGGGGCCATCAGGCCCTATATACTCTGAACAGCAGTATACAGGAGGTGCAAACAAAACAGGGACTGTAGGTTTGTTGTTAAGTAGAATCTGTTTGTAATTTTGAACTGGTACATTTTTAACGTGTTTAGCTCCAGCAAAAAAAAACTATTTTAAGCTTTTTGGAAAACATAGGGAAGGGTTATCACCCCTGTGACATTTGTTTTGCTGTCTGTGCTCCTTTTCAGAAGATTTCACCTCACTTTTTGTCCCAATGACAACTGTTTTTTGAAAATTTGGGGGTGTTAGTGAAACAAGGATTGGTGATAAAGCATTAGTGTAAAGGAGAAACATTTTTCCCATATTAACTCTTACAGGAGAGAATTTCCCTGCCTAGGGGTAGATTTCATCTCACTTCCTGTTGTCTCCTTCCATTTGCAAGTAGGTGTTGTTTGTAAGTCGGATATTTGAAAGTAGGAGCCTGCCCTATATACTCAGCAGAAATGTGGGCCTTAGGTGTTGGTGTTGCCACAACACTGTAAGCCCTGCTGTGAAATATTAGATCAAGAATTGTAATTACAAGCCCCTGTTGAACAGGGGTAGAAAAATTGGGCCTTTGGTGGGGGTGGTGGTTGTGCTGGTGCCACAACACTGCAACTCCTCACAGATACTCTAGTTGGAGCGCAGAAACTAGCCCTGCTGCAAAGAATTGCATCAAAAATTGTAATTGGGCCTTAGGCACTGGTAGCGGCGCCTAGAACCAAAAATGTTCTTACAAGCTATCAGCATGATCATTGAGGAGGAAGAGGATAATTACTCAGCATAACAGGGTAGTCACAAATAAATGAAAAAAAGTGGAAGAAATATCCGCCTCTATCCCCCACTCCTCTGCGCCAGGTTTTACTGAGAAATTTGATGCAGACAGAGCAGCTGCTTAAGTAAAATCAACACATGTACATAGGCAATAAAATCATAGAGAACAAAACATAATGACACCCGATATCCAAAAAAGGGCTCTAATCACTTATTGCAGCAGCGCTATGCATCAAGATAGTTCAAAACACATGAAGATATCATTCTTTATGTATACCCATTACGATATACTGTCCACCAGCCGGAATCAGGTTTTTCATTGGATCTAGTGGACAGTATATCGTAATGGGTATACATAAAGAATGATATCCACAGGCCAAATACACATGATAACGGCGACTCCTGTAACGGCTGGTGTGTCATCTTCCAATTGTAGCCAGTGATGATGAGAGCGCGGTTACCAGAAGTATTCAGCTATGCTGACGATGTAATTAGTTTGCATCTCCCATTGCTGACAGTACTCGTAATGTGATCACATGGGGGGTGTGGTCTGGTCAGCATGATTGATACGATTGGCCGGCGCTGATGACGCTCACATAAATACTGGCCACTCAAATGGTGAATTACGCCCTCAGACAACGTCCGGAAGTGACGAAACGAGTCAGTGACGTAATTCACCGGAAGTGACGCGTGCGTTCCACGCACCCGAGGGGAACAAGGAAGTAGGCTGGTTTTCGATCCAGCAAACGCTCCAGAGGACCTCCCGGGAGACGGGATAAGCAGGCACAGTGCACTTTAACCATTGCTCATTTTATACATATATCTGGTACGTATGTTTGCTGAAGGGGGAATATTTTAAAATCTTAAAAGTTCAAATAAAAATTGTTTTAGCAATATTACACTATTGGACTGTTTTATTCCTCCCTTATGTAACGTGGTTTTACCTGAGATTATGACCGAAATTTGGTGGCTGGATGAAGGAGAAAGGAAGCGTTTAAACATAAAGGCTTATGTATGCTGATCTTTTGGTGAGTGCAATTCCATTGGGGTGATACCCCTTGCACGTGGTGATTTCCCTTGGTGAAAGAGGTTCTCCACTACACTAGACTACAGCTACTTGAACTTTCCTGGAGCTCCTTTGCCAGTGAAAGCTTTATGTCACTCCTCATGTGTTTTGAACTATCTTGACGCATAGCGCTGCTGCAATAAGTTATTAGAGCCCTTTTTTGAATATCGGGTGTCATTATGTTTTGTTCTCTATGATTTTATTGCCTATGTACATAACAGGATAGTCACTCAGCATCAGCATAGGCTGTCTTTGAAGGGATCTGACATTTCCAAAAAAATGTATTCGGTTACATCAGCATCAGGTGCTTGGTAGGTGGTGGTGATCCAAGGCTGATTCATTTTTATGAAGGTCAGTCGATCATCCGAGTCAGTGGACAGATGCACCCTGTAATCGGTTACAAAGCCTCCTAAAGCACTGAATGTGCGTTCCGAAAGAACGCTGGATGCAGGACAGACCAGTAGCTCAATTGCATACTGTGCAAGCTCTGGCCAGTGATCCATCATCAAGACCCAGTAACCCAGAGGATTTTCGGTGGGAAAGGTGTACAAGTGAGATCTTGCCCCTAGGTATTCCTGCAACATGTAAAACAGATGCTGGCGATGGTTGCTGGAACTGATCATACCTTGGGGCTGCAGACAAAAAAAATTGTCTGAACGCATCGGTCAGACGGCCACCTTCTCCACCGCTCCTTCTTTGACTGACCGAAGCTTCAGCAACACGTTGTCTAGGAACAGGAGTTTGTAACCTCCCAGTCTCTGGGAACACGTTGCACAAACCTTTCTGCAAGGCCTCCCGAAGATGTTTCATCCTCTGCTCCCTCTGCGATGGCAAGATAAGGTCCGCAACCTTACCCTTATAACGTGGATCAAGGAGGGTTGCCAGCCAGTATTGATCCCTCTCCTTGATACCACGAACACGAGGATCCTTCCGCAGGCTTTGCAGGATCAGGGAGGCCATGCAGCATAGGTTTGCTGAGGCATTCGGGCCGGAGTCCTCTGGGTCACTAAGGACGACATGATCCACAGCCACCTCTTCCCAGCCACATACAAGTCCATGGGTTTCTTGGGACTGTAAATGATCCCTTAAAGACTGCTGCTGATGCTGAGTGCAAGGCTCCACCTCCATGCTGACACAATCCTCCTCCTCCTCGTCCTCTTTCTGTGTGATCGGCGAGCACGCAGGAACACTGTCTGGATAAAGGGGGCCTTAAGAGCTAAGGAAGTCCTCCTCTTCCAGCCTCAAGTGCCCTGTCCATTATTCCACGCAGCGTGTGCTCCAACAGGTAGACAAGGGGGACAGTGTCACTGATGCATGCACTGTCACTGCTCACCATCCTCATGGCCTCCTCAAATGGTGACAGGACAGTGCATGCATCCCTGATCATGGCCCACTGGCGTGGGGAAAAAAACAAGCTCCCCTGACCCTGTCTTGGTGCCATAGTCGCACAGGTACTCATTGATGGCCCTCTGCTGCATGTGCAGCTGCTGCAGCATGACCAACGTTGAGTTCCACCTGGTGGGCATGTCACAGATTAGGCAGTTCTTGGGCAGGTTCAATTCCGTTTGGAGGTCTGCCAGCCGAGCACTGGCATTATATGACCGGCGGAAATGCACACAGACTTACCTGGTCTGCCTCAGGACATCCTGTAAGCCCAGGTGTCTGCCCAAGAACCGCTGCACCACCAAGTTAAGGGCGTGAGCCAAACAGGGCACATGGGTCATTTGTCCCTGTCGGAGGGTGGAGAGGAGGTTGGTGCCATTGTCGCAAACCACCATTCCTGCCTTAAGTTGGTGTGGCGTCAACCACCTCTGAACCTGCCCCTGCAGAGATGACAGAATCTCTGCCCCAGTGTGGCTCCTGTCCCCCAAGCACACCAGCTAAAGCAACGCATGGCATCTTTTGGCCTGCGTACTTGCGTAGCCCCTTGAACGCCTACGGAGCACCGCTGGTTCTGAGGACAAAGCACAGGAAGAGGCCATGGAGGAAGAAGAAGTGGAGAGGGTAGAGGAGAGAGGCGTGTCAGAATCACCAGTAGTTGCATTTTGGAGGCGTGGTGGTGGAACAACCTCCAACACTACTGCACCTTGTCCTGCATCCTTCCCAGCTGCCAGCAGAGTCACCCAATGTGCCGTGAAACTTAGGTAACGTCCCTGTTCATGCCTGCTGGACTAGGAGTCAGCGGTAATATGCACCTTACCGCTGACCGCCCTGTCCAGCGAGGCATGGACATTGCCTTCCACATGGCGGTAGAGAGCCGGAAAAAGTGTCGTTTGGGAACCTGCCACTGAGGAACTGCACATTCCACAAACTCATGGAAGGGGGCAGAGTCTACCAACTGAAAAGGTAGCAGCTGAAGTGCTAGCAATTTTGCCAAGCTAGCATTCAACCACTGGGCATGTGGATGGCTGGGAGCAAACTTCTTTCTGCGGTGCAGCAGCTGGGGCAGGGAAATTTGCCTGATACAATCTGACGTCGGTGTACCAAAAGCAGATTGCCCACAAGTACTTGGCTGTGACACACCTAATTCTACACCTTCATTCCTCTCAGTGCAGGTCTCAGAGAGGACTGAAGGTCTAGTGGGGTTGGAAATCTCAGCTGATGAGGAGCAAGGAGAGGTCCTCTTTGTTCTTTGGTGTGGGTCTTTTAGGTACGCTTGCCAACGAACTGCATGCCAGGTCAACATATGTCTGGTCAAGCATGTGGTGCCCAAGTGGGAGATGTTTTGGCCACGCGAGATACGCTTGAGACATATGTTGCAAATAGCAGCGGTGCGATCTGATGCACTCGTCTCAAAAAAGGCCCACACCAAAGAACTTTTGGAATAACGCGCAGAGAAAGCAGATGTGCAGCTCTGTGGTGTGATGCAATCAGTGTGCTGCCCTTAGGCTGGCCCCTGGAGGGCATCCTGCCGCGTTGGTGATGTGCCTCCTCCTCTTCCTCCTCTCTCTTATCATGGAACCCACATTGAGTCAGTGACCTCATCATCCCCTCCCTCCTCATCAGTGGAGCAAACCTGGCAGTATGCTGCAGCAGGGGGAACATGACTGCCAGATTGCTGTCCTTCTTGGGCACCCCCTCTGTCCGTGCTTACGTTACTGCCTTCCTCTAGCTGAGTACCATCATCAGAGCCTTCAAAACGCTGGGCATCCACTGTGGTCAAACAGTTTGAGGGGCTCCTCAAGAGGACATGGTGGGGCTAGGGAAGGAGTCACTGATGCCATTGAGCCGAGGGAAGTGGCCGTGTTGGCAGCTGCTTTGCCAGACAAAGTACCCTGAGCATGGGTGAGAGAGGATGAGGAGGATGAGGACGGCTTGGTCATTCACTCGACCAAGTCTTCTGCATGTTGCGGCTCAACACGGCCAGCTGCCGAAAAAAAGGCCAAGCGTGTCCCACGGCCACGTGCTGATGAGGATTCACCGTGTCCACGACCAGCACTGTTGCCTCTAGACACAGAACCCGCTTACCCTCTTTTATTGGCTTGTGACTGTCTGCCTCTCCTTGTTGGCCTTCCAGACATACTATTGGCCTGCAGTGAGCTGCACAAAACTGGGATATATATATCTAGTATTATTAGTATGATAATACCTGCACTTGTCTTCAGGTAGCTATACTGTAGGTGAGACTGTGCAGGGTACACAGTACAGTAGCTGGAAATACTTCAATGAGCCTACACAAGCACCTGGCTGCAGGTAGCTTAACTGTAGGTGAGACTGTGCAGGGTACATAGTACAGTAGCTGGAAATACTTCAATGACTCTACACAAGCATCTGGCTGCAGGTTGCTCTACTGTAGGCTACACTGTGCAGGGTACACAGTACAGTAGCTGGAAATACTTCAATGAGCCTACACAAGCACCTGGCTGCAGGTTGCTATACTGTAGGCGAGACTGTGCAGGGTACACAGTACAGTAGCTGGAAATACTTCAATGAGCCTACACAAGCACCTGGCTGCAGGTAGCTATACTGTAGGTGAGACTGTGCAGGGTACACAGTACAGTAGCTGGAAATACTGTAAAAACACCTGCCTGCCTGTCAGTATATTAGGAAGAGAAGAACAGGATCTAGCAAAACTGAATACAGAGTATATGTATATATATATATATATATATATATATATATATACATTTATATATACACAACACCTGGGATGCATAAATATATACACAATACACTGTAACTGCAGCTAACTGACTCGACCTGCCTACTCTAACTTAAATCAAATGACACTGTCTGTCTCTCTCTATCTCTGAACACCGGAACACACTACACAGGGCCACCATGCAGGCGGCCTTATATAGTGTGGGGCGTGTACTAAACACCCTGAGACATAATTGGCCAAAGCCTCCTTGGCTTTGGCCAATTACTGCTCTCTGTTCAGACGGCGCTGTGATTGGCCAAGCATGCGGATCATAGTGCATGCTTGGTCAATCATCAGCCAGCAATACACTGCGATGCCACAGTGAATTATGTGCCGTGACACGCCACTCGAATTTGTCGCAAACAACCCATATCGTTTGTAATTCCGCGAACAACCGAACACACGATGTTTGAGTCGAACATGGGTTTGACTTGAACACGAAGCTCATCCCAACTCGTGGACAACGTGTTGCTGAGGCTTTAGTCAGTCAAAGAAGGAGCGGTGGAGAAGGTGGCCGTCTGACCGATGCGTTCAGACAATTTTTTATTCCGCAGCCCCAAAGTCTGATCGGTTCCAGCAACCATCGCCAGCATCTGATTCACATGGTGCAGGATTACCTAGGGGCAAGATCAGACTTGGATACCTTTCCCACCGAAAATCCTCTGGGTTACTGAGTCTTGAGGATGGATCACTGGCCAGAGCTTGCACAGTATGTAATTGAGCTACTGGCCTGTCCTGCATCCAGCGTTCTTTCGGAATGCACATTCAGTGCTGCTGGAGGCTTTGTAACCGATCACAGGGTGCGCCTGTCCACCGAATCGGTCAATCGGCTGACCTTCATAAAAATGAATCAGTCTTGGATCACCAGCTACCAAGCACCTGATGCTGATGTAACCGATTGATTTTTTTTTTTTAATGTGAGATCCCTTCAAGACTGCCTATGCTGATGCTGAGTGACTATCCTGTTATGCTGAGTCACAATCCTCTTCCTCCTCAATTTTCATGCTGATCGCCTGTAAGAACATTTTTGGTTCTGGGTATGCCACCAGTGGCCAAGGCCCAATTTTTCTGCCCCTGTTTAACATGTGGCGTATAATTACAATTTTTAATGCAATACTTTGCAGCAGGGCTCATTCCTGTGCTCCAACTAGAGTATCTGTGAGGGGTTGCAGTGTTGTGGCACCAGCAACAGTGCCCAAGGCCCAAATTTTCAGCCCCTGTTTAACAGGGGCATATAATTACAATTTTTGATGCAATACTTTGCAGTAGGGCTCATTCCTGCGCTCCAACTTGTTAGATACCTGGTAGTAGAAGGCCTCTCTTAAGCGCTGGTTCAGGAGCCACTGGAGTGGGAACAGAGGTCTCCTGAGCACAGTGGGTAGGAGTGCCTGATGCAGGTTCTTGCGATGGCCAACACAGGAGTTGAGAAGACTTCCTCTGGGGTAGCTGTACGGTGGATGCAGGTAAGCTGAAGCGGATCCGTAAGCAGGCAGGTGGAGGATATTGCAGCAGCAGAACCTGGAGCTGGAAGAGCAGGTGGTGAGCAGCGTCACAGGACACAAGCAAAGAAGAGTCAAACAGTCCGTATTGGCAGGAGATCAGGCAGGTATATGACAGAAGGGATGATCACAGAATAGTCAGGCAGGCAGGTGTTCGGCAACAGGTCACAAGATATCAGCAGGGTCAGGCAAGCCGGGTAGGATAGGAGATAGTAGAATGGTCAGACATAGCCAGGTCAATAGCAAATAGTAACAACAGGCAGGATACAGGAACTCAGGTGCAGAGCGGCAGACGAACAGCACCTGATGGGAGTATCTGACACCCATTTAAAGGGTCTTTGGCGCCAAACAGCGCTAGCGTGAACGGGCGCGCGCCAGTGCCCCCCAGTGGGGAATTCAGCTGAACTGCTCTGCAAAAGCCTCTCGTGCACCTACGTGCATGCATGTTAGCCCAACGGCCACTGACATGTCCCTGACACAACTATAGCATCTGTGTGGGGTTGCAGTGTTGTGGCACCAGTGCCTAAGGCCCAATTTTTCTGCCCCTGTTCAACAGGGACATGTACCGTATTTATCTGCATAAAACACGCACTTTTTTCCCCTGAAAATCAGGGGGAAATCGTGGGTGCGTGTTATAGGCCGATCCCCGCCGATTTTGTGTCATCGGAGCGATCGCGGCAATTGCCGCGGTCGCCGCCGACATACACAGCCGTGGGTAGATTCAAATATGGCGCCGAGACTGCAGGGATACTTCGGAGCCGAGATACACATACCCGAGTGTTCTCGGCCGAAAAAAGCCGAGAACACTCGGGTATGTGTATCTCGGCTCCGACAAAGCCCTGCAGTCTCTGTGCCATATTTGAATCTACCCATGGCTGGACTGGGGCAAAGCTGCACGGGCAAACCTGCACTAACAAAGCTTCACTGGGGCAAGGCTGCACTGGGGCAAGGCTGCACTGGGGCAAAGCTGCACTGACAAGGCTGCACTGACAAGGCTGCACTGACAAGGCTGCACTGAGGCAAGGCTGCGCTGACACTGAAAAGGCTGCAGATGGACAGATAAGGCTGCATTGATGGGCATTTTAATGTAAGTTTTTTTTCCTTAAACTTCCCTCCTAAAAGTTTTTTTTCCTTAAAATTCCCTCCTAAACTTGGGGTGCGTGTTATACGCCGGCGCGTGTTATACGCCGATAAATACGGTAATTAAAATTCTTGATCTAATATTTCACATCAGGGCCCGTTCCAGCGCCCACCAAGAGTAACTGTGAGTGCTTACAGTGTTGTGGCAACCTAAGGCCTCAATTTCTGCAGAGTATATAGGGCAGGCCCCTACTTTCAAACATCCAACTTACAAACGACTCCTACTTGCAAACGGAAGGAGACAACAGGAAGTGAGATGAAATCTACCCCTAGGAAGGGAAATTCTCTCCTGTAAGAGTTAATATGGGAAAAATGTGTCTCCTCTTCACTGATGCTTTATCACCAATCCTTGTTTCACTAAAAACCCCAAATTTTCAAAAAACATCTGTCATTGGGACAGAAAGTGAGGTGAAATCTTCTGAAGAGGTGCACAGACAACAGAACAAATGTTACAGGGGTGATAACCCCTCCCTATGTTTTCCAAAAAGCTTAAAAATAGATTTTTTTGGCTGGAGCTACACTTTAAAAATGTATCAGTTCAAAATTACAAACAAATTCTACTTAACAACAAACCTACAGTCCCTGTCTTGTTTGTACCGCCTGTATACTGCTGTTCAGAGTACAGTGCCTTGCGAAAGTATTCGGCCCCCTTGAACTTTTCAACCTTTTGCCACATTTCAGGCTTCAAACATAAAGATATAAAATTTTTATTTTTTGTGAAGAATCACCAACAAGTGGGACACAATTGTGAAGTGGAACGAAATCTATTGGATTGTTGAAACTTTTTTAACTAATAAAAAAATGAAAAGTGGGGCGTGCAAAATTATTCGGCCCCCTTGCGTTAATACTTTGTAGAGCCACCTTTTGCTGTGATTACAGCTGCAAGTCGCTTGGGGTATGTCTCTATCAGTTTTGCACATCGAGAGACTGAAGTTCTTGCCCATTCTTCCTTGCAAAACAGCTCGAGCTCAGTGAGGTTGGATGGAGAGCGTTTGTGAACAGCAGTTTTCAGCTCTTTCCACAGATTCTCGATTGGATTCAGGTCTGGACTTTGACTTGGCCATTCTAACACCTGGATACGTTTATTTGTGAACCATTCCTTTGTAGATTTTGCTGTATGTTTGGGATCATTGTCTTGTTGGAAGATAAATCTCTGTCCCAGTTTCAGGTCTTTTGCAGACTCCAACAGGTTTTCATCCAGAATGGTCCTGTATTTGGCTGCATCCATCTTCCCCTCAATTTTAACCATCTTCCCTGTCCCTGCTGAAGAAAAGCAGGCCCACACCATGATGCTGCCACCACCATGTTTCACGGTGGGGATGGTGTGTTGAGTGTGATGAGCTGTGTTGCTTTTACGCCAAACATATCGTTTTGCATTGTGGTCAAAAAGTTCGATTTTGGTTTCATCGGACCAGAGCACCTTCTTCCACATGTTTGGTGTGTCTCCCAGGTGGCTTGTGGCAAACTTTAGACGAGACTTTTTATGGATATCTTTGAGAAATGGCTTTCTTCTTGCCACTCTTCCATAAAGGCCAGATTTGTGCAGTGTACGACTGATTGTTGTCCTATGGACAGACTCTCCCACCTCAGCTGTAGTTCTCTGCAGTTCATCCAGAGTGATCATGGGCCTCTTGGCTGCATCTCTGATCAGTCTTCTCCTTGTCTGAGCTGAAAGTTTAGAGGGACAGCCAGGTCTTGGTAGATTTGCAGTGGTCTGATACTCCTTCCATTTCAAAATGATCGCTTGCACAGTGCTCCTTGGGATGTTTAAAGCTTGGGAAATCTTTTTGTATCCAAATCCGGCTTTAAACTTCTCCACAACAGCATTACGGACCTGCCTGGTGTGTTCCTTGGTCTTCATGATGCTCTCTGCGCTTTCAACAGAACCCTGAGACTATCACAGAGCAGGTGCATTTATACAGAGACTTGATTACACACAGGTGGATTCTATTTATCACCATCAGTCATTTAAGACAACATTGGATCATTCAGAGATCCTCGCTGAACTTCTGGAGTGAGTTTTCTGCACTGAAAGTAAAGGGGCCGAATACTTTTGCACGCACCACTTTTCAGTTTTTTATTTGCTAAAAAAGTTTAAAATATGCAATAGATTTCGTTCCACTTCACAATTGTGTCCCACTTGTTGGTGATTCTTCACAAAAAATTTAAATTTTATATCTTTATGTTTGAAGCCTGAAATGTGGCAAAAGGTTGAAAAGTTCAAGGGGGCCGAATACTTTTGCAAGGCACTGTATATAGGGCCTGGGGGCCCCACGACTTTCCTTTTTTTAATTTTTGTGTGGGGTTCCCCTTAATATCCATACAAGACCCAAAGGGCCTGGTAATGGACTGGGGGGTGGGGGGTACCCATGCCATTTGTCTCACTGATTTTCATCCATATTGCCGGGACCCGACATTACATTAAAGCCGCAAGCAGTTTTAAATGACTTTTATTCCTTTAAAAATGTCATTTTGTGCAGGGACTGTTCTAAGCACGGGAAACACACGCCACTTTACAGGCATACCTATAGACACCCCCAGGTACAATATTTAAAGGAATATTTGACTTTTTTTTTTCACTTGCAGCATCATTAAAATCACTGCTCCCGAAAAAACGGCCGTTTTTAAAACTTTTTTTTGCATTGATACATGACCCCTGGGGCAGGACTTAGGTCCCCAAACCCTTTTTAGGACAATAACTTGCATATTAGCCTTTAAAATTAGCACTTTTGATTTCAAAGGTTTGAGTCCCATAGACTTTAATGGGGCTCTAAAGTTTGCACGAACTTTCGGTCCGTCCGCAGTAGGGATGAGCTTCGTGTTCGAGTCGAACCCATGTTCGACTCGAACATCGGCTGTTCGGTCGTTCGCCGAATTGCGAACGATATGGGCTGTTCGCGCCAAATTCGTGTGGCGCGTCACGGCCCATAATTCACTGCGGCATCGCAGTGCATTGCTGGCTGATGATTGGCCAAGCATGCACTATGACCCGCATGCTTGGCCAATCACAGCGCCGCCTGAACAGAGAGCCGTAATTGGCCAAAGCCAAGGAGGCTTTGGCCAATTATGGCTCAGGGGATTTAGTACACGCCCCACACTATATAAGGCCGCCTGCACGACGGCCCTGTGCAGTGTGTTCCGGTGTGCTAAGAGATAGAGAGAGAGAGAGAGAGACAGTGTCATTTCATTTGAGTTAGCTAGATTAGGCAGGACAGTCAGTCAGTTAGCTGCACTTACAGTGTATTGTGTATATATATGCATCCCAGGTGTTGCGTATATATATATATACACTGTATTCAGTTTAGCTAGATCCGTTCCTGTTATCTTCCTACTGACAGGCAGGCTTGTCTTGTTACAGTATTTACAGCTACCTGAAGAAAATTACTGGTGTTCTTTTGATCCTATTAGTACCACAGTCAGGCAGCTAGACTATTTACAGTTAGTGCAGTGCGTCCTGCTCACAGTGTTCAGCTAGATCCATTCCTGTTATCTTCTTACTGACAGGCAGGCTTGTCTTGTTACAGTATTTACAGCTACCTGAAGAAAATTACTGGTGTTCTTTTGATCCTATTAGTACCACAGTCAGGCAGCTAGACTATTTACAGTTAGTGCAGTGCGTCCTGCTCACAGTGTTCAGCTAGATCCGTTCCTGTTATCTTCTTACTGACAGGCAGGCTTGTCTTGTTACAGTATTTACAGCTACCTGAAGAAAATTACTGGTGTTCTTTTGATCCTATTAGTACCACAGTCAGGCAGCTAGACTATTTACAGTTAGTGCAGTGCGTCCTGCTCACAGTGTTCAGCTAGATCCATTCCTGTTATCTTCTTACTGACAGGCAGGCTTGTCTTGTTACAGTATTTACAGCTACCTGAAGAAAATTACTGGTGTTCTTTTGATCCTATTAGTACCACAGTCAGGCAGCTAGACTATTTACAGTTAGTGCAGTGCGTCCTGCTCACAGTGTTCAGCTAGATCCGTTCCTGTTATCTTCTTACTGACAGGCAGGCTTGTCTTGTTACAGTATTTACAGCTACCTGAAGAAAATTACTGGTGTTCTTTTGATCCTATTAGTACCACAGTCAGGCAGCTAGACTATTTACAGTTAGTGCAGTGCGTCCTGCTCACAGTGTTCAGCTAGATCCGTTCCTGTTATCTTCTTACTGACAGGCAGGCTTGTCTTGTTACAGTATTTACAGCTACCTGAAGAAAATTACTGGTGTTCTTTTGATCCTATTAGTACCACAGTCAGGCAGCTAGACTATTTACAGTTAGTGCAGTGCGTCCTGCTCACAGTGTTCAGCTAGATCCATTCCTGTTATCTTCTTACTGACAGGCAGGCTTGTCTTGTTACAGTATTTACAGCTACCTGAAGAAAATTACTGGTGTTCTTTTGATCCTATTAGTACCACAGTCAGGCAGCTAGACTATTTACAGTTAGTGCAGTGCGTCCTGCTCACAGTGTTCAGCTAGATCCGTTCCTGTTATCTTCTTACTGACAGGCAGGCTTGTCTTGTTACAGTATTTACAGCTACCTGAAGAAAATTACTGGTGTTCTTTTGATCCTATTAGTACCACAGTCAGGCAGCTAGACTATTTACAGTTATTGCAGTGCGTCCTGCTCACAGTGTTCAGCTAGATCCGTTCCTGTTATCTTCCTACTGACAGGCAGGCTTGTCTTGTTACAGTATTTACAGCTACCTGAAGAAAATTACTGGTGTTCTTTTGATCCTATTAGTACCACAGTCAGGCAGCTAGACTATTTACAGTTAGTGCAGTGCGTCCTGCTCACAGTGTTCAGCTAGATCCGTTCCTGTTATCTTCCTACTGACAGGCAGGCTTGTCTTGTTACAGTATTTACAGCTACCTGAAGAAAATTACTGGTGTTCTTTTGATCCTATTAGTACCACAGTCAGGCAGCTAGACTATTTACAGTTAGTGCAGTGCGTCCTGCTCACAGTGTTCAGCTAGATCCGTTCCTGTTATCTTCTTACTGACAGGCAGGCTTGTCTTGTTACAGTATTTACAGCTACCTGAAGAAAATTACTGGTGTTCTTTTGATCCTATTAGTACCACAGTCAGGCAGCTAGACTATTTACAGTTAGTGCAGTGCGTCCTGCTCACAGTGTTCAGCTAGATCCGTTCCTGTTATCTTCCTACTGACAGGCAGGCTTGTCTTGTTACAGTATTTACAGCTACCTGAAGAAAATTACTGGTGTTCTTTTGATCCTATTAGTACCACAGTCAGGCAGCTAGACTATTTACAGTTAGTGCAGTGCGTCCTGCTCACAGTGTTCAGCTAGATCCGTTCCTGTTATCTTCTTACTGACAGGTAGGCTTGTCTTGTTACAGTATATAAAGCTACCTGAAGAAAATTGCTGGTGTTCTTTTGATCCTATTAGTACCACAGTCAGGCAGCTAGACTATTTACAGTTAGTGCAGTGCGTCCTGCTCACAGTGTTCAGCTAGATCCGTTCCTGTTATCTTCTTACTGACAGGCAGGCTTGTCTTGTTACAGTATTTACAGCTACCTGAAGAAAATTACTGGTGTTCTTTTGATCCTATTAGTACCACAGTCAGGCAGCTAGACTATTTACAGTTAGTGCAGTGCGTCCTGCTCACAGTGTTCAGCTAGATCCGTTCCTGTTATCTTCTTACTGACAGGCAGGCTTGTCTTGTTACAGTATTTACAACTACCTGAAGAAAATTACTGGTGTTCTTTTGATCCTATTAGTACCACAGTCAGGCAGCTAGACTATTTACAGTTAGTGCAGCTAACAGTGTTCTACTAAACCTACAAGTTAGTGGGGTGCATCCTGCTCACAGTGTTCAGCTAAACCTACAAGTTAGTGGGGTGCATCCACCTCACAGTGTTCAGCTAAACCTACAAGCTAGTGGAGTGCGTCCTGCTCACAGTGTTCAGCTAGATCCGTTCCTGTTATCTTCTTACTGACAGGCAGGCTTGTCTTGTTACAGTAAATACAGCTACCTGAAGAAAATTGCTGGTGTTCTTTTGATCCTATTAGTACCACAGTCAGGCAGCTAGACTATTTACAGTTAGTGCAGTGCGTCCTGCTCACAGTGTTCAGCTAAACCTACAAGTTAGTGAGGTGCATCCACCTCACAGTGTTCAGCTAAAGCTACCTGTAGAAGGTTGGTGGTGCTCTCATACTACAGGCAGGCAGTTGATTTTGCTATCTGCAGTATCAGTACATATATATATATATATATATATATATATATATATATATATATATATATATATATATATATATATATATATCCCAGCTTAGTGCAGCTACAGGCCATTAGTATAATTTTTTTTTTGAAATCTCAGATCCCTTCAAAGACTACCTATGCTGATGCTGAGTGACTATCCCTGAGTAATTATCCTCTTCCTCCTCAATCATCACGCTGATAGCTTGTAAGAACATTTTTGGTTCTGGGCGCCACCACTGTTTAACAGGGGCGTGTAATTACAGTTTTTGATGCAATACTTTGCAGCAGGGCTCGTTCCTGCGTTCCAACTAGAGTGTCTGTGAGGGGTTGCAGTGTCGTGGCACCAGCACCAGTGCCTAAGGCGTAATTTTTCAGCTCCTGTTCAACAAGGGCGTGTAATTACAATTTTTGATCTAATATTTCACAGCAGGGCCCTGTGAGGGCTTACAGTGTTGTGGCCACAACAACACCTAAGGCCCAAATTTCTGCTGAGTATATAGGGCAGGACCCTACTTTCAAACATGTAACTCACAAACGACTCCTACTTGCAAACGGAAGGAGACAACAGGAAGTGAGATGAAATCTACCCCTAGGAAGGGAAATTCTCTCCTGTAAGAGTTAATATGGGAAAAACGTTTCTCCTTTACACTAATGCTTTATCACCAATCCTTGTTTCACTAACACCCCCAAATTTTCAAAAAACAGTTGTCATTGGGACAAAAAGTGAGGTGAAATCTTCTGAAAAGGAGCACAGACAGCAAAACAAATGTCACAGGGGTGATAACCCTTCCCTATGTTTTCCAAAAAGCTTAAAATAGTTTTTTTTTGCTGGAGCTAAACACGTTAAAAATGTACCAGTTCAAAATTACAAACAGATTCTACTTAACAACAAACCTACAGTCCCTGTTTTGTTTGCACCTCCTGTATACTGCTGTTCAGAGTATATAGGGCCTGATGGCCCCACACCTTTCCTTATTTTAATTTGGGTGCAGGGTTCCCCTTAATATCCATACAAGACCCAAAGGGCCTGGTAATGGACTGGGGGGTACCCATGCCGTTTGTCTCACTGATTTTCATCCATATTGCCAGGACCCGACATTACATTAAACCCGCAAGCAGTTTTAAATTAGATTTTTTCCTTTAAAAATGACATTTGGTGCAGGGACTGTTCTAAACACGGGAAACACGTGTCACTTTACAGGCATACTATAGACACCCCCCAGGTACGATATTTAAAGGAATATTTCACTTTTTTCTTTTTTTTTAGTTTAAGCATCATTAAAATCACTGCTCCCGAAAAAACGTCAGTTTTTAAAAGTTTTTTTTTGCATTGATACATGTCCCCTGGGGTAGGACCCGGGTCCCCAAACCCTTTTTAGGACAATACCATGCAAATTAACCTTTAAAATGAGCACTTTTGATTTTGAACATTCAAGTCCCATAGACGTCAATGGGGTTCTAACGTTCGTGCGAACTTTCGGTCCGTTAGCAGGTTCTGGTGCGAACCGAACCGGGGAGTGTTCGGCTCATCCCTAGTCCGCAGGTTCTGGTGTGAAACGAACCGGGGGGTGTTCTGCTCATCCCTACTCATCACCTGTCCAATACAGTCCCAACAGTGAAGCATGGTGGTGGCCGCATCATGCTGTGGGGGTTTTTTTCAGCTGCTGGGACAGGACGAGTGGTTGAAATCGAGGGAAAGGTGAATGCGGCCAAGTACAGGTATATCCTGGACGAAAACCTTCTCCAGAGTGCTCAGGACCTCAGACTGGGCCGAAGGTTTACCTTCCAACAAGACAATGACCCTAAGCACACAGCTAAAATAATGAAGGAGTGGCTTCACAACAACTTCGTGACTGTTCTTGAATGGCCCAGCCAGAGCCCTGACTTAAACCCAATTGAGCATCTCTGGAGAGACCTAAAAATGGCTGTCCACCAACGTTTACCATCCAACATGACAGAACTGGAGAGGATCTACAAGGAGGAATGTCAGAGGATCCCCAAATCCAGGTGTGAAAAACTTGTTGCATCTTTCCCAAAAAGACTCAAGGCTGTATTAGATCAAAAGGTTGCTTCTATAAAATACTGAGCAAAGGGTCTGAATGCTTAGGACCATGTAATATTTCAGTTTTTCTTTTTTAATAAATCTGCAAAAATGCCAACAAATCTGTGTTTTTCTGTCAATATGGTGTGCTGTGTGTACAATAATGAGGAAAAAATGAACATAAATGATTTTAGCAAATGGCTGCAATATAACAGTGAAAAATTTAAGGGGTCTGAATACTTTCCGTCCCCACTGTATATATATATATATATATATATATATATATATATATATATATATATATATACATACATACATAATATGTGTGTGTATATGCATGTATATATAATGTGTGTGTGTGTGTGTGTATGATACATTATATATATATATTATATATTTATGTATATGTGTATATATACAGTGGGGACGGTCCTCCCCAAAGCACCTTGTTCCCATGTTGGTTCACCAAAAAAAAGTGTCAAAAAGTAAAAACCACAAAAGACATTTTTTGACAATTTCTTTATTAACCACTTCAGCCCCTGAAGGTTTTACCCCCTTAATGACCAGAGCATTTTTAGCGATAGGGCACTGCATCACTTTAACTGACAATTGCACGGTTGTTGTACCCAAACAAAATTGACATCCTTTTTTCCCACAAATAGAGCTTTCTTTTGGTGGTATTTGATCACGGTTTTTATTTTTTACGCTATAAACAAAAAAAGAGCAACAATTTTGAAAAAAAAACATTTTTTTTTTACTTTCTGCTATAATACATATCCAAAAAATATAAAAAAACAAAATGTATTCATTAGTTTAGGCCGATATATATTCTTCTACATATTCTTCTACAATAGGAATGCCCTACCCAAATCTGTCCGCTTATCTTCTACTCTATTAGCTTTTAGACGATCCCTGAAAACCCTTCTCTTCAGAGAAGCCTACCCTACCCACACCTAACAACTGTATTTTCATTTTTCCATCAGCTCATCCCCCACAGTTATTACCTTTTGTTTCCACTTGACCCTCCCTTCTAGATTGTAAGCTCTAACGAGCAGGGCCCTCTGATCCCTCCTGTATTGATTTCTATTGTAACTGTACGCTATATAAATCCTGTATAATAATAATAATTCTTCTACAGTAGGCGTATATTGATTGGTTTGTGCAAAAGTTATAGCGTCTACAAACTATGGGAATAGTTTAGAGAGAGAGAGACTTTCATTTTTTTTATTGTTTTTGCTAGTAATGGCATTTATCTGTGATTTTTAGTGGGACTGAGACACTGCGGTGGACAAATCTTACTCCAAATTATACTTTTTGGGGACCAGTGACATTATTACATTGATCAGTGTTATAAAAATGCACTGATCAATTTAAAAATGACACTGGCAGGGAAGGGGTTAACACTAGGGGGCAATCAAGGGGTTAAGTGTGTTCCCTCAGTGTGTTTTAACTGTGGGGGGGGGTGGGCTTACTGAAACATGACAAAGATCACTGCTCCTAATCACTGGGAGCAGTAGATCACTGTCATGTCACTAGGCAGAATGGGGAAATGCCTTGTTTACATAGGCAGTTCCCTGTTCTGCCTCTTGTTGCCGCGATTGCAGGTCCCCGGCTGACATTGAGTCCACAGGAGCCGCAGGCACGCTCCCGCGGCATGCGCGTGCCCGCTATCCTGGCTTTATGGACTGACGTACAGGTATGTCAGTTTGCACAGGAGAGCCATTCTGTTGACGTATATTGTGTGTACGTATATATGTATGAGCTCGTCGGCAAGTAGTTAAAAAAAAAAAAAAAGTGTTTTGCGATGTCCATCTTCAATCATGGACCCAAAAAACGTGACGTCAGTGTCATCCAGTTACTTCAGTGGGTGGCCCCGCCCTTGCCTATATAACAGCTGTCACAGCGAAAAGACAGCAATTGACGGGAGCCCTTCCATGGAGATGGAGTATTTTTGTCTTTTTTTACTATTTTTCGGGTCCATCAGGCGGCGTGATTGACGATGGATGTACACTTTTTTAACAGCTTGCCGACCAGCCGCCATCATTATAATGCGGGGATGCTGATGCTTGTGGCCGAGGGTCGTGATGACTGCCTGTCACAATCGATCGCGAGCACGAGGGACAGAACATGGAAGTGTGTGGATTTTGGGGGGACTCCCATGCCAATTTTTTTTTTACATTTTGGCATGGAGTTCCCTTTAAAATCTTTACCAGACCCAAAGGGCCTGTATGAACTGGGGGTCCATGTCAATTTTTTCCTTGATTTTTAATCTATACTGCCGCGAGCCGCAAGCAGGTTAAAATTAAATTATGTTATTTTGCTGCTGCACTGTAATACACATCACACAGATGCACCACTTTACAGGCAGACTAAGGGGACCCCCAGGCACGATATTTAAAGGAATATTTCATTTTTATGATTTCACTTTAAGCATTATTAAAATCACTGCTCCTGAAAAAATGTTTTTTTTTTTTTTTTTGCATAGATACATGTCCTCTGGGGCAGTACCCAGGTTCCGATACACTTTTTATGGCAATAATTTGCATATAAGCCTTAAAATTAGCACTTTTGATTTTTCATGTTTGTGTCCCATTAACTTTTATAGGGTTCGCATGTTCGCACACATTTTTTGCCTGTTCACATGTTCTAGTACAAACCAAATCAGAGGGTGTTCGATCTATCCCTAGTTTTAAATCAGACCCTTTCCCTATTGGAAGAGGCACCCGTCAGGGATGTCCTCTCTCCCTCATCCTATTTGCACTCCTTATTGAACCCTTGGCCCATTTAATTAGATCTGATCCAAACATAAAAGGTATTGAATTAGCTGGATGTCTTTATAAAGTATGTCTTTTTGCAGATGACATCTTATTCTTCATGTCATCTCCCCATATCACAGCACCTAATCTCCTCTCTGTCCTAAACCGTTTTGCACACTTTTTGGGATTAACAGTTAACTATCAAAAATCAACTGCACTCAACATTTCCTTGCCTCCTTCAGACCTTCAGCTTGCTGAAGATTCACTTCCCTTCTCTTGGACACCTCATTGACTTCCATACCTAGGAATATGAATCGCTCCTAAGATAACTGAGTTATACTCACCTAATTTCCCTCCATTACTAAAACAGGTTAGTGAATTATTATCACAATGGTCCTTCATCCCTCTAACTTGGATAGGCAAAATCAATGTAATTAAGATGGCTATATTGCCCAAGTTTTTATATCTTTTTAGAGTTTTTTACTCATTTTTTACGGCTTATACAGCACAAAATTATCTCCTTTATCTGGGGTAAAATGAAACCTCGAACCTCTAAATCCACTCTCTGTCTCCCACAATGCTGCAGAGGTTTAGGTCTCCCAAATATTTCTGCTTACTATCATGCTGCACACCTTGCACATTTTCCAAAATACCAAAGAAATTCCTTTATGGGTAACAATTGATCGTACGTCTATTCGCAATCCCATCACAAAACATTCTTTATCCATCTGGGACAGATTCAAAATTTCTCTTGGCTTTCAATCCCTTCATTTAACGTTCCTTTCTTTGATTAATAATCCTGCTTTTTACCTTGCCTGGATCACTCCTTATTCTTTGAGAGCATGGGATACAGCTAATTTATCCCATGTATATACTTTGGCATCTGCATTCTCCATATATTCTTTTCCTACTTTGTGTGATAAATTTGGACTTCCTCAATCGGAACTGCTCCGATATTTGCAAATCAAAAATTTTTTCCAACCTTATCTCAATTCTAACTCCCAACTATCCCAGATGTTGCATTTTGAATGCATATGTATTTCTGACCCTCATTCTAGGGTCCTTGTTTCTATTCTCTATAAGCTAATTTTAGCTAGTACTAACACTGGTCCCCCTTCATATGTCTCTAAATGGGAACCAGACCTTAATCGCTCATTTATTGTTACTGAATAGGGATGGGCCAAACACCCCCCTGTTCGGTTCGCATCCAGAACATGTGAACAGGCAAAAAATTTGTTCGAACACACGAACACCATTAAAGTCTATTGGACACGAACATGAAAAATCAAAAGTGCTAATTGTTAAAGGTTAATATGCAAGTTATTGTCATAAAAAGTGTTTGGGGACCTGGGTCCTGCCCCAGGGGACATGTATCAATGCAAAAAAAAGTTTTAAAAATGGCCGTTCGAGAGCAGTGATTTTAATAATGCTTAAAGTGAAACAATAAAAGTGAAATATTCCTTCAAATTTCATAACTGGGGGGGTGTCTATAGTATGCCTGTAAAGTAGCGCATGTTTCCCGTGTTTATAACAGTCCGAGAGCAAAATGACATTTCTAAAGGAAAAAAAGTGATTTAAAAGTGCTAGCGCTAGTGCCGGCTATTAATGAATTGTCGGTCCCGACAATACACATAAAAGTCATTGAAAGTGATAAGAAATATGTAAAGAATTACAAGTGATATCAACATTTGCCTTGTTCCTTATATGCTTTTTTCCTAGGTAAAATGGCGCTGACTTATTGTTTATGCAATCTGCTTAGTTCCGACCAACACCTACAACAATATTTAAAGAACTAGCTAAGTTTACCATATTAGGCCATATTGTGAAAGGGCACTGTTTTTGACAATAAAGCTGACGATGCACCATGAGTCACCAGTGTGCCTTAGCCAATGGTAGCTTGCCAAATACTGTTATAAAATGACATGTGTAAAGGGTTCCTGTATGACTCTGTTGAATCTACTTGCTGTGTACAGAGTTCATCCCTGTGTATCGATACATTGGTAATACATCTGTCTTCTAATCAACGTGACCGGAGTTGACTGATCAGTGAGAGAATGGAATTTTACAGACATTATGGTCCTTTTGAGCCGGAAGTAAGGATTAGGTGGTGGATCGAACGGTTCCGTCCAAAATATCGGTGAGTATCAGACCTTCTCTCGCCGAGACCTAGGTCCTCCCACTCAAGTTAAGTGGTAAAAAGAAGCTGGTCGGTTCCGGGATCCACACCTGACTTCTACTCCTGGACTTCTGATCCAGTCCTCCGAGTCTGTGAAAGGTAAGACAGATTTTTTTTTCTTTTCTCTTCTTTTCTTTTCTCTTCTACTCAAGGTGATTTGGGCTTTTATTCCGGCACTGTAAGTTGATTATAAAAGACCTAAGTGACACAGGGGCCGAAGACAGAGGCACTTGGGGACGTTGCCTATGGTAAATACACGTAGCCCGCTGTCTGAGACAGATTACAAAAAATTTTAAGGTACCGAAAGATGAGAGATGATTGATAATTGTTGTGAATAGTGACTACAAGTAATTTGGATTGATTACAGAGAGTCAAAGTGGCCATTTCAGGTTTTTTTCTAACTGAGTGGTGGTTGGGACAAACAGGAATTGAATGTACGAGCAGGAATCAATCTAACTTGATCAGAAACACTTAGCCCATAGATTGATCGTTTTTCTCTTTTTCTCTCGAGAGCAATATTTCCTGCACTGTTCCTTTTGCTGCATTTGTTAAATCATGAGACTAACTCTCGCTCTTTCCTCCTCATGTTTAACATTACTGCTAACTTTGTGTGGGGAGTCTTATATTTCTGCTTTACTGTGATCCAAGGGTTGCTAGTCTGGTGGTTTACAGGTTGATAAAAAGCCTGCTTTATGATCTGTCTGGCTGCAAACTTGTGGTTAAAAAAAAAAAACTGGACTCTCTCACTCCTCCCCCCCCCCCCTCATGGACACGCAAGTGCACTTCCTCTTTTTGTGTGAGTGTGTGTAAAAAAAAAAAAAATTCTGATCAGAACGTTAAGAATACTGTTTGTTTTGACCAACTGTACTTTGTAGTAAATAAGGTAAAGGTATAAGTTGTTTTATATATGTGTGTGTGTGTATGTTTATGTGTATATATATATATGTTTATTTCCTGTTTGGAGAGTTTGGACTTTGTTTGCTGTTTTATATAGATTCTGGCAAAGTTCGAGAGTAGAATTACCAGTCTTGTATTCTAAACTCAAGGGAAAAAAAAACAGAGACATGGGGAATAGTTTCCCCATTAGAAGGAGATAAGAAATGTATGCAAAGCAAATAACCAAAATCTGTTAAATATTGTGCTAAGTGGCAAAGGAAGTTGGGATTCAATGGTAAACTAACTGTGAAAGGGTGTCAGGAGTTAGTGGATAAGCTTAAATTGTTAGGACCCAATGAAAAAAAAAAAAAAGAAGAAGTAAAAGATTAGAAATGGCGGAATAAGGAGAACAAAAAAAAGAGAAATGTCAAGCCCAACTGCCCCTAGTGGACAAAGAGACAGACAAAACGGTCAGCCCCTAACTATGACTGTTTTTAAACCATGGACTGAGAGTGACGTGCAGAAGGCTACTGAGCATATTAAACATCCTAAGTTTGGGGCCCCAGAAATCATTGAAAATATGGAAGGTCTGAGGAACAGTTATAGGCTAAACGGGGTCGAAGTGGAAAGGGCCTTAAGGAGGGTTCTAGGATCAGATTGGGCATCAGTAAAGGGAAATTGGGACCCCTGTGTAGCCACAGTGCCCCCTCAACAAAGAGGGGAACCACTGGCCCTTGATAGCCAAGATTTGACAGATAGATTGACTGCCTCCTATCAGAGATGCAATCTCCGATGGGTATAACGAACTGACTGGCAAAAGATTAATATGACTAAAGGAAGACAAGGAACGTGTCAGTGATTATCAAAATAAACTACGAGAAGTTTTTAAAGTGTTCTCTGGGCTCCCCGAAGCTGAGGATGTGAATAGTGTATATCAACAACAGCTAAAGATAGCTTTTGTTAATGGATTAAAACAGGATCATAAGGATTACATTGTTAAAAACTTGGTTACTTACTGAACTGCATCAGTTTTAGATGTTTTGCAATATGTTAAGCATTCTGAGAAGTATTTGAAACTGATGGAAAAAATGTGAAAGTAAAGGTTTTTGTGCAAGGTGATGAAGGAGATACCCCCTTAAGAAGGAAGCAGAGGAGGGTATAGCCCCTGCAATAGAATGGTACAGGATTTACAAGCTGTTAACCAGGCAGTTATACCAAGGGCATAAGGTAAATAAAACTAAACTCCAGTTGTGGCAACAGCAGGTCAAATACTTAGGGTATAATATCTCAAAAGAAGGTCGACACCTGGATGAGGAGAGAATTTGAGCCCTCCACCAGGTGCCGAAGCCAGAAACAAAGAAACAAATGATGTCTTTTTTGGGCATGACAAATTTTTGTAGAGCTTGGATTTCTGGGTATTCAATACTGACTGCGCCCCGTTGGTCCATACATTTGAGCCCAGCACAACACCTTTCCTGTATGACACTTTTGACACAACCTCACTTAACAATACAGAGATGTACTACATTAAACCCATCCACACTAATACCACTTCCTACTGATGGTCATAAACATGACTGTACTGCTGCCATCGCTGAAAAGGTACTGCCATGAAGTGATTGAAAAGATGTACCGTTATCTAACCCTGACATGACACTTTTTGTTGATGGCTCCAGTACGAAAAATCCAGATGGCACAAGTGTAACTGGATATGCAGAAGTGACACATGACAGAACAGGAAATCATAGAGATAGATCATACAGTCCTTACTGATATACAGCAGAATGTATCCCCTGGGGAGAAACAATATCGGAAAACAAAAGGTTGCACAATAATAGATAACATCTACACATCACCTGAAGGAAAGCTGGTATTGCCAAAATCCTTATTTAGGTATGCAGCAGTATTGACACACGGAGTAACTCATGTGTCAAACAGGGGGATAACTGAGATGTTAAATAAGGTATGTACAGCTTATGGCTTCACAAACTACTAAAAAAAAACTTTTTGTTCTCAATGCATTATATGTGCAAGAGACAATGCTCAGGGAGGCATAAGACCACGGAAAGGGAAGTTCCCCACACCGCAATATCCATTCCAACACATTTGCATGGATTTTATTGAATTAGACAAATGTGAAAAGGAAGAAATATTGTTTGGAAATCATTGATGCATTGACCACATGGGTAGAGATATAGTGCTGACGCCTTAACAGTATCCAAAGCCTTACTAAAAGATATAATTTCATGATTTGGGATACCAGAGAAGATTTATAGCGATAATGGTCCACATTTTGTAAATCAGACTATAAAACACCTAACAGAAGTGATGGGTATAGAAGTAAAAGAACGACTGTGCATATCACCCTCAGTCAGCAGGGCTCGTAAAAAGACATAATGGGATATTAAAGAGCAAGCTAAAAAAGGCTATGGAAGAGACAGGGAAAAATTGGATGTACTGTCTCCCACTAGCTATTTTAAGCATGCATATCACCATCACTAAAGAGGGGCTGAGTCCATTTGAAATGATGTATGGTAGACCTTATAAAATACCTTTATTACCAAATGAAACCCACACAGAGGAAGGGGAGATTACCTTAGCAGAATACATGTCAAGGTTATTAAAACAGAAACAAATTAACCAAGAGTGTTCCATTACAGAAGGAGAGCCCATAGGAGAAGACAAAGTACAAATCGGGTGCTCATCAAGGTGATCAGAAAGAAGCATTGCTACTCCCCTAAGTGGGACGGGCCATATCAAGTACTCCTTACTACTCCCTCTGCAGTAAGAATTGCTGAAAGGACTATCTGAATTCACCAATCCCACTGTAAAAAGGTAAATATAGGCAGAGTAGGGACAGAGAGACTGAAGGAGGGGGAAAGTCCAAATACAAAGGGAGACAGATAAAAGGTCTGCTTGTCTCAACCTTGGTGAAGAAAAGGCCCTATCTAGGCCCCCCTCACTTCAGATAGGATGGTAGGGATTTTGTTCCTCGTGGGAGTATTGGTGACTCTAGGAGAGGCCTCTATATGGGGAGGTAGGAGACACGGGAGGATAGTGGAACCAATCAATTGGGAAGAGACAGGAAGAGCATTGATCCTCACCTTTGTTGAAGGAACCACCAGTACTATACAGGTGGATTTCTGCCAGATAACAGATTGTGGAGATAAGGTAGAAGCAAGTAAACTGACCTGGGCAGACAAATACGTGTGCTACCTGGCTGGCACTACCAGGTGTACTATTTGGGATTCAGTCATGTGGACAACTGCAGCAGGATTGGGGATATGAGATCCCAGCAGCAGGAGATTTAACCACTTGCCGACCGCCTAACGCAGATATACTGCGGCAGAATGGCACGGGCAGGCAGAATCACGTACCCATACGTGATCTGCCTCCCGCGGGCGGGGGGTCCGATCGGACCCCCCCCGGTGCCAGCGGCGGTCGGCTTGTGACTGGGAGCATTAAGAGGCGAGGGGGAGACCATCCGATCGTACCGCCCCCTCGCGATCGCTCCCAGCCAATGAGAATCCTCCCCTGCCTGTGTGTAGTTTCACACAGGCAGAGGATGTGATGTCATCTCTCCTTGGCTCGGCAGTTTCCGTTCCGGCGCCGAGGAGAGAAGACATGTGAGTGCACAAAACACTACACACACACACAGTAGAACATACCAGGCACATAAAACACCCCCGACCCCCCCCCCCGATCCCCCCCCAATCACCCCCCCCCGTCACAAACTGACACCAAGCAGTATTTTTTTTTTTTCTGATTACTGCTAGGTGTCAGTTTGTGACAGTTAGAAGTGGTAGGGCAGTGAGTGTTAGCCCCCTGTAGGTCTAGGGTACCCCCCCCTAATAAAGTTTTAACCCCTTGATCACCCCCCGTCACCAGTGTCACTAAGCGATCATTTTTCTGATCGCTGTATTAGTGTCGCTGGTGACGCTAGTTAGGGACGTAAATATTTAGGTTCGCCGTCAGCGTTTTATAGCATCAGGGACCCCCATATACTATCTAATAAATGTTTTAACACCTTGATTGCCCCCTAGTTAACCCTTTCACCCCTGATCACCATATAACCGTTGCGGGTGACGCTGGTTAGTTTGTTTATTTTGTATAGTGTCAGGGCACCCGCCGTTTATTACCGAATAAAGGTTTAGCCCCCTGATCGCCCGGCGGTGATATGCGTCGCCCCAGGCAGCGTCAGATTAGCACCAGTACCACTAACACCCACGCACGCAGCATACGCCTCCCTTAGTGGTATAGTATCTGAACGGATCAATATCTGATCCGATCAGATCTATACTAGCGTCCCCAGCAGTTTAGGGTTCCCAAACACGCAGTGTTAGCGGGATCAGCCCAGATACCTGCTAGCACCTGCGTTTTGCCCCTCCGCCCGGCCCAGCCCAGCCCACCCAAGTGCAGTATCAATCGATCACTGTCACTTACAGAACACTAAACGCATAACTGCAGCGTTCGCAGAGTCAGGCCTGATCCCTGCGATCGCTAACAGTTTTTTTGGTAGCGTTTTGGTGAACTGGCAAGCACCTGCCCCAGGCAGCGTCAGGTTAGTGCCAGTACCGCTAACACCCACGCACGCACCGTACACCTCCCTTAGTGGTATAGTATCTGAACGGATCAATATCTGATCCAATCAGATCTATACTAGCGTCGCCAGCAGTTTAGGGTTCCCACAAACGCAGTGTTAGCTGGATCAGCCCAGATACCTGCTAGCACCTGCGTTTTGCCCCTCCGCGCGGCCCAGCCCAGCCCACCCAAGTGCAGTATCGATCGATCACTGTCACTTACAAAACACTAAACGCATAACTGCAGCGTTCGCAGAGTCAGGCCTGATCCCTGCGATCGCTAACAGTTTTTTTGTAGTGTTTTGGTGAACTGGCAAGCACCAGCGGCCTAGTACACCCCGGTCGTAGTCAAACCTGCACTGCAGTAACACTTGGTGACGTGGCGAGTCCCATAAGTGCAGTTCAAGCTGGTGAGGTGGCAAGCATAAGTAGTGTCCCGCTGCCACCAAAAAGACAAACACAGGCCCGTCGTGCCCATAGTGCCCTTCCTGCTGCATTCGCCAATCCTAATTGGGAACCCACCGCTTCTGCAGCGCCCGTACTTCCCCCATTCACATACCCAACCAAATGCAGTCGGCTGCATGAGAGGCATTTTCTTTATGTCCTCCCGAGTACCCCTACCCAACGAACCCCCCCAAAAAAGATGTTGTGTCTGCAGCAAGCGCGTATATAGGCGTGACACCCGCTATTATTGTCCCTCCTGTCCTGACAATCCTGGTCTTTGCATTGGTGAATGTTTTGAACGCTACCATGCACTAGTTGAATATTAGCGTAGGGTACAGCATTTCACAGACTAGGCACACTTTCACAGGGTCTCCCAAGATGCCATCGCATTTTGAGAGACCCGAACCTGGAACCGGTTACAGTTATAAAAGTTACAGTTACAAAAAAAAGTGTAAAAAAAAAAAAAAAAACGCAAACAAAAATATAAAATAAAAAAAAATAGTTGTCGTTTTATTGTTCTCTCTCTCTCTATTCGCTCTATTGTTCTGCTCTTTTTTACTGTATTCTATTCTGCAATGTTTTATTGTTATTATGTTTTATCATGTTTGTTTTTCAGGTATGCAATTTTTTATACTTTACCGTTTACTGTGCTTTATTGTTAACCATTTTTTTGTCTTCAGGTACGCCATTCACGACTTTGAATGGTTATACCAGAATGATGCCTGCAGGTTTAGGTATCATCTTGGTATCATTCTTTTCAGCCAGTGGTCGGCTTTCATGTAAAAGCAATCCTAGTGGCTAATTAGCCTCTAGACTGCTTTTACAAGCAGTGGGAGGGAATGCCCCCCCCCCCAACGTCTTCCGTGTTTTTCTCTGGCTCTCCTGTCTCAACAGGGAACCTGAAAATGCAGCCGGTGATTCAGCCAGCTGACCATAGAGCTGATCAGAGACCAGAGTGGCTCCAAACATCTCTATGGCCTAAGAAACCGGAAGCTACGAGCATTTTATGACTTAGATTTCGCCGGATGTAAACAGCGCCATTGGGAAATTGGGAAAGCATTTTATCACACCGATCTTGGTGTGGTCAGATGCTTTGAGGGCAGAGGAGAAATCTAGGGTCTAATAGACCCCAATTTTTTCAAAAAAGAGTACCTGTCACTACCTATTGCTATGATAGGGGATATTTACATTCCCTGAGATAACAATAAAAATGATTTTAAAAAAAATGAAAGGAACAGTTTAAAAATAAGATAAAAAAAAATAATAATAATAAATAAAAAAAAAAAAAAAAGGCACCCCTGTCCCCCCTGCTCTCGCGCTAAGGCGAACGCAAGCGTCGGTCTGGCGTCAAATGTAAAAAGCAATTGCACCATGCATGTGAGGTATCACCGCGAAGGTCAGATCGAGGGCAGTAATTTTAGCAGTAGACCTCCTCTGTAAATCTAAAGTGGTAACCTGTAAAGGCTTTTAAAGGCTTTTAAAAATGTATTTCGTTTGTCGCCACTGCACGTTTGTGCGCAATTTTAAAGCATGTCATGTTTGGTATCCATGTACTCGGCCTAAGATCATCTTTTTTATTTCATCAAACATTTGGGCAATATAATGTGTTTTAGTGCATTAAAATTTAAAAAAGTGTGTTTTTTCCCCAAAAAATGCGTTTGAAAAATCGCTGCGCAAATACTGTGTGAAAAAAAAAATGAAACACCCACCATTTTAATCTGTAGGGCATTTGCTTTAAAAAAAATATATAATGTTTGGGGGTTCAAAGTAATTTTCTTGCAAAAAAAAAATATTTTTTTATGTAATCAAAAAGTGTCAGAAAGGGCTTTGTCTTCAAGTGGTTAGAAGAGTGGGTGATGTGTGACATAAGCTTCTAGATGTTGTGCATAAAATGCCAGGACAGTTCAAAACCCCCCCAAATGACCCCATTTTGGAAAATAGACACCCCAAGCTATTTGCTGAGAGGCATGTCGAGTCCATGGAATATTTTATATTGTGACACAAGTTGCGGGAAAGAGACAATTTTTTTTTTTTTTTTGCGCAAAGTTGTCACTAAATGATATATTGCTCAAACATGCCATGGGAATATATGAAATTACACCCCAAAATACATTCTGTTGCTTATCCTGAGTACGGGGATACCACATGTGTGAGACTTTTTGGGAGCCTAGCCGCGTACGGGACCCCGAAAACCAAGCACCGCCTTCAGGCTTTCTAAGGGCGTGAATTTTTGATTTCACTCTTCACTGCCTATCACAGTTTCGGAGGCCATGGAATGCCCAGGTGGCACAAAACCCCCCCAAATGACCCCATTTTGGAAAGTAGACACCCAAAGCTATTTGCTGAGAGGTATAGTGAGTATTTTGCAGACCTCACTTTTTGTCACAAAGTTTTGAAAATTGAAAAAAGAAAAGAAAATGTTTTTTCTTGTCTTTCTTCATTTTCAAAAACAAATAAGAGCTTCAAAATACTCACCATGCCTCTCAGCAAATAGCTTGGGGTGTCTACTTTCCAAAATGGGGTCATTTGGGGGGGTTTTGTGCCACCTGGGCATTCCATGGCCTCTGAAACTGTGATAGGCAGTGAAGAGTGAAATCAAAAATTTTCACCCTTAGAAATCCTGAAGGCGGTGATTGGATTTCGGGGGCCCGTACGTGGCTAGGCTCCCAAAAAGTCCCACACATGTGGTATCCCCATACTCAGGAGAAGCAGCTAAATGTATTTTGGGGTGCAATTCCACATATGCCCATGGCCTGTGTGAGCAATATATCATTTAGTGACAACTTTGTGCAAAAAAAAAAAAAAAAAAAAAGGGTCACATTCCCGCAACTTGTGTCAAAATATAAAATATTCCATGGACTCAATATGCCTCTCAGCAAATAGCTTGGGGTGTCTACTTTCCAAAATGGGGTCATTTGGGGGGGTTTGTGCCACCTGGGCATTCCATGGCCTCCAAAACTGTGATAGGCAGTGAAGAGTGAAATCTAAAATTTACACCCTTAGAAATCCTGAAGGCGGTGATTGGTTTTCGGGGCCCCGTACGCGGCTAGGCTCCCAAAAAGTCCCACACATGTGGTATCCCCATACTCAGGAGAAGCAGCTGAATGTATTTTGGGGTGCAATTCCACATAGGCCCATGGCCTGTGTGAGCAATATATCATTTAGTGACAACTTTTTGTAAATATTTTTTTTTTTTTTTTTGTCATTATTCAATCACTTGGGACAAAAAAAAAAATATTCAATGGGTTCAACATGCCTCTCAGCAAATTTCCTTGGGGTGTCTACTTTCCAAAATGGGGTCATTTGGGGGGGTTTTGTACTGCCCTGCCATTTTAGCACCTCAAGAATTGGCATAGGCACTCATAAACTAAAAGCTGTGTAAATTACAGAAAATGTACCCTAGTTTGTAGACGCTATAACTTTTGCGCAAACCAATAAATATACGCTTATTGACATTTTTTTTACCAAAGGCATGTGGCCGAATACATTTTGGCCTAAATGTATGACTAAAATTTAGTTTATTGTTTTTTTTTTTAACAAAAAGTAGAAAATAGCATTTTTTTTCAAAATTTTTGGTCTTTTTCCGTTTATAGCGCAAGAAATAAAAACCGCAGAGGTGATCAAATACCATCAAAAGAAAGCTCCATTTGTGGGAAGAAAAGGACGCAAATTTCGTTTGGGTACAGCATTGCATGACCGCGCAATTAGCAGTTAAAGCACCGCAGTGCCAAATTGGAAAAAGACCTCTGGTCCTTAGGCAGCATAATGGTCCGGGGCTCAAGTGGTTAATTATACATATGGGGAGATATGCACATGTTTGCAGATATTTTAGATTATACGTGCGATCCCTCTTTGGGTTAATTGTGTGCAATCTTAAAAACGAAAATGTTCTCAAGGAACAGAAAAATTTCTTTACATAGAGAAAAAGTTTTTTATTATATATATTTTTTTTTTTCTGTAATTTTTCTTAGTTTTAAGTATTTTCTTTTTTTCCCTATATAGGGGTAAAGAAGTAAAATTGATTTTAGTTTCTAATGAGCAGTTTTTGAAGAATAAATAACTTTATATAAAATGACCACAGGAAGGGGATGTGGGAATGTCACTTCCGGTGTCTCCTGCCATGTGAGTATAAAAACGTGATGTGTCAGCATTCAATAATGTCTCTGTTCCCAGTGGAAGCCTGTTTAGGGGAAACACGTTGGGTGGAGCTAGAGGCTGTGACGCCATCACGTTTGTCTGTTCTTTCTCCATGCAGTCAGACGGTTTGCTCCCGCTCTGCATGTATGCTGAATTTTAGCTATTTTTATCTGGTTCCTGTTTTTATCTGGTTCCCGTTTGATGTATACTTGGGAGTTTTTGATTTGTGGTTCCTGATGTGCTGTGTATGGTTGCTGTGAACATTTGCAGTGAAAAGAATCTTTTTTAAGTGACTGTGAAAAAGGTTTTGAATAAATCTATAAAACACATTTGCACTATGGAGCCCTCTCCGCTTTGTTCGTACTGAGGTGCATCTTCTCTATGGATGAACTAAAGAGCTAATATTTTAAAATCGGATACACTGCACCAGCGAGGATAGATCTGTAAGGGATCGGAGCATAGTGGCTGAGGAAACCTCCAAGGAACAACGCCCAGGTGATAATCTAAGAGGCCGGCAGGCTAATTCAACATGCTCATCTGATCTCACTAACCTGAGATCCATCTGATCCGGTAAGGGGCCTTTTCTACTAATTCTGTGAGAAGGAGGATTATCGGTGTGTCTCTTCCCAAAAAGAAGATTTGTGTCAACATCAACCTAATATATTCCTAATAAGGACTGATTAATATTTCTATATATAAGATGTCTAAGGAGGTCAAGTGTTTCTGAGGGGGTTAAGTGTTTCATTGACAATTATTTTTAGCACTTATCTCTAGCACCTATATGGATATGTATGGTGGTTGCTACATTGTTGCGGATTGAAATTCTCAAGTAACATTGTAGCCAGTAACATATTTTTCAATATTTTTTTCATATATTTTTTTCATATGAGTTTGTTTCACTATAGAACACTGAGGGTGTGGTTATAAGAATACCACATAATTCTTATTATAGCAATATAAGTCAATCTCACGGAAATTTTTCAAAATATTTTTCTAGTAATTTTTCGAATGGGTTTTTGCCATATTAGAATGGTTTTGAGTGTGTTATACTAATTGTAGTCAAAACTATTAGGATCGCTTATATTTAGAACACACTAATTTATGATGCGCGCTTGTTACACTACATGCTACATATTTTTTTGGGTCTTTTGTATTTATTGACTAACACGAGCAGCAGCACATTTTTTATTTGTATGGTTAGCGCAAAATTACTTTTCTTTATATACACCTGTCATGTGACCCCGCCCCCCTCTGACAAGGGGAAATGCCGGGGTTTCCCAGTGACATGTACGGATGACCCCGTCCCCCTCTGATGCAATGCAGGATTCATGTTGCATCAGAGGGGGGCTGGGTTACCCGTTCACGTCACTGGGAAATCCTGGCGTTTCCCCTTGCCAGAGGGGGACGGGGTCACGTGACAGGTGGCCCCACCCTCAGCTACATAAGAGCTGTCAAGCTAGCGCCGCATCATTGGTTTAGTGCCTCCGGTGGAGGCAGGATCCTGTGCATGTTCCTCGCTGGAGATCATCCATCGCTGGAGATCGAGAATTGGATTACATCGCTGGAGTAGGAGCATGGATTTATTGGATTACATCGCTGGAATCTCTTTTTTATTTTTTATTTTTTTATTTTTAATTAAGAATTTGTCCCAAGCCATCTCCTGTGGTTTTTTAACATTTTGACACTTTCTTTTTGTGAAATGGTAGGGGTACAATGTACCCCTTACCAATTCACATGGGGGGCGGGATCTGGTTGTCCCCTTTGTTAAAGGGGGCTTCCAGATTCCGATAAGCCCCCCACCCGCAGACCCCCTAGCTGAAACCATACACAGAACTAATAAAGCTCTTATTCATGCTAAAATGGAAGCAATTGAAAGATTGAATCAGGCAATTTGAGAAACTCTGGCTTTCCTGGGCTAAGCATTGTTTGCCTTGATTATAATTACTTTTCATTTGGGATCGCATCACAACTTGTAAACCCCCCTCCCCCCATTCCCTCCCCCCTTTTTTTTACCCTTTTCTCTATCTACTCCTATTTTTTGTTTTCTACCTTTCTTTTAATATTGTGTGGTACTTATATACACATTATCTCTTCTGTTTTTAATATATACCTATTAGATTGATCTCCTTATTACTGCTTTTACAAAATGAACCAATAGTCACTAGCTTACTTTTTTCCTTCTGATGGAATTTTGGAATGCTTTTGATGTAATACTTTATTGGTTTATTCGTTGCTCTACTCATTACATTTTTACATTGTTATGTACTCATCCTGTTCATAAATCGATATGTTTAGCTTTATTGCTATTTGAATATTGTACCACCATCCTTGTATGTACTCAATTTGTCAATCTTTGTTATATTTAAAAATAATAAACAAATCTGACGGGAAAAAAAAGGTATAGACTGCAGAGAGAGAGAGATATATCATTTTGCTCCTGTACAAATCATTAGCAAGACCTCATCTGGAATATGCAGTTCAGTTTTTGGCACCCCTTCTCAAAAAGGATATCAGGGAACTGGAGAAAGTACAGAGAACGGCAACCAAACTGATAAGAGGCATGGAGGAGTTTCAGCTGCGATGAAAGATTAGAGGAACTGAATTTATTCTCTCTTAAGAGGAGATTTAGGGGGGATATTATCAACATTTATAAATACATAAGTGGTCCATATATTGAACTTGTAGTAGTGTTATTCACTTTCGGGTCATTACAGAGGATAAAGGGGGCACTCTTTATGGCTGAAGGAAAATAGATTTAACCTCCACATACAGAAAGGCTTTTTCACAGAGCTGTGAAAATGTGGTTCTGGCCAGCTCAGTAGGTTATTTAAAAAAAGGCATGGATGCATTCCTAAATGTGCATAATATAACTGTATATTAATATTTGGAGTTAATAACACCAGGGCTAGTTGATCCAGAGAATATCTGATTGTCTCCTGAGGTCAAAAAATATATATTTTTTTCCCCCCACTGGATCAAATTGGATCATGTTTTTTTTTTCTGCCTTCCTCTGGATCAACTCTGGGTATAGGATTATGTATATGGGGGTTTAAATATCTATTTCTTGTTGGTTGAACTAGATGGACCTTTTTTCAACCTAACTATGTAAATACAGTATATAAAAAGAAAAGTCAGAATCCAACTTTAGTACAAAACAAAAGATTTTCTGAACACTATACGTTATAGTAAAAAATAGCACAGCAATATCCCATCTTACTATGTATTGTCTTATTGAAACTGTTGGCAAAGTGGTACTTCAATGTATAAAGAAAATTTGGATAAAGTTGTAAGAGGTTAGAACCACAGTCAGGTTTTTATTGCTGTCTTTGTCCCTCTTTTGGAGATTTACTTCTGTCCTGATCACCAATGATACACAAAATAAAGTGGTATTAATCAAAAAATTTGAGTTGTCACCAGAATAGAGGGCAGATATTCTATTTGCCAGAGAGCTGTCTCAAAGAGGATTTGCCATCATTGGAAAAACAGCACCCCACTTCCCGCTGAGTCTACAGGACAGGAAGTTAAGGAGAATTTCTCTAACGAGAAACAGATGCCAAAAAAAGTTTTAGCTTTTGATAATAAGGGATGACTTATTGTGACGAGCAGTGGTGAACAGGCAGAGGAAATATGAGATGTAGCTTACACTCCATAATTTATTAACTAGAGAGAAAAAGAAAATATATATATTTTTATTCTTAAGTGCTGACTATACTACATAAATACAGTATATCCAAAACCACAATACTTTCCGATACAGTAAATAAACCATGCTTCATTATTTTCTTAATATCAAATTTTGCTATTTGACAAATAGCTATAGTTAAATGGTTAGGATTAATGGTGTATTTGATGGGCACAAGTATTTAGAATTACATTACAGTAGACATACTTATCAGAATTTGGTTAGAAAATATTACAACCATGTACATTGCATGCTAAATTGTTGGTTTGATTGATCCACAGCTGGATTTTATGATTTCTTTTATTGTTTGGACATAGATTATCTCATAGCCACTACATGTGGGAAAACAAGTAAATCCCTTTTGTGCAAAGAATTTGAACTTAGGTCAGTTTCATCCACTAAACCATTAGATGAATGTATTGACATGTATGGATATTTTTCTGAGCTGCCTGCATGCATTTATATGGATTAGTATGTGTCAGTCTTTTTAAATGTCATATGTCCATTATAGCCTGTAGTATTGACAGAGTTCTTTTTAAGGCTCGATTCACACCTATGCATGTTGCTTTTGAGCGTTTTTGGAGGTTTTTTTTTCATGCTTGCCACGTTTTTGAGCCGTGTTTTTGCCGCGATTTTGCCGCGATTTGCGTTTTTTTTTTTTTTTTACAGTCTTAAAAAAAAAAAAAAAAGGCAAAAATGCATCAAAAACGCACCAAAAACGCATCAAAAACGCTGCAAAAACGGTGCACTTGCGTTTTTGATGCTTGTCCATTGAATTCTATTACATGTAAAACGCTGCATTTTGCATGAAAAAAAGTCCCTGACCCTTTCCAAAAATGCAGAGAAACAAAAAGGCATTGATGTGAACATGTTCCATAGGAACCCATGTTAAAAAATTCCCGTGCATTTCTGCAAAATGCAAAATGCATCAAAAAATGCGCTAGTGTGAATGGAGCCTTAGAATTATACAGAATTAATGAGTTGCTGGTAAAGCTCCTAAATAAAAGGTAGTTAAATAAAAAAAAGTCATATAATTTGAAAGTATGAGAAAAAAGCACCAATATATTGTAATAGGGGCTGGTTTGAGTGAAATTGAAAATAGTAAACCAGGCACAATACAAGGACACCAAAAAACATTCCAAGCAGGTTTGTCCTTGCTTTTTTAATCAAGGTAGCAAACAGTTTTATTGCAGGAGAGCTTTGTACATCAAATCTATATCATTAAACAAACAAAAGATCATTTCATACAAATTACTAACTAAACTTAAGACAGTTCCTGATTAATAGACTGTTCCCTAATAGGTTCCCCAGAACAAACAGACAGCACATGTACCTTTTTAGTATTCTGTCAGCAGTTAGCTTTTTCACACTGCAGTAGACTTCCGCAGCAAAGAGAGCAAGAGACAAAGCCTGAGCATCAGTCAGTTTACATATAAAAAGACAAAACAGAATGGCGCACGGGAGGGTACTAAAATACACTTAAACAACTAAAAGTCTATAAAGTCCAGGAAGTATAGGTATGCAGCATTAGTGGCAGCTCCCTTGAGAGCGAAGCAGTCTCTAGAAGAACAAATAGGAGAAAGGCAAGGTTCGTCAAACTAAGTGCAGCAGAAGATGTAATGAATGGTGTATTTAATTAAAAATCAGCCAAATGGCTACTCACACTTTTATAAAGATCAATAGGCATATAACAGTAAAATACTATGGTCACTCAGCGGATAGAGGTGTGTACACCACCATCCACCAGGGATCCGCTGAGTGACAGTATTTTACTGTTATATGCCTATTGATCTTTATAAAAGTGTGAGTAGCCATTTGGATGATTTTAATTAAATACACCATTCATTGCATTTGCTGCTGCATTTAGTTTGGCGCACCTTGCTTATCTCCTTACATATAAAAAGGCCTGTGCACAAAAGAGACTAATTAATGAGGTCTGGCTACTAAGTAAGATGTCGACCTAGGAATGGGGGCTTTTCACATTAAGAAGCTCTACAGAGCATCTGAGCTTCAAAAGGCAGAAGAGGACTTCTTAAAGTGGTTGTAAAGGCAGAAGGTTTTTTATCTTAATGCATTCTATGCATTAAGATAAAAAACCTTTTGTGTGCAGCAGCCCCCCTTAGCCCCCCTAATACATACCTGAGATCCATCTAAATCCAGCAATGTTGCAGGAGTGTCTCGGCTGCCCTGGACACCCCTCCTCATTGGCTAAGACAGCAGCGCGGTCAAGACAGTCAGCCAATGAGGAGAGGAAGGGGCGGGGCTGGGCCACTGCTCCATGTCTGAATGGACACAGGGAGCTGTGGCTTGGCTCGGGTACCCTCATAGCAAGCTTCTTGCTGTGGGGGCACTCAGCAGGAGGGAGGGGCCAGGAGTACCGAAGAGGGACCTGAGAAGAGGAGGATCAGGGCTGCTCTGTGCAAATTCACTGCACAGAGCAGATAAGTGTATCATGTTTGTTTGTTTTTTCCTAAAAAATAAACAAGACTTTACAATCACTTTAAGATTACGGGTAAACAAAAAGTTTGTTTTCTCCTTATCAGTCACAAACCATGATGCCCCTTCCCATGTGCAGGAGAGAAACCTAGGTGACACATATACACAGTCCACAATCCTGCTAACCTGTGCTTCACAATATATGTTACAAGAGGATTGTGGCACCTACCGGTATTAGTTGTTAACTGAAAAATGTCAACACAAAATAGCAATCACTTGAAATATAGTGTGTGTGTGTGTGTGTGTGTGTGTCTGTGTAAGAGACAGAGAATATGTAAATGTAGCGTTAAACCAAAGGCTTTGGGAGTTCTATTGAACATGTGCAATATCTTTCTGTTGGTTACTGCATAACTACTCTGTAAATCAATAAATTCTGTTGTATCTAAGACATATAAATATAACTAAATGCTAAAAGTATATTTTACTAGAGTGATAAGGGGGTAAAACCACTATCAGGCTTTCATTGCTGCCTGTGTCCCTATTAGAGAGATTTGTTTTCCCTGGACTCTGAAACAGGTGGACAGTCTAATTTATCCAGCTATTAGTTCTATGTGTTAAAACCCTTTTGTTGTGCAGCATACTGCATATATGCTGGCTGGACTATTTCAACTAGGGTTGTCCCAATACCGATACTAGTATCGGTATCGGCACCGATACCGAGCATTTGCCCAAGTACTTGTACTCGGGCAAATGCTCCCGATGCTTCCCCCGATACCTGGACTGTCAGCGGTGAATGTCACTAAGCGGCTTTCAGCTGCTTAGTGACATACAGCGGTGATCGGTGCTTGTAACTCCCCCACACACGATCACAGCTGACTGTCACCTCATCCCCCTTAGTCCCCCTCCGCTGTCCTGCTCCGCTGCATTGTCCCCCTCCGTTCCGCTGTCCTCCTCCGCTGTATTGTCCCCCTCCGCTGTCCTCCTCCGCTGTATTGTCCCCCTCCGTTCCGCTGTCCTCCTCCGCTGTATTGTCCCCCTCCGCTGTCCTCCTCCGCTGTATTGTCCCCCTCCGCTGTCCTTCTCCGCTGCATTGTCCCCCTCCGCTGCCCTCTTTCTTTGCTCTGTCCCCCTCCGCTGTCCTCCGCTGCATTGTCCCCCTCCGCTGTCCTCCTTCTTTGCTCTGTCCCCCTCCGCTGTCCTCCGTTGCATTGTCCCCCTCCGCTGTCCTTCTTCTTTGCTGTGTCCCCCTCTGCTGTCCCCATCCGTTCCGGCTTTCCGCTGTCCCCATCTCTCTTCCTCTGTCCCCTCCGTTCTGCTGTCTCTCTCCGCTGTGTGTATGGGTAGAGTCAGCTGACTCTGTCCATTCACATAACTGAAACATTGTAATCTCCTGTGATTACGATGTGTCAGTTTATGAATGGAGAGGAGCCGATGTCTTCTCTCCATTCATTGTCAGTGCAGCTGAGGCTGCAGAGAAAGGGACTGGGGAATCTCTATCCTCGGTCTCTTTCTCTGTCTCAAGGGGGAGATATCAGAGATCTGTTAAGACCCCTGATATCTCACCAAAGCCCCCCAACAGGGCTAATTAAAAAAAAAAACACACACACACCTAGTGCAATAAAGAATAAAAAAAAATTGTAAAAAATAATAAATGTAAATGAAAAAAAAAAAAAAAAAAAAAAAACACACACACACACAGGCACCGTTCACCCCCCCCCCCCTAAAAAAAAACAAAAAAAAAAAAAACACTGTCACGTGACATTAAAAAAAGTATCGGTAATCGGTATCGGCGAGTACTTGAAAAAAAGTATCGGTACTTGTACTCAGTCCTAAAAAAGTGGTATCGGGACAACCCTAATTTCAACTGTTAAAGTGATTGTACAGTATCCATCTTTTCCTAAATAATAAACATGTTATACTTACCTGCAATGGTTTTGCACAGAGCAACCCTGATATTCCTCTTCTGGGGTCCTCCGCCAGTGCTTATGACTCCTTCCCCATGCTAAGTGCCCCCACACAAAGCTGCTATGCCATGACCCCTCAAGCTCCATCCATGTGTGGAGGGCCATGTTTACTTGCACTGGGATGCACAAACAGTCCCATAGATGTAAAATGGGGATGCAGCAGCTGCACAGATGCAGACACTGCTCCCAATCTGACATCTGTGCAGGTGCACGACCCTGAACACAGTGTGCAGCTTGTAGCTGCACACCATGGGTAGAGCAGCCTATTAATTTCAATGGGCTGCCCTACCTGAGAGAAACTCAGGCAAAGATGTCCCCAATGCTTTTTTTAAAATTGTGCCACAACGAACTGCATGGCATGGGATTAAAGCATTTGTTAACCCAAAAAAATAAAAATAAAGATCATGTACCTTTAAAGCATGTTATGCAGCACAGTACTTGTGCTGTGTATTTTGGCTCCCTCTATC
Source organism: Lithobates septentrionalis (assembly GCA_037952835.1). Classification (NCBI taxonomy): domain Eukaryota; kingdom Metazoa; phylum Chordata; class Amphibia; order Anura; family Ranidae; genus Lithobates; species Lithobates septentrionalis. The sequence continues at coordinate 3,595,299 of JBBDGP010000333.1, forward strand.
ACCTGAAATACCTGGCTGATCCTGCCAGTTTCTACCATCCCCTCTGTACACTGACCATGATATATCAAGGCTGCTGAGCCCTGAGGCTGTTATCAGTGTACGTGCCCCCGTCATACACTGCTATCTGCAACTCTCCTGTGTCTGCCTCTGTCCTCCTCCCCATCCCCTCCCTGCCTGTCATCTCTCACTATCGCTGATCTGCTCCTTTCCCCACTGCTTCAAAACTAACTGTTCTGTATAGCATCCCCTCTGTCAGATAAAAAGCTGATAAAAAAAGATTTCTACCTGTTTTAACAGTGTCTTCCAGCGATCACATGACTCCAGGCTCCCTGCTCCACTTCTCCCCTCCTCCCTGGCGGACATCAGCAGGCGAATCTTGGCCCTGCCCACTGGCGATATTATACGGGGAGAGCTGAGAGCCTGGAGTAATCTTATTGCTGGAAGACACAGTTAAAACAGGTAGAAGTCTTTTTTTTTATAAAGCACAGGCTCTAGGATGCAGCTTTTTATCTGACAGAGGGGATGATATAAAGATGAGATAGTGGCTTAATGGCACCTCTATGCGTCTGCTTAAGTGCAGCATGGTTGGGAACATGTGGTTTTGTGCACCGTCCCCATCCACACAGATGTGACATCAGACTTAGACCCCCTTTATGAATTCCCCTGATAGTCACCTGGAGGAAGAACTAAGACCCCCTTGAGTCTTGTTCTGTACTGATCACTATGGCAGTATAGATGATAGGACACCTGGATGTACTTACTATTATCCTATAGAAATGTGCTCAGGGTGACCTCTCCTCCACAGTGCCAGGAGACAACCAATCACAGCCCTTCCTTACAGCACTAAATAGTTAAAAGGATGGCACCAGCAGATAAACTGTGCATGAAGTAGGTGCCAGTAAACTAAAACCCAGGTGCAAGATGGACGCTAATAGGCACCAACTGGGCATAAGAATGTCCACATATAGGCATAAACCAAGCACAAGATTGCTGTTCATTAGGGATGAGCCGAACACCCCCCTGTTCGGTTCGCACCAGAACATGCGAACAGGCAAAAAATTTGTTCGAACACGCGAACATCGTTAAAGTCTATGGGACACGAAAATGAATAATCAAAAGTGCTAATTTTAAAGGCTTATATGCAAGTTATTGTCATAAAAAGTGTTTGGGGACCTGGGTCCTGCCCCAGGGGACATGGATCAGTGCAAAAAAAGTTTTAAAAACGGCCGTTTTTTCAGGAGCAGTGATTTTAATAATGCTTAAAGTGAAACAATAAAAGTGTAATATTCCTTTAAATTTCGTACCTGGGGGGTGTCTATAGTATGCCTGTAAAGGGGCGCATGTTTTCCGTGTTTAGAACAGTCTGACAGCAAAATTACATTTCAAAGGAAAAAAAGTCATTTAAAACTACTCGCGGCTATTAATTAATTGCCGGTCCGACAATACACATAAAAGTTAATTGATAAAAACGGCATGGGAATTCCACACAGGGGAACCCCGAACCAAAATTTTAAAAAAAATGACGTGGGGGGGTCCCCCTAAATTCTATACCAGCCCTTCAGGTCTGGTATGGATATTAAGGGGAACCTCAGCCAAAATTAAAAAAGATATGGCGTGGGGTCCCCCTCAAGATCTATACCAGACCCTTATACGAGCACGCAACCTGGCAGGCCACAGGAAAAGAGGGGGGACGAGAGAGCGGCCCCACCTCCTGAACCATACCAGGCCACATGCCCTCAACATTGGGAGGGTGCTTTGGGGTAGCCCCCCAAAACACCTTGTCCCCATGTTGATGGGGACAAGGGCCTCATCCCCAAAACCCTTGCCCGGTGGTTGTGGGGGTCTGCGGGCGAGGGGCTTATCGGAATCTGGAAGCCCCCTTTAACAAGGGGACCCCCAGATCCCGGCCCTCCCCCCTGTGTGAAATGGTAAGGGGGTACAAAAGTACCCATACAATTTCACAAAAAAAGTGTCAAAAATGTTAAAAATGACAAGAGACAGTTTTTGACAATTCCTTTATTTCAATGCTTCTTCTTTCTTCTATCTTCTTTCTTCTATCTTCTATCTTCCTTCAGTTTCTTCCTCCATCTTCTTCTTCTTCTGGTTCTTCCTCCGGTGTTCTCGTCCGGCATCTTCCTCCGAAGCGCCGGCGTCTTCTTCCCTTCGTCTTCTGGGCCGCTCCGCATCCAGCATGATGGGATGGGAGGCTCCCACTGTGTGACGCTTCTCCTCTTCTCACGGTTCTTAAAAAATGGAGGGCGGGGCCACCCGGTGACCCCACCCCCTCTGAAGCACGGGGACTTCCCTGTGGCATTCCCCGTGATGGCAGAGGGGGGCGGACAGGGAAGTCACCGTGCGTCTGAGGGGGCGGGGTCACCGGGTGGCCCTGCCCTCCGTTATTTAAGAACCATCAGAAGAGGAGAAGCGTCACACAGCGGGAGCCTCCCATCCCATCATGCTGGATGCGGAGCGGCCCAGAAGACGAAGGGAAGAAGACACCGGCGCCGCGGAGGAAGAACCAGAAGAAGAAGATGGAGGAAGAAACCGAAGGAAGATAGAAAAAAGAAGATAGAAGAAAGAAGATAGAAGATGGAAGAATCATTTATATAAAGGAATTGTCAAAAACTGTCTCTTGTCATTTTTAACATTTTTGACGCTTTTTTTGTGAAATGGTAGGGGTACTTTTGTACCCCCTTACCATTTCACACAGGGGGTAGGGCTGGGATCTGGGGGTCTCCTTGTTAAAGGGGGCTTCCAGATTCTGATAAGCCCCCCTGCCCGCAGACCCCCACAACCACCGGGCAAGGGTTGTGGGGATGAGGCCCTTGTCCCCATCAACATGGGGACAAGGTGTTTTGGGGGCTACCCCAAAGCACACTCCCAATGTTGAGGGCATATGGCTTGGTATGGTTCAGGAGGGGTGTGCTCTCTCATCCCCCCTCTTTTCCTGCAGCCTGCCAGGTTGCGTGCTCGGATAAGTGTCTGGTATGGATTTTTGGGGAGACCCCACGCCATTTTTTTTTTCAATTTTGGCGCGGGGTTCCCCTTATAGATTTTTGAGGGGGACCCCATGCCATTTTTTTTTAATTTTGGCCGGGGTTCCCCTTAATATCCATACCAGACCTGAAGGGCCTGGTATGGAATTTAGGGGGATCCCCCACGTAATTTTTTTTTAAATTTTGGTTCGGGGTTCCCCTGTGGGGAATTCCCATGCCGTTTTTATCAATGAACTTTTATGTGTATTGTCGGACCGACAATTCATTAATAGCCACGAGTAGGGATGAGCTTCGAGTTCGAGTCAAACTCATGTTCGACTCGAACATTGGCTGTTCGCAAGTTCGCCGAACAGCGAACAATTTGGGGTGTTCGCGGCAAATTCGAATGCCACAGAACACCCTTTAAAAGTCTATGGGAGAAATCAAAAGTGCTAATTTTAAAGGCTTATATGCAAGTTATTGTCATAAAAAAAGTGTTTGGGGACCCGGGTCCTGCCCCAGGGAACATGGATCAATGCAAAAAAAAGTTTTAAAAACGACTGTTTTTTCAGGAGCAGTGATTTTAATAATGCTTAAAGTCAAACAATAAAAGTGTAATATCCCTTTAAATTTCGTACCTGGGGGGTGTCTATAGTATGCCTGTAAAGGGGCGCATGTTTTCCGTGTTTAGAACAGTCTGACAGCAAAATGACATTTCGAAGGAAAAATTCCATTCAAAACTACCTGCGGCTATTGCACTGCCGACAATACACATAGAAGTTCATTGATAAAAGCGGCATGGGAATTCAACACAGGGAAATCCCGAACCAAAATTTAAAAAAAAAAAATGACGTGGGGTTCCCCCTTAATTCCATACCAGACCCTTCAGGTCTGGTATGGATTTTAAGGGGAACCCCGCCCCAAAAAAAAAAAAAAAACGGCGTGGGGTCCCCCCAAAAATCCATACCAGACCCTTATCCGAGCACGCAACCTGGCAGGCCGCAGGAAAAGAGGGGGACGAGAGTGCGCCCCCCCCTCCTGAACCGTACCAGGCCACATGCCCTCAACATTGGGAGGGTGCTTTGGGGCAGCCCCCCAAAACACCTTGTCCCCATGTTGATGAGGACAATGGCCACATCCCCACAACCCTGGCTGGAGGTTGTGGGGGTCTGCGGGCGGGGGGCTTATCGGAATCTGGAAGCCCCCTTTAACAAGGGAACCCCCAGATCCTGGCCCCCCCTGTGTGAAATGGTAAGGGGGTACTTACCCCTACCATTTCACTAAAAAACTGTCAAAAATGTTAAAAATGACAAGAGACAGTTTTTGACAATTCCTTTATTTAAATGCTTCTTCTTTCGTCTATCTTCCTTCATCTTCTTCTGGTTCTTCTGGCTCTTCTGGTTCTTCCTCCGGCGTTCTCGTCCAGCATCTCCTCCGCGGCGTCTTCTATCTTCTTCTCCTCGGGCCGCTCCGCACCCATGGCATGGGGGGAGGCTCCCGCTCTTCTCTTCATCTTCTTCTTCATCCTCTTCTCTTCTTCTCTTCTTCTCTTCTTCATTTTCTTCTCCGGGCCGCTCCGCATCCATGCTGGCATGGAGGGAGGCTCCCGCTGTGTGACGGCGTCTCCTTGTCTGACGGTTCTTAAATAACGGGGGGCGGGGCCACCTGGTGACCCCGCCCACTCTGACGCACGGGACATGACGGAGATTCCCTGTGGCATTCCCCGTGACGTCACAGGGAAGTCCCGTCAAGTCACCGTGCGTCAGAGGGTGGCCCCACCCCCCGTTATTTAAGAACCGTCAGACGAGGAGACTCCGTCACACAGCGGGAGCCTCCCTCCATGCCAACATGGGTGCAGAGCGGCCCGGAGAAGAAAATGAAAAAGAGAAGAAGGAAGAAGAGAAGAGGATGAAGAAGAAGATGAAGAGAAGAGCGGGAGCCTCCCCCCATGCCATGGGTGCGGAGCGGCCCGAGGAGAAGAAGATAGAAGACGCCGCGGAGGAGATGCTGGACGAGAACGCCGGAGGAAGAACCAGAAGAGCCAGAAGAACCAGAAGAAGAAGAAGAAGAAGAAGAAGAAGATGAAGGAAGATAGAAGAAAGAAGAAGCATTTAAATAAAGGAATTGTCAAAAACTGTCTCTTGTCATTTTTAACATTTTTGACAGTTTTTTTGTGAAATGGTAGGGGTAAGTACCCCCTTACCATTTCACACAGGGGGGGGCCGGGATCTGGGGGTCCCCTTGTTAAAGGGGGCTTCCAGATTCCGATAAGCCCCCCGCCCACAGACCCCCACAACCACCGGCCAGGGTTGTGGGGATGAGGCCCTTGTCCTCATCAACATGGGGACAAGGTGTTTTGGGGGGCTACCCCAAAGCACCCTCCCAATGTTGAGGGCATGTGGCCTGGTACGGTTCAGGAGCAGGGGGGCCGCACTCTCATCCCCCCCTCTTTTCCTGCGGCCTGCCAGGTTGCGCGCTCGGATAAGGGTCTGGTATGGATCTTTGGGGGGACCCCACGCCGTTTTTTGTTTTTTTTGGCGCGGGGTTCCCCTTAAAATCCATACCAGACCTGAAGGGCCTGGTATGGAATTTAGGGGAACTCCCACGTCATTTTTTTTTTAAAATTTTGGTTCAGGGTTTCCCTGTGTTTAATTCCCTTGCCGTTTTTATCAATGAACTTCTATGTCTATTGTCGGCAATGCAATAGCCGCGAGTAGTTTTCAATGGAATTTTTCCTTCGAAATGTCATTTTGCTGTCAGACTGTTCTAAACACGGGAAACATGCGCCCCTTTACAGGCATACTATAGACACCCCCCAGGTACGAAATTTAAAGGGATATTACACTTTTATTTTTTGACTTTAAGCATTATTAAAATCACTGCTCCTGAAAAAACGGCCGTTTTTAAAACTTTTTTTTGCATTGATCCATATCCTATGGGGCAGGACCCGGGTCCCCAAACACTTTTTATGACAATAACTTGCATATAAGCCTTTAAAATTAGCACTTTTGATTATTCATGTTCGTGTCCCATAGACTTTAACGGTGTTCGCGTGTTCGAGCAAACTTTTTTCCTGTTTGCATGTTCTGGTGCGAACCGAACAGGGGGGTGTTCAGCTCATCCCTAGCCGCGAGTAGTTTTAAATGACTTTTTTTCCTTTGAAATGTCATTTTGCTGTCAGACTGTTCTAAACATGGGAAACATATGCCCCTTTACAGGCATACTATAGACACCCCCCAGGTACGAAATTTAAAGGGATATTACACTTTTATTGTTTGACTTTAAGCATTATTAAAATCACTGCTCCTGAAAAAACGGCCGTTTTTAAAACTTTTTTTTGCATTGATCCATGTCCCCTGGGGCAGGACCCAGGTTCCCAAACACTTTTTGTGCAATAACTTGCATATAAGCCTTTAAAATTAACACTTTTGATTTCTCCCGTAGACTTTTAAAGGGTGTTCCGCGGCTTTCGAATTTGCCGCGAAGACCCCAAATTGTTCGCTGTTCAGCGAACTGGCGAACAGCCGATGTTTGAGTCGAAGATGAGTTTGAGTCGAACTCGAAGCTCATCCCTAGTCTTTATTATGGATCTGATAAGCAATAACTTAGCATTATTGTGTACTTATCCCAGACCTCATCCTCCACATTGGGTATCAGGTAATAGCAGTACATGGAGGTCCAGTCTAGCCGCTGTACATGGACAGCTAACTCATGTTTGGAGACCTTGTATTGTGATATACAAGGTAGTCCAACTAGTGAGTTCCCATGCTTTTTGTAGTAGCTTTGTTGAGTACATTCTTGTAATCTTTATGGGGTTTTATATCTTCTCCCTTCACTTTTTCCCCAATAGATAATGTGTCCTTGTGGCTTTATATGAGCCATTAGTATATTTATGAGTTTGGCCTTCCATATTGGAACCCATACCTATGTAGGTGTATGTGTGCCCCCCCCCCCCCCCCCCTTCTCTGGTCATGTTTAGGCACTTCGTAGACTATGTTTGATTTAGATACATACATATTTTTTGCACGGGTGTGGTTATCATCATGAGTCCTGAAGAAGCTTAAATGAGAAACGCATTGACCCATGAGGAATGATGATCACAGTCAAATATTAGGCAAACTTGCCTGCATCACTGTAAAGGAATTATATTTTACAGTTGGCTAATACAATATATGACATATAGCATTGTTCTTTTTGCCACATATACCAAAACAATATTTTATATTATTGCTGCTTTAAGATTTTTGTAATAAAATGTGATTTTTATATAACATGTGTACTCTGTCATGCCAGTAAAGGCGGACATACACTTTTTCTTCTGGTTCTGCAATACATTCGGATGTAACAGTGAGCGTGATTTTATGACATTGAGCAATGTAATGTTTAGAGGTGAGTAGCCTGTCAGGCACAGTATAGGGGTCAAGAATAAGTAATGCAGAGTTCAGAGCTCTGTAGTATGTAATGCAGATTTCAGGGTCAGGAGTAAGTAATGAAGAATTTAGAGACCAGTAGTAAGTAATGCAAAGTTCAGAGGTCAAGCAATTAACTTAAAGGTCAGGGGTCAATAGTATATTATGCACGGTTCAGAGCTCAGTAGCATGTGAAGCAAAATGCAAGGGTCAGTAATATGTTATACAGAGTTCATAAGTCAGCAGCAAGTAACACAGAGTTCAAAGGTTTGTGGTAAGTAACACAGAATTCAGGAGTCAGCAGTAAGTAACACAGAGTGGGGGGCGTGGCCAAGATGGCGACCAGATAGGACGTGTGTGAAGGGAGCTCCGTCCTTGACCGACACTCCATCCGCTTATAGGGGATTAATCCTCGCCCTGACACTTCCGGGAGGTAGAGAACACGGTCGGGTATGAGAAGGGGAAGCTCCGGTTCCCAGAGAAAGAGGCAACAGGCTCCTAGGACCCCGCCAACGGCCAGAGGTGCGTGCGGGACGGCCTATACTAACATGGCGTCCCAGACGGAGCAGGCTGAGTCGCCCCAACTGGGAGCTGATCAGTTCCAGGCGCTCATGCAAGCCATTACGGGCTGCCAAACGACACTGACCACTAAGATCGAGCAGATGCAGCTTGAGATGGGCCTCATACGGCGCGACATGGACAAACACCGGGATAGATTAACAGAGGCGGAGCGGAGAGTGGGGGAGACTGAAGACATGGTCAGGGAACACTCTACCTCCCTCCGCACGTTACAGCTTAAAATGAAGGCGATTGAATCCCGGGCAGAAGACCAAGAGAATAGGAACAGGCGGAACAATTTACGCATGGTCAGTCTCCCAGAGGGGGCTGAAGGGAGAGAGCCCGAGACATTTACAGAACACTTGCTGCGTACGCTCCTCCCGCAGGCGCCATTCTCCCAGCACTTTGCGGTTGAACGGGCTCATAGGATGCCGTCGGTTCCAGGCCCGCCTGGCGCCCCGCCACGAACATTCATTTTTCGCCTTTTGAATTTTAGAGACCGGGACCTCGTTCTCAGAGAGGCCAGGAAAATAGGAGAACTACGACATGAAAATGTGAAGATCATGTTATTCCCAGACTTCTCCATAGAAATGCAAAGGCAGCGCAGATCGTTTGACCAGATCAAGGCCCAACTTAGGAGCAAAGGTCTCAAGTACAGCATGATGTTTCCAGCGCGCCTCAGAGTGATTGACGGCGAGACAACCAAGTTTTTTGTTTCCCCAGATGAGGCATCCAGATGGGTGGAATCGCTTCCGAGGCAACGCTAAGCTACCTACTGGGGTTTTTTGTTCCCCTTTTTTCATTTTTTATTTTTTTCTTTCCTCTTTTACTAATCTAGAAATCCCCAGTTGCAAATAGAATGCCTGGTCCTTTACAAACCTGTCCTCTTGACCGCTTGCTACACTAACTTCCTATGGGATCTACTCCGGAGGATACATTGGTTGCTGGTGAGGCGGGAGGGCGAGGGGGGGTTTATGTTCCTAATTCTGGAGATACCGGAGATTGTATACATGTGTCAGCCGGATATGTTTCCTCTTCAGTTTGATCTGTGGATAGCCTCTGAATACCCATGACAATTACTACTAGCGGCTTATTCGCCCTTCCTTACCTGAGGTACGTACTTTGAATTGGTTGGCTTACTCCTCCTGACTGTTGTAGCCGGAACTACAGTGACTTTTATTATACTATCCTGGGGGACTCAGGCTTAGATTCAACAATGGGAGGACACTCCTTCAGGTCTGGCTGACACAGTACTTCTGGCCCTCTCTCCCTCCACGGGGAACTCTGAGCATTACATATGTATAATAGAATACCGATGGCAGACTCTGGCCGAGAGGGAGTAAATGCAACTAAGAATGTGCCCTTAGCTTGTTCTAAGTGAAGCGGTAAAGGGATTAATATTTCTGAGTGAAATTGAATAGCAAACGAGAGATCTTTCTCCCCCCATAGGCGCTTAGATATGATTTGTTATTAACTTAGATTACGCCCTCTGCTAGCTACAGGTGCAACGGTGAGAGGACATGGGTATTTAGCCTGAGCTGTGGTCGGCGCCTCTCTCTCTTCATGTAAACGAGGGAAAAGCTGAAATTGTAACTAAAGTGTGTGCCCTTAGATTATCTAAGTGAAATGGAAGGATGATTTTGGTGCGAGGACGGGAGGGCGGACCATGGCCCTACACATAGCCTTGGGTAAATGAGAAAGTAGTGTGTATATAGTTTATTAAGAATGTGCCCCTAGATTGTTCTAGGTGAAACAAGGCCGCCGGGGGATCCTGGGCAGTTAATTCTGTGCAGGCCTCCTTGGTGGTGGTGGTCTTTATGACCGGTTCTGGGCGGGGCTCCCTAGCTCCGGATGGGGCTCTGAGTCCTTGGTGCGCTCTATACTACACACCACCCCCCAAAAGGAGATTTCTCCCATCTACAATGGTTAACAAGTTTGGTTCGGGTATACAAACACCCCATGAGTTACATTTGGAGGTGTGGGGTGGGACGGGGGGGGGGGAGTTGGGTATGTTTCAGGTTTATATGATTTCTTTTTCTTTTTTTTCTTTTATTGCCTGCCTTTGTGCCTTATGCCTCATGATACTGTTTTACTATGTCTGCTATGAGTATTTTCAGTGGTTGCTGATCAGGGGGTCGGTAACGTTCGACATATGGTTGTCATGGCTGAGCCCTGGGATATAGGGGGTGATTTCTCCTCTGGGTCCATCCGATAATCCCTTACATTATAATCAATAATGGCCCGATTAGAATTCTGTCTTGGAATGTTAGGGGTTTAAATCACAAAGTTAAACGCTCCCTGGTCTTTGATTACCTTAAGAGATATTCCCCTCACATATGCATCCTTCAAGAGACGCATCTAGTGGGTGGTAGAGTGATGGGTTTAAAAAGACCTTGGATGAACCACCACTACCATGCCACTTACTCCGGCTACGCTAGAGGAGTTAGTGTTTTGGTACACAAAGCACTTAGTTTTGAACTGTTAGATGTGGTCACAGACCCGGAGGGGAGGTATGTGTTGATACACGCTAACATAGACACGGTGGAAATGGTGGTGGTAGGAGTGTATTTGCCTCCCCCAGCTAATATCTCTGTAATGCAGAAGCTGACTGCGTTGATTGCTCAATTTCAGACTGACAATGTGATCATAGCGGGGGACTTTAATATACCTCCAAATCCCTGCTTAGATAAACTATCTCCTGACCCTGCTGGGGACTCGCCACTGTCTAGATGGGCTGAAGTATACGGGTTGGTTGACATATGGCGGTGGAAGAATCCATCAAAAAGGGAGTACACCTGCCACTCTTCCTCATACAACACCCTGTCCCGTATCGACATGATCTATGCTAGCAGCACAATGCTCCCCAAGATCATGGCAATTGAGATGCTTCCACGAGGCATCTCGGACCACTCCCCCCTACTGTGCACAATCCAAACCCATACTCCCCAGGCTGACAGACTTTGGCGACTCTCTAGATTCTGGATTGAGCATCCAACCATAGAGATAGAGGTGGCCAAAGAGATAAGAGGCTTTTGGTTGACTAATGCCAACACCACAGGGATGGCGATGGTCTGGGACACGTTTAAAGCATATATACGAGGGTGTTATTTATCATCCATTGCACGAGAAAGGAGAAATGATAAAAATACACTGGAGGAGGCGGAAGCAAAAGCGCAGGAATTAGAGTCTAGGTTCGCCATGACCTCCAATCCTGTCACGGCCCAGGATATGAAGGTGGCATACCGGGAGGTGATGTTACTTAGGGTGGCCAAGGTTCATAAACGTCAGCTTACTCAAACGCAAAAGATCTTCGAACAAGGTGATAAACCAGGTAGATTGCTGGCCTGGATATCCAAGGAACAAGCCCCAATCTCTACTATTGCAGGCCTACGCAGGGAGGATGGGACTAAAGTGACAGACCCGGTGAACATCAATCGATGTTTCAAAGAATTTTATGAGGCTTTGTACTCCACCAGGGTAGACTATTCCCTAGACGAACTACATAGATTTTTGGAGGGGGTGACGCTCCCAACTCTTTTGGAAGATGCGAGGGAAATTCTAGATGCCCCGATTACAGAACCGGAGGTTCGGGTTGCTTTGACCTCTATGCAGACAGGAAAGACTCCGGGGGAGGATGGGATCCCCCCTGAATTCTATAAACAGTACCTAGAGGAATTAACTATCAAAATGCATGACATGATTACCAAAACCTTACAGGTCGGTGACCTCCCACCATCGATGTCTCAGGCCATCATAGTGGTAATACCCAAGCCTGGGAAAGACCCTCAGCTGTGCTCTTCATACCGACCCATCTCCCTCCTCAACTCCGACGCCAAAGTACTCACCAAAATTCTTGCCAGGCGCTTAAACGAAGTTATACTTACCCTGATCCATGAGGATCAATCGGGATTTATGCCTGGCAAGGGAACCGATATTAATCTTCGTAGGCTGTATGCAATCCTGGCGTCTGGAGGTGAGGGGGGGATGATGAAATGGTGGCCTCTCTCGATGCGGAGAAGGCCTTCGACTCCGTAGAGTGGGGCTATCTATGGGTGGTCCTCCAAAAATTCGGTTTTGGTCCATCCTTCATTTCCTGGGTTAGGTTGATATACAAGGAACCGAGAGCTAGGGTCCGTAACGGAACAGTCCTGTCATCACCCTTCGTTTTGGGCAGGGGAACGAGGCAGGGGTGCCCGTTGTCCCCGGGTCTCTTCGCACTAGCTATTGAGCCTATGGTGGCGCTCCTACGAGCCTCAGCACAAGTTACAGGAATAGTGAGAGGTCCACTGCATTAAAAAGTATCCTTATATGCAGATGACACCCTGTTATACCTGAGAGATGACGGGTGCTCACTGCAGGCGGCTCTGTCACTTATTGATAGCTTTGGGAGATTCTTGGGAATTCGTGTGAATTGGGGGAAGTCTGTGATATTTCCCCTACATTCTGGGACAGGACGCCAACAGATGGATGGACAGCTGCAGAGGGTTCCCCAATTCCGCTATCTAGGAGTGGAGATACATAGGGACCTAAGGCAATTTATCCCTCTGAATCTCAACCCGGTGGTTCAGCGGATATCTCAGAACTGTGCCAGATGGAGATCACTCCCCCTGACACCGGTTGGAAGAGTCAATCTAATTAAAATGTCGATCCTTCCTAAGTTCACCTACCTTTTCCGCCAGACTCCTGTACCTATACCCAACAGTTTTTTCCAGAAGCTAGACAGCATTTTAATATCCTTTGTCTGGAACGGGAGGGCTCCCAGGGTGGCTAAGGGTAAACTACAGATGCCCATCTCGCTTGGCGGCTTGGCACTACCGTGCCTAGTGAAATATTACTGGGCGGCTGTCCTAGTGATGGTCAAGTGGTGGCTGTCGGAGGAGCCGGCTAACCCTGCCTCTTCATTAGAGGTGGCATTGCTGGGTTCATATGCGGAGCTCAGGAACTTGATTTATAGAGGCCCCAAGTCTAACCCACGGATTACTCTTCCTATGACCACGACTCTGAGGGTGTGGGACTCGATGAGCAGACAGATGGGTGGTCCTGGGATATGGTCCCCTGAGACCCCACTTTGGGGGAATCCTCGCCTGCCGCATTTCCGTACCATCGCGGATCCTGTTGTGTGGGCTAGGTATGGAGTTACAACATTAAAAGACATAGTGTCTCAGGGGCAGTTGATTACATTTAATGCACTGAAGCAAGACCGAGACCTCCCGAATCACATGTTCTTCAGGTTTCTCCAATTACGGCATGCCTATCGCTCCCAATTCCCCTCTGCAATCACGATAGAAAGGTCACCGGTGGAGGGAATGCTCAGATCTCCCGACCAGACCAAAACGATGTCTACCTTATACAACATGTTTGTTACATTAGATACCTCTGTGATCTCCCGGCTGTTTACCCTCTGGCAGAGAGGTATCCCGGAGCTGACAGACGAAGATTGGGAGGAGGGTGTCCAGCAGTATCTGCCTCTGGTAATATCGGCCAGAGACAGATTTATTCAGGTGAAATTCCTTCACCGAGCCTATTATTCTCCGGTTCGCCTGGCTAGAATTTACACTGACCGTACAGCTGTATGCCCTAGATGCAACTCTCAACAAGCTGATTTTTTCCATATAACCTGAGCTTGCCCTGCAGTGTCGAAGTTCTGGACAGAAGTACTGGCTGAAATCAATAGCATTGGGAAACTATCAGTTCCATATAGTCCGATCCCTCTCCTTCTGGGCATAAGCGACTTTTTATATTTGACATGGGGCAGGAAGTTGTTCCTCTTTTACACCACGTTTTATGCTAGGAAAGCAATCTTACTGCAGTGGAACCAGACCTCACCACCTACCAAACAATTATGGCAATCACTGATAAACACAGCTCTCCCGCTCTACAAGCTGACGTACATGGGAAGAAATTGTCCCAAAAAATTTGGGAAAATATGGAATGAATGGGTAAAGGCAAAACACCTAACGATTGATTAAATGTGACCTAAATATAACTTTGTAGTAGGTTTACTCCATATCTCCCCCTCTTCCTCTCCCCCCCCCTTTTCCAGGGAATCTTCATGACTTTTTCTGTATAACAGGCTAGGAGTGATAAGATGTTACTCTGGCAGACACATATGTTTGTAAGCTTAATTTTTTGTGAATTGTGTAGATATGTAAAACAAATCTAGATGTATGATTGTTAGATGGCATAACCTGGCAATGTAAAGTATTGCTTTATTTTGTTTTGGAAAATCTTTAATAAACTGAATGTTAAAAAAAAAAAAAGTAACACAGTGTTCATAAGTGTCAATAAAGTTGTTGGGGCTGAAGAGAAAAAAACATAACAGAGGTGCAGGTTTCTGTAATTGCTCTATATTCAGTTGCACTGGGAACATGGCCAGGGATGTTTATTTCCTGGAGACAAAAACCTCAAAATGCGGACTGTCTCCTGTAAACAGGGATGAATGAATGGCAAACTTACAAAAGCACTGTTTGTGTCTTCTCTTCATTGCATCTATCATTTGTATGTCTTCCTAATTTGTATTTTCTACCGTATTATGTGACTTGAAAAAGGAAAAGCCGAGCACATATTTTTGATGTGTCACTGTAACTTTTATCTTATAGGCATCTTGTACTGTTTTACAGAGACTAGCTTAATTTCTTATAAAATTACATTTGGCGATGTAGTACTTTCTGCCCTGAAGTGATATTCAGAAGTGATATTTTTTGGAGATATTTATGCCACTTGTGAAGAAATGAGAAGGCTCATCACACACATTGCTATTTTGTTAATACTTTTACTCTCACCCTTGAGAACTCCATGCAACACAAGACAAATTGCCCAAAAGGAAAGTATAATGTAGATTCAGCAATCACATGCTATATTGTGAGTTATCACTGCAACATTTGCCTTGAAACAATCCTTGACATGACTTTTTAAAAGTTTAGCAATTGTATGTGAAGATTTCTAGATTATCCACTAAAGTCAAGTTAGGCTAGATTAATCACTACAATTACTTCAACGCCTTAATTACAGTAAAGTTACAGTGTCACTAAGTATTACAAATCAAAGAGCCATACATGCAAAACAGCAAGTAAATACTTACCCTTACTGCTGCCCATGCCAGCAGAATGCTTATCTTTTCATGATCAATTCCAGACTAAAGTCCAAAGGGAAACTGACACTTCTATGTGTTGATCTCCTTGGTTCCTTGCTGTGTTGAGTGTTCTTTCATCAGTGATCTTCATGTCATTACAAGACTCAGTAGTGACTGGGAAGAGGTAGGAGACACTGAACATTGTGAGGAAGTCATAAAATCAACACTTCTGGAAATATTGATTTTTCCCTAGGACTTCGGCTTGAAATTTCAAGTGTACTGCGTGATGTCCTGTAGGATACTCCAACAGAGCGATCTCCCTGCCAGAAGTTTTCACTTTTTTTTTCTCTCTGCCTGTGTGCTTTGTATGTCATTGTCCACCTCTGCATATTCCAGCTCTAGCTCCACTTGTTACACTTTCCAAAATATAACATCCAACACGGTGACTGGGACCTCCTTTTAAGACCGAGTAAATGTGAAAACATGTTAACGAGTGATGGGCAAATGGGCCGAACTTTCGCTGTTGAGGCATTCGACGAACAGCTGAACCAACCATTCGTTCGACTGTTTGTTCGCCCCCCCCGAACCGACCACAATGCATTGCGATGCTGAACAGTGCATTGCATACCCTGATTGACTGAAGCAGTGAAAGCTTCAGCCAATCAGGGCGCAGAGCACTGTCAGAGTCATGATTGGACACTGTCACCATGACTTTATCCAATCATGGCTCATTCCCGCCCCACAGTATAAAAGTATTTTTTCAATGGCAGCCATTTTCAGTGTGATCCCGGCGTGGAGAGAGATAGAACAGGGCTCTGTTCAGTGCTATACTGTGCTATTTTGCTTCAATCGTTACTGACAGTTTAACTCCATATAGTTTTGTGTGCGTTACTGCTAGTTTAACACCATGTAGTTTTGTGCATTACTGCCAGTTTAATGCCATATACTTTTGTGTGCGTTACTGCCAGTTTAACGCTATATAGTTCTGTGTGCATTACTGCCAGTTTAACGCCATACAGTTCATCTGGTGGTGATGATGCCAGACCTGTGAGCTCTACCCCCTCCTCCTCCTCCTCCTCTGCCAGCTCCATGCCCTCCTCTGCAGAATTGTCCTATGAACATCAGGTACCCCCTAAGCGTTCAACGGGCTATTCCCAGACTCACGCTAAAAGGTGCCATGCAGTGCTTTAGCTGGTGTGTTTAGGGGACAGGAACCACACCGGAGCAGAGATTCTTGCAGCTCTGCAGGGACAGGCCCAGAGGTGGGTCACACCACGCCAGCTGGAGCCAGGAATGGTGGTGTGCGATAATGGCTCAAACCTCCTGTCCGCCCTTAGACAGGGAAAGTTGACACATGTGCCATGCCTGGCTTAATGTCCTCAATTTGGTGGTGCAGCATTTCCTAAATACGTACCCAGGGTTGCAAGATGTGCTAAAGCTGGCCAGAAGAGTCTGTAGCCATTTCAGGCGGTCATACACGATTTACGCTTCCCGTAAACTGCCTGATTTGTGACATGCCCACCAGGTGGAACTCGACTTTGTCAATGCTGCAGCGGCTATACATGCAGCAGAGGGCCATCAATAAGTACCTGTGCGACAAGAGGCTCTGGCCGCCTTGGCTTTTTTTCCCCATGCCAATGGCTGATCATTAAGCATGCATGCACTGTATTGTTACCATTTGAGAAGGCCACAAGTAAGGATGAGCTGAACACACCCCCCAGTTCGGTTTGCAACAGAAAATGCGAACAGGCAAAATATTTGGACGAACATGCAAACACCGTTAAAGTCTATGGGACACGAACATGAAAAATCAAAAGCGCTAATTTTAAAGGCTTATGCCGCGTACACACGTTCGGAAATTCTGCCAGCAAAAGTCTGATGTGAGCTTTTGGTCGGAAATTCTGACCATGTGTATGCTCCATCTGACTTTTGCTGGCGGAATTTCTGCCAGCAAAAGATTGAGAGCAGGTTCTCTATTTTTCCATCGGAAAAAGTTCCTCTCGGTAATTCCGTTCGTCTATGTGCAATTCCGACACGCAAAAAACCATGCATGCTCAGAATCAAGTACAAGACAGAAGCGCTGGGTTTGGTAAAACTAGCATTCGTAATGGAGATAGCACATTCGTCACACTGTAAATTGTTGGATCTTTTAATGCAGCGCATTCTTTTGTTCTTTATAATGCTAGAAGAATGAAGTTGTTTTGCTGCTGATAGTCAGACAGAGTTCTGACAAACCTAATTCTTTATTATTTCTTGTGATCTCCTTAATAATATTTTTAGTTTTTCAAGCCAGATCTCCATAATAATGTTTAGAATTTTTCCTTTTTTTTATTTAAATCAAGATCTCCTTTTTTTTGGTATTTTAAAATTATTTTCTAGTGATCTCCATAATTTTTTTAATTTTTTTTTGTGAAACCCAGATGACTACATGCACTGAAGAACAGATACGAACCCACAATCAAAACTGAAGAGCAGTAACAATCTGAAAAGCACGAGGCTGAAAAGCGCGAATAGTCTCTCACCAAACTTGTACTAACACAAGATAAACACGAGATTAACAGAAGGAACCCAAAGGGTGGTGCGCTTCGTATGGAACTTCCCTTTTCTAGTGCCGTCGTACGTCACCGCGTTCTTGACGGTCGAAAGTTCAGAGAACTTTTGTGTGATCGTGTGCATGCAAGCCAAGCTTTAGCGGAATTCCATCCTAGGTTTTTCAAACGAAAATTCTGATCGTGTGTACGCGGCATTATATGCAAGTTATTGTCATAAAAAGTGTTTGGGGGCCCTGATCCTGCCTCAGTGGACATGGATCAATGCAAAAAAAGTTTTAAAAGTGGCAGTTTTTTCGGGAGCAGTGATTTCAATAATGCTTAAAGTGAAACAATAAAAATTAAAAATTCCTTTAAATATTGTGCTTGGGGGGTGTCTAAAGTATGCCTGTAAAGTGACACACCTTTCCCGTGTTTAGAACAGTACCACAGCAAAATTACATTTCTAAAGGAAAAAAGTCATTTAAAACTGATCGCAGCTGTAATGGATTGTTGGGTTTCTGCAATATAGATAAAACTCATTGAAAAAAATGGCACGGGTTCCCCCCCAGTCCATTACCAGGCCCTTTGGGGGTATGAATATTAAGGGGAACCCCGAACCAAAAATTATTAAAAAATTGCGTGGGGTCCCCCCAAAATCCATACCAGGCCCTTCAGGTCTGGTATGGAAATTAAGGGAAAACCCTGCGCCAAAATTTAAAAAAAAATGGTGTAGGGGGCCCCCCAAAATCCATTCCAGACCCTTATCCGAACACGCAACCTGGCAGGCCGCAGGAAAAGAGGGGGGGAGTGCCCCCCTCCTGAACCATACCAGGCCACATGCCCACAACCCTTTCCTGGTGGTTGTGGGGGTATGCGGGCAGGGGGCTCATCGGAATCTGGAAGCCCCCTTTAACAAGGGGACCCCAAGATCCCGGCCTCCCCCCATGTGAATTGGTAATGGGTACATTGTACTCCTACCATTTCACAAAAAAAGTGTCAAAAATAGTAAAAAAGACAGGAGACACTTAGGGACAAGTCGTTTATTAAAAGATGAAAAAATAAAAATGTCCCCCGATGTAGGTCAGGGGATGTCAGAGGAAGCCGGGGTTGCCCGTTTACGTCACCGAGTGGCCCCGCCCCCAGCTATATAACAGCTGTCATTGAGAAGAAGCGTCACTCAGCGGGAGCCTCCCATGGAGGTGTTGCTGCTTTTTTTTTTCTTTTTTTGGTTCGTCGGCGATGTGAGATGGACCTACATCATGGGACATTTTAATTTTTTTATATTTTAATAAAGGACTTGTCCCTAAGTTTCTCCTGTCTTTTTTACTATTTTTGACACTTTTTTTGTGAAATGGTAGGGGTACAATGTACCTGTTACCAATTCACATGGGGGGGCCAGGATCAGGGGGATCTGGGGGTTCCCTTGTTAAAGGGGGCTTCCAGATTCCGATAAGCCCCCCGCCCGCATACCCCCACAACCACCGGGCAAAGGGCCTGGTAATGGACTGGGGGGGGGGGCCATGTCATTTTTTCAATGAGTTTTATCTATATTGCAGAGACCCAACAATTTATTACAGCTGCGAACAGTTTTAAATTACTTTTATCCTTTAGAAATGTCACTTTGCTGCGGTACTGTTCTATAAATGGGAAAAGTGTGCCACTTTACAGGCATACTAAAGGACACCTCCCAGGCACAATATTTAAAGGAATAATTCATTTTTATTGTTTCACGTTAAGCATTATTAAAATCACTGCTCCCGAAAACACGGCCGTTTTTAAAACTTTTTTTGCATTGATACATGTCCCCTGGGACAGGACCCGGGTCCCCAAACACTTTTTATGACAATAACTTGCATACAAGCCTTTAAAATGAGCACTTTTGTTTTTTCATGTTAGTGTCCCATAGACTTTAACAGTGTTCCGCGGCTTTCGAATTTGCCACGAACACTGCATATTGTTTGTTGTTCGCTGAACGTCCGAACAACCAAAGTTCGGCCCCAACCATTCGCCCATCCCTAGCCACAAGAATGGTGAGCTGTGACAGTGTATACATCAGTGACACAATCCCTGTTGTGTTCCTGCTGGAGCAGACTCTGCGTGGCATTATGGACAGGGCACTGGAGGCAGAGCAGCAGGAAGAAGAGGAGGACTTCCTTTCCTCTCAAGGCCCACTTCATCCAGACACCATCATTCCTATGTCACAGAACACACAGGAGGAGAGAGGGGGGGAGGATGAGGAGCAGGATTCTGGCACTTTCATAGGCTTTAAAGAAGAGGAAGACATGCGTCAATCTGTAAGCGATGGCTTTCCAACCCCAGGACCCTTGGGAGTAGTATGTGGCTGGGAGGAGGAAGTTCCAGATGCTGTCATCCCCGAGTGACCCCGAGGAGTCTGCTTCTCAACCCTCTGCAAATTTCAAATTTGAGGCACATGGGCAACCTCATGCTTGAAAGCCTGTGAAAGGACCCAAGAATACATGGCATAAAGGAAAAAGCTGATTACTGGTTGGCAACCCTCCTTGACCACCGTTATAAGGGGAAGGTCTCAGAACTCATCCCGTCCACACAGAGAGTGCAGAAGATACAATCTCTTGAGGACATGTTAAAGAGGATTTTATTGAACTTTTTTGCTGACTCCAGTAGGATACAGTGTTGTGGAAAACGTTGTTTTGAGTCTTCTGTTGGTCAAGAGAGGAGCGTTGGAGAAGGCGTTAGCCTAAGTGAGGCATTTCAGAATTTTTTTAGTCCTCGCCGCCCAGGACTGTCAGCTTCCACATCCCATTGGCAGCGTCTGCCATGTGGGTGGACGATTACTTCGGGGCCAAAACAGAGATGGAGAGCTTTCCAGCTGACAATCCATTGACTTACTGGGTCATGAGAATAGACCACTGGCCAGAACTTGCCCAGTATACTATTGAGTTGTTGGGCTGCCTTGCATCCAGCGTGCTTTCAGAACAAGCATTCAGTGCTGCAGGAGGTTTCGTTACTAATTATAGAACGCATCTGTCCACAGACTCCATGGACCGTTTGACTTTTAAAAAAATTAATCAGTCCTGGATTACCAGCTATGAAGCCCCTGATGCCGATGTCACTGATTAAGTCTTTTTGGGATGTGGAATCTCTGCAGGACTTTGAGGGTGTTCAATCATTTCATCTGAAAGAATGTTTTTGGTATAGGTTTCATGAGCATAATTAACACCCACAGACCAATTTTTCTGCACCTGTTTGACAGGTGCATATCATTACAATTTTTTTTGCCTTCATCAAGACCACCTCTATAGGGTTACAGTGGGAAGGCGCCCCCGACACCCAAAGAGTAATTTTTCTGCACTTGTTTGAGAGGTGTATATCATTGCAATTTTTTACAGCAAGGCCAATTCTTGCTTTCATCAAGAGTACCTCTAGAGGTTTATGGTGGGAAGGCACCACCGATTCCCAAAGACCAATTTTTCAGCACCTGTTTGACAGGTGCATATCATTGCAATTTTTTACAGCAAGGCCAATTCTTGCTTTTATCAAGATTACCTCTACAGGGCTATGGTGGGAAGGCGCCACCGACACCAAAAGACCAATTTTTATGCACCCGTTACTTCTATGCAAAGTGAAAGTGACACCAGAATGTATCCAAAACATCTCTAATCTTGTTCCCAGTGTACTACATTGTGGCCTCATCATGCACACTGGCTCCCCAGCTGTTGGTGTGCAAAAGAAGGCCAGCTTGCAGGGAAAATTTCATTTTTTTGGGGCTTTATAAAATGTAATTATTGCTACAGCAGATTCTAGCCACTTCAATACCGGGCCTATTCTGGCACTGCTCTACTTCATGTAAAAATCATCATTTTTTTGCTAGAAAATTACTCAGAACTGCCAAATATTATATATTTTTTTTTTAGCAGACAACCTAGGGAATAAAATGGCGGTCATTGCAACTTTTTATCTCACACGGTATTTGCGTAATAATTTTTCTTTTTTTTTTTTTTTTTTTGGAAAAATAACGGTTTAATGAATTAAAAAATAACAAAACAGTAAAGTCAGCCCAATTTTTTTGTATAATGTGAAAGACGATGTTACGCCGAGTAAATAGATACCTAACATGTCACGCTTTAAAATTGCGCACAATCATGGAATGGCGCCAAACTTCATTACTTAAAAATCTCCATAGGCGACGCTTTAAATTTTTTTACAGGTTACCAGTTTGGAGTTACAGAGGAGGTCTAGTACTAGAATTGTTGCACACGCCCTAACGCACGCGACGATACCTCACATGTGTGGTTTGAGCGGCGTTTACATATGTGGGCGGGACTTACGTGTGCGGTCGCTTCTGAGCGCGAGCTACCGGGGACAGGGGCGTTTTAATTTATTTTTTTTATTATTTTAATTTTTTTTTACTTCATTTTTTTTATTTTTACACTTTTTAAAAATTTTTTTTTTTTGATTACTTTTATTTCTATTACAAGGAATGTAAACATCCCTTGTAATAGGAATCTATGTGGCAGGTCCTCTATATGGAGAGATGTGGGCTCAATAAGACCCCACATCTCTCCTCTAGGCTGAAAAGCATGAGATCGGAAAAAAAATTTTCACCGATCTCATGCTGACAGCCGCGATCGCGGCTTCGGTTATTTCCGGGTACCCGGGCGTGATGTCATAACGATGCGCCCGGGCCTCCCACGGTCATAGAGATGACTGGTGACCATCTGTTCACCAGTCATCTCTATCGTCAACATCCGGCGCCGGCCGATTCATTCTCCGGGTCCCCGATGGCACGGGAGAGCCCGGAGAAGCACCGGATGGCGGCGGGAGGGGGGTGTCCCCTCCCGTCGCCTATAAGAACGATCAAGCGGTGGCACTGCCGCTATGATCATTCTTATCGTGCACAGAATCGGCGGCTGAAAAGAATGATATCTGAATGATGCATCTAGCTGCAAGCATCATTCAGATATCACTCCACAAACTAGAGGACATCATTTTACTATGGTTGGGTATTGAAGTGGCTAAACATGGTACAGATCTGCCATTTTACAGGTAGACTAGGGGGACCCCCCAGGCACAATATTGGAAGAAATTTTTTCGTTTTTAGGCTTTCACTTTAAAAACCAAAAAATCACTGCTCATTTAAAGCGGAGCTCTGCTGATTTTTTTTTTTTTTAACAGCCGGCAGCTACAAATACTGCAGCTGCTGACTTTTAAAACATGGACACTTACCTGTCCAGGGCGCCCGCGATGTCGGCACCCGAGGCTGAACCGTCTCTCGGTCCTCGGGTGCTGCCGCCTCCATCTTCGGTAAGGGAATCAGGAAGTGAAGGCTTGCGACTTCATTTCCCGATTCCCTACTGCGCATGTGTGAGTCGCGCAGCGCAATACGGATGGTCCCTGCTGTCTCTGGGACCTGTGTGTTTCCCAGCAGACAGCGGGGGGGAACGGGAAGTGGCGTAAATACCCGTAGATTCTGCGGATATCTATGCTGGAAGTGGGTGCAAATACCTGTATACAGGTATTTGCACCCCCCTCCCCACTGAAAGGTGCCAAAAGTTCCACTTTTGGGTGGAGCTCCGCTTTAAATATTATGTTTTTCAGAAACTTTTTATCTTATTGATACATGTCCCCCAGGGAAGGACCCGAACCCCTATAACCATTGTATGCCCAATTACTTGCATATAAGCCTTCAAAATGGGCACTTTTGATTTTTGACGTTCGGGTCCCATTGACTTTAATGGTGTTTGTTATTCAGGCCTGAACTTTCGCGGTGTTCGGAAGTTCTGGTGCAAACCGAACAGGGGTCCGTTCAGCCCATCCCTACTGTTAACTCAATCACAAAGTTCTTACCAGTTAGAGATATCAGTTTTCAGGGGATCCTAATGTGGCAATCCTGTTATGACACAGTAGTAGCGATAAAAAATAGATCCCTGTATATTGGACAACTTATGTTTAGAAAACAAGTAAAAATTTGTGCTGAACTGTAAAAAGCAAGCGGCCAGCAAAGTTCGCAGATAACAAACAAAAAGTCACATGCATAAAAATTATTGCGGCGCTGAAAGGTTCAAAATGAAATTGAAGAGTGGGAGGAATCCAATCACCAAATATATTGTGCAGATGTATAAAGAGTCACTCGTCACCACGTGGTAATGTAGTCTGCTTACCAGAAGGTGTTAAGGATTAGGCATAGATGATAAATTCTCAATAGCATCCAGCAAATCCAGCCCACTGGAATCCCTCATCAGACCACAACATCCGTGAGATTTCCTTCACATATAAACATCTCCCAATGGTCACCTCAGAATTAGGCATTCAGGCATGTAGTCATCAGTTGAAGCTTAAAACAGCATGCATCAATGATAGGAACAAACGCTGCAGAAATCAGCGTACGGATGTCAGCCTGCCTGACATGTTTCATCATAACAGATGTCTTCAGAGGCATTGGGAGATGTTTTTATATATATATATATATATATATATATATATATATATATATATATATATATATATATATATATAAAAACATATATATATATAGAGAGAGAGGAAATCTTCCAATGCAGACCTAGTTTTGGTGACCCTGTTGACAACCAGGGATTCCCTCACTTCCTGTTTTTGTTATGGGACAGGAAGTGAAGGGAAATTGGACAAGTATGGCAAAAAAAAACTACTAGGGATTCCTACTCTCTTTTATTCTCTCCAAGATTAAAAAAAGTTTTGATTTAGGCTAAGCTACTTTCAGGTAAAACTTTGTTTTCAGTTTTGGATTGAGTGTGGGAGGGTTAAAACCTCTGTCAGATTTTTTTTTTACTGTCTGTGTCCCAACAAAAGGATTTTTCTACTCCTATAGCTTCCTGTCAACATTGTGAGTACAAATATAGATGTGCACGCACACAATAGTAGTTTTAATCATGTTAGATTGCAGAAATGCCCTTCTGTTAAAAAAAAATAATAACCATTTATATATATATATATATATATATATATATATATATATATATATATATATATATATATATATATATATATATATATAGATATATATATATATATAGATATCTATATATATATATATATATATATATACACAAACTTTAACCAGGATAGAAAGTCACACGACTGCTATATACTGCTGATGAGAAAAGAGAGCGCTTGCACATATACTCTGGACACCTAACAGGGATTGATTGGAGGTTATAATTTTGCCCCCTACTGTGTGGGAATAGCCTGTGAGCCGAACACGAGAGTGTAAGGCAAAAGTAGCTGGTGAGTTTGCTCGCTGAAGGGGAGTGGAGGTCACATATCACAGCGGTGTGGTGGAAGATATTGTCACTGAAGATCTATATCATATCATGCTATGAATCATCACTCACATCACTACGTCACTGATTATTGGACTTTATATGTTTAATATAAGCTTATTACACATTGTATGTTTATTTATAACACAAGAGTTTATTGTGTCGCTAGAGAGTGGTGTTAATTAGTTTGTCACATCTAATTTGTTACACACGTTTTTCAGGTTTAATTTAGTTTTTTAGCGCTGCTATTTGATTTCACTGTTGGTGAGGGCGGGTTTATAGTGAATCATTTATTACTATTTTGCATCATTATAATGGTTAGCAGGCCAAACATAGAAGAGAAAATTGTGAATTCACACTGACCTCAGAGTAAACATTACTGAAAGTGAGAACACTGAAAGAGTAAACTCTTCAAGGAACAGAGGAAACTGGCCCCCAAAGTCCAATGGGAAACCAACACTTCTTGCAGAGTTATGCCGCTTACACCCAATTGGACATTCCGAAAACAAAATCCATGGATTTTTTCCAACGGATATTGGCTCAAACTTGTCTTGCATACACACGGCCACACAAATCTTGTCGGAAATTCCGAACGTCAAGAACGCGGTGACGTACAACACAGACGACGAGCCGAGAAAAATGAAGTTCAATAGCCTGTGTGGTTCTTCTGCTTGATTCCGAGCATGCGTGGAACTTTGTGCTTCAGAATTGTGTATACACGATCAGAATTTACGACAATGGATTTTGTTGTCGGAAAATTGGAGATCCAGATCTCAAATTTTGTGTGACGGATATTCCGATGGAAAATGTCCGACGGAGCCTACACACTGTCGGAATTTCCGACAACGAGCTCCCATCGCACATTTTTCATCGGAAAATCTGACCGTGTGTACGGGGCATTAGTTTACAGGTAAGTTTTCCCATGGGAATTATAAATGTACAGGCTTGTTTTAAGTCTTACCAATGTAACAAGACACTTAAATCCTTTTAAAACACATTTGTCAGAATTATCTGCTACATGTTTTTTTGTGTGGCTCTCTTTTTTGCTATTATACAGAGTACATATTTACTTTCATCCTTACTGAGAGGAAGAAAAAAAGATACAGTAAACCATTAACTTAAGTCCTTTGCAGGGAAGAGAGTAACAACCTCTCTTTCTTTGTACATTTGCTATCCAAACAAAATAGATCAATGCAATACCGGAGAAAATGTAGGCTTAATACGGGTAATTTGCAGTGGGCTACAAAAAAAAAACAAAGATGTTTAAAATCACCCTCTATAAACACCAAGTCTGAAATTACAACAATCAACATGTAATGATTTGAATGGCAGTAAATTAAAATGCACATTCTAAGTATCTTTACAAAGACTTGAATGCCTGCATAGTTCAAAATAGATCAAAAATAGAAGAGTAAAATATAAAATATAAGATTGATGTGTTAAAAAAATAAGAAAGATGCAAATGAATGATAATTATAGTATAAGCTACAAAGAACTCCTAGCATCATGTTGCCATTTAAAGTCCCTTTTTTATCATGTTTTGTACTATTTGGTGTTAGTGGCATACCTTGTTAAAGTCCCATGGGTGGTTCAATTTGTTTTGTTATTTACAGTCCATCTCTTTGGAAAATTGTAAATCCTTCCAATTCCCTCCACCTATGATTAAAGTACCTTAATCTGTCATCATATACACCCTCTGTAGTACCTCCTCACAGAGCTAAACCCAGTAATCCACCACTGCATTCTGGGCCTACTGCTGTCTTATTACTTTCTCCTTATCATGACATCCCCACATCACTGCTTGAGTCTTGTTCAAAAACCAACATGCAGCAGGTTTCACAGCACATAGTAGTAATGTAAATGAATCATTGATGCTGCAAAAAATGTCTGCAGAAATTTATTTGGACTACTATTTTGACTGAAGTAGTATTTGGCAGTATGGGTAGCAGGAGTGCTTCTTTACAAGTACAGTGTTTTGGGCAAGCCTCTTTAAAGAAGACCTCCTTTTTGGTGATGTATCCACAGTGGTTGTGTCCATAACAGTTTGGCCTCAGCGAAATGGTTTAAATATCATTAGCTGTCATAAAACCTTAAAGAAGACAGGCTAGTCCTTAGTAACATGAGTCTATAAGTAGAGTCTAGAGTCTATGAGGCGCTGAGTATTGTAGTGAAACTGCTATTTTATTTTGTAACATGGAGGATTATGTATTCTTTTATTCTTTTTAAATTGGAGTTCTGTTTTAAGATTAGCTGCATAACATGAAGGACAAAAACATCTTAATCCATAAACATAAACGTAAATACATAACTTTATCTTCAAATTGCATCTAAACTTTTACAACTGATAAGGATTAGGTTTTTGAGTGTAAAATAATCTGTAAAAGAAAAAAAAATGACAAAGAGAACAGTGGGTGTGAAATTAATGGAAAAAAATATAGTGAGTTTAAGCAATTTGGGGATGACTTGCACTTAAAAAAACTACTCCACTAAAGGTGGTCTTAGAAATAACACAGCAAACCAAGCATTTAATAAGGCTCCTGGAGTGGAATAAAAGTAATAAACAGTAATGAAACCATCTGGCCATTTAAAACTTTGCTGTACAATGCTTTTAAGTTCCTGCTGACTTCAGCAGTTTAGTCACTCTTTGTAAGAGTTGTATTTAGTACAAATGAATGTACATAGCACATTGTGTGCCTAAAAATGACAGCAAAACATTATGTTCTTGTCTCTCTTATTGTATTTCATTATTATTTTTATTGTTCATTTTTAGACTGTTGATAGTATGAAATTATTCACATGACAAGGAATAAAAATAAAAAGTCTTTGCAGCAAATTGATTCTTAACAATGCCAATAAAATTTTTTTTTAAATGTGGATTAATTTTGCATTGAAAATATTTACTGTACTATATGGATACCTATGAGTTTATTTGTGTCTGATGAATATTTAACACTTATGGTTTAAGGCAACTGCAGTGTTATCTAATCCAAAGCACATACATATATTTAAATACAGAATTTTGCATTTTGAAGTCTTTGCACCAACTGCTGGCTCAGAAGCCTTAGGTGTCAATGAACCAAATGTGCTTAGCTTCATTGGTTTATTATACCTAACTGTAATAGCCTATACATTTACACAGAGCAGGGATATGCAATTCCTAAGGTATAGGGATGGGCCGAACAACCCCCGGTTCGGTTCGCATCAGAACACCTCGAACAGGCAAAAAGTTCTAGCGAACATGCAAACACTATTAAAACCTATGAGAGACAACATAAAAAAATCAAAAGTGCTCATTTTAAAGGCTTATATGCAAGTTATTGCCATAAATGGAGACCCGTGTACTGCACTAGGGGACATGTATCAATGCAAAAAAAAGTTTTTAAACAATTGTTTTTTCAGGAGCAGTGAATTTAATGATGCTTAAAGTGAAACAATAAAAATGAAATATTCCTTTAAATATCATGCCTGGGGGTCCCCTTAGTCTGCATGAAAATTGGAGCATATGTGCAATGTAAAGAACATGCTGCAGCAATAATAACATTTTTAAAGGAAAAAATGTAATTTAAACTTGCTTGTGGCTGTAATGTATTGCCGGCTCCTGGCAATATAGATGAAAAAAAATGAAGAAAACGGCATGTGGTCCCCCCCAGTCCATACTAGGCCCTTCGGGTCTGGTATGGATTTTAGGGGGAACTCCAAGAGACAGTTTTTGACAATTCCTTTATTAAAAAAGAAAGAAAAAAAGTGTCCCGCGATGGACGATGGATGTACATCGCTGGATTTTGTTATAGGACATTTTTGGGCATGAAACCTCTGAACTTCTTTTCTCATCTCCCTCTTTCCATTTTGAGAGGAATCTAGGAAGGTCATTTAGGCCATTTAGGCCCTAACTGCATCATGGCTATGTATATAAATGTATCAGTTGCCATTTATGTTTGTATTATATATGAATGTCTGTTGGATTGTGGATCATTATGTAACATATGTTGAATGTGAAAAAAAGTTTATTTTTCAGAGGTTTCATGCCCAAAAATGTCCTATAAGAGATTATACAGTATAAATAAACATAACCTCCCAGTCACTTGTCTTCTTTATTTACTGCTGTGTGCTTCATATAAAGTCCCACTTCTCAATCTTTTTCTTCCTTTAAATCAATGACAGGGCTGGAGGCAGGTACCCCTTTGTTTCTTGCTTCATATACAGTCCTAAAACCCCTTTTTCTTTTTCAATAATCAAATTAGGGATGGAAGCACACGGAAGTCGTCAATTAATGTGCTATCTTGAGTATACGCATTGCTGTTGACACCAGTGGCCTTGTGATGATTTTTTTTAGTTCAACTTTCTCCCCTTCCCCTCTATTGAGCAGGTTTTTTATTATATAGACTAATGCATTTTTTACACCCCTTGGTTGTTTTATCCTAGGTCTGCATCTGAGCATTGGTGGCTGTGTGATTGGTTTTGTTGATCAATCCGTCTTTGCCTCTAATCCGGAAGCTGTGATGCGCACTGTGGGCTACCCCCTTTTCCCACCTCCTTGTTGTAACACGGGATGGGTGGACACATGATCCCTGTGCATCAACATCACGCTGTGCATGCCGGGCGCAAATCGCGCTTGTGGCACTGTACCGCCGGCGGAGTGCCAAACACCCACTTGCACACTTGAGAGTTGGGTAGGCGCTATTCGCCGGACGGCTCAGCCACCCAGGTGAAAGTGTTCCTCTCTTCATTGTTGTGTATGCCTGTGTGATGCTGGGGGCGGGGTTGTGGCAGTGCATCTATATAGGCATTCTCCATAGTCAATACACACACATCACTCCTCTCTCCCCACCTTGGACCACGCTTACTTCAATGGATCACGACTTCCATCTGTCAAAATTAGGTACAAATCCTTTTCCACCATTCACTTTCCCAGTTGTTTTCCTTGTGTGCCTTTGTGCTTTTTTGTTCCATCCTTGTTCCTGTTTTTTACTTCATCTCCATTCCCATTCCTTTTCTTTTATCCATCTCTATCCCCCACCAACTCACTTTTGCACTTCACCTACACTGTTATTTTTTACATACCATATAATATATATATATATATATATATATATATATATATATATATATATATATATATATATATATATATATATATATTGTAATAGTGAGAGTCCCTGTCACTGTGAAAAGGGATGGAAAATGGACACAGAGTTTGCATGTCAGGTGACTGCAGTGCTACAGAGCATAGCTTTGAAAGGGAGAAAACTGTGTTGGCAGCTTTCTCCAGGTTTTGCTATGTTCCAATGGGGCTCTGTAGTTTGGAGATCCCGCAGAGACTTGGGTGGGATGGGATCTCTAACCCTGTGTCCATGTCTTATGGAGAGCCAGCAGGTTGTGTGCCCAGGTGTACACAGCCCATATAACGAGGGGCTAGTGAGAGCAGAGAGTGGAGGAAGGTGGAGTGTGTGCAGCTTGCTGATGCAAGACAGACCTGTGTCTGAAAAGCTGTCTGCCCTGTGTGTGACTACATCCCTGATAAGAGGAGACTTGGTCTCTGAAGGACTGGGAAGGTTGGGACGGCTAGAAGGGCCTGTGAGACCAGAGAAGGGTCTGGGAGGCTGGGAGAGCCGAGGCGACTAGCAAGTCCAAGGGGGCTGAAGGAAGTCCTGAAGTCTGGGGGACAGTAAGCAAACCCAGGGGTCTGGAGAGTTCTGTTGAGGCCAGGAGTAGGCTGGTTCAGCGGGGAACTGCAAGGCAAAGTAAGCCTAGGAGCCAGGAGGCTTGGCATTTTCAGTTGTATGAATTTACTGAAGAAGAACCCCTATGTGGGAAATCCCGTGTATAAACTTTTATTTTGTTCCTGTGAATAAAAATGGGCTGCCATGCCCTCAAACCTGATAACTGACTTCTGTGGACTCACTACATGAAGATGCATCTACCACTGAGCTAAATACCCCAATATTACAAGTGGTGGAGAATGCGGGAAAACAGACGGTGAAATCCGGGTCTCTGCGCCAGTAGTGAGTCATTTCAGGAATTGCTGCTAGCTGTGTGTGGCAGCCAGGCAAACTGCATTGCGCAGGAGTTAAATTGATGAACTGTGTTGCATACAGGTGGTGCACCTGTGGAAGTGAGCTCAGCGTGGCCTGAGAAGATGTCTCCACCTAGGAGGGCCAGTCCAGAAGGCCAAGTGATGTGCGATACAGTGAATGAATGGTTCAAGCGGAATCGCAAAGAGTGGGCCGCAGTGCAAGGGGCTGAGATTGTGGCCTCTGACTATGTGCAACCCATGCTACCTACAGAGGAGGTTGGGGACTTCCTGAAAAAATTTGAAAAAGTTGCTGTAAGGAGAAAATGGCCTAGGGATCGGTGGCCAAAATTGTTGCAACCCTTGTTACGGATAGAGTTCCGGTCGGTTTACCATTTGATGTATTGGGACCAGGATGACAACTGCAAGTTTAAAGAGGAAATTCTTCTTAGAGGAGTGTTCCAGCGTATCATGGGCCGCCAGTAATGTTCCAGGATTGGAGAGGTGTCACCGGAAGACCAAGATTTTGGAAATACAGAGAAACGCAAAGTTTCGTGTCATGGCTGCTTAGGGAAAGTGGTGAGCCCAGAAAGGAGGGTGCAACAGTCTACATCCTGCATGAGGTATAGCCAACCAGTTTTGGAGTGCAAGTCTGCTGTTACCCCTAGCAACAGGAATCTTGTGTTGCCTATAGGGGGCATCAGTGGGTCTAGAAAGGCTGCAGTAGTGCTCTGTGACCACATGGGGGCGTCAGCCTGTGGAGACACCACAGATGAAAGACATCACACTCAAGTAAAGGCTATGACACCAGCTGCAGGAACTGGTAAGACTGTTTCAGTTTATGATGCTGAACCCGGTGAAGTGGGAGTATGTCCAGTGGGGAGATCCGCAGTACAAATGGACATAGACTTGCTGCAGTGTGCTACCCAGAGCAGTGGGGAGGCACAGCGTAAAGCCCAACTAGCTGCAGGGCTAAAGACTGGAAAGGACATGGGGACTCTGCAAGTGCCTGCTATAATCCAGCAGATGGCTGGGAAAATTGAGCTAGGGGTGACCAAAACAGTGCTGGTGCCATGTTCCCTAGTTACAGGTGCTGCAGGGTTGCCCAGGGAAACTTTCAAGGAGCTCGCAGTGACGGAGTAGAGAGTTTCCCAGGTCAGCTATGGAGCTGCCCAAATAGGTAAGAGTGCCCCTTTACAGAGAGCAGGCGCTGTGAAGAGTCACTCAGAGGTTATGGTGGCTCATAGACAACCCATAAAAACGGCAGTTGTGTCTACATGCAATGAGAATGCTAATAATCGTGCTGACAAAAGTGTTACTATTGGTAAAGGTTATGTGGATTGTAATGGCATTGAAACATGTATTTCTTGTAATGTCATATCTGAGAGTGAGGTTGGTAATGTGTTCACTACCAATGATGAGAGTAGATCTCACGTGATAGGCAGAGGCACAGGATTGTCCATGGAGGTCTCAGGGGGTCTCCATGTGATGGAGCCAGAGTCTGTCCAGGATGGCTCTGGTCCTACTCTGGTGGAACAAGGTTGGACTGAGTCTCACAGTGAGTGTGTGTGGGCACAGCCCCACAACACTAAGTGTAGCTCAGTTGGCAAGGGGTTAATTCAGACTGTAAAATCTGAGAGTTTAAAGCTAGATGTGTTTGTAGCGCCACCAGAGCAAGGCGGTCAAAATAAGGTATTGCACATTGCCTTGGTTGAGGATGCAATCTCTCACGTTGATGTGAGTAAAAAAATATTGTCACAATGTGAGGTAGATAGAAGTGACAAGTGTGCTGTTTTGGCTAGTGAATCCCAGGTTCCTGTGGGGCCTTCTAGAGCAGCTGATGCAGCGCTGTGGAGCACTGGTGATGGAACCACAAGGGACTGGGATGATTGGTGCAAGGAAACACTTGCAGCGCTAGACCAAGTGACAAAGAATTACGAAACAATGATGTGTAACAAAGGTGTGGACAGAACACCTGCTATGCCAAATGGAGGGATCATAGAATGGCCGGTGCTCAAGAGTACGCTAGCCCCTGTAAAGACTGATGCCCTCCAGTCTGAAGGAACGGTTCTGGGCGCAGGCATGGCAGATGGGTTGTCCACAGCCCAGCAACTAAGTAATAGCAAGTGTCAAGGTGACAATGTGACTATTGTTGACCTGCAGAGGCTCATTGTTGAGTTGCAGGAGAAGAGGAGACATGTGGCTGACAGTGCTCCAGGGGAGCAACAGGCAGTGATGGTGGGTACCTCCAAGGAGGTGGAGGTCTCTTCCAAGGTCTCAACCTCTTGGACTACAGTGGATGAGCCCCTCCATGTCTCAGAGGAGGGAAAGGTCCCTAAAGAGGTCACAAATTTAGACATGGAATGTATAGACATAACGGAAACTTTACTTGAAATGCTGAAGTTGGCAAAAACACACTCACTGTACACTTGGGTGTCTCCATCGCGGTCGGACCCAGTGGTCCTGCGTAGTACCAATGGGTGGAGCCAAGTGATACAGGCGGTGCTGGAAAACCTTGCCCAAGAGTGGAATTGGTGGAACCAATGTTTATTAACCATTTGGCACAGGATCTCTCGATTCCCTGTGAGGGTACTTCCAGCTGTTGATTGGTATGGAAGTCACTCAGGGGAACTGTTGGAGATATCAGAGGTCTCTCCGCCTGGTGCAGTGACTGAGAACATCTGTGCTGGTGTGGTCCGAGGTGCGGCTGAGCAGTGGTCAGTAGAGGGCGCAGCTACTGTCTCACCTGCTAGACCTCATGACAAGGAAGGGCCCAGAATGGACGAGGCAGTAGTGGAGATGCTTTCTGTCACTGGCCAAGAGGTACAGGTTAAGGTACCCGGAGACACTGTGGGAGAAAGTGCTGAAGGTATTGGTTGCTGTAGCAATGTAATGTGTACACTAGTTGGCATTATCACAGTAAGGAATGATATGTGCTTGGGTCAGTGTTATTTGTTAGGACAGCCGCCCATGGAGCGTTGGACAGCAGGTGAGGTGGAGCTTGGTGATAGTTCCATGGAGCATAGTCACTCGCCTGTGTGTGGTCCCTCCTCAGGACGGGTCCTAACAAACTCTGAAAAAAGCACTGATGGTATTGGAAGTTGGGATCTCAAAATTGGTGATCTGCTAATGATTGGTGCTGTTAATAATGATATGGTTGCCGTGGATAACCAGAGAGAGGTATTAGGACCTATGGTGAAGGTTAAAGCTGAGGTCAGTGAGTTGAAAGGAAGAATCAGGGAAAGCAGAGTTTCCCCAAGAAAAATGAATAAGCCCAGGGACCCAAAAAGAAGAGGGAGAAGGCTGAGGATGGGAAAATATAGGACCCTGTTAAGATCCAGGGTGGAACGTACCTGGAAGCGCACCCGAAAAAAAGGTTGGGCCTACGTGGCTGACAGCCAGCACAGAGGTGTCCCAACAATGGCGGGTGCTGGTGTTCCTCCCTCCGGATTGAAACAAAGGGGGGGGGATATGTAATAGTGAGAGTCCCTGTCACTGTGAAAAGGGATGGAAAATGGACACAGAGTTTGCATGTCAGGTGACTGCAGTGCTACAGAGCATAGCTTTGAAAGGGAGAAAACTGTGTTGGCAGCTTTCTCCAGGTTTTGCTATGTTCCAATGGGGCTCTTTAGTTTGGAGATCCCGCAGAGACTTGGGTGGGATGGGATCTCTAACCCTGTGTCCATGTCTTATGGAGAGCCAGCAGGTTGTTTGCCCAGGTGTACACAGCCCATATAACGAGGGGCTAGTGAGAGCAGAGAGTGGAGGAAGGTGGAGTGTGTGCAGCTTGCTGATGCAAGACAGACCTGTGTCTGAAAAGCTGTCTGCCCTGTGTGTGACTACATCCCTGGTAAGAGGAGACTTGGTGTCTGAAGGACTGGGAAGGTTGGGACGGCTAGAAGGGCCTGTGAGACCAGAGAAGGGTCTGGGAGGCTGGGAGAGCCGAGGCGACTAGCAAGTCCAAGGGGGCCGAAGGAAGTCCTGTAGTCTGGGGGACAGTAAGCAAACCCAGGGGTCTGGAGAGTTCTGTTGAGGCCAGGAGTAGGCTGGTTCAGCGGGGAACTGCAAGGCAAAGTAAGCCTAGGAGCCAGGAGGCTTGGCATTTTCAGTTGTATGAATTTACTGAAGAAGAACCCCTATGTGGGAAATCCCGTGTATAAACTTTTATTTTGTTCCTGTGAATAAAAATGGGCTGCCATGCCCTCAAGCCTGATAACTGACTGCTGTGGACTCACTACATGAAGATGCATCTACCACTGAGCTAAATACCCCAATATTACAATATATATATATATATATATATACACACACACATACATACATATACACACACACACACACAAACATAATTTTCCTAATATAGGTCCCTTTTTGGGGTTACCACTCCCACCCTACATCAGGATCATCCACCCATATCCAGCCACCTTGGATTTGTCTGTGCCGGTTGTCATCACCCTTGAAAGCCAGCACAGCACCCGGAGGTGAAGCTTTGCTGTGAATTTGCGATCAATACCGCACCGCCGGTGTGCGGATGCAGACGTGAGTTGGACGCAACAGGGGGGTAATTGACCCCAGAATATACAACTCTATTTTTACAACCTTTTAGAATCTTTTCTATGTATACATTTTTATTTTTTTCCCCCTACTTTTTTTTTTTGTCAGAGTATACAGTGCTTTGCAAAAGTATCCACCCCCTTGGCATTTTTTGTGTTTTGTTGCCTCACAACCTGGAATTAACATGGATTGTTTGAAGATTTGCATAATTTAATTTACAGAAGATGCCCACAACTTTGAAGATGTTTTTTTTTTTTTTTTTTATTGTGAAGCAAACAACAAATAGGACAAAATAACAGAAAATGTGCATAACTATTCACCCCCTTAAAGTCAACACTTTGTAGAGCCACTTTTTTGCGGCTATCACAGCTCCAAGTCGCTTTGGATAAGTCTCTATGAGCTTGTCACATCTTACCACTGGGATTTTTGCCCATTCCTCCTGCTCCAGCTTCTTCAAGTTAGATGGTTTGCGCTTGTGAACAGCAGTCTTTAAGTCTGACCACATATTTTCTATTGGATTGACTAGGCCATTCCAACACATGTACATGTTTCCCCTTAAACCACTCAAGTGTTTTCTTTAGTAGTGTGTTTGGGGTCATTGTCATGCTGGAAGGTGAACCTGCGTCACAGTGGTACAGGTTTTGCTCAAGAATATTCCTGTATTTAGCACCATCCATCTTTCCCTCAACTCTGACCAGTTTCCCAGTCCCGACTGCTGATGGTGTTCTTTGGATGAGGTGATATGTTGGGTTTGCGCCATAGTGTTTTCTTTGATGACCAAAAAGTTCAATTTTAGTCTCATCAGACCAGAATACCTTCCTCCATACATTTTGGGAGTCTCCCACATGCCTTTTCGCAAACTCAAAATGTGCCATTTAGT
Organism: Lithobates septentrionalis; assembly: GCA_037952835.1. Lineage (NCBI taxonomy): Eukaryota > Metazoa > Chordata > Amphibia > Anura > Ranidae > Lithobates > Lithobates septentrionalis. The sequence continues at coordinate 3,631,565 of JBBDGP010000333.1, forward strand.
TTTTTGCTGAAAGTAATGGCTTTCTTCTGGCCACTCTGCCATAAAGCCCAACTTTATGGAGCTTACGGCTTATTGTTGTCCTATGTACAGATACTCCAGTCTCTGCTGTGGAACTCTGCAGCTCCTCCAGGGTTACCTTAGGTCTCTGTGCTGCCTCTCTGATTAATGCCCTCCTTGCCTGGTCCGTGAGTTTTGGTGTGCAGCCATCTCTTGGCAGGTTTGCTGTTGTACCATGTTTTTTCCATTTGGTTATGATGTAGCTGGTGGAGACTGGAATGTGATGGAGGCCTCCCTTGCTCCTCCCGCCTACACTCCTGAAGGTGGGAACAGAAAGTGTAAAGGCAAGGAGTGGCACGAGTGCCGAGTAGCTGGCTGGTGATGTCCCCTCCGAAGGTGGGTAGAGCTGGCAGCCAAGATCCTTGGAACAGGAAGCAGCTGGGCACCAGAGCATGGACAGGAGCAGAACCAGGAGAAGAGCAGTAGTCAGCAACAACCGGGCAGCAGGGCACTGAATCAGCATGCAAGAGGGAGTCCAGAGGGCAGGCCAAGGTCGGGTAACAGCCGGGCAATGCGGTACCAAGTCCAATAAACAGGTCCAAGTCAGGATACCGGGTAACAGGTGAAGGAGCAAGCAGAGAGGAAGTCCAAGACGAGCCGGGTCAAACACAAGCAGACAGGAACACAGGATCAGGACTTGATGGTTCAGGGAAAAGCTGAAGATCATCCAGCACTTGTTTGCAGTAACAGAGCAGTTTAAATAGGCCACTGGGTGCCAAGTGCTAATTGGTGTGTGCACGAGCGCGTGCACACTCGCTCGCGCACCAATGCGTGCATGCGCGCACACTCGTGCGCGATGAACTGGCATTGTGGGCATTCTGTTGGTCCTTTGCTCATGAATATTAGCATGGGTGCAATGTGTGCGAGAACAAGCAGGTATCTGTGCTGGCCTTTTGATGGTGGAAATCGGTTTACCTTACAGATTTGATGGTGCTCCTAGGGATCATCAAAGATTTGGATATTTTTTTATAACCTAACCTTGACTTGTACTTCTCAACAACATTGTCCCTTACTTGTTTGGAGAGTTCCTTGGTCTTCATGGAAGTGTTTGGTTAGTGGTGACTCTTGCTTAGGTGTTGCAGCCTCTGAGGCCTTTTAAAAAGGTGTGTATATGTAATGACAGATCATGTGACACTTAGATTGCACACAGGTGGACATCATTTCACTACATATGTGACTTCGGAAGTTAATTGGTTGCACCAGAGCTTTTTATGGGCTTCATAACAAAGGCGGTGAACACATACGCACATGCCAATTATCAGTTTTTTATTTCTCTAAAATAGTTTTATGTATATATTTTTCTAATTGTGCTTAGACTATTGTGTTCTGATCTATCACATATAATGCAGATTAAAAAAAAACATTGAACTAAAGGCTGTAATGTAACAAAATAGGTAAAAAGCCAAGAGGGTGAATACAGTATGTGTACCCTAAGCATGCCTAAATTCACTTACCCACTTGAAGATCAGGCTTTTTCTGGGACTTTTTGTTTGTAACAATCTTTTTTTTTTTGCTTGAAAATAGAATATGTTGTTGGGTTTTATAATACATTTTTTATGTCACACGGCATTTTTCAAACGCAATTTTGGGAAAAAATAAACTTTTTTAAATTTTAATGCAAAAAATACAATAATAACCCATATTTTTTGTAAAATAAAAAAGTTGATGTTACATCGAGTAAATATATACCAAACATATCACGCTTCAAAATTGCGCACGCCCATGCAACAGTGGCAAACAGCATACATTTTACTATTCACAGGCGACCCTTTAAAAACCTTTACAAGTTACCACGTTAGATTTACAGAGGAGGTCTAGTGCTAGAACTACTGCCCATGATCTGACATTCACAGGGATACTTCACATATGTGGACCAGTCACTGTTTGCCTGCGTGCGGGACCAACATGCACATTCACCAGCAGGGGGGATGGGGGCACTTAAAAATGTTTTAAATTATTTTTACACTGATGCTTTAAATTTTCTTTTTGATCACTTTTATTGCTGCCACAAGGAATGTAAACATCCTTTGTGACAGCAATAGGCTTGTGACAGATACTCTTTATGTAGGGATCTGGGGTCTATAAGACCCCAAATCCCTCCTTTGCCCTTGAAACTATTCAAAACACCAAGATCAGTGTTTTCGAATACTTTTGATTTTCAAAAAATGGTGCAGTTGGCATCCAGGTAAATCGGTAGTGATGCCATGTCATTGCTTCCAGTACAGTGCAGTCAGTGTAGAACATATATACAGTGCAGGCAGTGTAGTAATATATATATAAATATATATATATAATGTACAGTAACTCACAAGAGTGAGTACACCCCTCACATTTTTGTAAATATTTTATTATATCTTTTCATGTGACAACACTGAAGAAATTACACTTTGCTACAATGTAAAGTAGTGAGTGTACATCTTGTATAACAGTGTAAATTTGCTGTCCCCTCAAAATAGCTCAACACACAGCCATTAATGTCTGGCCCTGGTGAACTCCCCCATCGGAATGTATCATTTGGTGTGTGCAGGATGGCAACTAGTAGCCAGAAGTAAGGTATTGCCTGCACATGCCTTATGATAGGTATAAGTTGTAACCAAGCCCTAAGCTGCACAGCCTGTTAAAGTAAGATCTAAAAAATTGATGGCATCCTCATGACTATCAAAACTAAATTCCAAATTGAGATGTTTTTGTTTGCCAAGGATACAAAGGTAACACAGTTCATAAGGGAACTATCCCAAACAATTATCAGGTTGTCTATGTAGGGACCATCACTAACTATAGAACTGTGTTCGCATGTTCGCACAAATTTTTGCCTGTTCGCATTTTCTGATGCGAACCAAACCTTTATATGCAGTAAAGCATGCTTGTTATACTCACTGTGGAACCTAAGGAGTTAAAAAAAGGAAGTTTGATCCTGTCTTCACATGCTCAGTTTGGTGTGTATTGCTAGAGAGTTTTTTTTTTCTTGGGTGGGTGCATGTGATCAGCACTGGGCCAATCAACACTGTCCAGATAGAGGGTCAGGAGTCATGCAGCCTCATAGGACAGTCAGAGTAGAATGAAAACTCCTCCTACAAGCTTTAACTTTAACTGATTGATGTCATAACACTGCTATATACTGCTGATGAGAAAAGGTATTTAGCAGTTTATATTTACTAAAATATTTGCATTTCCATGTTCTGTGTACTGTGGGAGACCAGATATAGTGAATGCAGGGTCCTGGGTTTAGTAACACTTTAGGCTGGGTTCACACTTATAACCTTCTCTCTATGGAGCCAGGCACATCTCCACAATGGCTCCGAATTGCACAGGAGCCCTGTGCGTCTTTTGGTCCATCTCAGGTCTGAATTCAGTACAAAATTTGGGCTGAAAGGGGACCTCAAACAGTGAATGGGGACGCACCGGACTTCACAAACCACAGCCAGCTGGGTATATGTTATTTCTATGTCAAACCACCATTACTGTCCACAGACAGCTGCTGTTTATAAATAAACCAACTAAGGATCTACCATTTAGTGGCACTAACATTACCCAGTGCTGCTGCCACCAAATGACAGATCCCAGGCTGGTCTGGGAAGTCTGTCATTTTGCAGTGGTAGTGCTACCTCTGAAAAATTATAAATCCCCTGCCACTTACTATTTGTAAACAAACTAGCCAGGGACATTGGATGATGTAATTTACCAAAATGTGGCTAGCAACTGGCCAGGCAGCTTTCCTTCTATGGCAGGAGAGTGACTGGTCAATACTGTCAGGCAGCGGGTACTCACGGTGGCGTGGGGTGAGTTATTGTGATTGATGAAGATCTACATTTCTAGATGAGGTGATTGATGTTGGATTAACATTGGAGGACATTGGAAGTGAGAGTTTTTTAACTGCGTGTCAAACACAGTAATGCCGCGTACACACGGGCGGACTTTCTGACCGGACTGATCCGACGGACCGAATCTGGCAGACAATCCGACTGTGTGTGGGCTGCATCGGACTTCAGTCAGACCGTTTTGGTTGGAAATCCGACAGACTTAGATTTGAAACTTGCTTCAAATCTTTAAGTCGTAACTCCACCGGACTCAGTTCCTGACGGAAAGCCCGTTCGTCTGTATGCTGGTCCGACAGACCAGATACGACACAAGGGCAGGGTACTTCATCTACAACATGACCAGGTGACCACACCCCCTTAAAATGTCATAGTCCCAGCATGCCCAGGGACTGTGATGTCTTAAGGGTGCGGTATCACCGCCTATATAAGTCACAATGGAGTGCTCAGAGAGCATTACAGCCGGAGAGAGCGTTGTGTCAACATCGGAAGAAGGGAAGAGGGAAGAAGACAAGAAGGCAGAAGGCAGAAGTCCGGGCCACCGCTATCAAAAGAGCGGCAGAAGATAGCGAAGAAGCCGGCAGAAGAACCAGACCCTGGAAAGAAGAGGCTGGAGAGACCCCCGAAGTCGGAAGAAGACCCCCGGAGCTGTCTAATAAATTACTTTAAAAACCTGTCTAGTGTGTTTTTTTATTGACACTTTTTCCCTAGGTGAATGGGTAGGTGGCTCCCGGATTCCGATAAGCCCCCCGCCCACAGACCCCGACAACCAACGGCCAGGGTTGTCAGGAAGAGGCCCTTGTCCTCATCAACATGGGGACAAGTTGCTTTGGGGGGGCCGCAGGGGGCCCCTCTCCCCCAAAGCACCCCCCATGTTGAGGTCATGCAGCCTGGTACGGCTCAGGACGGGGACGCTCGCTCGTCCCCACCCCCTTTCCTGACCGGCCGGGCTGCGTGCTCAGATAGGGATCTGGTATGGATTTTGGGGGGACCCCACGCCGTTTTTTTCAGTGTAGGGGGTTCCCCTTAAAATCCATACCAGACCTAAGGGCCTAAAATAGGCGAGATTGACTTCCTTTCTAGTCCCGTCGTACCTGAGTCACGTTCAAAATGAACGGACTTGTCCATGTGTGGGCAAGTCCGTTCATTCAGAAAGTCCGCCGTAACTCCGTCGGGAAGGCCAGCGGACCTAGTCTGCCGGAAAGTCCGATCGCGTGCAGACAAGTGCGTCCATTCAGAAAGTCCGTCGGAAGTCGTCTGGAAGACCGACCTACATTCGTTTCCCAGAAAGTCCAGTTGTGTGTACGCTGCATAAGATTTACGGTGTTACACTTATGAGGCATTCACTTTCTGGAAAGTGCAGTTAGGAATAATATTGAGTAGTTTGGTTCCATGACAAAATATATTCCTGATTTAAGATTTTTGGGTTCTATTTGTGTGTAGTTTTCCGAATTTTAGATTACGGTTTATGTAAAATAATAAATGTGTCAGTTTTGAGAGAGTAAGACAGACATTACTGGTGTACTAAAGAGTCTATAAGGCATATTGGAGACTTGTAAGAGATAAAGACTGCCCATAGTTGGAGAGATACAGATAAGGGTAATTTAAACTCTAGTTTTTTAGTTAGGAAAGGTATCCAAGGGGTGGACCAACTTCAGGAGAAAACACTCAATTATAATAAAAATAAAAAAAAATCATAAAGAAGAATGGTATTAAGAAACTAACAAATTTGTTGAAATGTTGGTGTATTAACATGCTTTAAAGTGATATTAAAGTCTTGTTTTTAATTAAAAATAATAAACATGTTATACTTACCTGCTCTGTGCAGGGGTTTTGCACAGAGCAGCCCAGATCCTCCTCGTCTCGGGTCCCTCGCTGGTGCTCCTGGCCCCTCCTTCCTGTGGAGTGTCCCTACAGGAAGCAGCTTGCTATGAAGGCACCCGAGCCGAGCCACAGCTCCCTATGTCCATTCAGACATGGAGCCGCGGCTTGACCCCGCCCCCTCTCTCCTCTTTTGCTCACTGACTTTGATTGACAGCAGCGGGAGCCATACAGAAATCGGAAAAACATTCCTAATCTTCTGTATGTGTTCTTGTATTCTCTTCCACATTGGTCATTTAGTCCTGCCTACATATTGCAATGAACAGGGACATTGCAATATGTACACTACCCCTTCTGTTCTGCACGATATGAATTCTTTTATTAGGTATTCTTTATTTGTGGTACTAGAGATGCATTTATTGCATTTTTGACCATTTAAATTGATTGCTGTTTCTACAAGCATAACACCTTTTACAGGGAAAAAAACCTTTTCCCTGAAAGAACGTAAATGCATGTGTTTTTTTTGGGTGGATCTGGAACATTTTTTGCTATTAAATCTCTTAATGTGGGTGCCCTTCTATACATAAATTTATTTTTTTCCGGTAAAATAGTCCATAACTGTCTATCCACTTTGAGGAGTGACCAATATTTTTGAAAAATGTGTTCTATTTGTCTGTGTTGAATATTATAATTTAAAATCATAGGTACTCCTTGATACTGAATTTCCATTTCAAATTGTTTTTATTGAAAATTTTCACTCATACAAAAATGGACATGCAACATAGTCCAAGGTGTGGTTGAGTAAATGGGAGATCAACAAGTGTAAGATAACAATGAATAACACACTGATAGCCAGTTTTTATATCAGCTCCCTTTCCAGCCACCCCCTGCACCCATATGGGATCAGACTGTGCCAGGGCTAGCCGGGAAGTTCGGCCGTTACTTCCAAATAATTCAGAGTATTATTGTAAAAGTGAGCAGTCATTGTAACTAAAAACCTATGATATTATAACCCTGGGCTATGAATAACTAAAGCTGATTAAACATTAGAAACTGTATAAAAAAGGTGAGAATGAACCATTCATTCCGCACCTCATCAAGGCTATGTTTTAGGAAAATCTAAAAGACCAATAGCCAAAAATATGAGTTTTTTTTTTGCCTGCAGAGGCTTATGGGTGTACTGAGTATGAGGAGAGACAGGAGGTGAAAAGAATAAAGAGAAAAGAAAAACTGGAAATCAGGAGGGAAAGAAGACATTTAGGAGAGGTAAAGGGAAAAGGGAGCAAACTTCACGGAGAGCTAGAAGTAGGGTCTAGGTGTGACGCAGGCTGGACTTATGTTGGGAAGCCATGACCCTAGAGCTAAAGAGATACTCCGATATGTATCCCAGATATGTTTGAATTTCTCCAAAGTGTCTAGGATAGTGTTGGAGATTTTTTCTTGGGACATTATCCAGAAGATTTTTTTGTTTGGTTAGACGGTATGAAACTGAGGGGGATTTACAAGCATGTGCAATTGTCAGTTTGGCCCCTAGAAGTATGAAGTGAATTAGAGTCTGGGCTAATTTAGGAATCTTGGGAATCCGGCGGTTGAGGAGTGCGATAGTAGGGTCTTGGTTAACCGCAATCCCAATGGTCTTGCGGATAAATTGGAAAATTTTATTCCAGTAGCCCCTGATTCTAGGACATTCCCACAAGGTGTGGAGGAGTGTGCCTAAGTGACCACAGCCTCTGAAGCAGAGGGGGGAAGACTGAGGATAATATTTAGCGAGGTGGGTGGGAACCATGTAGCAGTGGGACATGACCTTGAGGTTGGCTTCTTTCAAGCAATTGTTGAAAATCCCTTTAAATGATCAGGCAAAGTTAGAGTGCCATATGTCTAAGTCCCAATCTATCTCACGGTCACATTCCCAGCTCAACATATAGGTCGTTTTCTCTGAAGGTTCAGCCAGGGCTTGAATATATCAGGGAGATATCCCCTCTCGTATCCATGGCTGTGGAGCACCATTGCTCATATGGAGTTACTGATAGAGGGCTCACATTTCTGTTCCATATCGAGTTCAGGAAATAGGATATTTGGTAATAGCGAACTTTTTCAGAGGGGGGCATTTCTAGTTTGGAGACACAGTAGCTTAATTTAAGGGGGCCATTTGAGTTGAAATAGTGCCCAATTTGATAAAGACTTTTGTCTAGCCACCACTGGAAGGCCTTGATATTCATCCCTGGGGGGAATTGGGGATTGTGAAAAACCTGAGCCAACGGGTGCCAAGCTGATGTTATATAATTTAATTTGTGTAGTGAGTCACATAAAGCTATCGAGTGGGACAATGTTGGGGATAGAATTGGGGGGCGGCTTCTTGGGGAACTCTAGAGCAAGTAATATAAGGTGTAATTTGGAATCACTTGTCTATCCCTATCCAGTCGGGTTTGGGCCCCTAGAGTATATGGTAGATATTTGGCTTAGTTGTGCCGCCTGGTAGTACCACCAGAGGTTAGGTAGTCCTAAGCCCCCTTTCATTCTAGGTCTAAAGAGGACTTTTTTGGAGAGGCGGTACCTAGTTTTGCCCCAGTTAAAATGAATGATTGCTGACTGAAACTCGTTGATATGTAGTTTGGTGACAATAATAGGGAGGGAGCAGAAAAGGTATAGCATTCTTGGTAAAAGGGTCATCTTAATCGCATTCACCCTTCCCAACCAAGACATCTTGTACAGTGACCATTGAGCAAGGTCTTCGGCTAATTTTTTAAGCATGGGTTGGTAATTATGTTTGTATAGGAGATTGATGTTGGTCGTAAGATGAATACCTAAATATGGAATGTATGTATTGTTCCAAGAAAAGGTAAAGTGGCTTTTTAATCTGTCTACCAGGATCAGGGGGTTGATACATTGAGGGCTATTAATTTAGTCATATTGACTTGCAGACCCGAGACTCGACCAAAATTGTTCAGTAGTTGGAGGATATTAGGGGTTGAAATAAGAGGGGATGTTACAAAAAGGAGGACATGCAAGGTCTGCAAATAGTGCACATTTATGGGTCGATTGACCACATTGGACTCAGTGGATGTCTGGATGACATCTGATCGCTATTGCCAGAGTTTCTATGGCAATTGCGAAAAGGAGAGGGGAGAGGGGGCATCCCTGCCTTGTTCCTTTTGTAATAGGGAAGAGTTCAGAGTAGTCTGACTTGTGCCTTGGGGTGTGAGTAGAGGGTCTCCAAGGTTTTGATGAAGTTAGGGCCGAAGCCCCATCTCTTCAGTGGAGTAAACAGGTATGGCCAGGTGGCAGTGTCAAATGCCTTTTTGAAGGTCTATGGGAGGAAGATAGCCCTCCTGAGGAGGTCCTCCATCCCATCCCGACTTCATGAGGAATATAATATCTACCGCTCATCTCATTTGGGCTGGACCCTGTCTCCCTGGAATAAAACTCACCTGGTCCTTATGGACATATGACCTTATGAAGGGTGCCAGTCTGTTTGATAACATTTTTGTCATTATTTTTAGGTCATTATTAATTAAAGAGATCGGTCTGTAATTGCTTACTTCGCTTGGGTCTTTGCCTGGTTTGGGGATCACAGAAATATATGCTAAATTAGCAGCAGAGTCTAAGGGAGAACCCTTGCTGAGGGAATTAAAGCACCGGACCAGATAAGGAGAGAGGACATGGACAAATGTCTTGTAGTAGTGTGTTGAAAAGCCACCAGGGCCTGGGGCCGAGCCTTTTTTGAGGTCTTTAATGACTTCTCGGACTTCGTTTTCCCAGATAGGGGAGTCTAGTATAGAGCGATGTGGATCTGAGAGTTTAGGTAGGGTAATGTCTTCTAAGAAGGTATTAAGCTTATGGGGTGTGTTTGGGCTGTTCTCGGTATGAAGGTTAGAGGATAACTATTGGAAAGTTTCTAGAATCCGCTTGGGGTTCTGATTTAGAGAGTTGGCCAAGGATTTAACTTTGGGAAAGTAGTAGATTCTATGTTTAGGGGAAAGTTTAGCCGCCAGATGCGGACCAATTTTTTTCAGCTTGGAGGTAGAACCAGCCACTCACCCATCTTAAATGTTTTTCTGCGCTGGAGGTGAGGGCCAAATTTAAGGCTATTCTAGCTGATTCCAGTTTAGCCAGAGTGTCTGGCGTGGGTTTGCATTTGTGTGTCATACTGAGACTTGAATTCCTTCTCTAGGTTTTCTACATCCGTCTGCCGTTCACGCTTCAAATGAGAGGCTAGTTGGATAAGCTTTTCCCTCATTACCACTTTATGTGCCCCCCATAGGGAGCTTGGGGAGATGCCAGCTGTATTATTAATATGGATACATTCCCAGAGTTCTTTTTCTAGCATGATATAGTGTACTGGGTTGGTCAAGATGGTTTCATTAAGGCGCCACTGGTGAGGTCCCGTGGGGGCTGGGGATCCTGCAATTTTAAGGGTAACTAATGAGTGGTCTGACCATGGTACTGCATGAATAGAGGCATGGGATACCGTGTGAATCTCTGAGGTGGGGATGAAGACGTGGTCTATTCTAGCATACATTCTATGTGGGGCTGAGAATTGTGTGTAATCTTTTGCTGAAGGGTTTAATCAGGCCTAGGGAATGTAAGAGTCGGGCAATGTGGAGGCTTTGTTTGGGGGGGTCTTTTTAGGTTGGGGATGCCTGTGCTGATTTGTCTAAGAGGTGGTCGAAGGTGATGTTGGAGTCGCCTCCCATTATTACCCTGCCTTCGAAATGAGGGGAGAGGGAGGTGAGCATAGAGGAGAAAAAGGGTGCTTGGCCTTGATTCAGGGCATAATAGGAAATAAAGGTGTACAAAACACCATCAATGTGGCCCTTGACTAGATTGTATCGACCCTCCCTATCCCTGATGGTTTGAGAGTGTGTAAATGAGGTCCATTTGGAAAGGAGGATAGCCACCCCTCTTTTCTTAGCTTCTGCATTAGCAAGATAAAAGGTGGGGTAATTGCGATGTAGGAAGGAGGGGGTGTAGCTTTTTGGGAAGTGGGTTTCTTGAAGTAGAATTATATCAATGCCCCTAGAATGGTAACTATGAAAGGCCTTGCGCCTCTTAACCTGGGAATTCAGGCCCTGAGTGTTATGGGAAGCAACCCTGAGAGTCACCTGCGGGGGGTGGAGTCAGCCATGGATACGAGGAGGGGGGTGCGAGTATATGTGCAGGGTACCTACCCTAACCACTGATGGGCGAGGTCCAAACTGAAGAGATCTGTGTGAGCCCAACGTCAAGGCTATCAAGATTACATAAGCTTTCCGTGAAGGTTCCTGTAAGGGATAAAAGAAGAATGCAGGTAAAGAAGAAGCAGACGTGAGGAGGAAAAAGGTTAGGCAGTAGAGGGGTGAGAGAGGCATGGGGTCCAAGATAACGGATATCTTGGACTACTTAAGTGCAGGACTGGGCAGCCAAGTCCTGCTCTGATACCCAATGTGATGTAGGGTTCGGTATAGTGGAAACCCTGGTACAGGTTGCTATCCTGGTGTCACTAGAGGAGAATTACACCTCTAAGTCACAACAGAGGGAGTGGTAAGCTGGGCCGCTCTAGCCGCTAGGCCTCCTGTGAATAAAAAGTGATAAGGGACCTGGGTATGAGGAAACTAGGAAATATAAACAAAACATAGGAAAAAAACAGTCATGAGTTCTGATCAAACATTTGGGTACCAACTTGGAGAATACTATACTGGGAAAGGGGAATTGGGGGGGCGGAGCAAATTACAAAGTGGGCAACCTCACCAAACCGTTTGATCTCGGTCACTGGCTTGTGGGGTACAGAGAGATAAACTTGGATAAATGGCTGCACCTCCAAATAAACAGAGTAGAGGTATAGGGATCCAGTGGGGGTGGAAACTCTAGTTCAGTAGATAGAGCAGAGAACCAGGTGGGTGTAGGAGAGTCAACTACACTGTCGGAGGGTATGACCATCCGAGTAAAGGGAGACAACCATCCCATATGGATCGAAACAGGCTTTTGTTTCATCTCGGAGGGATAGAGTCTCGGTGCCTCTTCATTTGCTGTTTGTTCCACAGCGGGGTCAGGGGGCTGCTTGGAGGAGGTCTCTTGGATGAATTTGGACGATGTGCTGTCTGCTGGGGTAACAATTCCTGGGAAATAAACCCGAGCTGAAGGAGCAAATGTTCACCCTCCTGGAAGCTTGTGAATCCATATGATTTGTCTTTGCACTGGAACTGTAGGCGAAAAGGAAAGGACCACTGGTATTTTACTGATTTCTGGGCTAATATTTCCAGGAGAGGTTTGAGGGATCTCCGCTTCTGAATTGGGGCTGGAGAAATATCTGCAAATATTTGAATTTTATTTCCTTGTATTGAGAGGTTGCAAAGGTTACGAGATTTTCTCATTATGTCCTCTTTCACTGCATAATAGTGGGGTTTAACCACGATGTCCCTCGGAAGCCGGTCCTGGCGAGGGGGTTGCAGTGCTTTGTGGGCTCTGTCTAGTTCAAGTCTGTGACTTAGGATATCCGGTATGATATATTTTATGAATAATTTAACAGTTCCCTGAATGTCCATAACTGATTCGGGAATACCTCTTATGCGAAAATTGTATCGCCTGCTTCTATTCTCCAAATCATCTAATTTAGAGAGTGCGATTTCCAGTTGGTCTTGCAGCATTTGAAGGCATGTTGTGTTCTGGTTAGTGCGTGCGGCCATATTATCCACTGCCTGTTCTATGACATCCATGCGGGCCCCAAGGCTCTGCAGGTTTGCCTTAATAGATGATGTGATCTGTATGGCATTTTGAGCTAGTCCTGCAGCCAGCATTTATGAAAAGCTATTCAATAGCTGGGCCATGTCAGGGAGATGGACTTGAGGCATGGGAGAGGCCTGCTGGGAGCCTGCGTGGCTGAGGGGAGTGCTCAATAGAGGAGTATGGAGGAGATCTGCCATTGTTCCGCTTAGGAGCAACTCGGTGGAGGCTGGGGAGACAATGTGGTTAAATGTGTTACTTAAAGGAGTTGCCATCGTGTTACAGATTGGCTGGTGTGCCGATGGTGGGTCCTCAATCGATTCCTGTGCCTCCACATGGAGTAGCCACGGCCGCCATTTTGAGGGATTCAGGGGTGAATAGGCCGAAATCGAGTTGACGACTGACCTCCTCTTTGGGGTGATCTCCCGACATGCGGGCAGATGCTCTGTCTTTTCCGGAGTTTGGGGAGGTCAGTCTTGGGAGAGGGGGGTCCAGCTTGTGTTTGCTGGCTTGGGGGCATTAGTGAAGCCGGAGCGGGTTGGAAGTGCGTCTTCCCGGAAGTCCCGCGCATGCGCACTCCACAATACTGAATTTCCTTTCTTTATTCTTAATTAAAACATTGCTTGTTAATCTGGATACTTCTTCAATCTCATCCTTTATGGATAAACTTCTTGCCCATCTTCTGTGCTTGTTCTAAAAAATCACTCTGACTATTACAATTCCTTCTTAAACGTATCATTTGTCCCTTGGGGATATTTATAAGCCACGGATCATAGTGGCAAATGTCCGCTGGTATGCAACTGTTTCTCTCTACCGGTTTGAAGAATGTTTTTGTGGTTATTGCATCTTCTTCTAATTGGATTTCCAGATCCAAAAAATGAATGGTCTTCTCATGATATTCATACGTTAAATAATATTTTTCTGATCATCATTTAATTTCTTAAAAAATTGAATCAAGCTCTCCTGGTCACCACTCCATATTAATATACAATCATCAAATAAATCTTTTGTACATTACCAGTTGTATGGGAGTGTCAGAATAAATGACTTTCTTCCCATTTTGACATAAAAATTTTAGCAGTACTCGGTGCATATTTCGCTCCCATACCAATCCCATTTAGTTGTCTATAGTAGTCGGAATTATACCAAAAATAATTATGCTGTAGACCAAATGCTAAGCATCTCAGAATAAATCTTTTTTGTTTTGATATCAAGTCACTAAATTTATCCATAGCCCATCTAAATGCTTGAATAGCCTCCTCATGATTTATAATTGTGTTTAACGAGGACACGTTAGCTGTAGCTATTAAATATTTCTGTTGTGGATTTATCTCAATCTTATTCAATATCTGGATTAGTTGTTTTGTATCGCTCAGATAAGAGCATGTTTGTGGTACCAAGGGTTGTAGAAACCTATCAACATATTCCCCTAATCTTGCATTAATAAATTGTATTCCGTTTATTATGGGTCTCCCCAGGGGATTTATTTGGTCCTTATGTAGTTTTGGAATTGTATAGACAAATACATATTGTAAAATTATATTGGAAGGTTATAAAGATTCTGCATCATCTGTCACGCTAACTAATCAGTTAAATGAGGTATTGGAACAAAAAGGACATTGAAATGAAACAAAAGGAAAAAAAGAAAGTACTTAAGAGATGTAAACGATTACAAATTGGATCAGGCCTGGCAATTAAACCTGAAAGAAGGTAATTTAGGCTCAACAACTGCAACCCCTGAAAGAGAAGTTTGGATTATGACCCCAATTAGAGATCAAAGATTTAGAACCCCTGAGCCCTCAAGACAGCAATACATGGAAGATTACAATGGATGCCCAAGACAATAACAGAGGGAAAATTACAATGGACCTAGAACCCCTAAACCCTGGTGGCAGACTAAAAACAACTCCAAACCATGGTCCAAATCACATAAAAGACCTTTTTGGAAAAATAATAGGAATAGAAATAAATCAGAAACCAAGTAATCCCACCAAATCAGTATGGTAATCAAGGCAACCATAATTATTATAATCAGGAGAGGAGAGAATCAAGAGAATATCCACAATGTCAACAGGGGGGTTATGCTTATTATGACCAATATCAATATGAATCCAGAAGTCCCATTCATACCCAAAACAGATATGAAGTATTAAGAGATTAAAAAAACACTCTTTTTTAGATCACCGCAGGCACGAGAGAACCCCTCCGTGGCAAGACAGAACAGGGAACTCAAGAAGTCCAAATCGAAGAGGGAGTGTCGAAGAGGATACAAGATCCAAAAGAAAAAGAGAATAGTAGGGGAAGGTATATATAACTTAAGTGGAGTAGAGTTGACCAAAACAGAAATATTGGCATTGGATAAAGCATTAAAGTATGCCCCGAAGCGCAATTTAAATAAATTTGAAACGTATGTGGATATCCAAAGATACACTAGGAAACTAAATATTCAGAAGTATATGCTCAACAAACTACCTGCCGCAAGTGTAAGAAGACAGGACACACCCAGTGGTATTACACATAGTCATTTAAGAACTAAAACACTATTTAATACACCAGTCCACAACAATGAGCATATAGAGGTTTTCAACAAAATGGTGTTACAAGATCTGGAAAAATTGAAAATTTAAAAAATGAAGGATCCTCAAGAATTTAGAAAAGAGATAAAAGTTTTAGAGGATAACAAAAATGTAGTTATAAGACCGGCGGACAAAGGGGGTGCTATTGTGGTACTCTCAAAAGAATACTACAATAATGAGCTTATGGGTCAATTGAATGATAGTAATACCTATATTAAAATTAAGGAGAAACCCTACAAGACAGTATAAAAGTGAACTACAGGAATTGATACAAAGAGGAAGCAAGAAGAATATCCTCATTAAGAAAGAGGAAAAATATTTATTACCCTGTAGAGTCCCGATCATCTATACGATTTCGAAACTACATATGGACCAAATAAATCCCCCGGGGAGACCAATAATAAACGGAATACAATCTATTAATGCAAGATTAGGGGAATATGTTGATAGGTTTCTACAACCCTTGGTACCACAAACATGCTCTTATCTGAGGGATACAAAACATCTAATCCAGATATTGAATAAGATCGAGATAAATCCACAACAGAAATATTTAATAGCTGCAGCCGTCATGTATTCGTTATACACGACTATAAATCATGAGGAGGCTATTCAAGCATCTAACATAAGAAGATTTGCGTTGCGCTTGATTATATATCATACGGGGAAATATCCAAAATCACTTGTGAAAAAAATATATATATCACTGCTCACATATAATGTGCATAATTGTGCAAAAAATATATATAAAAAAAGATTTGCGTAGTGCTTGATTATATATCATATGGGATAATATCCAAATTCTCTTGTGAAATTAAAAATAATTTACATCACTCACATGCAATATGCATACAGTATATATATATAAACCTGGGAACAGTTAAAATATGAAGTGCACACATGCACCTTGAATGGTGCTAAAATATAATTGTGCGTAAATTATATATCAAATGTAGTGACAAAACATAAAGTAAAACATGCAATGCTCTTATAACGTGCAACATGCAAATATCTATTGAAATATTAAACATAAACGCACACTGCGTTTATAGAGATGCAATCAACAATTCTCATATTAGTGTCCCAAAATAAAAAGTTCTTCCATATCCATAAGAATCAATAAGCGTCCAAATCCTCCAATGTGCTGAATTCCAGTGCCATAAACAACCGTGGTGTGCCTCAGTGCCCCCCCACAGTGGTTGCGCTCACCTTGGAGCGTGTGACACAGTGTTTAACTTGTGTCAAAACACGCTGTGTAGCCACCCCCTGGGCTATGTATGGTAAGCTAGATCGATCTCCACTCTGGGTCAGTTTGGCTCCATAGACATCATTCATGAAAACGAAGAGAGACTATATAGTGTAATCCAATTTAAAGTATTTATTCAAAAGACAACTTTCCCACAAAAGGGGTACTCACATTTCCTTGGTGCTATTGTGCACCAAACAATCGAAAGCTCTAAAGGGTATATTGAATGGTCTGCCGCGGGGTATGCGCTTCTCCCGGCTCAGCTGTTTGCTGCTCAGCTGTTCGCTGCTCACTCCGTCCTGGCCCCTCCCCTATGCGTGTTCGACACAGGGAGTCACGTGTCTTCATCAGGGGGATATGATTGGACGGGCACTCTATCGCTTAAATACTCTCCCGGCGGCCATTATTCCTGAGATCCCAGACTAGTTAATCAACGGGCTACAATTCTATATCTCATGCGTAACGTTAGAATCAGCTCATAACGAAAGACGCTGTGTTTAACAGACTGCAAAACACTAATAGACCCATTAAAGGTTGTAACCTTATTAATCCAGGACAGAGCTCGGGACAAAGCAGCATACCGCACCGCATCCCAATATTAAACATAGTCATACAAACAATATAGAGTTCAAATGTTCCTACATTAGAGGTACATACAATAGATTATCACCCATGGAAACGTTATTGCAATAAAAAACAGACATAATTGCAATATTAACCCATTAAAAATCATATTTTAATGCTTATCAATGTGGTATTTAAAAAAACTGTATTTATTATTAAAAAAATTATTTAAAAAATTATTTATTAAAAAAAAATATATATAAATATATATATATATATATATTTTGACATAATTTTTAATCTTAATATATTTTTTACTTTTTGTTTTTTACTATATGGTCACTATTAATGGGGGAGCTTTATCTAACGATGACCATTGATTGAAGATTCTTACCCCTAATATAGGTTTATATATATATTTTTTTAATAAATAATTTTTTTAATAATTTGTTTATGCCACTGGAATTCAGCACATTGGAGGATTTGGACGTTTATTGATTCTTATGGATATGGAAGCACTTTTTATTTTGGGACACTAATATGAGAATTGTTGATTGCATCTCTATAAACGCAGTGTGCGTTTATGTTTAATATTTCAATAGATATTTGCATGTTGCACGTTATAAGAGCATTGCATGTTTTACTTTATGTTTTGTCACTACATTTGATATATAATTTACGCACAATTATATTTTAGCACCATTCAAGGTGCATGTGTGCACTTCATATTTTAACTGTTCCCAGGTTTATATATATACTGTATGCATATTGCATGTGAGTGATGTAAATTATTTTTAATTTCACAAGAGAATTTGGATATTATCCCATATGATATATAATCAAGCACTATGCAAATCTTTTTATATATATATTTTTTGCACAATTATGCACATTATATGTGAGCAGTGATATATATATTTTTTTCACAAGTGATTTTGGATATTTCCCCGTATGATATATAATCAAGCGCAAAGCAAATCTTCTTATGTTATATTCTTTGCACGGTTATGAGTACGTGAACTGTGTCTGCTGCTAGATATTTATCTTTGATATATTCTCGGTATATAACAACTCGTTACTGCTTGTATATTGAGCATAGGATTATTGTGGCTCCCAAGACTTCTATCTTTTATTCAAGCATCTAGATGGGCTATGGATACATTTAGTAACTTGATACTTGATATCAAAACATAAAAGATTTATTCTGAGATGCTTAGCATTTGGTCTACAGCATAATTATTTTGGTATAATTCTGACTACTATAGACAACTAAATGGGATTGGTATGGAGGTGAAATTTGCACCGAGTGTTGCTAACATTTTTATGTCAAAATGGGAAGAAGTCATTTATTCTGACACTCCCACACAACTGGTAATGTACAAAAGATTTATTGATGATTGTATATTAATATGGAATGATGACCAGGAGAGCTTTTTTTTAGAAATTAAATGATAATCAGAAAAATATTATTTTACTGTATGAATATCATGAGAAGACCATTTATTTTTTGGATCTGGAAATCCAGTTAGAAGAAGATGCAATAACCACAAAAACATTCTTCAAACCTGTAGAGAGAAACAGTTACATACAAGTGTACAGTTGCCACCATGATCCGTGGCTTATAAATATCCCCAAGGGACAAATGATATGTTTAATAAGAAATTGTAGTAGTCAGAGTCATTTTTTTATAACAAGCACAGAAGATAGGCAAGAAGTTTATCCATAAAGGATATAATGAAGAATTCATAAAGGATAAGATTGAAGAAGTATCCAAATTGCCAATGGATGTTTTAATTAAGGATAAAGAAAGAAAGGAAATTCAGTATGAAGGAGTACCTATGATTTTAAATTATAATATTCAACACAGACAAATAGAGCAAATTTTTTAAAAATATTGGTCACTCCTCAGAGCGGATAGAAAGTTACGGACTATTTTACCGTAAAAAAACAAAATTTGTGTATAAAAAAAACGGCACCCACATTAAGAGATTTAATAGCAAAAAATGTTCCAGGTCCACCAAAAAAAAACAAAAAACCAACATGTATTTATGTTCTTTTAGGGAAAAGGTTTTTTTACCCTGTAAAAGGTGTTATGCTTGTAGAAACACCAATTTACATTTTCAAAAATGTAATAAATTCATCTCTAGCACCACAAATAAAGAATACCTAATAAAAGTATTCATATAGTGCAGAACAGAAGGGGTAGGGTACATATTGCAATGTCCCTGTTCATTGCAATATGTAGGAAGAACTAAACAACCAATGTGGAAGAGAATACAAGAACACATACAGAATATTAGGAATGGTTTTCTGAAACGCAGTGTCTCCAGACATTTTGCACAGTGCCACTAGGGATGAGCTTCGAGTTCGAGTCGAACCCATGTTCAACGCGAACATCGCATGTTCAACCATTATGGGCCGTTCGCGCCAAATTAGAGTGGCGCGTCATGGCCCATAATTCACTGCGGCATCACAGTGCATTGCTGGTTGAGGATTGGCCAAGCATGCACTATGACCCACATGCTTAGCCAATCACAGCGCCGTCTGTACAGAGAGCCCTAATTGGCCAAAGCCAGGGTGGCTTTAGCCAATTATGGCTCAGGGGGTTTAGTACACGCCCCACACTATATAAGGCCGCCTGCGTGGCGGCCTTGTGTAGTGTGCTGTGGCGGCAGCGGAGAGATAGACAAAGAGAAAGTGTCATTTGATTCAAGTTAGATAGAGTAGGCAGGCAGGTCAGTTAGCTGCACTTACAGTGTATTGTGTATATATATGTATCCTAGGTGTATATATTACTGTATTCAGTTTAGCTAGATCCGTTCCTGTTATTCTCTTCCTACTCACAGGCAGGCAGGTGTTTTTACAGTACTTACAGCTACCTTAAGAAAATTGCTGGTGTTCTTCTGATCCTATTAGTCCTATTAGCTGCAGTATTTACAGTTAGTGTAGTGCGTCCTCTGCACAGTGTACACATAAGGCTACAGGAAGAAAATTGATGGTGTTCTTCTGATCCTATTAGTACCGCAGGCAGCTGCAGTATTTACAGTTAGTATAGTGCGTCCTCTGCACAGTGTGCACCTAAAGCTATCTGAAGACAATTGCTGTTGTTCTGATCCTATTAATACCACAGGCAGGTAGCTGAAGTATTTACAGTTAGTGTAGTGCGTCCTCTGCACAGTGTGCACCTAAAGCTACCTGAGGAAAATTGGCGGTGTTCTTCTGATCCTATTAGTACCGCAGGCAGCTGCAGTATTTACAGTTAATGTAGTGCGTCCTCTGCACAGTGTGCACCTAAAGCTACCTGAAGACAATTGCTGTTGTTCTGATCCTATTAATACCACAGGCAGGCAGCTGAAGTATTTACAGTTAGTGTAGTGCGTTCTGTGCAGTGTGCACATAAAGCTACCTGAAGAAAATTGGTGGTGTTCTTCTGATCCTATTAGTACCACAGGCAGGCAGCTGCAGTATTTACAGTTAGTGTACTGCATACTCTGCACAGTGTACACCTAGAGCTACCTGAAGACAATTGCTGTTGTTCTGATCTTATTAATACCACAGGCAGGCAGCTACAGTATTTACAGTTAGTGTACTGTGTCCTCTGCACAGTGTGCACCTAAAGCTACCTGAAGACAATTGCTGGTGTTCTCATACTAATAATACTACAGGCAGGCAGTTGATTCTGCAAGCTGCAGTATCACTATATATATATATATATATATATATATATATATATATATATATATATATATATATATATATATATATATATATATATATATATATATATATATATATATACATATACATCCCAGCTTTGTGCAGCTACATCTCACTGCAGGCCATTAGTATGTCTGGAAGGCCAACAAGGAGAGGCAGACATGCGGGAGGAAGAAATCACCACTCTAAGGAGGTCAATCAGAAACCTCTCCTCCAGACTGGGAGCTTCAGGTGCCGGCAATGCTTGTAACGATAAACATGAGAAAAGTCCTGGACAGCCGCACTCAAATAGAAAATCGCCTTTATTCAGTAAAAAAAAATAAAAGTACATATATGCCACAGGAATAAGAGGGAAGCGGATGTGTTTCACACTGCAGACAGTGCTTAATCATAGCGGAACTACACAAAATGAATCTAATATATATATATATATATATATATATATATATATATATATATATATATATACACACATATATATAGATAGATAGATAGATAGATAGATAGATAGATAGATAGATAGATAGATAGATAGATAGATAGATAGATAGATAGATAGATAGATAATATATATATATATAATATATATAAATATATATAGTGATGTCTATTAGTCATATGTTTAAGAGATTGGTTAATTGTATGCAATTAACAACCCAAGGTATGTTGTGACCAAAAACAAAGACCCAAATCTGTGTAGTGCAAAGGGTGCCAGAAAAAAAAAAATGCATGTGTATGAGAAATGTATAAAAATATATGTGAAACATATATGTGAGAAAAAACATAATTTAAAAAATGTGTAAAATTTTTTTGTTTTATATGTATAGAAATTGATAAATAAATTAATGTGTGAAAAAGTGTGTAAAAAAATATATATTGATGAAAAATTACATATACTGAAAAATATATTAAAATATGTGAAGAAGTAAATATATGTGAAGTTATAATTTTATAAAACTATGAAAGTAGTAAAAAATTATTAAATATATCAAGTGTGTGTGTATATGTATATGTGTATATGGAATAAAAACATTGTAAAGGACTGTCAACCCAAAATGAAAAAAAATATATAGAAATTGTGCCAAAAAACATGGAATAAAGTAAATAGATAAATAATCAAATCAAGAAGACAAGACACATAATTGAATGTAAACATATGTGTCAAACAGAATCATATCATATTTTGGATAAAAAATGAAATATGAGCATCATGACAATGAGAAATTGGGAGGGAAAAGTATAAAGTATGTATAGGATACATGAATTTGTGGAATGTGCGGTTCCTCAGTGGCAGGTTCCCAAATGCCACTTTTTCTCACGGAAGGTGATTCCGGCTCTCTACCGGCATGTGGAAGGCAATGTCTTGGGCAGTCAGCGATAAGGTGCATACTACCGCTGACTCATGGTCCAGCAGGCATGGACAGGGATGTTACCTATCTTTCACCACGCACTGGGTGACTCTTCTGGCAGCTGGGAAGGCTGCAGGACAGGGTGCAGTAGTGTTGGAGGTTGTTCCGCCACCAGGCCTCCAAAATTCTACTAGTGGTGATTCTGCCACACCTCTCTCCTCCACCCCCTCCTCTTCTTCTTCCCCATGGCCTCTTCCTGTGCTGATTTGTCCTCGGAACCAGCGGTACTCCGTAGGTGTTCAAGGGGCTACGCAAGCACGCAGGCAAAAAGATGCCATGCGGTGCTTGAGCTGGTGTGCTTGGGAGACAGGAGCCACACTGGGGCAGAGATTCTGTCAGATCTGCAGGGGCAGGTTTAGAGGTGGTTGACGCCACGCCAGCTTAAGGCAGGTATGGTGGTTTGCGACAATGGCACCAAACTCCTCTCCACCCTCCGACAGGGACAACTGACCCATGTGCCCTGTTTGGCTCACATCCTTAACTTGGTGGTGCAGTGGTTCTTGGGCAGGTACCCGGGCTTACAGGATGTCCTGAGGCAGGCCAGGAAAGTCTGTGTGCATTTCCGCAGATCATATAATGCCAAACAAAAAAGTAAAGTTGCGCTACTAAAAATAACAAAAAAACTAAATTATAGCAGCCAGCATCAACGGTGTAGCGAACTGTGCAATGAAATACAAATACATTTATAAATGCAGCGCTAATAAGTGATATATAAAACAAAGTGACAGCATATCACCCAAACGTAGTGTAAAACTAGTAATGGCTTAATAATAAAACACAAGCAGGTGTGTACCAAAAATAACCTGTTGAATATATGTGGAAAGTCAGTCTACAATAGTTGTAAAAAAGGTAGTGTCCATAGTGAAAAAATGTTCCTCAATAAATGGAGAAAAATTCCATGGGAGAAAGAGATGTGTGTAAATAATGCCTTTTCAACCAATGGGTGCAGCAAAACAATTTTCTTCATGCGGTCTAGGCCAACATACAGCTGTAATAGTAGAAGAAATGGGTACGCTTACCAGAAAAGGTGGACACACTCACCATACGGCGGTGTGTCAATCAGGCATTTGGATCAATCAATCATATGGTGATTGTATATTTCTTTTTTTCCTGGCGTTTTTTAATAAACCTTTTCCCATTGGATTCATGCACTATGTGGAGGCTTTTTCTTCTCTCCTCTATGATCTGATATGTTGCACTTAGGGATGAGCTTCGCGTTCGAGTCAAACCCATGTTCGACTCTAACATCGGCTGTTCGATCGTTCACCGAATTGCGGACGTTATGGGCCGTTCGCGCCAAATTCGTGTGGCGCGTCACGGCCCATAATCAACTGCGGCATCGCAGTGCATTGCTGGCTGATGATTGGCCAAGCATGCACTATGACCCTCATGCTTGGCCAATCACAGCGCCGTCGGTAGAGAGAGCTGTAATTGGCCAAAGCCAGGGTGGCTTTGGCCAATTATGGCTCAGCGGGTTAAGAACACGCCCCACGAGGCGCATGCGCAGAGCCCAGCGAGATGGGCACTTAATCTCGGAGCTCCGTCCCGCTCCGTTCGTCTGACGCTCCCTGCACTGAGCGGCATCACCTGGGAGACACCACAGTGCTGCCAGCACACAGGGGTAACGTGCGGATAAACCCCTATGCCGGGGGGAACATCTAAACTGAGCTTAAAGGCACATTCTGTAGCCCCCTCAGAGGCGCCGGCAACATCTAAGATGGCGGCGGAACGGCCGCCTCATGAGGCAGCTGACATAGATGCTGGGACATCTCTCCCCTCTCCATGGCAGGACACTCTGCAGGAAGAGGTTTGTGGCAGAGCTCCTATGCTCACATTAACAGAGATCCCATCATCTCCAGCGACTACAGTGTCTCTCATAAATCAGACACTAGATGAGATGCTGCTGTCCCCCTCTGCTGCAGCCTCCCCCGGGCACAATATGGCTTACCAGGACAGGGAACCTCACAGCACCATGACATTTCCCTCATGTTTAACAGATTCGCAGAACTGCTGGACAGGGGATTAGCACAGACTGCAGCCAGGATTACTAATGATATTAAAACAGATCTTCAGCTACTAGGTTCACGAATTGAAACCATTGAAAACAGAGTGGATTCCATGATAGACAGGGTTAACCAGAATACTGATCGTATCCAAGATTTAAATGACCAACTAGAACACGCTATGGCCAATATTGATGACCTTGAAAATAGGTCCACAAGGCTCAATTTCAGAATCAGAGGACTGCCTGAGACCGTTACGGATATTACGGAAGCAGTGCATTCCCTTATTAAAAGTCTCATTCCTGATGTCAGAGCCCATAAAATGGAGCTTGATCGGGCTCACAGAGCTCTAGGACCTCCCCGGCCAGATGGTCTGCCCCGTGATGTTGTGGTCAAACCACATTATTATAACATTAAAGAAGAAATGATGCGGAAAACTCGCTCTACCCCGCAAATTTAAATAATGGGCCATCCGGTCCAAATCTATGCGGATATTTCTCCATACAGGATCCAGAAATGGCGAGCACTCGAGCCCCTCCTAGCAGTACTGACGCAGAAAAACATCAAGTACTGGTGGCTGTTTCCCTTTAGTCTGAAATTTGAGTTCAATAGCAAACCCTTCAGATTTTCCTATTTCCAGGAAGGAGAACATCTTTTGCAAAAATTGGGCCTCATATCCACCAATCCGCCCTCGCCAATGCAGACTTCATCCACGAATCTGCGACCACCAACGTCCAGCCCACTCACATCTGTTTGGCAGAAGCCTGAAACCAAAAAGGCCAAGGAATGCTTACCCCCTGATATGATGAGCAGCCACACCTCTGTTTTCAATTACTTGTCCCAGGGCCTAGGTCCACCTGGCCCTTTGGGCATTACTGCCCACCTGGACTCACAAGTCAATTGATCCCCTGGAGCATCTATCCCTACCTCACCATCGGACCCTGTTAGTCCACCGCATTCCTCCACTCTGCATACAAAATGTTGGACTGTATCCTTGCCCTATCTGGGTTTCCCTCTACCTCAGCATCTGACACTATCAAGGTCCCTCTGTGCTTCCTGGACCTATTCCTTGGACCACTCACCGGGGATCTATTTTCACCCCTCTATCCTCTCTAACGCCAGATGGCCCCTATTGCTCCCTTTACTACAGCATCACACACTATCAAGGCTCTTCTGGACTTTCTGGACCTATTCCATGGGCCACCCACTGGAAACCTACTTTCACCCTTCCCTCCTTTCTACCTCCAGAAGGCTCTTAATATTCTTTGTGGCGTGTGATGTTATACAGCTGACTTTTGTGGCCCCTTTACTCTCAGGACGAGAACTGACTTTCTTCTGGCCCATGGACTGCCTCCTTCCTCACTTTTGGGAAGCCTCCACGTTACCTTTTACCACCTTTCCCTGGGAACATGGAGTTCCTTTCCCTATCCGGCAGATCCCATCCTCCTGCTCCACTTCTCCTGAAACCTCCAGCTGTGGTTTAGTCCACATTAGCTAGATCTTAATTGATGGTTTATATGTAATAGTTTATTTTTTTTGGGTGATGCACTCTGTTTAACATTAGTTCATTGTTATGTATATGGGAGTACCGCGAACGGAGCGGTAACGTTGCACCTCCTCCTGTACTTGGAGCTGTAGATTTTTTGCCCTCCTGGTCAGGCCTTCCCCCCACTGGATGGGGGATACTGCTTTTTTCCCCCAGGGATGGGTGGTATTTTTCCACACCCACTCTGGTGGCCTATTCTTTATTCTTCTCTTACCTCTCTTTTCTGTCTCTCTTTGCTGGTACTAATCATATCCTTCTTCTAGTGACGTATGTGAACTCGCGCCTGCACGGGATCCTGGAGACTGCTCCCCTTGCCGACGCCGTCCCTCCGGACTCTGGTCATCTCACCGGGCGAAAGGTGAGTGATTGGAGATCATTGGCAATGGCCTCTACGCTGCTCTATGGCTGACCACGTCACACCCAGACCCTCCCTGCGCATAGCGTCTCATAATGTTCAGAGAATTAACTCGCCCATTAAACGTCGGAAGCGTGGATATAGGGACGCGATGGAGGCTCAGGACCTGGCGTTTTAGCTACAATTCATGCGGTTGACCTAGCACCGCTAGGTAAGGGGCCACTGCTTACATTAGTGTTTTATGCATGAAGAGGACACTGAGTGAATTGCATCCCAGACACCCTACTGTTGTTTTGTTGAATACACCAGAACTTGCTTTTGCACCTTCAATGACTTTTACACTGGCACTTTAAGTTTGCTGCACTTACTGGCATGTCATTGGTCATTTGTTTCGCAGGCCAGCACAATATATTTTACATCACTATTATTGGGACATTTATTTATATTATTTATCATCCATATTGCGTTGGATTGATGTGTTTTATTTGCGATATCTAGATCACCTTTAAGCACTGGCACTTTGTACGTTTTGCACCATTTATAAGGATATGGTTTTGATGGTTATTTCTGATTTATTCTATGTATTTTTATTTAGAATTATTCACATGAAGTAGTGTTTATGTCCCTTTGTGCACCTACACATGACTATCTAGATTTATATGTTTTAGTGTCAACACTCATTTATGCGATTTTACATGCGATTTTATTTTTTTTTTATTTTTTTTTTGTCATTTAGTATATACCAACTGAAAAGGATTTTTATGCACTTTTTTTCACATACACAGGATTCTGATCATTAAGACTTGAATGTTTTTAGTGTCAACACTTATTTATGCGATTTATGTTATTATGCGATTTTATGTCATTTTATTAATTGACCACAGACAGAGATTTACAGCTTTCTTCTGGTTAGCGCAGCACCTCCCCCCCCCTATACCTCATTGATGAACAGCTCTACTCATTTATCTCATATTATGCTCCAAATAGGGGACAATCAAAATTTTTCAAGACCCTCTTTCACACCCTGAACCCACTTACCGAGGGCCTGGTCATGTACAGAGGGGACTCTAATATTGCTTTTGATGCAGGGCTAGATAAGTCCTGCCCCCCAGGCAGGGACCGTGTCCATCCCACCAGGCAGAGCCTCAATGTAGCCAGACAAATTTTTCACCAGGGGTTGGTGGATGTGTGGAGAGAGATGAATCCACATGCACGGGACTATACACACTTCTCTAGCCCTCAAAATACCTATGCTAGAATAGACCACTTCTTTCTACTATCGACCCATATCCCACTGGTGACTAAGTCTGTTATAAAAGACTCTGCCTGTTCGGACCACTCCTTGCTCCTCCTTACATTGAACAGACCATCGGGACACCGACAGGGGTTTTGCTGGAGACTTAATACCTCGATTCTTAGCAACCCCACACATGTACTTGAAATTGACAAAGGCCTACAGGAATACTTCTTGCTTAATGATATCCAAAATGTTTCCCCCATAACACTGTGGGCAGCGCATAAGGCCTTTATTCGGGGTAAGATCATCCAAATAGCCTTTAGGCTCCGTAAAGCTTGAAAGGCTGATATTGAAAGGCTGGAGAAGGAGTTTTCACTATTAAGTAAACTACACAAACGTTACCCATCCCCAGGTTCCGCTGGAAAACTTGATACATCACGTACAGCTCTAAACCTTGCCCTCACTGCCCTAGCTGAAAAAAGTCTACGCTGGCAAGGAGGCCGGTTTTATCACCAGAAAGACAAAACAGGCACTCTACTGGCAAAGAGGGTGACCCCTAAAATTCAACACCATACCTTACCCAAAATTTCGCGATGGCACCCTTTTGCAAAACCCTCAAAAAATCTTTTAAGTTTTATAGAACTTTTATAGCTCCTTGTATAATAGTGAAGAGTTGGTTTCCTCCCCTAATTTACGGGACACATTTCTTACTTGACTAAATATTCCCAAGATCACAGACCAACATAGGGATGATTTAGATTCACCAATATCAGCTGAGGAGGTGTCCCAAGTAATTAAAAACCTTCGAAACGACTCAGCCCCCGGCCCAGATGGCTTCTCAATTCCATACTACAAACATTTTTCCGCCACCTTATCCCCCTATCAGACACGCTTCTATAACCAACTACGAGTGGGAAATAAGCTTGATAAGGACTTGAATTCCGCTTCCATTACAGTCATCCCTAAACCTGGCAAGGACCCTAGTTGCCCCTCTAACTACCGCCCCGTTTCATTAATTAACAATGACCTTAAAATCCTGACGAAAATTTTAGTGGATAGAATCTCCAACTTTATAAGCCTTTATATACATAAGGACCAGGTAGGCTTTATGCCTGGGAGACAGGGCCCAGATCAGATCAGGAGGGCAATCGATGTGATCTCTCTTCTAAGGTCAGGATGGGATGGGGGCGCCCCGCAAACAGGGTTCCTGTTATCCTTAGATCTTATGAAAGCTTTCAACTCCGTATCCTGGTCTTATCTGGATCCAATCCTGCAAAGATGGGGCTTTGGACATTCCTTTTTGAACATAATAGGAGCCCTCTACTCCAACCCAGAGGCAAAAATTTAATTACAGGGATATTACTCGGAATCCTTCTCAATCCGAAAAGGTACAAGGCAGGGGTGTCCCTTGTCTCCACTGATTTTTGCCATTGTCATCGAGACTCTAGCCATTGCTATTAGGGATAACCCTGACATCCATGGAGTGCGGTGTGGGCTCAATACTCACAAGTGTGCCCTTTTTGCGGACGATGTGCTACTCTTTATCACCTCGCCATTAACTTCCCTACCAAATATCTGCATGGTGCTCGGTGACTTTGGCAAAATCTCTGATCTTAAGGTGAACTACACAAAATCCCTAGCGCTAAATATAAACCTACCCGCCAGTATGGTCGCACAACTCAAAGATAATTTACAATTTCAGTGGACCGAGAAAGAACTCCCCTACCTAGGAATTAACTTGACGGATTCAGTCGACCGCCTGTACGCCGCTAACTTCTCCCCAATGCTTCGTAAACTGGGAGATGACCTCACATGTTGGGATCACTTGGGACTATCATGGCTCGGCAGGGTCAACTCAGTTAAAATGACCCTATTACCACGCATTCTATAATTGTTCAGGTCACTACCCATCCCTATCCCTAGGGATCAACTCAGGCAATTTCAATCCAAGATAATCCGCTTTGTGTGGGGCACTAAGGGGCATAGGGTCGCCAAGAAGACCCTTTTTCAAACCAGGGTTCAGGGAGGAATTGGATTGCCGAACCTTGTTTGGTACCATCAAGCTGCTCAGTTATCTCAACTCTCTGTCATCTACTCTAAAATAGCACACCCAGACTGGGTACATATGGAGCGGCAGGCAATTCCCCAATACACCCTTGATTTTTTCCTCTGGTGCCCTTCCAAAGCTAGACCTGCCATCATGGCTCCTACACTGTCCCACTCATTGGCCCTATGGGATTCCCTCAAACAGAACCCGCTTCTAATTTCTCATTGGCACCCACTCTCACACATTTTTAGAAACCCCCTTTTTCCCCCAGGTATGGACATCAGGGCATTTCAGTGGTAGCTGGACAAGAGGCTCTATAGGATAGGACACTTTGTCAGTGCTGTGGGGCCCCTGACCTACGCCCACTGTTCTAGCAGGCTTGACATGCCCAGGACAGAAAGATTCAGATTCCAATAAATCTCTCACTTTCTCCACTCTCTAGGGTCCTCTACACCCACCCCTCTGACGGTTACAGCATATGAAATGTGGTGTGGTCAGGCAATGGAGCAGCGGGGAGGGATAACAGTGATATACCGATCGCTTGCCACGGCGGAATCTAAATCTCTTTATATGGGGGAGTGGGAGAAAGACCTGGGACAAAGCTTGAGTCTAGGGGAGTGGCACAAAGCTTCCGCCTCAGCCTCTAAGGGCTTAATGAATACGACACTTATCGAGGCTAACCTAAAAGTCTTGATGCGGTGGTACCTTGTCCCACTAAGAATCGCTAAAATCTATCCGAATGCATCTCCCCTGTACTTCCGAAATTGCGGTCACATTGGGTCAATGCTACACACCTGGCGGGACTGCCCCAAGATCAGAGGACTCTGGAATAGAGTATTCCACGTCATTAGGAAACTTACGGAGAGACCCATCCCTCAGACTCCTCAATTAGCTCTCCTTAACTTCCCTTGCCCGGGGACACCGAAATTGGCCCAACGCCTCATTATGTTTATCCTTCTCGGAACCAAATTAACGATCGCCTGAGCCTGGAAACGCCCTTCAGTTTCTTTTACCTTGGTTAAAAGGAAAATTTCATGGATAATGACTCAGGAAAAGACAACAAGCATCCTATTGGATACTGTTGCCAAACATGATGCTGTTTGGGAGCCCTGGACTAGATTCATATCCTTGCCACCTGCTACTTCTCCCTCTCCTGGATCAGTGTAGGGGAGCGGGCTTCACACCGTCACTGAAGATTATACTATTACCTCTTCTTGTCATTTCTTCTTTTATCTCTTTCTCCTTCTTTTCTTCTCCTTATTTCCTCACCTTTTTAGGTCTTTCTTATGGCCGATTGTTTTTTGTTTAGTTGCCTTACACGGCCGAAACACAGGATTCTTTTTAGGAACACGACTGCGCCCCCTGTCTGTCGTGGGTCAGAGAGACACCATGACAGGATGTCCTCTGAGACCATGGTTTGATCGGTGCCCTGACTTTAAAATTATCACCTTCTGGCCAATGGGCACCTACATAAACGACCCCCTCTGGTGCGCGACAGGCAGCGGGGGCGCATTGGCTTTGCCATCACACGGAATGTACCTGTGTCCTTTTAATGTGGACACAGTCTTCGTCACACCTGTGGTTTACATTACAATTAATACAATTTATTTTCAGCTGGTTGGGTCTCCTGATCTGACTCTAGGACGACCACCCCACATACACTTTGCAATCAACACTGGTCTATTTTGAAACTGCCTTTTATTAAAATATGTATCACTCCTATCTCCTAATCTACCATCTTTAGGGGGGGCTGACCCCCTCTCCCGACACAGCTAGATCCCTTGAGGGGTGCTGGGGGGGTTGTCTTGTCCTCCTCCCTTTTATGAGGTTGAGATAGACACTCTTCTAGGAACATGTGGGATTTTAATATACTGTATAGTACTTGGCAGCTGTTATTTTTTATTAATATTCTTTTCTGTCTCCACATGTTTTTCTGTACCTATGTTGAAATGCTGTCTTTGAAACATTTAATAAAAATCTATTGAAAGAAGAACACGCCCCACACTATATAAGGCCGCCTGCACGGCGGCCCTGTGTGGTGTGTTCCGGCGTGCTGAGAGATAGAGAGAGAAAGAGAGACAGTGTCATTTCATTTGAGTTAGCTAGATTAGGCAGGACAGTCAGTGAGTTAGCTGCACTTACAGTGTATTGTGTATATATATGCATCCCAGGTGTTGCACACATACATATATATATATATATATATATATATATATATATATATGCACACTGTATTCAGTTTAGCTAGATCCGTTCCTGTTATCTTCCTACTGACAGGCAGTCTTGTCTTGTTACAGTATTTACAGCTACCTAAAGAAAATTGCTGGTGTTCTTTTGATCCTATTAATACCACAGTCAGGCAGCTAGACTATTTACAGTTAGTGTAGTGCGTCCTCCTCACAGTGTTCAGTTAAAGCTACAAGTTAGTTTAGTGTGACCTCTGCACAGTGTTCAGCTGAAACTACAAGTTAGTTAGTGCACAGTGTTCAGCTAAAGCTACAAGTTAGGGTAGTGTGTCCTCCTCACAGTGTTCAGCTAAAGCTACAAGTTAGTTTAGTGTGACCTCTGCACAGTGTTCAGCTAGAGCTACAAGTTAGGGTAGTGCGTCCTCACAGTGTTCAGCTAAAACTACAAGTTAGTGTAGTGCGACCTCTGCACAGTGTTCAGAAAGCTACAAGTTAGTGTAGTGCGTCCTCTTCATAGTGTTCAGCTAAAACTACAAGTTAGTTTAGTGTGACCTCTGCACAGTGTTCAGCTAAAGCTACAAGTTAGGGTAGTGCGTCCTCACAGTGTTCAGCTAAAACTACAAGTTAGTGTAGTGCGACCTCTGCACAGTGTTCAGAAAGCTACAAGTTAGTGTAGTGCGTCCTCTTCATAGTGTTCAGCTAAAACTACAAGTTAGTTTAGTGTGACCTCTGCACAGTGTTCAGCTAAAGCTACAAGGTATGGTAGTGCGTCCTCCTCACAGTGTTCAGCTAAAACTACAAGTTAGTGTAGTGAGACCTCTGCAAGGTGTTCAGCTAAAGCTACAAGTTAGTGTAGTGCGTCCTGCTCACAGTGTTCAACTAAAACTACAAGTTAGTGTAGTGCAACCTCTGCACAGTGTTCAGCTAAATCTACAAGTTAGTGTAGTGCATCCTCCTCATAGTGTTCAGCTAAAACTACAAGTTAGTTTAGTGTGACCTCTGCACAGTGTTCAGCTAAAGCTACAAGTTAGGGTAGTGCGTCCTCCTCACAGTGTTCAGCTAAAGCTACAAGTTGGTGTAGTGTGTCCTCCTCACAGTGTTCAGGGAAAACTACAAGTTAGTGTAGTGCGACATCTGCACAGTGTTCAGCTAAAGCTACAAGTTAGTGTAGTGCGTCCTCCTCTAAAGCTACAAGTTAGGGTAGTGCATCCACCTCACAGTGTTCACCTAAAGCTACCTGTAGAAGAAAAAAGGGGGGAAGGGGTTGGGACTTTAAATGAGGCACATATGCGGTGTGCCTCCATCCCTAATGCAACAACTAAGAATCAGGGAGTTTTGGGACTTTAATTGAGGCAGTAAACATTGTGAAGGTAATGGATAAAGGTACAACTTTATTAATCAAAAGTACATAATGCATCTAAAAAACAGAAACCACATGCAAGAAGACATTGTAATAAATGTAATTCTTAAAATATTGATACGTACATAGGTATGCGCGCATTCAATACAGGCATCAAGGGTACAGCAGTGCATACCAAACAAGCGCCACATAGTGGTCTGAATAAAGAGGTTATGACATAACATGAGTAATAATGTGTACATGAATCATCTGAACAGCATGGCAGAAACAAAGTGAAAACAATATATAAAACCATTAAGACCATGATGAATAAAGTTGATGCTAAAAGGTGGAAAATTGTGCATATAGCTGTATCCCTGTTTCTCGACGCGTTTCGTGTATTTTGAACACTCATCAGGGGCAGGTGCTTCTGGGATATCTACAGAATATAAAAGAGTGCAATCAGTGGGTCTGAATTGTAATGCAATATATTGGAGGTGGGATAAAAGCAGCCCACCCTGCGTACTTACATGGAAATACTGCGATAAGGTGTGGTGAGTGTAGAACCAAAGCCACAACCAGCCCATCATGGGAGCTGAGGTGGCCTAGGGCCGCACGCCAACAGGGCGTACATACAAAGCCCCCCCAAAAAAGGTTGTTGTAAAGACACAGGACGCAGGTACTGAATTTCTTGGTGGGACCAGGTGGTGAAACAGTGGGGGCAGCCAAGAAGAGTCTAGAAAAAAATAATGATGATATCATTATATCATATTGTTTAACCACCGACAAACAATTGGTCCAGGTGGGCAGACAATACTGAGAGTAAGGGTGTATATAATAACCTGGAGAAGGCGTCCTAGGGTCCTAAAGGAGGTGTGGAGATGAGATGTGACATCCAGAGATTGTGGCGTCTGGACTGTGTCAAGGGAGGTTATATATAGCCGCCCAAGGCACACGTGCACCATCCGCCACCAGCGTCACGCTGGGTTTGGCAGACAGGGGGAAGGCGTCCTGACGCAGACGGCGTGCACCGCCCGCGGGGAACGCCCATATTTCCCGCTGCCAGACCGGAGATGAGTAAACACACGCTGCACGTAGTGACGCCAGAACATGACGTCACACGTGCAGCGGGAGGCGTGGCGCCGATGCACTGTGTGTGCCAGGATCTCCCCACACGTATCCGCCCGCCCAATGGGGCGGAGGGGAAACCCAGCATGTAGAATGTGCGCAGAGCGCATCGCAGCTCCCATGAATAGACAAACAGCAGCCACGGATCACAGGCAGACACACATCAAACACAGATCCAGGTCGTGCTGCAACAACTGCTGTGCCCGCTCTGCGCGCATTCTCCCCGCTGGGTTTCCCCTCCGCCCCATTGGGCGGGCGGATACGTGTGGGGAGATCCTGGCGCACACAGTGCATTGGCGCCACGCCTCCCGCTGCACGTGTGACGTCATGTTCTGGCGTCACTACGTGCAGCGTGTGTTTACTCATCTCCGGTCTGGCAGCGGGACGTATGGGCATCAACTTTATTCATCATGGTCTTAATGGTTTTATATATTGTTTTCACTTTGTTTCTGCCATGCTGTTCAGATGATTCATGTACACATTATTACTCATGTTATGTCATAACCTCTTTATTCAGACCACTATGTGGCGCTTGTTTGGTATGCACTGCTTGATGCCTGTATTGAATGCGCGCATACTTATGTACGTATCAATATTTTAAGAATTACATTTATTACAATGTCTTCTTGCATGTGGTTTCTGTTTTTTAGATGCATTATGTACTTTTGATTAATAAAGTTGTACCTTTATCCATAACCTTCACAATGTTTACTGCCTCAATTAAAGTCCCAAAACTCCCTGGTTCTTAGTTAAAGCTACCTGTAGAAGGTTGGTGGTGTTTTCCTGATCCTATCACTACCGCAGGCAGCTAAATAAGCTACAAGTTAGTGTAGTGCGAGCTCTGCACAGTGTTCACCTAAAGCTACCTGTAGAAGGTTGGTGGTGTTTTCCTGATCCCATCACTACCGCAGGCAGCTAAATAAGCTACAAGTTAGTGTAGTGCGAGCTCTGCACAGTGTTCACCTAAAACTACCTGTAGAAGGTTGGTGGTGTTTTCCTGATCCTATCACTACCGGAGGCAGCTAAATAAGCTACAAGTTAGTTTTTTGCGAGCTCTGCACAGTGTTCAGCTAAAGCTACCTGTAGAAGGTTGGTGGTGTTCTCATACTACAGGCAGGCAGTTGATTTTGCTAGCTGCAGTATCAGTATATATATATATATATATATCCCAGCTTAGTGCAGCTACAGGCCATTAGTATGTCTGGAAGGCCAACAAGGAGAGGCAGACAGTCATAAGCCAATAAAAGAGGGCAAGCAGGCTCTGTGTCTAGAGGCAACAGTGCTGGTCATGGAGACGGTGCATCCTCATCAGCACATGGCCGTGGGACACGCTTGGCCTTTTTTTGGGCAGCTGGCCGTGTTGAGCAACAACATGCGGAAGACTTGGCCGAGTGGATGACCAAGCCGTCCTCATCCTCCTCATCCTCTCTCACCCATGCTCAGGGTACTTTGTCTGGCAAAGCAGCGGCCTCTTCCCTTGGCTCAATGTCATCAGTGACTCCTTCCCTAGCCCCACCATGTCCTCCTGAGGAGTCCCTCGAACTGTTTGACCACAGTGTTGGGTACATGCTCCAGGAGGATGCCCAGCGTTTGGAAGGCTCTGATGATGATACTGAGCTAGATGAAGGCAGTAACGTGAGCATGGACAGAGGGGGTGCCCAAGAAGGGCAGCAATCTGGCAGTCATGCTCCCCCTGCTGCAGCATACTGCCAGGTTTGCTCCAGTGATGAGGAGGGAGGGGATGATGAGGTCACTGACTCAACGTGGGTGCCTGATAGGAGAGAGGAGGAGGAGGAGGAGGCGGCACATCACCAACGAGGCAGGATGCCCTCCAGGGGCCAGCCTAAGGGCAGCACACTGACTGCATCACACCCCAAAGCTCCGCATGTGCAGGGCGCTGCTGTCTCTGCGCAATATTCAAAAAAGTTCTTTGGTGTGGGCCTTTTTGAGACGAGTGCATCAGATCGCACCGCTGCTATTTGCAACATATGTCTCAAGCGTATCTCGCGTGGCCAAAACATCTTGACCAGACATATGTTGACCTGCCATGCAGTTCGTTGGCAAGTGTATCTAAAAGATCCACACCAAAGAACAAAGTGGACCTCTCCTTGCTCCTCATCAGCTGAGATCTCCAACCCCACTATACCTTCAGTCCTCTCTGAGACCTGCACTGAGAGGAATGAAGGTGTAGAATTAGGTGTGTCACAGCCAAGTACTTGTGGGCAATCTGCTTTCGGTACACCGATGTCAGATTGTACCAGGCAAATTTCCCTGCCCCAGCTGCTGCAACGCTGAAAGAAGTTCGCTCCCAGCCATCCACATGCCCAGCGGTTGAATGCTAGCTTGGCAAAATTGCTAGCACTTCAACTGCTGCCTTTTCAGTTGGTAGACTCTGCCCCCTTCCGTGAGTTTGTGGAATGTGTGATTCCTCAGTGGCAGGTACCCAAAAGCCACTTTTTCTCACGGAAGGCAATTCCAGCTCTCTACCGGCATGTGGAAGGCAATGTCTTGGCCTCGCTGGACAGGGCGGTCAGCGGTAAGGTGCATATTACCGCTGACTCATGGTCCAGCAGGCATGGACAGGGACATTTCCTAAGTTTCACCGTGCATTGGGTGACTCTGCTGGCAGCTGGGAAGGATGCAGGACAAGGTGCAGTAGTGTTGGAGGTTGTTCCGCCAACTTGCCTCCAAAATGCCACTACTAATGATTGTGACACACCTCTCTCCTCCACCCCCTCCTCTTCTTCTTCCTCCATGGCCTCTTCCTGTGCTTTGTCCTCTGAACCAGCGGTGCTCCGTAGCCGTTCAAGGGGCTACGCAAGTATGCAGGCCAAAAGATGCCATGCAGTGTTTGAGCTGGTGTGCTTGGGGGACAGGGGCCACACTGGGGCAGAGGTTCTGTCAGCTCTGCAGGGGCAGGTTCAGAGGTGGTTGATGCCACGCCAACTTAAGGCAGGAATGGTGGTTTGCAACAATGGCACCAACCTCCTCTCTGCCCTCCGACAGGGACAAATGACCCATGTGCCCTGTTTGGCTCATGTCCTTAACTTGGTGGTGCAGCTGTTCTTGGGCAGGTACCCGGGGTTACAGGATGTCCTGAGGCAGGCCAGGAAAGTCTGTGTGCATTTCCGCCGGTCATATAATGCCAGTGCTTGGCTGGCAGACCTCCAGAAGGAGTTTAACCTGCCCAAGAACTGCCTAATCTGTGACATGCCCACCAGGTGGAACTCAACATTGGCCATGCTGCAGCGGCTGCAAACACAGCAGAGGGCCATCAATGAGTACCTGTGCGACTATGGCACCAGGACAGGGTCAGGGGAGCTTGTTTTTTTTTCCCGATGCCAGTGGGCCATGATCAGGGATGCATGCACTGTCCTGTCACCATTTGAGGAGGCCACGAGGATGGTGAGCAGTGGCAGTGCATGCATCAGTGACACTGTCCCCCTTGTCCACCTGTTGGAGCACACGCTGCGTGGAATAATGGACAGGGCACTTGAGGCAGAACAGAGGCAGGAAGAGGAGGATTAGCTCTCAAGGCCCCCTTTATCCAGACAGTGTTCCTGCGTGCCCGCCTATCACACAAGAAGAGGACGAGGTGAAGGAGGAGGAGGAGGATTGTGTCAGTATGGAGGTGGAGCCTGGCACTCAGCATCAGCAGCATTTTTTAAGGGATCAGTCCCAAGAAACACATGGACTTGTACGTGGCTGGGAGGAGGTGGCTGCGGACCCTGTCGTCCTTAGTGACCCAGAGGACTCCGGACCGAATGCCTCAGCAAACCTATGCTGCATGGCCTCCCTGATCCTGCAAAGCCTGCGGAAGGATCCTCGTATTCGTGGTATCAAGGAGAAGGACCAATACTGGCTGGCAACCCTCCTTGATCCACGTTACAAGGGTAAGGTTGCGGACCTTATTTTGCCATCGCAGAGGGAGCAGAGGATGAAACATCTTCGGGAGGCCTTGCAGAAAGGTCTGTGCAACGCGTTCCCAGAGACTGGGAGGTTACAAACTCCTGTTTCTGGACAACATGTTGCTGAGGCTTCGGTCAGTCAAAGAAGGAGTGGTGGAGAAGGTGGCCGTCTGACCGATGCGTTCAGACAATTTTTTTGTCCGCAGCCCCAAGGTATGATCGATTCCAGCAACCATTGCCAGCGTCTGTTTTACATGGTGCAAGAATACCTAGGGGCAAGATCTGACTTGGACACCTTTCCCACCGAAAATGCTCTGAGTTACTGGGTCTTGAGGATGGATCACTGGCCAGAGCTTGCACAGTATGCAATTGAGCTACTAGCCTGTCCTGCATCCAGCGTTCTTTCGGAACGCACATTCAGTGCTGCTGGAGGCTTTGTAACCGATCACAGGGTGCGTCTGTCCACCGACTCGGTCGATCGACTGACCTTCATAAAAATGAATCAGTCTTGGATCACCACCAGCTACCAAGCACCTGATGCTGAATTAACCGAATAATTTTTTTTGAAATCTCAGATCCCTTCAAAGACTGCCTATGCTGATGCTGATTGACTATCCTCAGTAATTATCCTCTTCCTCCTCAATCATCACGCTGATAGCTTGTAAGAACATTTTTGGTTCTGGGCGCCACCACCAGTGCCTAAGGCCCAATTTTTCAGACCCTGTTTAACAGGGGCATGTAATTACAATTCTTGATCTAATATTTCACAGCAGGGCCCTGTGAGGGCTTACAGTGTTGTGGCCACAACAACACCTAAGGCCCAAATTTCTGCTGAGTATATAGGGCAGGCCCCTACTTTCAAACATCCAACTTACAAATGACTCCTACTTGCAAACGGAAGGAGACAACAGAAAGTGAGATGAAATCTACCCCTAGGAAGAGAAATTCTCTCCTGTAAGAGTTAATATGAGAAAAACGTTTCACCTTTCCACTGATGCTATCACCAATCCTTGTTTCACAAAAAAACCCAAATTTTCAAAAAACATTTGTCATTGGGACAAAAAATGAGGTGAAATCTTCTGAAGAGGAGCACAGACAGCAAAACAAATGTCAGAGGGGTGATAACCCTTCCCTATGTTTTCCAAAAAGCTTAAAATAGATTTTTTGGCTGGAGCTAAACACGTTAAAAATGTACCAGTTCAAAATTACAAACAGATTCTACTTAACAACAAACCTACAGTCCGTCTTGTTTGCACCGCCTGTATACTGCTGTTCAGAGTATATAGGGCCTGGTGGCCCCACGCCTTTCCTTTTTTAATTTAGGTGCGGGGTTCCCCTTAATATCCATACAAGACCCAAAGGGCCTGGTAATGGACTGGGGGTACCCATGCCGTTTGTCTCACTGATTTTCATCCATATTGCCAGGACCCAACATTACATTAAACCCGCAAGCAGTTTTAAATGACTTTTTTTCCTTTAAAAATGACATTTTGTGAAGGGACTGTTCTAAGCACGGGAAACACGCGCCACTTTACAGGCATACTATAGACACCCCCCCAGGTACGATATTTAAAAGGAATATTTCACTTTTTTTTTTTTTTACTTTAAGCATCATTAAAATCACTGCTCCCGAAAAAACGGAAGTTTTTAAAAGTTTTTTTTGCATTGATACATGTCCCCTGGGGCAGGACCTGGGTCCCCAAACCCTTTTTAGGACAATACCATGCAAATTAGCCTTTAAAATGAGCACTTTTGATTTTGAACGTTCGAGGCCCATAGACGTCAATGGGGTTCTAACGTTCGTGCGAATTTTCGGTCCGTTCGCAGGTTCTGGTGCGAACCGAACCAGGGGGTGTTCGGCTCATCCCTAGTTGCACTGTGGAGTTTGCATATTCTACCAAGCTGACCACTTTATGTGAACGCAAACATATCCATCTGCTGGAGACCTGAGCATCACCATCCATTCATTGTTACTTCAGATGAGGCCATTGAAGTGCATCTCCATATCATCAGTGTCTCCTATCAAGCACCCTTAGGATTGATTGATCCAAATGCCTGATTGACACACCGCCATATGGCTTCAATCAGTCACAGAAGGAGCGGTGGAGAAGGTGGCCGTCTGACCGATGCGTTCAGACAATTTTTTAGTCCGCAGCCCCAAGGTATGATCGGTTCCAGAAACCATCACCAGCGTCTGATTCACATGGTGCAGGATTACCTAGGGGCAAGATCAGACTTGGACACCTTTCCCACCGAAAATCCTCTGGGTTACTGGGTTTTGAGGATGGATCACTGGCCAGAGCTTGCACAGTATGCAATTGAGCTACTGGCCTGTCCTGCATCCAGTGTCCTTTAGGAACACACATTCAGTGCTGCTGGAAGCTTTGTAACCGATCACAGGGTGCGCCTGTCCAACAAATCGGTCGATTGGCTGACCTTCATAAAAATGAATCAGTCTTGGATCACCAGCTACCAAGCACTTGATGCTGATGTAACCGATTATTTTTTTTTTTTAATGTGAGATTCCTTCAAGACTGCCTATGCTGATGCTGAGTGACTATCCTGTTATGCTGAGTCACAATCCTCTTCCTCCTCAATTTTCATGCTGATAGCTTGTAAGAACATTTTTGGTTCTAGGCACCGCCACCAGTGGCCAAGGCCCAATTTTTCTGCCCCTGTTTAACAGGGGCGTATAATTACAATTTTTGATGCAATACTTTGCAGCAGGGCTCATTCCTGTGCTCCAACTATAGCATCTGTGATGGGTTGCAGTGTTGTGGCACCAGTGCCTAAGGCCCAATTTTTCTGCCCCTGTTCAACAGGGACATGTAATTACAATTCTTGATCTAATATTTCACAGCAAGGCCCATTCCTGCGCCCACCAAGAGTAACTGTGAGGGCTTACAGTGTTTTTGCAACACCACCACCACAAAAGGCCCAATTTTTCTGCCCCTGTTCAACAGGGACATGTAATTACAATTCTTGATATAATATTTCACAGCAGGGCCCGTTCCAGCGCCCACCAAGAGTAACTGTGAGGACTTACAGTGTTGTGGCACCAGCACCACCACCACCACCAAAGGCCCAATTTTTCTACCACTGTTCAACAATGGCATGTAATTACAATTCTTGATCTAATATTTCAAGGCAGGGCCCGTTCCTGCACCCACCAAGAGTAACTGTGAGGGCTTACAGTGTTGTGGCAACACCAACACCTAAGGCCCCAATTTCTGCAGAGTATATAGGGCAGGCCCCTACTTTCAAACATCCTACTTACAAAAGACTCCTACTTGCAAACGGAAGGAGACAGCAGGAAGTGAGATGAAATCTACCCCTAGGAAGGGAAATTCTCTCCTGTAAGAGTTAATATGGGAAAAACGTGTCTCCTCTTCACTGATGCTTTATCACCAATCCTTGTTTCACTAAAAACCCCAAATTTTCAAAAAACATTTGTCATTGGGACAGAGAGTGAGGTGAAATCTTCTG
The DNA here is from genome assembly GCA_037952835.1 of Lithobates septentrionalis. NCBI lineage: Eukaryota > Metazoa > Chordata > Amphibia > Anura > Ranidae > Lithobates > Lithobates septentrionalis. The sequence continues at coordinate 3,672,704 of JBBDGP010000333.1, forward strand.
AAGAGGTGCACAGACAGCAAAATAAATTTTACAGGGGTGGTAACCCTTCCCTATGTTTTCCAGAAAGCTTAAAAATAGATTTTTTGGCTAGAGCTACACATTAAAAATGTACCAGTTCAAAATTACAAACAGATTCTACTTAACAACAAACCTACAGTCCCTGTCTTGTTTGTACCGCCTGTATACTGCTGTTCAGAGTTTGTAGGGCCTGGGGGCCCAACGTCTTTATTTTTTTTAAATTTGGATGCGGGGTTCCCCTTAATATACATACAAGACCTAAAGGGCCTGGTAATGGACTGGGGGGTACCCGTTCCATTTGTCTCACTGATTTTCATCCATATTGCCGGGACCCGACATTACATTAAAGCAGCAAGCAGTTTTAGATGACTTTTATTCCTTTAAAAATGTCATTTTGTGCAGGGACTGTTCTAAGCACGGGCAACACGCACCATTTTACAGGCATACTATAGACACCCCCAGGTATGATATTTAAGTGAATATTTCACTTTTTTTTCACTTTAAGCATCATTAAAATCACTGCTTCCCAAAAAATGGCCGTTTTTAAAAAAAAATTTGCATTGATACATGTGCCCTGGGGCAGGACCCGGGTCCCCAAACCCTTTTTAGGACAATAACTTGCACATTAGCCTTTAAAATTAGCACATTTGATTTCGAACATTCGAGTCCCATAGACTTTAATGGGGTTCTAAAGTTTGTGCAAACTTTTGGTCCGTTCAGGGGTGTTCGGCTCATCCCTAAGTGTCACAATAAAAACACTACAGGCCTCAAGCTTTGGGAAATTGATAAATACAAACCCCACTGGAGGGGAAGTAATAAAGTTAGAGAGCTAAGCAAAAGCAAATCAAGATGGATTTTTGAGCTCAATATTTTCTCGCCACTAGGGTAAAATATTGATTTTGATCTAAATTGCTTTATTTCTGATTTTTGATAGGTGTTTTTGATATATGCCACTAGATGGAGCCAAATAATCCTTTTAGATATAAGTGAGTTTTAGTTATAAAAAAGGGGTCATAATATTTACAAAAAGGGTCATAATAGTTTTAATATAATATTTTAAAACGCATACATCATTTTTAAGTCAGTTATCGCTATATGGATTATGTAATACTATGTATAAATTTCCACACAAAGAAGAGTATAAGTGTGATTGACGGCAAGATGATCCAATGACTCAGACGTCACCTTGGTAACCGATACACAAATCGTAGCTCTTATACCACAATGTTCGTCACATTGCTTCATTTCCTTTAAGAAAGTTACGTGACCTGTGACGCAACGCGTTGGCCGGTGACGACACTTCCGGTGTCTCGTTACCCTGAATGTGTAGTGAGGAAGAGAGCTGTCCCAATGCCAAACTGATCGTTCCTTGCATTTTTATTTCTGCTCAAATGTGAGTGTATATTATGTTATTAATTAAAAGCAAGTATTTTTAAGCAATCTTGCACGATGATGATGTTTTATTTGCTTTGAGAAATTGAACCTGGAGAAAGTAATTGTTTATGGAGAAGTCCTGGTAATCCTGGAGCCATTAGCTGAAAACCCGTGTATGATTGAGCTGATCCTCGTGTGGATTATTTTTGAAAGTGCCAATAAACCCAAGGGGGTCTTTATTTAAGGTGAGCAGGCGTTGCACACTGAGGTGGTGGTGATTATCTGTCAGCACTTATTCCCTGCAGAGACTGTCACGGAGCTCAGATTGATTTTATTCATGTCTCCTCAGCATTCAAGAGTTTCATTTATATTATTGTGCATGTGGATTTTTTGTATATATTTTTAAGATCACGATTTGTCATTTTTTCACTGGAGTTTATTATGAAGCATATATCTGAAATTTAGCGCACTATTCGTATTTATTCATTTGTACATGTGGTGCCCAAACACATTTTAAATAGCTGCAACTGTTTTTCATTCATATAATCAGCCATATTATATATATTTTTTAGGTTGTTAGTTTCTACTCTTATCAGCGCTTTAGCGGTTAAGGTACAGAGTTGACTAAGAGTAGGGTTAAAGTGTTACTAAACCTGCAATAGTAAAATCAGTCTGTATATGCAGTAAATCATGCTTGTTACACTCACTGTGGAACGTAAGGGGTCAATTCTCTGCATTGTGTAAAAAGGCTGTTTGATCCTGACTTCTCTGATCAGCCCCTCCTTCCACTGTCCCCTAATAATTTCTTAATAACACAGAGCCTATGGTGTCAGGCTTTACATGCTCAGTTTGGTGTGTATTGCTATAAAGGTATTTTTTTGCTTGGGAGAGTGCATGTGACCAGCACAGGGCCAATCAGCACTGTCCAGACAGAGGGTCAGGGTTCTTGCAGTCTCATAGGAAAGTCAGAAAACCCCTCCTAAAAACTTTAACCGGTGCTTGGCTGGACACTGATAGAAGTCAGAAGACTGCTATCAGTGCTGATGAGAAAAGGTGTTTACTAAAATAATCGCATTTCCATGTTCTATTTACTGTGGGAGACCAGATATAGTGAATGCAGAGTCCTGGGTTTAGTAACAATTTAATAGCATTTTTGCAGTTTAAAAATATATCTAGTTAGTCTTTAATTCTTTTTTTTTGGGTTGTAAAAAGTTGGAGTTTTACTTTAAACAATAGCAATATTCCTTAACATTTTTCTACATAGCATTTTATTGATGTATTTTGTTTTGATAATGAGTGTTCTCATTATGATTCTGCATCCACAGCTTGACTATGATTGCATATTTGATTATGTTTCACATTTGATGTGATTCATTTATTTTTCCATTTCACAGTGTTCCTTGTGTTACATGATTATGTCTCACGTATGCTAGGACACTTGGAAATCATAGTGGACAAAAACAGACTTAATAATATCTGTTTAATTAAAACTGATAATACTGGTGATGAACTTTAACACTTCAAGGTGAATTATTTTGAGATGTGGAAATAAACAAATAGCATTAAGATTATTTAAATGCTGGACTTTGCATTATCAATACATTATAACTGTAAATATTATCACATTTTGTCTCCCCGCTATGCCAGAGTTGCTAGTGCCACTTTCTGGCTCACACATGCTTTACAGTCTCTGTATGCTTCTACATTTAAGGTAGATCAAAACCCAATTACTAAAAATCTCATTTAAGTTATTACATGCTCACAAACATAATAGAGTGCTTTCTTTTAAAATTCACACAATACCTGGTGATCCTGCCATGAAAGTCATCATTAAGGCATTTTATTTTAAACATATTATGAGATTCTGAGTGCTCCAGTTTTAGTAAATCTTCTACAAAGTGCTCAGTTGGTTTCTAGGTTTTGCTAATGAGCCCCCCCCCCCCCCCCCAATGCCTTACAGAATAAGTCTATTCAGATGAAACATACGTTGGCAGGGCAGGAAATAGTGGTGACGTCAGTACGCTCATGAGAGTGCTAGGACGGTGTATTTCCAAATGCCTGTGATTACAATTTTGTTGTAAGTAGTATTTTAATAAATTGACCATTTTTAATTTGGACGCTTAGCAATGAGTTTTTCCTTTTATCACATGATTAATGGTTGGATCGCCTTCTGTGGATATCCTGTTAATATTACCTGTGGCTTATTTTCATCAATGGTTCCCCTCAAGGAGGCCTGATAAACTAAGATGACCTGCACCTAATGTGAGGGGTATTAAAGCTCACAGATCCGAATATAGACCTTGATAGGTCTTTGGATCCGGTAAGAAGATATTTTTGCCTCCTATCTATCTAAGCACTGGGTGTTGCGCGGAATTCAAGGACTTTGCACATTATCCCTTTTTTGGACTTTGTTTTTTCTTATTTTATATGATATAATTTGTACAATATATGTTGTATTTTATTTAATTCATTCTGATGTTTGTTCACATTTTCAATTGATTTTTAGAAGACAGCGCAACACGTTTTTTTATTATGTTTCTGGATGTTGCTGTGTACAATGTTGTAATTGCTGCTGTCAATTTGATCATGTAATTTATTCAATTCACATACACACTAAGTGCATTATTTTTTTTATGATATAATTTGTATAATATATGGTGTATTTTATTTAATTCATTCTGATGTTTGTTCACATTTTCAATAGCTTTTTATAAGACAGCGCAACATGGTTTTTTATCATGTTTCTGGATGTTGCTGTGTACAATGCTGTGAGTGCTGCTGTCAATTTGATCATATAATTTATTCAATTCACATACACACTAAGCGCATTATTTTTGCAAATGTGCTGTTATAATTTTTATTCTGTCAAATGTACACATAGTGCAGGCTACAATGTGCAAGTAAATCAGTCAAGAACAATGATTTATAGCCAATCCTGAAGTGAGTACATGTAAACTGCAAGTGTCTAAAAAAACTGGAGGAGATTAACAGTGAGGCTTGGAACGAGAATGACTGAAAGGAGGGGTAGTGTAGGGTCGGGCATGACAGTGTGTCTAAGGGAGACACTGAAGGGGTTAATAGTTGATGTAAAAAGGTAGTATGGGTAAAAGGGGAGGTAAGAAAGTTAATATTGTGAGAAAGGGGAGTGGTTGTATTTAAAGGAGGGGAGGAGCAAGGGGTCAGTGTGAGGAAGAGTTCAACAGAGGAGGCAGTTTTTTACACAACTGCTCCTCCACGATGGCCGCCATTGAGGTGATTCTGGAGAGATTGAGAAAGGCAGCGGAGCTAAAGGGACCAGAATGGCTGCAGAACCAAGTAGGGGATATTGTGGAGGTAGAAGCGGGTGGATCGGCGTCAGGTGAGGTGTCCTACCATGCGCGGAGGTCGCGGCCTCCAGCGCGTTTTTCGCCAGGGCTTGCATCTCAGCCCGTTCGTATCCCCAGGAGCCCGAGGGAGGATCGGTCGGTCTACCCCCTTAAAACGGAGGCAGCTACAGGTCACTGTGGCTCCCGGGCGGTCTACACGCCGCCGGCCGAACTCGGGAGGCGGGGCCATGGGCCAACATGGCGCCGGTTCCCCGCCAGGCGATTGCAGGGCACAGCGCAGTCCATCCACGGCACAGAGCAGAGATCCGAAGGTACCAGCGAGGAGGGACGGGGAGCCGGTCAGAGTCCAGGGAGGTGGATGGAGACAATCGGAGCAGATTGGGAGGGGGCGGAGCTTAACAGCAGAGCAGGCTGCTGGAGCAAGTGGAGGAGACGGACGGGAGAATGCCAGCCAGAGGAGTTGAGAGACTGGTGGAGGGGGAGACAAGCGTGCCAGTGCAAAGGCTGTCAGGACAGGTCAGCGACGCCTGTCTGACGGCAGCGGAGCTTAGGGGGTGAGGAGGGCCCCACCACTATCTCACACCACGGCCTCTGGGGCTTCACCACCCGGGCGGCTTACAAATCAGCCCAACATGGAGTGTGATGATTGGTCGGAAGGGGAAGTGTCGGAAGAAGACGAACCAGAAGTGCCAGCGAGGGAGCACACCGCGACGGCTGTGGGGAGAGTGCCCGGTCAGCCTGGTAAGTCTAATACTTCTGTGTCATTGTCTGGGGCGTTACAGGATTCAACAGGGGTGGTTGCAGCGGGTATGGTAGTGCCAGCGGTTACTGGGACGCAGTCGGGAGGTAGATTAATTGGTAGATTCGAAGGGGGACAAGGGCAGCCACCTCAAGTGGCCCCATGGACAGCACCGGTAACTGAGTCAGGGGACGGGAGTAGTGAAGTTGGGGGGGTAGGGGTGCCCCCGGCGATTCCGCCCCCCAGCCAATCAGGGGTCGGAGTAGTTGCGTATGAGGCAGGGAAAAAAGGGTCCACAGAGAAGGCGGAAAGGTCTGACGTGGTCAGGCTGGCGGACGCTGCGAAGTGTGAGGTTTACGTCTGCTTCGAGGGCCCCTTGGGAGCACATCTGAAGCAGGAGGTCCGGGAGAAGATTCTCAAGGGTGAGTATGTGGAGATTTTTTCCCTACTACCATTGGAGAAGCTTAACTTGGACAGGGTGAAACCCGACAATTCCAAGAAGGAGGATGAGGAAAAAAGAAGGTACCGGCTGATCCCGCGTACATTTGTTAATTGGCTACAAGCGTTCGCCATCATGGCGAGCGTCATTGGTGAGAAGAGCCCCGAGCATTGCTCGGCGTTGTTCTGTTACATGGATGCTATTGGAGAGGCGCATAGGGTGTACGGGGGTTCTGCTTGGCTGAGATATGACGAGCAGTTCAGACAGCAGAGGGCAGTCCGCCCGTCCCTGCGTTGGGATCATAAGGATATTAGCCTCTGGATGCGGCTTATGTCGTCTGCGAGGGCCCCGCCTCAGTCTTTTCAAGGGGGGGCCAGGGGTACACATTCCTCAGGACCGTCGGCCGGGAAAAAGTGGGGAGTGTGCTGGCAGTATAATGAAGGTTCCTGTAAATTTGGGGGGGCATGTAAGTTCAAACATGAAGGCTCGGGGTGTGGGGGAGCCCACACATTGTCTAGATGTTTTAAGAGAGGGAAGCGTGCCAGTGACTCTGCTCCGAAGAGGGATGACGCCAGTGAAGGTGGAAAGAATGCTACCTTTTTGAAGTAAGTATCCGGATCGGGGAGCAGCTAGGTTGTTGGAGACGGGGTTTACGGATGGTTTCACGATTCCATGTTCATTGGTGACGGTTCCGCCTAGGGCAAGGAATCTGAAATCGGCATTACAGCATCAGGAGGTAGTTGGGGAAAAATTGCACAAAGAAGTGGCTTTAGGGCGCATGGGGGGGGCCGTTTGCCACCAAACTATGGCCGGACTTAGTGGTATCACCTTTGGGGGTGGTACCCAAGAAGGAACCTAACAAGTTTCGATTGATACACCACTTATCTTTCCCAAAAGGGGTTCAGTCAATGATTTCATTGACCCGGAAGAGCGTACAGTGTCTTACACTTCATTTGATGCGGCGGTCAAGTGGTTGAGGCGCTACGGCAAAGGGGCTCTCATGGCAAAAGCGGATATAGAATCGGCTTCGGGAACCCCACGTCATTTTTTTTTTTAATTCTGGTTCGGGGTTCCCCTGTGGGGAATTCCCATGTCGTTTTTATCAATGAACTTCTATGTGTATTGTCGGCAATGCAATAGCCGCGAGTAGTTTTAAATGTTTTTTTTCCTTCGAAATGTCATTTTGCTGTCAGACTGTTCTAAACACGGGAAACATGCGCCCCTTTACAGGCATACTATAGACACCCCCCAACTACGAAATTTAAAGGGATATTACACTTTTATTGTTTGACTTTAAGCATTATTAAAATCACTGCTCCTGAAATAACGGCCGTTTTTAAAACTTTTTTTTGCATTGATCCATGTCCCCTGGGGCAGGACCCAGGTCCCCAAACACTTTTTATGACAATAACTTGCATATAAGCCTTTAAAATTAGCACTTTTGATTATTCATGTTCGTGTCCCATAGACTTTAATGGTGTTCGAACAAACTTTTTTCCTGTTCGCATGTTCTGGTGCGAACCGAACAGGGGGTGTTTGGCTCATCCCTAGTCACAAAGTTGTGTACTATATTTCTACATTTTTATTTCTTATGTAAGTGTTATTTTTCTTTAGCTGCTTCTTGTTGCTGCATTTTTTCTTTCCTTGTATATGCAACAATGGAACATTTGCTGGTTGCAGAACATTCTTGCGATTTTTACAGGAACTATATGCATTGACTCAAAGCTCATTTTCTTTTTTTTTCCTAGAGACCTTTGATCTCCAAGGTCATTCACTATTCAGTTATGGGATACAAGTATTTGACATGTTGGGATTGTGTGCCGGGAGGAAAGTGATGGGTGTTGTTGTTTTTTTATTATTTGGTGCTGTGTGCTAATATACCCTTTTTGTTCAGGCCTGCGCGAGGCGAGGAGGTAGCAGGGGCTACAGCAAAAAATCTATGTAATCTACGGTTTTGTCATATGAATAATTGCTAAATTCTTATCTATCCTGGAATTCTATGTATAGCATTTGTATGTATCTATGGCTAACAAACTAAACTTATTATCATGGTATGTATGAGGCCTAAATTTATGGGTAAAACGTTCCTTAGTATTTGACTATATTAAGAGGTATAAGCCACATATTATCCTGTTACAGGAGACCCATCTACAGGGCTCTAGGGTCTTGGTACTGAAACGAGTGAATATTATGAATGTTATTCATGCGGAATACTGCACCTACTCTTGTGGAATGGCGATTCTGGTCACTAAAAAGGCAAATGCTCCTATTTTGCATATCAAGACTGACGTTAAGGGCAGATATGTTATCTTGGTTTGTAAAATATTCAATGTTTGCTTGACATTGGTGTGTGTCTATATTCCACCTCTGTTCTCTTTTTCAGGTGTTGGAGGAGGTACTGTCGGCAGTAGTGGTGATAGCACAGGGACTGTTTTTAGGAGACTTTATTGTAGTGTTGGATGTGGCTCTAGATAAACATGGCTGTACATTGGGATCTTCCCCGAAGCTCTCTTCCTGTTTGGAGAGCTATACTCTTATTGACGTGCGGTGCCAAAAAAACCCTGGGGTCAGAGAATACTCTTGCCATTTGGAGACACATAAGACACTTTCAAGAATTGATTTGCTGCTTTCCACGGCAGATGGTCTCCCCTTCATACCAAATATCCGGTACTTGCCAAAAGCAATTTCGGATCACTCTCCGATAGAAGTTACCTTGAACTTACATGCTGCCAAGGAAAAAACACTGGCGCATGAATACTCAATGGCTACAGGAAGATTTTATCACAATTACTTGTAAGTGCCAGACTGCTATTTCCAACTACTGGAAGGAGAATGGTGTGGATACCCCTATTCCTAACCAGTGAGAAGCATTTAAAGGGGTTGTAAACCCTTGTGTTTTTTTCACCTTAATGCATCCTAAGTAAGTATGTGAGGTAAGTATGATATGTTTGTTATTTAAAAAAAAAAAAAAAAAAAAAAAAAAACACGAGGGTTTACAACCCCTTTAAGGCATACCTCAGGGGGATGTTCAACAGGGAAGTGAGAGATTTCTCTAAAGCTCTAGACTCCGATGTAATACAGGCAGAGCTTTAAGCTACTACCGCTGAAGGTTTACATATACAGAACCCTTCCCCTGACACCTATAGGGCATGGCAGGAATGTGTGAAACAATACAGACTGCTTATAATAGAACAAACCAACAAAAACCAACTGCACCAATGTAGACGCATTTTTGAATTCGGGGACAAGAGTGGGAGCCTGGGCTTTTCTAGCAAAACCTTCTTCCACCCTGGTTTCTGTAATGCGCCTCAACGCTCGGAGTGGAAATATTGTTCAGGAACCTCAGGAGATTTTAAATACATCTACGGAGTTTTATGAAATTCTTTATCAGTCCCAATCCCAACAGACAGAGGGGGATATAATGACTTACTTGGGAGCTATAAAATTACCCACCTTGAGTGTAGAGGATAGCAATATTCTGGATCAGGCCATAACACAGGAGGAGATCAGTCATGCCCTTACCACTTTTAAACCACATAAATCACCAGGCTTAGATGGATACCCAGCTGAATGGTATCGCCTTCATAGGGAAACGCTAGTACCCTAGTTACATAGGGTGTTCATAGCGGCTGAGAAAGAGGGAATACTTCCAAAATCTATGAGATAGGCTCTAATAGTGGTATTGCCCAAACCTGGAAAGGACCCATTAGAATGTAAATCTTACCGACCTATCTCCCTAATTAATTCTGCTGTAAAAATATTGGCCAAGGTTTTGGCCAATAGATTGCAGTCGGTAATCATAAAATTGATAGGTTCTGATCAATTCTCTCCTCTGCAATACCCATTATTATCCTTGGTGATTTCAACATCCCTGCCAATGTTAGCAGCCCAGCTGCATCCCAACATTTTAACTTAACCTCATCCTTTGACCTTACACAATGGACACAGTCCCCCACTCACTCTGAAGGTAAAACCGTTGACCTTGTTTTCTCCTATCTATGCACCCCCTAGAACCTCACTAACACCCCCTTTGACGCACAGTGACTTGACGGGTCTTCCCCGCCCCGTTATTTAAGAACCGTCAGACGAGGAGACGCCGTCACACAGCGGGAGCCTCCCTCCATGTCAGCATGGATGCGGAGCGGCCCGGAGAAGAAAATGAAGAAGAGAAAAAGAGAAGAAGGAAGAAGATGAAGAGAAGAGCGGGAGCCTCCCCCCATGCCATGGGTGCGGAGCGGCCCGAGGAGAAGAAGATAGAAGACGCCGCGGAGGAGATGCTGGACAAGAATGCCGGAGGAAGAACCAGAAGAACCAGAAGAATAAGAAGATGAAGGAAGATAGAAGAAGCATTTAAATAAAGGAATGTCTCTTGTCATTTTTAACATTTTTGACAGTTTTTTAGTGAAATGGTAGGGGTAATTACCCCTTACCATTTCACACAGGGGGGGCCGGGATCTGGGGATCCCCTTGTTAAAGGGGGCTTCGAGATTACGATAAGCCCCCGCCCGCAGACCCCCACAACCACCGGCCAGGGTTGTGGGGATGAGGCCCTTGTCCTCATCAACATGGGGACAAGGTGTTTTGGGGGCTATCCCAAAGCACCCTCCCAATGTTGAGGGCATGTGGCCTGGTACGGTTCAGGAGGGGGGGGCGCACTCTCGTCCCCCCTCTTTTCCTGCGGCCTGCCAGGTTGCGTGCTCGGATAAGGGTCTGGTATGGATTTTTGGGGGACTCCCACATCATTTTTTTTTTTTTAATTTTGGTTCGGGGTTCCCCTGTGGGGAATTCCCATGCTGTTTTTATCAATGAACTTCTATGTGTATTGTCGGCAATGCAATAGCCGCGAGTAGTTTTAAATGGGTTTTTTCCTTCTAAATGTCATTTTGCTGTCAGACTGTTCTAAACACGGGAAACATGCGCCCCTTTACAGGCATACTATAGACACCCCCCAGCTACGAAATTTAAAGGGATATTACACTTTTATTGTTTGACTTTAAGCATTATTAAAATCACTGCTCCTGAAAAAACGGCCGTTTTTTAAAACTTTTTTTTGCATTGATCCATGTCCCTGGGGCAGGACCCAGGTCCCTAAACACTTTTTATGACAATAACTTGCATATTAGCCTTTAAAATTAGCACTTTTGATTTCTCCCATAGACTTTTAAAGGGTGTTCCGCGGCATTCGAATTTGCCATGAACACCCCAAATTGTTTGCTGTTCGGCGAACTTGCGAACAGCCAATGTTCGAGTCGAACATGAGTTCGACTCGAACTCGAAGCTCATCCCTATTTGTGACTTAGGAAACTTATAAACCAGACCGGGACTTTCACAAGTTTAGTAGTTTCGTAAGACTATCAGATGAAATTGAAAGGAACATCCATGTGCTGGCCAAGTCTCCAAACAACTTTATGGATTCCCAGGAATATGTGCTCCATGTACATAGAAGCAATTGGCTGTGTGCAATAGCATGTACCTGGAAGGAGTGCCAGATTTGATATGTTTCAGAGGGAGTGGCCTCCTTTTTCAAGTATGATAATGAGTTCACCTCTATCCCCTCAAATAGTGGCTGAGCCTAACTAGATAGTTAACTCCTTCACTAACAATTGATATTAAAACCTATGGCACTCACACACTGAGAGGAGGAACAGGGGCAGAAGAACTACGTGTACAGAGAGACTCACTGAGATTTGGCAACAGTACTTAAGTGATTGTTACCATAATTAGTATAAGTTATATATGTTTTCAAAAATAAATACAAAAGCAATAAGTAAAAGAAAAATATGATACTGTATAACAAACCCATTCTAGGTAAGTAATAAAAAAAAAGGGAAAAGGTAAATAAACATCTACGTGGGGGAAACCCATATAACCCTTATACAAATCTATAAATATCCCATAGCTAGATGACTATATACAAAATACTCAGAATGATAAAACCAAACAATCGGATCAACTGCTCAAAGAGTTGCAGACAGTAATGTATGCTACACTGTCCCTGCCAAGTGACCTTCCACTAGCCAATATCTATCTATAGAGAGTGCAATCCCTGTGACTGTACCAGCATATACAAAAAGGGGAAAAGATTGCCCCAAGCAAGTCACATAGGGGGACACTACAGTCAATTAAATTAAGTTTTTTTAGAAAATTCATACAACGTTGTCTGCCTCGGGTCACTGCAGCTGCACATACACTCATGCACACCATCATTTACTCTTATATCTGGTAATAAAGGTCCATGGACATTAATAGCACGATTAGTACGATTCCATCTTAGCCTCTGGAACTGGCAAGACAGTGTTCATTTTCCATAGAGGGTGATGACAAGTTCTCCTACGTAAATAGGAATTTCCTGCAACTTGTTTGAACATAAGGTCAGTACAAGGTCCAAAAACACGAGAGACTGGGTCTGCTACATAGGTGAAACCTATGCCATAGAGATTATTATTGCAGTAGTTCATAAACTAAACTGCTGTATCGATGTTCTTATCCCAGATGACAATAATATTATCTATGTAGGGGGCGTAATACACAATTTGCTAGCATATGAATTGTTGGACCTTTTTTACTTGGACTCCTATAGCCCCATGAACAAATTGGCATAGCTGGGCATGAACTTCGCACCCATTGCAGTGCCAACCTTCTGCAGATAAAAGGTGTCCGTAAACGTTTGTCTGAATGCCAAAATAGTCAAAGTTCGGTCTGAACTTGTGTTCAGACCAAACCTTAAAGTAATTGTAAAGTCTCCTTTTTTTTTTTCTTCTATAAAAATAACAAACATGTTATACTTAATTGCTCTGTGCAGTTGATTTGCACAAAGCAGCCTGGATCCTCCTCTTCTCAGGTCCCTCTTTGGTGCTCCTGGCCCCTCCCTCCTGTGGAGTGACCCCACAGCAAATAGCTTGCTATGGGGGCACCCGAGCTAAGTCACAGCCCCCTGTGTCAATTCAGACATCGAGCCACAGTCAGGCTCCGCCCCTCTCTCTCCTGATTGGCTAGCTGACTTTGATTGACAGCAGCGGGTACCAATGGTGCCACACTGTGTCTTAGTTAATCAGGAGGGAGAGTCTAGGATGTCCGAGACACTCATGGACATCGCTGGACAGAGATGGGTCTCAGGCAAGTACTAGGGGGGCCGAGGGGGGCTGCTGCCCACAGAATTTTTTTTTACCTTATCCTCTTGCCAACCAGCCCCCGTCATTATACTGAGGCAAGATGGCTCTCCTGATCAAACTGCCGTAGGTGTACGTCGGTCTGTGCAGGGAGGCTAGCGGGCGATCGCGATGTTAACAAGGCAATTCCCCGTTCTGCCTAGTGACATGTCAGAAATCTTCTGTTCCCAGTCATCGGGTACAGCGATCTCTATCTTGTCCTAGGTTGCCCATGTCGCAGTCCCACTATAAATCGCAGATAGCCGCCATTACTAGAAGAAAAAAAAAAGTTATTACATAATGACCTAAACTGATGAAGAAAATTTTGGGGAAATGTATTATAGCAATAAGTAAAAAAAATATAGTTTTTTTTTTTTTTAAATTGTCTGTCTTTTTTTGCTTATAGCACAAAAAATAAAAACCAAACAGGTGATCAAATACCACCAAAAGAAAGCTCTATTTGTGGGAAACAGGACATAAATTTTGTTTTGGTACACTGTTGCATGGCTGCACAATTGTCAGTTAAATCGACACAGTGTCATATCGCAAAAAAGGGCATGGTCATTAAGGGGGCAAATTAAGGAGGCTGAAATGGTTAAAGCATAGAATGCATTAAGATAAAAAACCTTCTGACTTTACAACCCCTTTAAGCTCATTGCTTACAGTATGTTTATGATACACGTTTTAGCAAATTACATATCATGCAGTTAGGATTTAAATCTACTTTAAAGTGTATTTCCACTTTTGCAGCCAAAAAATGTACATTTTTGGTTACCGTTTCACTTTCTTTATAATTGCTTAAAAATCCTGCCTAGCTTTCCCCTTTTTTGTAATGTTAAATCTGAACTGAACTGTATCTGAGCACCATAAACTGAAAATGCTATTAAATTATTTTTATAATTAAAAGCAAACTCACCCCTCCATCCATGTCTCCATGTTTTATTTTGTTGAGAAATCACTTTGAAAAACACCCCCCCTAGAAATTCTAACCAATGACATCTTGAGTAAGGGCAGATGATTAGTGTAGCATTTACTTTATGGAATCCCTCTGCCCTTATTCAGGCATGGAGACAAGAGGGCGTTTTGTAGCTGAGCAAGCCCATCCTCCCCTTCTCCAGATGAAAAAAAAAATGTTCATGAAAACTCAAGGGATGTATGAAATCCTTTTGGCCTAGACCAGAAACAAGAAAGCAACTGAAAAAAAATGCACAAAAAAATAAAATATATTTTCCTATTCATTTACTAATATTTACTAAGGCTAGCAGCAAAAGGATTAAAAATAGTTAATGTTGATTGACGGAGGAGGCTAGAAAGTTGTGTTTACCATAATTAATTCTCTTTGAAATGTGGTGCTGGCAGGTCTATCTGTTGTAAACTAGATGTTATTCAGTGGATCACAGCACATTCATGACATACATATATTTACAGTAAATGAACAGAACACACATCAGTTGTTAGGTAGAAATTGTGATTAGAAATCATAGAGAATATTTTAAACGTATAAATGTATATGTGTTCTGAGAGTCAGAGACAGCTGTCACCCAGGCAGCTTGGTGGATGCTGAACTTGGAGTGTTCTGTGATGTCTGCTGACAGCGGACAACAGCCCACTACAAGCTGACTCTAGGGCACTGGAGCGCAAAAGTAAGTGCACATTGGCCATTCTTCTCATTTAAAAGGCACATTTGTAAAGCAGCACATATACCACCAATTTAACAGTCACTGTCGGTGAAACAATCACTGTAAATTAAAACACATCACCTGCAGTGAATGTTCAATAAAGTGATTGTAAACCTTTTTTTTTTTGGTAATTACAAACATGTCATACTTATTGCTGTGTAATGGTTTTGCACAGAGCAGCCCCGATCCTCCTCTTCTGGGGTCCCTCACTGGCACCTTCTACCTGCTGAATCCCTTATAGCAAGCCACTTGCTATGGAGGCACTTGTAGGGACTTGATCCAGACACAACACAGCACGTCTTGACCCGGGCCCCTGCTCTCTGCTTGCTGGCTGTGATTGACAGCAGCAGGAGCCAATGGCTCTTGCTGCTGCCTTCATGTCCACTGATGAGATAAGAGAGAAAAGAGCCGCTGCTCTCGGGCACAACGCTGGATCGAGATCAGGCTCAGGTAAGTATAAGGGAGGGCTGCTGCACACAGAAAGTTTTTTTACCTTAATGCAGAGAATGCATGAATGCATTAAGGTATAAAAGCTTCTACCTGTACAACCACTTTAATGTTATGTTTATTGTTGTAACCACTTCACCCCCAGAAGGATTTGCCCGGGCCATTTTTTGCGATACGGCACTGAATTGCTTTAACTTTAATGGCAATTGCGTGGTCGTGTGATGCTGTACCCAAACGAAATTTTTTTTTCCCACAAATAGAGCTTTCTTTTGGTGGTATTTGATCACCTCTGCGGTTTTTATTTTTTGTGCTATAAACAAAAAAAAGGCTGACAATTTGGAAAAAAAAAAATTTCTTTTTTACTTTCTGCTATAATACATATCCAAAAAAGAATATGACAAAACTAATTTATCAGTTTAGGTTTACGCAAAAGTTATTGCGCTTACAAACTACGGGATAGATTTAGGGACTTTTATTTTTTGTATTGTTTTTTACTAGTAATGGCAGCGATCTGTGATTTTTGGTGGGGCTGCGACATTGCGGTGGACAAATCTGACCCCAAATGACACTTTTTGGGGACCAGTGACATTATTACATTGATCAGTGCTATAAAAATGCACTGATCAATGTAAAAATTACACTGGCATGGAAGGGGTTAACATTAGGGGCGATCAAGGGGTTAAGTGTGTTCCCTGGGTGTGTTCTAACTGTAGGGGGGATGGGCTCACTGGGACATGACAGAGATCGCTGTTCCCGATCACTGGGAACAGGAGATCTCTGACATGTCATTAGGCAGAACGGGGAATTGTCTTGTTTACATAGGCAGTTCCCCGTTCTGCCTCTGTACACAGCGATCGCGATTCGCCAGAGGACATCGAGTATGCAAGAACCGCGGGCACGCTACCACTGCAGGTGCACCCGCTATTCTCCTTGCATGGACCGACGTACAGGTACGTTGGTTCCCGCAGGAGAGCCAACCTGCCGCAGTAAATATACGTGAACTGGCTGCCTGGCCGGACGTGCAGCTGGAGAGACGAGTGTGAGCCAAGCTCCTCACGGCCCACAATAATCTGGAGCCATCCTTTGTCTCTGCTCATCCCATCACAGACACAAACTGCACGTTTTGCTCCCAGACCACTGCCAATCGGTCCTGGGAGTATATTTCTGCCTAATATCAGCCAGATCCTCTCCATTTTTCCCTTTGTCACCGGGACCCTCCGCCGCCATCTTGGGGCCTGCAAGCAGGCTCTCCGCCCTGTACCTCTGGAGAGGTGGATAGATAGATCGAGTGGTCTGGTGAATCGTGTGGTCTCGGGACGGGCGGATTGCATTGCGGACACGGAGAGGCCGCGGGATTCCGTCCGGCGGCCGATCTGAGCAAATTACGGCCTATCAATCAGACGCGGACCGCGGCCTGGATTACGGACGCTCTCCCGGGACACTGTGAGTAAGACATCCTGCAATATCCCTTACAACCGGGTCCCCAGGAGACAAAGGCCTACCTGATCCTCTGTTCCCACATCCCCGGGGGAGTTCTGGAGACCCGGGGCGGCCGTGCACACATTCCCGGCGGCCGTCCCTTAGGATAGTCCGCGGCTTCGGCCTACCTCTGGAAGCCGGCGGCCATATTGGGACTCCAATCTGTTCCCAGTGTCACCCATCTCACCCCTTAGGCTGCACAGGCTCACACAGAGTGCGGGGGACTGTGAATATTATCTCCTCTCTCCCAGTAAAATGATGGGGAGGAGGGGAGATGCAAACAGGGGGATTTGAAGATCCAGATGAAGATTGCTACCACATATGAAAAAGATCCAGCTTAAATAATCTCGGCGCATGCGCGGCCGGCGATGATGGTGGACGCTCATTAGAGAAGCTCCGGACCCTCTCCTTCCAACCCCGGATCCTGCTCCACAACACTAGCATTAATAGATCCAGGATCCACTGGAAAAGACCCCGGAATACCCCGGGCACCTCATGGGGAAAATAGGATCCCAACGACACGGATACCAGGGGTTTGTCCCGCCTCCGACCTCCCGGTTCCTGTATAGGCCGCAATCCCCGGCCTCAAGTAGCCAGACGGCTACAGCGCTCGCCGCGGAGCGAACAGCAGATGCAGTGGCCACTGCACCGGATCGCTCTGCACACAGCCCCCTATCCCAGGAGACACCCTCCTTTGCACAGCAACAGAGAAGGGAGACTTCACACAGCAACTATAGAGAAACAGAAGAACATACTGCAGACCTCCTTGCTGATCATCCTGCATCATCCACAGGTACTTCCATATCTACCCCCCCATTCCCAGACAACTCAGTCACAGTTACAGTTGCGGTGCTGGACTCAAAGCTACAGTCCCTGCTACAGGACCTGACTCGTAACTTTACAGTAGCAGTAGGGAAACTGGCCCAGGAGTTACGAGGGGAAATCGATCAACTTGGTGATCGAACAGATACCTTAGAATCCAAATTTGACGAACTGGTGAAATACGTACACGTGCTTGAAGAAGACAACGTGACACTCAAACAAAGCATTTTTCAGGTCCAATCACAGCAGGAGGACCTTGAGAACAGGGAGAGACGTCAAAATGTGAGAATACGTGGAATTCCGGAAACAGTCCCTGACAAAGAAATACGTCCCTATCTCCTAGGACTGTTTGTCGCTATGGCTCCACACATCCCGGATATCGATTGGAGGCTAGATAGGGCCCATAGATCCCTAGCTCCGAAACCACCCCCTGGCACCAACCCGAGAGATGTAATCGCTCGCCTCCACTACTACGAAAGCAAAGAAGCTCTCATGACGGCCACGCGAAATAAACATCGCATTGAATATAAAGGCGCTAAACTCCAAATATTTAGTGACCTATCTCCCATCACTCTCGCCAAAAGACGCGACTTACGGCCAGTGACCATGCACCTACAACAACATCAAGTCGCCTACAGATGGGGTTTCCCCTTTCGCCTCTCAGCCTCGAGAGATGGCACTCAATATTCAATGCGAGCCTTACACGAGTGTGAGGCCTTTGTCCGTAACTTGGGACTGCCGCCCATCCCTGAAGAGGAACTTCCCCCGCCACCACTAAACACGACCCCCGGCCCTCTTCAACCACTTACAACGATCTGGACCCCGGTTCGTCGGAGACGTCAAAGAAACCTTTCCACTCCTCAACGTCCGGCCTCAGCTAGACTACCTACCTGAAATTATCCCACACAAGGAGAAACAGCTCCTCAACATTTCACTCCTTTTTTGGCTGCCGTCTTCCTCGACACCTCGAGGGTTTGATAGCGGCACTATCCTGGTATCCGCAGAGAGAGACCTCCCCATTTCAGTCCTTGATGGCCTAGGTTAACAGCAACTGTTCCAGTCTTGGACTTCCATTCCTTGGCCGAGAAGATCCCATCTCTCTCTTTGATTTTCTTTTACTCTCCCCCAGAATTTAAAGTTTAAAGCTTGCGTACACAATTTTCTTTTCCTTTTGGAAGGAGCGGGTACCATCCCGCCCTTGTCGCTGACCGACATGCTCCTCTACAGGTCTATGGCTGCTAGCCAAGACTTCCTGAAGATTTTTACACCTTCAGGCTTACAAAATGTTTTTTTTTTATTTTTATTATTATTACTGTTATTTTTTGGACCTTTTTTTATAGTTCATATTTTTCCTTTCCTCTTTTTTCCTTTTTTCAAACCTAGGCCCTTTTTTGGCCTGAATATATACTTAACATTTTCTGGTTATTTTGTTATTGTATATTTGCTCACTGTCTACATGCTAATTGAGAAATGTGCAAAGATTTTACTAACTAATTTACACTGGTTAAACATGCTGTTACTTATTACTAAGATTTCATTAGCTGTAAATTGCTTGTCCTCCTTATGGCTCTGAAGATCTTCTCATGTAACGTGAAGGGTCTGAACTCCATTCACAAACGCTGGTTGGCCTTGAAGGAATTCAGAGCCTCTGGAGCTGATGTGGTCATGGTTCAGGAGACACACTTCCGAACGGGTGGCTCCTTTAAGTTCACTTCTAAATTATTTCCCAACACATTTGTAGCCTCTGACCCATCTGGGAAAGCAGGAGTAGCAATTTTGCTCAAGAACTCATGCCCTATAAGAGTAATTGACTCCAAATTAGACCCCCAGGGACGATTTGTCATCCTGAACTGTGTCCATTTGCAAACAAAACTCAAGTTAGTTAACGTATATGCACCCAATTCTGGACAGATAGGATTTCTCACTAAAGTCCTTGAGGAGGTACAAAACTCCCCTCACCCATTTACGATTGTGGGAGGAGATTTTAACATGCGTATGTCTGCCAACAAAGATAGACTAAATCTTTTTCAAAACACTCCCCCAACCCAAGCCTATAGGTTATCTACCTCTTTCCGCAAATTAATTCGCACCCACAACCTGTTTGACTCTTGGAGAGTGAAACATCCCACTGGTAAACAATTCACCTTCTACTCCCCCCCACACAAAGGATACTCTCGCCTTGATTATTTCCTACTCTCCGCACCCTTACTATCTCACTTAGTAGCCTCTGAAATTGGCCCAATTACATGGTCTGACCATGCACCCATAACTTTAGACATATCCCTACATGTAGCATCCCCCAAGACATGTCACTGGAGACTTAATGAATCTCTCCTGAAAGACGAAGGCACCAAACAACGTCTCCAATCAAAATTGATTGAATACTTCAAGTTTAATGAAGGCTCTGTCTCAGACACTTCCATAATGTGGGAGGCCCACAAGGCCTTCTTCAGGGGTGAGTGCATCTCTGCTGGATCGCATAGGAAGCGTGATTCGCTCCAACAAAAATCTGAGCTACTGACCCAGCTGCGTTCAGCCGAGGTGCACTTGCTTCGAGCCCCCACAACTGCCCGTTTAAAGGAGGTGATAAATATCCGTAACAAAATTAAGTCCTTAGACATGAATAAAATATCCAAGGCCATTCTATGGTCGAGGCAAAAATTTTACGAGTATGCTGACAAACCCCACAGAATGCTAGTGAACAAACTGAAGCCACGTCCAAGTCTCTCTATCCCTGATCATTTAACACAACTGGATGGAACTCCCACCTACTGTCCCCAATCCATGTCTAGGGTCTTTGGAGATTTTTACAACAAATTATATAACTGTTTAAACTCTGACCCACATACCCAATTCACACAAGAGAAATTTGATTCTTTTATCTCATCTTTGAAGCTCCCACAAATATCATCAGACCAGTGCTCCTCATTAAATGCTCCCATTACCACCGAAGAATTAACCGAAGTGACTAAACTGCTCCCTTTACATAAATCCCCAGGCCCAGATGGACTCCCCTACTCTTACTACAAAACCTTCCTTCCTATCCTATCTCCACATATGCTAAATTTGTATCCCTCCTTACTAAAAGGTACAATACCCCACCCCCAATTTCTTCATGCCCATATCATAGTCATACCAAAACCAGATAAAGATCCTGCTGTCCCTGACAACTATCGTCCTATAGCCCTACTAAACTCCGACTATAAAATTTTCACCAAAATCCTGGCAAACAGACTCTCCAAAATCTTACCATTTTTGATAAATAGAGATCAGGTAGGATTTGTCCCCCTGAGACACGCAGGGGACAACGCCAGACGCACCATAGATCTTGTCGATTTACTAACTAGAACTAAAACCCCGGCAGTAATACTTAGCTTAGATGCACAGAAAGCATTTGATCGCCTTAGCTGGCCTTTCATGTTTGCGATCCTGTCCAAATATGGTTTCTCAGGTCCCTTTATACAGGCCCTTAGATCCCTATACTCATACCCTACCTCCCAAGTACAACTTGCATCCTACTTATCTCCCACATTCCCCCTCAGCAACGGTACTAGACAAGGGTGCCCTTTGTCACCCCTACTTTTTATACTTAGCTTAGAACCCCTAGCCACAACAATCCGCGAAAGTCCCTCCATTACAGGAGTACGCTTACGTCAGTTAGAATATAAATTATCCCTTTTTGCAGATGATATCCTTCTAACACTTACTCAACCACACACGTCCCTACCCTCGTTACATAAAATTTTAAACACTTTCAGTGAAATCTCTGGGTTTAAAATTAATACCACCAAAACAGAAGCTCTCCCCATAAATATCATACCAACTAATCTGAACACCCTTAAACAGAACTACAACTATCACTGGAGCTCCACATCCTTAAAATACTTAGGTGTCCGGATTACAGCATCATACTCCTCACTATATCAGGCGAATTCCCCCCCCTATTCCAAGAAATTAACCGCCTATTGAATCGCTGGACCGCTTTGCCCATCTCTCTCCTGGGACGTATACATATTCTAAAAATGTCTATCCTTCCTAAACTACTGTATTTATTCGAGACACTCCCAGTGGCAATACCAATGTCTCAGTTGAAAACGCTTCAAAGAAGAAGCCTCCGTTTTATATGGAACAACGCCTCACATAGGGTGGCGGGCTCAGTGGTCATGGCACGTAAGCTTAAAGGGGGCCTAGGTGCCCCTGACTTCATCAAATACTACTATGCTTCTCACCTAAGGGTTCTTACCTCGTGGACCAACAGAACTGCCCCAAACAGACGGGCGGACATAGAAATGAGCATAACAGCCCCAGTACATCCGTGCTACATGCTCTGGCCGTCCACGACCAAATATGCCCCAGCTGAGAACTCTATGCCTGGCCCCAATGCTCTTTACACTGGCAATATGGAAGAAATGCTCCGCTAAATACTCACTATCATCCACAAGTTCACCTCTTACTAATATCCTTTTTAATCCAGACATCCCAGACAGTCTGTCCTATGAACGTATGATGCCCTGGACTAAGGCCGGGATTTTTCAACTGCGACAACTAGTCAATCCAGCCACAAGACACTTACTATCCTTCGAGGACCTTAACAAACAACACCAACTACCCAAAACAATATTTTATTCATACCTCCAAATCAAACACTTCTTTTCTACCAAAAACCCCACACTATCTTTAGATAAACCTACCCAATTCGAAATGCTATGTGCTACAGGCCCTCATGAACCCCAACTGATATCCACCATTTATAGAATACTCCATGAGGCCAACCCCCTAAATATAGATACGCATTATTATATGAAAAAATGGTCACAGATTCTCCAACATGACATATCTCTCCTAGACTGGGACAAGATTTGGATCTCCATCTCCAAGAGCTCCAGATGTATTTCCCACAAAGAAATAGGTTACAAAGTACTTATGTTTTGGTATAAAACTCCAGAAAGACTACATGCGGCGGATCCGTCCATATCCCAAATATGCTGGAGATGTAATAAGAAAGTAGGCTCCCATTTTCATATCTTTTGGGAATGCTCTTTGGTTACACAACTTTGGGAGCAGATCCAAAAGTTATTAGAGAAACTGGTGGGAATCCTCGTTCCCCTGGATCCCATATATTATCTACTTGGTCTTCCCTATCAAGGTCTTCACAAAACAAAACAGAAACTGATGTCATACGTATTACTAGCAGCTAAAAAAACTATCCCCAAACTTTGGCTATCCACTTCCCCTCCCACCCTATCACATACTCTAACCATCTTAATGGATATGCGTAGAATGGAACATCTAACTGCCATTGTTGAAGGTTCCATACAGAAATTTTCTATCATCTGGCAACCTTGGGACGACTATGATGACAATAGTACGACAAATGAAACAGGATGAAATGATAGACGTCTATGGCAATAAACATTTTATATCTCTTGGGCTAACACACACCTTACCCCTCTGTTTGTGCAAATTCTCCTCAACAAGATTTCCTTTTCCTATAGGACAAGTAATGTAATCACAGTAGATTCGCCTAATTAATAACCAAAGGTTCTTATCACTTGTTATTCCTAACCTTACAGTTGTAGTGTAAGATATCCTATGGTTCCTGATAAGGTCATGCACTCTCGATAGACAGTATTGAAGCCTCATGTTTTCCTTTTTTTTTCTAAATGTGACAACGATGTTATTATAAATGTCATGAAAAATGTTAAATAAACAATTAAAAAAAAAAAAAAAATATACGTGAACTGGTCGGCACGTGGTTAAAATATAAACAAAAGAGATATTCTGTGCTCAGTGTAAATGCTTTTCAGAATGTGACAATTCCCACTAAATTAGACAGCTTCACTCATTGTATTTCACATAACAATAGAAAGCTAATTTTATAAAGGAAAAAGGGGGTACTATCTTTACTATCTGTACTACTATCTGTACTGTACTATCTTTTAAAGTGCATATAAGTGCCTTCTAATTAATACGTGAATACAATAAAAAAATACTGAATAAATTACAGTATCAAATGTGATATATATATATATATATATATATATATATATATATATATATATATTAAAGTTTAGGGGATTGTAGCTCCACAGGACCTAGTGCAAAGCCGGTAAACCTTAAATAAAAAGGCTTTTATTTTCAGCAACAAATCAAAATAAGGCTTCCAGCAGCACACAAGCAAAATACAAAATAAAGTCTGCTTATCTTTAGCACAAAGTAAAAGTAAAAAGGCACCTACAGTTCATGGATGAGTCTTTATCCCAAGGTTTTAACAGTCCTTGTTGATTATTTTAACAGCCTCCAGCAAACTCACGGCTCTCCAAGACAGGTGTATTCACCAACTCCTCCTCTCCACCACTCCTAGCACTTTTTCCTGTCTTTAAGAGCTGCTTCCTGGAGGCTCTTAACCCTGTGTGTGCTGGAATCCATGTAGTCAGGGGTGGAGGCTCTTTCCCACCCGAATATCACTTCAGAGCCTCCGAAATTCTGGGTCACAAATATCTCTCTATTAAACACAGAGAGAACTGTTAATCAGGAGAGTCAGTCCTCTCCTGATTAACGCTATTCCCAGGAAATTCCTCACCCATCCTGGGTGACCCCCTTAATACTATCACACTTCCCTTAAAAGGGACTACAACCCAAATATTGGTGATATATAGTACCCGTCCAGGACCCAACCTTGGCGTCCTGTACATATCTCCCCTCTGCCTCAACGCAGAGGTGTTGGAGGCACCATTCACCACCATACAATGGACTCGGGAGAGGGCATTGGCATTCTGATGTTGTGCTCTACCCTGAAATTAAACTCCTGGAGAGAAAGGAACCACCTTGTCACCTTGGCATTGGTGTGCTTGTTTTGTCTCATACAGGTCAATGGGGCATGGTCTAACACCAGGCGAAACCTCCTACCTAGGAGAAAATATTGTAGGGAGTCCAGAGCCCATTTGATGGCAAGACACTCCCTCTCTACCACAGCATAGTTTTTCTCCGCTGTCGTCAACTTCCTACTTAGAAAAACTACTGGGTGCTCTTCCCCTTTGACCTCTTGAGACCTCTTGAGACAACACTGCTCCTTATGGCGCGTACACACGGTCAGACTTTTCAACTACAAAAGTCCGACAGCCCATCCGACAGACTTTCGACTGACTTTTGGCAGACTTGCGGTCGACTTTCTAATGAACGGACTTGCCTATATATGATCACACAAAAGTCTGACAGCCTAGTACGCGGTCACGTACACCAAGTCCGACGAGACTATAAAACGGAAGTTCAATAGCCCGTACGACGCCCTTTGGGCTCCTTCTGCTAATCTCGTGTTTATCTCGTGTTAGTAGAAGTTTGGTGAGAGACGATTCGCGCTTGTGAGACTCGTATTTTTCAGTTCGTTTTAACTGTTGTTCAGTATGTGCTTGTGAGGTTTGTATATACTTTTCAGTGCGTGTGGTCAGTTCGCATTGAGTAATCAGTGTTTTATTGTCCGCTCATTGCTGATTTTCAGGTCGCTCTTCACAGGCCTTGCTGTTCTTCAGTGCGTTCTGTTAAGTGCGTTTTGACCAGCCGACCGTTTTGAAGCCATGTTACGTGTACGTACTCATCGTAGAGCTCGTGCATTGTATGTGATTGGTGCATAAGTTCATTCTTCAGCCCAAGACCAGTCCATGAACAGGGCGAGGAGGAGTTCATGGACGAAAAATTGGTTGCTCCAGCGTGACCAATTCTGTCACATGCCATTGCTCTGTGAGATCCGTGAGAATAATCCTGAGGATTTCAGGAACTTTCTCCAGATGACGGACCCCGTTTTCGACCGTTTGGTGGCTTTGCTTAACCCTTATATCAGCAGGCAGGATACCTGCATGAGGCAAGCCATCACTCCGGAGCAGAGGCTAGTCGCAACGTTGCGTTACTTGGCGACGGGTAGAAGCCTGCAGAACCTTAAGTTCTCGACAGGCATCTCCCCCCAGGCTCTGGGGATCATTATCCCAGAGACCTGTTCTGCTATAATTCAGGTCCTGCAGAAGGACTATATTAAGGTAAGAATTGTTATCCTTTATTAGCATCACATGTTATTTTAGTTAATGTTTGATAATGTAATGTATTTCTTTACTCAAACACTACTTACCATCATTGCAATATAGTGTGAATGTCCCCTTTTTGTCCACATGCTTGCTGTAATCTTTTAATGCTCTTTTTTGTCCTGCATGCATATTTGCCTTCACTAACCTCCCCAGCATTCAATGCTGGGCCCATATCCACCTAGTCTACTAACTTTTAATGTATTTTGTCAGCTGCATTGCAGTTATTTTCCCCTAATATGCATCCAAATAGTGTGTGTGTGTGTGTCATTAACTCGATATACAATCCCCTCCTCCCCCTACAATTCATCCAAATAGTCTGTGTGTCATTAACCTGATTTACAATCCCCCCGCTACAATTCATCCAAATAGTCTGTGTGTCATTAACTTGATTTACAAACCCCTCCCCCCCTACAATTCATCCAAATAGTCTGTGTGTCATTAACTCGATTTACAATCCCCTCCCCCCTACAATTAATCCAAATAGTCTGTGTCATTAACTCGATTTACAATCCCCTCCCCCCCTACAATTCATCCAAATAGTCTGTGTGTCATTAACTCAATTTACAATCCCCTCCCCCCCTACAATTCATCCAAATAGTCTGTGTGTCATTAACTCGATTTACAATCCCCCCCCTACAATTCATCCAAATAGTCTGTGTGTCATTAACTCGTTTTACAATCCCCTCCTCCCCCCCTAATAATTTGTTATAATGTTCTGTGGGGTTGCTTTACAAAAAGCAAATATATGTTGCACTTTGCAAAATGCATTTGCACTCTGCAAGTGCATTTGCTCCAGGGCTTTAGTAAATGAGCAGAAGCTCTGCTGATTTCCATCATCCAATCATGTGCAAGCAACAAAGTTTTTTGATTAATTGCCCTTGCATGTGATTGTGTACTCCTTGCAACATGAAGCCTTACCTCATTTACTAAGCTCTGGAGCAACTGCACTTGCAGAGTGCAACAACTGCACTTTTCAAAGTGCATAGTCTTGTAGCCTTTTAGTAAATCAAACCCTGCATGTCCTTAAACTTGATTTTGAATTTTACCCCCCCCCCCCCCCCTAAAATGTAACAATGTGCCATCAGAGGGGGTGAGCAATCTGATAAGTGGGCCTTTATATATTATTTCATAAATAATATTTCAATTAATGTTATACTGATGCTGGGCAATAATGTTTTAAAAGTGTAATGTTCTTGGAATGTTATTTTAAAATGACTGATTTTTTGTTTCTTGTTTGATTCCCCAGGTTCCTTCTACGCCACAGGAATGGCAGACTGTGGCATCCCATTTTGCCACCCGTTGGGACTTCCCCAACTGTGGAGGGGCTATAGATGGGAACACGTCCACATCGTGCCACCACCCCATTCTGGGTCATACTATTTTAATTTTAAGGGGTTCCATAGTATTGTCTTAATGGCGGTGGTGTCGGCACAATATAATTTCTGTATGTGGACATGGGGAAGAATGGCCGGATGTCGGATGAAGGAGTGTTTGCCCAGACGGAGTTCTACCAGCGTCTCCAGAGTGATGGCCTGGGATTGCCACCTGATGCCGATAACGTGGAAGGACTCCCCTTTGTCTTCATAGCAGATGAAGCCTTCAGTCTGAGCAAGCACCTCATGAGGCCATTCCCCCAAAGGACCCTCACCCCGGAGAGGAGGGTTTTTAATTTCCAGCTGGCCAGAGCGAGAAGAGTTGTGGAGAATGCTTTTGGGATTCTGGCCAGCCGGCTCCGCCTGTTTCAGACAGCTATAAACATGGCGGAATACAAACTGAATTACATTATTCTAGCGTGCTGCATTCCGCACAACTTTTTAAAAAAACATTCCAACAATTATATTTCATCAGTTGGGCCTGAGGCCGGACTTATTAGTGACAATCCTCTGACGGGCCTGGATACTGTCTGTACTGACTTGGCCCCCCAAAGTGCCCGTCAAGTTCGTGATCAATATGTAGATTATTTTATGGGTAGGGGGGCCATTGCAATGCCGCAGAATATTTAATTTTTTAAAATAAAAAATCTTGATTAGATCAAATCTTTAAATCTTTTTGGCTTTCTCCTAGGTTATCCTAGAGCACTTGTAGTGCCAAGTGTATTTTCCTTTAGTAAATAAGCACCATTGTCACTGTAAACAACTAATAACTTACAAAACTGATATTGAGCATTGGAAGAAGAAGCCACAAATCTTGTTCATTACTAACAGATTTTTTATTAATCTGTGCACATTCACTTGTGCGTTTGTAAAAAATGGTGATTGTCAAAAATATATATATTTTTAATTTTTTAACGATATAATTATGTTTTAGTTTTTTACATTATTGTATATTATTGGTTTTCACAAACAGGCCTCAATATTAATTATTATTTTTATTATTTTTACAAACAGGCCTTTATATATTTTTTTTGTTTTTTTTTATTTTTTAAAAACAAACAGGCCTCTATATTTTTTTTTTAAACAAACAGGCCTCTATTTTTTATTTTTTGGTTACAAATAGGCCTCTATATTTTTATTTTTTTATTTTTTTACAAACAGGCCTCTATTTTTTATTTTTTATTTTTTTGGTTACAAACAGGCCTCTATATTTTTATTTTTTTTATTTTTTTACAAACAGGCCTCTATATATTAAAAAAAAAAAAACAAACAGGCCTCTATATATTTTTTTTTTTACAAACAGATCTCTATATATTTTTTTGTTTTGTTTTTTACAAACAGGCCTCTATATTTTATATTTTTTTTTTCTATAAAAAAACAGGCGTCATTTTTTTAAATAAAATTTTGGGGAACCGGCATAGAATTTTAATACTATAAAAGAAAAGGCCCAGAATGGGGTCAGCAAACAAGAAAATGAAGAACATGATCAATGTTTTTTTGGTTGAAAAATTGAATTTAGATTCTCCCCAAAACATCGTTCATGTTCTTCATTTCCTGCTGCAAACTATCGCCGATTACGCATTAAATCAATATCCCCATTCCAGGCCATTAGCTGTCCAATTAGACATTGTGCACTGTCTGCGCTATAAGGTTCAACCAGACCTAGAATTGAAGGAAAAAAAGATGCGTTTAGAAATATGCAGCCATACATAGATCCTCGGGGGTGGCGCTGGTGCTTGATTCTTGCACAACCAGATCACCTAAAATAGATGATAAAAAAATGTATTTAAAAATATGCAGCCATACATCGATTACCTTACCATAAGCTGGTGTGTCAGACACTCACCTGGTGGGGTGCCCATGTCGCGTACTTCGTAAACATCCTCGGGGGTGGCGCTGGTGCTTGATTCTTGCACAACCAGATCACCTAAAATAGATGAGAAATAATGTATTTAAAAATATGCAGCCATACATAGATTACCGTAAGATGGTGTGTCAGACACTCACCTGGTGGGATGGCCATGTCGCCCACCTCTCCTTCCTCAACATCCTCTGTGGGGCTTGGGCTGATTTCCCAATTCGGGTGTTGCGGTCGGGGGTCACTGGGTTCATCTTGTCTGAGTCTTTTCTCCCCTATGTGAATGAAACAAAAGATATAATTAGCACAAAGATATTTGAGTCCAGGAATAGTAATCTGAAACATTGTAGTGAAGTGGTGTACAAATTGTCTGTTTGGGCAGAGTTCCTAGTTGAAGACATAATAAAAATTCTGTTTGAAATCTCTCTCTCTCTCTCTCTATATATATATAGATATAGATATAGATATAGATATAGATATATATATATATATCTCTATATAGAGATATAGGTGTGTGTATATATATATATGTAACACTGTTTAGTAAGATAGTTTAAAACGATCTAAACTCGTACGTTAAAAAAAGCACATGGAGCAGTATACAAAGGTAATAAACAGAATATGAACACACGACAAGTACTTACTTTTTTTAAGCACTTTATGGATCAGACCATCTTTTCCGAATCTGATCTTTCGAGCGCCGTACCCCAAAAGTAAGATGCAATGTCTTCACCACCTTCGCCATTATTTTGGCTTTTCTGAAATTAGGCCAGGAGTACGGGCCATACTTCCCATCATAGTCATTTTTACGCAAAATTGCCACCATCTCCACCATCTCTTTAAAGGCCATGTTGGAGGCCTTAAATCTCTGCTTCCCAGATCGGGACGTTCCGGGCTCCGGGCTTTCGTCGCTACCTGAGGTAGTACACACCTGATGTGTCTTTGCCATTGTTCCTCCCACTACGCACCATAGAGAGAAGGGGTGGAGAATATTCGGTAAAAAAGAACATCAGGGGCGGGCTACGCAGGCGGAGTTTCACACATGCGCAGTGTATAAAAAGAGTTATTATGCATGTGTCATACGTACGTTCTGTGCGTAGAGACAAGGGGCTGAAAATATGCGTAAAAAAAGAACATCAGGGGCGGGCAAAGCAGGCAGAGTTTCACGCATGCGCAGTGTATAAAACGTTATTACGTACTGTGTCGTACGTACGTTCTGTGCGTAGATGATAGAGGGCCGGAACGCCCAAAACGAAGGTAATTTTCTTTTTTTTTTTTTACTTTTTTTTTTTTTTTACTTTGTAGCAAGCAGCCTATATGGCTTACAGATTGATGAGGCCTATGTTGGGATAAGATGATGAGGGTTTAGCTGAAACATAAGTGTTTTTGTCTTGTGTCTTTATCTTTTACAGAAAACATGAATACCAAATTTAAAGAGCCAGAATTTCTGTCGGCATTTATTGACAATTACAGGGAGATGAGGAATCAATATTACCTAAAATACGTAAGGAAATCAACGCTGGAGAGACTTCTGACATTTGTGCAGACATTCATCCCAGAAGCAACCATGGAGATTTTGTTACAGAAAATTGGGATCTTGAGAAATATGTATAAGAGGGAGCATAACAAGATCCAGAATTCCCTGAGATCAGGAGCATCCTTGATGACCAGACTGAAGCCAGGGCATCACTTTCAACCCTTCCCTCCACCCTTCCATGCACCCTTCCATGCACCCTTCCATGCACCCCAGCAGAGGCTGATGAGGACCAAGCTGGGTCTTCCATCCTGGAAGAACCGGATGTGACCATCTGGAGTCAGGTAAATTAATTTTAAAAATATTTAGTGTCCCAATATTAATGATGCTAACTAGATGTTATAATTGATGAAGAATTTTATCCTAAAAAAATGTACAAAAGTAATGGTTCTTTGTGGTAACTTTACAAAAAAAAAAACACAAAAAAATAAAATATTTACAAAAAAAAAAAAATACAAAACGTTTTTTCAGGAGCAGTGATTTTAATAATGCTTAAAGTCAAACAATAAAAGTGTAATATCCCTTTAAATTTCGTAGCTGGGGGGTGTCTATAGTATGCCTGTAAAGGGGCGCATGTTTCCCGTGTTGAGAACAGTCTGACAGCAAAATGACATTTCGAAGGAAAAAAAGCCAATTAAAACTACCCGCGGCTATTGCATTGCCGACAATACACATAGAAGTTCATTGATAAAAACAGCATGGGAATTCCCCACAGGGCAACCCCGAACCAAAATGAAAAAAAAAATGAAGTCGGAGTCCCCCTTAAATTCCATACAAGGCCCTTCAGGTCTGGTATGGATATTAAGGGGAACCCCGGCCAAAATTTAAAAAAAAAATGACGTGGGGTTCCCCCTAAATTCCATACCAGACCCTTCAGGTCTGGTATGGATTTTAAGGGGAACCCTGTGCCAAAAAAAAAAAAAAAAACGGCGTGGGGTCCCCCCAAAAATCCATACCAGACCCTTATCCGAGCACGCAACCTGGCAGCTGCAGGAAAAGAGGGGGGGACGAGAGTGCAGCCCCCCCCTCCTGAACCGTACCAGGCCACATGCCCTCAACATTGGGAGGGTGCTTTGGGGTAGCCCCCCAAAACACCTTGTCCCCATGTTGATGAGGACAAGGGCCTCATCCCCACAACCCTGGCCGGTGGTTGTGAGGGTCTGCGGGCGGGGGGCTTATCGGAATCTGGAAGCCCCCTTTAACAAGGGGACCCCCATATCCTACCATTTCACTAAAAAACTGTCAAAAATGTTAAAAATGACAAGAGACAGTTTTTGACAATCCCTTTATTTAAATGCTTCTTCTTTCTTCCTTCATCTTCTGGTTCTTCCTCCGGCGTTCTCGTCCAGCATCTCCTCCGTGGAGTCTTCTATCTTCTTCTCCTCGGGCCGCTCCACACCCATGGCATGGGGGGAGGCTCCCGCTCTTCTCTTCATCTTCTTCTTCTCTTCTTCCTTCTTCTCTTTTTCTCTTCTTCATTTTCTTCTCCGGGCCGCTCCGCATCCATGCTGGCATGGAGGGAGGCTCCCGCTGTGTGACGGCGTCTCCTCGTCTGACGGTTCTTAAATAACGGGAGGCGGGGTCACCGGGTGACCCCGCCCCCTCTTACGCACGGGACATGACGGGATTTCCCTGTGGCATTCCCCATGACGTCACAGGGAAGTCCCGTCAAGTCACCGTGCGTCAGAGGGGGGCGGGGTCACCGGGTGGCCCCGCCCCCCGTTATTTAAGAACCGTCAGACAAAGAGACGCCGTCACACAGCGGGAGCCTCCCTCCATGCCAGCATGGGTGCGGAGCGGCCTGGAGAAGAAAATGAAGAAGAGAAGAAGAGAAGAAGAGAAGAAGGGAAGAAGAGAAGAAGGGAAGAAGAGAAGAAGGGAAGAAGAGAAGAAGGGAAGAAGGGAAGAAGAGAAGAAGGGAAGAAGGGAAGAAGGGAAGAAGAGAAGGGAAGAAGAGAAGAAGGGAAGAAGAGAAGAAGGGAAGAAGAGAAGGGAAGAAGAGAAGAAGGGAAGAAGGAAGAAGAGAAGAAGATGAAGAGAAGAGCGGGAGCCTCCCCCCATGCCATGGGTGCGGAGTGGCCCGAGGAGAAGAAGATAGAAGATGCCGCGGAGGGGATGCTGGACGAGAACCAGAAGAGCCAGAAGAACCAGAAGAAGAAGATAAAGGAAGAAAGAATAAGCATTTAAATAAAGGAATTGTCAAAAACTGTCTCTTGTCATTTTTAAGATTCCAGATTCCGATAAGCCCCCCGCCCGCAGACCCCCACAACCACCGGCCAGGGTTGTGGGGATGAGGCCCTTGTCCTCATCAACATGGGGACAAGGTGTTTTGGGGGGCTACCCCAAAGCACCCTCCCAATGTTGAGGGCATGTGGCCTGGTACGGTTCAGGAGGGGGGGCGCACTCTCGTCCCCCCCTCTTTTCCTGCGGCCTGCCAGGTTGCGTGCTCGGATAAGGGTCTGGTATGGATTCTTGGGGGGACCCCACACCGTTTTTTTTTTTTGGCGCGGGGTTCCCCTTAAAATCCATACCAGACCTGAAGGGTGCACCCTGTAGTTGACCTCACCCATTTTTTCCACCACCTCAAAAGGGACCTTGCCATTTGGCTAAAAATTTGCTCTCTACTGTGGGTGTCAGGGTACGCCTGGGCGCCGGCGCGCCCCGTCGCGTGCTGTTCGGCAAATCCCTGTTGTTCCCGGGCGTCGGCGCGGCGCTAGGGCGCGCGCGGGTTCGCGGCGCTTGTGCGCACGTTCGCGATAGCGCCGGTTTGGCGCCAAGGTGCACATAAAAGCCCCCCTGTGCCTCTGACACATTGCTGCTTCGTCTCAGCTTCGTGATTCCTGTATGTTAACCTGATTGATTGCTACCTATCTGACCCGGCTTGTTTGACCACCCGTTCTGCTCCAATCCGACCCGGCCTGTCTGACTATTCTTATACTACCTGCCTGATACCGTTGCCGATCCTTGCCTGCCTACTGACGCTGCCTCTGCCTGCTGTTTTGCCTGTCTTATATCCTTGCTGACCCGGACCGTCTGACCCTGCTTGTTCCTGCTAGTCCTTGCTGTTGCACCTTCAGCTTCAGCTCCAGAGACCTCTGCATCTCCAAGTGTTCCAGCTGCTGCTTCCAGTCTCACCTGATCTGCAGTCCAGCCATCCCTGCGGGATCTCTCTCTTCACCTCAGCACCAGAGACTCAACTCTACAGGCACTCCTACCCCACTGTGCTCAGGAGACCACTGTCCCCACTCCAGTGGCTCCTGAACCAGCGTTGTATGAGAGGTCTTCTCCTACAAGTCAGGCTCTCCTACCAGGTACCTAACAGTACGAAGCAGCCATGTCTGAGCCTGCAGGAGATACCTCTTCATTAAAGGAGATATGCACACACCTGGCGGCTCTCACCCAAGCAGTGCAAGCCCTTCAGGACAACTATAACAGACTGGAGGGACAAGTTCAGAATCTTGCAGGGGCTAACCCTTCAGCCTACTCTCCACCTGCCGCCCCAACACAGACTGTTCCAGGGCCTTCAGTGGTAATGATCCCGCCTGAACCACGGGTCCCCATTCCTGAAAGGTTCTCCGGAGACCGGGCTAAGTTTCGGGGTTTCCGCAATGCCTGCCAGCTCTTTTTTGCCTTACAGCCCAGAACCTTTTCACTGGAAGCCACTAAAGTTGGATTTGTCATTTCCCTCCTTCAAGGGGAACCACAGACCTGGGCACACCGTCTACTTGAAGGGGACTCTGCTCCAACTCAATCCTTATCCGCTTTCTTCGAAGCCATGGCACAATTATATGAGGACCCTCAACAGACTGCCACAGCTGAATCTGCTCTGCTCGCGCTCCAACAAGGCCGCAGACCTGCGGAGGACTATGTTGCTGAGTTCAGACGTTGGAGCGCGGACACCCAGTGGAATGACGCGGCTCTGCGTCACCAGTTCCGCATTGGACTGTCTGAAAACTTGAAAGATGAACTTGCTCGAGTTGGTATTCCAAACACCTTGGAGGCCTTGATCACTCTAACCATCCAGATCGATCGTCGCCTCCGAGAACGCCGATCTGAACAAGCAGTTCAACCTAACCGCCAGACCTGGATGACACCACGAGCCCCGATTCCTGCATCCCGCTACTTACCTGTGCCCAGTCCAAATGCAGTCAATATCGCACCGGATACCTCCGAACCAATGCAGCTAGGTCTGATGCGACCTGCACTGTCCTCCGAAGAACGTGCCCGACGTCGACAATTAAATCTGTGCCTGTACTGTGGAGGAACCGGGCATTATGTCTATAATTGCCCAACCAGAATGAGTAAGTGTCCATCTCCTATACTTACCAGTCTCTCTGCTTTATCAACAAATGCTACCCATCTTGCCATTCCTCTCTCGTTACAGCTTCAAGAAAGGACACTCCAAGTCAACGCAATTATTGACTCCGGGGCATGCAGCTGCTTTATAGACTTAAAATTTGCCAACCTGCACAACATCCCTTTACGGACTAAAGCCCATGGACTCTCTGTCTTCCTTGCCGATGGCTCCCGCATCAGATCCGGACAAGTGACACAAGAAACCCTGCCATTATCCGCTACAACTTCTTCTCAACACAAGGAATTGCTGATCCTTGACGCCATCACCTCCCCTATGTTTCCCATTATCCTGGGAATTCCCTGGCTACAGGCCCACAACCCACACATCCATTGGGCATCTGGAGAAGTAAAATTTCTGTCATCCTACTGCCAGGAACACTGTCTGGCGAAAGATTCGGATCCCCAAGCTACCCTGCTTTGCCTGGACTCCGACCAGACAAATCGTCAGGCCATTCCCAAACACTATCATGACTACATAGATGTCTTCAGCAAGAAGGGGGCAGATTCTCTTCCACCTCATCGTCCCTACGATTGCCCCATCGAATTGCTGCCAGGATTCGAAATTCCCTTTGGGCGCATCTTTCCTCTATCTGAAAAGGAACAAGAAGTATTGAAAACATATATTGATGAAAACTTGGCCAAAGGATTTATTCGTCATTCTACTTCTCCAGCAGGTGCGGGAATATTCTTTGTTACTAAGAAAGACAAATCTCTCCGCCCGTGTATTGACTACCGAGAATTGAATAAAATCACGGTCAAAAATCGGTATCCCCTACCTTTGATACCTGAACTGTTCCAGAAATTAAGGACTGCCGTCATTTTTTCTAAACTTGATCTGAGAGGGGCCTATAATCTGGTTCGCATTCAGGCTGGGCATGAGTGGAAAACAGCGTTTCGGACCCGATTCGGGCATTATGAATATTTAGTCATGCCTTTTGGACTCTGCAATGCCCCTGCGACTTTTCAACACCTAATTAATGATGTGCTTAGAGACTTCCTAGATCTGTTTGTGATCGCATATCTGGACGATATTTTGATCTTTTCTGAATCCCTAGATCTCCATCGGAAACATGTTTGCCAAGTGTTGGGTCGTCTCCGTTTACACAGACTTTATGTAAAGGCGGAAAAATGCGAGTTTGAGCAACAGAGCATCCAATTCCTGGGCTTGATTATCTCCTCAACTGGCATCAAGATGGACCCACAGAAGGTTTCTGCCGTTCTGGACTGGCCGGTACCCCTGGACAAAAAAGGGGTTCAGCGATTCATCGGGTTCGCAAATTTTTACAGAAAGTTTATCAAGGGTTTTTCTGCAATAATCGCACCAATCACACAACTAACCAAACAGAATACCCGTTTTTTCTGGAATCACCTAGCCCAAGAGGCTTTTGAGAACCTCAAGAGACTTTTTACCTCAGCACCTATTCTCAGTCACCCTGAACCATCCTTGCCATTTATTTTAGAAGTGGACGCTTCAGAGATAGCGGTCGGTGCGATTCTCTCGCAACGTAAGGGCAGTAAGGATGTTATGCATCCCGTAGGTTTCTTCTCCCGAAAACTCTCCTCTGCGGAGAGAAACTATGATGTCGGTGATCGGGAGCTTCTTGCCATCAAAACTGCATTAGAGGAGTGGAGGTACCTGTTGGAGGGGGCTGTGCATCCAGTGCTAATTTATACTGATCACAAGAATTTAGAATATCTACGATCTGCTAAAAGACTAAGACCCCGTCAAGCCCGTTGGGTACTGTTTTTCTCACGCTTTTCCTTCCACATTACGTATCGGCCAGGTTCAAGAAATGTCAAACCAGACGCATTATCACGGATGCATGACAACCCAAAGGACTTATCTGTGCCAGACACCATTTCACCTGCAAATAATTTTTTGCTCATACAAACTGATCTTCTTTCCCAGATTAAGGAAGCATCCTCTGAATCAGCCAGACCCTCAGGGTTTACCTTAAGTAGCAAGGACGGACTATTCTGGAAAGGGAGCCAAATTTTTGTTCCTGAGGGGCTTCGGGTCAAGGTCCTGGCACTTCGTCACGATCACCCACTGGCAGGTCACTTTGGTGTTCGTAAAACTCTGGAATTGGTACAGCGTACCTTCTGGTGGCCCAATCTTAAAGACTTTTGTGAGAGATATGTCAAATCTTGCCCTATCTGTACCCAGAACAAGACGTCCAGGAGTAAAGCTTGGGGCCTGTTAAAACCTTTACCAGTACCCGATAGGCCTTGGAAGATGATATCCATGGACTTTGTTGTAGAGCTTCCATGTTCAGAGGGGTGTTCTGCTATTTTCGTGGTAGTAGACCGTTTTACCAAGATGGCCCACTTTCTTCCACTAAAAGGAACTCCGTCAGCTATGGAAACGGCTCACATCTTCATTAAGGAAATTATTAGACTCCACGGAATCCCTGTAAACATAACCTCTGACAGAGGGGTACAATTTACCTCACGTTTTTGGAGAGCCCTGTGTGAGTCTTTGAAAATTAAACTGGCCTTGTCCTCGGCCTATCACCCTCAGACCAATGGCCAGACGGAGAGGACCAATCAGACTCTTGAACAGTATATCAGATGTTTTACTTCTTTTTCACAAGATGATTGGGTATCCTTGCTGCCGTTGGCAGAATTTGCCTACAACAACGCCAAACATTCAGCCACCGGTCAATCCCCCTTTTTCGCCAATTATGGTTTCCATCTAACCTTTTTACCCGATTTCCTTCTAGAGTCCTCGGTTCCGGCAGTACAGAGTACGGTAGACTTCATCAACCATAACAACCAGATGTTGCAGGAAGCAGTATCTAAGGCGCAGGCGGACAGCAAGAGGATTTTTGACCGGAAGAGAAGAGGGGAGTTGAAGCTTCAGCTTGGCGATCAGGTATGGCTATCTACAAGTAATATCAAACTTGCACGTCCCTCTAAGAAGCTGGCACCTAGATTTATGGGACCATTCCCGGTTAAAAGGAAGATAAATGAAGTTTCGTATGAACTGACTTTGCCTGACTCTCTTAAAATACACCCCGTGTTTCATGTGTCATTGCTCAAACCTGCTGTACCTGATCCCTTCCCCGGTAGAGCTAGACCTCCTGAACCTATTATGATTGATGGCAATGAGGAATTTGAGGTCGAGGCTATCCTTGATTGCAGGAAAAGACAAGGGCAGATCCAGTTCCTGGTTAAGTGGAAGGGCTACGGCCCAGAAAGTAATTCATGGGAACCTGAAAGTAATGTACATGCCAGGCGTTTAGTACAAACCTATTTTTCTAACCATCCGGAAAAGAAGAGGCTTTGGGGCACCCGGAGGTTGCCCCTTGGGGGGGGCAATGTCAGGGTACACCTGGGCGCCGGCGCGCCCTGTCGCGTGCTGTTCGGCAAATCCCTGTTGTTCCCGGGCGTCGGCGCGGCGCTAGGGCGCGCGCGGGTTCGCGGCGCTTGTGCGCGCGCGCGTGTGCACGTGCGCGCGTACGGGCGTGCGCGCGTTCGCGATAGCGCCGGTTTGGCGCCAAGGTGCACATAAAAGCCCCCCTGTGCCTCTGACACATTGCTGCTTCGTCTCAGCTTCGTGATTCCTGTATTTGAACCTGATTGATTGCTACCTATCTGACCCGGCTTGTTTGACCACCCGTTCTGCTCCAATCCGACCCGGCCTGTCTGACTATTCTTATACTACCTGCCTGATACCGTTGCCGATCCTTGCCTGCCTACTGACGCTGCCTCTGCCTGCTGTTTTGCCTGTCTCATATCCTTGCTGACCCGGACCGTCTGACCCTGCTTGTTCCTGCTAGTCCTTGCTGTTGCACCTTCAGCTTCAGCTCCAGAGACCTCTGCATCTCCAAGTGTTCCAGCTGCTGCTTCCAGTCTCACCTGATCTGCAGTCCAGCCATCCCTGCGGGATCTCTCTCTTCACCTCAGCACCAGAGACTCAACTCTACAGGCACTCCTACCCCACTGTGCTCAGGAGACCACTGTCCCCACTCCAGTGGCTCCTGAACCAGCGTTGTATGAGAGGTCTTCTCCTACAAGTCAGGCTCTCCTACCAGGTACCTAACAGTGGGAATCAGAACAGCCACCTGGTCCCCCACTTGAAACTGCCTGATGTTAGCGGATCGGTTGTATACCCTTCTCTGAGCATCCTGGGCCTTCTGGAGATGCTCTCTCACCAATGCCATCACTCTAGACACCCTCTCCTGCATTTGAGTGATATGTTCTACCACCGTTTTGTGTGGTGAGGATTCACTTTCCCAGGTTTCCTTCGCTAGATCCAGCAGCCCAACCTGTGGATGCCTGTGGAACCTCTCGGATGGCAAAAAACAGGGCAGGGAGCAACATGTCCCAGTCCTTTCCATCCTTCTGGGCCACTCTTTTTAACATTGACTTTAGGGTCTTTTTAAACCTCTCAACGAGGCCATCTGTCTGAGGGTGATAGATGGACATCTGCAACTGCTTGATCTGAAACAGTTTGCACAAGTCAGCCATCACCTTTGACATGAAAGGGGTGCCCTGGTCCGTCAATATCTCCTTGGGGAACCCAGTTCATGAAAAAATTTAAAACAACTCCCGGGAAATGGCCTTAGAGGAAGTTTTCCTTAAAGGGACCGCTTCAGGATACCTAGTTGCATAATCCAGGACTACTAATATATATTGGTGTTCCATGGCTTACTTTACTAAGGGCCCCACCAGATCCATAGCAATCAGTTCAAACGGCACCTCAATTATGGTCAGGGGTACCAGGGGGTTTCTGTAGTGGGTCACCGGGGTGGTTAACTGGCAAGTGGGGCAGGATGCACAGTACCTTTTTACCTCAGCCTTTACCCCTGGCCAGTAAAACCTGTCAGTTATACTGGCTTCCATTTTTTCAGCCCCCAGGTGTCAAGGCGCATCCGCTGATATGACAGGGGAACCAGCAACTGATCCACAGTTTCCCCTTGGCTTTCGGCTACTCTATAAAGCAAGTCCCCTTTCAATGCAAAGTGAGGAAACCTTTGTTCGACACCGGGCACTTGTGGGACTCCCTTTATAACTGATACCTGCTCCCGAGCATTAACCAAAGTGGGGTCCTGTAGCTGCACAGTGCCAAACATACCCCTGGACACCTCCAAATCTGGGTGCACTAGCCTAGAGGAGGTTTCCACCTCATCCTCCTCAATCAGGGTCTGAATTGGGGAAGATTCCTCTTCGTCCTCCCCCAACATGACTTGTAGCAGAGAGATTCCCCCCCCAGAGGTCAACTCGGTTTTGAGACCTGAAAGACGAACATTATCAACTATATTCGTATTTTCTGCAACGTCATTATCAGTGACAGGCATCTCAACATTATGAGTGTGTGTTGTGGGTGGTTCTGGACCAGACCCCTCAGGGTTTGGCCCCAAAAGGCCCAGCATCCCCAGTTCTCCTGTCTGTCCTGGCAGCACCATCTGTACCTGGTTCCACAGTTCAATAAACAATGGGCAGTCACACCCCACTATGATGTCATTTATCAGATTTCTTACCACCCCAACCTCTTGTGTCACTGAGGTACAGCCATAGGAAACAGTCACCGGAACCAGGGGGTACTCCCTGGTGTCCCCATGTATACAGACTACCCGTAGAGTTACGTAATGGGTGACCCCGCCCCCCTCTGACGTCACGGTGAATGCCACAGGGATGTCACTGTCAAGTCCCCGTGTGTCAGAGGGGGGCGGGGTTATAACCACCCTCCTTTATTTAACAACCGTTAGAAGAGGAGAAGTGTCACACAGCGGGAGCCTCCCATCATGGTGGATGCGGAGCGGCCCGAGAAGAAGAAGGGTAGAAGACGCAGCGAGGAAGATGCTGGACGAGAACACTGGAGGAAGAACCAGAAGAACCAGAAGAAGAAGAAGATGGAGGAAAAAACCGAAGGAAGATAGAAGATAGAAGAAAGAAGAAGCATTTAAATAAAGGAATTGTCAAAAACTGTCTCTTGTCATTTTTAACATTGCCTGGTACGGTTCAGGAGGGGGGGCGCTCTCTTGTCCCCCCTTTTTTCCCGCAGCCCGCCAGGTTGTGTGCTCGGATAAGGGTCTGGTATGGATTTTTGGGGGGACCCCACACCATTTTTTAAAAAAAATTGGCGCTGGGTTTCCCTTAAAATCCATACAGGTCTGGTATAGATTTTGAGGGGGATCCCACGCCATTTTAAAAAAAAAATTTGGCTGGGTTTCCCCTTAATATCCATACCAGACCTGAAGGGCCTGGCATGGAATTTAGGGGGACCCCCACGTCATTTTTTTTTTAAATTTTTGTTTGGGGTTCCCCTGTGTAGAATTCTAATGCCGTTTTTATCAATGAACTTTTATGTGTATTGTCGGACCGGCAATTCATTAATAGCCGCAAGTAGTTTTAAATGACTTTTTTCCTTTGAAATGTCATTTTGCTGTCAGACTGTTCTAAACACGGGAAACATGTGCCCCTTTACAGGCATACTATAGACACCCCCAGGTACGAAATTTAAAGGAATATTACACTTTTAATGATTCACTTTAAGCATTATTAAAATCACTGCTCCTGAAAAACGGCCATTTTTAAAACTTTTTTTTGCATTGATCCATGTCCCCTGGGGCAGGACCCAGGTCCCCAAACACTTTTTATGACAATACCATGCATATAAGCCTTTAAAATTAGCACTTTTGATTTCTCCCATAGACTTTTAAAGGGTGTTCCGCGGCTTTCGAATTTGCCGCAAACACCCCAAATTGTTCGCTGTTCGGCAAACTGGCGAACAGCCGATCTTCGAGTCGAACTTGGGTTTGAAACGAACTCGAAGCTCATCCCTAACCGGTAAGGAAAGGGGAGATAATGCTAGGCCATTGGTCACGGGGCCACCCCTCTCTCTCTGCTATCCTCTCAGGTAGTGAGAAAGGCCTCTACATCATCGATGGATGTCAGTTTTTGCAAGAAATGGCTGGCCTTCACGATACTTGGTTGCCAGCGGCGCCGACCATTTGCTCCCATCCCTCCTGCAAGGCAGCCACCTGTACCTGAGTGGACTCCTGCTGGGCAGTAAACTGGGTGGCTAGTAACCGTGTGCTTTCCTGCTGTGCAGCTACAGCCTGTGCCAGGGCCTACTGCTGCTGAGCCATTCCTCATGGCAACGGTTTGCCTCTGCTGAGGCTAGCTGCTGAGTCACGGTGGCTTGTGCCAATGCCTTGATGACCTCCTCCATGTTTTTTTCCCTACTGTCTGTAGTGTCTGAACTGATTTCACCCAAGACATGCCATAGGTACATTGTCTCTTTAAATGTCAATTTCAGTTTAAACGGCTTTTGCGGCTGCAATTGCACTTCTGCTCGCATTCTCGAACAATTGTAAAGTTTGGGGGATTGTAGCTACACAGGACCGAGTGCAAAGCTGGTAAACTTTAAAAAAAAAGGCTTTTATTTTCAGCAACAAATCAAAATAAGGCTTCCAGCAGCACACAAGCAAAAATACAAAAAAAGTCCGCTTATCTTCATCACAAAGTAAAAGTAAAAAGGCACCTACAGTTTGTGGATGGGTCTTAATTTCAATATTTCTTTAGTAATATTTTCAATAAAGTGAACAAGAAATACATTTGTTACAACATGTCAGATATTCCGACTGGAGCAAATTGAACCAGAAAAAAAAAAGAAAGTAGTTTAAATGAAGCATAGTCAGTCTTACAAAATGAACTAAACAGAGATAAGTTATGCAATGTATATAACTATTATAAACTCCAGATGGGGGGGGGGGTGTTAGGGGTGGGGAGGGGGAAAGGGGAACAAGCTAGGTAGGCATGTTTGCTGTGTTTAGCGTGAGGCTGAGTAGAGGATAAAAAAAGAAAGAAAAGAGGAGATATGGAAATGGGAGGAAGTTGCGTTATAAGGAGGGCATCAGATAATTACTGTACATTTGGAATGTGTGAGCCAGGATGACCACTTATACAGAAACATTGCCATATTCAAATTTTTTCTAGCAACTAGTCTCTCCATTTCACATTGGAGGTTTAAATCTGCTATTGTATTAGAGATGGATGGGGAATCCGAAATTTTCCAGAGTTTGGTAATGCTTTGCTTCGCTGCGAGTAGTAGGTGTACTATTACCACTCGTGATCTGGGGGGGAATTTTTCTATCCCAAGGTGTAGTAATGCTAGCGAGGGATTAGGGGT
Organism: Lithobates septentrionalis; assembly: GCA_037952835.1. Classification (NCBI taxonomy): domain Eukaryota; kingdom Metazoa; phylum Chordata; class Amphibia; order Anura; family Ranidae; genus Lithobates; species Lithobates septentrionalis. The sequence continues at coordinate 3,715,511 of JBBDGP010000333.1, forward strand.
GGTTGGGATCTGCGATATTATGGAAATTAGAGCAAATATTTGTTTCCAGAATGAACTTATGGACCTACAAAACCATAGAATGTGTGCTATGGTTCCAGCACTTTCACAGGTCCTCCAACAGGTAGAGGGATGTCCTGGGAAGAATTTGGATAGACGTTAGGGTGTGATATACCACCTGTGTATTGTCTTCTGGTACGATTCCCAGTGGTTGGAGCAGTAGGAGACTGTAAATGTGTATTTAAAGGTGTGCATCCACATATCGGGGGTAACAGTAATATTTAGTTCTTCTGTCCATTTTGAGAGGGATGAGAGTAGGGCTGGTTGTCACTAAGTGCAGAGTACATTACTGATATACCATGTTTCGGGTATTATGTAAGTTATGGATTGGTTCTGGTATTTTAACCTCAGTGGGGATTGTAGACTTCCGAAGGAAGTGTGAAATCATTGCATATGTGAAGGCTTCAAATTGAGGGAGGTTGTATTCATTTTGGAGTTCTGTGAAAGTTTTTAAGGCATCTGTTTTGTAGAGGTCTGATATGTTACTAATTTCATGTTTCTGCCAGTTCTGTAGATTAAGATTTTGCAGATGCGCCATTAGCGTTCTGAGAGAGATTGGCAGTATGTGAGACGGTGCGTTTTGGATGTCGTCTGGGTGAATTTCTTCCAGACTGTTAATGAGGCCATAATTGAAGGGGGAATATCTATTGTGATAGGAGGAAACCCAGCTGAAGTGATCAGAAGTATTTCACGTAGGGTGTTAGATTTGTAGGAGGATGATTCCATGATCGACCAGGTCTTATTGGGAGTCGGGTGTCACCAGTAGTATAGCTGGTCCAGAACGGAAGCATAGTAGTAGGTTTGTATGTGTGGAAGGCTAAAACCTCCTTTTTTGTGATGTCTAGTTAGAATGAAACTTGTTTTTGTATGGAGGCAAAGAAGGAATAGAGTATAGGTAAAATAACTGTGCGGAATAAGTATAGTAGTTTGGGGAGGATTAGCATTTTAAAGGAGGCAATCTTTTCTAGTTTAGATAGGCCTGTTGTGTGCATTTGGTTTAATAATTGGGGAAGCCGTTTTTGGAAGGCACAGTAGTTAAGGGCATAGAGGTGCGGTAATGATGGAGCTAAGTTTATCCCAAGGTACGGGATAGATTGTCTCGTCCAAGAATAAGGAAAAGATCCTTCCAGGAGGGTCTTCTTTCTATTTGTGAGATGAAACCGGAAGATTAGGGACTTGGAGGAATTAATTTTATAGAAGGGGGCTGAACTGAATTGGGTGATGATATCTTGAATCGCAGGCAAGGATTAGACCGGGTTTGTGATCATAAGTATGACATCATTGGCAAAGAGGCTTATTTTATGTTCCATGTCATTGTATATGATGCCTAATATGCGTTTGTCTCCTCTAATCCGTGCTGCTAGAGGTTACATAATTAGAGCAAAGATGAGAGGGGAGAGCGGGCACCCTTGGTGAGTGCCATTAGTGATCCTGAATGATTTAGACAAGGTTCCATCAGTTAATACTCTAGCTGAGGGGTTTGAGTAAAGTGATAATATTGCAGATTGAAACCAGCCTGTGATACCAAATTTAGCTAGCACTGCATTCAGGAATCCCCAGTGCACTCTGTCGAACGCCTTCTCTGCATCTAAAGAGAGAAGCAGAGAAGGCGTTCGAGATTGGGAGACCCGATGGATCATATTTATGACATCTTCTAGTTGTGTCCGGGGCTTGTCTGTCTGGCATAAAGCCGACTTGGTCCGGGTGCACTAGAGAGGGAAGACATTTCAGCAATCTAGCTGCCAGGACTTTGGCAAATATTTTCACGTCCGTGTTGAGGAGCGATATGGGCCTGTAGTTGGTAGTGGAGATAGGGTCTTTCTCTGGTTTGGGATGGTGGTGATAATTGAACAGAGCATGTCAATAGGTAGAAAACCAGAGGTGGCAGCAGAGTTGAAGAGGGCAGTGAGGTGGGGGGGGGTGATGAGTTTAGCGAATGTCCTATAGAATTCATTCGTGTAACCATCTTCTCCAGGTGATTTATGGAGAGGGAGATTATGAATGGCTGTCAGGACTTCTTCATCTGAGAATGGTTGGGAGAGCTCCACTGATTGGGCAGGGGTTATAGATGGGAGATTAATTAAGGATAGGAAGTTTTGCATGGTTTGGTCTGTTGGTTGAGAGGTAGCTGTGTCATTTGCTAAGTTGTAGAGAGAGGAGTAATAGTCGCTAAAGGCATTAGCTATATCCTGTGGATATGTAAGAAGTTTTTTGGTAGTAGGGTGATGAAGGGAAGCTATTTTAAATCTAATGCGTTGGGCTTTGACCTGTCGGGCTAATAAGGCTCCAGCCTTATTTCCTAGGACCTAGTATGTGGCTTTGGTTAATTTAAGGTTATTTTCAAATTTATAGAGTAAAAGTGATCAGAGTTTTTGTCATTGCTCTAGGAGTTCACTAGTCAGTTTGTGGGAGGGGGTAAGTTTATTTTGGTTCTCTAAGCCGGAAATTCGGGAAAGGACCTCATCAAGTTGTTTAGACCTCTGGTTCTTAACAGTACTGTGAAGTTTAATTAGCAGTCCACACATGTAGGCTTTATACGCTGACCAAAGTACAAACCATCAGGTTTGTTTTTGTCCGGTCGATTGTTTGATTCAAAAAAGGAGTGGTGCTCAGTAGTGAGATTTTGAATGTTGCTCAGATCTGAGATGAGAGAAGCATCAAGTCTCCATATTCGAGTTGTTCTACAGTTTCCCACAGTAATGGAGATAGGTGCATGGTCCGACCATGTGATGGATCCAGTTTCTGAGTTTGTCACATCTTGGAGGGTGATTTTGTCAACAAGGAAGAAGTCTATACGGGAGTATGAGAGTTGAGAGGAGGAGAAATAAGAGTAGTCTCGCTGATTGCTATGCAGGCATCTCCATGGATCAAAGAGATCATTTGTTTGAAGAAAGGGGTTTAGTGCAGGTCGATGGTTGTTAGTTGAGGATGTAGTGTCCAGGTTTGAGTTTCCAATTATGTTGAAGTCGCCTCCAATAAGAAGCCTTCCTTTTCGGATTCCTGTTACTTTCTTGTAGAGTTGTTTGTGGAATCGCAATTGTTGCTTGCTCGGCCCATATACGTTGACTAGTGTGTAGGTGACTTGGTTAATGTCACGTATAAGAATCAGGAAACGTCCTCGGGGGTCTGCTCTGGATTGGTGTAGTTTGAATTGGAGTGAGTCCTGTATGGCAGTGAGGACTCCACATTTCTTCTTTTGGCCTGAGGCTAAGAAAATTTGGTCGTAGTCTTTCAGGGTGAACTTGGGAGTTTTAGCAGATGCAAGTGGGTCTCCTGCGCCAAGAGGATATCAGCTCTTTGGCTGGTGGCTTCTCTGAGAAGTGCAGATCTTTTTTGCGGAGAGTTTAGGCCTCTGGCATTAATGGATACTATTTTGAATGCCACTCTGAAAGGGTGAAGGCAGGATAGATTGTCCCCAGGTAAGGGTGGTAATTGGTAGATTTAGGGTGATTTGTTATTTTGTCTCTTCGGTATGTGGGGAGAGTGAGTTGTCGCTTATTCAAAGAAGCAGGGATCCGGGAATAACTTGGTTGAATGGTGGGTGGGGGTTGGCTGGTGCTGGATTCAGGTTGGGGGTCTGTGTTTAAAAAAGGAGAGCCCTGTACCAAATGGAACCTGGGCTCAATGTGCAGAAACTACAGCAAACAATCGGTGGGGGATAGTGGTTCTCTGTCAACTACAAGGGACAGGGATCACTGAACAGGCAGGCAGGTATCGGATAGGAGCACTGCAGTTTCCCAGCCATTTGGTGGGTGTAGAGAAGGGAATTTGGTATAACTTGCAGACATCTGGAGGAGATCCTCCGATTTCCATGTGTGTTGAGAGTTGATCAGAAGGGTTTGGTATTTCTTCCGGGATTATGCGCCAGCTCTTCAGGAGTTTAAGTCCCAATGAGAGGGTTCGCACTGCGTAAGTTTTGTTTTGATGCGTAATGAGTAGTTTAGTGAGGAAGCCCCATTTATATGGTATTTTATGATTCTGAAGCGCTTTAGTTATAGTCGCCAGCTGTCTGCGATTTTCCCTGGTTGCTTTGGATAAATCAGCATAAAGAGTGATGTTGGTGAAAGGGTCAGGGAGTCTCGCCGCTCGTTTTGCTGCAAACATGACTTTTTCTTTCTCTGTGAAATAGTGGATATGGGCCAAGACATCCCTGGGTGTGGAAGTAGGGAGGTGAGGTGGCTTAGGGAGCCTGTGTGGAAGTAGGGAAGTGAGGTGGCTGTCGTTTTCCATGTCATGGATTGTTAGGTCAGGTAAAAGTGCACGCATCAGGGATTGCAGGAATTGAACTAGATCCGATTGTTGGATCGACTCTGGGATATTACGGAATTTAATATTATTACGTCTGGAGCAGTCTTCCAGGTTCCGCAAGCTTGAGATTAATCGATTGGAGTTTATCCTCATGGTCTGCAAAACCATCCACTAACTCATTATGCGCTGTAAGCAGGTCTTCCATTTTTTATTCATGGTTATGTACAGTTGCAGACGGTTAAGAAACAGCAGTGGATAAATCATTATATAAGGTTTGCCTCAGTGAGAGCAGCATACTTTTCATAATGTTCTCAGATAATGGCTTATCTGAGGCAGGGAAGGTATCTAGCATTGATGCTTGCTGTGGCGGGGGGGAGAGAGAACAGGCAGGGACCTGTGACAGGCTGAGTTTGCTGGGGCTCTTCCGTTCTGATCCTAGTTTTAGCAGGGCTAGAAATAGTGGGTGAATTAGGAGAGCACTCACCCTGTAGGTCAGAGGATCGTGAGAGACCCAGAGACAGTGTGGAGCTCTGGCTGGAGTGTGAGGAGGAGAGCCGCGCCGCCATTTCATGGCCTCCGCCATCTTGGCCGCTCGCCAGGTCCGGCAAGGAATAGTAATCAGTGAGCTTCCTCGGCAGTTTAGAGTCCTTCCTCTATTTCAGCATGGTTCTCCCTCTGTGGTAGGATGTCTGGGTTACTAGGTGGGATTGTTTTTCATTCTCTGGTGTCGCTCGGATATTTGCTCAGGCCGCTTTTACTGCGGAGCTGAGAGACTAGGCAGCCATCCACACGAGCCGTCAAGCCACACCCCACTCGTGGATGGGTCTTTATCCCAAGGTTTTAACAGTCCTTGTTGATATGATTATTTTAGCAGCCTCCAGCAAACTCATGGCTCTCCAAGACAGGTGTATTCACCAATTCCTCCGCACCACCACTCCTAGCACTACTTCCTGTTTTTAAGAGCTGCTTCCTGGAGACTCTTAACCCTGTGTGCGCTGGAATCCCCATAGTCAGGGGTGGAGGCTCTTTCCCACCCGAATATCACTTCAGAGCCTCCGAAATTCCAGGTCCCAAATATCTCTCTATTAAACACAGAGAGAACTATGAGTCAGTTCTCTCCTGATTAACGCTATTCCCAGGAATTCCTCACCCATCCTGGGTGACCCCCTGAATACTATCACACTTCCCTTAAGGGGACCATAACCCAAATATTGTTGATATATAGTACCCGTCCAGGACCCAACCTTGGCATCCTGTAAATACAGTCAGGTCCATAAATATTGGAAAAATCGACACAATTCTAAACTTTTTGGCTCTATACACCACCACAATGGATTTGAAATGAAACGAACAAGATGTGTTTTAACTGCAGAGTTTCAGCTTTAATTTGAGGGTATTTACATCCAAATCAGGTGAACGGTGTAAGAATTACAACAGTTTGTATATGTGCCTCACACTTTTTAAGGGACCAAAAGTAATGGGTCAATTGGCTGCTCAGCTGTTCCATTGCCAGGTGTGTGTTATTCCCTCATTATCCCATTTACAAGGAGCAGATAAAAGGTCCAGAGTTCATTTCAAGTGTGCTATTTGCATTTGGAATCTGTTGCTGTAAACTCTCAATATGAGATCCAAAGAGCTGTCACTATCAGTGAAGCAAGCCATCATTAGGATGAAAAAAACAAAACAAACCCATCAGAGACATAGCAAAAACATTAGTTGTGGCCAAATCAACTGTTTGGAACATCCTTAAAAAGAAAGAACACACCAGTGAGCTCAGCAACACCAAAAGACCCGGAAGACCACGGAAAACAACTGTGGTGGATGACCGAAGAATTCTTTCCCTGGTGAAGAAAACACCCTTCACAACAGTTGGCCAGATCAAGAACACTCTCCAGGAGGTAGGTGTATGTGTGTCAAAGTCAACAATCAAGAGAAGACTTCACCAGAGTGAATACAGAGGGTTTACCACAAGATGTAAGCCACTGGTGAGCCTCAAAAACAGGAACGCCAGATTAGAGTTTGCCAAACAACATCTAAAAAAGCCTTCACAGTTCTGAAACAACATCCTATGGACAGATGAGACCAAAATCAACTTGTACCAGAGTGATGGGAAGAGAAGAGTATGGAGAAGGAAAGGAACTGCTCATGATCCAAATCGTCTCAGCAGCCTGACACCCTTGTTGAGACCCTTGCAAAATGCAACATCGTCTCAGCAAACCTCTCACTCATCAAAAAAAAAACAAAAAAAAAAAACCCTTTGCCACCACGCAATCTCAGCCTAGCAACCAGACACCTGTGGAGACCCTTGCAACCATGCAAATCATCTCAGCAGCCTGACACCCTTGTTAAGACCCTTGCAAAATGCAACATCGTCTCAGCAGCCTCTGACTTGTCAAAAAAATAGATAAATAAATTAATTATAAATAAATAAATACCCCCTTTGTCACCACACAATCTCGGCCCAGCAACCTGACACCTGTTGAGACCCTTGCAACCACGCAAAATCGTCTCAGCAGCCTGACACCCTTGTTGAGACCCTTGCAAATGCAATACTGTCTCAGCAGCCCCACACTCATCGAGACCCTTGCAACCACACAATACCATCTCGAGCTACCTCCCACTCATCAAAACCTTTGTGACCATGCAGTCTTGCAACCTGACATTCATTGAGACCCTTGCAGCCAGACAAATTGTCTTAGGCCTCATGTACAATGCTACTGGTAAACAGACGTTTAGGAGCAGTTGAGCATTTTTTTTTCAGCTGCCCCTGAACTCTCCTCTATGTTATCTTATCAGTACATGTACACAGGGTCGTTTATAGTAGTTTCTAGGCTGTTGAGTTGACAAGCTTTTTTGGAACGCAAAAAAAAAAAAAAAAAAAGTGGTTCAGACTGATGTTCAGAGGCATTTGAAACACCAAATGCCTGTAACAGCTTGTAAAGATGTTCTGAGGCATTTGAAACACCAAATTCCTGTAACAGCTTGTAAACGCTGCTAAACGCGGTAACTCGCATTTAGCAGCGTTTACAGTCATTTTCATTTTAACAAATAAAGACAGGCAATATTGTCTCAGCAGCTTCATCTCACAGTCTGCAAAATGCAACAAACCGGCCCCGGGGTTGACATCAACCTGTTTCAGACTAACAACGCCTGGTGCTCAGTGATGTTGCTCGACCGACTACTGTCCCACCTACCCAGCCAATCTGATGGTAGCTTATTGCTACCCTTTCTAACCAGCCCCCTGAGTGGCAGCCAGTTTATGAAGCATGTCAGGATCCTCCTAAGCAACTTGGGCTTCAACCCCAGTCAGTCCTGGACATTCCTTCTGGATCGGAGCAGCCTCAGCTGCCTCCCAGCATGGAGTACCAGATCACGTAATCAAGAAACTAGGGTGGTGGAAGTCTGGTTGTTTTGCCACGGGAAGAAATGTCACAAGCCTTTACCAAGCTGGCTTAATAAACACAAGAATCAATTAATGCCGTGTACACACGGGCGGACCTTTTGACCGGGCTGGTCCAACAGGATGAATCCATCGGACAATCTGACCGTGTGTGGGCTTCATCGGAACTGCAGCAGACTTTTTCTGTCAAAAATCAGACGGACTTTAGATTTGGAACATGTTTCAAATCTTTCCGACGGACTCGAGTCCGGTCTAAAAATTTGCTCGTCTGTATGCTAGTCCGACGGACGAAAACCAATGCTAGGGCAGCTATTAGCTACTGGCTATCAACTTCCTTATTTTAGTCCGGTCGTACGTCATCACATACGAATCCGTCAGACTTTGGTGTGTAGGCAAGTCCATTCGTTCGAAAGTTTGTCGGAAGTCCGTCAAAAGTCCGTCGGAAAGACCGTCGGACCTTTGATGCCGAAAAGTCCGCCCGTGTGTACACGGCACAAGAGTTATCTGAGTCTTTTGCCGCCTTTTCTTGGCATACCGACCAGACCACCAAGGCACACTTCAGGTGTATTTATGTTGTAAGTAAGTCTTGTCGCGTGTTTATGTGATCCACATCTTTCTCGGTCATAGAGCCACGACCATAAATATATTATATATATATATATATATATATATATATATATATATATATATATATATATTATATAAAAACATAAAGCAATAATCCCGTAATTCATACAGTCCATAAAGTGCCTTCTAATTTACAAGTAAATATAATAAAAAAATAGCAAATAAATTACAATATCAAATATGAAATTATATAACACAATGCAATAAACCCAAAATTCAAGTCCATATACTGTACCAATATAAAGCCAAAAGAAGAGAAAAAGGAATGGGGAGGAATAATTTTTACTCTTACCAGATATTAAGACCTCATTACAAGGTCTAACTGTGCCTCTGTAAAAACAACCCTCGCTGGGGTAGATGGATCGAGATAATGCAACTTGGCTCCAACTGGAAACCACTAAGCATTTCAGGCAGCGGTACATACTCTTAATGCATGAGTCTTTAGACCACCTTTAACAGCAAGGTTAGGGCAAAATACTCATAGCCACGTGTAGAACAAAATACATATGTGAAGAGCAAGAGGGACACTCATTGTGCAGTATCTAAAATCCCAGACGTAAAAAGGTAAAGTTCTTACAAACACAAGGAGTAAACAGGCATCAAACATATAAAATTGTGCTCCTGTTAGGAGAAAGAGGTGCTCTACTCAAGAGATAGCACTCCATGCTGGAGGAGAGATTCCATGTCCATCAGGCTGAGAGAGTTCAGTCAGATAAGAAAGTCTGGGTGACTGGGATAGCTGGGACAACTAGGCTAGTTCAGGGGACTGAGGGAAACTGGAAATTTCGAAAGGGTGATAGAGCCCTGGGTGCCACGAGATCCCCTATTGAGCAGCCAGGAGTGGGCCTGGGCAGCAGGGTGCTGTTAACTACATGCTGAGTGAGCCAGGAGAGCCCAGATAGCTAAGAGGAGACTATCTGAGGAACCAGTGAAAAGTGAACTGAAGGGAGAACCAGGTGGCTCTGTATTTTTCTGTTACCTGTTTTGATGCTCCTGTTGTCCTCCTGCGGGTCAAGTTTCTCTCCGGGATCCATAGAGTCACATTTGGCGTGCCACTCACACTCGTCGGCCACTTGCTGTTTGGTGCCTGGATATTAGCGGCGGGCTTTCCTGCTTAGCTACACCATCACCCCCATCACCCCCATACATCAGGACTTGCATTTTTGTGCTGCCCGAACAGAGCATTCATTTCATCCACCGCAACACTAGACTCGGTTTACATGACTAGGGTAGATCAGAGCTCACCAATCCGAACTAACCATATACTCCTCCCCCAGTATTCCCCACGTTCCACCTTCCCCCACTTATAGAAAAACCACACAACTCTTAAGTGGGGTAAAATGGCCGAAGACGGTCTTTTATTCACATAAACTTTATATACCCATATGAATGTCCACTCAGAAGAGTATATGTGCAGTGGCCGGGTGGGAGCTTCCTTCTTCTGAGTGGACATTCAGGAATGTGCCTCAGAAGGAGGGGGATCATGCATGCGCGTGCCCTCACAGCGGCACGACCCCGATACACTCGTGTCATCCGGACATGGTGCATCTCCGATCGGCAGGAGGGCTCTGTGATTGGCCCTCCTGATCACATGACGACTATGTCCAATCACAGCCATCATGTGATGTAAACAGAGAGCTGGTTGCTAGGCGATTGGCTCTCCTCTCCTCACACGGAAGTTGTCACTGAGGAGGGGAGAGGGGATTGCTGCAGCCAGCCAGTGATCAGTGAGTATGAGCTGTTTTTTACAGCTTTTTACACACTGATTATCGGCCCAGTGTCCTCACACAGTGTAGAATCACAATGTTCCCAAAATAGTGTCCCCACACACATGTCCACACACGTCCCCACACATGTCCTCACACAGTAAAAACACATGTCCCACATATGTAACAGTAAGATCATATGTTCCAATGATCATCTGCACACATATGTCCGTGATCATCTGCGCACATTTGTCTGTGACCAATTATTATACACGTAACGGGATTTTTTTTACCAAAGACACGTAGCAGAATACATTTTGGCTTAAATTTGTTGACATTTGATTTTATTGGATTTCTTTCAGAAAGTTGAAAATATTGTTTTTTTTTTTTTTAATTTCCGGGGTTTTTTTTTCTTATATCGCAAAAAATAAAAAAACTGATTTGTGAATAAATACCACCAAAATAAAGCTCTATTTGTGTGAACAAAATGATAAAAATTTCATTTGGGTACAGTGTTGCATGACCACGCAATTCTTATTGAATGTGCAAGAGCGCTGAAAGCTGAAAATTGGCCTGGGAAGAAAGTGCCCACTGCCCAGTATTGAAGTGGATACATAACAGGACACAATAAATGCTTTAAACCTGAAACCTGAAACAACGCTTTGAGATCCTTGACAGTAACACATATCCATAAAGTATTTTGTGTCTGAGGCACCAGATAGCTGAGTTTCTACCCCAGCCGCAAAAACTGGCTTGGGGCCCAACCCAGCTGACCTTAGCCACCCAGGGTTCTTACCACTACCCGGTCACTATGTAGTGAACCGTACCAACTCAAGGATATCTTACCTCAGATGGTTCCCCACCGTTTACCCAATGACCAGATTTTAGATGGCTGTCAAGGACCCCAGAATGCCAAATGGCAATAAACCCAAGAACAGTAATAGAAAAACAAAAGAGAGGGATGTTTATCCACCGATTTTTGCTCTGCAACTGCCCTGACCCCTCCTACCCAGCAACATATCTTACCGCTCCTCCCCATCACCCCGTCTCATGGGCCAATCAGGTAAGAGTCTGTACTAGCCATGCCATCCTGAATTATTTAACTCCTTTATGCCTGGTTCCCCTTCCACCCTGTCATGTATGCCCTATGCTTACTACGTTCCTTCTCAGCTCCGGGCATGTCTGGAGACAGTAAATCTCTACAGTGGGGAGTTTTGTTGTTTCTTAAGCACATCTAGCCATATCACACAAACGCTGTCATGGCTATGTTTCCTTTGCATTATGGAACATTGACTAACTATTTTGCTTTAATAAATTAACGTTTACATTGACATTGTGGCATAGTTACTACTATTGATTCTTCTGGGACAGTGGGCTGCAAGTGCATCTCACACAAGCATACCCCCTAGAGCTAGTCTCATGGACTTTTGGCTGTACAATTGCTCTGCTCAGCACCATCCCCCTGGTACATTTTTCCTACTAGCTGCTGGGGCACATAAAGCATATCAGACTTTCTCATATCTTGTTTGCCCCCCATTCAACGCCTGAACTTTTTGTGTTAACATTGTGCAGTATCTAAAATCGCAGTTTATTAAAAAAAGGTAATGTACTTACAAACACAAGGAGTAAACTGGCATCACACATATAAAATCGTCCAGTTCCCTGATGGGCATGATGACATCACTGCTAAAAACTCCACCCAACACAGGGATTATAGGAAGCACATGAGTGGAGCACTTTGTTTTTCCATTTCATACAATATTATCACTTATATTGGGACTGATTTTCCTTTATTCTCTTAAAACTAGGATTTTAGATACTGCACCATGAGTCTCCCTTTTCCTCGTCCCATGTGAATTTTGTTCCACACATGGCTGCAAGTATGTTGCCCCAGCCTTGCTGTTGAAGGTGGTCTAAGAAGCATGCATTGAGAGTGTGTACCACTGTCTGAAATGCTTAGTGGTTTCCAGTTGAAGCAGAACTGTATTATCTTAATCCATCCACCCAAGTGAGGGTTGTTTTCTCCAAAGCAAATCGATATCAGTTTCACATTTGATTCTGTAATTTATTATTTTTTTAATTATATTTACTTATGAATGTTTTAAAAATATACCTCTAATATCTGCAATTACAGATGTCAGCATAACAAAACTGTTGGATATTAAGTTTGACAAAATATTCCTACAAGATGCCAGTCTATGCATGTCCGTTATTTAGAAACAGATTTAATTATTCTCTGCAGAAATAAAGATGTACTGTCAATAAAAGTTACAAGTTGGTTATCAATTTACTGAAATCAAAGTCAGTTTTATGAAGTACTATGCAGGTAATTTTCTTCAGGTTCCAAAGCAGATTTAAATATTTGGGATGTAGCTAATCTGGGATTTAAATTCTGGCAGCCTAAAATATAATGATATTCTTCCTGTCTTCATAGAATTCTTTCTTATGCTTCAGAAACTAAAGGATTTAAGTACAGATCAAACTATGCACAATTTTTCAAGCACAAGTTCAGGATTCCAGCCAGCAGATCTAACAGGCAGCAGTTTAAAAACATTATACAATTTAACAATCTAAATACTTTTTATCAAAATTTTAAAACTTCAGTGGTTACTTTTTCTATGAAAATGTAAAACAAGTAACACTGTCATCTGTTTTTTCAAGTAGTAAAACTGTAAAATCATATACAGTAAAACCTTGGATTGCAAGTAACTTGTTTTGCAAATGTTTTACAAGACAACCAAAAGTTTTTAAAATTTTAACTTAAAAAACAAGCGAGGTCTTGCAATACGAGTAGCGTCACATTCCATTTTAGTCAATGAGAGCTGTCTTAATTAGCACTACTGAAGTCACTCCAACTTTAGAAGTTTCCTGTACTAATTCAAAGCGAGCTCTATCCGACTAATGCCCAGAGCTTTGTGAAAAAAAAAAACGCTTATGCTTAAAAAAGCTCAAAGAAGATCAAAGTAGCTCAAAGGAGCTCAAAGAAGCTCAATAAAAATGTGCACAAGAGCACAAAAAAAGCACAAGCTTATTCAAGCTAAAATGAAAGCTCAAATGCCTGTAAAAGGAGCTTTTTTTTTTGAGCTGCAGTTTTCATGAGCTCTAAGCCGAATCCTCATCTTAACCACTTCCGGACCGTTTACCACACATACTAAATACTACAGCAGGGCAGCCCGGCTGCGCGAATTGACGTACCTGTACATCGCTTCGTGCATGAGATACTGTGGACGTGCGTGCCCACTACTCGCCAGGGAAGTGCGTGTGCGGGTCCGGCGGACTCTATGTCTGCCGGCCACCCATGATCGCTCCACAGAGAGGCAGGACAGGGATCTGCCTATGTAAACAAGGCGGATCCCCTTTATGATAGGGGACAACATGGAGATCTGCTGTTCCTAGTGATCAAGAACAGCGATCTGTGTTGTACCAGTGAGCCCACCCCCCCACACAATTAGAACACAGTAAACCATTTGAGCGCCCCTAGTATTAACCCCTTCCCTGTAAGTGTCATTTATACAAAGATTAGCGCAGTTTTTTAGCACTGATCACTGTATTGGTGTCACTGGTCCCCAAAAAGTGTCACTTAGGGTCAGATTTGTCCGCTGCAATGTCGCAGTCCCACTAAAAATTGCAGATCGCCGCCATGACCAGTAAAAACAATAAAAAAAATAAAAGTCCCTAAATCTATTCCCTATTTTGTCCATAACTTTTGCACAAACCAATCAATATTTGCTTCTTGGGATTTGTTTTACCAAAAATATGTAGAAGAATACATATTGGACTAAACTGATGAATAAATTTGTTTTTTTTTACATTTTGTTTTGTGTTATAGCAGAAAGTAAAAATTGTCGGTCTATTTTTGTTTATAGCCCCCAAAAAAAAAGAAAACCCAGAGATGATCAAATACCAAAAGAAATCTCTATTTGTGGGAAAAAAAGGACATCAATTTTGTTTGGGTACATAGTCGAGTGACCACACAATTGTCAGTTAACCACTTCAGCTCCGGAGGATTTGGCTGCTCAATGACCAGAGCACTTTTTACAATTTGGCACTGTGCTGATTTAACTGCTAATTGCGCGGTCATGCAATGCTGTATCCAAACAAAATGTGCTTCCTTTTTTCCCCACAATTAGAGCTTTCTTTTGATGGTATTTGATTGCCTCTGCGATTTTTATTTTTTGCAATATAAACGGAAAAAGACCGAAAATTTTGAAAAAAATTATATTTTCTACTTTTTGTTATAAATTTTTTTTTTTAATAAACTCAATTTTAGTCATACATTTAGGCCAAAATGTATTCAGCCACATGTCTTTGGTAAAAAAAGTCAATAAGCGTATAATTATTGGTTTGCGCAAAAGTTATAGCGTCTACAAACTAGGGTACATTTTCTGGAATTTACGCAGCTTTTAGTTTATGACTACCTATCTCATTTCTTGAGGTGCTAAAATGGCAGGGCAGTACAACCCCTCCCCCCCAAATGACCCCATTTTGGAAAGTAGACACCCCAAGGAAATTGCTGAGAGGCATGTTGAGCCCATTGAATATTTTTTTTTTCACAAGTGATTGAAAAATGACAAAAAATTTTTTTAAGGATTTCTAATGCCACGTACACACGATCGGAATTTCTGTCAGAAAAACCTTGGATGGTTTTTCCGACAGAATTCTGCTCAAGCTTGCCTTGCATACACATGGTCACACAAAAGTTCTCTGAACTTTCGACCGTCAAGAACGCAGTGACGTACAGCACTACGACGAGCCGAGAAAATGAAGTTAAATGCTTCCGAGCATGCATCGAATTGTTTTCGAGCATGCGTAGGATTTTGCACGTCGGAATTGCTACATACGATCGGAATTTCCGATAGGAACTTTTTCCATCGGAAAAATAGAGAACCTGCTCTCAATCTTTTGCTAGCGGAAATTCCGCCAGCAAAAGTCCGATGGAGCATACACACGGTCGGAATTTCCGACCAAAAGCTCACATCGGACTTTTGCTGGCGGAATTTCCAATCGTGTGTACGGGGCATTAGGTTGTAAATTTTTGATTTCACTCCTTACTACCTATCAGTTTTGAAGGCCCTAAAATGCCAAGATAGCACAAAAACCCTCCAAATGACCCCATTTCGGAAAGAAGACACCCAAACCTATTTTTTGATAGCCATGTTGAGTCCATGGAATAATTTATATTTTGCCACAAGTTGCGGGAAAATTAAATCTTTTTTTTGCACAAAGTTGTCACTAAATGATATATTGCTCAAACATGCCATAGGCATATGTGGAATGACACCCCAAAATACATTCTGCTGCTTCCCCTGAGTACGGGGATACCTCATGTGTGAGACTTTTTGGGAGCCTAGCCGCGTACAGGACCCCGAAAACCAATCACCGCCTTCAGGATTTCTAAGGGTGTAAATTTTTGATTTCACTCCTCACTACCTATCACAGTTTTGAAGGCCATAAAATGCCAAGATAGCACAAAACCTCTCAAAATGACCCCATTTTGGAAAGTAGACACCCCAAGCTATTTGATGATAGGCATGTTGAGTCCATGGAGTATTTTTTATTTTTTGCCACAAGTTGCGGGAAAATTAAATCTTTTTTTTGCACAAAGTTGTCACTAAATGATATATTGCTCAAACATGCCATGAGCATATGTGGAATGACACCCCAAAATACATTCTGCTGCTTCTCCTGAGTACGGGGATACCACATGTGTGAGACTTTTTGGGAGCCTAGCCATGTACAGGACCCTGAAAACCAATCACCACCTTCAGGCTTTCTAAGGGCGTAAAATGGTGATTTCACTTCCTCACTACCTATCACAGTTTTGGAGGCCATGAAATGACAAGATAACACAAACCCCCCCAAATGACCCCATTTTGGAAAGTGGACACCCCAAGATATTTGCTGAGAGGCATGTTGAGTCCATGGAATATTTTATATTTTGCCACAAGTTTTGGGAAAATTACAATTTTTTTTATTATTTTTTTACACAACGTTGTCACTAAATGATATATTGTTCAAACATAGCATGGTTATATGTGGAATTACACCCCAAAATACATTCTGCTGCTTCTCCTGAGTATGGGCATACCACATGTGTGGAACGTTTTGGCAGTCTAACCGCGTACAGGACCCCGACAGGACTTCAGGCTTTCTAAGGGCGTACATTTTTGATTTCACGCCTCACTGCCTATCACAGTTTCAGATTCCATGAAATGCCCAGATAGCACAACCCCCTCCCACCCCAAATGACCCCATTTTGGAAAGTAGACACCCCAAGCTATCTTCTGTGAGGTATGTTAAGTATTTTTCAGATCTCGCTTTTTGTCACAAAATTTTGAAAATTGAAAAAAGAAAAAATAAATACATTTTTATTTTCTTTCTTCATTTTCAAAAATAAATGAGATGTGAAAAATACTCATCATGCCTCTTAGCAAATACCTTGGGGTGTCTAATTTCCAAAATGGTGTCATTTGGGGGGGGAGGTTTGTGCTATCTGGACATTTCAGGGCCTCCATAACTGTGATAGGTAGTGATGAGTAAAATCACAATTTTACGCCTTTAGAAAGCCTGAACGCAGTGCTTGGTTTTTGGGGTCCTGTACACGGCTAGGCTCCAAAAGAGTCCCACACATGTGGTATTCCCCTACACAGGAGGAGCAACAGAATGTATTTTGGGGTGTAATTCCACATATAACCATGCCATGTTTGAACAATATATCATTTAGTGACAACTTTGTGTAAAAAAAAAATTGTAATTTTCCCGAAACCTGTGGCGAAATATCAAATATTCCATGGACACAACATGCCTCTCAGCAAAAATCTTGAAGTGTCTTCTTTCCAAAATGGGGTAATTTGGGGGGATTTTGTGCTATCTTGACAATTCATGGCCTCCGAAACTGTGATAGGTAGTGAGGAAGTGAAATCACCATTTTACGCCCATAGAAAGCCTGAAGGCGGTGATTGGTTTTCGGGGTCCTGTACACGGCTAGGCTCCCAAAAAGTCTCACACATGTGATATCCCTGTACTCAGGAGAAGTAGCAGAATGCATTTTGGGGTGTAATTTCACATATGCCTATGGCATGTTTGAGCAAATATCTTATTTAGTGACAACTTTGTGCAAAAAAGAAATTAAATTTCCTGCAACTTGTGGCAAAATATAAAGTATTCCATGGAATCAACATGCCTCTCATCAAATAGCTTGGGGTGTCTACTTTCCAAAATGGGATCATTTGGGGGGTTTGTGCCATCTTGGCATTTTATGGCCTTCAAAACTGTGATAGGTAGTGAGGAGTGAAATCAAAAATTTACCCCCTTAGAAATCCTGAAGGCGGTGATTGGTTTTCGGGGTCCTGTACGTAGCTAGGCTCCCAAAAAGTCTCACACATGAGGTATCCCCATACTCAGGAGAAGCAGCAGAATGCATTTTGGGGTGTAATTCCACATATAACAATGCCATGTTTGAACATAATATCATTTAGTGACAAAAAAAAAAGTAATTTTCCTGAAACTTGTGACAAAATATAAAATATTCCATGGACACAACATGCCTATCAGCAAATAGCTTGGGGTGTCTACTTTCCAAAAAGAGGTAATTTTTTTTGGGGGGGGGGGTTGAACTGCCCTGGCATTTTATGCACAACATTTAGAAGCTTATGTCACACATCACCCACTCTTCTAACCACTTGAAGACAAAGCCCTTTCTGACAGTTTTTGTTTACATGAAATTTATTTTTTTTGCAAGAAATTTATTTTGAACCCCCAAACATTATATATTTTTGTTTAAAGCAAAGGCCCTACAGATTAAAATGGTGGGTGTTGGGATTTTTTTTTTCCCACACAGTATTTGCGCAGCGATTTTTCAAACGCAATTTTTTCAATTTTAATGCACTAAAACACACTATATTGCCCAAATGTTTGATGAAATTAAAAAAAAGATGATTTTATGCTGAGTACATGGATACCAAACACAACATGCTTCAAAATTGCGCACAAACGTGCAGCGGCGACAAACTACATGCATTTTTAAAAGCCTTTAAAAGCCTTTACAGGTTACCATTTTAGATTTACAGAGGAGGTCTACTGCTAAAATTACTGCCCTCGATCTGACCTTCGTGGTGATACCTCACATGCATGGTGCAATTGCTCTTTACTTATGACACCAGACTGACGCTTGTGTTCGCCTTTGCGCGTGAGCACGGGGGGACAGGTGTGCTTTTTTTTTTTAATTATTTATTTTGATTTTTTTAAATTATATTTTTAAACTGTTCCTTTCATTTTTTTTATCATTTTTATTGTTATCTCAGGGAATGTAAATATCCCCTATGACAGCAATAGGTAGTGACAGGTACTCTTTTTTGAAAAAATTGGGGTCTTAGACCCTAGATCTCTCCTCTGCCCTCAAAGCATCTGACCACACCAAGATCGGTGTGATAAAATGCTTTGCCAATTTCCCAATGGCACTGTTTATATCCGGCGAAACCTAAGTCATGAAATGCTCGTAGCTTCCGGTTTCTTAGGCCATAGAGATGATTGGAGCCATTTTTGTCTCTGATCAGCTCTATGGTCAGCTGGCGGAAGCACTGGCTGCATTCTCGGGTTCCCTGTTGGGGCAGGAGAGCCAGAAAAAACCATGGAAGATGGTGGGGGGGATGTTCCCTCCCACTGCTTATAAAAGCAGTTTAGAGGCTAATTAGCTGCTAGGATTGCTTTTACATGAAAGCTGACTGCTGGATGAAAAGAATGATACCAAGATGATACCTAAACCTGCAGGCATCATTTTGGTATAACCACTCAAAGTGCAGCAACATACCTATACGTTGCTGGTCCTTGTTGGGCATACATGGTAATGTTATTTTTTTCATGCAGCCTGTGGGTATGGCCACCATTAGAATACCACCCTTCATCCACCCACTTCTAATGATGGGCATACATGCACCTTTTTTTTTTAAACTGTGGTGGTGAAATCACCTCTGACAGCGCTGGAGTCACAGCTTTATGTATCGTGGGAGCAAACGCTGTTGCTGTCAAGATAAATAAACCCACGCTGCAGCTGAATGGCATACCTGCTAAGCAAATGATGGTTAACAATAAAACAAACATTACAGTAGAACATACCATACCTGCAAAGCAAATACAATAAAATATAGTAAGAACAAAAGAGAGAGAGAACGATAGATATAGAACAATAGTGAGCGAACAGTATAGCGGACAGTAGAGAGCGAACATAAGAGAGAGAACAATAGAGATAGAGGGAGAAGAAAAATACAACCACAACTATTTTTGGCTGTTTTATTTTTTTTGTGTTTTGTGCGGTTTTTTTTTTCACTTTTTTCACTTTTATAAAAACTGTAAAAAAACTGTAAACTGAACATTGCAGATTAGGATCTCTCAAAATGTGATGGTTTCCACATCTTTCAAGACCCTATGTACATGTGCTTAGGACTGTGTGGTGCTGTACCCTACGCTAATACTCCACTAGTGTGTGGTAGCGTTCGAAACAGTCATCAATGCAAAGACCAGGTTGGTCAGGACAGGAGCGACAATAAAAGCGGGTGTCACGCCTATATCTGCACTTTCTACAGACACAACATCTTCTTTGGGGGTTTCTTTGGGTAGAGGTATCAGAGTTGACATGCGGAAAATGCCTCTCATGCAGCCAGCTTACTGCATTTGCACTGAGAAGTTGGGCCACAGCACCGTCTGGAAACAGAAGGGCTGTGATAATCTCTTCCTGGAATTTAAGGAAGGATCCAATACGTCCTGAAGCTTTGTATAGCACAAAAGCACTCAGCAGAGTCAATTGAAATAAATATACAGGCACTTTTTTGTGCCAGCGTCTGACCTTACGGGCAATTAGGTATGGCCCCAACAACTGGCCGTTGAGGTCCACCCCTCCCATATTAAGGTTATATCTGTGGACACAGAGGGGTTTCTCCACAACACCAGTCACCATAGGAATTTGGACAGTCGTGTTTGCGTGAAGGGAGGACAGAACGAAAACATTTTTATTATCCCTCCACTTCACAGTGAGCAAATTATTACATCTCAAGCAAGCTCTCTCCCCCAGCCTAAGACGGGAATCTACAAGCCGCTGGGGAAAGCCCCAGCGATTAGATCGCAAAGTGCCATATGCGCCAATTTGATTATCAAACAAGTGACTAAAAAGTGGCATGCTTGTGTAATAATTGTCCACATACAAGTGGTACCCCTTTCCAAATAAGGGTGACACCAAGTCCCACACAATCTTGCCAGCGCTTCCTATGTAGTCAGGGCAGTTTGTCGGCTCTACGTGACTATCTTTTCCCTCGTAAACCATAAAACTACATGTATAGCCTGTGGCCCTGTCACAGAGCTTATACATCTTGACCCCATATCTGGCACGCTTGCTGGGAAAATACTGTTTGAATGACAAGCAGCCAGAAATCTTAATCAGGGACTCATCAACGCAGACAATTTGATGGGGAGTAAACAAGGCTGCAAAACGTTGCTTGAAGTAGTTTACAAGGGGCCGAATTTTGTAGAGCCGATCAAATTCAGGGTCACCCCGAGGACGACAGAGTTCATTATCATTGAAATGCATGAACCACAAGATCTGCTTGTATCGTTACCTGTTCATGGAGGCAGAGAACACGGGCATATGTTGAATTGGGTCAGTGGACCAATATCACCGCAACTCACTCTTTTTAGTTATGCCCATGAGGAAGGATAGGCCCAGGAAGGTCTTAAATTCGGAAACTGTAATTGGTTTCCATTCTCTGGAAAGAGTCAGCTGGGGATTAGCGGCGATGAATTGACCAGAATATAAATTGCTTTGGTCCACAATAGATCTATAGAGGTCTTTGGTGAAAAACAACGAATAAAAATCAAGTGACGTAAAATCAACTGTTTCCAACTGAATTCCGGGTTGGCCAGTGAATGGGGGAAGTACAGGTGCTGCAGAAGTGGTGGTCTCCCAATTAGGATTGGTAAATGCAGCAGGAAGGGCACTATGGGCCCGACGGGCCTGTCTTTGTCTTCTTCTTAGTGGAACTCTACTCATGCTAGCCAGCTCGCCAGCTTGAACTGCACTTATGGGACTCGCCACTTTACCACGTGATACTGCAGTGCTGGATGTACGACCAGGATGTACTAGGCCGCTGGTGCTTGCCAGTTCACCAGAAGGATGAGCGGTACTGGCTCTCTGCTCCATATGAGGGACCTGTGGTTCTTGCACCTCAATGACAGCAGAAGAACAGTGTCTGGTACGCCTGACCCTGGCAGGGACCACAACTCCGTCGTCAGAGCTATCAGGGTGCCGCTGCTGTCTACAGGTTCATATTCTGAGCCTGAATATGAGTGACTTCCTCTTCACTATCTGTCATGCTCAGAAACGTGTAGGCTTCGTCACTACTGTACCTTCGACTTGACATTTTGGTCTCTAAATTTGCTGGTACAGTAGTGAGACTTACAGTTAAAAAGCTCCTGACTGTTAGCGACTGATTCAAACGCTACCAAAAATACTGTTAGCATTCGCAGGGATCAGGCCTGACTCTGCGAATGCTGCAGTTATGTGTTTAGTGTTTTGTAAGTGACAGTGATCGATTGATACTGCACTTGGGTGGGCTGGGCTGGGCAGAGGGGCTAAACGCAGGTGGTAGCAGGTATCTGGGCTGATCCTGCTAACACTGCATTTTTGGGAACCCTAAATTGCTGGGGACGCTAATATAGTTCTGATCAGATCAGATATCAATCCATTCAGACACTATACTACTAAGGGAGGCGTATGCGTGGGTGGGTCTTAGAGCTACTGGCACTAATCTGCCGCTGCCTGGGGCGACGCAGACTCTATCTGACGCTAAAACCTAACTTTGATCACCCACTGGATGATCAGGGGGTTAAACCATTATTGGGTAAAATACGGCGGGTGCCCTGACGCTATAAAAAATAGACTAGCAAAACTGCGTCACCCGTGACACTTATGCAGTGATCATTGGTGACAGGGGGTAATCACGGGGTTAAACCTTTATTAGAGGGGTTAGGGGGGTTAGGGAGTGTCCCTAGACCTATCTGGGCCTAAGACTAATTACCCTAACGCTGATTTTTGTCACTAATGTCACCAGTACAGCGATAAAAAAAAATCTGAATGCTGTACTGGGTGACACAGTGGCAGGTGGTGAAGGAGTTAATTGGGGGGGGGGGGGGTGATAGGGGGGTGACTTGTGTGCCTACGTGACCTGGTGTCAGTGTAGTGTTGGTGCAATTCACTGTTAGATGTTATCTCTTCTCAGTCTGGAAAAGAAAAGACCGACATGAGAGATGACATCACTTCCCATGTCAGTGTTTACAGTTACATGACAGGGGAAGGATCTCATTCTCCAGGACCGATCACCAGGTCCAGGCCAGATTTCATTGGCCTGGGCCTGGAGATTCATCGGTTCTGGATCAAATCAGATCATCGCGAGCACCGTAGTATGACAGCGATTCGCCTGCCCGTGCCATTTTGCCGCAGTACAACTGCGGCGGCTGGTTGGGAACAGTTTAACCACTTCAGCCCTGGAAGGATTTACCCCCTTCCTGACCAGAGCACTTTTTGCGATTATGCACTGCATCGCTTTAACTGACAATTGCGTGGTCGTGCGACGTTGTACCCAAATAAAATTGACGTCCTTTTTTTCCCACAAATAGAGCTTTCTTTTGGTGGTATTTGATTTCCTCTGCAGTTTTTATTTTTTGCGCTATAAACAAAAAAGAGAAACAATTTTGAAAAAAAAGCAATATTTTTTACTTTTTGCTATAATAAATATACCCCAAAAATATATTTAAAAAAACAATTTTTTTCCTCATTTTAGGCCGATATGTATTCTTCTACATATTTTTGGTAAGAAAAAAAAAACGCAATAAGCGTATATTGATTGGTTTGAGTAAAATTTATAGCGTCTACAAAATAGGGGATAGATTTATAGCATTTTTATTAGTAATTTATTTTATTAGTAATGGTGGCGATCGATTTTTATCGGGACTGCAACATTATGGCAGACAGATCGGACACTTTTGACACTATTTTGGGACCATTGTCATTTATACAGCAATCAGAGCTATAAAAATGCATTGATTACTGTGTAAATGACACCGGCAGTGAAGGTGTTAACCACTAAGGGGGCGGTGAGGGGTTAAGTGTGTCCTAGGGAGTGATTCTGTGGGGGGGAGGGGCTACACCTCACATGACAGCGATCACTGCTCTCAATGACAGAGAGCAGTGATCTCTGTCCTGTCACTAGGATGGGGAAATGCTTTGTTTTCATCTCCCCGTTCTACCTCTCCATGACACGATCGCGGGCACCAGGTGGACATCAAGTCAGCGGGACCCGCGGTCACAGAGACCGCAGCAGGCGCGCGCCGCCAGCTGCATGAGCATGCCCACAGCACCGCTTCTTAAAGGGGACGAACCTGTATGCCATTTTGCCCACCAGTGCCATTCTACCAACGTAAATAGGCATGCGCTGTTCGGCAAGCGGTTAAAGCAACGCAGTGCCATATCACAAAAAATGGGCTGGTCATTAAGGGGGTAAATCCTTCCGGGGCTGAAGTGGTTAATTGATGCGATTTGGATCCGACATTACAGGAATATTACCCAGGCATTACCTTAAGTTACCTCGAAGTACTAGGGGTGTTTCGAGACTTGAAACTTTCTGGATTTATGAGTTACAATCCTACTCCCTACTTGGAATAAATGTGGAGTGAGATATATCGTATTTATCGGCGTATAACACGCGCCGGCGTATAACACGCACCCCAAGTTTAGGAGAGAATTTTAAGGAAAAAAACTTTTAGGAGGGAAGTTTAAGGAAAAAAAAACTTACATTAAAATGCCCATCAATGCAGCCTTATCAGTGTCCATCTGCAGCCTTGCTAGTGTCATTGCAGCCTTTTCAGTGTTAGTGCAGCCTTGCCCCAGTGTCCATTGCAGCCTTGTCAGTGCAGCCTTGCCCCAGTGCAGTCTTGTCAGTGCAACTTTGCCCCAGTGCAGCCTTGTCAGTGCAGCTTTGCCCCAGTGCAGCTTTGCCCCAGTGCAGCCTTGTCAGTGCAGCCTTGTCAGTGCAGCTTTGCCCCAGTGCAGCCTTGTCAGTGCAGCCTTGTCAGTGCAGCTTTGCCCCAGTGGTCAGTGCAGCCTTGCCCCCAGTGTCCATGCTTGGACAGATCACCGCCGACATACACATAGCATGTATGGTAGTTTTAAATATGGTGCAGTGGAGTTCGGAGGGACTCAGCGGAGCTGAACGAACGCCACCGAGATACACATAGTCGAGTGTACTCGGCTCTTTCCGGCGCCGCTCACAGTCCCGCCCAGTCCCGCCCTATGATGGACATAACACAGGTCCAATGGCAGGACTGGTCGGGACTGTGAGTGGCGCCGGAAAGAGCCGAGAACACTCGACTATGTGTATCTCGGCTCCGCACAGTCACTGTGATTTCGGCGGCACTCGTTCAGCTCCGCCGAGTCCCTCCGAACTCCGCGGTACCATATTTAAAACTACACGCTATGTGAATGTCGGTGTCGATCGCCGCCGATAGATCACAATTAGCGGGGATCGGCGTATAACACGCACCCACGATTTTCCCCTGATTTTAAGGGGAAAAAAGTGTGTGTTATACGCCGATAAATACGGTAAATGCTTTCATCAATAAGGCATGATATTTACATCTCATTGCTTTACTGAGGGAAGATTTGTTATATATTTTTGTTTTTTAATTACATGTTATGAGTTTTATTTTTGACATCTACAATTGTAAACTTTTCCTATTAAGTTATATGATGTTATGTATACATACTAACTAGTGTATTAATTAAGTGGCTCCAACTTGATCAGGCTTTTTTATTGAATTTTATTTTAATATAAATTTTTTATAATCTGATTCATAATAGTATCACCTTTGAGGATGCTTCCGGGCGGTATTTTTACATGAGTGTCACTCTTGTATCGTCTTTGCTTCATCGCACATATTTTGCCACGCTCTATAGTGTGTTTACGGTGGTTGCCATGGTGTACCTCTGTCCGGGTTAATCCGGAAGTGATGTTATGCTAATCCAGAAGTGGTGTCATGTCTTTTCTTGCTTCAGAACGAGGTTTGGTTTACACTTCCTGTTTTTTACCGGAAGTGACGAAGTATGACCATATTTCAATACTTGGTCTAACATTGTTTTATGCTGGCTGATACTGGCGAAACTCCCCTTATCATGATAGGGGTTATGCTCTCATGATGTGGGGGTCAATTAGCATTATTATGGAGATCTTTAAACAGCAAAGTTTTACCATTATACCCTTTTAAATAGCCGTTTTTATTGTTTCACGTTGGACCGGAAGTTTTGCAATTCCTTCTGGACCGGAACTTCCGGTACACATGTGATCCAATTTGGGGCCACTTACTCTCTATATAAGCGCAGAGGTGATGGCTGACATCCATATACCAGATGATGTCTATTTAGACGAAACATGTCAGGTTGAATGCTACCATCACTACTGCGCCTTTCCTTGCTTGTTGAATGCCTTTGATTACTACAGAAAATGTGAGTGTTCAATTTTACTTTTTCTTTTATACAATAAAAGGTCACTGCCCCCACCTATAACTGGTCTTCACAGCAAGGAGCACTGGAAGGGCAAACGCATGTAAAATAAAACCAAAGAATTTCCAAGCTCAACTTACCAACCAGCCTGTGACCAACCGAATTAACCTGCATAACAGTATGCGTTAAAAACAGGGGTTTAGTTGCACACATTTGCAAATACATGCATAAGCTGCAGGCCATGGCAAGGCACCCTGTATCCTGTTTTTAACGAATACTGTTAGGCAGGTTAATTCTGTTGGTCGCAGACTGGTTGGTAATTTGAGCTTGGAAATTCTTTGGTTTTATTTTACAGGAGTTTGCCCTTCCAGTGCTCCTTGCTGTGAAGATCAGTTATAGGTGGGGGCAGTGACCTTTTTTTGTATTGTTGACATATTGGTCAGGCAACGCACTGACACCTTTGCTGCCATGTGCTGGGTGTTCAGTGTGCTCCTGCGCCGTTAAGGATGGTTGGGCTCCCTCTAGTCATCTGCCCTTCATCTATCCATTAGAATACATGTGCTCCCACTGTGGAGACTCTTCAAAGTTAGAGTTATGCCGCGTACACACGAGCGGACTTTACGGCGGACTTTGCCCGGCGGATTTTTCGACGTACTTTCCGACGGACTTTCTGAATGAACGGACTTGCCTACACACAATCCACCAAAGTCCGTCGAATTCGTACGTGATGACGTACGACCGGACTAAAACAAGGAAGTTCATAGCCAGTAGCCAATAGCTGCCCTAGCGTGGCTTTTTAGTCAGTCGAACTAGCATACAGACGGCGGACTTTTCGACCGGACTCGATTTCAACGGATAAATTTTAAACAAGTTTCAAATCTAATTCCGTCCAACTTTTGAGAAAACAAAGTCCGCTGGAGCCCACACACATCGAATTGTCCGACGAAATCCAGTCCGCCGGGCAAAGTCCGCCGTAAAGTCCGCTCGTGTGTACGCGGCATTAGGGTCTGCAGGACACAGGGTGCCTTGCCATGGCCTGCAGCTTATGCATATATTTGCAAATGCATGCAACTAAACCCCTGTTTTTAACGCATACTGTTAGGCAGGTTAATTTGGTTGGTTGCAGTTGGTAAGTTGAGCTTGGAAATTGTTTGGTTTTATTTTACATACTTTTCCTTCTAATAAATATTTTCCATACTGAATCACACTATGTGGGATTTAACGTATGGATATTAGACATGTGCACACTGAAATATTTTGTTTCGGAATTTCGTTTTCGTCCGAAAAATAAATTTATTTAGTTACTCCCGAAATTCCTTTTTATTTATTTCGTTTTTCGTTAAAAATTGCATTAGTCCGAAAATCCAAATTAAGGTCGAATCTGTCATTGAAGGCTTATGGTGTCTGTCGAATGTTCAAAGAAGAGCAGCTAAACTGTACGACGCCGTATAGTTTACCTGCTCCGTCGAATATTCTTGGAACTTTCAACAGACACCATAAGCCAAAGTACATGTGTACTTAGTTCTAGCTATTTTACTGCTCCTCCTCTTTGGTTACAATCGGCCAATAACATTCATCATCATCATTATTTTTATTTATCTTTTCTCCCCTACGTCGAATCTTTTCTCTCTATGTTGAATCTTTTCTCTCTATGTAGAATAATCTTGGACTAATAGAGCTAAGGTTAGGCACATTCGAATACAGGTTTAATGGACACAGATTGTTATTGTCATCATCATGTCGAATCTCCTATCTATATCGAACTGTTGTAGCAATGAAAACGAAAATAAAGTATTTGTTTATGTCGGATCTTTCATTTTTTGGATTCTGCACTTTCGATATCGTTTGTTAAAACGATAACGAAAATACCTGAAATTCGGACGAAAATGCATTTGGACGAAAACGAATGCACATGTCTAATGGATATGAGAAACTTCTCTGGTTGCTCCCCTCTCCATCTGAACCTACCTGTTTTGAAAATATATTGCTGACCATTGCTGTTACCACATTTTCATTGTGGTCATGATTATCTGGATCGTTAATGGCTCTATACCATGTATAATGTTTATCACTACATGCTTGGCTGACTTAAGGGGTATATGCTTCTTTAGGTCCATCGGCTCCGGTAAGCCTTCTCACAATTGGTGGCGGTGCTTTCACAAGATTTTCCTCCAATTTATTCTCCTCAACTACTTATTCTTTGAAGACTCTTCAGATATGTTATTTCAGAAATGTTGCTTCATTATGAGTTGATACTGTCAGGTGATGGATTTTATTTTTGTCAATTTATAGTTTAATCACTCACAGGGTTATTCCACAAGTATTTATTAATTTTTCCATTTTTTGACTTTGTCATATTGGTGATATACAATATTCAGTATCATAATTTTTCTACACATATATTTAAGCGCTGCACTTTTTCCATATTTTTATTACCTTAAGTTACCTCGAAGTTGCCTTGAAGTCACATTGCTATAATCCTTTTGTGGAACGAATCATCTGAGTTATTTCTTATGGGAAAATTTGCTATACGAGTGCTTTGGAGTACAAGCATTTTTCCAGAACAAATTATGCTTGCAAGGCAAGGTTTTACTGTACATGAAGCAGACTGCTGATACCAGTAACACTGGGCTTTCTGCTTTTTTAAGTACTGCTGCAACATTTTGTAAAACACATGTTGATCCTGCCAGTAGAATCATTGGATAGGCACTTCCTTTTATAGGGTCATAACACTTCCTTCTGCATTGAAATTGCTTCAGAGTTGTCAAAGTTGTCCTTTTAAAAATGTTCACATACAGTATCAGCTTGCCTTGAAAATGTCTGTTTATCAGTCAGAGTGGAAACTATCACAGACTTTTGTCCGGCTGCCCACACACCGGTTCAGACAGTAGAAGGCCTTCCACCTGGCTGCAGTTCATTTGCTTAGCTGTGTCTGCCTCATCAGGTGTTACGTCTCTGTACTGCTGAAGGATTAAAGCTGAGGAATTTATACTTATTGGGCATGTCGCGGAACCCAGGATGTTTGTAGAAATTAAATCAAAGGGGCCTAAAACTGCATCTGAGCATGGTGAGTAAATGGGCACTCCAATAAAATACTAGTGACAAAGGTATACAGTGTATTCAAAATGTTTACTGATGATTTTATAATGATTATAAGATGTCTTCTAAAAACTAACCTTTGCTATTACTTCTCTTTATGTGTAAAGTGCTGTGCAGGAAGGCAGGGATGGGTCCTAGATGTCAAATATATCTCACCGCTATTTGGCTTGTGCTTCCACTAAGGGAGAGTTCAGGAGACATTTTTAGTACTCAGGGGTTCTCGCCCATGCAGGGTGAGGGGTTCTCAGGGAGTTTGGTCAGAGAGGAGACGACTGTTTTTCAGAACTCTTTGGATTAGTAAATTCTCATTTGGGACCTGGAATTTGGAGACCCAGAGAGGCTTTGGGTGGATAAGAGCCTCCAAACTCTGATTGCAGGGACTTTGGTCCCAAAAGGATTAACCCACTTGCAAGGGAGGCTTGAAAGACAGCAGGAAGGAGTCAGCACTTGTCTGTAAAGTGGAGCGTGAGGCAGCTCTCAGCTGTGGGAAAGTGTGGACTGTCAGTGGAATCAATGTTTGCTGAGCATCTGCAGCCTTTGTGGTACCCTAAAAAAGATAGGACTCTTAAACTCTGGTGTGGGATTTGTATACTGATGATGTTTAGTCATCGTGTTGTTTTCCATTGTGCCAGAATTTAAACGATTTACATTTGCTGTTGCTGAAGAAAGCTGTTTGTCTGATTTTGAAAAACAATAAACACGGTCAATAACATGATGTATGGGGGACTGTGTATCCTGTCCCAGCAGCCTTGACACCTCAGTTCATGACTAGAGATGGGCCGAACACCCCCCTGTTTGGTTTGCACCAGAATCTCCAAAACAAAGAAGAAGTTCTGACCCGAACGGCAAACCCTATTAAAGTCTATGGGACCCAAACCTAAAAAAAAAAATCAAAAGTTCCCATTTTGAAGGCTTATATGCACGTTGTTGTCCATAAAAAGGGTATGGGGGTCCGGGTACTGCCCTGGGGGACATGTATCAATAAAGAAAAAAAAATGTAAAAGAAGATAAATGCTGTAAAGTGGTGCATCTGTAACGTGGATAGAACCTGCTGCAGCAAAACTGACATTTCTAAAGAAAAAATAAATGAATGAAATTACATTTATATTGCTGGCAATACAATACCATTGCCTGCGAAAGAAAAATGCATGGGGGTACCCTAAATCCATACCAGGCCCTTTGGGTCTGGTATGGATTTTAAAAGGGAACACCATGTCAAAAAAAAAAAAAAAAAAATCAGCTTGGGGTCTGCCCCAAAATCCATACCAGACCCTTATCTGAGCATGCAGCTGGCAGATCAGGAAAGGGGGGATGAGCGAGTGCCCCTCTCCTGAACCATACCAGGCCACATGCCCTCAACATGGGGAGGGGTGCTTTCGGAGCATGTTAAAGACAAGGGCCCCCTGCCTGCAGACCCCCACAACCACTGGCCAGGGTTGTGGGGACAAGGAGCTTTGGGTTTGGGGGGCAGACCCGGGTATGGTTCAGAAGGGGGGGCACTCACTCGCCCCCCCTTTCCAGTCCTGCCAGGCTACATGTTTGGATAATGGTCTGGTATGGATTATGGAGGGGGCGGCACATAGTTTTTTACTTCATTTTTTTTGCCGGCAATGTTTTTCTATTCAGCTGTCAGCAGGATGCGGCAGCCGGCTTCTCGGCCCCCCTCCTTAACAACCAGCTATTTACTGTGCCCTGATTGGGCAAAGATTTGCCCAGTCAGGGCTTAGAATGCACTGTGCAGCGCTCAGTGCATTGCAGGGCATTCAGTGGGGCGAACAAGCGCCAAACGCCCTGCATATTCGGCCCGAACTGTTCGGTCAACTCTAGTCATGACATATGCTGTCTGTGCAGAAATAGGAGGCTGAAAAACAGAACCAGAAAATAGGACTGTCGCCCACCTGGCTGAGCAGCGTGGTAAAGGTGCTTGAATCACAAGACTGACTGAACAGAATACTTTGCAGAGTGAACCAGTAAACATACTGTATATTTTTTTCCTACTGCATAATATAACTGTTTGCCTGTAGTTCAACTTTAAAAATGAGAATATCAGAAAAAAAACTAGACATATTTAAACAAACACAAATCATAGTACTCAGAAGTATGTTAGCTGTGTTCAAGTTATTGAATCAATGTGGATATCCATGAATGTATTGACAGTTGATGGCAAAATGTTTTTGTTACTTTTGTTTGCTCAGACACCTAGTGGCTCCCTATTGTTAAATTGAGCAAACCAATTATTTTTATGTGTCTGCCTGACCGTTTTCACAGCCAGTCATTAGACATAAAAAGATAAAAACACCACACAGTGCGGTGGTGGCCATTATTTTAAATCTACATATATTTGCAACAGGTAGATGAATCAGCTAAATGATCAGACAGAACAATAAACTGAACTTTACTAAAAGGTGCAGAGCAGGATTAACAATGCAAACAGGGTCAAAATGGCAAAAGATTGTGCACAAAGTAAAATCGTTTATGCAGTTTTAGAAATATTAGCTCATCTCCGCTAGGGATGGGCGAACAGTTCGGCCCGAGCATAAGTTCGGGCCGAACTTTCTTTGTTCGGTTGTTCGGTGAACCAAACCGTCCACAATGCATTGCGGTGCTGAACAGTGCATTGCAAGCCCTGATTGGCTGAAACAGTGAAAGCTTCAGCCAGTCAGGGCACAGAGCACTGTCAGAGTCATGATTGGACACTGTCATCATGACTTTATCCAATCATGGCTCATTCACGCCCCACAATATAAAAGTATTCTTTCAATGGCAGCCGTTGTTAGTGTGATTTCGGCTTGGAGAGAGATAGAGCAAGGCTTTGTTCAGTGCTATCAGTTAGTGTGCTATACTGTGCTATTTTACTTCAATTGTCACTGTAGAATAGTTTAGTGTCAGTCTAGGGATAGTGTGAGTGTAGTGAGGAGGATCATCATCTCAGATAGTTTCACTGTAGTGTAGTGAGACTGCGTCATTCATACATACATTAGTGTGGAGTAGGGACAGCTCATACAGTTTCAGTGTAGTGTAGTGAGACGGTGTCAGTAATCCTGACAGTGTATAGTTAGAGTAGGGACAGTTCAGATAGCGTCAGTGTAGTAACGGTTGAACCATCTATTTGTTTGCATTACTTTACATTACTGCCAGTTTAACGTCATATAGTTCTGTTTGCATTACTGCCAGTTTAACGCCATATCGCTTTGCGTGCGTTACTGCCAATTTAATGCCATATAGTTCTGTGTGCGTTACTGCCAGTTTAACAACATATAGTTTTGTGTGCGTTACTGCCAGTTTAATGCCATATAGTTCTGTGTGCGTTACTGGCAGTTTAACGCCATATCGTTTTGTGTGCGTTACTGGCAGTTTAATGCCATATCGTTTTGTGTGCATTACTGCTAGTTTAACGCCATATAATTTTCTGTGTGTTACTGCCAGTTTAACGCTGTATCGTTTTGCATACGTTACTGCCAGTTTATCGCAATATAGTTCTGTGTGCGTTACTGCCAGTTTAATGCCATATAGCTATGTGTGCATTGCTGCCAGTTTAACGCCATATCGTTCTGTGTGCGTTCCTGCCAGTTTAAAGCCATATAGTTTTGCGTGTGTTACTGCCAATTTAACGCCATATCGTTTTGTTTGCATTACTGCCAGTTTAACACCATATAGTTCTGTACATCACTGTATGTTTGGCGCATTATATTGCTGTATATTATAGTGTATCCGTTGAGTGTGTCTGTGTAGCGTGAGTACTCAAATTAAAGTGCACAAAACACCTCTTTAAATTGAAAAACAAAAGAAAGTGACCAGTCGCATAACTAAATATCAATGGCATGTTTCCATCCCGGGTTCATATATAAAAGAAAAAGAGAGGGGCAAGTGGGACTTTAAATGAAGCATGTCAATTGAAAGTATAATAATGAATACATGTGAGTAGGTAAAATGATTGGATTTAATTTATAGTCAAGTCCATGATTTTGATGCATACAGTACCAATAAAGTAGTATAGATACAGACATAGTCGCATGAATTGATATATAAGCATATTTAGCAGTAACAATCATTGAAGACTCAGTAGTGTAAACAAATCAATGGACATACATATATGCAATTCATAACAGAAATACATGAATTAAGATCGCCAATCAAAATCACAAAATCGCTTGAAATGAGAAAACTCGATAAAAAATTGATAAATGTCAGGGATATGATTTAGGCTTGATAGGGCATCCTTAGTTTGCGAACCCGACGTGTTTCTTGGCTTCTTGCCAGTCGTCAGGGGTGGGATGCATAATTTAACTGAGAAAAACAAAGGAATATCATAAATATTGATACATGTGGAACCTCCGGCCAATAGAGAAAATTGTATCAGAAATGTCCAAATTGTCTACTTTGAATAGAGAAGCTACTTACAAAATAGCCCAAAATATTTGGGTGGAAGACACCCGCTCCCTCGGTGACCAAGTCGCACCATCATTAATTTTTGTTCATCCTTAGTTCAAATATCTTTTTGTATCTTTATCCTAACTCCGTTACCAATTTTCCAACACAGTAACAGTAACTATATAACATATTTTTACATGTGTTCCCTTGAGTTTATTGAGAACTATTTTGTACCAATTCCAAGGTTTTTATTCCCTGGAATCCACTTATTGATTTAAATCCAGCATATGGGCTGGGGTGTTTTGATATTTTGCAGTCTCTCTGTCCGGGGTTGCGATGCGCTCAGCTCCCTCCCCACCTCCCCTCATTCATTTCGGGGGGGCCCGATCTCAACGCATCGGCGCCATGCACAAATTGGCCCGCCGAGCGGCGTCAATTGACGCCACAAGGTGGGAGCTGGGTTTTTTTTTGTTTTGTTTTTTCCATCTGACGCCTACAGCTATGATGAGCAGACATCCACTGAGTTACTCTCAGCTGTGATTGCTCTCTCGTCTCTCAGCTACCAATGACGTCATGCATGACGCTGGCAGGGACCCGCCCAGGGCCAGAGTATATCAGCTGGGACCGACAGACTGACGGTTCACTCCCTCACTGTGCTTCGCTAGGAAGGGACCGCTCTGTTAAGCAGCCACTCATAGGCGTGCGCACAGGGTGTGCCAGGTGTGCCTGGGCACACCCTAATCACCCCGTGCTGTGTCCAGAGATTTGCCCCAAAATGCTGCATCTAAGAGAATGTGTGGCCTGCGCTGCCTGTGAAACAGTTTCACAGGCAGCAGAGCGTGAGAATTGCCAGAGCTGATCAGTGTATGGAACTGTCAGATAATGACACTGCATGCAGGAAGTGAGACCAGCTGTCTTAATGTCAGGGTGATGTCAGGGGTGGGCGGGACAGAACGGCCATCAAACACCAGCCAATGGGATGGGGTCTGGGCGGGCCGCTCTCTGAAGCAGCTCAAACATTGGCTTGTGTTTATAGCGCTTGGTCCCGCCCACTCCCGACATCGTGGCTGAGTTGTAAGTCATCACAACTCAGCCGCGATGTCGGGGGTGGGCGGGATCAAGCGGCAACACTAGCCAATGATTGGGCTGCTTCAGAGAGGGGGCGGAGCCAGAGAAATGTAGCGGCCCGCCCAGACCCATCCTATTGGATGGTGTTTGGTAACTGTTCAGTCCCGCCCACCACCAGCATCACCGCTGACTTTTAACAGCTGTGTCTCTCCCTGCATGCAGTGTCATTATCTGACAGTTTCATACACTGAACAGCTCTGGCAATTCTCACCATCTGCTGAATGTGAAACTCCTCCTCTCCCCTATCTGTGCCAATCAATTCTGCCAATCAGTGCCAACCAATGCTGCCTATCAGTGCCAACCAATGCTGCCAATCAGTGCCAACCAATGCTGCCAATCAGTGCCAACCAATGCTGCCTATCAGTGCCAAACAGTACTGCCTATCAGTGCAAACCAGTGCCGCCTATCAGTGCCAACCACTGTTGCCTATCAGTGCCACTGCTGCTTATCAGTGCCAACCAATGCTGCCTATCTGTGCCAGTGCTGCTTATCAGTGCAAACCAATGTTGCCTATCAATGCCAACCAGTTCTGCCTATCTGTGCCAGTGCTGCTTATCAGTGCCAACCAATTCTGCCTATCAGTGCCAACCAGTGCTGCCTATCAGTGCAAACCAGTGCTGCCTATCAGTGCCAACCAATACTGTAAATCAGTGCCAACCAATGCTGTCAATCAGTGCCAACCAATGCTGCCTATCAGTGCTGCCAATCAGTGCCCATCAGTGCTGCCTATCAGTGCCAATCAGTGCTGACAATTAGTGCCCATCAGTGCTGCCAGTCAGTGCCCATCAGTGCTGCCAATCAGTGCCAACCAATGCTGCCTATCAGTGCCAACCAATGCTGCCAATCAGTGCCAACAAATGCTGCCAATCAGTGCCAACAAATGCTGCCAATCAGTGCAAACCAATGCTGCCTATCAGTGCCAACCAGTACTGCCTATCCGTGCCAGTGCTGCTTATCAGTGCCAACCAATTCTGCCTATCAGTGCCAACCAATTCAAACCAGTGCTGCCTATCAGTGCAAACCAGTGCTGCTTATCAATGCCAACCAATGCTGCCTATCAGTGCCAGTGCTGCCTATCAGTGCCAACCAGTACTGCCTATCTGTGCCAGTGCTGCTTATCAGTGCAAACCAGTGCTGCCTATCAGTGCAAACCAGTGCTGCCTATCAGTGCCAACCAGTGCTGCCTATCAGTGCCAACCAATGCTGTAAATCAGTGCCAACCAATGCTGCCTATCAGTGCTGCATATCAGTGCCCATCTGTGCTGCCTATCAGTGCCCATAAGTGCTGCCCATCAATGCTGCCAATCAGTGCACATCAGTGCTGTATATCAGTGCCCATCAGTGCTGCCTATCAGTACCAATCAGTGCTGCCTATCAGTACCAATCAGTGCTGACAATTAGTACCCATCAGTGCTGCCTATCAGTGCCACCTACCAGTGCCCATCAGTGCTGCCAGTCAGTGCCCATCAGTGCTGCCTATCAGTGCAGCCTATCAGTGCCCATCAGTGCTTCCAATCAGTGCTGCCTATCAGTGCCAATCAGTGTAGATCAGTGCTGCCAATCAGTGCTGCGAATCAGAGCCTATCAGTGCCCATAAGTGCTACCAATAAGAGCCCATCAGTGATGCATATAAGTGCCCATCGGTGCCACCTATCAGTGCCAATCAGTGCCCATTAGTGCCAATCAGTGCTGCCTATCAGTGCCACCTATCAGTGCACATCAGTGCTACCAATTAGTGCCCATCAACACTGCCAATCAGTGCAGCCTATTAGTGCCCATCAGTGCTGCCTTAGCAGGGATGGTGAAAACCCCTCTACAGATAATTGCAATACAAATTACCTTCGAGTGCAACAACTTTTTAGTTGGGAGGTTCACACCATTATAGCACTTTGGATTTTTTATTTTTTAGAGTGTTACACTTAATTGTATATGTTTTAGTTACAGTTATAATATGAATTATTGCACTTGAAGTTAATTTCCCACCACCCCTGCTAAGTCCATGTCTTTATGGACCTTGCTTTGTGCACTGGGGAGCAGTCATGTTGGAAGGGGTCATCCCCAAACTGTTCCCTCAAAGTTGAGAGCATGAAATTGTCCAAAATGTCTTGGTATGCTGACGCCTTAAGAGCTCCCTTTACTGGAACTAAGGGGCCGAGCCCAACCCCTGAAAAACAACTCCACACCATAATCCCCCCTCCACCAAATGATTTGGACCAGTGCACAAAGCAAGGTCTATAAAGACATGGATGAGCGAGTTTGGGGTGGAGGAACTTGACTGACCTGCACAGAGTCCTGACCTCAACCCGATAGAACACCTTTGGGATGAATTCGAGTGGAGACTGCGAGCCAGGCCTTCTCATCCAACATCAGTGCCTGACCTCACAAATGCCCTTCTGGAAGAATGATCAAACATTCCCATATACACACTCCTAAACCTTGTGGACAGCCTTCCTAGAAGAGTTGAAGCTTTTATAGCTGCAAAGGGCGGAGCCAACTCAATATTGAACCCTATGGACTAAGACGGCATTAAAGTTCATGTGCGTGTAAAGGCAGGTGTCCCAATACTTTTGACAATATATATATATGTATGTGTGCTTGAGCTTTTGGGTGCACACCCTAATGCAATAGGCTGCGCACGCCTATGCAGCCACTATTCAACACATGGGTAATTAATATATATATATATTTTTTTTATATCTTTTTTTTTTCTGCTTACAGTACACACATTCCCATCCTCTCACCTATTTACCCAGCGCACGACACCCTCTATTTTCACACATGTCCTATGGATTTCTTTTCCTATCTCTTTTCACTTGCATTTTTATGCATCCATTTTATTTCCATTCCCCCTTATTATCTCTTTTTCAGATGCACCAAGTACACATTTCTTTCAGTCATTCTATTCATCCAACACGTTCTAGTCTAGATTTACTTTCTTTGACACATCCCATTTTCTTCAATTTTCTGCAGATTTTCCCATTTACAACTCATTGACCAGTATATTGAGGGCTCAGGAATCAGTCGGCTGTAGTTTCTCCTGGCCCACCCTCCAATCACTTTGGGAGGATGGTCGGTGCCCTGCCTCAACCCCGGTTGAGACGGTTATATCTCACACCCTAACAGATCCCATTGCTGGTGACTCTTCTTGACTTTTGGGCTATTTTGTAAGTAGTTTCTCTATTCAAAGTAGACAATTTGGACATTTCTGATACGATTTTCTCTATTGGCCGGAGGTTCCACATGTATCAATATTTATGATATTCCTTTGTTTTTCTCAGTTAAATTATGCATCCCACCCCTGATGACTGGCAAGAAGCCAAGAAATGCGTTGGGTTCGCAAACTAAGGATGCCCTATCAAGCCTAAATCATATCCCTGACATTTATCAATTTTTTATCGAGTTTTCTCATTTCATGCGATTTTGTGATTTTGATTGGCGATCTTAATTCATGTATTTCTGTTATGAATTGCATATATGTATGTCCATTGATTTGTTTACAATACTGAGTCTTCAATGATTGTTACTGCTAAATATGCTTATATATCAATTCATGCGACTATGTCTGTATCTATACTACTTTATTGGTACTGTATGCATCAAAATCATGGACTTGACTATAAATTAAATCCAATCATTTTACCTACTCACATGTATTCATTATTATACTTTCAATTGACATGCTTCACTTAAAGTCCCACTTGCCCCTCTCTCTTTCTTTTACCTCTTTAAATTGATTAAAGTGCATCTACAGATTTCAACTTCTTCTTTACATTTGCTTATAAGCACCACCCCTCCCTCCCAATGATGTCAATTAAGGGGGCCGGCAACAAATGTGTCCACAGGCAAAGGTGGACGTGGTGGTCAGTCTTCTGGCAGGACATAATTTCCTCTGTTTAGTGAGTGTTCCTATCCAGCCACAGCATGCAGAGGAGGTGGTGGACTGGCTTACTAAACCTTCCTCCTCCATCTCATCCTCTGTCACGCAAGGGAGACAAGTGTGCAGTCCCCTGCAGTTGCCAGAGTGGATAAACCTGCCTCCTTGACCACATCTATTCCTGCCATAGCCCCAACATCAGCCATTGAGGAGTCAGCTGAGTTATTTGACCACAGCGTCAGCCACTTGCACCTTGATGATGCCCAGCCATTACTGGAATCGGACGTTGGTTTTGATGTTGAGGATGACAGGAACATGAGCCTAGAGAGAGGGAGGAACACTGGTAGACAAATTGGCATTCATGTTCCCCAAGCTGCAGCGTATTGCCAAGTTGTCTCCAGTGGTAATGATGAAGATGGAGGAGACGGAGGTGATGATGATGATGATGAGGTCACTGATGTGACTTTGGTGCCAGATAGAGCAGAGGAGGAAACTGAAGGTGAGGTGGCACAACCCCAAGGAGGCCGACATCAAGAAAGAGTAGAGAGCAGCCACCCTATTCCATCACATTCTGCAGCTGTTATCTCCCGGCCCACTCCCCGAAGCTCAGCTGTCTGGGCCTTTTTCAGCACATCTGCAGCAGATCACACTGTTGCTATCTGCAAGCTGTGTCTCAGGCACATCAAACCTGGCAAAAACACCAACCATTTGGGTACCACATGCTTAACAAGGCATTTAACGTCCAGCCACACAAAAGGGGCACAAATCTGTCCCTCCTCCTCCTTACCCACTTCAGTCTGCCCCTGCTGTACCAAGTCATTACCTCTCAGCAGCCTCCACTGACAGGAATAATGGTATAGCACAGGATGTCCCAGGTCCAAGCAGCATATCTGCCAGCAGCACACCACCAGCTGTAGATTGTAGCCGGAAAATTTCTCTGCCCCATCTGCTGCAGCGAAAAAAAATACAGTCCCTGCCACCCACATGCCCAGTGTCTGAATGCAAGCTTGTCAAAGCTGTTGGCTCTCCAACTTCTGTCTTTCAGCCTGGTGGATTCTGCCCCCTTCCATGAATTTGCACAATGTGCTGTACCACAATGGCAGGTTCCCAGTCGCTACTACTTTTCACATAAGGCCGTTCCATCTCTCTACCATCACATGGAAGGGAATGTTTTCTGGCATCGTTAGGCAAGGCAGTCAGCCGTAAAATCCACCTTACTGTTGACACGTGGTCCAGCAAGCATGGGCAGGGACAATATATTTTTCGTTCACAGCACACTGGGTAATGCTGCTTGCAACTCAAAAGGATGCAGGACTGGGCTCGGTGCTGCAGCTTGTTGTGCCCCCACATTTCCATGCAGCTGGTGGTGATGATGCCAGACCTGTGAGCTCTACCCCCTCCTCCTCCTCTTCCTCCTCTGCCACCTTCATGCTCTCCTCTGCAGAATTGTCCTATGAACATCAGGTACTCCCTAAGCATTCAAAGGGCTATTCCCAGAGCCAGGCTAAAAGGTGCCATGCAGTGCTTCAGCTGGTGTGTTTAGGGGACAGGAACCACACTGGAGCAGAGATTCTTGCAGCTCTGCAGGGATAGGCCCAGAGGTGGTTCACACCACACCAGCTGGAGACAGGAATGGTGGTGTCTGATAATGGCTCAAACCTCCTCTTCACCCTTAGATAGGGAAAGTTAACACGTGTCCCATGCCTGGCATATGTCCTCAATTTGGTGGTGCAGCGTTTCCTAAGTACATACTCTGGGTTGCAAGATAAAACAGGCCAGAAGAGTCTGTAGCCATTTGAGGCAGTCAGACACAGCCAGTGCTCAGTTGGCTGAAATTCAGTGGTAATTCCACCTGCCCGTAAACCGTCTGATTTGTGACATGCCCACCAGGTGTAACTCAACTCTGGGAATCCTGCAGTGGCTATACATGCAACAGAGGGCCATCAACGAGTATCTGTGTCAGTACGGCACGACGACAGGCTCAGGCCGCCTCTAATTTTTTTCCCCATGCCAATGGCTAAACATTAAGGATTGTCACCATTTGAGGAGGCCACAAAGATGGTGAGCAGTGACAGTGAATGCATCAGTGACATAATACCTGTTGTGTTCCTGCTAGAGCAGACTCTGCATGGCATTATGGACAGGGCACTGGAGGCAGAGCAGCAGGAGGAAGAGGAGGACTTCCTTTTCTCTCAAGGCCCACTTTATCCAGACACCATCATTCCTATGTCACAGAACACACAGGAGGAGAGAGGGGAGGAGGATGAGGAGGAGGATTCTGGCACATTCATAGGCTTTGAAGAAGAGGCAGACATGCTTCAATCTGTAAGCGATGGCTTTATAACCCCAGGACCCTTGGGAGTAGTACGTGGCTGGGAGGAGGAAGTTCCAGATGCTGTCATCCTGAGTGACCCCGAGCTTCGGCAAATTTGAGGCGCATGGGCAATCTCATGCTTCTAAGCCTGCGAAAGGACCCAAGAATACGTGGCATAAAGGAGAAGGATGATTACTGGTTGGAAACCATGAAATTAGACAGAAGAACAGTTAAATCACAATTGTTTAATAATAAAAGTAAATAGAAGAAACATAGTCAAAACATAGCCAGAGTTAAGGAACCGGAACGGATAGTCAGACAAGCCAAACGTCAGGGAGCCGGAGATGAGCGTAGTAAAACATCAAGCAAGATCTGGAGCCAGAAGGGATGTTAGCCAAGCAAGCCTTTTAACAGAAATGCAGGAGAGCGTCTCTGTGATGTTGACTAGGGCGAAGGCAGAGATCCACTGGGCTGATCAGCTTAAGTAGGAGTGACAAGCAGGATATCATCAATAGGGATGAGCTTCGTGTTCGAGTCAAACCCATGTTCGACTCGAACATCGGCTGTTCGGTCGTTCGTCAAATTCCGAACGTTATGGGCCATTCGCGCCAAATTCGTGTGGCACGTCACGGCCCATAATTCACTGCGGCATCGCAGTGCATTGCTGGCTGATGATTGGCCAAGCATGGACTATGACCCGCATGTTTGGCCAATCACAGCGTCGTCGGTAGAGAGAGCTGTAATTGGCCAAAGCCAGGGTGGCTTTGGCCAATTAGCTAGAGTTAGCTAGTTAGCTAGATTAGGCAGGACAGTCAGTGAGTTAGCTGCACTTACAGTGTATTGTGCATATATATGCATCCCAGGTGTTGCATATATATATATACACTGTATTCAGTTTAGCTAGATCCATTCCTGTTATCTTCCTACTGACAGGCAGGCTTGTCTTGTTACAGTATTTACAGCTACCTGAAGAAAATTGCTGGTGTTCTTTTGATCCTATTAGTACCACAGTCAGGCAGCTAGACTATTTACAGTTAGTGTAGTGCATCCTGCTCACAGTGTTCAGCTAAAACTACAAGTTAGTGTAGTGAGACCTCTGCACCACGTTCATCTAAAGCTACAAGTTAGTGTAGTGCGTCCTGCTCACAGTGTTCAGCTAAAACTACAAGTTAGTGTAGTGAGAACTCTGCACCGTGTTCATCTAAAGCTTCAAGTTAGTAGTGTAGTGCGTCCTGCTCACAGTGTTCAGCTAAAACTACAAGTTAGTGTAGTGAGACCTCTGCACCGTGTTCATTTAAAGCTACAAGTTAGTAGTGTAGTGCGTCCTGCTCACAGTGTTCAGCTAAAACTACAAGTTAGTGTAGTGAGACCTCTGCACAGTGTTCATCTAAAGCTGCAAGTTAGTGTAGTGCGTCCTGCTCACAGTGTTCAGCTAAAACTACAAGTTAGTGTAGTGAGACCTCTGCACCGTGTTCATCTAAAGCTACAAGTTAGTGTAGTGCGTCCTGTTCACAGTGTTCAGCTAAAACTACAAGTTAGTGTGGTGCGTCCTCCTCACAGTGTTCAGCTAAACCTACAAGTTATTTTTTGCGAGCTCTGCACATTGTTCAGCTAAAGCTACCTGTAGAAGGTTGGTGGTGTTTTCCTGATCCTATCACTACCGCAGGCAGCTAAATAAGCTGCAAGTTATTTTTTTGCGAGCTCTGCACAGTGTTCACCTAAAGCTACCTGTAGAAAGTTGGTGGTGTTCTCATACTACAGGCAGGCAGTTGATTTTGCTAGCTGCAGTATCAGTGCATATATATATATATATATATATATATATATATATATATATATATATATATATATATATACAGTGCCTTGCGAAAGTATTCGGCCCCCTTGAACTTTTCAACCTTTTGCCACATTTCAGGCTTCAAACGTAAAGATATAAAATGTTTATTTTTTGTGAAGAATCACCAACAAGTGGGACACAATTGTGAAGTGGAACGAAATCTATTGGATTGTTGAAACTTTTTTAACTAATAAAAAAATAAAAAGTGGGGCGTGCAAAATTATTGGGCCCCCTTGCGTTAATACTTTGTAGAGCCACCTTTTGCTGCGATTACAGCTGCAAGTCGCTTGGGGTATGTCTCTATCAGTTTTGCACATCGAGAGACTGAAATTCTTGCCCATTCTTCCTTGCAAAACAGCTCGAGCTCAGTGAGGTTGGATGGAGAGCGTTTGTGAACAGCAGTTTTCAGCTCTTTCCACAGATTCTCGATTGGATTCAGGTCTGGACTTTGACTTGGCCATTCTAACACCTGGATACGTTTATTTGTGAACCATTCCTTTGTAGATTTTGCTGTATGTTTGGGATCATTGTCTTGTTGGAAGATAAATCTCCGTCCCAGTTTCAGGTCTTTTGCAGACTCCAACAGGTTTTCATCCAGAATGGTCCTGTATTTGGCTGCATCCATCTTCCCCTCAATTTTAACCATCTTCCCTGTCCCTGCTGAAGAAAAGCAGGCCCAAACCATGATGCTGCCACCACCATGTTTGACAGTGGGGATGGTGTGTTGAGTGTGATGAGCTGTGTTGCTTTTACGCCAAACATATCATTTTGCATTGTGGCCAAAAAGTTTGATTTTGGTTTCATTGCACCAGAGCACCTTCTTCCACATGTTTGGTGTGTCTCCCAGGTGGCTTGTGGCAAGCTTTTGACGAGACTTTTTATGGATATCTTTGAGAAATGGCTTTCTTCTTGCCACTCTTCCATAAAGGCCAGATTTGTGCAGTGTACGACTGATTGTTGTCCTATGGACAGACTCTCCCACCTCAGCTGTAGTTCTCTGCAGTTCATCCAGAGTGATCATGGGCCTCTTGGCTGCATCTCTGATCAGTATTCTCCTTGTCTGAGCTGAAAGTTTAGAGGGACAGCCAGGTCTTGGTAGATTTGCAGTGGTCTGATACTCCATCCATTTCAAAATGATCGTTTGCACAGTGCTCCTTGGGATGTTTAAAGCTTGGGAAATCTTTTTGTATTCAAATCCGGCTTTAAACTTCTCCACAACAGTATTACGGACCTACCTGGTGTGTTTGTTGGTCTTCATGATGCTCTCTGCGCTTTCAACAGAACCCTGAGACTATCACAGAGCAGGTGCATTTATACAGAGACTTGATTACACACAGGTGGATTCTATTTATCACCACCAGTCATTTAGGACAACATTGGATCATTCAGAGATCCTCGCTGAACTTCTGGAGTGAGTTTGCTGCACTGAAAGTAAAGGGGCCGAATAATTTTGCACGCACCACTTTTCAGTTTTTTAATTGCTAAAAAAGTTTAAAATATCCAATAGATTTCGTTCCACTTCACAATTGTATCCCACATGTTGGTGATTCTTCACAAAAAATTAAAATTTTATATCTTTATGTTTGAAGCCTGAAATGTGGCAAAAGGTTGAAAAGTTCAAGGGGGCCGAATACTTTCGCAAGCCACTGTATATATATATATATATATATATCCCAGCTTAGTGCAGCTACAGGCCATTAGTATGTCTGGAAGGCCAACAAGGAGAGGCAGACAGTCACAAGCCAATAAAAGAGGGCAAGCAGGCTCTGTGTCTAGTGCTGGTCGTGGAGACAGTGCATCCTCATCAGCACGTGGCCGTGGGACACGCTTGGCCTTTTTCTCGGCAGCTGGCCGTGTTGAGCCGCAACATGCGGAAGACTTGGTCGAGTGGATGACCAAGCCGTCCTCATCCTCCTCATCCTCGCTCACCCATGCTCAGGGTACTTTGTCTGGCAAA
Source organism: Lithobates septentrionalis (assembly GCA_037952835.1). Classification (NCBI taxonomy): domain Eukaryota; kingdom Metazoa; phylum Chordata; class Amphibia; order Anura; family Ranidae; genus Lithobates; species Lithobates septentrionalis. The sequence continues at coordinate 3,759,670 of JBBDGP010000333.1, forward strand.
GCAGCGGCCTCTTCCCTTGGCTCAATGTCATCAGTGACTCCTTCCCTAGCCCCACCATGTCCTCCTGAGGAGTCCCTCGAACTGTTTGACCACAGTGTTGGGTACATGCTCCAGGAGGATGCCCAGCGTTTGGAAGGCTCCGATGATGATGCTGAGCTAGATGAAGGCAGTAACGTGAGCACGGACAGAGGGGGTGCCCAAGAAGGACAGCAATCTGGCAGTCATGCTCCCCCTGCTGCAGCATACTGCCTGGTTTGCTCCAGTGATGAGGAGGGAGGGGATGATGAGGTCACTGACTCAACGTGGGTGCCTGATAGGAGAGAGGAGGAGGAGGAGGAGGCGGCACATCACCAACGAGGCAGGATGCCCTCCAGGGGCCAGCCTAAGGGCAGCACACTGACTGCATCACACCCCAAAGCTCCACATGTGCAGGGCGCTGCAGTCTCTGCGCGTTATTCAAAAAGTTCTTTGGTGTGGGCCTTTTTTGAGACGAGTGCATCAGATCGCACCGCTGCTATTTGCAACATATGTCTCAAGCGTATCTCGCGTGGCCAAAACATCTCCCGCTTGGGTACCACATGCTTGACCAGACATATGTTGACCTGCCATGCAGTTCGTTGGCAAGCATATCTAAAAGACCCACACCAAAGAACAAAGAGGACCTCTCCTTGCTCCTCATCAGCTGAGATCTCCAACCCCACTATACCTTCAGTCCTCTCTGAGACCTGCACTGAGAGGAATGAAGGTGTAGAATTAGGTGTGTCACAGCCAAGTACTTGTGGGCAATCTGCTTTCGGTACACCTACGTCAGATTGTACCAGGCAAATTTCCCTGCCCCAGCTGCTGCACCGCCAAAAGAAGTTTGCTCCCAGCCATCCACATGCCCAGCGGTTGAATGCTAGCTTGGCAAAATTGCTAGCACTTCAACTGCTGCCTTTTCAGTTGGTAGACTCTGCCCCCTTCCGTGAGTTTGTGGAATGTGCGGTTCCTCAGTGGCAGGTACCCAAACGCCACTTTTTCTCACGGAAGGCGATTCCGGCTCTCTACCGGCATGTGGAAGGCAATGTCCATGCTTCGCTGGACAGGGCGGTCAGTGGTAAGGTGCATATTACCGCTGACTCATGGTCCAGCAGGCATGGACAGGGACGTTACCTAAGTTTCACTGCGCATTGGGTGACTCTGCTGGCAGCTGGGAAGGATGCAGGACAAGGTGCAGTAGTGTTGGAGGTTGTTCCGCCACCACGCCTCCAAAATGCCACTACTAATGATTGTGACACACCTCTCTCCTCCACCCCCCCTCTTCTTCTTCCTCCATGGCCTCTTCCTCTGCTTTGTCCACGGAACCAGTGGTGCTCCGTAGGCGTTCAAGAGGCTACGCAAGTATGTAGGCCAAAAGATGCCATGCGGTGCTTGAGCTGGTGTGCTTGGTGGACAGGAGCCACACTGGGGCAGAGGTTCTGTCAGCTCTGCAGGGGCAGGTTCAGAGGTGGTTGACGCCACGCCAACTTAAGGCAGGAATGGTGGTTTGCGACAATGGCACCAACCTCCTCTCTGCCCTCCGACAGGGACAAATGACCCATGTGCCCTGTTTGGCTCACGTCCTTAACTTGGTGGTGCAGCGGTTCTTGGGCAGGTACCCGGGCTTACAGGATGTCCTGAGGCAGGCCAGGAAAGTCTGTGTGCATTTCTGCTGGTCATATAATGCCAGTGCTCGGCTGGCGGACCTCCAGAAGGAGTTTAACCTGCCCAAGAACCGCCTAATCTGTGACATGCCCACCAGGTGGAACTCAACGTTGGCCATGCTGCAGCAGCTGCACATGCAGCAGAGGGCCATCAATGAGTACCTGTGCGACTATGGCACCAGGACAGGGTCAGGGGAGCTTGTTTTTTTTTTCCCCACGCCAGTGGGCCATGATCAGGGATGCATACACTGTCCTGTCACCATTTGAGGAGGCCACGAGGATGGTGAGCAGTGACAGTGCATGCATCAGTGACACTGTCCCCCTTGTCCACCTGTTGGAGCACACGCTGCATGGAATAATGGACAGGGCACTTGAGGCAGAACAGAGGCAGGAAGAGGAGGACTTCCTTAGCTCTCAAGGCCCCCTTTATCCAGACAGTGTTCCTGCGTGCCCACCGATCACACAGGAAGAGGCATGAGGAGGAGGAGGAAGATTGTGTCAGTATGGAGGTGGAGCCTGGCACTCAGCATCAGCAGCAGTCTTTAAGGGATCAGTCCCAAGGAACACATGGACTTGTACGTGGCTGTGAGGAGGTGGCTGCGGACCATGTCGTACTTAGTGACTCAGAGGACTCCGGACCGAATGCCTCAGCAAACCTACGCTGCATGGCCTCCCTGATCCTTCAAAGCCTGCGTAAGGATCCTCGTATTCGTGGTATCAAGGAGAAGGACCAATACTGGCTGGCAACCCTCCTTGATCCACGTTACAAGGGTAAGGTTGCGGACCTTATCTTGCCATCACAGAGGGAGCAGAGGATGAAACATCTTCGGGAGGCCTTGCAGAAAGGTCTGTGCAACACGTTCCCAGAGACTGGGAGGTTACAAACTCCTGTTTCTGGACAACGTGTTGCTGAGGCTTCGGTCAGGCAAAGAAGGAGCGGTGGAGAAGGTGGCCGTCTGACCGATGCGTTCAGACAATTTTTTGGTCTGCAGCTCCAAGGTATGATCGGTTCCAGCAACCATCGCCAGCGTCTGTTTTACATGGTGCAGGAATACCTAGGGGCAAGATCAGACTTGGACACCTTTCCCACCGAAAATCCTCTGGGTTACTGGGTCTTGAGGATGGATCACTGGCCAGAGCTTGCACAGTATGCAATTGAGCTACTAACCGATTCAGTGGAGGCTTTGTAACCGATCACAGGGTGCGTCTGTCCACCGACTCGGTCGATCAACTGACCTTCATAAAAATGAATCAGTCTTGGATCACCACCAGCTACCAAGCACCTGATGCTGATGTAACCGAATAATTTTTTTTGAAATCTCAGATCCCATCAAAGACTGCCTATGCTGATGCTGAGTGACTATCCTGAGTAATTATCCTCTTCCTCCTCAATGATCACGCTGATAGCTTGTAAGAACATTTTTGGTTCTGGGCGCCACCATCAGTGCCTAAGGCCCAATTTTTCAGCCCCTGTTCAACAGGGGCGTGTAATTACAATTTTTGATGCAATACTTTGCAGCAGGGCTCGTTCCTACGTTCCAACTAGAGTATCTGTCAGGGGTTGCAGTGTTGTGGCACCAGCACCAGTGCCTAAGGCCTAATTTTTCAGCCCCTGTTTAACAGGGGCATGTAATTACAATTTTTGATGCAATACTTTGCAGCAGGGCTCGTTCCTGCGTTCCAACTAGAGTATCTGTGAGGGGTTGCAGTGTTGTGGCACCAGCACCAGTGCCTAAGGCCTAATTTTTCAGCCCCTGTTCAACAGGGGCATGTAATTACAATTCTTGATCTAATATTTCACAGCAGGGCCCATTTCTGCACCCACCAATTTTCAAAAACATTTGTCATTGGGAGGTGAAATCTTCTGAAGAGGAGCACAGACAGCAAAACAAATGTCACCGGGGTGATAACCCTTCCCTATGTTTTCCAAAACAAACCTACAGTCCCTGTCTTGTTTGCGCCGCCTGTATACTGCTGTTCAGAGTACAGAGCCTGTATACTGCTTTTTCCTTTTTTAATTTGGGTGCGGGGTTCCCCTTAATATCCATACAAGACCCAAAGAGCCTGGTAATGGACTGGGGGGGTACCCATGCCGTTTGTCTCACTGATTTTCATCCATATTGCCAGGACCCGACATTACATTAAAGCCGGAAGCAGTTTTAAATGACTTTTATTCCTTTAAAAATGACATTTTGTGCAGGGACTGTTCTAAGCATGGGAAACACGCGCCACTTTACAGGTATACTATAGACACCCCCCAGGTACGATATTTAAAGGAATATTTCACTTTTTTTTTTTTTTACTTTAAGCATCATTAAAATCACTGCTACCGAAAAAACGGCCGTTTTTAAAAGTTTTTTTTGCAGTGATACATGTCCCCTGGGACAGGACCCGGGTCCCCAATCCCTTTTTAGGACAATACCATTCAAATTAGCCTTTAAAATGAGCACTTTTGATTTTGAACGTTCGAGTCCCATAGATGTCAATGGGGTTCTAACGTTCGAGCAAATAGGAGATAGGAGCTGGCAATTAGCCAACAGCTTAGCGGCCAGCTCTCAGAAGGAAGGGCTGAGCCCAGCCCTGACAGTACCCCCTCCTCAACGACCCCTCCCCACTCTGAGGATCACCAGGCTTGAGGGGAAAACATCTATGGAAATCACAGAGGAGGACAGAGGCATGTACATCCAAGGATGAGACCCAAGAGCGTTCCTCTGGACCGTACCCCTTCCAATGCACCAGGTACTGTATGCGCCCACAGAACCTACGAGATTTAAAAATGGACTGTACTTCATACACCTCATGGTAAGGTAGACAGGTGGGTCCAGGGCCTCTCTGTATTGGGTACTCTGTATTGGGTATGGGTTGTAGGAGGCCCACTGGAAGGTGTCCTGGAGTCTTAGTCTGAGCACACACAGAACAGGCAGCTACGAAGGCAGTTACATCAGCACATAGACTAGGCCACCAGAATTGTTGGGAAATGGCCCAAAGGAGTTGATTCTTCCCAGAGTGGCCAGCTGCCTTGGGAGAATGGTAAGTCTGGAGCACGGCAGTACGGAGACTCTCTTGGACAAAGCAGCGGTCACAAGGTTTGTCAGGCGGAGCATGAACCTGAGCAGCAAGAATTTTGTCTCCCAAAGAAGAAGTGAGACTGGTGCGAACCATAGCCAGAATACGATCAGGAAGAATCATAGGGACCGGAACCGACTCCAACTTGGAGGTGGAGGCGTCAGCCCTTACATTCTTAGTACCTGGTAAGAATGAAACAATGTAATTGAAACTTTACAAGAAAAGAGCCCATCACGCCCTTCTGGGAGAGAGGCATTTAGCCTCAGACAAGAATGCAAGATTCTTATGATCAGTAAGAATGAGAACCGGTGCAGTGGTACCTTCGAGGAGATGTCTCCATTCTTTCAGGGCTAAAATTATCGCCAACAGCTCTCTGTCACCAATTTCGTAATTGCACTCCACAGGTGACAATTTCTTGGAAAAATAGCCACAATGATGCATAGCATTCTCAGCGGTAGGACGTTGAGACAAAAGGGGGCCAACACCATTCTCAGAAGCATCAACCTCGAGGATAAAAGGTAACATAGGATCAGGATCTGCAAACACAGGAGCAGAAACAAAGGCAGCCTTGAGACTCTCAAAGGCCTTAATGGACTCCGGAGACCAACTCTGTGGGTTACCGTCCTTTCTGGTCATATCATTCAGGGGCTTGAAAAGAGATGAGAAGTTATGAATAAACTTCCGATAATAGTTGGCAAAGCTCAGGAAACGCTGCAGAGGAGGTAAATACCTGGGTTGGGACCATTGTGGAACTGCCAAAAGTGTCTCTGGGTCCATTGAAAACCCAGCAGTGGAAATGATATAATCCAGGAATTTAACCTGTTCATGATGGAACTCACACTTCTCCAGTTTACAATAGAGATTGTTCTCTCTTAGTTTCTGAAGCACACGACAGACATCTTTGTGGTGGCTCTCCAAGGACTTAAAATATAAAAATATGAGGATATCATCGAGATAAACCACCACATATAACTGCTACAAATCTCGGAGGACATTGTTAATAAATTCCAGGAAAACTGCCTGGGCGTTACAAAGGCCAAAAGGCATTACGAGGTACTCATAATGGCCTGTTCTGGTATTAAATGCAGTTTTCCACTCATCGCCCTTCTTAATCCTCAGGAGATTGTATGCCCCTCTCAAATCAAGCTTTATGAAAACCGTTGCTCCCTTGAGGCAGTCAAATAACTCCATAATCAATGGAATCGGATAGGCATTCTTAATTGTGATACGATTGAGACCCCTAAAATCAATACAAGGTCTCAGTTCACCACTCCTCTTCTTCACAAAGAAGAAACCAGCACCAGCAGGAGACGTGTCATTGCGGATGAAACCTAGAGAAAGTTTGTCTGCAACATACTCCTCCATGGCCTTATGATCCAAGAACGACAAAGGGTAAACCCAGCCACGAGGGGGTATGGCACCAGGTTGAAGGTCAATTTCGCAATCATATGGCCGGTGTGGAGGCAAACTACCAGCTTGACCTTTGTCAAAGACATCGCTAAAATCGCAGTACTCCTCTGGCAGGGAGGAGAGTGAAGAGGTGCACAGGACCTTGGCTACCTTCTGGAAGCATGTCTCACTGCATTGTGGTGACCAGGAGAGAAACTCAACACGGAGCCAATCAAAAGAGGGGTTGTGCCTCTGTAACCAAGGATAACCATTAACCAGCAGAAACTTAGGTGAGGAAATAACTTGGAATTGGATTATCTTATGGTGAAGAGCCCCTACGGCCATGAACAACGGAACCATCTCATGAGTCACATGGGCAGGCTGTAGAGGTCTCCTGTCAAGAGCCTCAATGGCAAGTGGAGTGTCACGCAGTTGCAGCGGAATCGAGTGCTTCGATACAAAAGCAGCATCAATGAACAGGCCTGCAGCCCCAGAGTCGATTAGAGCCTGTATCTCGACAGACGACTCAGCCCAAGAAAGGGTGACCGAAACCAGGGGCTTATCCTTCTGGATAACTGAGGATGACACAATGCCACCTAAGGTCTGTCCATGACAGGATCTCAAGGTTCGGGCATTCACTGGACAGGTAGGACAGGACTTCAAAAAGTGACCTGCCTGGCCACAATAAAGGTTCTCTCATCCGCAGAGAAATGCGTGAAACCCAATTGCATGGGTTCACCTTTACTGAAAAACTCGGTACCAGGAGGCATGGGAGGTACCAGGTGGGGGAGGCACAGGTGGGACTGTAAAGCTCAGAGACAAACATACAGGAGGCTTCCGCAAGCCATCCTTAAAAGAGAGTCTTTCTCTGAGTCTGGAGTCAATAAGGATGGCAAACATGATCAACCTCTCCAGCTCAATGGGTATATCTCGGGCTGCTATCTCATCCTTGATAATATATCCGAGAGACCATGAGAAAAAGCAGCCACGAGGGTCTCATTGTTCCACGAAACCTCTGCTGCCAGAGTACCGAATTCAATGGCGTAGTCAGCAATAGTTCTTGTACTCTATTTGATGGACATGAGGCACTTGGCAGCAGAAGTGGAGCGTGCGGAAATGTAAAATGCCCTTTTAAACAAAGCCACAAACTCAGGGTAGCTTAAGACAACAGGTTTTTGCATCTCCCATAGAGGGTTTGCCCAGGCCAAGGGTCTCTCAGAAAGCAAAGATATTACAAACCCCTACTTTGCTTTTGTCCGTGGGAAACGCCTGGGGCAGCATTTCAAAGTATAGCTCAACCTGGTTGAGAAACCCTCTGCATTGGACTGGATCGCCCCAAAATCACTGGGGAAGGGGAGTGGAACCAGACATACCTCTATAGAGGTAATACTCGAGGCGGGTGCCTGCACAGAGACTGGAGCAGCAGCAGGGTCGGCCTGCAACATAGGTTGTACCGGGGCGGCCACAGTGGGAGATTCCAGGTGATCCATCCGGTGATCAAGTTCATCCAATCTGGAAAAAATATTACCAACAAGTGGATTGAATGCATCTTCTGAATTCATGGCCTCGCCTACTGACAGAAACCATGAAATTAGAGACAGAAGTACAGTTAAATCACACTTGTTTAATAATAAAAGTAAAATAGAACAAACATAGTAAAAACATAAATAGAGTTCAGGTACTGAAATGGATAGTTAGACAAGTCAGGAAGCCGGAGATCAACATAGTAAAACAGCAAGCAGGATCTGGAGCCATAAGGGATGTCAGCCAAGCAAGTCTTTTAACAGGATTGAAGTAGAGCGTCTCTGTGATGTTGACTAAGGCAAAGGTAGAGATGCACTGGGCTGAACTGCTTAAGTAGGCAAGTGATGAGCAGGATATCTTCAACAGCTGAATAACTGTGGAGAGATAGGAGCTGGCAATTAGCCGACAGCTGAGCGGCCAGCTCTGAGAAAAAAGGGCTGAGCCCAGCCCTGACACAACCCTCCTTGACCACCATTATAAGGGGAAGGTCTCAGAACTCATCCCATCCCCACAGAGAGTGCAGAAGATAAAATCTCTTGAGGACACGTTAAAGGGGGTTTTAGTGAATGTTTTTCCTGACTCCAGTAAGTTACAGTATGGTGGAAACTGTTGTTTTGAGTCTTCTGTTGGTCAAGAGAGGAGTGTTGGAGAAGGCGTCCGCCTAAGTGAGGCATTTCAGAAATTTTTTAGTCCTCGCTGCCTAGGGCTGTCAGCTTCCACATCCCATCGGCAGCGTCTGCATCACATGGTGGACAATTACCTCGGGGCCAAAACAGAGATGGAGAGCTTTCCAGCTGACAATCCACTGGCTTACTGTGTCATGAGAATAGACCACTGGCCAGAACTTGCCCAGTATGCTATTAAGTTGTTGGGCTGCCCTGCATCCAGCATGCTTTCAGAACGGGCATTCAGTGCGGCAGGAGGTTTTGTTGCTGATCAAAAAAAGCGTCTGTCCACAGACTCCATGTACCATTTGACTTTTAACTTCATAAAAATGAATAAGTTCTGGATTACCAGCTATGAAGCCCCTGATGCCAATATCACTGATTAAGTCTTTTTGGGATGTGGAATCTCTGCAGGACTTTGAGGCTGCCTAGTAGGGATGAGCTTCGTGTTCGAGTCGAACCCATGTTCGACTCGAACATCGGCTGTTCGGTCGTTCGCCGAATTGCGAACGATATGGGCCGTTCGCGCCAAATTCGTGTGGCGCGTCACGGCCCATAATTCACTGCGGCATCGCAGTGCATTGCTGGCTGATGATTGGCCAAGCATGCACTATGACCCGCATGCTTGGCCAATCACAGCGCCGTCAGTAGAGAGAGCTGTAATTGGCCAAAGCCAGGGTGGCTTTGGCCAATTATGGCTCAGGGGATTTAGTACACGCCCCACACTATATAAGGCCGCCTGCACGGCGGCCCTGTGTAGTGTGTGTTCCGGTGTGCTGAGAGATAGAGAGAGAGAGAGACAGTGTCATTTGATTTGAGTTAGATAGATTAGGCAGAACAGTCAGTCAGTTAGCTGCACTTACAGTGTATTGTGTATATATATGCATCCCAGGTGTTGCATATATATATATACACTGTATTCAGTTTAGCTAGATCCGTTCCTGTTATCTTCTATCTAGACTATTTACATTTGGTGCAGTGCGTCCTGCTCACAGTGTTCAGCTAGATCCGTTCCTGCTATTTACATTTAGTGCAGTGCGTCCTGCTCACAGTGTTCAGCTAGATCCGTTCCTGCTATTTACTTTAAGTGCAGTGCGTCCTGCTCACAGTGTTCAGCTAGATCCGTTCCTGTTATTTACATTTAGTGCAGTGCGTCCTGCTCACAGTGTTCAGCTAGATCCGTTCCTGCTATTTACATTTAGTGCAGTGCGTCCTGCTCACAGTGTTCAGCTAGATCCGTTCCTGCTATATACATTTAGTGCAGTGCGTCCTGCTCACAGTGTTCAGCTAGATCCGTTCCTGCTATTTACATTTAGTGCAGTGCGTCCTGCTCACAGTGTTCAGCTAGATCCGTTCCTGCTATTTACATTTAGTGCAGTGCGTCCTGCTCACAGTGTTCAGCTAGATCCGTTCCTGCTATTTACATTTAGTGCAGTGCGTCCTGCTCACAGTGTTCAGCTAGATCCGTTCCTGCTATTTACATTTAGTGCAGTGCGTCCTGCTCACAGTGTTCAGCTAGATCCGTTCCTGCTATTTACATTTAGTGCAGTGCGTCCTGCTCACAGTGTTCATCTAGATCCGTTCCTGTTATTTACATTTAGTGCAGTGCGTCCTGCTCACAGTGTTCAGCTAGATCCGTTCCTGCTATTTACATTTAGTGCAGTGCGTCCTGCTCACAGTGTTCAGCTAGATCCGTTCCTGCTATTTACATTTAGTGCAGTGCGTCCTGCTCACAGTGTTCAGCTAGATCCGTTCCTGCTATTTACATTTAGTGCAGTGCGTCCTGCTCACAGTGTTCAGCTAGATCTGTTCCTGCTATTTACATTTAGTGCAGTGCGTCCTGCTCACAGTGTTCAGCTAGATCCGTTCCTGCTATTTACATTTAGTGCAGTGCGTCCTGCTCACAGTGTTCAGCTAGATCCGTTCCTGCTATTTACATTTAGTGCAGTGCGTCCTGCTCACAGTGTTCAGCTAGATCCGTTCCTGCTATTTACATTTAGTGCAGTGCGTCCTGCTCACAGTGTTCAGCTAGATCCGTTCCTGTTATTTACATTTAGTGCAGTGCGTCCTGCTCACAGTGTTCAGCTAGATCCGTTCCTGCTATTTACATTTAGTGCAGTGCGTCCTGCTCACAGTGTTCAGCTAGATCCGTTCCTGCTATTTACATTTAGTGCAGTGCGTCCTGCTCACAGTGTTCAGCTAGATCCGTTCCTGTTATCTTCCTACGGACAGGCAGGCTTGTCTGGTTACAGTATATAAAGCTACCTGAAGAAAATTACAGGTGTTCTATCCCAGCTTAGTGCAGCTACAGGCCATTAGTATGTCTGGAAGGCCAAGAAGGAGAGGCAGACAGTCACAAGCCAATAAGAGAGGGCAAGCAGGCTCTGTGTCTAGTGCTGGTCGTGGAGACGGTGCATCCTCATCAGCACGTGGCCATGGGACACGCTTGGCCTTTTTTTCGGCAGCTGGCCGTGTTGAGCCGCAACATGCGGAAGACTTGGTCGAGTGGATGACCAAGCCGTCCTCATCCTCCTCATCCTCTCTCACCCATGCCCAGGGTGCTTTGTCTGGCAAAGCAGCGGCCTCTTCCCTCAGCTCAATGTCATCAGTGACTCCTTCCCTAGCTCCACCATGTCCTCCTGAGGATTCCCTCGAACTGTTTGACCACAGTGTTGGGTACATGCTCCAGGAGGATGCCCAGCATTTGGAAGGCTCTGATGATGATACTGAGCTCGATGAAGGCAGTAACATGAGCACGGACAGAGGGGGTGCCCAAGAAGGACAGCAATCTGGCAGTCATGCTCCCCCTGCTGCAGCATACTGCCAGGTTTGCTCCAGTGATGAGGAGGGAGGGGATGATGAGGTCACTGACTCAACGTGGGTGCCTGATAGGAGAGAGGAGGAGGAGGAGGAGGAGGAGGAGGCGGCACATCACCAACGAGGCAGGATGCCCTCCAGGGGCCAGCCTAAGGGCAGCACATTGACTGCATCACACCCCAAAGCTCCACATGTGCAGGGCGCTGCAGTCTCTGCGCGTTATTCAAAAAGTTCTTTGGTGTGGGCCTTTTTTGAGACGAGTGCATCAGATCGCACCGCTGCTATTTGCAACATATGTCTCAAGCGTATCTCGCGTGGCCAAAACATCTCCCGCTTGGGTACCACATGCTTGACCAGACATATGTTGACCTGCCATGCAGTTCGTTGGCAAGCGTATCTAAAAGACCCACACCAAAGAACAAAGAGGATCTCTCCTTGCTCCTCATCAGCTGAGATTTCCAACCCCACTAGACCTTCAGTCCTCTCTGAGACCTGCAGTGAGAGGAATGAAGGTGTAGAATTAGGTGTGTCACAGCCAAGTACTTGTGGGCAATCTGCTTTTGGTACACCGACGTCAGATTGTACCAAGCAAATTTCCCTGCCCCAGCTGCTGCACCGCCGAAAGAAGTTTGCTCCCAGCCATCCACATGCCCAGCGGTTGAATGCTAGCTTGGCAAAATTGCTAGCACTTCAACTGCTGCCTTTTCAGTTGGTAGACTCTGCCCCCTTCCGTGAGTTTGTGGAATGTGCGGTTCCTCAGTGGCAGGTACCCAAACGCCACTTTTTCTCACGGAAGGGGATTCCGGCTCTCTACCGGCATGTGGAAGGCAATGTCCATGCCTCGCTGGACAGGGCGGTCAGCGGTAAGGTGCATATTACCGCTGACTCATGGTCCAGCAGGCATGGACAGGGACGTTACCTAAGTTTCACGGCGCATTGGGTGACTCTGCTGGCAGCTGGGAAGGATGCAGGACAAGGTGCAGTAGTGTTGGAGGTTGTTCCGCCACCACGCCTCCAAAATGCTGATTGTGACACACCTCTCTCCTCCACCCCCTCCTCTTCTTCTTCCTCCATGGCCTCTTCCTCGGAACCAGCGGTGCTCCGTAGGCGTTCAAGGGGCTACGCAAGTACGCAGGCCAAAAGATGCCATGCGGTGCTTGAGCTGGTGTGCTTGGGGAACAGGAGCCACACTGGGGCAGAGGTTCTGTCAGCTCTGCAGGGGCAGGTTCAGAGGTGGTTGACGCCACGCCAACTTAAGGCAGGAATGGTGGTTTGCGACAATGGCACCAACCTCCTCTCTGCCCTCCGACAGGGACAACTGACCCATGTGCCCTGTTTGGCTCACGTCCTTAACTTGGTGGTGCAGCGGTTCTTGGGCAGGTACCCGGGCTTACAGGATGTCCTGAGGCAGGCCAGGAAAGTCTGTGTGCATTTCCGCCGGTCATATAATGCCAGTGCTCGGCTGACGGACCTCCAAAAGGAGTTTAACCTGCCCAAGAACCGCCTAATCTGTGACATGCCCACCAGGTGGAACTCAACGTTGGCCATGCTGCAGCGGCTGCACACGCAGCAGAGGGCCATCAATGAGTACCTGTGCGACTATGGCACCAGGACAGGGTCAGGGGAGCTTGGTTTTTTTTCCCCACGCCAGTGGGCCATGATCAGGGATGCATGCACTGTCCTGTCACCATTCGAGGAGGCCACGAGGATGGTGAGCACTGACAGTGCATGCATCAGTGACACTGTCCCCCTTGTCCACCTGTTGGAGCACACGCTGCGTGGAATAATGGACAGGGCACTTGAGGCAGAACAGAGGCAGGAAGAGGAGGACTTCCTTAGCTCTCAAGGCCCCCTTTATCCAGACAGTGTTCCTGCGTGCCCGCCGATCACACAGGAAGAGGTCGAGGAGGAGGAGGAGGAGGAGGAAGATTGTGTCAGTATGGAGGTGGAGCCTGGCACTCAGCATCAGCAGCAGTCTTTAAGGGATCAGTCCCAAGGAACACATGGACTTGTACGTGGCTGGGAGGAGGTGGCTGCGGACGTTGTTGTCCTTAGTGACCCAGAGGACTCCGGACCGAATGCCTCAGCAAACCTATGCTGCATGGCCTCCCTGATCCTGCAAAGCCTGCGTAAGGATCCTCGTATTCGTGGTATCAAGGAGAAGGACCAATACTGGCTGGCAACCCTCCTTGATCCACGTTACAAGGGTAAGGTTGCGGACCTTATCTTGCCATCGCAGGGGGAGCAGAGGATGAAACATCTTCGGGAGGCCTTGCAGAAAGGTCTGTGCAATGCGTTCCCAGAGACTGGGAGGTTACAAACTCCTGTTTCTGGACAACGTGTTGCTGAGGCTTCGGTCAGTCAAAGAAGGAGCGGTGGAGAAGGTGGCCGTCTGACCGATGCGTTCAGACAATTTTTTGGTCCGCAGCCCCAAGGTATGATCGGTTCCAGCAACCATCGCCAGCGTCTGTTTTACATGGTGCAGGAATACCTAGGGGCAAGATCAGACTTGGACACCTTTCCCACCGAAAATCCTCTGGGTTACTGGGTCTTGAGGATGGATCACTGGCCAGAGCTTGCACAGTATGCAATTGAGCTACTGGCCTGTCCTGCATCCAGGAATGGTGGTTTGCGACAATGGCACCAACCTCCTCTCTGCCCTCCGACAGGGACAACTGACCCATGTGCCCTGTTTGGCTCACGTCCTTAACTTGGTGGTGCAGCGGTTCTTGGGGAGGTACCCGGGCTTACAGGATGTCCTGAGGCAGGCCAGGAAAGTCTGTGTGCATTTCCGCCGGTCATATAATGCCAGTGCTCGGCTGACGGACCTCCAAAAGGAGTTTAACCTGCCCAAGAACCGCCTAATCTGTGACATGCCCACCAGGTGGAACTCAACGTTGGCCATGCTGCAGCGGCTGCACACGCAGCAGAGGGCCATCAATGAGTACCTGTGCGACTATGGCACCAGGACAGGGTCAGGGGAGCTTGGTTTTTTTTCCCCACGCCAGTGGGCCATGATCAGGGATGCATGCACTGTCCTGTCACCATTCGAGGAGGCCACGAGGATGGTGAGCACTGACAGTGCATGCATCAGTGACACTGTCCCCCTTGTCCACCTGTTGGAGCACACGCTGCGTGGAATAATGGACAGGGCACTTGAGGCAGAACAGAGGCAGGAAGAGGAGGACTTCCTTAGCTCTCAAGGCCCCCTTTATCCAGACAGTGTTCCTGCGTGCCCGCCGATCACACAGGAAGAGGACGAGGAGGAGGAGGAGGAGGAGGAAGATTGTGTCAGTATGGAGGTGGAGCCTGGCACTCAGCATCAGCAGCAGTCTTTAAGGGATCAGTCCCAAGGAACACATGGACTTGTACGTGGCTGGGAGGAGGTGGCTGCGGACGTTGTTGTCCTTAGTGACCCAGAGGACTCCGGACCGAATGCCTCAGCAAACCTATGCTGCATGGCCTCCCTGATCCTGCAAAGCCTGCGTAAGGATCCTCGTATTCGTGGTATCAAGGAGAAGGACCAATACTGGCTGGCAACCCTCCTTGATCCACGTTACAAGGGTAAGGTTGCGGACCTTATCTTGCCATCGCAGAGGGAGCAGAGGATGAAACATCTTCGGGAGGCCTTGCAGAAAGGTCTGTGCAATGCGTTCCCAGAGACTGGGAGGTTACAAACTCCTGTTTCTGGACAACGTGTTGCTGAGGCTTCGGTCAGTCAAAGAAGGAGCGGTGGAGAAGGTGGCCGTCTGACCGATGCGTTCAGACAATTTTTTGGTCCGCAGCCCCAAGGTATGATCGGTTCCAGCAACCATCGCCAGCGTCTGTTTTACATGGTGCAGGAATACCTAGGGGCAAGATCAGACTTGGACACCTTTCCCACCGAAAATCCTCTGGGTTACTGGGTCTTGAGGATGGATCACTGGCCAGAGCTTGCACAGTATGCAATTGAGCTACTGGCCTGTCCTGCATCCAGCGTTCTTTCGGAACGCACATTCAGTGCTGCTGGAGGCGTGGTAACCGATCACAGGGTGCGTCTGTCCACCGACTCGGTCGATCGGCTGACCTTCATAAAAATGAATCAGTCTTGGATCACCACCAGCTACCAAGCACCTGATGCTGATGTAACCGAATAATTTTTTTTGAAATCTCAGATCCCTTCAAAGACTGCCTATGCTGATGCTGAGTGACTATCCCTGAGTAATTATCCTCTTCCTCCTCAATCATCACGCTGATAGCTTGTAAGAACATTTTTGGTTCTGGGCGCCACCACCAGTGCCTAAGGCCCAATTTTTCAGCCCCTGTTTAACAGGGGCGTGTAATTACAATTTTTGATGTAATACTTTGCAGAAGGGCTCGTTCCTGCATTCCAACTAGAGTGTCTGTGAGGGGTTGCAGTGTTGTGGCACCAGCACCAGTGCCTAAGGCCCAATTTTTCTGCCCCTGTCTAACAGGGGCGTGTAATTACAATTTTTGATGCAATACTTTGCAGCAGGGCTCGTTCCTGCGTTCCAACTAGAGTGTCTGTGAGGGGTTGCAGTGTTGTGGCACCAGCACCAGTGCCTAAGGCCCAATTTTTCTGCCCCTGTCTAACAGGGGCGTGTAATTACAATTTTTGATGCAATACTTTGCAGCAGGGCTCGTTCCTGCGTTCCAACTAGAGTGTCTGTGAGGGGTTGCAGTGTTGTGGCACCAGCACCAGTGCCTAAGGCCTAATTTTTCAGCTCCTGTTCAACAGGGGCATGTAATTACAATTCTTGATCTAATATTTCACAGCAGGGCCCTGTGAGGGCTTACAGTGTTGTGGCCACAGCAACACCTAAGGCCCAAATTTCTGCTGAGTATATAGGGCAGGACCCTACTTTCAAACATCTAACTTACAAACGACTCCTACTTGCAAACGGAAGGAGACAACAGGAAGTGAGATGAAATCTACCCCTAGGAAGGAAAATTCTCTCCTGTAAGAGTTAATATGGGAAAACAATTTCTCCTTTCCACTGATGCTTTCCAATCCTTGTTCCACAAAAAAACCCAAATTTTCAAAAAACATTTTTCATTGGGACAAAAAAGTGAGGTGAAATCTTCTGAAGAGGAGGAAAGACAGCAAAACAAATGTCACAGGGGTGATAACCCTTCCCTATGTTTTCCAAAAAGCTTAAAAAAGATTTTTTGGCTGGAGCTAAACACGTTAAAAATGTACCCGTTCAAAATTACAAAGAGATTCTACTTAACAACAAACCTACAGTCCCTGTCTTGTTTGCACCGCCTGTATACTGCTGTTCAGAGTATATAGGGCCTTTCCTTATTTTAATTTGGGTGCGGGGTTCCCCTTAATATCCATACAGGACCCAAAGGGCCTGGTAATGGACTGGGGGGGTACCCATGCCGTTTGTCTCACTGATTTTCATCCATATTGCCATGACCCGACATGACATTAAACCCGCAAGCAGTTTTAAATGAGATTTTTTCCTTTAAAAATGACATTTGGTGCAGGGACTGTTCTAAACATGGGAAACATGCGTCACTTTACAGGCATACTATAGACACCCCCCAGGTACGATATTTAAAGGAATATTTCACTTTTTTTTTTTACTTTAAGCATCATTAAAATCACTGCTCCCGAAAAAACGGCCGTTTTTAAAAGTTTTTTTTGCATTGATACATGTCCCCTGGGGTAGGACCCGGGTCCCCAAACCCTTTTTAGGACAATACCATTCAAATTAGCCTTTAAAATGAGCACTTTTGATTTCGAACGTTTGAGTCCCATAGACGTCAATGGGGTTC
Organism: Lithobates septentrionalis; assembly: GCA_037952835.1. Lineage (NCBI taxonomy): Eukaryota > Metazoa > Chordata > Amphibia > Anura > Ranidae > Lithobates > Lithobates septentrionalis. The sequence continues at coordinate 3,776,597 of JBBDGP010000333.1, forward strand.
TAACGTTCGTGCGAACTTTCGGTCCGTTCGCGGGTTCTGGTGCGAACCGAACCGGGGGGTGTTCGGCTCATCCCTACTGCCTAGCTTTGAGGGTGTTCAATCATTTCATCTGGAAGAATGTTTTTGGTATAGGTTTCATGGGCACAATTAACACCCAGAGACCAATTTTTCTGCACCTGTTTGACAGGTGCATATCATTGCAATTGTTTACAGCAATGCCAATTCTTGCTTTCATCAAGATTACCTCTATAGGGCTACTGCGGGAAGGCGCCACTGACACCCAAAGACCAATTTTTGACGCACCCCCTGGCACTATATTGGAAGGAATTTTTCATTTTTATGATTTCACTTTAAAAATCACTGCTCATTTAAAAGTGACGTTTTTCACAAACTTTCCCCCAGGGCAGGACCTGGACCACTATAACCATTGTATGCCCAATTACTTGCATATAAGCCTTCAAAATGGACACTTTTGATTTTTTGACATTCGGGTCCCATTGAATTTAATGGGGTTCATTATTCGGGTTCGAACTTTTGCGGTGTTCAAAAGTTCTGGTGCGAACCAAACAGGGTTCTGTAGGGCCCATCCCTAATCTCTGCAACTTCTTTGTAACTCTAGAACACTGGGTGGCAGTACACCACAGTCTCTGTAAGGCTCTGTAGCCACTGATAATAGAGAATGACCATATTTTAATCAACAGCACAGGACATAAACAGCTATTTTTACTTAGCCTCTATAACAGAGTTGGGAATAGGTCTGGGTACAGGGGTGAACAGCTGGAGGGACCTCTGGGCTGGAACCACAGGCAAACAGCTGGAGAATTCTCAGGACTAATGCCATATGCGGGTGACTGGAAACACAGGGCCACTCCAGTTAAAACATATCTCCTAACAGAATGAAGGGCACTTCAGAGCAATAGGGACCAGCCAAAAGAGGACAATCTTCCTCAGAACCAGGTGTGTTTCTTGGATTAAGAAAATAACTGAAGACCCTTTGAGCACCCTAGGGAAAACTGTTAAGACAATGCTTTTATTGTATGGTGCTCATAGCTCTGGTTGGCTTGGGAGGCAGTCCAGTTCTTATGATTTTAGAAATTGTATACCTATATGTTTCACTTCACTCATCTAGCCCTCAGGGCTACAAGTGGGAGGGAAGACGCAGTAGAAGAGGGGAGGGGGGTGAGTTTGGATGGACTACTTGTAGTTTGTAGCTAGTAGGTCTCTGTTTCTTATTTTTGTTTTTATTGGAGCAATTTTGTCTTGTAGCAAGGCCCTGCGTGGTCTACCTTTTTTTGGTGACCTTGTTTGTTTTTCTAAAACAAAGATTTGGGGGACACACCTGAAAAGATGCATTAAAGATGGTGCAGCCATAAGACCATACAAACAGAACAAAATATTATAGCGCACACATACAAAAATTAAATTTAACTCCTGCAAGGCTATTTAAAACACCTGAACATTTTCAAAAAATATGGGGATTTAGTCACACCATATGGCTATATGGTCCTTAAGCCCACCTACTGAGTCAAAGTACCCCATTATCAGTAAGCACCATATAGCCATACGGTGTGACTAAATCCCCATATTTTTGAAAATGTTCAAGTGTTTTAAATAGCTTTGCAGGAGTTAAATGTAAATTTTGCATGTGTGAGCTGTAATATTTTGTTCTGTTCTTCCTGTTTTGTTTTTGTCGCCACCATGTTTTGTACACTGCTTAAACATCAATAAAAAATAATTTTTATAACAAAAGAAAAAAAAAAGACAACAAATACTTTGGTGAGAAGTATTTATTGTACAATAAAGTGTATATAGTGCAGGAGTCTGTAAGGCAGAGTGCAGGGGTCAGGGGTGTGTAGCACACAGAGTTCTACAGTCAGTGTTAGGTTTAGGAAAACATAACACAAAGTGCAGGGGTCAGGATGAGTATGCACAGAGTGCAGAAGTCCAGGGTGTTTAATGCAAGGTATTTGAAGGTCAGGAGTATGTAACACACAGAGTGCTACAGTGCAGTCTTGTGCTTAGGAATACGTAACACACACAGAATAGGGTCTAGGACAGTGATGGCGATCCTTTTTTTGAGCCCAAATTGCAGCACAAAACCAATTTATTTACTTCAAAGTACCAACACTGAATTAAACCTGCCATCGGCTGTGTACAGAGGATGGGACTAATCAATCCTCCGAATGAGCCTAAGGAAACAAAAATGTATGATTCTGTTTAAAAAAACCTTTTGTACTTTTTCAAATGACAGAACACTCAGATGTGGGCGGGGCCATTGACAGTAATAGGGTTCTTCATCATCAGCGTTGGTGGGTTTCATTAATCCCATAATCAATATACTATATATGTGGACCATGGAGCCCTACATCCAAGATGAAAATGGTAATTACTTGTTGGTAAATAGAAGTGGTTTCTACTGATGTCTCAATGGTGTCTTCCAAGGCTAAGCGCTGTGGATACAGCCTGCCTGGGAACCTAAATACAGCGCCGAATGTTCATGCACGTGCGCGGCTCCAGGACCAACTGAGCCAGGAGCGCATCGCGCCACCCTGACAGCTTTCAGGGCAGCGCCATGCATTCCAGGCCCACGGCGCACGCATGCGACTCCACCAGTCCATGGGCAGAACCCCCTAGAAGGGAGGCTCTATCCAGCAATGATGACACAATTTGATGGGCCCAATGTGAACCAATCACAGGGGCCCCCCATGCGCCAGGTGGAGACAATCTGGCCCCACAGCAGAGACACTCCCCGATCCCCAGGTCACCAGCCAAGCAAAGGCAAAATAACCACGACCCTGTGTAGGGGAAAATCATGTGACATTCTGCACTGATACATAAAATTCCAAGGTTCAGCTGCCCGGGGGTAGTTATCCAGTGACTTAGTTTGTGTGCTGACAGAGAGGGCTCTGCGTACCAGCTGTGGCACGCGTGCCATAGGTTCACTATCGCTGCTTTAGGAGTATGTAATAGGGCCGCCTCTGGCATGAACTGCATCACATGAAGGCAGAGATAGTTTTTTTGCAAGAGACGCACTTTATGGCAGGGTCGACCCCTCGTATGCCTCTTTTTCCATATAATCAATGGTTTCATGCATCTTCACCCATTCCTAGGGCTAGAGGAGTTACAATAGCTATACACAAACAATGTCCCCTAGTACCTACAGAAGTACGAGTAGATCCTGAGGGCCGCTTTATTTTTGTTAAAGGAAAGATCCAGGGCCATTGTTATACCCTAGCTACTATATATGCCCCCAATAGCCATATCGTTAAATTTCTATCTAAAACTTTGGATATCCTGGGGAAGTTTCGGGAAGGTCTATTGGTTATGGGAGGGGATTTTAACATTACCTTGGACCCTAGTCTAGACACCTCTTCGGGAAAACCTTTGTGTCTCATAAGGCATGACAGTTGGAGGGTACTGCATGAGCGAGACAGGGATTTCAGTTATTACTCCAAAATACATAACGTATATTCAAGGATCAATATGTTGTTGATCAATCAATATCTGAATTATGTAAATTCATCAACTATTGAGTCAATCACCATGTCAGACCATGCTCCAATAAGTTTAATGATATGTCCGGCATCGATTGGGCACCTGGAAAGAACATGGCGATTGAATGAATCTATTTTGGATGATAAACAGCATGTGGAATCCTTGTCCCGCACATTAGCATATTTTGAGACCAATATATCAGAGGAGGTGTCTGACCAAGTGGTATGGGAATCCCACAAGGCGGTCATCAGGGGAGTTCATTTAAATGGGTTTGCGTATTAAAAAAGAGAGACAGAAGGAAATGGTCGGGCTCTTAGAGGAAATACATTAACTTGAAATTAAACATAAGGCCCATTTAAAACCTGGGGACGCGCAGAGATTGGAGAAACTGCGGGTAGACTTAAAACAGCTTCTCGATCGAAAAGTTCACAATAAACATAGATACTTTGCCCACCGATTCTATGAACAGGGGAATAAAGGTGGGAGACTATTGGCTAGACAACTAAAGAAACAACAGGATTCACGCCATGTTCACACACTATAAAGACAGGCGATAAACAGATAGTGGACTCCCAAGCAATAGAAGTTGAGTTTCATTACTTTTATGTGTCTCTATATAACCTACACTCAGTTCCTGTGGGGCGGATTCTGGTGGACGTTTGGATAGAATTCGGGAATGTCTTGAGGCCTCAGTGCTAAAGGCCATTCCATCTGTGGCCTTGGAGGGAATGGAAAAAAACAAACAATCTCCATTGAAGGACTGGGCGGAGCGATTGCGGCTTTGCCATTAGATAAAAGCCTGGGACCTTATGGTTTCACAAATATGTATTATAAAAAGTTTTCCTCAATCCCGCTGGTTCCTCTTTGCAGATACCTTAACGCTATCTCTGTCTCTAACCCATTGCCTCCAGAGGCACTGTTGGCTTATGTGATGGTTTTCCCGAAGGTAGGGAAAGACCCTCAGTACTGTACCAGTTACAGACCCATTACCCTCCTTAACTCTGACATTAAGCTCCTGGCTAAATTTCTGGCCCTAAGGTTACAAGAACATATAGTTAAATTGATTCACCCAGATCAAACAGTGTTTATGAAGGGCCTAGAGGCTAGAGATAATACTATTCGGGCCCTGCATGTATTGCATTGGATGCATAATGGACCGAACCAGACCCCGAGTGTAGTAATTTTAATGGATGCTGAAAAAGCATTCGATAGGGTGGGGTGGGAGTTTATGGTCGGAGTTTTGAGGGAGATGGGTCTGAGAGAGCGAATGATGAGATGGGTGACGGAACTGTATGCAGATCCTAGAGCAAGGGTTAAAGTTAATGGTAGACTATCAGATTATTTTGAGATACGTAATGGGACTAGGCAGGGATGCCCACTGTCTCCATTGTTATTTGCTATGGTGCTGGAGCCCTTTCTGCACATGATTAGGGGAAATAGGAAGTTCAAGGGGATTTGTATTGGATCAACGGAACATAAGATCTCAGCTTACGCAGATGATCTACTATTGTACCTCTCCCCTCCTCAAGAGTCTGTGACAGATCTGATGTTGGAAACACACAGGTTTGGCCTTATATCTAATTTGAAAATAAATATTGAGAAATCAGTGTTGATGCCGAGTCATGTGCCTTTGACGATGAAGACCACCTTGCAACAATCTTTTCCTTTTGTTTGGCACCTTGATTCTATATTCTTTTTAGGGATCTATATCTCTTCAGATATAAAGCGCCTATATGATCTAAACTATGGACCCTTGATGGTATCCATAATAAAAGACTTAAAATGAGTGTAATTCCCAGGCTTATTTACTTTTTACATACCATACCCATAACAGTCTCACAGACATTCTTTAAACAAATACTCACAGACATTCTTTAAACAAATACAAAGGGCTTTTATGACCTTTGTGTGGGGAGATAAACATCCCAGGTTGGCACGCAAGATTTTGAGGAGACCAAAACAGGAGGGTGGGGTGGGACACCCGGATATAGAGTTTTATTACAGAGCCATGGCCCTGGTTCGTATAATGAACTGGTGCCATGACTCTGCTAGTAAAATTTGGGTGCCCTGGGAGAAAACATTAGCAGGTGGGAACTTGGCCTGAGCCCCCTGTATTCCAGTTTCTTATAGGGGGTTGTCGGAATATGCATCACCACTGACAAAGACAACACTATCCATTTGGGATAGAATAAACAGTATGGGAAAGTTTTCCCCCCCAATATCCCCTTTAACACCGTTGGACAGATTTCCCTGGTTTTCCCCGTGGGAAGAGAAAGGGAGTTTAGATTGCTGGAGAATGGACGGGAAGGGTTATTGCGCTGGCATGGCCCCACGGGGTAAATTGCTTCTATTGGTGGATTTGGTTGGAATACTGGGGGAAGTACCAATGGCTGTATGGAAATACAGTCAACTGACAGACTTGTTCAATAAGTGGAAGCACCAGATTAGGCCAGCGGACCCGCTTACTACTTTTGAGAAATGGTGTGTTAACTTATCAGAGCCGGGTCATATGTTGTCTCGAATGTAGGCTGATTCTGAGCGCTCAACATATGACAACTCCCTTTTTCATTTGAAAATGGGATAGAGAACTGGGCTATAATTTTACATCAGAACAGATTCGAAGGCTGATGGGAGCGACACACCATACATACTTCAATAAGTTCCCATTAACAGGAGATGACTTATAAGGTCCTGACAAGATAGTATCATACACCGGTTCGATTGGCTCAGATATATCCATCGGCGGATGTTAACTGCTGGAGGGGTTGTAACCAAAGGGGTTAATTTCTGCACTAATGGTGGCATTGCCCAAAGATTAAAGTTTTCTGGGAGGAGATAGCCCCTTGGATTAAGAAAATGACACTTAGACCTATAGAATTATCTCCATTACATTTTCTTTTTCATGAGATGCCATCATCTGCTAGGTTTTATAAGAGAAGCGTTACTCCCCATTTGCTGAATTCAGCCAAAATATTGATACCTTAGATTTTGGAAAAAGTCTGGATGTCCCACTATAATGGTTTGGAAAAGGGAGGTAGAAGAAATAATGGAAGCAGCGAGATGGATACATATGGTTAAAGACCAACAGAATAAATTTAAAGATACATGGGCAGGATGGCTGTATTACTCCTCAGAAATAGGGGTGGATTAAACCCTTTTGGGGGCAATGCTGTGTTATGGATCAGATAGTCTGCGAGATGCATCTGGTGGGGGGAAATTGGGAGGTGGTGTGTGTGTTTTTTTTTGTGTTGTTTTTTTGTGTTGTTTTTTTTTTCCTCCTCTGGGAGGCACAGTGGAGAGATGATTGCTATCATTAAAGGAAGAGGATAAGTTATAATAGTAAATGGGCAACGTGTAATGGAATCACATAGAGAAGGGTAGATTGAAATGAAAGGTGGAGAGGTATAAAAATTAAACAGTAGAGTGAGATTATGTTGAATTAAAACACTAAACATAATAGGACACGAAAATAGTAATTCGAAATTATACACTTTTTTTTTATATATATATTTTTTTATTACTTTTTTTTGTATTGTTGGTTGTTTGACACATGTAATAGGGAACTGTAAAGCCCTATTTCTTAATTACACTTTGAATAATGTTTTGCACAAATTGAGTTTTGGTTATGGGTAGGCAAGTGGGTGGGCTTTTTCCTTTTTTTTATTTTTTTTCTCTCTTTTTTTCTCTCTCTCTTTTGAAGAGGACATGATCAAAGTTCCGGTATTTTCTCAAGGGGGGGGGGGGGGGGGGTTAGTGTGGTATATGTTAATGAAAAGATTTATATAGATATATTGTGCAATGTCTATTTCTATGTTGTATGTTGAAATTTGTCTTAATAAAGAAAAAGTAATTAAAAAAAAAGGAGTATGTAATACACAGAATGCAGGGGACAGTTGCTTCAAATGCATAGTAGGGGTCAGAAATACACCACAGAAAGAGTTAGGGGTCAGGGGAGTGCAAGAGCCCCCCTTCATTAAATATTTTCCCCTACTTTACCCTTTCAGCAAAAATCTCCATACTCTCCCCTCCAAGAAATCCAGGGTTGAACAAGCAAAATCTGCTTGTTCACCCCTACCAGTACAAGTATTTGCCACCCCCAAAATCCATCCCCTCCCAGCACAAATATCCCTCTACCAGAAAAACTCCTACTCCCCCTCCCAAATGTCCACTCCCAACACAAATCCTTTTCCCTTCTCATCCCAAATTGCACTTTTAGTACAAATCCTCTTCCCCTCAAAATCCCCCAGGATATATCCTATTTCCCCCAATTCCCCTTCCTGAATAAAACATTTTTTCCTCAATCCCTCTTCCCAGCACAAATCCTCCCCCATACATTCCTCCTATGAGCACAAATTATCTCTCTCCTTCTAGCACAAACTTCTAGCATAAGGCCTCCTCCACCTCCCAAATCCCCTGTCCCAGCACACCCCCCTCCCCCAATCCAGCAAAAATCCCCCCCCAATGTTCCCTCCAAATTCCCTTTAGTAGAAATCCTCCTTTCCTCAATCCCCCTCCCAGCAAAAATATCCCCCTCTCTTCCAAATTTGTCCACTCTGCAAAAATGACCTTCCCTTTCCTAGAACAAACCATCCCCCAATCCCCCCTCCCAGCAAAAAATTCTCTGCCCCCCCCCCCCAATCTTCCTTCTAGTACAAGTGCTTTTCTCCCCCCAGTCCCACCTCCCAACACAAATCATTTCTTCTTTTCTAGCACACCCCCCCCACACACACTCCCCCACACTGCTTTTTTAGCACACATCATCTCGCCTCCCAAATCACCCATATCACAACAGCATATTTTCTTATCTTTCTAAATGACAACCCACAGCACAAACCTTTGTTACATGCCCCCCCCGGTCACTTCTTGCCCTCAGTGCAATTGTCCCTTATCTACAGATCTCAGATACAGTGCAGCTTGATGCTGAGGGGCGTCTCTCCTCCTCTGCTCCTGCATGATGTCAGATGGGTATCCCTGTGACAGGCAGCTAGCTGGAGGGGAGACATGCTGACTGCCATAGTTTGAGAAATCAAGGTGTCTGGGGCCTAGGGCAACTAGTGTGCCCCCGCAAGGTGAATTAGTGAATCCAACTGCAAAAACTTGTTCTAGCTCTGAGCTTGGGGAGGTAGCCTGGATCCGTGGGATGCCAGCAATTTATTGAAATCCTAGGACAGTCCCATGGAATCCACGATGGTTGGGAGGTATGCTTTTGGGCTTCTGCTCGACTGCCCACACGCTGGGACCAACAGTGAAGGACCATACACTTTGCTGCAGCCTCTTCCCCCACTGTGGTCCCTCTGACCTGATAAGTGTGGGAAATAGGGAAACTTATATTCTCTGGGTGTGTCCAGGATTCCCAGGGCTTGTAGGATCCTAGAGGATTGTGGGAACCCAAGAAATTATGTGAAGTGATACTAAAAGAGCCCACATTTGTATCTCAGCATGGTGAATCATAAGGCACGCAGCTACATTTTCTCTTTCAAGTCAGAGTGTCAAAAATATTTTCCTGACAGTTTAGGTTCTGTAGCAAGGTTTAGTGTCAGTTGTCACTTGGATATTCAATCACACAGGCTTGGGCAGCTGGCTGGTTTGCTGACAGGAACACACAGAGAGTCACTGGAAGTAGGCTGGATAACCCTGGGAACACTGGAGGTACAGAGATCACATTAAAAGGTACTGAATGGTAACCTTCCAACTCCAATTCGAACAAATTTACAATTGTAACTTGGGGCATCAGTGGTTAGTGGCCTATACTGCTTAGAGATTGAGGCCTATATTGGGGCAAGATTAGGAGAGTTTAGCCTGACATTAGGGTTTGTCTTGTGTTGTGTCTTGCAGATAAAATGGATAGATTCAACGATCATGACTTCCTCCCCAACTTCATTGATAAACACAGAGAGCTGTCCTGTCTGTGGCAGGTGAAACACCCTTTTTAAAATAATAAAATAAAGAGGAAGGCAGCGCTGGATCAATTGCTGGAATCGGTGAAGCCGGTGATTCCCATGGCAACCATCCCCTATTTGAAGTGCAAAATTGGTGGCCTGAGGAGCACATATAATAGGGAGGAAAAAAAACACAACAAAAACAAATATTATTCAGGAGATCACTATAAAACATAAAAAATAAGTTTTTAAGAACTCTGTGAATATCAGCAGCAAAGCAACTTCATTATTATAGCATTATAAAGAAGAAGAGAATGCGCCACATTAAGAGATTTCATAATTTGCCGCATGACGAATGTGACATCTCCATTACGAACGTTAGCTTTACATGAACGAGCACTTCCGGCTCGTACTTGATTCTGAGCATGAGTGAACTTTTGTGCGTGGACTTGTGTACACATGATCGAACTTTCCGACAACAAAGTTTTGTTGGCGGAAATTTGAGAACCTGCTAGCCAACATTTGTTAGCGGAAAGTCCGACAGCTAATGTTCGATGGAGCATACACACGGTCGGACTTTGAGCCAACAAGCTCACATCCAACATTTCGCGTCGGAAAATCCGACCGTGTGTAAGCGTACAAACAATCAGAATTTCCGACCACAAATGTTCGATGTGAGCTTGTTGTCAACAACAATTTGAGAGCTGGATCTCAAATTTTCCGATAACAAAATCCATTGTCCTAACTTCCGAGCGTGTGTAGACAATTCCAATGCACAAAATTCCACGCATGCTCTGAATCAAGTACGAGACAGAAGCGCTCAGTCTGGTAACACTAGTGTTCGTAATGGAGATAGTACATTCATCACGTTGCAAAGTTTTTAATCTTTTAATGCAGCGCATACTCTTCTTCTCTATAATGCTAGAATAATGAAGTTGTTTTGCTCCTGATATTCACACAGAGTTCTGACAAACTGATTTCTTTATTATTTCTCGTGATCTCCCGAATAAGCTTTTTTTTTTTTTTGCCAGATCTCCAGAATAATGATGTTTTTATTTTTTTTAAATTGATCTCCTTTTTTTTTTATCAAGATCTTCTGATTAATTTTTTATTTTTTTTTCTAGTGATCTCCATAATATTTTTTTTCATTTTGTGTGTCAAGTTACCACAACACCATTATTATGTTATATTTTTTAACCTCAAGGAGATTGGTTGGTGTTGGTGTCCCTTGTTAATTTGACATTGTATTTTTGAAATGTACCTGCCTACTCACAAGCAAACTGTCCTTTTTGAACTAAAACACATAGCCAAGTATTTGTGAAAAAACTAAACATTTATTAGGGGACATCAATTATTTGACAGGCAGGCCAAATTGGTAGCCTGAGGAGTCCATTTAATAGGGAGCACAATCCGGTCCAGGACTCCAAGAGATCGGGAGCAGCAGCAGATGACACATATGTCCCCAGGCTGTGGTCTTACAACAGCCTGCGTCTTTTGCCAGACCAGACCGAACCCAGGCCATCACACTCTTGTCTTCCTTCCATGCTTCCTTCCAGGCTGTGGCTGTGCTGTTGGAGTTGTGGTAGGAGGTGGAGGAGGACAGTGGCAGCCCGTCCATAGGGGATGCCTGGGCACCCCCCCCCCCTCCAGGCAGTCTCAAAAAAAAAGTCAAAGAAAAAAAAAATTTTTTTTAAAGCTGGCCCTTTAAAAAAAAACATACACAAAAAGGTCCTTAAGTTCACTGTGGATACAGTGTGATGCCGGACACAGTGCACTTATGGGAAGCGCCATGTCTATGCAATCACCAGACTGCATACGTGGCGCTTCATTTGCGGGTGTTTAGCCCGCCTTGCGGCGCTTTCTGGAGCGCCGAGTAGCTTCCGCCCGGCCCTAGTATCTATTACTATGGCTGGGCGGTTTGATTGACATCTGAGTATGATGTCACTTCATGTTTATCTCCAATTGCGCCCAGGAGAGAGAAGCAGGAAGTATGAGAACAACGGAGCTCTCCAGGAGACACTGCTGGAGAGGACAACACACAGCAAGGTAAGTAACCGGGGGAGGGGGGTTTGATGGTGACACACTCTTCAATCTGGTGACACACTCTTCAATCTGGTGACACACTCTGCAATCTGGTGACACACTCTGCAATCTGGTGACACACTCTGCAATCTGGTGACACTCTGCAATCTGGTGACACACTCTTCAATCTGGTGACACACTCTTCAATCTGGTGACACACTCTGCAATCTGGTGACACACTCTTCAATCTGGTGATAAATTCTGCAATCTGGTGACACACTCTGCAATCTGGTGACTAGGGATGAGCCGAACACCCCCCTGTTCGGTTCGCACCAGAACATGCGAACCGGAAAAAAGTTTGTTCGAACACGCGAACACCGTTAAAGTCTATTAGACACAAACATGAATAATCAAAAGTGCTAATTTTAAAGGCTTATATGCAAGTTATTGTCATAAAAAGTGTTTGGGGACCCGGGTCCTGCCCCAGGGGACATGGATCAATGCAAAAAAAAGTTTTAAAAACTTCAGTTTTTTCAGGAGCAGTGATTTTAATAATGCTTAAGGTCAAAAAATAAAAGTGTAATATCCCTTTAAATTCCGTGGCTGGGGGGTGTCTATAGTATGCCTGTAAAGGGGCGCATGTTTCCCGTATTTAGAACAGTCTGACAGCAAAATGACATTTCGAAGGAAAAAAAACATTTAAAACTACTCGCGGCTATTGCATTGCCGACAATACACATAGAAGTTCATTGATAAAAACGGCATGGGAATTCCCCACAGGGGAACCCCGAACCAAGATTAAAAAAAAAAAATAACGTGGGAGTCCCCCTAAATTCCATACCAGGCCCTTCAGGTCTGGTATGGATATTAAGGGGAACCCCAGTCAAAATTTTTAAAAAAATGACGTGGGGTTCCCCCTAAATTCCATACCAGACCCTTCAGGTCTGGTATGGATTTTAAGGGGAACCCCGCGCCAAAAAAATAAATAAAACGGCGTGGGGTCCCCCCAAAAATCCATACCAGACCCTTATCCGGGCACGCAACCTGGCAGGCCGCAGGAAAAGAGGGGGGACGAGAGTGCGCCCCCCCTCCTGAACCGTACCAGGCCACATGCCCTCAACATTGGGAGGGTGCTTTGGGGTAGCCCCCCAAAACACCTTGTCCCCATGTTGATGAGGACAAGGGCCTCATCCCCACAACCCTGGCCGGTGGTTGTGGGGGTCTGCGGGCGGGGGGCTTATCGAAATCTGGAAGCCCCCTTTAACAAGGGGACCCCCAGATCCCGCCCCCCCCTGTGTGAAATGGTAAGGGGGTACTTACCCCTACCATTTCACTAAAAAACTGTCAAAAAATGTTAAAAATGACAAGAGACAGTTTTTGACAATTCCTTTATTTAAATGCTTCTTCTTTCTTCTATCTTCCTTCATCTTCTTCTTCTGGTTCTTCTGGCTCTTCTTGTTCTTCCTCCGGTGTTCTCGTCCAGCATCTCCTCCGCGGCGTCTTCTATCCTCTTCTCCTCAGGCCGCTCCGCAGCCATGGCATGGGGGGAGGCTCCCGCTCTTCTCCTTCTTCTCCTTCTTCATCGGGCCGCTCCGCACCCATGCTGGCATGGAGGGTTGGCTCCCGCTGTGTGACGGCGTCTCCTCGTCTGACGGTTCTTAAATAACGGGGGCGGGGCCACTGGGTGACCCCGCCCCCTCTGACGCACGGTGACTTGACGGGACTTCCCTGTGACGTCACGGGGAATGCCACAGGGAAGTCCCGTCATGTCCCGTGCGTCAGAGGGGGTGGGGTCACCGGGCGGCCCTGCCCCCCGTTATTTAAGAACTGTCAGACGAGGAGACGCCGTCACACAGCGGGAGCCTCCCTCCATGCCAGCATGGATGCGGAGCGGGCCGGAGAAGAAAATGAAGAAGAGAAGAAGGAAGAAGAGAAGAAGTTGAAGAAGAAGATGAAGAGAAGAGCGGGAGCCTCCCCCCATGCCATGGGTGCGGAGCGGCCCGAGGAGAAGAAGATAGAAGATGCCGCGGAGGAGATGCTGGACGAGAACGCCGGAGGAAGAACCAGAAGAACCAGAAGAAGAAGAAGATGAAGGAAGATAGAAGAAAGAAGAAGCATTTAAATAAAGGAATTGTCAAAAACTGTCTCTTGTCTCATGTTGAGGGCATGTGGCCTGGTATGGTTCAGGAGGGGGGGGTGCGCACTCTCGTCCCCCCCTCTTTTCCTGTGGCCTGCCAGGTTGCGTGCTCGGATAAGGGTCTGGTATGGATTTTTGGGGGGACCCCACGGCGTTTTATTTATTTTTTGCGCGGGGTTCCCCTTAAAATCCATACCAGACCTGAAGGGTCTGGTATGGAATTTAGGGGGAACCCCACGTAATTTTTTTTTAAATTTTGGTCGGGGTTCCCCTTAATATCCATACCAGACCTGAAGGGCCTGGTATGGAATTTAGGGGGACTCCCACATCATTTTTTTTTTTAAATTTTGGTTCGGGGTTCCCTTGTGGGGAATTCCCATGCCGTTTTTATCAATGAACTTCTATGTGTATTGTCGGCAATGCAATAGCCGCGAGTAGTTTTAAATGTTTTTTTTCCTTCGAAATGTCATTTTGCTGTCAGACTGTTCTAAACACGGGAAACATGCGCCCCTTTACAGGCATACTATAGACACCCCCCAGCTACGAAATTTAAAGTGATATTACACTTTTATTGTTTGACTTTAAGCATTATTAAAATCACTGCTCCTGAAAAAACGTCCGTTTTTAAAACTTTTTTTTGCATTGATCCATGTCCCCTGGGGCAGGACCCGGGTCCCCAAACACTTTTTATGACAATAACTTGCATATAAGCCTTTAAAATTAGCACTTTTAATTTCTCCCATAGACTTTTAAAGGGTGTTCCGCGGCATTCGAATTTGCCGCAAACACCCCAAATTGTTCGCTGTGCGGCGAACTTGCGAACAGCCAATGTTCAAGTCGAACATGAGTTTGACTCGAACTCAAAGCTCATCCCTACTGGTGACACACTCTGCAATTTGGTGACACGCGCTGTAATTTGGTGACACATGCTGTAATTTGGTGACACACGCTGTAATTTGGTGACACACGCTGCTGCAATTTGGTGACACATGCTGCAATTTGGTGACACATGCTGCTGCAATTTGGTGACACATGCTGCAATTTGGTGACACATGCTGCTGCAATTTGGTGACACATGCTGCAATTTAGTGACACACGCTGCAATTTGGTGGTGACACACGCTGCAATTTGGTGGTGACACATGCTGCTGCAATTTGGTGACACACGCTGCTGCAATTTGGTGACACATGCTGCTGCAATTTGGTGACACATGCTGCTGCAATTTGGTGACACATGCTGCTGCAATTTGGTGACACCTGCTGCAATTTGGTGGTGACACAAGCTGCAATTTGGTGACACATGCTGCTGCAATTTGGTAACACATGCTGCTGCAATTTGGTGACACATGCTGCTGCAATTTGGTGGTGACACATGCTGCTGCAGATTGGTGACACATGCTGCTGCAATTTGGTGGTGACACATGCTGCTGCAATTTGGTGACACATGCTGCTGCAATTTGGTGGTGACACATGCTGCTGCAATTTGGTGGTGACACATGCTGCTGCAATTTGGTGGTAACACATGCTGCTGCAATTTGGTGGTGACACATGCTGCTGCAATTTGGTGGTGACACATGCTGCTGCAATTTGGTGGTGACACATGCTGCTGCATTTGGTGGGACACAGGCTGCATTTTATGTGACACAGGCTGTATGTAAGGAGGGACTCTACTGGGGACACCCGATGGCATCTGGTGGCAGGTGACGTGGCTAGTGACATGCTCAGGGCTCCCACTTATTCTGCATTATAATGAGTTGAATGATTTCATTTTATATTACAATGTAATAATAGAAATAATGCACTTCAATCATCCTGAATCCATAACAACCATGGTGCCGGGATGATTGAAGCGCTAACACCAGGTGTTTGGAGTATCTTTATCTGCTGATTGTTAAACTTTCTAGAATACACATATTTCTATTGTTGTGTAGGATTTGGGCCTGTTGTCCCTTCATCCCTCTCTCCCTCTCCCTCCATCCCTCATTCATCTCAGACACTAACCACACCACCTTAGAGCCACGCCCACTATTTCACTGAAACAACGCCCATTTTCACAAAGTGGGAGGGGTCAAAAAGAAAGGGCGGGGCCTGGCACCCCCCCATCCTAAAACTTCACCAGCCGCCACTGGAGGAGGAGTATAGTCCAACTCACATATGTGACTTTTTTTGTGAGTTGACCCACCACCCCCCTATTTAGGGCCTGATACATGACTTCCTCACAAATGAGGAATTGGCCCACCTCCATTTCTTGCATTTTGCTGGCTGCCATGCAGGCATAGGCCTCTTGAAGATTGGGGGTGGTTCTGAGGGCCGCAGTAGCCTGTCAAATCAAAGAAAGTGCTGACTCCTCCATGTTACTGCCCTTCCTGGGCCTTTTTGTTAGCAGAGGGGAGGAACCTGCGATTCATTCAAGCTACTGGGCACGGCCAGCTCCTGACTGCCACTTTCCATGGCCACCTCCTGGCTGCCACTTTCTACGCCCTCCTCGTGGCTGAGACTTTCCATGCTCTCCTCCTGAAAATGGGACATAGTTTTAGTTTTTTGGTCATCAATCACACACAATTTTGAGCTCATGACTGTTGCAAATTGAATGTTAACAAATAGAAAAGATTATCCTTCTGACCCCAGCATTTGTCATTCTTGTCCCAATCATTTTTGGCTACTACTGTCTATTGATATGTAAACCACTTTGTTAAATCAGAAATTAGTGATCAATAATAACATCTAGTTAACATCATTCATTTTTGACAAGAAATATGTTGAACAATGCTATACCTGGCTCAAGCTGGGCTCCTCCACTTCTTCCTGGGTGGAAGGCCCAGGTTGGACTTCTGAAGCCTCATCTGAGGTGGAAGGAAGAGTGGAAGGAAGGGTTGAGAGTGATGGCCTGATTTCAGTCTGGTCTGACAAAAAATGCAGTCTGTCGTAGTACCACAGCCTGGAGACATAAATGTAAACGTCATCTGCTGCTGCTCCTGATCTCATTGAATCCTGGACCTTCTTGTGCTCCCTATAATATGTGCTCCTCAGGTCACCAATTTTGCACTTCAAATAGGGGAAGGTTGCCATGGGAATCACCGGCGTCACCAATTCCAGCAATTGATCCAGCGCTGCCTTCTTCTTTATTTTATTATTATAAAAAGGGTGTTTCACCTGCCACAGACAGGGCAGCTCTCTGTATTTATCAATGAAGTTGGGGAGGAAGTCATGATCTATTTTATCTGCAAGACACAAGACAAACCCTAATGTCAGGCTAAACTTTCCTAATCTTGTCCCAATATAGGCCTCAATCTCTAAGCAATATAGGCCACTGATGCCCCAAGTTAAAATTGTACTTTCATTTGCACGATAGGTGCTTGCGCTGCTCCATCCTCCACAGATCGTATGTACAACGCACGCGTGTTACGCTTTATGCACATGCGTGAAACTCCGCCCGCCCCTGACCTTCTTTCTAGTATATTCCCCGCCCCTACTCTTTTGGCGCAGCGGGAGAGCACATGGGGGAGACAGAGCAGGTGTATGCAGAGGAGAGAAGCAACAATGAAGAAAGCCTGGAGCCACAAACGTCACGATCCAGGAGATTTAAGGCCTCAAATATGTCCTTTGGTGAGATAGTGGATATGGTGGACATCTTGAAGAGGGCGACTATGATGGGAAATATGGACCGTACAGAAACCCAAATGAGAAAGACCAAAATCATGAATAAAGTTGTGAAAAGTCTGCAGAAGAATTTTGGGGTATGACGATCCAAGGATCAACTGAGGAAACCTCAAATTGAGGGAGCAGGATCAGTACAGAAGAATCAAGAGAGTGCTGCAAAAAAGTAAGTATTTTGTCGCGTGTTCCTATTATTATTACTTTTGTGCTGCTCCATGTGCTTTTCTTTACTGTTGTACAGTTTAAAATGGCAAGTTTCAGGTTAACTACATTTGTTCAGGCCTATTTTTATTAAAAGAAGTTTGTTGCCTAGATTGTTTGTAATTAGAATGAAATGCAAACTTGATTCAGTGTAAGGAGAGGACACTCAGCAGCTGTTTACACATTTGGACGCAGGAGCACTAGTGTGGGACACCAGGACACCCTTTTTAGGGTGTCCCACACAGGTGCTCCAGTGGATACTAGGGGTGTCTCCATGTGGGAAACTTTAACAAAAAAGGTAAGTATTCCAGCTTGAGGAAAGGGAAAAAATCATGTCTTCAGCTTGGAACTCTGCCAAAACAAACAATTGTACGACACTTCAAGCAATGTTTCATATTCATATTTCTTTGTGATATAAATGAGAAGCTGCGCTGACCCCAAAACAAATATATGTGAACAAGTGGTGAATAGCTGCTAGCACACAAACAAACCAAGTCGCGTCAAATGTATAAAAAATACGTGCAGCGCTAAAAAAATATAAAAGTGTATCAAATATAAATAAATAAATCGCTGACTTTAAAACAACTATAAATAATGTTAATCAACACAATAAACACTTGTGAGGTGTATACGAATGTCCAAAAGAAATGTATTAAGTATGGGTATGTCCAGAAGCAATGTGCTAAGCTCTGCAGACTAAAGTCAAGAGACTAGAGTCAATACATAATAAGTAGAAGGAGTCTTCTCAAACAGAGGGGGTGCTTGGACACATGATGTTGACTGAAGACTGGAAAACACATCAATCACAGGAAACACGTCATAAACATCTAGAGTTAGGTACTCTTACCAGATCCAGTGGGACGTATCTGCCATATAGCAGTACGTCTGTCAGAGCTTGTGGAGGTAGCCTTCCGTGAACTCTCCCTAAAGGTTCTACCTTCGGTCACGATCTCCGATAGGCGAGGTTATCACTTGGGTCACGGTCACCGATAGCCAGGACAGTCAATGGTGGGGGTGGTCAGCTCACTCACACACTCTCCGGTTCCGGGCAGGTTCAAAAGGTCACAAGAAACCAATCATGGATGAAGTAATGGAGAAAAAAGAAACAAGGGGCTCCACATGGCGTAGGTCAAAAATAAAAGGGATTTATTGAATAAAAAACCTTACAAGGTAAAAAGTGATCACTGAATAAAAATTGGTGGCAATGTGGAAAGCTAAAACGCCCTACGCGTTTCGACTAAAGAGCCTTTAACTGGGGCGTCCCCAAAAATTCATACCAGACCCTTATCTGAGCACGCAACCTGGCAGGCCACAGGTAAAGGGGGGATGAGAGAGAGCCCCCCCTCCTGAACCGTACCAGGCCACATGCCCTCAACATTGGCTTTCCCCGTATTGTCAGAGGGGGTGGGGTCACCCGGTTATGTAAACGGGTGACCCCGCCCCCCTCTGACAACACGGGGAAAGCAACAGGGAAGTCCCCGTGCGTCAGCGGAGGGCGGGGTCACCGGGTGGCCCTGCCCTCCATTATGTAAGAAGTGTTAGAAGAACCAAAGCGTCACACGGTGGAAGACTCCCACTGAGGCGGATCATTCAGACGGAGCGGAGAAGAAGCCAGAGGAAGATGCGGGACGAGAAGAGTGGAGGAAGAAGAAGATGGAGAAGAAGAAGAAGATGGAGGAAGAAGAAGAACACCGAAGGAAGACCAGAAGAAAGAAGATGAAAAAAAAGAAGGAATTAATAAAGGACTTGTCAAAAACCGTCTCTTGTGTTTTTTAATCTTTTTGACACTTTTTTGTGAAATGGTAGGGGTACATTTTGTACCCCATTACCAATTCACACAGGGGGGGGTGGGATCTGGGGGTCTCCTTGTTAAAGGGGGCTTCCAGATTCCAATAAGCTCCCCCACCCGCAGACCCCACACAACCACTGGGCAAGGGTTGTGGGGATGAGGCCCTTCTCTCCATCAACATGGGGACAAGTTGCTTTGGGGGCTACCCCAAAGCACCCTCCCAATGTTGAGGGCATGTGGCCTGGTACGGTTCAGGAGGGGGGGTGCTCTCTCATCCCCCCTCTTTTCCTGCGGCCTGCCAGGTTGCGTGCTCTGGTAATGGCCTGGTATGGATTTTGAGGGGGACCCCCACGCCATTTTTTAAAAATTTTGGTGCAGAGTTCCCCTTCATATCCTTACCAGACCTGAAGGGCCTGGTATGGAATTTAGGGGGACCCCCACGCATTTTTAAAAAAAAAATTTGGTTCTGAATTCCCCTGTGGGGAAATTCCATGCCGTTTTTATCAATGAACTTTTATATGTATTGCCGGACCAACAATTCATTATAGCCGGCGCTAGTGATAATAGTTTTACATGACTTTTTTTCCTTTAGAAATGCAATTTTGCTGTCAGACTGTTCTAAACACGGGAAACATGCACCCCTTTAAAGGCATACTATAGACACCCCCCAGGTATGAAATTCATTCAATACGAATATTACACTTTTATTGTTTTACTTTAAGCATTATTAAAATCACTGCTCCAGAAAAAATGGCCATTTTTAAAACTTTTTTTTTTGATTGATGAATGTCCACTGGGACAGGACCCAGGTCCCCAAACACTTTTTATGACAATACAATGCATATAAGCCTTTAAAATTAGCACTTTTGATTTCTCCCATAGACTTTTAAAGGGTGTTCCGCGGCTTTCAAATTTGCCTCGTACACCCCAAATTGTTCGCTGTTCGGCGGACGGGCGAACAGCCAATGTTTGAGTCGAACTCATGTTAGACCCAAACATAAAGCTTATCCCTACTGTTTAACCAAAAAAAGTATCTTTATAATGTCAAACATAAAAATGTTATACACCAAAGATGTTGGTTTGTTCAAAAACCCTTTTCTAACGCACATGTGAATGTGCACAGAGAAAATTTTTTATACTTAACAATGTGTGGCTTCTTCTTTCAATGCTCAATACCAGTTTTTGAAGTAAGTTGCAAGTAACTTGCAGTGCACTTGTAGTGCAAAGTTGATTTGCCTTTAGTAAATAACTCACACAGATCTCTAAATTTGGCCCAAATCAGACCATTTTAGGGACTCCAAACAAATAATTCATGGTGCTGAAAAGGATGATTATTTTTATCATTAATGCATTACATTAACAACAAAAACAATTTCTGTGTGTAGCAGACCCACAACATAATAGTTAGCTGAAGAAGAGATTGTCACCTCATGTATCAAATAAATTACATTTGCACTATTGAAGAACATGTCCAAAAAGAAAAGCCCATTGGAGAACCTAGGAGACAACTAAAAGAAACACTAGCAGGAAATCAAATGAAATAGTTCATTTTAAAATAAAAATGTATTTAAAAAATGTTTTATACATTTGCTGGCATATCAATGGCCCCCTACCTGCAAAGTGCTCCTGGTATTTTTGTCTGACTTTGCGGGCGCTTTGGGGGGCAAGCCAGGACAGCCAGTTTCAAGTGCCGTCGGGGTTCCTTGATCTGGAAATCCGGCATCAGGCCCAACTGAGTCACATAGTTGGTATCATTTTTCCAGAAAATTGTGCAAAATGCAGCAGGCAGGCACTATATGGTTGAGTTTATATTCTGCCATGTGTATCGGTGTTAGAAATAGGCAGAACCGGCTGGCCATTATGCTGAAAGCATTCTCCACCACTCTTCTGGCTCTGGCCAGCTGGTAGGTTTTTAAAAACCCTCTGGTCCAGGGTGAGGGTCCTCAACGGAAATAGCCTCATGAGATGGTCACCTAGCCCAAACGCTTCATCAGTGATGAACACAAATGGAAGACCAGCCACGTTGTCTTCCGCAGGTGGCAAGCCCAAGCCACCATTCTGGGGCCGTCTGTAAAACTCCGTCTGGGCGATGACTCCACCATGCGACATCCAGCCATTCTTCCCTACGTCCACATAAAGGAACTTGTATGTCGCTGACACAACTGCCAACATCACTATACTATTAAACCCCTTGTAATTATAATAGTATGACCCCGAGTTGGGGGGTGGGATGATGTGGACGTGTTTCCCATCAATTGCCCCTCCGCAGCTGGGAAAGTCCCACTGCTGGGCAAAGTGGGATGCCACAGTCTGCCATTCCTGTGGGGTTAAAGGAAACTGTGGAGTCAAACAAGAAAAAAAAATTAGGACTTTTGCACATAAACATTGCAAGCAGATTAGACACAAACATTCTTGGCCAACATAAGTATAACATTTTTTTTTTAAGGAGCATTTAAAGACAAAAATATAAGGTCCTCCCCTCTGATGGCCCAGTGTAAAAATGTTATGGTGGGGGAGATGTTTTGGACAGGTAACCCTCTCCACTTCAATGAGAGCTGAATGCATAAATCATGTGTGTTACTTTGGCCAGCCCCTCCTTACTTACACTATTGGCAGCCCACTGGACAGGTAAGAAGTGTCATAATACAAAAATATGTATACACACTGTACAAATTGAAGCACATTTTGACATTCTGCAATTACCTATCAAGATAATAGGAGAACAAAACTTTAAACAGTATCATTTGAAAGTATTCAGGCAGGCACTACATGCTTTGGTGAATTCATCCATAAATCTGACCACAAAAGAGGTAGTTATAGTGTGTATGGGTTTGGCAAAGTCAGCAGATAGAGGATTGGTATCAGTTGACTTAGCGGTTGGGGGGGAGGGAGGGTTCCAAATGAGTTTGGGCCCCCTAAAAAAAGCCTCTTGCACTATGCATGAATTTAAGGACAAAAATAACATTTGTACACATTTTAGGGGGTATTTAGGGTAAAGCACTACAATGGAGCTGACAAAATAGATTGTTAAGTGACTAGGCTAGGTGTGTATGGGCCCAGGATAGCATGCTGGGGAGGTTAGTGAAGGCAAATATGCATGAAGGACAAAAAAAGGAGCATTAAAAGCTTCCAGCATGCATGAGGACAAAGAGGACATTCACAGCATATTACAATCATGGTATTTATGGAATGATGAAATAAATACAATACATTAGCAAACATTAACTACATATAATGTGATGTTAAAGGATAAAACTTACCTTAATATAGTCCTTCTGCAGGACCTGTATGATGGCAGAACAGGTCTTTGGAATAATGATCCCCAGAGCATGGGGGAAGATGCCTGTCGAGAACTTGATGTCCTGCAGACTTCTACCTGTCGCCAAGTACCACAAGGTGGCAGCTAGTCTTTGTTCCGGAGTGATGGCTTGCCACGTGCAGGTGTCCTGCTTGGTAATATAGGGGGACATCAAAGCCAACAGACGGTGAAAAACAAGGTCCGTCGTCCGGAGATAATTCCTGAAATCATCAGAATTATTCTCCTGGATCTCCCGCCACAAAGGCATGTATGAGAATTGGTCATGCTGGAGCAACCAATTCTTCATCCATGAACTCCTCCTCCCCCTGATCATGGAGTGGGCTTGGGTCAAAGTAAGAACCCCAACACCAAGCCCCTGCATAGCATGAACTCTATGACGAGTACGTAAACGCAACATGGCTTCAAAGTGGTCGGCTGGTCAGAATGAACTAACAGAATGCACTGAAAATCAGAAAGGCCTGAGCAGGGCGAGCTGAAAATCAGAAATGAGTGGACAAGAACGCACTGAAAAAACAGATACGAATTGACTGCATGCACTGAAAACCAGATACAAACCCACAAGCACAAACTGAAGAGCAGTAACGAACTGAAAAGCATGAGTATGAAAAGCATGAATCGTCTCTCACCAAACTTCTACTAACATGAGATTAGCAGAAGGAGCCCAAAGGGTGGCGCACTGGCTATTGAACTTCCTTTTTCTAGTGCCGTCGTACGTGTTGTACGTCAGCGCGTTCTTGCCGATCAGAATTTCTGACATTTGTGCGACCGTGTGTATGCAAGACAAGTTTGAACCAACATCCGTCGGAACAAAATCCATGGTTTGATGTCGGAAATTCCAATCGTGTGTACGCAGCATAAGAGTTTTTTAAATGTTGAAAACTTTAGGTCTTACATGGTGTACAACTCTAATTTTTTGCACAGGTACAGTTTCTCTAGTTGCTGCAATATAGAAATTAAAGGTTTTTTTCCTCACTTGACCTAGATTTGAGAAAGACCAGTAATGCCGCATACACACGGGCGGACTTTTCGACCGGACTGGTCCGACTAACCGAATCCGGGGGACAATCCGACCATGTGTGGGCTCCATCGGACCTGCAGCTGACTTTTTCAGTCAAAAATCTGACGGACTTTAGATTTGAAACATGTAATATTTGAAACATGACGGACTCGATTCCGGTCGAAAAGTCCGCTCGTCTGTATGCTAGTCCGACGGTCAAAAACCGACACTAGGGCAGCTATTGGCTACTGGCTATGAACTTCCTTTCTTTAGTCCGGTCGTATCACGCACATCACGTATGAATCCATCGGACTTTGGTGTGATCGTGTGTAGGCAAGTCCGTTCGTTGGGAAAGTCCATCGGAAGTCCGCCGAAAGTCCGTCGAATAGACCGTCGGACCAGTCCGGTCGAAAAGTCCACCCGTGTGTACGCTGCATTAGATCTCTATAAACATAAAATGGTACCAACATACAACATTTTTTATGTTTTCAGAGATTTACTTTCACTTTAACCTAGTGGTTCCCACCCTAACTCCTCGATTATCCCCACAACGTTTTCAGGTTTTCTGTGCTTCAATCACACATCAATGTCAATGGCTTGGTATTTTAAAAAAAAAGCTATTTTATCTAAGTAAAATTCCCAAATTATGACCTGTTGGGGGCAGTGGTGTATTTAGGTTTTGTGCTGCCCCTTGCTGCTGAGGCCACACCCCTTCCTGTTTAAGACCCACCCCATCATCTGTAAACCACACCCCTTCCTCTTTAGGCTCATTTGGTACCTTTCAGAGGGGAGGGGGGGAACAGGTACCTGTTTTTGACAGGTACCCTTCCCTACTCCCTTGAGACTGTGCTGCCCCCTTTGAAGTTCAGCCCCCCTCCTCCTTCCTCCACTGGAGCATTCAGAAAGTGCAACGCGCTTCGCACACGTGCAGTAGTGAACCGTCTGGTTTCCCTTACCATGAATGATGGTGGCAAAACCCAAGAGCCAATCCAAAAATTGGTTGAGGTGTCGACATCGCGGGATCCCTGGACAGGTAAGTGTCCTAATATTAAAAGTCAAACAAGATATTTGGGGGGCACACTCTAAAAAATGCATTAAAGATGGTGCAGCCATAAGACCATACAGTAGAAGAAAATATTACAGCGCACACATGCAAAAAAGACATTTACCTCAAGCAAGGCTAGTTTAAAACACCTAAGCATTTCTAGAAAAACATTTTCAAAAAATATGGGGATTTGGTCACACCATATTGCTATATGGTGCTAAGCCCACTTACTGCGACAAAGTACCCCATAATCAATGGGTCCTACACTATCCATGGAGTGGGAGAACCTGCATCTCTGAACCATGAGAGCATCGCACTCTTCTAAATGGGAGAATCATAAGGTCTCCACCCATGACACAAGTGGACACTAATTAAAAGGTACTTATGTTATGTAGTGAGGTGCTCCGCACCCAACAGGATTTGGTCAGAATCCATGCAAAATACAAGCAAGATATTTGGGGGGCACACTCTAAAAAATGCATTAAAGATGGTGCAGCCATAAGACCATACAGTAGAAGAAAATATTACAGCGCACACATGCAAAAAAGACATTTACCTCAAGCAAGGCTAGTTTAAAACACCTAAGCATTGCTTGAGGTAAATGTCTTTTTTGCATGTGTGCGCTGTAATATTTTCTTCTACTGTATGGTCTTATGGCTGCACCATCTTTAATGCATTTTTTAGAGTGTGCCCCCCAAATATCTTGTTTGTATTTTGTATGGATTCTGACCAAATCCTGTTGGGTGCGGAGAACCTCACTACATAACATAAGTACCTTTAATTAGTGTCCACTTGTGTCATGGGTGGAGACCTTATGATTCTCCCATTTAGAAGAGTGCGATGCTCTCATGGTTCAGAGATGCAGGTTCTCCCACTCCATGGATAGTGTAGGACCCACTGATTATGGGGTACTTTGTCGCAGTAAGTGGGCTTAGCACCATATAGCAATATGGTGTGACCAAATCCCCATATTTTTTGAAAATGTTTTTCTAGAAATACTTAGGTGTTTTAAACTAGCCTTGCTTGAGGTAAATGTCTTTTTTGCATGTGTGCGCTGTAATATTTTCTTCTACTGTATGGTCTTATGGCTGCACCATCTTTAATGCATTTTTTAGAGTGTAATATAAAGAAAAAAACTGCGCTTAGAAAGAAAAAGGAAAAAAAAGGAAAAGAAAAAAACAAGCTGCGGTTATAAGTGTAGCCCACCAAATCAAATTAAAAACAAGAAAACCGCGCTATAGGTGATATAAGAGTCCAAATTAAAGTCCCATATAACGTAAATGAATAGTCCCAATGGTAGTCCAGACAGGATCAAGAAGTGGTAAAATTCTTCCAAAGGAAACGGTAATAGTGGACACAATCAGCGGAACACTCCAACATATATTGCGCTTACCAGAAGTAAGACTTTAAGGGCGAGTGGCTTAAACCCAGCCTGGGCCTTTAGATGTACACTCCAGGTGAAGCAGGAAGGGCGCCCTCCTCCCGTGTATCCACTCACAATGGGATCAACTGGCAGTTGATCCCATTGTGAGTGGATACACGGGAGGAGGGCGCCCTTCCTGCTTCACCTGGAGTGTACATCTAAAGGCCCAGGCTGGGTTTAAGCCACTCCCCCTTAAAGTCTTACTTCTGGTAAGCGCAATATATGTTGGAGTGTTCCGCTGATTGTGTCCACTATTACCGTTTCCTTTGGAAGAATTTTACCACTTCTTGATCCTATCTGGACTACCATTGGGACTATTCATTTACGTTATATGGGACTTTAATTTGGACTCTTATCTCACCTATAGCGCGGTTTTCTTGTTTTTAATTTTTTAGAGTGTGCCCCCCAAATATCTTGTTTGTATTTTGTATGGATTCTGACCAAATCCTGTTGGGTGCGGAGCACCTCACTACATAACATAAGTACCTTTAATTAGTGTCCACTTGTGTCATGGGTGGACTTTCTAATATTAAAAGTCAGCACCTACAGTATTTGTAGAAGCTGAGTTTTAATGTTTTCACGGGGTGGGGGCGGGTGCAAACAAACTAAAAAATTCAGAAAAAAGACATCAATTGCAGCATCACTGTGCCCCATCAAACACAGCCACTGTTCCATCAAATGCAGCCACTGTGCCCATCAATTGTAACCAC
This sequence comes from Lithobates septentrionalis, assembly GCA_037952835.1. Lineage (NCBI taxonomy): Eukaryota > Metazoa > Chordata > Amphibia > Anura > Ranidae > Lithobates > Lithobates septentrionalis. The sequence goes on from JBBDGP010000333.1 coordinate 3,803,270, forward strand.
TGGGCCATCAAATGCAGCCACTGTGCCCACCAAACGCAGCCACTGTGCCCATCAAACGCAGCCACTGTGCCCATCAAACGCAGCCACTGTGCCCATCAAACGCAGCCACTGTTCCATCAAACGCAGCCACTGTGCCCACCAAACGCAGCCACTGTGCCCACCAAACGCAGCCACTGTGCCCACCAAACGCAGCCACTGTGCCCACCAAACGCAGCCACTGTACCTATCAATTGCAGCCACTGTGCCCATCAAACGCAGCCACTGTGCCCATCAAACGCAGCCACTGTGCCCCATCAAATGCAGCCACTGTGCCCCATCAAATGCAGCCACTGTGCCCACCAAACGCAGCCACTGTGCCCACCAAACGCAGCCACTGTGCCCACCAATTGCAGCCACTGTTCCATTAAACGCAGCCACTGTGCCCCATCAAACGCAGCCACTGTACCCACCAAATGCAGCCACTGTGCCCACCAAATGCAGCCACTGTGCCCATCAATTGCAGACACTGTGCCCATCAATTGCAGACACTGTGCCCATCAATTGCAGCCACTGTGCCCTCAAACACAGCCACTGTGCCCTCAAATGCTGTCAATTGTAGCCACTGTGCCATCAAATGCCAGCACTGTTCCCATAACACTGATATCATTTAATAAATGACTTTACTGCTGTCCTGGGGGGTTCCCTTGTGCTTCTCTCTCTCTCCTCCTGACATCACTGCCAGACCCCGCCCCAGTGCCGAGTAGAAGAGTTAAGGAAAGCAGTGCGGAGGAGGGTAGGCAGAGCATAAGGCTCCACCTCCGCCAGTCACCGGCCGCTTATGGGGGCGTGAGTCACAAGTCACCCCCCGCATCAGAGAAAGTCCCCCCACCGGCTCCCACGCCCACCCCCCACACACATGCAGCCCACGGCGTGACACTGCTGTGTATGGGCATGCTTGGCAGAGGGTGGAGGGCCGTGAGCTCTGCTAAGCATGCCCATACACACGCCCCTCCACCCTCTGCCAAGCACGGGTACACAGCAGCGCCGCTACAGCAAGACGGCCACCGTGGGCTGCATGTGTGTGGGGGTGGCCGCGGGAGCCGGGAATCGGGTGGGGGGACTTTTTCTCATGCGGAGGGCGGCTTTTTTTGCCGCCCCCCATAAAGTGCCGCTCTAGGCCTAGGCCTTGTCGGCCTAGGCCAAAACATAGCCCTGGTTGGGGGTACTCCACTTTCGTTGAGGGAAAAAAAAACAATCCCCTCTGAGTGATATATGTACACTGCCTTGAAAAGGTATTCATATCCCTTGAAATTTTCCACATTTTGTCATGTTACAACCAAAAACATAAATGTATTTTATTGGAATTTTTTGTAATAGAACAACACAAAGTGGCACATAATTGTGAAGTGGAAGGAAAATGATAAATGGTTTTCAATTTTGTTTACAAATAAATATGTGAAAAGTGTGGCGTGCATTTGTATTCAGCCTCCCCCAAGTCAATACTTTAAAGAACCACCTTCATTTTTTCTCGGCTCATCATACGTGTTGTTCTTGGCGATCAGAATTTCCGAAAAGATTTGTGTGACCATGTGTAGGCAAGACAAGTTTGAGCCAACATCCGTCGGAAAAAAACATGGATTTTGTTGTCGGAATGTGCGATCGTGTATACGTGGCATAACAGGTTTTCTTCTAAGATTGGCCTTTATTTGGCTCCATTGATCTGCCCATCAACTCTGACCATCTTCCCTGTCCCTGCTGAAGAAAAGCAACACCACAACATGATGCTGCCACCACCATGTTTCACGGTGGGGATGGTGTGTTCAGGGTGATATGCAGTGTTAGTATTTTGCCACACATAGCATTTTGCATTTAGGCCAAAAAGTACACTTTTGGTCTTATCTGACCAAATTACCTTCTTCTATATGTTTGCTGTGTCCCACACATGGCTTCTCACAAACTGCAAACGGGACTTCTTATGGCTTTCTTTTAACAATGGCTTTCTTCTTGCCACTCTTCCATAAAGGCCAGGTTTGTGGCGTGCATGACTAATAGTTGTCCTGTGGACAGATTCTCCCACCTGTGGATCTCTGCAGGTCCTTCAGAGTTACCATGGGCCTCTTGGCTGCTTCTCTGATTAATGCTCTCCTTGCCCAGCCTGTCAGTATAGGTGGACGGACATATCTTGGTACGTTTGCAGTTGATTTTAGTTAGGGGTATCAGAGTAAAGGGGGCTGAATACAAATGCACGCCATACTTTTCAGATATTTATTTGTAAACATTTTTGAAAACCATTTATCATTTTCCTTCCACTTCACAATTATGTGCCACTTTGTGTTGGTCTATCACATAAAATCCCAATAAAATATAATCAGGTTTTATGTTTGTAACATGAAAATTTCTAGAGGTATGAATACTTTTTCAAGGCACTGTACATTGCAAGGATTTTAACAAACATTGTAGCAGAGTCCTACTTGTTTCTTTTTTAAGAAAAAGCTACTTGTTCAATTATGAAGCTGGATTCCTTAATGGGAGTGTCTATATTCAATCTAATTTAGGACCGGTTCACACTGCTGCGCAGTGCGAGATCACATGGGTTTCGCACCGCACTGCAGTGCAAATCACATGCAATGTCCGTGCAATGCGAATTTAGCCATACAGATAGTATGGCTGAATTCGTATCTCATTTGGACCAAACTCTCACAGGACCGCAGGAGAATCGGATTCCATGGGTGTTCACACCCATGCGATCCGATTTCTGTCTGAATTTACAGATCACGCTGCGATATGCAAACTGATTTGGGGGTGTCATTAACTTTTAATTGACACTCCCAGCAGTTCACATAGGGAAGTGTGATCTGACGCTGGAAGACATGCGATGCGGGAACCCACAGTGGATTCGCAGGGTTCCCGCATCACAGCACTGTGAACCGGCCCTTAATGAGGAGCTTTGCAATATCTGAATCCCTTTCAAAGTAATTAAACAGAGCTGAAAATGCTGGTTGAGATTTCGGTTTAGGGGATGTGCTGTGTTGTCAGCCCAAACAGAAAATTAGGAGCACACTAGATTTCTGACAGATTAACAGGAATTGTTCTGTGTTTGCAGCAATAAAGATATAAACATGCATGTATAGTGGAGGTGTATTATTATTATTATTATGATATTCTCTAACATACACGTTAATGGCCCAGTAAGGAGTGGATTATAAATATTTGCTCCCTTTTAACGCTACTTGTTAATTCAAGGAACATGGATTCATTGGAGATGATTTTTCTGCCCTCAGAATTATGAGCTAGCAAAGGGTAAATTGTGAATCTGGGGTCCCTTCTATCGCTTTCTTTTTATACTGGTTAAATGGTCAAATCAAGTAGTTCCTCTGTCTAGGAGCATGGGATTCAGTGTAGATCCTTTTATTTTTAACAAGCTGAAATAATATGGGATCCAAAGGACCGAGGTCAAAAATTTTAGCATTCTATTAACCTGACAAACTTCAAAATATTTTTATGTTGACACCTTTCTCCATAGCTATTAAAGACAAAAAACAAACACATGGAAACTCAAAAAGGTAGCACATTTCTCTCATTTTAAAATAAAATAGCTATAGAAAAAAATAAAGTAGAAGAATTCAGAAATATTTGTGGATTTAAATGTTGCAAAACATGCAAATCAAAAAATGGTAAACAGATATATTCACTGAACAGAAATCATTCTAATAACGTAACCAATACTCTCCAACAGCCATCTGAGTTCTCGCTTTGCCTCAAAAGGTTGAACATAGCTCAGTATTACATGTGAATATGTGACATAGCAGTAAATCTAAGGGCTTATGTATATATATTTCATACAAGATTCACATAAATTCCACCCATGATTGGCACATTTTCTAATTTGATTTAATTAGAAAAAAAGTGTGAATACTGGGTGAAATTAGTGTGAATTTGTGTGAAAACATTTATAAAAAAAAAAAACATATTTCTTACCAAAACACTTCTAAGACAGCTTAGCACAACCCCAGAACCAGGGTGAGTCATTATAGTGGTTCTAAAGCCTAAATATTTATTTTACCCTAATGCATTTCCTGCATTAAACTAAAAAAATGTTTAGGTAAAAGGTATTGCCCCCTCACACCCCCTAAATCTTACCTGAGTCCTCACTCCATCCAGCTCTGTGCCCATCTGCAGCAGCTCTCTCCTCTTACTTCCCGGTCTCACAGGCTTTGCCGAGACAGTGGGTGTCAGGATTCAGCATCTGGGAGACCAAATATATGTAGCTAAACACAGAAAACTGGGACCAAACTATGTATCTATCTTTAAAGTGAGATTTATTTACAGTGACACAAGAGACAAGCACAGCCCAGCAAACAGTAACCATGAACAAACTCCAGTGACAAAATACCTAATAAACCTAATAGACCTAACAACTAACTGTATACAAAATATATACACAATGAGGGACAAGAGTAACAGGGAATACCAGTGATGCAAGGAAGGGGGATCAAGACTAGGTACAGGAACCAGGAGCAGGAGTAAGCAGCAGGGTACATGATGCAAGATTAGCTCAGGAGCAGGATAAATATAAATATAACTATCTGGCAGCAAGGATGGCTATCAAAATAGTGACACAAGGTGTGTTAGTATGAGCAGCCTTATATAGCCATCTGAACAGAACAATAGATTACAGTGCACACATACAAAAAGTACATTAAATCCTGCAAGGCTATTTAAAACACCCAAACATATTCAAAAATATGGAGATTTGGTCACACCATATGGCCATACAGTGCTAAGCCCACTACTGCATCAAAGTATCCCATTATCAGTGGGTCCTACACTATTCATAGAATGAAAGATCCTGCATCTCAACCATGGGAGACAAACTCCTCTTTATGGGAGAACTGAAAGGACTCCTCCTCTAACACAGGTGGACACTAATAAGATGTAATTGTTGTGGGGGGGGGGGGGTGCTCCAGCCCAAGGAATCTGGTCAGGACCCTTACAATACACAAACAACAGTCTTGGGGGGCACACCCTAAAATGCATTTACATTTAAGATAGTGCTGGTATAAGACTGACAAACAGAACAATAGTCTATAGTGCGCACATACAAAAATTCTTTCAGTTCTCCCATAATGAGGAGTTTGTCTCCCATGGTTGAGACACAGGATCTTTCATTCTGTGAATAGTAAAGGACCCACTGATAATAGGGTACTTTAACGCAGTAGTGGGCTTAGCACTGTAGGCCCATATGGTGTGACCAAATCCCCATATTTTTTAATATTTTTAGGTGTTTTAAATAGCCTTGCAGTATTTAATGTCATTTTTGTATAGCAGCACCATCTTAAATGCATTTTAGGGTGTACCCCCCAAGTCTGTTTGTTTATATAGCCACCTGACAGCTGAAACCAGGTGGAGATCACTGAAGCTTGCTGGCTTCTGGGAGACACCTGCTGGTAGACACTGGTGTTGTAATACGTTGGCCGATTTATGTAGGATATTATATTATTATATATGTGTACACATACAGTACAAAACTGACATATTGACCAGGCCAGAATTCAGTTGATAATGGTTGAGTTGTCAACTCAATTTTATCATATCAAAGGGACAGCTGATGACCCGTTAATATGTTAATCTTATGCAAGTCTACCTAGGTATGTGAAGAATGGCCTGTAATTCAAAAGATACATTGTTTATATATGTAAGGATGATAAAGGACCATAGAAGAAGTATTTCATTGTCATATTTACTCTGTTAGATTTTGCCATCTGTTGCAAGTATCTTATCTACTTTGTTCTGTCTGAAGTTCCAATAAATGCATCTCTCTGGAAGAATCAAGTTGCTGCTGGAAATGATTTGCTTCATACTAATAATTTGATTAATTATCATCTACCTACAACATATCACTACCTTGGTTCCGTTCAAGTGACCAGAAGAGCATTTTCATGACTTAGTAACAGAAGGCAGTGATGACAACAATCCTGTGAGGTGGACGGAAGTCTGGTGGAGACCCAAGAGCTGCTGTGACTCTAATGTCTGGTTGTGACATACGAGAGTCTGATTTACAAAAACTGAACACATTTGGAACCCCAGAATTATTCTCTGGAGACTGGAAACTGAAAAAAAGAGACTGTGTCTTGTGTCAGAAAACCTGAACTGAAAGCTGAAGGAGTAACTTCAAGGTTACTTCAAGGTCACCTCAAATGCGGTGAGTAAAATATTTCCTTTTTTTTAATTACTAGTAATACAGTCAAATGCTTAGTTAGTGTGAAGCTAGTGTCAGTTCTGATAAAGTTAACAGATGGATAATAAAATGTATTAAGCGCCATGGCTGTCCTTATGAAATTTCAGAAAAATGTAAGCAGACATGGACTTTTATGAAGGAATTTTTATAGAAAAATGTGTTTGATAACAAAATTTCAGAAAGTAAAAGAAAAGGTTGTATTGTGCAGGGCTTGTTATCTTGCTGTTTAACCACTTAAACCCCAGACCATTTGGCTGGCAAAAGACCAGAGCACTTTTTGCGATTCGGCACTGCGTCGCTTTAACTGACAATTGCGCAGTCGTGCAACGTGGCTCCCAAGCAAAATTGACGTTCTTTTTTCCCCACAAATAGAGTTTTTTAGGTAGTATTTGATCACCTCTGCGTTTTTTTATTTTTTGCGCTATAAACAAAAAAAGAGTGACAATTTTGAAAAAAAATGCATTATTTTTTACTTTTTGCTATAATAAATATCCCCAAAAAATATATATAAAAAACATTTTTTTCCTCAGTTTAGGCCGATACATATTCATCTACATATTTTTGGTAAAAAAAATCACAATAAGCGTTTATTGATTGGGTTGCGCAAAAGTTATAGCGTCTACAAAATAGAGGATAGTTTTATGGCATTTTTATTAATATTTTTTTTTTTTACTAGTAATGGAGGCAACAGTGATTTTTATCATGACTGCGACATTATGGTGGACAGATCAGACACTTTTGACGCTATTTTGGGACCATTCACATTTATACAGCGATCAGTGTGATTAAAAATGCATTGATTACTGTGTAAATGTGACTGGCAGTGAAGGGGTTAACCAGGAGGGGGCACTGCAGTGGTTAAGTGTGTCCTACGGAGTGATTCTAACTGTAGGGGGGGTGGGCTACGTGTGACACGACACTGATCACTGCTCCCGATCACAGGGAGCTGTGATCAGTGTCAGTGTCATTAGGCAGAACAGAAATAATGCTTACATCAGCATTTCCCCATTCTTCCAGAGACGATTGCGGGTATCCCTGCAGACATTGAGTCCACGGGACCCGCGATCACACTTACGGAGCTCGCAGCAGGGTCATACGCGCACCGCAGGGTCACGCGCCACCGGTGGCGCGCACGCGACCACTCGGCGGCAAATTTAAAGGGACGTACCTGTACGCCCATTTGCCTGTCCATGCCATTCTGCCAACGTAAATGTTCATGCGGTGGTCGGCAAGTGGTTAACCACTTGCCAACCAGCTCATGACGACATACGTTGGCAAAGTGGCACGGGTGCGCAAAACAACGTACCCGTACATCGATGCGTCATCGGTGGCTAGCGGGCGCTTGAGCACTGCCGGCGGAGCTCGCGCATGCCCGCCGCGTGTCCGCAGGTCCCATGGACTTGCTGTCCGCTGGTGGCCCGCGATCGGCACACGGAGAGGCAGAGCGGGGAGATGCCTATGTAAACAAGGCATTTCCCTGTTCTGTCTACCAACATGACAGGGATATACTGCTCCCAGTGATCGGGAGCAGTGATCTCTGTCATGTTCTAGTGAGCCCACCCCCCTACAGTTAGAACACGCCCAGAGAACACACTTGACCCCTTTATCGCCCCCTAGTGTTTAACCCCTTCCCTGATAGTGACATTTACACAGTATTCAGTGCATTTTTATAGCACTGATCACTGTATAAATGCCACTGGTCCCAAAATAGTGTCAAAAGTGTCCGAACTGTCTGCCACAATTATGATAAAAATCGCAGATTGCCGCCATTACTAATAAAAAATTTATAATAAAAATGCCATAAATCTATCCCCTATTTTGTAGACGTGATAACTTTTGCGCAAACCAATCAATATACGCTTATTGTGACTTTTTTCCCCAAAAATATGTAGAAGAAAACATATTGGCCTAAACTGAGGAAGACATTTTTTTTGGGGGGGGATATTTATTATAGCAAAAAGTAAAAAATATTGCTTTTTTTTTTCAAAATGTTCGCTCTTTTTGTTTATAGCGCAAAAAAAAAAAAAAAATGCCGATGTGATCAAATACCACCAAAAGAAAGCTCTATATGTGGGAAAAAAAGGACATCAATTTTGTTAGGGTACAATGTTGCACGACCCTGCAATTGTCAGTTAAAGTGACACAGTGCTGTATCGCAAAAAGGGCAAAAAGGACTTGGTCAGGAAGGGGGTAAATCCTTCTGGGGCTGAAGTGGTTAACTATGGAAAGTTCTTTGAGGGGTAAGGTTGAAGAAATTGCCCAGTTACAGAATGCAGATAATAGCAACAAGGTTTGTGAGAGGTTACAAAACAAATCAGAAACTGAGACTGTACATTTAAAATTGCATGCAGTTACCATTGGGGAAGCTTTGCTTGAGAAATCTAAACGTTGTGATGAATTATCAGAAGAAAATGAGAGATTAAAATTAAGATTGATGGAATTAGAGAAGGGATCTCAGAAATGCAGATATGCATCAAATCTTGCATTCAGCAATCTGCAGCAAAATACAAACTCAAACTTTCTATCATATGAAAGAGAACCTCATATCAAATCTGATAGTTCATTGCCAGCCACACCCACTGTGACCACCACAGTTTACAACAATGATAATAATACAGGTGAAGTTCAGCTTGTAATGAAGCCTTTGAAACCAAAAGAATTAGATGCAATTCTAAAAGAAACAGGAATGGTTCCCTGCCATGATTTAAACAGATTGTTAAAATGGTTTTGTGACTTGCAGAATATCAGAGCTGTGTATAGCCTAAACCCTATGTATAGCCTAAACCCATCTGATTTAGAAAGGGTCTTGCAACATACTATAGGAAATGGTCTTTGGATGAGAATTAAACAACAAAGAATTAGACGTTTTTTCGGGAGCAGTGATTTTAATGATGCTTAAAGTAAAAAAAAAAAGTGAAATATTCCTTTAAATATCGTACCTGGGGGGTGTCTATAGTATTCCTGTAAAGTGACATGTGTTTCTCGTGTTTAGAACAGTCCCTGCACCAAATGTCATTTTCAAAGGAAAAAATCTCATTTAAAACTGCTTGCGGGTTTAATGTAATGTCGGGTCATGGCAATATGGATGAAAATCAGTGAGACAAACGGCATGGGTACCTCCCAGTCCATTACCAGGCCCTTTGGGTCTTGTATGGATATTAAGGGGAACCCCGCACCCAAATTAAAATAAGGAAAGGGCCTATATACTCTGAACAGCAGTATACAGGCGGTGCAAACAAGACAGGGACTGTAGGTTTGTTGTTAAGTAGAATCTCTTTGTAATTTTGAACGGGTACATTTTTAACGTGTTTAGCTCCAGCCAAAAAATCTTTTTTAAGCTTTTTGGAAAACATAGGGAAGGGTTATTACCCCTGTGACATTTGTTATGCTGTCTTTCCTCCTCTTCAGAAGATTTCACCTCACTTTTTGTCCCAATGAAAAATGTTTTTTGAAAATTTGGTTTTTTTTGTGGAACAAGGATTGGAAAGCATCAGTGGAAAGGAGAAATTGTTTTCCCATATTAACTCTTACAGGAGAGAATTTCCCTTCCTAGGGGTAGATTTCATCTCACTTCCTGTTGTCTCCTTCCGTTTGCAAGTAGGAGTCGTTTGTAAGTTAGATGTTTAAAAGTAGAGTCCTGCCCTATATACTCAGCAGAAATTTGGGCCTTAGGTGTTGCTGTGGCCACAACACTGTAAGCCCTCACAGGGCCCTGCTGTAAAATATTAGATCAAGAATTGTAATTACATGCCCCTGTTGAACAGGAGCTGAAAAATTAGGCCTTAGGCACTGGTGCTGGTGCCACAACACTGCAACCCCTCACAGACACTCTAGTTGGAATGCAGGAACGAGCCCTGCTGCAAAGTATTACATCAAAAATTGTAATTCAGGGGCTGAAAAATTGTGCCTTAGGCACTGGTGGTGGCGCCCAGAACCAAAAATGTTCTTACAGGCTATCAGCGTGATGATTGAGGAGGAAGAGGATAATTACTCAGGGATAGTCACGCAGCATCAGCATAGGCAGTCTTTGAAGGGATCTGAGATTTCAAAAAAAATTATTCGGTTACATCAGCATCAGGTGCTTGGTAGCTGGTGGTGATCCAAGACTGATTCATTTTTATGAAGGTCAGTCGATCGACCGAGTCGGTGGACAGACGCACCCTGTGATCGTTACCACGCCTCCAGCAGCACTGAATGTGCGTTCCGAAAGAATTCTGGATGCAGGACAGGCCAGTAGCTCAATTGCATACTGTGCAAGCTCTTGCCAGTGATCCATCCTCAAGACCCAGTAACCCAGAGGATTTTCGGTGGGAAAGGTGTCCAAGTCTGATCTTGCCCCTAGGTATTCCTGCACCATGTAAAACAGACGCTGGCGATGGTTGCTGGAACCGATCATACCTTGGGGCTGCGGACCAAAAAATTGTCTGAACGCATCGGTCAGACGGCCACCTTCTCCACCGCTCCTTCTTTGACTGACCGAAGCCTCAGCAACACGTTGTCCAGAAACAGGAGTTTGTAACCTCCCAGTCTCTGGGAACGCATTGCACAGACCTTTCTGCAAGGCCTCCCGAAGATGTTTCATCCTCTGCTCCCTCTGCAATGGCAAGATAAGGTCCGCAACCTTACCCTTGTAACGTGGATCAAGGAGGGTTGCCAGCCAGTATTGGTCCTTCTCCTTGATACCACGAATACGAGGATCCTTACGCAGGCTTTGCAGGATCAGGGAGGCCATGCAGCTTAGGTTTGCTGAGGCATTTGGTCCGGAGTCCTCTGGTTCACTAAGGACGAAAACGTCCGGAGCCACCTCCTCCCAGCCACGTACAAGTCCATGTGTTTCTTGGGACTGATCCCTTAAAGACTGCTGCTGATGCTGAGTGCCAGGCTCCACCTCCATACTGACACAATCTTCCTCCTCCTCCTCCTCTTCCTGTGTGATCGGCGGGCACGCAGGAACACTGTCTGGATAAAGGGAGCCTTGAGAGCTAAGGAAGTCCTCCTCTTCCTGCCTCTGTTCTGCCTCAAGTGCCCTGTCCATTATTCCACGCAGCGTGTGCTCCAACAGGTGGACAAGGGGGACAGTGTCACTGATGCATGCACTGTCACTGCTCACCATCCTCGTGGCCTCCTTGAATGGTGACAGGACAGTGCATGCATCCCTGATCATGGCCCACTGGCGTGGGGAAAAAAAAACAAGCTCCCCTGACCCTGTCCTGGTGCCATAGTCGCACAGGTACTCATTGATGGCCCTCTGCTGCGTGTGCAGCCGCTGCAGCATGGCCAACGTTGAGTTCCACCTGGTGGGCATGTCACAGATTAGGCAGTTCTTGGGCAGGTTAAACTCCTTTTTGGAGGTCCGTCAGCCGAGCACTGGCATTATATGACCGGCGGAAATGCACACAGACTTTCCTGGCCTGCCTCAGGACATCCTGTAAGCCCGGGTACCTGCCCAAGAACCGCTGCACCACCAAGTTAAGGACGTGAGCCAAACAGGGCACATGGGTCATTTGTCCCTGTCGGAGGGCAGAGAGGAGGTTGGTGCCATTGTCGCAAACCACCATTCCTGCCTTAAGTTGGCGTGGCGTCAACCACCTCTGAACCTGCCCCTGCAGAGCTGACAGAACCTCTGCCCCAGTGTGGCTCCTGTCCCCCAAGCACACCAGCTCAAGCACCGCATGGCATCTTTTGGCCTGCGTACTTGCGTAGCCCCTTGAACGACTACGGAGTACCGCTGGTTCCGAGGAAGAGGCCATGGAGGAAGAAGAAGAGGAGGGGGTGGAGGAGAGAGGTGTGTCACAATCATTAGCATTTTGGAGGCGTGGTGGCGGAACAACCTCCAACACTACTGCACCTTGTCCTGCATCCTTCCCAGCTGCCAGCAGAGTCACCCAATGCGCCGTGAAACTTAGGTAACGTCCCTGTCCATGCCTGCTGGACCATGAGTCAGCGGTAATATGCACCTTACCGCTGACCGCCCTGTCCAGCGAGGCATGGACATTGCCTTCCACATGCCGGTAGAGAGCCGGAATCGCCTTCCGTGAGAAAAAGTGGCGTTTGGGTACCTGCCACTGAGGAACCGCACATTCCACAAACTCACGGAAGGGGGCAGAGTCTACCAACTGAAAAGGCAGCAGTTGAAGTGCTAGCAATTTTGCCAAGCTAGCATTCAACCGCTGGGCATGTGAATGGCTGGGAGCAAACTTCTTCCGGCGGTGCAGCAGCTGGGGCAGGGAACACCTAATTCTACACCTTCATTCCTCTCAGTGCAGGTCTCAGAGAGGACTGGAGGTCTAGTGGGGTTGGAAATCTCAGCTGATGAGGAGCAAGGAGAGGTCCTCTTTGTTCTTTGGTGTGGGTCTTTTAGATACGCTTGCCAACGAACTGCATGGCAGGTCAACATATGTCTGGTCAAGCATGTGGTACCCAAGCGGGAGATGTTTTGGCCACGTGAGTAGGGATGAGCCGAACACCCCCCGGTTCGGTTCGCACCAGAACCCGCGAACGGACCGCAAGTTCGCACGAACGTTAGAACCCCATTGACGTCTATGGGACTCGAACGTTCGAAATCAAAAGTGCTCATTTTAAAGGCTAATTTGCATGGTATTGTCCTAAAAAGGGTTTGGGGACCCGGGTCCTACCCCAGGGGACATGTATCAATGCAAAAAAAACTTTTAAAAACGGCCGTTTTTTCGGGAGCAGTGATTTTAATGATGCTTAAAGTAAAAAAAAAAAAGTGAAATATTCCTTTAAATATCGTACCTGGGGGGTGTCTATAGTATGCCTGTAAAGTGACGCGTGTTTCCCATGTTTAGAACAGTCCCTGCACCAAATGTCATTTTTAAAGGAAAAAATCTCATTTAAAACTGCTTGCGGGTTTAATGTCATGTCGGGTCCTGGCAATATGGATGAAAATCAGTGAGACAAACGGCATGGGTACCCCCCAGTCCATTACCAGGCCCTTTGGGTCTTGTATGGATATTAAGGGGAACCCCGCACCCAAATTAAAATAAGGAAAGGTCCCTATATACTCTGAACAGCAGTATACAGGCGGTGCAAACAAGACAGGGACTGTAGGTTTGTTGTTAAGTAGAATCTGTTTGTAATTTTGAACATTTTTAATGTGTTTAGCTCCAGCCAAAAAATCTTTTCTAAGCTTTTTGGAAAACATAGGGAAGGGTTATCACCCCTGTGACATTTGTTTTGCGTCTTTCCTCCTCTTCAGAAGATTTCACCTCACTTTTTTGTCCCAATGAAAAATGTTTTTTGAAAATTTGGGTTTTTTTGTGGAACAAGGATTGGAAAGCATCAGTGGAAAGGAGAAATTGTTTTCCCATATTAACTCTTACATGAGAGAATTTCCCTTCCAATGGGTAGATTTCATCTCACTTCCTGTTGTCTCCTTCCGTTTGCAAGTAGGAGTCGTTTGTAAGTTAGATGTTTGAAAGTAGGGTCCTGCCCTATATACTCAGCAGAAATTTGGGCCTTAGGTGTTGCTGTGGCCAAAACACTGTAAGCCCTCACAGGGCCCTGCTGTGAAATATTAGATCAAGAATTGTAATTACATGCCCCTGTTGAACAGGAGCTGAAAAATTAGGCCTTAGGCACTGGTGCTGGTGCCACAACACTGCAACCCCTCACAGACACTCTAGTTGGAACGCAGGAACGAGCCCTGCTGCAAAGTATTGCATCAAAAATTGTAATTACACGCCCCTGTTAGACAGGGGCAGAAAAATTGGGCCTTAGGCACTGGTGCTGGTGCCACAACACTGCAACCCCTCACAGACACTCTAGTTGGAACGCAGGAACGAGCACTGCTGCAAAGTATTGCATCAAAAATTGTAATTACACGCCCCTGTTAGACAGGGGCAGAAAAATTGGGCCTTAGGCACTGGTGCTGGTGCCACAACACTGCAACCCCTCACAGACACTCTAGTTGGAATGCAGGAACGAGCCGTGCTGCAAAGTATTACATCAAAAATTGTAATTACACGCCCCTGTTATACAGGGGCTGAAAAATTGTGCCTTAGGCACTGGTGGTGGCGCCCAGAACCAAAAATGTTCTTACAAGCTATCAGCGTGATGATTGAGGAGGAAGAGGATAATTACTCAGGGATAATCACTCAGCATCAGCATAGGCAGTCTTTGAAGGGATCTGAAAAAAATTATTCAGTTACATCAGCATCAGGTGCTTGGTAGCTGGTGGTGATCCAAGACTGATTCATTTTTATGAAGGTCAGCCGATCGACCGAGTCAGTGGACAGACGCACCCTGTGATCGGTTACCACGCCTCCAGCAGCACTGAATGTACGTTCCGAAAGAACTCTGGATGCAGGACAGGCCAGTAGCTCAATTGCATACTGTGCAAGCTCTGGCCAGTGATCCATCCTCAAGACCCAGTAACCCAGAGGATTTTCGGTGGGAAAGGTGTCCAAGTCTGATCTTGCCCCTAGGTATTCCTGCACCATGTAAAACAGACGCTGGCGATGGTTGCTGGAACCGATCATACCTTGGGGCTGCGGACCAAAAAATTGTCTGAACGCATCGGTCAGACGGCCACCTTCTCCACCGCTCCTTCTTTGACTGACCGAAGCCTCAGCAACACGTTGTCCAGAAACAGGAGTTTGTAACCTCCCAGTCTCTGGGAACGCGTTGCACAGACCTTTCTGCAAGGCCTCCCGAAGATGTTTCATCCTCTGCTCCCTCTGCGATGGCAAGATAAGGTCCGCAACCTTACCCTTGTAACGTGGATCAAGGAGGGTTGCCAGCCAGTATTGGTCCTTCTCCTTGATACCACGAATACGAGGATCCTTACGCAGGCTTTGCAGGATCAGGGAGGCCATGCAGCGTAGGTTTGCTGAGGCATTCGGTCCGGAGTCCTCTGGGTCACTAAGGACAACAACGTCCGCAGCCACCTCCTCCCAGCCACGTACAAGTCCATGTGTTCCTTGGGACTGATCCCTTAAAGACTGCTGATGCTGAGTGCCAGGCTCCACCTCCATACTGACACAATCTTCCTCCTCCTCCTCCTCCTCCTCCTCGTCCTCTTCCTGTGTGATCGGCGGGCACGCAGGAACACTGTCTGGATAAAGGGGGCCTTGAGAGCTAAGGAAGTCCTCCTCTTCCTGCCTCTGTTCTGCCTCAAGTGCCCTGTCCATTATTCCACGCAGCGTGTGCTCCAACAGGTGGACAAGGGGGACAGTGTCACTGATGCATGCACTGTCAGTGCTCACCATCCTCGTGGCCTCCTCGAATGGTGACAGGACAGTGCATGCATCCCTGATCATGGCCCACTGGCGTGGGGAAAAAAAACCAAGGTCCCCTGACCCTGTCCTGGTGCCATAGTCGCACAGGTACTCATTGATGGCCCTCTGCTGCGTGTGCAGCCGCTGCAGCATGGCCAACGTCGAGTTCCACCTGGTGGGCATGTCACAGATTAGGCGGTTCTTGGGCAGGTTAAACTCCTTTTGGAGGTCCGTCAGCCGAGCACTGGCATTATATGACCGGCGGAAATGCACAGAGACTTTCCTGGCCTGCCTCAGGACATCCTGTAAGCCCGGGTACCTGCCCAAGAACCGCTGCACCACCAAGTTAAGGACGTGAGCCAAACAGGGCACATGGGTCAGTTGTCCCTGTCGGAGGGCAGAGAGGAGGTTGGTGCCATTGTCGCAAACCACCTTCCTGCCTTAAGTTGGCGTGGCGTCAACCACCTCTGAACCTGCCCCTGCAGAGCTGACAGAACCTCTGCCCCAGTGTGGCTCCTGTCCCCCAAGCACACCAGCTCAAGCACCGCATGGCATCTTTTGGCCTGCGTACTTGCGTAGCCCCTTGAACGCCTACGGAGCACCGCTGGTTCCGAGGAAGAGGCCATGGAGGAAGAAGAAGAGGAGGGGGTGGAGGAGAGAGGTGTGTCACAATCAGCATTTTGGAGGCGTGGTGGCGGAACAACCTCCAACACTACTGCACCTTGTCCTGCATCCTTCCCAGCTGCCAGCAGAGTCACCCAATGCGCCGTGAAACTTAAGTAACGTCCCTGTCCATGCCTGCTGGACCATGAGTCAGCGGTAATATGCACCTTACCGCTGACCGCCCTGTCCAGCGAGGCATGGACATTGCCTTCCACATGCCGGTAGAGAGCCGGAATCGCCTTCCGTGAGAAAAAGTGGCGTTTGGGTACCTGCCACTGAGGAACCGCACATTCCACAAACTCACGGAAGGGGGCAGAGTCTACCAACTGAAAAGGCAGCAGTTGAAGTGCTAGCAATTTTGCCAAGCTAGCATTCAACCGCTGGGCATGTGGATGGCTGGGAGCAAACTTCTTTCGGCGGTGCAGCAGCTGGGGCAGGGAAATTTGCCTGGTACAATCTGACGTCGGTGTACCAAAAGCAGATTGCCCACAAGTACTTGGCTGTGACACACCTAATTCTACACCTTCATTCCTCTCACTGCAGGTCTCAGAGAGGACTGAAGGTCTAGTGGGGTTGGAAATCTCAGCTGATGAGGAGCAAGGAGAGATCGTCTTTGTTCTTTGGTGTGGGTCTTTCAGATACGCTTGCCAACGAACTGCATGGCAGGTCAACATATGTCTGGTCAAGCATGTGGTACCCAAGCGGGAGATGTTTTGGCCACGCGAGATACGCTTGAGACATATGTTGCAAATAGCAGCGGTGCGATCTGATGCACTCGTCTCAAAAAAGGCCCACACCAAAGAACTTTTTGAATAACGCGCAGAGACTGCAGCGCCCTGCACATGTGGAGCTTTGGGGTGTGATGCAGTCAATGTGCTGCCCTTAGGCTGGCCCCTGGAGGGCATCCTGCCTAGTTGGTGATGTGCCACCTCCTCCTCCTCCTCCTCCTCCTCTCTCCTATCAGGCACCCACGTTGAGTCAGTGACCTCATCATCCCCTCCCTCCTCATCACTGGAGCAAACCTGGCAGTATGCTGCAGCAGGGGGAGCATGACTGCCAGATTGCTGTCCTTCTTGGGCACCCCCTCTGTCCGTGCTCATGTTACTGCCTTCATTGAGCTCAGTATCATCATCAGAGCCTTCCAAACGCTGGGCATCCTCCTGGAGCATGTACCCAACACTGTGGTCAAACAGTTCGAGGGAATCCTCATGAGGACATGGTGGAGCTAGGGAAGGAGTCACTGATGACATTGAGCTGAGGGAAGAGGCCGCTGCTTTGCCAGACAAAGCACCCTGGGCATGGGTGAGAGAGGATGAGGAGGATGAGGACGGCTTGGTCATCCACTCGACCAAGTCTTCCGCATGTTGCGGCTCAACACGGCCAGCTGCCGAAAAAAAGGCCAAGCGTGTCCCATGGCCACGTGCTGATGAGGATGCACCGTCTCCACGACCAGCACTAGACACAGAGCCTGCTTGCCCTCTCTTATTGGCTTGTGACTGTCTGCCTCTCCTTCTTGGCCTTCCAGACATACTAATGGCCTGTAGCTGCACTAAGCTGGGATAGAACACCTGTAATTTTCTTCAGGTAGCTTTATATACTGTAACCAGACAAGCCTGCCTGTCAGTAGGAAGATAACAGGAACGGATCTAGCTGAACACTGTGAGCAGGACGTACTGCACTAAATGTATATAGCAGGAACGGATCTAGCTGAACACTGTGAGCAGGACGCACTGTACTAAATGTAAATAGTCTAGCTGCCTGACCGTGGTACTAATAGGATCAAAAAGAACACCTGTAATTTTCTTAAGGTAGCTTTATATACTGTAACCAGACAAGCCTGCCTGTCAGTAGGAAGATAACAGGAACGGATCTAGCTGAACACTGTGAGCAGGACACACTGTACTAAATGTAAATAGTCTAGCTGCCTGACCGTGGTACTAATAGGATCAAAAAGAACACCTGTAATTTTCTTCAGGTAGCTTTATATACTGTAACCAGACAAGCCTGCCTGTCAGTAGGAAGATAACAGGAACGGATCTAGCTGAACACTGTGAGCAGGACGCACTGCACTGAATGTAAATAGCAGGAACGGATCTAGCTGAACACTGTGAGCAGGACGCACTGCACTGAATGTAAATAGCAGGAACGGATCTAGCTGAACACTGTGAGCAGGACGCACTGCACTAAATGTAAATACCAGGAACGGATCTAGCTGAACACTGTGAGCAGGACGCACTGCACTGAATGTAAATAGCAGGAACGGATCTAGCTGAACACTGTGAGCAGGACGTACTGCACTAAATGTATATAGCAGGAACGGATCTAGCTGAACACTGTGAGCAGGACGCACTGCACTGAATGTAAATAGCAGGAACGGATCTAGCTGAACACTGTGAGCAGGACGCACTGCACTAAATGTAAATACCAGGAACGGATCTAGCTGAACACTGTGAGCAGGACGCACTGCACTGAATGTAAATAGCAGGAACGGATCTAGCTGAACACTGTGAGCAGGACGCACTGCACTGAATGTAAATAGCAGGAACGGATCTAGCTGAACACTGTGAGCAGGACGCACTGCACTGAATGTAAATAGCAGGAACGGATCTAGCTGAACACTGTGAGCAGGACGCACTGCACTGAATGTAAATAGCAGGAACGGATCTAGCTGAACACTGTGAGCAGGACGCACTGCACTGAATGTAAATAGCAGGAACGGATCTAGCTGAACACTGTGAGCAGGACGCACTGCACTGAATGTAAATAGCAGGAACGGATCTAGCTGAACACTGTGAGCAGGACGCACTGCACTAAATGTAAATACCAGGAACGGATCTAGCTGAACACTGTGAGCAGGACGCACTGCACTGAATGTAAATAGCAGGAACGGATCTAGCTGAACACTGTGAGCAGGACGCACTGCACTGAATGTAAATAGCAGGAACGGATCTAGCTGAACACTGTGAGCAGGACGCACTGCACTTAATGTAAATAGCAGGAACGGATCTAGCTGAACACTGTGAGCAGGACGCACTGCACTGAATGTAAATAGCAGGAACGGATCTAGCTGAACACTGTGAGCAGGACGCACTGCACTGAATGTAAATAGCAGGAACGGATCTAGCTGAACACTGTGAGCAGGACGCACTGCACTAAATGTAAATACCAGGAACGGATCTAGCTGAACACTGTGAGCAGGACGCACTGCACTGAATGTAAATAGCAGGAACGGATCTAGCTGAACACTGTGAGCAGGACGCACTGCACTAAATGTAAATTTCCAGGAACGGATCTAGCTGAACACTGTGAGCAGGACGCACTGCACTGAATGTAAATAGCAGGAACGGATCTAGCTGAACACTGTGAGCAGGACGCACTGCACTGAATGTAAATAGCAGGAACGGATCTAGCTGAACACTGTGAGCAGGACGCACTGCACTGAATGTAAATAGCAGGAACGGATCTAGCTGAACACTGTGAGCAGGACGCACTGCACTGAATGTAAATAGCAGGAACGGATCTAGCTGAACACTGTGAGCAGGACGCACTGCACTGAATGTAAATAGCAGGAACGGATCTAGCTGAACACTGTGAGCAGGACGCACTGCACTGAATGTAAATAGCAGGAACGGATCTAGCTGAACACTGTGAGCAGGACGCACTGCACTGAATGTAAATAGCAGGAACGGATCTAGCTGAACACTGTGAGCAGGACGCACTGCACTGAATGTAAATAGCAGGAACGGATCTAGCTGAACACTGTGAGCAGGACGCACTGCACTGAATGTAAATAGCAGGAACGGATCTAGCTGAACACTGTGAGCAGGACGCACTGCACTGAATGTAAATAGCAGGAACGGATCTAGCTGAACACTGTGAGCAGGACGCACTGCACTGAATGTAAATACCAGGAACGGATCTAGCTGAACACTGTGAGCAGGACGCACTGCACTGAATGTAAATAGCAGGAACGGATCTAGCTGAACACTGTGAGCAGGACGCACTGCACTGAATGTAAATAGCAGGAACGGATCTAGCTGAACACTGTGAGCAGGACGCACTGCACTGAATGTAAATAGCAGGAACGGATCTAGCTGAACACTGTGAGCAGGACGCACTGCACTGAATGTAAATAGCAGGAACGGATCTAGCTAAACACTGTGAGCAGGACGCACTGCACTGAATGTAAATAGCAGGAACGGATCTAGCTGAACACTGTGAGCAGGACGCACTGCACTGAATGTAAATAGCAGGAACGGATCTAGCTGAACACTGTGAGCAGGACGCACTGCACTGAATGTAAATAGCAGGAACGGATCTAGCTGAACACTGTGAGCAGGACGCACTGCACTGAATGTAAATAGCAGGAACGGATCTAGATGAACACTGTGAGCAGGACGCACTGCACTGAATGTAAATAGCAGGAACGGATCTAGCTGAACACTGTGAGCAGGACGCACTGCACTGAATGTAAATAGCAGGAACGGATCTAGCTGAACACTGTGAGCAGGACGCACTGCACTGAATGTAAATAGCAGGAACGGATCTAGCTGAACACTGTGAGCAGGACACACTGCACTAAATAGTCTAGATAGAAGATAACAGGAACGGATCTAGCTAAACTGAATACAGTGTATATATATATATGCAACACCTGGGATGCATATATATACACAATACACTGTAAGTGCAGCTAACTGACTGACTGTTCTGCCTAATCTATCTAACTCAAATCAAATGACACTGTCTCTCTCTCTCTCTATCTCTCAGCACACCGGAACACACACTACACAGGGCCGCCGTGCAGGCGGCCTTATATAGTGTGGGGTGTGTACTAAATCCACTGAGCCATAATTGGCCAAAGCCACCCTGGCTTTGGCCAATTACAGCTCTCTCTACTGACGGCGCTGTGATTGGCCAAGCATGCGGGTCATAGTGCATGCTTGGCCAATCATCAGCCAGCAATGCACTGCGATGCCGCAGTGAATTATGGGCCGTGACGCGCCACACGAATTTGGCGCGAACGGCCCATATCGTTCGCAATTCGACGGACGGTCGAACAGCCGATGTTCGAGTCGAACATGGGTTCGACTCGAACACGAAGCTCATCCCTACACGTGAGATACGCTTGAGACATATGTTGCAAATAGCTGCAGTGCGATCTGATGCACTCGTCTCAAAAAAGGCCCACACCAAAGAACTTTTTGAATAACGCGCAGAGACTGCAGCGCCCTGCACATGTGGAGCTTTGGGGTGTGATGCAGTCAATGTGCTGCCCTTAGGCTGGCCCCTGGAGGGCATCCTGCCTCGTTGGTGATGTGCCGCCTCCTCCTCCTCCTCCTCCTCCTCCTCCTCTCTCCTATCAGGCACCCACGTTGAGTCAGTGACCTCATCATCCCCTCCCTCCTCATCACTGGAGCAAACCTGGCAGTATGCTGCAGCAGGGGGAGCATGACTGCCAGATTGCTGTCCTTCTTGGGCACCCCCTCTGTCCATGCTCATGTTACTGCCTTCATCGAGCTCAGTATCATCATCAGAGCCTTCCAAACGCTGGGAATCCTCCTGGAGCATGTACCCAACACTGTGGTCAAACAGTTCTAGGGACTCCTCAGGAGGACATGGTGGAGCTAGGGAAGGAGTCACTGATGACATTGAGCCGAGGGAAGAGGCCGCTGCTTTGCCAGACAAAGCACCCTGGGCATGGGTGAGAGAGGATGAGGAGGATGAGGACGGCTTGGTCATCCACTCGACCAAGTCTTCCGCATGTTTCGGCTCAACACGGCCAGCTGCCGAAAAAAAGGCCAAGCGTGTCCCATGGCCACGTGCTGATGAGGATGCACCGTCTCCATGACCAGCACTAGACACAGAGCCTGCTTGCTCTCTTATTGGCTTGTGACTGTCTCCTTCTCCTTCTTGGCCTTCCAGACATACTAATGGCCTGTAGCTGCACTAAGCTGGGATATATATATATATATATATATGTACTGATACTGCAGCTAGCAAAATCAACTGCCTGCCTGTAGTATGAGAACACCACCAACCTTCTACAGGTAGCTTTAGCTGAACACTGTGAGGTGGACGCACCCCACTAACTTGTAGGTTTAGCTGAACACTGTGAGCAGGACGCACTGCACTAAATGTAAATAGTCTAGCTGCCTGACCGTGGTACTAATAGGATCAAAAGAACACCAGTAATTTTCTTCAGGTAGCTTTATATACTGTAACAAGACAAGCCTGCCTGTCAGTAGGAAGATAACAGGAACGGATCTAGCTGAACACTGTGAGCAGGACGCACTGCACTAAATGTAAATAGTCTAGCTGCCTGACCATGGTACTAATAGGATCAAAAGAACACCAGTAATTTTCTTCAGGTAGCTTTATATACTGTAACAAGACAAGCCTGCCTGTCAGTAGGAAGATAACAGGAACGGATCTAGCTGAACACTGTGAGCAGGACGCACTGTACTAAATGTAAATAGTCTAGCTGCCTGACCGTGGTACTAATAGGATCAAAAGAACACCAGTAATTTTCTTTAGGTAGCTTTATATACTGTAACAAGACAAGCCTGCCTGTCAGTAAGAAGATAACAGGAACGGATCTAGCTGAACACTGTGAGCAGGACGCACTGTACTAAATGTAAATAGTCTAGCTGCCTGACCGTGGTACTAATAGGATCAAAAGAACACCAGTAATTTTCTTCAGGTAGCTTTATATACTGTAACAAGACAAGCCTGCCTGTCAGTAGGAAGATAACAGGAACGGATCTAGCTGAACACTGTGAGCAGGACGCACTGTACTAAATGTAAATAGTCTAGCTGCCTGACCGTGGTACTAATAGGATCAAAAGAACACCAGTAATTTTCTTTAGGTAGCTGTAAATACTGTAACAAGACAAGCCTGCCTGTCAGTAGGAAGATAACAGGAACGGATCTAGCTGAACACTGTGAGCAGGACGCACTGCACTAAATGTAAATAGTCTAGCTGCCTGACCGTGGTACTAATAGGATCAAAAGAACACCAGTAATTTTCTTTAGGTAGCTTTATATACTGTAACAAGACAAGCCTGCCTGTCAGTAGGAAGATAACAGGAACGGATCTAGCTGAACACTGTGAGCAGGACGCACTGCACTAAATGTAAATAGTCTAGAAGATAACAGGAACGGATCTAGCTAAACTACTAATCTAGCTAAATACAGTGTGTATATATATATATATGCAACACCTGGGATGCATATATATACACAATACACTTTAAGTGCAGCTAACTGACTGACTGTCCTGCCTAATCTAGCTAACTCAAATCAAATGTCACTGTCTGACTCTCTCTCTCAATGAACGCCGGAACACACACTACACAGGGCCGCCGTGCAGGCGGCCTTATATAATGTGGGGCGTGTACTAAATCCCCTGAGCCATAATTGGCCAAAGCCTCCTTGGCTTTGGCCAATTACGGCTCTCTGTTCAGGCGGCGCTGTGATTGGCCAAGCATGCGGGTCATAGTGCATGCTTGGCCAATCATCAGCAAGCAATGCACTGCGATGCCGCAGTGAATTATGGGCCGTGGCGCGCCACACGAATTTGGCGCAAACGGCCCATATCGTTCGCAATTCGGCGAACGACCGAACAGCCGATGTTCGAGTCGAACATGGGTTCGACTCGAACACGAAGCTCATCCCTACTTAGAACCAGGGACATATTACTGGAATTATTCTGTGTTTTGTATGGTGTACGTTCTGATGTTACTATTCATGGGAAGATCCAACAAATGCAAAATGAATCTCCCTATGAATTGTCACACAGGATAGCAACTATTATGGAATTTTTGGTTGGTAATAATCTTGCATTTGAGCGTGGAGGCTTGGTACATATGAGTATGGTTCTAGACGCTTTGCATGAAGATATCAAGCAAAATAATGTATTAGTTACCCCAAATCCTCATGATTTAAATGACATATTGTTGAGAGCAGATCATTTGTGAAGAAAGTCAGATGTGCAAGCTATAAAAATTGATTTAGCCACATTGTTTTGGACAAATACTGAACATAAAGATCAGAAGATAGTATCTAATGATAACAGAGAGGAAACACTGGGTCAAATATAGGTGATATTAATATGAAAAACAGAGCTGAACAAAATATTAAGAAATGGTCCAGGACCTATATACTGTTTTCTCAGTTAAAACAGAAATCCGACCACCTGAAGATTGAGTATGATAAGGTGAGAATAGAACGTAACACATTATTGGAACAATTCAGGAGATTACAGGATACCAGTGGAACAGGGATAACAGGAGGTGGGGGGTCCTTCAAGATCTGTTTTTGAATGCAAATAACACTTCTCTAGCAGTTTGGGTGAATTAGCTTCAAACTGTAAAAAGTGTAAATAGTACTTTGTTTTAACTTCAATGAGTTTTTGTTGGAGAGTTTTTGTTTTTCAGATATTGCCGGAGATACTCGTTTGCAAGTGAATAGCAGAAGCACAGCACAGTTCATCTGACATATCTGACATTGCTGGCTAGTGGGGGAGAAACTCTGAATAGACAATATATCACTATACAAGGAATGATAAAGAATTCATGAACTGTCTCAATATTCGTCAAGCAATGGACTTTTTTTGAACATTCAAACTTTTTTTAATATTTTACTTTTCTTTTCAATGGATCTTTTTATCCTTCAACACCCTCATTTTTTTCTTTCCCCCTTTCCCTGATCTATTTTGCTTTAAAATGTATTTTCATTATGTTTTATCTCTTGATTTTTATCTTAAAACCAGAGAGAAGCATATAAACCAAAAAAAATGCTCACAACAGCTGTACATATTACATAATACATATTGATATCAATATATTTGACATCTAAGGTGATGCTGCACAATGGCTTGGCATAGCATAAATTACTGGGTGTCTGAATATTTGTATATTTAGACTGGGTAGAATATAGTATGTTGGGTGGTTTTCCTAAAGGGTTGAGTGAAATGCATCATTTTAGTCATGATTTGAACTTTGTTGAATCAGTTGTTTATAATATGTTATATGGCTATGACATATATGGATGTAAAGAACTTTCTACCTTTCATGGTGAAGATACTGGCAAGAATTTCCACTGTGAAAGGAATTCTGGTTCTGGACGACCACCCTTGGTTAATTTCTGTCTTTAATGAGAATGAATGCAGCTTATATGGAGTATGGATCAAAGGAGGGGGAGTGGTAAGTATAAGGCATGTGTGTCTAGGGTTAATCAAGTCTGTTACTTTGATGTTCATCTAACAGGTGATAGATAAGGGGGGATGTTGCTGTACAAACATTCCCACACACTCATACACAAACAGAAACCTACAGCAGTAAGAGACTTCACATGAGATGGCAGGGGCACACAAAATGGAGTCGTGATAGTTCATTCATATTATTACAATCCCCTCTTAATTTATGGACATGACTTATCCCATTTCATTGTAACATACTCATCTTGGTTTTTGTAATATAAGCTGAGGTAAGCTCTATTAGCAACAGCTGGATCAGGGGTTCGAGTAGCCCAGGAAATTAGGCACATGACAAGTTTGAAACAATCATACACAAACAGGACAAAAAGCAAGATCATTATAATAACCATAGCAATGTCTTTTATCCATGAGAATATCCCACTAAGGCCAAACCCTCCTATGTTGTTAAAAAGGCTCCATGTCTTAGCTAGATCCCTTGCTTCAAACTGTAGTTTGTCTACCTCTTTCCTGTGCTGTGCAATGATCTCATAATAATTGGATACCTCTACACTGGTGTTATGTATCCAAGTGCAACATTCATAGTCCTCAGTTATTTCACACAGCCCAGTGAGTGCAGCACTTATACTATCTATTGCTAGACCACGGAGTTCTAACTGTTTTCTGATAGCCCTTGTCTCTAGGTTTAGTTTTGAAATGTCATCAGAATTATTGTCTAATATCTTGTCTAATATTTTAGAGTAGTTGTTCAGCCTTTTCATCATATCAATTCTCCATCCTGTCCCTGAGGGGAACCATGCCCAGGACATGAATTTCTCTAAAAACAATTCTCTCTTGTGTTGGTGCTTGACAGGGTACCTGGGGTGTATGCTAGCCTTCAGCAGGTGTCCTCCCTTATTGTCCCTCAATATACCCATTATTGGGATCAGTGATGCAAGGTAACACCATCCCTGAGGGTCCATGGGAATCCATGGATGACATGTTTTCCCACAACAGATGTATGTACTGTTCCCCAAGGCTAGCAGCTGAGTACGGAGGATTTGTTGTGTATCAATAGAGAGACCTACAAGAGCTAGAAGTGAAAGCAACTTTCCCATCTCAGTGTCAGCACTAGTATTTCATATAAGGGTGTATAGGATGCCATTTAAATTACAGTCTCTGGTGGTAAAAAGCGTGGAGAAGTCTGGGGTCATGGAGAAGGTAATTTTTGTATGGCTACATATCTCTCCACCCTGCGATGAATTTCCCAACCTAAAACACCATTCAGGGAAGTGACTTCTGCCCATAGCTGGAAAGGTGATAGTGTTGTTTCTTAATGTTATTGGTACTTTAGTAAGGGTAATGGGAAGTGTTCCATTCAGGAAGGGGGTGATATTCAAGGGTACAAGGTATCCATAAGAGGGATACGTGCTGTGCTAGAATGTAGTTTGCTACATATCCAACATTTTTCATACCCTGATTTCGGGGCATAGCTATATTTAAATTTAAGTAACAACATTTTTTCTGTGAAACTATCAGTTTTATTTCCCTCATAATCCGAATACACATTCCTTCTATGTCTAATAAGTGTATTATTGGTGGTGTTATTGGGTATGCCACATATGCCTCTAAGGGCCCCCAAGTCTTCAGGATGATAAATACAGTGAGTTATGATCCATGTTGGAAACAAAATATCAAAGTCATCAAGAACAGGAGTCCCAAGGCCTTCCCAGAAGTCTGGTGAAATAAGCAAGGTCAGAGTCTTGACCACCTGCTTCACTCACTGTTCAAGGATTTGTATCACCTGCTTCACCCCTCTGTGCTTTATCTTGCTTCTTAGGTGTTTGGTTCACCTTCTTCACACGACTGGCATGGATCCAAGCCTGTTGTCCCTACACCAGAATGACTGTTTGGGTAACCGCGATCACTGCAGTCAGGGGTCCAAATGGGTATTCTTGCTTCTTTTTATGATTCTGTTGTTGGACCACTAAGACGTCTCCCACCTGAAAAGGGTGAGTAGGTTGTGTGAAGAGAAAGGAGAGGTGCGAGCGACACGTTTTTCAACTCTATCCAAAGTTTCAATCAATTTTTTAACAAACTCCTCCTGTATGAGATCAAGATCCCCTCTTTTGAACATTAATGGTTGTCTTGCCCATGCGGTGGGAAAAGGTCTGCCCATCAAGACCTCAAACGGGGAGTAACCTGTGGTCTTAGAGGGAGTCATTCTTACTTCTGCAAAGACTGCAGGAAGTACATTTTTCCATCCGTTGAAAGTTCCCCCTGTGGCTTTCCTGATTTTATCTTTAAGTGTCCTATTCATTCTTTATACTATCTCTAAACTCTGGGGGTGGTATGGGATGTGAAACTTCCGGTCAATCTTCAGTGTTTTAACTAAATCTTGACACACTTTGGCTATGAAGGCAGGACCATTGTCTGACTTAATTTGAAGTGGGCAGCCCCATCTTGGGATTATTTCCTGTGACATATCTACTATTAAAAGTAGATATTCCTGTCTCTTGCCTAGTTTGGGCATGTGTGTAGAATCAATCTGAAGATGAGTGGATGGTGTGGACGGGTAAACAAGGTGTTTGTGTTTTGCCCTGTGTGGATTTCTTGGATTGTTCCTGAGGCATGTTACAACATATGATTTTACTAATGAGGGAAGACCGGGGATGAAAAAATCTTTATCCAATAACCCACATGTAACCTGCCAGCCTCTGTGTCCTACCCCATGATATGGGGTAGCCCTGATTCAGGGCTTTTCTGCACTCCTTCAATGTTCCATTTCCTAATGTCCTCGGGGGTGGCATGGACCTGGAGGTCAGATAAGCTTTGGTCTTGAAGGGGTATTTCTGGAGCTAAGAAGGGCATTTGTATTGTTGCCTCTTGCCTGTTAGCTGCTTCTTTTGCTATTCTATCTGCTAGTGCGTTTCCCTTAGCGATGTCATTCTGTTGTCCTCTTTGTGCTTTGCAATGGAGGATGGCTATTGATTTTGGAAGTTGTATTGCTTCTAACAGACTTGTAACCAAAGTGTAATGAGAGATGGATTTACCATCAGTCGCTATGTAACCCCTTCTTTGCCAAATGACTCCAAAATCGTGTGCAACCCCAAATGCATATTTGGAATCAGTGTATATGTTCATGTCTCGTCCCTCAAAGAGCTGACATGCTCTTGTGAGTTCTATCCATTCTGCCGCTAGAGCTGAAAGGGAACTTGGCTTGCTTCTAGTATTACATAGGGTAGTTGAACTACAGCATACCCCGCGTGATATGTATTGTCATTTGGCCTTGAACAAGAGCCGCCTACAAATACATTTTGTGCATCGGGGAGGGCGGTTGAAGACATGTCAGACCTGGGAGATATATCTTGGTGTATGAGGTCCATGCACTCATGCTCAGGCACTACTTCATCTTCCTCACCCTTCAAGCCTGGTAAGGCATCCAGGATAGGAGCGGGGCCAGAGGTGGACGATGTATATTTTATCTCAAGTTTTGGGTTGGACAACAAGATCACCTCATAGCTGCTCAACCTTTGAGCCAACATGGGTTGAGTGTGGATATTCTTTAACAGGATGGACACATTGTGGGTAGTATGTAGTGTAGTTGCATGACCCAGGGTGAATTAAGTAGCCATCTCCACAACCATCACACAGGATGCTAAAGCTCGAAGACATGCCGGCATACCCTGTACTGGCATAGGCACAACCCTTGATTGTGTGCGTACACAGAAGGGATTGTTGGATGTCCCCATAGAGTCGGAATTAAGGCTTTGGCAGTGTTCAGCAAGTGAGGGATAATCAATCGTTCATATAATCTGTAGTCGTAGAATGGAAGAGGATAGCCCAAGGATCATTGGGTATAGTAATATCTGAAATCTGTGTTATCAGAGTATGAATGGCATCCCAAAAAGGTCGAATCAGTGGACAAAACCACCAGACGTGTGCATGAGTAGCTTTGTTCCCACAGTTCCTCCAGCATAATGGGGCACTGACTGGGAACATTTGGTGTAATCTAGCTGCGGTGTAATGCCACCTGGCCAACAGTTTATAGTTAACCTCTGACATTTTCGAGGCTAGGGAAGAAGTATGGGCTAGTTGAAGAACCTTTTTCTTTTGGTTGTCAGTGAGGGAAGAGTCTAAATCAGATTCCCATTTAGCAATGTAAGGTGGAGGGTTGGGATTTTGTAGAGCAATGAGAGCTTTGTAAAATAGAGATATACTGTGTAGAGGTGGATCTTTTGGGTAAAAAATTTCTTCTATAGCATTTAAGTCCTCAATACCTCTAATCGGATTAGGAAGGGAATGTAAAAAATGTTGTAATTGATGATATCTCCATTTATCCAGACATGTAGCAGGTTTAGGGGCTAGAATCATATGCAGCGGTTTAAGTGTGTTGTTATGGAGAACATGATGAAGTAGTAGGGGTTCTGTGGATCTCCATGATTTAAAACCTGGATCTAATAAACCCGGTAAGAAATATTTATGATTGAGAAGGGGTAATAGGGGAGAATTATAGTTCCATGAAAATGTTTTGTGTAATGCATCCCAGATACCTAAAGAAGATATAGTAAGGACTGGAGTATTACAAGCCAGAGTTCTGCAAGAGAGGGGTATCCAGCGGGCTATTGAAAGATCCATTCCACTCAAAAAATATTATATATACAAAATAATTCTGCGCTACCAAAAAAAGGGGAAAAAAAAAGCAGCTAACACGACCAACAAAGTGTGAATATAGACAACAACAAGAAAGTGTAGCGCTAAACAATATCAAACATAGAGAAACTATGTACCAGTCTGTGTACAGTGAAAAGGATCAACTGTATTGGAAAAGTGAATCTCATAACTAGGTAGTCCTCATGTAGACATTGTGACTGAACAATAAAGGTGAGTAGTCCTTATAAAATATGTATTAAACAGAAGTTTTTTTTTTGTTTTTTTTTATAGAGAAAATATTTTCAGCATCCCAAATATAGGTCAGCTCACTCCCACCGAGAGATGAAGAGGCTTACCGGATGAGGTGGACCCAAAGGGGCATACGCCAAATTGGGTCAGATAAGGCTTGGGTGGTGAGTGGCTGTACAAGGCTCAAAGACAGATGTTTTCTCTCGGATTACTGTATTCCTCCGAGTGACGCCCCACTGGACCCCACTGTCGCCACTTTTTCTCACAGCGCTGTTTTTAAACATTTGGATCTACATGTGAGTGTACTTCTATTTATTTTAAATAAAATTTTCATTTTCGGATTTACACTATGTGGCCCCTCCTTTCTTTCCCTATCTTGCCACACCATTTCCTGGTCCATGGAATGCTGCCTTGAGGGATTCATCCACGGAACATCCCTAGGATCCACAGGACCATCCACATCCGTGAGATTACCCACACCCTTTAGGACCTGAGCGTCACTCGGAGGAATACAGTAATCCGCGAGAAAACATCTGTCT
Organism: Lithobates septentrionalis; assembly: GCA_037952835.1. Taxonomy (NCBI): domain Eukaryota; kingdom Metazoa; phylum Chordata; class Amphibia; order Anura; family Ranidae; genus Lithobates; species Lithobates septentrionalis. The sequence continues at coordinate 3,834,026 of JBBDGP010000333.1, forward strand.
TTGAGCCTTGTACAGCCCCTCACCACCCAAGCCTTATCTGACCCAATTTGGCGTATGCCCCTTTGGGTCCACCTCATCTGGTAAGCCTCTTCATCTCTCGGTGGGAGTGAGCTGACCTATATTTGGGATGCCGAAAATATTTTCTCTATAAAAAAAAAATAATTTTTTTTTTCTGTTTAATACATATTTTATAAGGACTACTCACCTTTATTGTTCAGTCACAATGTCTACATGAGGACTACCTAGTTATGAGATTCACTTTTCCAATACAGTTGATCCTTTTCACTGTACACAGACTGGTACATAGTTTCTCTATGTTTGATATTGTTTAGCGCTACACTTTCTTGTTGTTCACTCAAAAAATATTCAATTTGTACTCTTAGTTTCGTTTTGAGAGCATATTTCCAATCAGCCAGTCTTGAAAGAACAACCGCTTGATAGTATGTTTTGAAATTAGGAAGAGCCAGACCACCAGAGCATTTGGAGCGAAACAATAGCCCTCTGGATATTCTGGAATGTCTATTCTTCCAGATAAATTTGGAAATCATGGTTTGTAGTATAGTGAAGAACCCTACCGGTACACCTAAAGGGAGCATTTGGAAAATAAAAAGGATGCGGGGCAATATATTCATTTTAATTATATTTACTTTCCCCAGCCAAGTATGTGATAAATTGGACCATTTTCGTAAGTCATCTCTAATCTTATTTAGCAAGGGGATATAATTTATTGAAAAAGAGAATGGGGGTGAGGAGTAAGATAGATACCCAGGTACTTCATACATTTTGGTTCCCATTTAAAGGGAAAAAGAGGTTTAAGAGACAGTGCCTCTGACTTGGGGATATTAATATTTAAAATTTCGGATTTGGACAAATTTATTTTGAAGTTAGAGATAGAGTGGAAATTAGAGAATGCTGTCATTAAATTTGGAATTGAGGTGCGTGGTTGTTGAATAAAGAATAATATATTATCAGCATAAGCAGCGTATTTATGTAATCTGTTACCTATTTGTATGCCTTTGATATCAGCATTTTGCCGAATTGTTGCTAGGCAGGGTTCTAGGGTAATAGCAAAGAGAAGGGGAGAAAGGGGGCAGCCTTGCCTGGTTCCATTGTGTAAGACAAAAGGGTCACTCAACATTCCATTTATCGTAATTTGCGCTGTGGGATTTGATTAAAGGGATGAAATTCGATGAAACATCTTAGGACCCAGCCCGAAGTGTCGTAAGGTCATTTTAAGATATTCCCAGTCCACCCTGTCAAAAGCCTTCTCAGCGTCAGTGGAAAGGAGTAGGGTGGACTGGGCACATCTTTGGACATATTGGATCAACGAAATTGCACGAAGGGAATTGTCTTTTGCTTCTCTATTAGGTATGAAGCCCGATTGATCTGCTGAAATCCAGCTAGGCAAAAGAGGCAACAATCTATTCGCCATTACTTTGGCAAGTAATTTAATGTCCACATTTATCAATGATATGGGCCTGAAACTATTGCATAGGGTAGGATCCTTATCAGGTTTGGGGATGACAGTGATATGGGTGGAGAGAGATTCTGGGCGGAAACCTGAAGAGTGAGAAATAGAGTTTGCATAAGTGCATAGGCGAGGGAGCAGTACTTCGCTGAATGTTCTGTAATATAAAATAGTGAACCCATCAGGTCCAGGGGCTTTACCGGATGGGGAAGATTTTAATGCTGCCTGAAATTCCTCAAATGAGAAATCGTCTTCCATTTCTTTTAGTACGGACAGGGGCAATTTAGGTAGGTTAGCATCTTTTAAATAAGAAAGTATATGGCTTCTTCTCTCTTTTTGAGGAAGAGAGGACAAGTCATTTTTAACATTGTAAAGGTCCGTGTAATACTCTCTAAAGGCCTTAGCGATATCTGGGGTTGCGTGGACTAGCTCTCCTGATGGAAGTTTGATTTTGGAAAAAAACGACTGCGACTGTTTAGTCTTCAAAGATCGAGCCAATAGTTTACTCGGCTTGTTCCCCCATTCATAGAATTTCTGCATTGGAATTTCCTCTTAGTATCTAAATTGAGGAGAGATTTTAACTCCTCTCGTTTAAGTGTGAGGGATTGAAGGTGTTCAATATGTAGAGATAGTTTGTGTTGTTTTTCGAGGGTCGCTATCTGCTGTAAGACCTGAGCGATTTGTTGACTCTGCTCCCTTTTTTTCCTAGTGCCAAGTTCAATGAGGCGACCCCTTATAGTAGCCTTATGAGCCTCCCACACAATGGAGGGAGATGTGTCAGCAGGCTTATTTTCCTTAAAGTACTGTGATAAATGAGAGGCTAACACGGAGACCTCAGCTTTGTTGGAAAGAAGGGAGTCATTAAGCTTCCAACTACTAGTGCGTCGTGGTAAGGAGGGCATGGTCAATGTCATGGATACAGGTGCATGATCCGATATAGAAGCGGTGCCTATTTGAGCGGACTGCAGGAGGGGAAGGTGATAATTATCTAAAAACATGTTATCTATTCTGGAATAGGATTGGTGTGTTGTAGAAAAATGAGAAAAATCCTTTTCCTTAGGATGAAGGAGGCGCCAAACATCCATTAATTGGAGACTCAAAAGTTTCTTTTTAACAAATTTCAATTGTTTAAAAGAAATACTGAAACGACCTTGGGAGGTATCTATGGTAGGGTCCAGGGGCATGTTTATGTCACCAGCTAAGATAGTAAGACCCTTGGCAAACTGTGAGAGTTTAGTGATGATTTGTGAAAGGAAGGTTGGTTGGTTGTGGTTTGGACAGTATACATTTGCAAGAGTACATTGAGTGTTTCCTATGAAGCCTCGAAGAAAAAGAAAGCGACCATGATAACATATCAGATAGCCTGAAGGACACACCTCTGCAGAATCCAATGGCAACTCCTTTAGCCTTGTTAGTATCTGATAAGCTATAGTACCACTGCGGAAAATGGGGTGAAGTTAGCTTAACAGAAGTTGTGTGAGTTAGATGTGTTTCTTGGATAAAAACGATGGAACACACAGCTTGTTTTAGTTCACAAACTATTTGGTGACACTTAGCAGCGACGTTAAGACCCCTGACATTGTATGATACAAACTTTAAGGTAGCCATGGTAAAAACAGAGTTCGGTCCTTCAGCCTACCCATCCATGTATGCCAGCAGGAAGGGGGGAGCGGGGGAAGAGAAGAGGGAGATTTTTGGGAAGAGAGACAGAGAAAAAAGAGGAGAAATAAGGACACATAGAAATCCCATATGTGGATTAAACATCTTGCGGGAAACTTATGAACATCACGCAGAATTCTGCAGTGTTCCCGTTGGGGAGAGAGAGAATGAGAGGCATCCCAACCCCTGAACAGGGACTGAGTAGAACAGCAGTAAGGCCAATCGCAGTCTCCAACCCCAGAAGGAAAGGGGGTCGAGTTTACTTTGCTTAAGACAGGGTAAAAGGAGAAGTGCGCACCAGCAGCGCACGGCCTAAGAAAAACATATAGCCTACAACTGTAGGGACAAAATAAGTTCCAGTTAGTAATGTAAAGATTGCCTATACCGAACCAGGAACATTATAAACAGCACATAACCTGAAAAGGTAATATATAACAGTAGACCATCTTGGTACCTGAGTTAGAGAACAAAAGATTGAAGTAGACACAAATAACAACAAAAAGATTAAATTAACGAAAAACAGTGGTCAATTCAATAGTACGTCGGGTTTGGCCAAATATGCATGGGTAAAAATAGAAAAAAAAACTTGTGGCCAAAATCCGACTCCATCATATAAAACCTGTAAAGAGATGGTGGTCTCCAAGGGGGAAGAACACAGATCAACCATGCTTTTGTGCAGAGCCTGAAAGTGAGGTACGTCGCTTCTTTGAGGGAGTCTTTCTCCAGGGTGGATCCAGGGGGCTCAGAAATTTAGGGATCGGGTCTTGCCAGCCTGGAAGCTCCATTGATGGAAGGTTAAGATCGTGCAAAAAAGTTGAAAGTTCCTCCGGGAATCTTAGTGTGTAGGAGCGACCATTTTTCGTGGCAATCAGGCAGGCTGGGAATCCCCATCTGTATGTAATCCCCTCAGATCGCAATTGGTCAAGAAGCGGTTTCAGAGCTCTACAAAGATCCAGCGTATCCTTGGAGAGATCTGGAAATATGGTAATGACTGCTCCGTCAAAGTCAACGTTAGGCAGGCCCCGCATCTTCATCATGATATTATTCTTATCCTCAAAGTAATGCAGGCGGCAGATAACGTCTCTAGGTTGATCTGTGTTAGCATTTCTAGGTCTTAGGGCCCGATGCACATGGTCAAAACGCAGCGGTTCAGTGACAGGTCTACCCAGGATGGTATTAAAAATGCCCCTTATAGATGGATCTAAATCATTATCTCCAGTGGCTTCCGGCAGACCTCTGATGTGAATATTGTTTCTGCGGTTGCCGTTCTCGAGGTCCTCAAGTTTATATAGAGAAGCTCGATGAGCGAAGGCCAACTGAGTAACAGTATCCTGTAGTTCTATAATGGCCACGGCATGTGCGTCTTGCCGTTGTTCTGTCTCCTCAATTATGACCAGAATATGCGACATATCAGATCTAACAGCAGTAATTTCTTTTTTAATGGATTTCTCCAAACTGCGAAACATACCTGCAAGTTCTTTTTTAAGGCCGCTCATTAGTGTAGTCATCTCGGAACCGGCTGGGGATCTTGGATCGTCCATAAGGTCCGAGCAGTATGAGGAAGCAGGAGAGCTTTCTCACACAGAGGCCACGTGAGAAGATGGAGAGGCACTTGTACGCGAGGTTCGGACCTGTTCGTCATGTGCGTTAGCCAAATACTGTTGAATGGAGCCTGTGGAGACTGGAACGGACAGCGATCTCTTGCCTGGTCTTTTACCTGAGGCGGCTCGAAGTTTAGGCATTTTGGTGGGCATCACTGGACTTATACGGCCGATTGCTGTAGTGAGCACTCCTTAATCACATCAGTTTAATGTCAAACATGCATCAGAGTATCACAATCATGCAGAGAGGTATAGATGCAAGTAGTATTTTAGTATGTTAAGGTCACTTCAAAAGGCACAAGGAGGAGCAAGGAGATTTACTTTGGGCAGAGTCAGTAGGAGCAAGAGCTGTGCAAAGGATGTGAAGAGAAGGAATAAACATGGGAGTACTTGGTGTACCAAGATGGCCGACAGTCCCCAAAGGTGGGCCAAAACCGTAAATTTTCTTCGTGGTGGTAGTTGCTTTTCCCAACACTGTATGAAGGAGCCTGTTTGTGAATCCCTATGTGAGAAATCGTTGGCTAGTAAGATAATGGAGCAGGATGAAGGAAGGGAGAGCACTGTGGAGCACCAAGATGGCCGCCGACTTCCAGGGGTAGGCCGAAGCCGTGGGCTTTCCTGGAAGTAGTATCCGGCCTGGTGTGTGCCGCTTCTTGGAGGCCCGGAACGGTACTGTACAGTTCTAAATGCTGGATCTTAGTGGGGTTATTGAGCACCGGCACTGACAAGAATTCTGAGTGAGGGGAGAGCAGAGAAATGTCACTTTACTCACTGTGCCTGAACTAGGAGAGGCCGGAGCGGTAGGCTGCAAGATGGCGACCACAGAAGGAAGGCCTGAGGCAGAGGAGGGGAGCAGCAGGCGCCACCACAGCGCTCGGAAGAGCCAGCGAGGTCCCCGATGGCGTTCCGATCAGGGAGTGAAGATGAGGGCTCCAATTATCCACTGATGCGTGGGGGAGGAAGGCGGCTTGTAGCGGGCGTTTGGCAGGCCCAAGATGGTGGCAGGCGCACCAGGCCTAAGATTGGCCGAGGCCCGGGACCGAGGAACGCGGCAAAACCTACCAATTCACCTCAGTGGCAGGAGCAGAGAGAAGGTCGGTGTGTTGGAAAGGAGAATGGAGCTCGGGAAGTCAGGAGCCGGCTAGGATGGCTGTGGATGAATATCCTTTGAGCGGAGCTCAGCTCCTACACATCCTCCCTGTAGCTTGTCAGGACACACCCCCTCTTATCTTATGCTTCTATGCCATAGATAAGAAAAGCAAGACACAGAAATGGGCCCCGGTGGTAATTTCCTTATTAACACCAACACTTTTTCTCCTTCCCAAAAGGAGTGTAGTACTACTTATTTAAGCTTTACAAAGTCCTTCCTGAGGACAGGTCTACCTAAGACTGCTTTATCAACAAAGTCCTTCCTGAGCACAGTTCTACCTAAGACCACTTTACAAAGTCCTTTCTGAGGATAGGTCTACCTAAGAGCGCTTTAACACTTATAAGGCAGGTTCCATCTCCTTTCTAATAAATGTAAAGGCCTAAAGCTTTATCAGAGCCGAGGCAAGAAAAAATTTGTCAAAATAAGACAAAATTTTACTTACCATGGATGATTGCTTTATCCTAGAACGAGCCCATATTTGAAAGGAATTCTGGATGACCACCCTTGGTTAATTTCTGCAGACCACCGTGATCCCCTGTACCATGAAAGACCCAATGAAACACATGAAACAAGATGTGAATTCAAAGGGTATCTATCTTTAATGAGAATGAATGCTTATATGGAGTATAGATCAAAGGAGGGGGAGTGGTAAGTATAAGGCATGTGTGTCTAGGGTTAATCAAGTCTGTTACTTTGATGTTCATCTAACAGGGGATAGATAAGACAACTGGTCATTAGTCACATATCTTAGCTGATCGCCTAAGGCTAAACAAGATATACATTCAAAGAACAGGCTTGACCACACAGGTGAGATGAGGGGGGGGTGTTGCTGTACAAACATTCCCACACACTCATACACAAACAGAAACCTACAGCAAAAAGAGACTTCACATGAGGTGGCGGCACACAAAATGGAGTCATGATAGTTCATTCATATTATTGAACACTGAACAGTTCATCTAATCAAAACAGTCTGAACAGTTGATCTAATAAACTCTGAAGTCAAGCTGATACTATCTGAACCATCGTGTGGTCCCATTCAGGTGGAATTATGGACTGAATGATCCAAGTATATGCTCTATTAAAGGCAATGTGGGGTCGGCCTAAAGCAAATTGCGGCTGGCTGAAGTTTAATTTTGGACTTGTGCTTTAAAAATGAAACCCTTGAGTCTGGAGATGAGAGAATCCTGGACTTATGTGGGTTGGAGCTCGCAGAGCATACCAAGCTTTACTTTCAGTGAGATGGTGAGAGATGTGATAAAGTCAAACTGAAGAGTGGGCTGTGACATCAGCTCGTCTTTGCACAATATTCAAGATTTTGATGCAATATACTCAAGAAAGAGCAAGTGTCACGTACCTGGTAGGAGTCTGATATGACGAGGTCGGCCTCCCTTGTATCTCCAGCCCAAGCCCCACTGAAGGTGGAACAGATGGTGGCTAGAGCCAGGAGGAACACGAGTGCCTGTAAGTGTTGCTTGCAGAACTTGCAGATGGAGTAGTAGGCTCGGTGGCACAGGCAGGACAACAGGCAGTGTTTGAGCCAGACGAAGAACAGGAGCAGGGTCTCAAGGATAGCCGGGTTCGGTAACAGGCGGGCAGTGAAGTACAGAGGCATAAGCAGAAGCAAGGTCAAATGGAAGCCGAGATCAGGAACCGGTAATCAGGAATGTATCAGAGTCCAGAGGCAGGGTCAGGGTAAACCGGGTTCAGCAACAGGTATCAGGCAGAGTATAACAGGAATCAGAAGATCAGGACACAGCTGAAGACCAGTCAGCGCTGTTTGTGAGTCAGAGCACCCTTTAAATAGGCTGTTGGGTGGCAATTGGCATTAGGGACTCGCTCCTGCGCATGTACGCAGTCCGTTGCGCACACGCATGCGCATCAGCTCCCTGGAAGTCTGCTGTTGTCAGTGAGCGTGCGCCAGAGCAGTTCTCCTACACCTCTGTTGCCCGTGAGTGCGCACATGCGCACGTGTGTGCACCAGAGCAGTTCTCTTATAGCAAGCTTTGAAATAAGGTCTAACAGCTATATGGGCCACTGATGTTTACTAAATCCTTTTCCAGTCATGGTCTAAAGTTATATTATCTAATAACTGTTTCATGGGGATATTTTAGAGGCTGGTGAAGAGAGATGTAACACGTTTCAACGTCAGTTTATATGAGTCATTGTAAAGCATTCAGTACCTCATATCATAATGATATGTTTGTTGTTTGATTCATGGGTCAGTTCTAGTAGTGAGAACCGACCCAAGAGGGGTATATGTTGTAATATGTTGGCCGATTTATGTAGGATATTATATTATTATATATGTGTACACACACAGTACAATACGGACATATTAACCAGGCGAGAATTCAGTTGATAATGGTTGAGTTGCCAACTCAATTTTAACACATTAAAGGGACAGCTGATGACCCTTTGATATGTTAATTTTATGCAAGTCTACATAGGTATGTGAGGAATGGCCTGTTAATAAAATGGTACATTGTTTACATACATAAGGATGATAAAGGACCATAGAAGAAGTAGATATTGATGGTAATTAGACTTGAGGGGGTAACATTAAGATAAAAAAGTATTTTGGGTTGACCTAGCAGAACCCCCCCCCCAGTGTCAGACTAGTATTTCAGGTGAATGATTCAAGCTAGCAGTCAGTTTTTTCATTCTCCATGAAGTAGAGGGCCACAGGTCTAGATATAGTCTAGGACAAATCGGACATATTTACTCTGTTGGATTTTGTCATCTGATGCAAGTATCTTATGGCTTTGTTCCGTCAGAAGTTCAAATAGATGCATCTCTTTGGAAGAATCAGGTTGCTACTGGAAATTATTTGCATCATACTAATAACAAATAATTATCTACCCACTACTATATCACTACAACTGGAACTGTAGCAATCAGCCCAAAGCACCACCAGCAGGCAAACTCAGTCCTAACAGTGGGGCCGAGTCACAATGTTTTTATCTATGAACACAGGCAGCACAGCTTGGGATTGAGCCCGTAGGTGTGCCATGATAGGAAGCACTTTCCTATGGTGTAACTCCAAGAAGAGAAGGAACCAGGAGCACTGGCAGGGGTCCTGAAAAGAGGCAGCTCTGTGCTTCGCTGTGCAATTCTATTGCACAGAGAAGGTAAGTATAAACCTGTTTTTTTTTTTTTTTTCCTAAACTGAGTTTAAAATCACTTTAACCACTTCCGGACCACTACACGCCAATATACATCCTCACTTTGAGCCCTTGCACACTGGGGCGGTTTGCAGGCGCTATTGCGCTAATAATAGTGCCTGCAAATCACCCAGAAAGTGCCGCTGCTTTCATTCCAGTGTGCAAGCCCCGAGGGCTTGCACACTGGAGCGATGCGCTGGCAGGACGGTAAAAAAAGTCCTGCCAGCAGCATCTTCGGAGCGGTGAAGGAGCGGTGTGTATACCGCTCCTTCACCGCTCCTGCCCATTGAAATCATGGGACGGTGCAGCTATACCGCCGGCAAAGCACCTCTGCAGAGGCGCTTTGCGGTGGTATTTAACCCTTTCTCGGCGGCTAGCGGGGGGTAAAACCGCCCCGCTAGCGGCCGCATACCGACGGTAAAACGCCGCTAATAATAGCGGCGTTTTACCGCCGACGCCGCCCCCCGCCCCAGTGTGCAAGGGCTCATCGAAGAGGGATATCTTTGTTATGGCAGCAGCTAGCTGCTATAACCCCAGTATCCTCTTCTTCGACGGGCGGTCCGGTTTCCGATAATAGTGGTCTCTGCAGCGGATTCGCCGCAAGATCACTTTTATCGGCGGTGGGAGAGGGCCTCCCGCCGCTCTCCGATGCCCTCCGCTGCTTACCAGAGCCATCGGTAGCGGTGGAGATGATTGGATCCTTGTCCTTCCGGGGTATGGAGATGAGTGAGGGGAAGATGGCCCCCACCCATCTCCATACCATTGCAGGGCGGAAACAATGTCAAAACGTCACTTCCACCCATATCTCTTAAAGGGACATTTTTTATTGCAGTGTAGTCTTTTTGACCCCCAGATCTCATATTTAAGAGGTCCTTTCATGATTTTTTTCTATTACAAGGGATGTTTACATATAAAAAGATGGGCTAACTTTACTGTTGTCTTATTTTTTAATTAAAAAAGGTATATTTTTTCCAAAAAAAGTGCTCTTGTAAGACCGCTGTGCAAATATGGTGTGACAGAAAGTATTGCAATGACCACCATTTTATTGACTAGGGTGTTAGAAAAAAATGTATAATGTTTGGGGGTTCTAAGTAATTTTCTAGCAAAAAAAAACTGTTATTAACTTGTAAACAACAAATCTCAAAAAGAGACTTGGTCCTTAAGTGATTAAATAAATCTGTGCTCAGATTGTGGAAGCACTATTTGCTGTCTCAGTGGTAATAAGTAAACACAAGCAACTTAACCACTTGCTTGTGTGCAAAAAAGTAGGTACTTGCAGGCAGGACAATGTTTTAGCTAAACACACAAAGAGCAGGTCTGCATAACCCCGTGCTTGCATTCCACAGCCTTTCAGGGAGATCACATGAAATTATAAAAAGACCGAAATGAAAAAGCTGCAGCTTCACAGAGGGGTGTGAGCTGAGTTAGAACCTCAGAAAGTCAGTACAATTTTGGATTTTGGTTGATATACCCTAGTAGAATTTAATTAAAACATTGTCATTTTAATAATCTTTGTTCAATTTTCTAATCATTAGTAGGGTCAAATTGATGCTCACTGCAGTGATGCAAAAATTCAAAGAGGGTGACATTTTTTTGTGAATGAACTAATTTCTAACAGTGAATGTTGTTTTCATTCAGGAAAGTATATGCACTCCAAAATCAAAAGTTAAAAGCATGCGCATTTGAAGTACTTTTAAACGACATTCTCAAGCCATCAATTGTACTAATGTGAATTTTCATGAAAATGTACATATAAATATTTGTATGCACTTTTATTTGAAAATCTACAAGTGTATAGCCAGCTTTAGAGCCTCCATGGTTTGAAAGAAAAATGACTGATACATATATGTGGAATGTGTACCTATTCTTGCAGAATACTGTAGTAAGAGTTTTATGTATCCAGAGCTAAACATTCTAGTAAGGTAAGAATATAAGAAATCAGAAATGAGAGAAATCTTTAGTTGTCAAAATCAAAACTTGCCATCAGTGGGGTAACTAGAACCTTCAGGGCCCCGGTGCAAGAAACCATGGAGGGCCCCCCTGACCTACAGCCAGGGCCCTTCCCACTGATCCTAAGGGGGCAGCAGGACCTGGCTAGGAGGGGGAACAAATCCCCTCCATTTTCCTCCTGCAGCCACTTAATGCCTATCACAGGGAGAGGAGGAGAAGCAGACTTTTAGCCCTAGTCCCACCCCTAGGATGAGTGGCAGCTGTGGTGGTGGGGGAGGGATAGGATCAGTGGCATCGGAGGTGGGGGATGGGATGAGGGGCAGTGTTGAGTGAGAGATGGGGTGAGTGGCAGCGGTGGGGGGGATGGGATCAGTGGCAGCAGTGGTGGTTGGGTGGGGATCTGATCAGTAGTAGCGGTGGTGGTAGGGGGATGGGATGAGTGGCAGCGGTGAGGGGGGATGGGATGAGTAGCAGCCATGAGGGGGGATGGGATCAGTGGCAAGGGTTGTGGTTGGGGGGCAGGTGGGATCATTGGTAGGGGGTGTTGAATGGGATGAGTGGCAGAGGTGGTGTGGGGTATGGGATCAGTGGCAAGGGTGATGGTTTGAAGGGGATAGGATGGGATGAGTGGCAGCGGTGGGGGACATTGGATGAAATGAGTGGCAGCGGTGGTGGGAGGATAGGATCCGTGGTGAGGATGGTGGTTGGGGGGTGGGATGGGATAAGTGGTGAGGAGGGGAATGGTATCAGTGGCAAGGATGGTGGTTGCGGGATGGATCAGTGGCAGTAGTTGTCATGGTGGGTTGGATCAGTGGCAGCAGTGGTTGTGGTGGTGTGGGGGGTATTAGTGTTGGTGGTGTGGGGGGGAGGGGGGAATCAGTGGCAGTAGTGGTGGTGTGGGGGGGTATCAGTGGCAGTAGTGGTGGTGTGGGGGGTATCAGTGGTAGTAGTGGTGGTGTGGGGGGTATCAGTGGCAGTAATGGTGGTGTGGGGGGTGTATCAGTGGCAGTAGGGGTGGTGTGTTGTGGGGGGGTTGGTTATCAGTGGCAGTAGTGGTGGTGTGGGGGGTGTATCAGTAGTTGTTGTGTGGGGGGTGTATCAGTAGTGGTGGTGTGGGGGGTATCAGTGACAGTAGTGGTGGTGTGGGGGGTATCGGTGGCACTAGTGGTGGTGTAGGGGGTATCAGTGGCAGTAGTGGTGGTGTGGGGTGGAATCAGTAGCAGTAGTGGTGGTGTGGGGGTATCAGTGGCAGTAGTGGTGGTGTCATGTGTGGGGAGGATCAGTGGCAGTAGTGGTGGTGTGGGGGGTATCAGTGGCAGTAGTGATGGTGTGGGGGGTGGGGTATCAGTGGCAGTAGTGGTGGTGTTGGAGGGTATCAGTGGCAGTAGTGGTGGTGTGGGGGGTTATCAGTGGCAGTAGTGGTGGTGTGGGGGGTATCGGTGGTAGTAGTGGTGATGTGGGGGTATCAGTAATGGTGGTGTGGGGGGTGTATCAGTGGCAGTAGCGGTGGTGTAGTGTGGGGGGGTTGGTTATCAGTGGCAGTAGTGGTGGTGTGGGGGGTGTATCAGTGGCAGTAGTGGGGGTGTGGGGGGTATCAGTGGCAGTAGTGGTGGTGTGGGGGGTTATCAGTGGCAGTAGTGGTGGTGTGGGGGGTATCAGTGGTAGTAGTGGTAGTGTGGGGGGTTATCAATGGCAGTAGTGGTGGTGTGGGTGTATCAATGGCAGTAGTGGTGGTGTGGGTGTATCAGTGGCAGTAGTGGTGGTATGGGGGGTATCAGTGGCAAGGATGGTGGTGTGGGGGGGTATCAGTGGCAGCAGTGGTGTGGGGGGGATCAGCGGCAGTGTTGATATGGAGGAATGGGTGCCATTCATTTGCAGATCACTTGGTTCCCCCTGTGAGTAAAGGCAGAGCCGGAGAAGATGGGCTGAGCGGGCGCGGACTGTGCCCGTGAGTGCAGGCGGTGACAGAGAAGATGGGCGGGGACTGTGCGGGCAGAGAGGATGTGAGGAGAGGATGGGCAGAGCGGGCGGGGACTCTCCCCGTGAGTGCGGGAGCAGAGGATGGGTGGAGAGGATGGGCGGGGACTGTGCAGTGTGCCAGTGAGTGTGGGCGGGGAGGATGAGCAGAGCAGCTGGAGAGGATGGGCGGAGTGGACCGGGACTCCACGTGAATGACTATCTCCTGGGCAGCAGCTTGAGAAAGGAGTGCCGCTATTCTTACCACCAATAGCGAGCGAACTCAGAAACGCGTCGCACAGCTGTGACGTCACAGCCCAGCGCCGCGCTGTGCTTGCCCTCCAGGCCTCGTTTTGGCTCCCTGCACGGCCGTAGCTATTCCATCTCACGGAGCCGTACGAGCCTTACTACACACCGCAGCACGCCCGGTGATCGGCTTTGGCGTCCTTACAGCCTTATCCCTGGAACTCGCAGACAGATGTTCTGTGTGATCCCAAACTTATCCTAATCCGGAAGCGCCATCTGGAGATCTGAGGGAGACCCTGCTGTGCCCAGTTACCCCACCCCATCCTCGCCAGGATCCGATGTGGGGTCAGCACTGTACGGACTTGCTGAGACTTGTAGTCCTCCATCTTCTCCTCTACTCAGAGACGTACTGGAACGCAACATTACAGTCTTCCATGTGAGTGGATATTGTTTGTTGAATAAATGATTGCTGATATATACTCAGAGGCGCCCCTTTTCCTTGTTTATCTCTCCTGGGCAGCAGCGGGCGCTCCCTACAGTGGCGGAACTCAAAGGCCCAGTCGCAAATGCGACTGGTGCGACCCTAATAATTCCGCCACTGCTTGCCATGTACACAGTTATGCTTATGCATTTGCATTTGCTGATTACTTATGACAGCTTACTTTTTTTTTCTGCTTTTAGCGGAATATTTAATTTGATATGTCAGGCACATTCCAAGTACTCTCTGAAAAAAAATGTATAACCAAATGTTCTTCTTTACAGGACAATGCAATAATTTTACTTAGCCTCTACCCTCCCTAGCTACACATACTACAGTGCCTTGAAAAAGTATTCATACCCCTTGAAATTTTCCAGATTTGGTCATGTTACAAGCAAAAACGTAAATGTATTTTATTGGGATTTTATGTGATAGACCAACACAAAGTGGCACATAATTGTGAAGAAGAAGGAAAATGATAAATGGTTTTCAAAATGTTTTACAAAGAAATATGTGAAAAGTGTGGCATGCATTTGTATTCAGCCCCCTTTACTCTGATACTCCTATCTAAAATCTAGTTGAACCAATAGCCTTCAGAAGTCACCTAAATAGTAAATAGAGTCCACCTGTGTGTAATTTAACCTAAGTATAAATACAGCTGTTTTGTGAAGCCCTCATATGTTTGTTAGAGAACCTTAGTGAACAAACGGCATCATGAATGCCAAGCAACACACCAGACAGGTCAGGAATAAAGTTGTGGAGAAGTTTAAAGTAGGGTAAGGTTTTAAAAAAATCCCAAGCTTTGAACATCTCACGGATCACTGTTCAAGCCATCATCTGAAAATGGAAAGAGTATGGCACAACTACAAACCAACCAAGACATGGCGTCCACCTAAACTGACAGGCCGGGCAAGGAGAGTATTAATCTGAGAAACAGGCAAGAGGCCCATGGTAACTCTGGAGGAGTTTCAGAGGTTCACGGCTCCACAGGACAACTATTAGTCGTGCACTCCACAAATCTGGCCTTTATGGAAGAGTGGCAAGAAAAAAGCCATTGTTAAAAGAAAGCCATAAGAAGTCCCTTTGGCAGCTCGTGAGAAGCCATGTGGGGGACACAATAAACATGTGGAAGAAGGTGCTCTGGTCAAATGAGAGCAAAATTGAACTTTTTGGCCTAAAAGCAAAACGCTATGAGTGGCATAAAACTAACACTGCACCCTGAACACACCATCCTCACCATGAAACATGGTGGTGGCAGCATCATGTTGTGGGGTTGCTTTTCTTCAGCAGGGATAGGGAAGCTGGTCAGAGTTGATGGGACGATGGATGGAGCCAAATACAGGGCAATCTTAGAAGAAAACCTGTTAGAGTCTGCAAAAGACTTGAGACTGGGGCGGAGGTTCACCTTCCAGCAGGACAATGACCCTAAACATACAACCAGAGCTACAATGGAATGGTTTAGATCAAAGCATGTTTATGTGTTAGAATGGCCCAGTCAAAGTCCAGACCTAAATCCAATAGAGAATCTGTGGCAAGACCTAAAAATTACTGTTCACAGACACTCTCCATGTAATCTTAAAAAGCTTGAGCTATTTTGAAAAGAAGAATAGTCAAAAATGTCACTTTCTAGATGTGCAAAGCTGGTAGAGACATACCCAAAAAAACTTGTAATTGCAGCAAAAGGTGGTTCTTCAAAGTATTGACTAAGGGGGGCTGAATACAAATGCACGCCACACTTTTCAGATATTTATTTGTAAAAAATTTTGAAAACAATTTATAATTTTCCTTCCACTTCACAATTATGTGCCACTTTGTGTTGGTCTATTACATAAAATTCCAATAAAATACATTTACGTTTTTGGTTATAACATGAAAAATGTGGAAAATTTCAAGGGGGTATGAATACTTTTTCAAGGCACTGTAAATCTGGTCATAGACGGCTCAAAGCTCAGTTGTTTCCTGCCAAATTGGTCAAATTTTGAGCTGCAGTTGGACCTGTCAGACTTATCTGATTCAACAAAATTCAATTTAAAAAATCAAATAAGCCGGGTGAAAAATGATCGGCCACACAGGGACTGCATTTCCTATCCAATTCAGTCACTATTTGGGTGTGCTGTGGCTGCCTGAATACAATGGGCCAAGCAATTAACAAGATGGGAGTGCCACACTAGTTCATGCATTCCATAAAAGAGTTTATTCTGCAACAAAATCCAACATGTTTGAGAGGCTTAGCATTCCCTCTTCATCAGGTCTCGTAGTGTACTGTACATTGGAAACCAAGTAAGTGTGTAAAGATCAGGCAAGCTCTTGGAAAAAGATAGAGTTATCTTTGTCCAAGTGCCTACATGATTTGACATGCCTACTTGGGTTCCAACTTACAGTTCAGGATGGTATCCCTCATGTTTTGGAGCCCTAAAACATGTATGGGGAGGGTCAGAGTGGTGTGGCGGCATGAAACAATCAGAGACCAGTTGTAACAACTGAACTGATTTGTAGTAAAGTCCAAGAAAACACAAACTACCTGGTGGGGAGACAACCCGACTGGGTGCACTCACAGAATCTTGCATAAAACAGGATAGCAGCAGGTATTAGATGCTCCAACAGCATCTGTCTTGAGGTATAGAATATGGCTTGGCCAGACTGCACACAAATGGGGCCCTGATCTTTCCCTAAGTCAGGAACACCTCCCTACTGTTATTACTGTCCTTGTCAGACGGGTAACTTGTCCCTACACTACCCACATGCTGCCAGAGTCATATGGGGCAGCAGCATCCAATCGAACTGCTTCCCCAGTGACCCAGGAAACCATAGATGAACCATGCTCCTCTCGACTTCCCTTCCAACTGCAATGCTGCTGCTGTCATGCATCACCTACAATGGAGAAAAAAGACTGCACCTGTCTACACATGTTTGATTTTGTGGCAGAAAAAAAAACTTTTATGGACTGTATGAACTAACGTGACACTACTATATTTTCAATGTATTCAGTAATTTCCTCTGAAGGTTCAGCAGGACATCATGGTTGTTGATTAGCAGCCTCTAGGACCTACATACACACTACATATAACATTACAACATATCACTACATGATTCTGTGCTCCTGTACCACAAAAAGACTGTACACAGAAGCCAGAAATTGAGATTTCTCCATTAAGTTAAAGCTATTGATTTTTTCTTGTTCAGCCCACAAGAGAAATATAACCATTTATGGTTAGCATTTACTTGCTTTTGCAACCCTTCTGTTTTGTTCTGCTACTAAATGTGAAGTGATAAAGCCCTGTGGCAGCTCCAAGCCATAGCTTTGAGCTAAGGACTGTATTATCCCCATGTGACAGTAGTGGGTGTCAAGACGAACAGAGAGGCAGAGAAACAAAGGAATAGTTAGCATGTACAGCTGGGGTTGGGGGTGGCAGATAAATGAACCCTGTTCCATGTAGTGCAATCTAAGCCCCAGGAGCTAAATTAATCATCTAGCAGACATCTATTCAATTTGTTTTAAAATTCAATTTTCTAGAAATAGCAAACAATTTTACCAAGCATAAGCCAAACAAAAAGTGCCTGAAAAGATAATCTTGTGATATAAATGTACTGTACATACTTATAATGTAAAATGCAATCACATTACAATGAAAAAGGATATGTTTTCAAATAATGTCAAAGGATATGAAACATTTGTTGCAAATATAATGAGGCACTTAAATGGGAAAATGTATAAATATGTAGACAAAAGACTGTGTGGCATAAACACTCACAACTGCATTGGCTGAGCTGTTATATTTATATATTGGGCAAGCACTAGGGCTGAAGTTCATGTTCACCACTATTATGGAAACCATTTAAAACGAAAAAATGCACTAGAAGGGTGAAATACCTACACCATTAAAAACAAAACTGTTAACAGTCCAGAATGTGTGTCTACTGTATATTAGAATGTCCATGCAAGAAAAAAAGGTCCACTGAGAATTAAAGAAGGTAATAATCTTCATATTGTGTACAAACTCCTCCAAGTGAAAAAAAAACACAACACACTCCATGCTCCGACTCCAGTGCGTAAATCAAAGGTTTACTGCACTGGTATGACCCTCACAATAAGAAGTCATATAGCATTTGAAAGTGATTGGCACAGATCCTGGATGTATGACGTCGCCTCTTCAATCCATCATATATATCAATAGCCATTTAGAGAAATATACATTAAAAAATGAAAACGCTCTACATAGCATACAATCAATGGTAACCAATATTTATTAAAAACAATGCTAATCACATGTATAGAAGCATAGACAACACTGTACAAGTCAAATTCCCCAAGAGAAAACGCAGATAGCTTCCGAATTTTGTGAGGACGACAAGAGCATGGTCTCTGCCTTACATGTTTTGTCAAAAATGACATCTTCTGAGGCCCAGTGATACTAAACACTCTGGACTCTTTGCTTAGAATGGGGTCTTCTATGCTCATATTTGTAGAGAATTATTTTTTATCCTCAAATACCCAAGCAAGGACTAGGGATGAGTCGAACACCCCCCCAGTTCGGTTTGCATCCAGAACATGCGAACGGACTGAAAGTTCGTGCGAACATTCGAACACCGTTAAAATCTATGGGACTCGAACGTGAGAAATTAAAAGTGCGAATTTTAAAGGCTAATATGCAAGTCATTGTCCTAAAAAGGGTTTGGGGACCCGTGTCCTACTTCAGGGGACATGTATCAATGCAAAAGAAAGTTTTAAAAACAACCGTTTTTTCGGGAGCAGTGATTTTAATGATGCTTAAAGTGAAAAAATAAAAGTGAAATATTCCTTTAAATATCGTACCTGGGGGGTGCCTATAGTATGCCTGTAAAGTGGCGCGTGTTTCCTGTGTTTAGAACAGTCCCTGCACAAAATGACATTTCTAAAGGAATAAAAGTCATTTAAAACTGCTTGCGGCTGTAATGTAATGTCGGGTCCCGGCAATATGGATGAAAATTATTGAGAAAAACAGCATGGCTAACCCCCCAGCCCATTACCAGGCCCTTTGGGTCTTGTATGTATATTAAGGGGAACCCCACACCCAAATTAAAAAAAGAAAAGGCGTGGGGCCCCCAGGCCCTATATACTCTGAACAGCAGTATACAGGCAGTTCAAACAAGACAGGAACTGTAGGTTTGTTCTTAAGTTGAATTTTTAAGCTTTTTGAATAACATAGGGAAGGGTTATCATCACCCATGTAACATTTGTTTTGCTGTCTGTGCCCCTGTTCAGAAGATTTCACCTCACTTTCTGTCCCAAAGACAATTGGATTTTGGAAATTTTGGGTTATTAGGGAAACATGGATTGGTGATAAAGCATCAGTGGGGAGACACATTTTTCCCATCTTAACACTTACAGGAGAGAATTTCCCTTCCTAGGGGTAGATTTCCTCTCACTTCCTGTTGTCTCCCTCTATTTGTAAGTAGGAGTCGTTTGTAAGTTGGATGTTTGAAAGTAAGGGACCGCCTGTATATACTATACGGTCTGCCCTATATACTCTGCAGAAATTTGGGCTTTAGGTGTTGGTGGTATCAGAACACTGTAAGCCCTCACAGTTACTCTTGGTGGGCACTGGAATGGGCCCTGCTGTGAAATATTATATCAAGAATTGTAATTACATGCCCCTGTTGAACAGGGTCAGAAAAGTTGGGCCTTTGATGGTGGTGTGGTGGTGTTGACACAACACCGTAAGCCCTCACAGTTACTCTTGGCGGGCGCAGGAACGGCCCTGCTGTCAAATATTAGATCAAAAGGTTGCATTACATGCCCCTATTAAACAGGGGCAGAAAAATTGGGCCTTAGGCACTGGTGCTTGTGCCACATCACTACAACCCCTCACAGATACTCTAGTTGAGCGCAGGAATGAGCCCTGCTGCAAAATATTACAGCAAAAATTTTAATTACACGCCCCCTGTTAAACAGGGGCAGAAAAGTTGGGCTTTAGGCACTGGTGCTGGTGCCACAACACTGCAACCCCTCACAGATACTCTAGTTGAGCGCAGGAACGAGCAATGCTGCAAAATATTACAGCAAAATTGTAATTACACGCCCCTGTTAAACAGGGTCAGAAAAATTGGGCTTCAGGCACTGGTGCTGGTGCCACAACACTGCAAACACTCACAGATACTCTAGTTGAGCATAGGAACGAGCCCTGCTGCAAAATATTACAGCAAAAATTGTAATTACACGCCCCTGTTAAACAGGGGCAAAAAAATTGGGCTTTAGGCACTGGTGGTGGTGCCTAGAACCAAAAATGTTCTTAGAAGCTATCAACATGAACATTGAGGAGGAATAGGATAGTCACTCAGCATAACAGGATAGTCACTCAGCATCAGCATAGGCAGTCTTCAAGAGATCTCACATTCATAAAAAATTAATCGGTTACATCAGCATAAGGTGCTTGGTAGCTGGTGATCCAAGACTGATTCATTTTTATGAAGGTGAGCTGATCAACCGAGTCTGTGGACAGGCGTACTCTGTGATCGTTTACAAAGCCTCCAGCAGCACTGAATGTGCGTTCGGTATTCAGAACGCTGGATGCAGGACAGGCCAGGAGCTCAATTGCATACTGTGCGAGGTCTGGCCAGTGATCCATCCTCAGTAACCCAGTTGGAAAGGTCTCCAAGTCTGATCTTGCCCCAAGGTATTCCTGCGCCATGTAAATCAGACACTGGCGATGGTTGCCGCAACCGATCTGACATTGGGACTGCGGACTAAAAAATTGTCTGAACGCATCGGTCAGACGGTCACCTTCTCCACTGCTCCTTCTGTGACTGACCGAAGCCTCAGCAACACGTTGTCCAGGAGGACCAGGAAATTGCAACATCCCAGGCTCTGGAAACGCATTGCACAAACCTTTCTGCAAGGCCTCCCGAAGATGTTTCATCCTCTGTTCCCTCTGCAAAGGCTGGATAAGTTCCACAACCTTACCCTTGTAATGTGGATCAAGAAGGGTTGCCAGCCAGTACTGATCCCACTCCTTGATTCTAGGAATTTGAGGGTCCTTTTGCAGGCTTTGCAGGATCAGAGAGGCCATGCAGCGTAAGTTTGCTGAGGCATTCGGTCCAGAGTCCTCTGGGTAACTAAGGACGACATGATCCACAGCCACCTCCTCCCAGTCACGTACAAGTCCTTGGGTTTCTGGGGACTGGAAACGATCCCTTGAGGACTGCTGCTGATGCTGAGTGCCAGGCTCCACCTCCATGCTGACACAATCCTCCTCCTCCTCTTCCTGTGTGATAGGCAGGTCTGCAGGAATACTGTCTGGATAAAGGGGGCCTTGAGAGGTAAAGAAGTCCTCCTCTTCTTCCCTCTGTTCTGCCTCAAGTGCCCTGTCCATTATTCCATGCAGTGTGTGCTCCAACAGGAAGACAAGAGGGACAGTATCACTGATGCATGCACTGTCACTGCTCACCATCCTCGTAGCCTCCTCAAATGGTGACAGGACAGTGCATGCATCCTTGATCATTAGCCACTGGCGTGGCAAAAAAAAGCCAAGCTCCTCTAACCCTGTTCTGGTGCCATACCCACACAGGTACTCATTGATGACCCTCTGCTGCGTGTGCAGCCACTGCAGCATTGCCAACATTGAATTCTACCTGGTGGACATGTCACAGATGAGGCGGTTCTTGGGCAGGTTGCATTCCTTTTGAAGGTCAGCCAGCCGAGCACTGGCATTATATGACTGGCAGAAATGCCCACAGATTTTCCTGGCCTGCCTCAGGAGATCCTGTAAACCCAGGTACCTGCACAAGAACCGCTGCACCATCAAATTAAGGACATGAGCCAAACAGGGAACATGGGTCAAGTGTCCCTGTCCGAGAGCGGAGAGAAGGTTGGTGCCATTGTCGCAAACCACCATTCCTGACTGAATCTGGTGTGGCATCAACCACCTCTGAACCTGCCCCTGCGCAGCTGCCAGAATCTCTGCCCTAGTGTGGCTCCTGTCCCCTACGCAGACCAACTCAAGCACCGCATGGCATCTTTTTGCCTGAGTGTTTGCGTAGCCCCTAGAATGGCTACGGACCACCGCTGGTTCCAAGGACAAATCTACACAAGAAGAGGCCATAGAGGAAGAAGAAGAGGAGGGGGTGGAGGAGAGAGGTGTGGCAGAATCACCACTACTAGCATTTTGGAGGCGTGGTAGCGGAACAAGCTCCAACATTACTGCACCCTGCCCTGCATCCTTCCCAGCTGCCAGCAGGGTTACCCAGTGCGCCATAAAATAAAGGTAACGTTCCTGTCCATGCCTGCTGGACCATGAGTCAGCAGTAATATGCACCTTACCGCTGACCGTCCTGTCCAACGAGGCCAAGACATTGCCTTCCACATGCCGGTAGAGAACCGGAATGGCCTTCCGAGAAAAAAATGGCGTTTGGGAACCTGCCACTGAGGTAATGCACGTTCCACAAATTCTTGAAAGGAGCAGAGTCTACCAACTGAAAAGGCAGCAGTTGGAGTGCTAGCAATTTAGCCAAACTAGCATTCAGCCGCTGAGCATGTGGATGGCTAGGACCGAATTTCTTTCGGCGGTTTAGCAACTGGGGTAGGGAAATTTGCCTGTTACAATTGGATTTAGGTGTATCGCTAGCAGATTGCCCGCAAGTGCTTGGGACACCTAATTCTACACCTTCATTCCTCTCAGTGCAGGTCTCTGAGAGGACTGAAGGTATAGTGGGGTTGGAGATCCCAGCTAATGATGAGCAAGGAGAGATCCGCCTTGTTCTTTGGTGTGGGTCATTTAAGTACTGTTGCCAACGGACTGCATGGGAGCCCGAAATATGTCTGGTCAAGCATGTGGTGCCCAAGCGGCTGCTGTTTTGGCCACGTGAGATACGCTTGAGACATATGTTGCAAACAGCAACGGTGCGATCTGCTGCGCACATCTAAAAAAAGGCCCACACCAAAGAACATTTGAAAAAATACGCAGAGTCAGCAGCACCCTGCACATGCGGAGCTTTGCAGTGTGATGCAGTTGGTTGGCTGTCCTTAAGCTGGCCCCTGGAGGGCATCCTGCCTCGTTGGAGATGTGCCTCCGCTTCCTCCTCCTCCTCTAGTCTTCTATCAGGCACCCACATAGAGTCAGTGACCTCATCATCCCCTCTCTCCTCGCCACTGGAGCAAACCTGGCAGTATGCTGCAGCTGGGGGAACATGACTGCCAGTTTCTTGTCCTTCTTGGGCACCCCTTCTCTCTGGGCTCACGTTACTGCCTTCATCCTCAACCCGCGTCAGAGCCTTCAAAATGCTGTGCATCCTCCTGCAGTATATACCCGACACTGGGGTCGAACAGTTCGCGGGACTCCTCAGGAAATGATGGTGGGGCTAGGAAAGGAGTGACTGATGCCATTGAGCTGATGGAATAGGCCGCTTTGGCAGCTGCATTGGCAGCCAAACTTGTCTTATACTGGGTGACAGAGGATAAGGAGGATGAGGACGGCTTTGTGATCCACTCTACTAACTCTTCTGCATGTTGTGGCTCAACACGGCCAGCTGTCAAAAAAAAGGACAAGCGTGCCCCACGGCCATGTGCTGAGGATGCACCGTGTCCACGACCAGCACTGTTGGCTGTAGACACAGAGCCTGCTTGCCCTCTTTTAGGGGCCTGTGAGTGTCTGCCTTTCCTTGGTGGCCTTCCAGACATGCTGTAAAATTGTATTAGCAAAACATCGCCTGAAGTTTACTAGAAAAAGTACACCAGGAATGGCCTGCAGTCTGGTATAGGCTTGGCTAGCCTAGAATGCAGTGTATATACCGTATGTGTAGGAGACTGGAAATACCTTTATGCACTGCAGAGCACTGAATCACCTGCCTGCCTGCCTGAAAGTGTATTTGAAAACATACACCAGGAACTGACAAAAAAGAATTTATACTCAGTGCTGCCTCTCTTAACCATTAATATACATATACCCGCATCAAATATGTGTCATATAACAATAAAGTGCTCAATGTCAATATAGTGCAAATAAAGTGCAATCAATAAAGTTCAACAGATGTGCAAAATAAAGTGCAATCAATGAAGTTCATCAAGTGTAGGGTACAGGGCTGGTGACACATTGATATAATCTTGGTGACTTCCTGTGCTCCCCTCCTGGGTCCCCACTCACCAGATAAAGATGACAAATGTGCAGATGACACTTTACTCAGTCAAAAGACGGTCGGGATAGTAAAGTTTGGGCAAGTGAAGAAAAGAGGACATTTAGTGTAATACTGCAAGATTTATTAAAAGGTTTAAAATTACACTTACATCAGAATCCTTAAAAATGTGCAAAATTGCCGCCTTGGCATCCAAACAGCCTTCACAGATTATCCTTAGCTTGACATGTTTCGCCCCTCCCACTGGGCGTCATTAGAAGCTTGTGGAGTCTGTGATTGGCTGTCTTATATACTTTAAGTACACCCAATGACTCCCACTACTCTCATTGATGGCGCAGTATGAAATTTGCCTCACTTCCGGTTTCCGCCGGAACCGGAAGTGACGTATCCGCTGAGACCGGAAGTGGTCAGCGGCGCCGGAAGTGATGTAATCCTTGTTGATAAAAGGTAAACACCAGCATCCTGCTTCCTGAATTAACAGGAAGTGACCAGGAGCCATCTAGTGTTAGTAATTCGGTGTTACATTAAAAACAGATCATGATATATTACGTTATATAAACCATTGTCACAATAACAGTATACTCCATATGAAGAAATAAATATACAAACAAATAATAATCCAATAGTTGGGAATGATATAATGATGGAAGAACTGGTGTAAGTCAATCAAATAATGAAAAAAATGAAATAATGAAAAAAAATAAAGATAAAAATAAAAATAAAATGAATAAAAATAAAAATGAAATAAAAATAAAAATAGAAGAGGCGCATGTGCGGCAGCCTGAGGTGAAGGTAATGTTACCTTAGAGCTCCGCTCCTCGGGAGTTTTCATCGGAGGACTACAGGTCCCAGTGAACCAGCAAGTATCCCAAAACTGCAGAAAATCCTACTAATACTGTCAGCTTCACTGACAATGGTCTTGAGAGCTCCTAAAACAAAAATTAAAGCAGGAAAAACGAAGGAAACGGCACACAGGCTGGCGGCTGGAATGGCGGCGGCATCCTCTCCCCCACAGCACAGCGGTGAATACACTAAAAAATCTTTACCTCACAGTCAGCACAGCGGTGAATACACTGGAAAATCTTTACCTCACAGTCAGCACAGCGGTGAATACACTGAAAAATCTTTACCTCACAGTCAGCACAGCAGTGAATACACTGGAAAATCTTTACCTCACAGTCAGCACAGCGGTGAATACACTGGAAAATCTTTACCTCACAGTCAGCACAGCGGTGAATACACTGAAAAATCTTTACCTCACAGTCAGAAGACACAGGCTGCTAACGGTGAGTCTGAGTCTGAATATGAATACTGTGAATTACAAGCTGCTACACAGTCTGACATCTTCAAAAAATTTGAATGTATGCTTCAGAAAGCCCTCAAACAGACTTCTGATCATATAACTGACAAACTTACTAAAGAAATTAGAGAACTAGGTCAGAGAACAGCTGACTTAGAACTGAGGGTTGATGAAATTGATAATTTTACACAAAACTACATGTCTGAGATGAAGGTACTAAAAGAGGAAAACCTTACATTACAAAATCGTTTAGAGGACCAAGAGAACAGAGATCGTCGATCGAATCTGCGAATCAGGGGAATCCCTGAATCTGTTCTAGACCTGCAGGCTAATATCACGGCGCTCTTTCAAGAATTATTACCTTGGACCCCTATTGACAGGTTCGAAATGGATAGAGTGCATAGAGCGTTAGCCCCACACAAAATAAATGGTCCCCCGAGGGATATCATAGCTAAATTGCACTTTTACAGAACCAAAGAACAGATACTAACAGCTGCCAGAGGGAGAGAATCTCTTAGCTTTCTGGGCAATACCTATCAACTCTTCACAGATTTGTCCCCACTAACGGTTGCAAAAAGACGTGCACTTCAACTCCAGGTACTCCAGAGAAATCAAATTTCCTATCAATGGGGATTTCCTTTTTGTCTCAGATTTACTCATTTGGAAACAAAATATGTTTGTTGCTCTTCAGAGGACTTGAAGTCAGCCCTATTTGATATGGGCCTAGCCGAAGCAATCTTACCAAATGACCAGTCTCATAGGCGCTCAGCTTTTCGTTCTGCACAGCAAAACAAAGACCCAAAACCCAGCTATTCCACATCTTCCCATCAAAATCTTAACAAGCGAGGTCGATATGAACATTCACCACCAAACAATGAGGATTCAATGGACTGACAATCTAAGCCAGACTAGTTATTTGTCCTTGCTACTTTTTTCCAGCACAGTATGCTGACAGAGTTAATAAACTGGCCATATTCATGACTAAAATGAGTTATGGCTACATACTACTGTTATGTTACAAAAATATATTTTTTTTTTTAATATTTTTTTTTATTTTTTTATATTAACTTTTTTCAGTTTTTTTTTTTTCCTCTCAAGTTTTTGTAACAATTTAAGCGAAATTATTCCATGATAGTAATGGAATAGTTCCTGTGGTCCTCCGATGTTATACATCTCTTAGGAATTTCTTGTTGCCCTTTATTCCACCTAAGGACTCCTACCATTGTTATGGGGGTCTCTATTGGTGGTCCCGGACCCTCTCAGAGAGTTCTAAAAACTCTCCTGAGATGCTCCTACACCCTATTATTTAGTCTTTATATACTGCTAAATTGTCTTCATATTGGGTTTGTTCGATTCTCCTCTCCTTTTTTCTTTTTCTATTCTATTGCTTCTTTCTTTAATCTTTGCTATTCCCTCCTGACTCTCGGGTTGGTGATCCTGGCTCTCGGTGAGTACTCTGCTTGTTATGCTATAATATTTGCATTCGTTGTTTTATGGCTCCTATAAATATCTTGTCATTAAATGTACAGGGGTTTAATACTCCACATAAGCGAACCAAGGCTTTACGCTCTTTTGCTATGAAAAAAGCTAATATTATATGTTTGCAGGAAACGCATTTTACTGGCAAAGTTTATCCAAAATTTCTTTCATCATCATATCCACAATTCTATACTGCTTCAGCTACGGTTAAACAGCGCGGAACTCTCATTGGTTTTCACCGTTCCACTCCGTTTAACCTTGTATCCAAAATAACAGACCCTGAAGGACGATATGTTCTCCTAACAGGATTTATTTCTGATAATCCTATTACTATTGTGTCTTATTATGCCCCTAACAAACGCCCAACTGCTTTCTTATCCCACCTTTTTCAACTTATAGAAGTACATAAGTTTGGTACTGTTGTTATTTGTGGGGATTCTAATGCTACTATTTTCCCGTTCTTAGATAAATCTCCCCCTGGACCTACCACAAACTCAATAAACCTAACTTTTCAACATCTACTCACCACTCATAGCCTGGTAGATACTTGGCGAGAGATGAACTCTATTAGTAGGCGCTTCACTCATTATTCTTATCCGCATAACTCTTTTTCACGAATAGATCATATTCTAATCCCGTCAAGTATGCTACCAGAAATCATATCATCCAAAATCATTCCTTTTCCATGGACAGATCACTGCGTAGTATTCATTACCATTGCTTCCACAATTCCTAGATCACACGATACCAATTGGTGTATAAACAATTCAATTCTGACCCACCCTTCTCATCGTGTTGAGATTGAAAAAGCACTTTCTGATTACCTAAAATCCAATGATACAGACAATGTCTCTGCTATTACATTATGGGAGGCGCACAAGGTAGTCATTAGGGGTAGACTGATACAACAAGCAACTAACCTTAAAAGAGAACGCAAACTGTTGTTTGCAAAACTTGATTCTACCTTTAATGACTGTCATCAAACTTTTCAAACCTCCCCGAATGCTACCAACAGTACCAAACTAGAAAAAGCCGTCTGGATCTAGATCTTTTTCTTACTGATACCGCAGATAAACTTATAAGTAAACGCCAGCATGTTCAATATCACAGGGCAAATAAACCTGATACACCTATGGCCAGAATTTTAAAAAATTCACAACATATACATACGCCTATCAGATTGAAAGTATCCCGGGAATCTTACACTAGTAACCCAGTGAAAATACTTGAAATTTTTCGCTCTAAGTTATCTAAACTATATTCTTCTGCCTCAAATTTTGATAAAACTAAAGCAGACACACTGTTCTCCAATATCACACTTCCTAACCTTGATCAACAACAGAAAGATCTTCTTGAATGTCCAATTACAGATACTGAAGTCCTTAACGCAATAAAATCTTTAAAATTACGTAAAAGACCAGGCCCAGATGGATTTTCGGCAACATATTATAGACAATTTGCATCAATCTTAACACCTGTCTTAACTAAAGCCTTCAATTCGATCCTTAAAGGTAACTCATTTAGAACAGAGACTCTCACCTCTATAATAGCAATGATCCCCAAACCACATTCTGACTCCACCTCCTGGACTAGTTATCGTCCTATATCCCTCCTAAATCTCGATATAAAATTAATTGCTAAAATTTTGGCCACTAGACTGAATAATATTATTGGCCTACTAATCCATAAAGACCAAACAGGCTTTATGCCTAAATGCCAAGCTGGAGATAATATCAGGAGAGCACTCTTACTTATTAATGCGGCTAAAACTAGACGAATCCCAGCTTGCCTTGTATCCTTAGACATAAGGAAAGCATTCGATTCGGTTACGTGGCCTTATATGGAATATGTCCTTGGTAAATGGGGATTTGGAAACAATTTTTTAACCTGGGTCTCATCCTTATACAATAATCCTAGAGCATATATCAAATATGCAGGCTATAAGTCAACAATGATTGATATCCAATGAGGCACTAGACAAGGATGCCCTCTTTCCCCTCTACTATTTGCCCTAATAATAGAACCCCTGGCACACCTTATTAGAACCAATCCTGACATTAAAGGTATCGAACTAGGTGGTTATCACCATAAACTATGTCTCTTTGTGGATGACATTCTCATATTTTTGTCTCATCCCCATATATCCACCCCTAATCTACTAAAAACACTAGATAATTTTGCCCAAATATCAGGACTACATGTTAATCCAACAAAATCAAATGCATTAAATATTTCCTTATCTCAATTAGAACTTCAGCAGGCACAAACTTCCTTACCCTTTACTTGGGTTCCAAAGCTGCTTCCATACCTAGGAATAAAACTCACAATCTCTCTTAAAGACCTTTTTGCGGCAAATTACTTACCCCTCCTTAAACAAACTTCCGGCTTCCTGAAACAATGGGCTCTTCTATCATTGTCATGGTTGGGAAGGATTAATGCGGTAAAGATGTCAATCCTGCCGAAATTCTTATATTTATTTAGGGTACTCCCTATTTCTTTACCATCTTACTTTCTTAGACTTACTCAACGTAGGGTTATGTCCTTCATTTGGGGTACCACCAAACCTCGTAGACGTATACCTAAATCTACGCTTTACCTTAATAAATTGAGTGGTGGTTTGGGATTGCCCAACTTTTCCTCCTATTTCTACGCTGCACAGCTAGCACTTATACCCAAGTATCATACTTCTGTAGAAGCTCCCCTATGGGTAGCTATTGAATCAGTGGAAAGTGACCCTATCTCAGTGGCAAATATGTTTTGGCTCTGTCCTGCTGATAGAATACATCTTTCTAATCCTATCACGAAACAGACCCTAGCAGTATGGGATAAATGTAAATTTGCACATAATCTTCAATCAACACATAATCCCTTGCTTTCATTTTTTAATAATCCAGCCTTTTATCCTGCCTGGAAATTCCCAAAAACATTTTCTGCATGGACCTCTACGAACGTGACTCATTTATACAATCTTTCCTCGACTAAAGCTATTTATACATTTCCTGTACTATGTGAAACCTTTGGGTTACCTAAAACTGAAATATTTCGATATTTACAAATTAAAAATTTTTATGAACCACTTCTTAGTACAGGCTCAACTCTTAATCAAATGACTCAATTTGAGCGGATTTGTATAAGTGATCCACACATTAGAGGACTTATCTCAATATTATATTTCCAACTTAATATGATATCTAGTGAGTTTCTACCCTCATACACAACTAAATGGGCACAAGATATGAATCGAGTGTTTAATAAACAAGATTGGTCGAATATATGGTCAGCCACCAAAACTTCCTCTCCAAATTGTTTTGCCCTAGAAACTAATTACAAGGTTCTAGCACGCTGGTACCTTGTACCAGCTAGAATAGCTAAATTTGTCCCCACATATTCACCTAATTGCTTTAGAGGATGTGACACAGCAGGAACACATTTTCACATATGGTGGCAATGCCCCGTAGTTGAAGAATTCTGGAAGAATATATTTTTTATGGCTTCTAAAGCCCTGGAAATCACGATTCCTCCAGATCCTGCAACGGCACTCCTAAACCTTAAACCCACAATACTCACCCATACTCAATTCCAATTGTTTATCCAACTTAGCACTGCAGCTAAACAAACGATTGCCAAGGCGTGGAAGTCCCAAATTCTAATTCTTGCTGAAGCTAAACACAGAATGAACAGAGCACTTTTATACGCCAAGATGACAGCTATTGAAGAAAATAAAATAAATACATTTCGCAAAATTTGGCAACCATGGGTTAAAAACTACCTCCCTACAGATTTTGACCAATCTCTGTTGTTACCACACTAAGATATATATCATATTATTACTGAAATATATATTATATTTGTATACCTAATGAGAGCTGGATCATCATCCCGGGAAACTCTCTTTTTTTTTTTCTCTTCTTTCCTTCTTTCCATCTTTATCTCTCCTCCCTCTCCTTTTCTTTTATTATTTCCAAAAATATTCCTATGGATACTTAGTCTAATAACTTGATTTATTTCTCTAATCTTACATCTAGAATCCCAACTAATGTATAGTAAATATGGTTGTAAGATATCTCTAAAATTACTTTATTTTATTAACTTATTTATTTATCTTTTTTATCATACTGCAAAGATCTTCTGATGATTGATATGTATCCACGTATTGTATCATTTTATTTCTTCTTCTGTGAAAACTCAATAAATATATTTAACAAGAAAAATAAAAATAGAAAAAAATAAAAATAAATATAAATATAAATGAAAATAAAAACGGGTACCCACCCTATTATGGAGAGGATTTTCGGGACAGGGGCCATGGCAGACCTCCTTGGAGAGGACAGAGGGGGAGAGGAGGATACTGGGGACCACCCAGGGGTGGGAATTATTGGAGACTGAGGGGGGAATACAGAGGCTACCCCCCACAACAACATACAGGGGAGGTATAGCCACCACCCACACAAAATGGAGAAGGAAGAGTAGAGGTTGTAGAGGAGGCCAGAAAAAGAAAAAGAGAAACTTAGATGGAGGAATCTTCAATCTTAGCAGTATACAATTTAATGAGGAGGAACTTGAAGTCTTGGAATTGCGTTTGAAATATGCTCCGCATAAGAATATTAATACATTTAGAACCTTTATAGATTTACTTACGTTTATTAGATGAGTTAATATTAAGAAACATTTGGCTATGAAGACCCAAACTGTCATTGACACAGATCCACAGTTTGAACATAGTGGGTTGAGGAATAAGTCCACATTTAACCCTAGGCACAGCAACAACCAATGTCTGGATGTTTTCAAGATGATAGTTGAACAGGATATAGAGGATATACATATCCACCCCATCAGAGGCAATAAAAAAATCCAACAGGGCCTTAAGGAATTAGAGTAAAAGAAAGACATCATAATAAGATCAGTGGATAAGGGGGGGGGGATAGTTGTATTGGATAAAGCAGACTACAAAAATGAACTAAACTGACTCATAGAGGACAAAGATACTTATCAATAAATTAAAGGGGACCCTGTGAATAAACTTAAAGCCACTCTAATTAAAAAAATCAAGAAAGCCCAAGAGAAATGCATATTGGACAAAAAAAATCCCAATATTTAGTACCAGTAGCACCTAAAATCCCCAACATATATCAAGTTCCCAAAATACATAAGAATATCCAGAAACCCCCAGGAGGCCCCATCATCAATGGAGTAGATTCTCTATTTTCTAGAGTTGGAGAACACTTAGACCATTTCCTACAGCCCATTGCCCAGAAATTTCCATCTTACACGAAAGACAGTAGGGACCTCATCAATCTTATCAGGGATGTTCCGACTAATGAACGAACGTTCCTGGTAAGTATAGATGTTGATTCACTATACACCAACATAAAACAGAAAGATGCCACTTCTGCGATCAAATGGGCGTTAGAAACTAAAACAACACTACATAGGACCCAAATAGATTTCATGCTAGACATGCTACAATTAGCGATGGAAAACAACTATTTTTGGCATGATAAGCAGTACTACAAACAGATAAGGGGAGTAGCCATGGGAGCTAAATATGCTCCCACGGTGGCTAACATTTTCATGAGTAAATGGGGGTCAGAGGAAGTATTTGGGAGAAATATATTAGGATTAAAAACATACAGAAGATATATTGATGAAATTTTTCTAGTTTGGGAGGGCGCTGATGATTCTCTGAAAAAGTTTTTAGAACAGATTAATATCAACAAATATAATATATATTTTTTACCAAATTACAGTAAAGAAAAGGTCAATTATTTGGACCTAGAAATTTTCCATTCAAATAACAGTTTACACACACAAACATTTTTTAACCACTTCAGCCCCGGAAGAATTTACCCCCTTCCTGACCAGAGCACTTTTTACAATTTGGCACTTTGTCGCTTTAACTGCTAATTGCGCGGTCATGCAATGCTGTACCCAAACGAAATTTGCGTCCTTTTCTTCCCAAAAATAGAGCTTTCTTTTGATGGTATTTGATCACCTCTGCCGTTTTTATTTTTTGCGCTATAAACGGAAAAAGACCGAAAATTTTGAAAAAAAATGATATTTTCTACTTTTTGTTATAAAAAAAATCCAATAAACTAAA
This sequence comes from Lithobates septentrionalis, assembly GCA_037952835.1. Classification (NCBI taxonomy): domain Eukaryota; kingdom Metazoa; phylum Chordata; class Amphibia; order Anura; family Ranidae; genus Lithobates; species Lithobates septentrionalis. Next base: position 3,866,678 of record JBBDGP010000333.1, read on the forward strand.
TTTTAGTCATACATTTAGGCCAAAATGTATTCGGCCACATGTCTTTGGTAAAAAAAATGTCAATAAGCGTATATTTATTGGTTTGCGCAAAAGTTATAGCGTCTTCAAACTAGGGTACATTTTCTGGAATTTACACAGCTTTTAGTTTATGACTGCCTATGTCATTTCATGAGGTGCTAAAATGGCAGGGCAGTACAAACCCCCCCCAAATGACCCCATTTTGGAAAGTAGACACCCCAAGGAAATTGCTGAGGCGCATGTTGAACCCATTGAATATTTATTTTTTTTGGCCCAAGTGATTGAATAATGACAAAAAAAAAAAAAAAATTACAAAAAGTTGTCACTAAATGATATATTGCTCACACAGGCCATGGGCATATGTGGAATTGTACCCCAAAATACATTCAGCTGCTTCTTTTAAGTATGGGGATACCACATGTGTGGGGCTTTTTGGGAGCCTAGCCGCGTACGGGGCCCCGAAAACCAAGCACCGCCTTCAGGATTTCTAAGGGCATAAATTTTTGATTTCACTTCTCACTACCTATCACAGTTTTGAAGGCCATAAAATGCCAAGATGGCACAAAACCCCCCCAAATGACCCCATTTTGGAAAGTAGACACCCCAAGCTATTTGCTGAGAGGCATGTTGAGTCCATGGAATATTTTATATTTTGACACAAGTTGCGGGAAAGTGACATTTTTTATTTTTTTTTCACAAAGTTGTCACTAAATGATATATTGCTCAAACATGCCATGGGCATATGTGGAATTACACCCCAAAATACATTCTGCTGCTTCTCCTGAGTACGGGGATACCAAATGTGTGGGACTTTTTGGGAGCCTAGCCGCGTACGGGGCCCCGAAAACCAAGCACCGCCTTCAGGATTTCTAAGGGCATACATTTTTGATTTCACTCCTCATTACCTATCACAGTTTTGAAGGCCATAAAATGCCAAGATGGCACAAAACCCCCCCAAATGACCCCATTTTGGAAAGTAGACACCCCAAGCTATTTGCTGAGAGGCATGTTGAGTCCATGGAATATTTTATTTTTTGACACAAGTTGCGGGAAAGTGACAATTTTTTTTTTTTGCACAAAGTTGACACTAAATGATATATTGCTCACACAGGCCATGGGCATATGTGGAATTGCACCCCAAAATACATTCTGCTGATTCTCCTGAGTACGGGGATACCACATGTGTGGGACTTTTTGGGAGCCTAGCCGCGTACGGGGCCCCGAAAACCAAGCACCGCCTTCAGGATTTCTAAGGGCGGAAAGTTGTGATTTCACTCCTCACTACCTATCACAGTTTTGAAGGCCATAAAATGCCCAGATGCCACAAACCCCCCCCCAAATGACCCCATTTTGGAAAGTAGACACCCCAAGCTATTTGCTGAGGGGCATGTTGAGTCCATGGAATATTTTATATTTTGACACAAGTTGCGGGAACGTGACAATATTTTTCTTTTTTTTGCACAAAGTTGTCACAAAATGATATATTTCTCAAACATGCCATGGGCATATGTGGAATTACACCCCAAAATACATTCTGCTGCTTCTCCTGAGTACGGGGATACCACATGAGTGGCACTTTTTGGAAGCCTAGCTTCATACGGGGCCCCGAAATCCAATCACCGCCTTCAGGATTTCTAAGAGCGTTAATTTTTTATTTCACTCCTCACTACCGATCACAGTTTCGAAGGCCATAAAATGCCAAGATTGCACAAAACCCCCCAAAATTACCCCATTTTGGAAAGTAGACACCCCAAGCTATTTGCTGAGAGGCATGGTGAGTATTTTGCAGCTCTCATTTGTTTTTGAAAATGAAGAAAGACAAGAAAAACATATTTTTTTTTCTTTTTTCAATTTTCAAAAGTTTGTGACAAAAAGTGAGGTCTGCAAAATACTCACTATACCTCTCAGCAAATAGCTTTGGGTATCTATTTTCCAAAATGGGGTCATTTGGGGGTGGTTTGTGCCATCTGGGCATTCCACGGCCTCCGAAACTGTGATAGGCAGTGAAGACTGAAATCAAAAATTTACGCCCTTAGAAAGCCTGAAGGCGGTGCTTGGTTTTCGGGGTCCCGTACGTGGCTAGGCTCCCAAAAAGTCTCACACATGTGGTATCTCCGTACTCAGGAGAAGCAACAGAAAGTATTTTGGGGTGTAATTTCACATATTCCCATGGCATGTTTGAGCAATATATCATTTAGTGACAACTTTGTGCAAAAAAAAAAAAAAAAATTGTCTTTTTCCCGCAACTTGTGTCACAATATAAAATATTGCATGGACTCGACATGCCTCTCAGCAAATAGCTTGGGGTGTCTACTTTCCAAAATGGGGTCATTTGGGGGGGTTTTGAACTGTCCTGGCATTTTATGCACAACATTTAGAAGCTTATGTCACACATCACCCACTCTTCTAACCACTTGAAGACAAAGCCCTTTCTGACACTTTTTGTTTACATGAAAAAATTATTTTTTTTTGCAAGAAAATTACTTTGAACCCCCAAACATTATAATTTTTTTTTAAAGCAAATGCCCTACAGATTAAAATGGTGGGTGTTTCATTTTTTTTTCACACAGTAGTTGCGCAGGGATTTTTCAAACGCATTTTTTGGGGAAAAAACACACTTTTTTAAATTTTAATGCACTAAAACACACTATATTCCCCAAATGTTTGATGAAATAAAAACGATGATCTTAGGCCGAGTACATGGATACCAAACATGACATGCTTTAAAATTGCGCACAAACGTGCAGTGGCGACAAACTAAATACATTTTTAAAAGCCTTTAAAAGCCTTTACAGGTTACCACTTTAGATTTACAGAGGAGGTCTACTGCTAAAATTACTGCCCTCAATCTGAGCTTCGCGGTGATACCTCACATGCATGGTGCAATTGCTGTTTACATTTGACGCCAGACCGACGCTTGCGTTCGCCTTTGTGCGAGAGCAGGGGGGGGACAGGGGTGTTTTTTTTTTTTTGTTTTTTTTTTCTTTATTATTTTTTTGCTTTTTTATCTTATTTTTAAACTGTTCCTTTCATTTTTATTTTTTTTTAATAATTTTTATTGTTATCTCAGGGAATGTAAATATCCCCTATGATAGCAATAGGTAGTGACAGGTACTCTTTTTTGAAAAAATTGGGGTCTATTAGACCCTAGATCTCTCCTCTGCCCTCAAAGCATCTGACCACACCAAGATCGGTGTGATAAAATGCTTTCCCAATTTCCCAATGGCGCTGTTTACACCCGGCGAAATCTAAGTCATGAAATGCTCGTAGCTTCCGGTTTCTTAGGCCATAGAGATGTTTGGAGCCATTCTGGTCTCTGATTAGCTCTATGGTCAGCTGGCTGAATCACCGGCTGCATTCTCAGGTTCCCTGTTGGGACAGGAGAGCCAGAGAAAAACATAGAAGACGGTGGGGGTGGGGGGGCATTACCTCCCACTGCTTGTAAAAGCAGTCTAGAGGCTAATTAGCCGCTAGGATTGCTTTTACATGAAAGCTGACCGCTGGCTGAAAAGAATGATACCAAGATGATACCTAAACCTGCAGGCATCATTCTGGTATAACCACTCAAAGTCCAGCAACATACCAGTACGTTGCTGGTCCTTGTTGGGCATACATTGTAAACTTTTTTTTCATGCAGCCTGTGGGCTGAACGAAAAAAAAATATTGATCGGTGGGTATGCCCACCATTAGAATACCTCCCTTCATCCACCCACTTCTAATGATGGGCATACATGCACCGTTTATATATGCCGAAGCATGGGGGCATCCTCCCGCAAAAGGCAGGAGCAAATTGCTCCTCCACCCACTGCTGCCCCCACGCTTCGGCATATATGCTGAAGTATGTAACTGTGGTGGTGAAATCACCTCCGACAGCGCTGGAGTCGCGGCTTTATGTATCGTGGGAGCAAACGCTGTTGCTGTCAAGATAAATAAATCCGCGCTGCAACTAAATGGCGTACCTGCTAAGCAAATGATGGTTAACAAAAAAACAAAGTAACATTACAGTATAACAGTAATACTTACCATACCTGCAAAGCAAAATACAAAAAAAAAACATAGTAAAAAATAAAACATTTAACGCAACCTGTGCCTACCTAAAATATATATATGCCGAAGCATGGGGGCATCCTCCCGCAAAAGGCAGGAGCAAATCACTCCTCCACCCACTGCTGCCCCCACGCTTCGGCATATATGCTGAAGTATGTAACTGTGGTGGTGAAATCCCCTCCAACAGCGCTGGAGTCACGGCTTTATGTATCGTGGGAGCAAACGCTGTTGCTGTCAAGATAAATAAATCTGCACTGCAACTGAATGGCGTACCTGCTAAGCAAATGATGGTTAACAAAAAACAAAGTAACATTACAGTATAACAGTAATACTTACCATACCTGGAAAGCAAAATACAAAAAAAACATAGTAAAAAATAAAACATTTAACGCAACCTGTACCTACCTAAAATATATATATGCCGAAGCATGGGGGCATCCTCCCGCAAAAGGCAGGAGCAAATCGCTCCTCCACCCACTACTGCCCCCACGCTTCGGCATATATGCTGAAGTATGTAACTGTGGTGGTGAAATCACCTCAGACAGCACTGGAGTCACGGCTTTATGTATCATGGGAGCAAACACTGTTGCTGTCAAGATAAATAAATCCGCTCTGCAGCTGAATGGCGTACCTGAAAACAAAAAAGTGGTTAACAATAAAAAAACAAAGTATAAAAAAATTGCATACCTATAAAGCAAACATGATAAAAACATAACAATAAAACATTGCAGTATAGAATGCAGAATAATAGAGAGAGAATAGAGAGAGAACAATAAAACAACAACTATTTTTGGTTTTTTTTATTTTATATATTTTTTTGTGTTTTTTTCTTTTTTTTTACTTTTTTTTGTTTTTTTGTTTTTTTTACACTTTTTTTTGTAACTTTAACTTTTTTAACTGGTACCAGGTTTGGGTCTCTCAAAATGCGACAGCATCTTGGGAGACCCTGTGAAAGTGTGTCCTAGTCTGTGCAGTGCTGTACCCTACGCCAATACTCCGCTAGTGTATGGTAGCGTTCAAAACATTCACCAATGCAAAGACCAGGACTGCCAGGACAGAGGGGACAATAATACCGGGTGTCACGCCTAAATCCGCGCTTGCTGCAGACACGACATCTTTTTTGGGGGGTTCGTTGGGTAGGGGTACTCGGGAGGGCATAAAGAAAATGCCTCTCATGCAGTCGGCTTACTGCATTTGGTTGGGGAAGGTGAGGTAGAGCACCGTCTGGAAACAGAAGGGCTCTGACGATCTCTTCCTGGAATTTAAGGAAGGATCCAGTCCATCCTGAAGCTCTGTATAGCACATGAGCGTTCAGCAAAGCCAATTGAAATAAATAAACAGACACTTTTTTGTACCAGCGTCTGGCCTTACGGGCAACTAGGTACGGCGCCAACAACTGGTCGTTGAGGTCCACCCCTCCCATATTAAGGTTGTATTCGTGGACACAGAGGGGTTTCTCCACAACACCAGTCGCCGTAGGAATTTGGACCGTCGTGTCTGCATGAAGGGAGGTAAGAACGAAAACATTCTTATTGTCCCTCCACTTCATAGCGAGCAAGTTATTACACTTCAAGCAGGCTCTCTCCCCCAGCCTAAGACGGGAATCTACAAGCCGCTGGGGAAAGCCCCGGCGATTAGGTCGCACGGTGCCACATGCTCCAATCTGATGATCAAACAAGTGACTAAAAAGTGGCACGCTTGTGTAATAATTGTCCACGTACAAGTGGTACCCCTTTCCGAATAAGGGTGACACCAAGTCCCACACTATCTTGCCAGCGCTTCCTATGTAGTCAGGGCAGTTTGTCGGCTCTACGTGACTATCTCTTCCCTCGTAAACCATAAAACTACATGTATAGCCTGTGGCCCTGTCACAGAGCTTATACATCTTGACCCCGTATCTGGCACGCTTGCTGGGAAGGTACTGTTTGAATGACAAGCGGCCAGAAAACTTAATCAGGGACTCATCAACGCAGACAACTTGATGGGGGGTAAACAAGTCTGCAAAACGTTGGTTGAAGTGGTTTACGAGGGGCCGAATTTTGTAGAGCCGATCGTATGCAGGGTTCATTGTCGTTGAAGTGCATGAACCGCAAAATCTGCTCGTATCGTGCCCTGGCCATGGAAGCAGAGAACAAGGGCGAATGGTAAATTGGGTCAGTGGACCAATATGACCGCAACTCACTCTTTTTATTCAAGCCCATGAGGAGGGAAAGGCCCAGAAAGATCTTAAATTCGGAAACCGTAATTGGTTTCCAATCTCTGGCAAGGGTGGACTGGGGAATAGTGGCGATGTGTTGACCAGCGTACAAATTGCTTTGGTCCACAATAGATCTATAGAGATCTTCGGTGAAAAACAGCGAATAAAAATCCAGTGGCATAAAGTCAACTGTTTCCACCTGAATTCCGGGTTGGCCAGTGAAAGGGGAAAGTACGGGTGCTGCAGAAGTGGTGGGTTCCCAATTCGGATTGGCGAATGCAGCAGGAAGGGCACTATGGGCACGACGGGCCTGTGTTCGTCTTCTTGGTGGCAGCGGGACACTACTAGTGCTTGCCACCTCGCCAGCTTGAACTGCACTTATGGGACTCGCCACGTCACCACGTGATACTGCAGTGCTGGATGTACGACCAGGGTGTACTAGGCCGCTGGTGCTTGCCAGTTCACCAGAAGGAATAGCGGCGCTAGTACTTCTCTGCTCCATACGAGAGCCCTGCGGTTCTTGCACTTCAAGGACAGAAGAAGAAGTTCGGGGTCTGGTACGCCTGACCTTAGCAGGGACCACAACTCCGTCGTCAGAGCTATCTGTCATGGAGCCGCTGTCCTCTACAGGATCGTATTCTGAGCCTGAATCTGACAGATGAGTGACTTCCTCTTCACTATCTGTCATGCTCAGAAACGTGTAGGCCTCTTCACTAGTGTACCTTCGATTTGCCATTTTGGGCTCTAAATTCAGGGGTACACTAGTGAGACTCACAGGCAAAAAAGCTCCTGACTGTCAGCGACTGTATCAAAACGCTACCAAAAAACTGTTAGCGATCGCAGGGATCAGGCCTGACTCTGCGAACGCTGCAGTTATGTGTGCTTAGTGTTTTGTAAGTGTCAGTTATCGATCGATACTGCACTTGGGTGGGCTGGGCAGGGCTGGGCAGAGGAGCAAAACGCAGGTGCTAGCAGGTATCTGGGCTGATCCCGCTAACACTGCGTTTTTTTGGGGGACCCTAAATTGCTGGGGAGTATAGATCTGATCGGATCAGATATCGATCCGTTCAGATACTATAGCACTAAGGGAGGTGTATGCTGCGTGCGTAGGTGTTAGCGGTACTGGTGCTAACCTGACGCTGCCTGGGGCGACGCAGACCTTATCTGATCCTAAAAACGTAACTTCTATCACCGCTGGGCAATTAGGGGGTTAAACCTTTATAAGGTAATAAACGGCGGGTGCCCTAAAACTATAATAAACTATAATAAACGATAATAAACTGTAATAAACTACAAAAAACAAACTAGCTAACCAGCGTCACCCGTAACACTTATACGGTGATCGCTGGTGAAAGGGTTAACTAGGGGGCAATAAAGGGGTTAAAACCTTTAGCAGGTAGTGTATGGGGGTCCCTGTCGCTATAAAACACTCACAGCGAACCTATATACTTACCTCCCTAACTAGCGTCACCTGTGTCACTAATGCAGCGATCAGAAAAACGATCGCTTAGCGACACTGGCGACGGGGGGTGATCACGGGGTTAACCTTTATTAGGGGGGGTTAGGGGGGTACCCTGGACCTAAAGGGGGGTACCCTAGACCTAAAGGGGGCTAACCTAACTGCCCTAACACTTATAACTGTCACAAACTGACACCAATGCAAAAAAAAAAAAAAACTGCTATTGGTATCAGAGTGACAGGGGGTACAGGGGGGTGATCGGGGGGTGATCGGGGTGTGAAGGGGGGTGAAAAGTGTGCCTGCGTGTTCTACTGGAAGTGTAGTGTTGGTGCACTTACTTGGATGTCTTCTCTCCTCTGCGCCGGGACGAAAAGACCGGCTCCAGGAGAGATGACATCACTTCCTCTCCCTCTGTTTACATTACAGAGGGAGAGGAAGCATTTGATTCGCTGGGAGCGATCAGGAGGGGGTGGCCATCAATGGATGGCCTCCCACTGACCTTTCATCGCCCGCGAACAAGAGCCGACCGCCTATGGCACCGGGGGGGGTCCGATCGGACCCCCCGCCCGCGGGAAGGCATCACGTATCAGGTACGTGATTTTGCCTGCCCGTGCCATTCTGCTCACGTATATAGGCGTGAGGCGGTCGGCAAGTGGTTAAAAAAAGGAATAGGAATAGCTATATCTCCACAACCAGCGGCCACCACCCGAGATGGATTTCGGGGATACCCAAAGGACAGATGATAAGGATTAAAAGAAACTGCAACCTGCAGGAGGATTATACAACCCAGTCCAACATGTTGGTGGACAGATTTGAGCAAAAAGGGTATAAACGACAACAAGTTTTAAAAATACAACAAGAAGTAGGACTAACAGATAGAGAACAATTACTTGTCCCCAAACCCAAAAAGAGAGAAAGTTATGACCTAACCTTCTGTAGAGAATTTAATCGACAGTATAAACAAATAGAAAAGATTATTAAAACACATTGGCCCATCTTACTTAGAGATTCAGTTTTATCGAAAACCTTATCTTCACGCCCGAAGTTCATCTATAAACGTCCTCCTATATTGAAGGACAAAATTGTTAAAAGCATCCCTGACCCCCCCAAGAAGTTGGTAACCTTTCTCAACCAAATAGGTTTCTTTAAATGTGGCAGATGTTTAATCTGCAGAACATGTAAGGGTGGAAAGAAAAAGACTACACACTTTAAATCTAGGGCAACAGGACAAATATATGAAATCCCCAAATTTATAACTTGTGGCGCTACACGTGTCACATACCTTTTGGAATGTGAATGTGATCTCCAATATGTGGGGAGAACCACAAGAGAACTTAAAGTCAGACTGAGGGAACATATTAATAATATTAAAAAGGGTTTCCGCAAACATAGTCTATCATATCATTTTAGGAGATTCCACAATAGAGATCCATCAAAACTTACTTTTTGTGGTATTGATAGGGTGGAGAAACATTGGAGGGGCGCCAATGTTAAACAGGCTATCTCCCAAAACGAGACTCAATGTATATATAAATTACAGTCTTTATTTACATTTATTTTTATTTATTTATTTTTTAATTTTATTTTTATTTTTATTCATTTTATTTTTATTTTTATTTGTATCTTTATTTTTTTCATTATTTCATTTTTTTCATTATTTGCTTTAGTTACACCAGTTCTTCCATCATTATATCATTCCCAACTATTGGATTATTTTTTTTTGTATATTTATTTATTCATATGGAGTATACTGTTATTGTGAAAATGGTTTCTATAATGTAATATATCATGATCTGTTTTTAACGTAACACCGAATTACTAACACTAGATGGCTCCTGGTCACTTCCTGTTAATTCAGGAAGCAGGATGCTGGCATTTACCTTTTATCGACAAGGATTACATCACTTCGGGTGCGCTGACCACTTCCGGTCTCGGCAGATACTTCACTTCCGGTGGAAACCGGAAGTGAGGCCAATTTCATACTGCGCCATCAATGAGAGTAGTGGGAGTCATTGGGTGTAGTAGGTGGTACTTAAAGTATATAAGACAGCCAATCACAGACTCCACAAGCTTCTGATGATGCCCAGTGGGAGGGGCGAAACATGTCAAGCTAAGGATAATCTGTGAAGGCTGTTTGGATGCCAAGGCGGCAATTTTGCACATTTTTAAAGATTCTGATGTAAGTATAATGATTTTAAACCTTTTAATAAATCTTGCAGTATTACACTATATGTCCTCTTTTCTTCACTTGCCCAAACTTTACTATCCCGACCGTCTTTTGACTGAGTAAAGTGTGTAGGACTTACATCATGTGGTGGAGGAGATGAGATCCCATTCTCTGATCACGATCAACCTACCTATTCGTTGGACAGGAGGCACCATCTTGATATATACAGGCGCATTTGTCATCTTTATCTGGTGAGTGGGGACCCAGGAGGGGAGCACAGGAAGTCACCAAAATGATATCAATGTGTCACCAGCCCTGTACCCTACACTTGATGAAATTCATTGATTGCACTTTATTTTGCACATCTGTTGAACTTTATTGATTGCACTTTATTTGCACTATATTGACATTGAGCACTTTATTATATATTATACATATTATACATTATTATACTTTATTATTATATTATATATGTTGTTATATGACACATATTTGATGCGGGTATATGTATATTAATGGTTCAGAGAGGCAGCGCTGAGTATAAATTCTTTTTTGTCACTTTTTGGGGTACTTACAATATATGTAGGAGACTGTATATACAGTATATTGAATGCACTGCAGATCACTGAATCACCTGCCTGCCTGCCTGAAAGTGTATTTGGAAACATACACCAGGAACTACCTGCAGTCAGATATAAGCTTGGCTAGACTAGAATGCAGTAAATATATATATGTTGGAGACTGTATATATATTTAATACACTGCAGATCACTTAATAACTTGCCTGCCTGCCTGAAAGTGTATTTGAAAATGTACACCAGCAATGGCCTGTAGTCAGCTATAGACTTGGCTACACTGGAATGCAGTGGATATATATATGTTGGAGACTGTATATATATTTAATGCACTGCAGATCACTGAATCACCTGCCTGCCTGCCTGAAAGTGTATTTGAAAACGTACACCAGGAATAGGGATGAGCTTCGTGTTCGAGTCGAACCCATGTTCGACTTGAACATCGTCTGTTAGCCCGTTCGCCGAATTGCGAACGATATGGGCCGTTCGCGCCAAATTCGTGTGGCGCGTCACGGCCCATAATTCACTGCGGCATCGCAGTGCATTGCTGGCTGATGATTGGCCAAGCATGCACTATGACCCGCATGCTTGGCCAATCACAGCGCCGTCTGAACAGAGAGCCGTAATTGGCCAAAGCCAAGGAGGCTTTGGTCAATTATGGCTCAGGGGATTTAGTACACGCCCCACACTATATAAGGCCGCCTGCACGGCGGCCCTGTGTAGTGTGTGTTCCGGCGTTCATTGAGAGAGAGAGAGACAGACATTGACATTTGAGTTAGATAGATTAGGCAGAACAGTCAGTCAATTTAGCTGCACTTACAGTGTATTGTGTATATATATATGCATCCCAGGTGTTGCATATATATATATATATATATACACTGTATTCAGTTTAGCTAGATCCGTTCCTGTTATCTTCCTACTGACAGGCAGGCTTGTCTTGTTACAGTATTTACAGCTACCTGAAGAAAATTGCTGGTGTTCTTTTGATCCTATTAGTACCACAGTCAGGCAGCTAGACTATTTACAGTTAGTGCAGTGCGTCCTGCTCACAGTGTTCAGCTAGATCCGTTCCTGTTATCTTCCTACTGACAGGCAGGCTTGTCTTGTTACAGTATATACAGCTACCTGAAGAAAATTACTGGTGTTCTTTTGATCCTATTAGTACCACAGTCAGGCAGCTAGACTATTTACAGTTAGTGCAGTGCGTCCTGCTCACAGTGTTCAGCTAGATCCGTTCCTGTTATCTTCCTACTGACAGGCAGGCTTGTCTTGTTACAGTATATACAGCTACCTGAAGAAAATTACTGGTGTTCTTTTGATCCTATTAGTACCACAGTCAGGTAGCTAGACTATTTACAGTTAGTGCAGTGCATCCTGCTCACAGTGTTCAGCTAAAACTACAAGTTAGTGCTGTGCGTCCTGCTCACAGTGTTCAGCTAAAAATACAAGTTAGTGCTGTGCGTCCTGCTCACAGTGTTCAGCTAAAAATACAAGTTAGTGCTGTGCGTCCTGCTCACAGTGTTCAGCTAAACCTACAAGTTGGTGTAGTGAGACCTCTGCACAGTGTTCATCTAAAGCTACAAGTTAGTGCACTGCGTCCTGCTCACAGTGTTCAGCTAAAACTACAAGTTAGTGCTGTGCGTCCTGCTCACAGTGTTCAGCTAAAAATACAAGTTAGTGCTGTGCGTCCTGCTCACAGTGTTCAGCTAAACCTACAAGTTGGTGTAGTGAGACCTCTGCACAGTGTTCATTTAAAGCTACAAGTTAGTGCAGTGCGTCCTGCTCACAGTGTTCAGCTAAAACTACAAGTTGGTGTAGTGAGACCTCTGCACAGTGTTCATCTAAAGCTACAAGTTAGTGCTGTGCGTCCTGCTCACAGTGTTCAGCTAAAACTACAAGTTAGTGCTGTGCGTCCTGCTCACAGTGTTCAGCTAAAAATACAAGTTAGTGCTGTGTGTCCTGCTCACAGTGTTCAGCTAAACCTACAAGTTGGTGTAGTGAGACCTCTGCACAGTGTTCATCTAAAGCTACAAGTTAGTGCAGTGCGTCCTGCTCACAGTGTTCAGCTAAACCTACAAGTTATTTTTTTGCGAGCTCTGCACAGTGTTCACCTAAAGCTACCTGTAGAAGGTTGGTGGTGTTTTCCTGATCCTATCACTACCGCAGGCAGCTAAAAAAAGCTAAAAGTTAGTTTTTTGCGAGCTCTGCACAGTGTTCAGCTAAAGCTACCTGTAGAAGGTTGGTGGTGTTCTCATACTACAGGCAGGCAGTTGATTTTGCTAGCTGCAGTATCAGTACATATATATATATATATATATATATATATATATATATATATCCCAGCTTAGTGCAGCTACAGGCCATTAGTATGTCTGGAAGGCCAAGAAGGAGAGGCAGACAGTCACAAGCCAATAAGAGAGGGCAAGCAGGCTCTGTGTCTAGTGCTGGTCGTGGAGACGGCGCATCCTCATCAGCATGTGGCCGTGGGACACGCTTGGCCTTTTTTTCGGCAGCTGGCCGTGTTGAGCCGCAACATGCAGAAGACATGGTCGAGTGGATGACCAAGCCGTCCTCATCCTCCTCATCCTCTCTCACCTATGCCCAGGGTACTTTGTCTGGCAAAGCAGCGGCCTCTTCCCTCGGCTCAATGTCATCAGTGACTCCTTCCCTAGCCCCACCATGTCCTCCTGAGGAGTCCCTCGAACTGTTTGACCACAGTGTTGGGTACATGCTCCAGGAGGATGCCCAGCGTTTGGAAGGCTCTGATGATGATACTGAGCTCGATGAAGGCAGTAACATGAGCACGGACAGAGGGGGTGCCCAAGAAGGACAGCAATCTGGCAGTCATGCTCCCCCTGCTGCAGCATACTGCCAGGTTTGCTCCAGTGATGAGGAGGGAGGGGATGATGAGGTCACTGACTCAATGTGGGTGCCTGATAGGAGAGAGGAGGAGGAGGAGGCAGCACATCACCAACGAGGCAGGATGCCCTCCAGGGGCCAGCCTAAGGGCAGCACATTGACTGCATCACACCCCAAAGCTCCACATGTGCAGGGCGCTGCAGTCTCTGCGCGTTATTCAAAAAGTTCTTTGGTGTGGGCCTTTTTTGAGACGAGTGCATCAGATTGCACCGCTGCTATTTGCAACATATGTCTCAAGCGTATCTCGCGTGGCCAAAACATCTCCCGCTTGGGTACCACATGCTTGACCAGACATATGATGACCTGCCACGCAGTTCATTGGCAAGCGTATATAAAAGACCCACACCAAAGAACAAAGAGGACCTCTCCTTGCTCCTCATCAGCTGAGATTTCCAACCCCACTAGACCTTCAGTCCTCTCTGAGACCTGCACTGAGAGGAATGAAAGTGTAGAATTAGGTGTGTCACAGCCAAGTACTTGTGGGCAATCTGCTTTTGGTACACCAATGTCAGATTGTACCAGGCAAATTTCCCTGCCCCAGCTGCTGCACCGCCGAAAGAAGTTTGCTCCCAGCCATCCACATGCCCAGCGGTTGAATGCTAGCTTGGCAAAATTGCTAGCACTTCAACTGCTGCCTTTTCAGTTGGTAGACTCTGCCCCCTTCCGTGAGTTTGTGGAATGTGCGGTTCCTCAGTGGCAGGTACCCAAATGCCACTTTTTCTCACGGAAGGCGATTCCGGCTCTCTACCGGCATGTGGAAGGCAATGTCCATGCCTCGCTGGACAGGGCGGTCAGCGGTAAGGTGCATATTACCGCTGACTCATGGTCCAGCAGGCATGGACAGGGACGTTACCTAAGTTTCACGGCGCATTGGGTGACTCTGCTGGCAGCTGGGAAGGATGCAGGACAAGGTGCAGTAGTGTTGGAGGTTGTTCCGCCACCACGCCTCCAAAATGCTAATGATTGTGACACACCTCTCTCCTCCACCCCCTCCTCTTCTTCTTCCTCCATGGCCTCTTCCTGTGCTTTGTCCTCGGAACCAGCGGTGCTCTGTAGCTGTTCAAGGGGTTACGCAAGTACGCAGGCCAAAAGATGCCATGCGGTGCTTGAGCTGGTGTGCTTGGGGGACAGGAGCCACACTGGGGCAGAGGTTCTGTCAGCTCTGCAGGGGCAGGTTCAGAGGTGGTTGACACCACGCCAAATTAAGGCAGGAATGGTGGTTTGCGACAATGGCACCAACCTCCTCTCTGCCCTCCGACAGGGACAAATGACCCATGTGCCCTGTTTGGCTCACGTTCTTAACTTGGTGGTGCAGCGGTTCTTGGGCAGGTACCCAGGCTTACAGGATGTCCTAAGGCAGGCCAGGAAAGTCTGTGTGCATTTCCACCGGTCATATAATGCCAGTGCTCGGCTGACGGACCTCCAAAAGGAGTTTAACCTGCCCAAGAACCACCTAATCTGTGACATGCCCACCAGGTGGAACTCAACGTTGGCCATGCTGCAGCGGCTGCACACGCAGCAGAGGGCCAACAATGAGTACCTGTGCGACTATGGCACCAGGACAGGGTCAGGGGAGCTTGTTTTTTTTTCCCCACGCCAGTGGGCCATGATCAGGGATGCATGCACTGTCCTGTCACCATTTGAGGAGGCCACGAGGATGGTGAGCAGTGACAGTGCATGCATCAGTGACACTGTCCCCCTTGTCCACCTGTTGGAGCACACGCTGTGTGGAATAATGGACAGGGCACTTGAGGCAGAACAGAGGCAGGAAGAGGAGGACTTCCTTAGCTCTCAAGGCCCCCTTTATCCAGACAGTGTTCCTGCGTGCCCGCCGATCACACAGGAAGAGGACGAGGAGGAGGAGGAGGAAGATTGTGTCAGTATGGAGGTGGAGCCTGGCACTCAGCATCAGCAGCAGTCTTTAAGGGATCAGTCCCAAGAAACACATGGACTTGTACGTGGCTGGGAGGAGGTGGCTGCGGACCATGTCGTCCTTAGTGACCCAGAGGACTCCGGACCGAATGCCTCAGCAAACCTACGCTGCATGGCCTCCCTGATCCTGCAAAGCCTGCGTAAGGATCCTCGTATTCGTGGTATCAAGGAGAAGGACCAATACTGGCTGGCAACCCTCCTTGATCCACGTTACAAGGGTAAGGTTGCGGACCTTATCTTGCCATCGCAGAGGGAGCAGAGGATGAAACATCTTCGGGAGGCCTTGCAGAAAGGTCTGTGCAACGCGTTCCCAGAGACTGGGAGGTTACAAACTCCTGTTTCTGGACAACGTGTTGCTGAGGCTTCGGTCAGTCAAAGAAGGAGCGGTGGAGAAGGTGGCCGTCTGACCTATGCGTTCAGACAATTTTTTGGTCCGCAGCCCCAAGGTATGATCGGTTCCAGCAACCATCGCCAGCGTCTGTTTTACATGGTGCAGGAATACCTAGGGGCAAGATCAGACTTGGACACCTTTCCCACCGAAAATCCTCTGGGTTACTGGGTCTTGAGGATGGATCACTGGCCAGAGCTTGCACAGTATGCAATTGAGCTACTGGCCTGTCCTGCATCCAGCGTTCTTTCGGAACGCACATTCAGTGCTGCTGGAGGTGTGGTAACCGATCACAGGGTGCGTCTGTCCACCGACTCGGTCGATCGACTGACCTTCATAAAAATGAATCAGTCTTGGATCACCACCAGCTACCAAGCACCTGATGCTGATGTAACCGAATAATTTTTTTTGAAATCTCAGATCCCTTCAAAGACTGCCTATGCTGATGCTGAGTGACTATCCCTGAGTAATTATCCTCTTCCTCCTCAATAATGACACTGATAGCTTGTAAGAACATTTTTGGTTCTGGGCGCCACCACCAGTGCCTAAGGCCCAATTTTTCTGCCCCTGTTTAACGGGGCGTGTAATTACAATTTTTGATGCAATACTTTGCAGCAGGGCTCGTTCCTGTGTTCCAACTAGAGTGTCTGTGAGGGGTTGCAGTGTTGTGGCACCAGCACCAGTGCCTAAGGCCCAATTTTTCTGCCCCTGTTTAACAGGGGCATGTAATTACAATTTTTGATGCAATACTATGCAGCAGGGCTTGTTCCTGCGTTCTAACTAGAGTGTCTGTGAGGGGTTGCAGTGTTGTTGCACCAGCACCAGTGCCTAAGGCCCAATTTTTCTGCCCCTGTTTAACAGGGGCGTGCAATTACAATTTTTGATGCAATACTTTGCAGCAGGGCTCATTCCTGCTTTCCAACTAGAGTGTCTGTGAGGGTTTGCAGTGTTGTGGCACCAGCACCAGTGCCTAAGGCCCAATTTTTCTGCCCCTGTTTAACAGGGGCGTGTAATTACAATTTTTGATGCAATACTTTGCAGCAGGGCTTGTTCCTGCGTTCTAACTAGAGTGTCTGTGAGGGGTTGCAGTGTTGTTGCACCAGCACCAGTGCCTAAGGCCCAATTTTTCTGCCCCTGTTTAACAGGGGCGTGTAATTACAATTTTTGATGCAATACTTTGCAGCAGGGCTCATTCCTGCGTTCCAACTAGAGTGTCTGTGAGGGGTTGCAGTGTTGTGGCACCAGCACCAGTGCCTAAGGCCCAATTTTTCTGCCCCTGTTTAACAGGGGCGTGTAATTACAATTTTTGATGCAATACTTTGCAGCAGGGCTCGTTCCTGCGTTCCAACTAGAGTGTCTGTGAGGGGTTGCAGTGTTGTGGCACCAGCACCACCACCACCACCACCACCACCAAAGGCCCAATTTTTCTGCCCCTGTTCAACAGGGGCATGTAATTACAATTCTTGATCTAATATTTCACAGCAGGGCCCATTTCTGCACCCACCAAGAGCGAGTGAGGACTTACAGTGTTGTGGCACCAGCACCACCACCAGCACCACCAAAGGCCCAGTTTTTCTGCCCCTGTTCAACAGGGGCATGTAATTACAATTCTTGATCTAATATTTCACAGCAGGGCCCTGTGAAGGCTTAAAGTGTTGTGGCCACAACAACACCTAAGGCCCAAATTTCTGCTGAGTATATAGGGCAGGCCCCTACTTTCAAACATCTAACTTACAAACGACTCCTACTTGCAAACGGAAGGAGACAACAGCAAGTGAGATGAAATCTACCCCTAGGAAGGGAAATTCTCTCCTGTAAGAGTTAATATGGGAAAAACATTTCTCCTGTCCACTGATGCTTTCCAATCCTTGTTCCACAAAAAAACCCAAATTCTCAAAAAGCATTTGTCATTGGGACAAAAAGTGAGGTGAAATCTTCTAAAGAGGAGGAAAGACAGCAAAACAAATGTCACAGGGGTGATAACCCTTCCCTATGTTTTCCAAAAAGCTTAAAAAAGATTTTTTGGCTGGAGCTAAACACGTTAAAAATGTACCCGTTCAAAATGACAAAGAGATTCTACTTAACAACAAACCTACAGTCCCTGTCTTGTTTGCACCGCCTGCATACTGCTGTTCAGAGTATATAGGGCCTGGTGGCCCCACACCTTTCCTTATTTTAATTTGCGTGCGGGGTTCCCCTTAATATCCATACAAGACCCAAAGGGCCTGGTAATGGACTGGGGGGTACCCATGGTGTTTGTCTCACTGATTTTCATCCATATTGCCAGGACCGGACATTACATTAAACCCGCAAGCAGTTTTAAATTAGATTTTTTCCTTTAAAAATGACATTTGGTGCAGGGACTGTTCTAAACACGGGAAACACGCGCCACTTTACAGGCATACTATAGACACCCCCCAGGTACGATATTTAAAGGAATATTTCACTTTTTTTTTTACTTTAAGCATCATTAAAATCACTGCTCCCGAAAAAACAGCCGTTTTTAAAAGTTTTTTTTGCATTGATACATGTCCCCTGGGGTAGGACCCGGGTCCCCAAACCCTTTTTAGGACAATACCATGCAAATTGGCCTTTAAAATGAGCACTTTTGATTTCGAACGTTCGAGTCCCATAGACGTCAATGGGGTTCTAACGTTCGTGCGAACTTTCGGTCCGTTCGCAGGTTCTGGTGCGAACCGGGGGGTGTTCGGCTCATCCCTAACCAGGAACTACCTGCAGTCAGCTATAGGCTTGGCTAAACTAGAATGCAGTGGATATATATATGTAGGAGACTGTATATATATTTTATGCACTGAAGATCACTGAATCACTTGCCTGCCTGCCTGCCTGCCTGAAAGTGTATTTGAAAATGTACACCAGCAATGGCCTGCAGTCAGATATAGGCTTGGCTAGACTGGAATGCAGTGGATATATATTTGTTGGAGACTGTGTATATATTTAATGCACTGCAGATCACTGAATCACTTTCCTGCCTGCCTTCCTGCCTGCCTGCCTGCCAGAAAGTGTATTTGAAAACGTAAACCACCAACGGCCTGCAGTCAGATATAGGCTTGGCCAGACTGGAATGCAGTGGATATATTTATGTAGGAGACTGTATATATATTTTATGCACTGCAGATCACTGATTCACCTGCCTGCCTGCCTGAAAGTGTATTTGAAAACGTACACCAGGAACTACCTGCAGTCAGATATAGGCTTGGCTAGACTAGAATGCAGTGAATATATATGTAGGAGACAGTGTATATATATATATATATATATATATATATATATATATATATATATATATATATATATATATATATATATATATATATTATGCACTGCAGATCACTGAATAACCTGCCTGGCCTGCCTGCCTGAAAGTGTATTTGAATACGTACACCAGGAATGGTCTGCAATGAGATCAAGCTAAACTGGATACAGTGTATATACTGTATATATATATATATATATATATATATATATATACTAAATACACTGCAGCTAACTGAATCAACTGTCTGCCTGAAGTATATTAGAAACAGTACAGCAAGAATGGTCTGCAGTGAGATCTAGCTAAACTGTATGCAGTGTATATATATATATATATATATATATATATATATATATATACCAGTCTTACTGTATATATTTATTAAATACACTGCAGCTAACTGAATCAACTGCCTGACTGACGTATATTAGAAACAGTACAGCAGGAATGGTCTGCAGTGAGATCTAGCTGGATACAGTGTATATATATATATATATATATATATATATATATATATATATATATATATATATATATACCCTGTTTCCCCGAAAATAAGACCTAGCGTGATTGTCAGTGATGGCTGCAATATAAGCCCTACCCCCCAAATAAGCCCTACCCTGTTTCCCCGAAAATAAGCCCTACTCTGAAAATAAGACCTACAAGGACTTTAACTAGGGCTTGTTTGGGGTGTAGGGCTTATATTGCAGCCATCACCGACAATCACGCTAGGTCTTATTTTCGGGGAAACAGGGTATATATATATAGCTGGGATATATAAACAGTGGGGACAGAAAGTATTCAGACCCCCTTAAATTTTTCACTCTTTGTATATTGCAGCCATTTGCTAAAATCATTTAAGTTCATTTTTTTCCTCATTAATGTACACACAGCACCCCATATTGACAGAAAAACACAGAATTGTTGACATTTTTGCAGATAGGTAGGGTCCCCTAAACACCTTGCCCCCATGTTTATGGGGACAAGGGCTTCTTCCCCACAACCCTTGCCTGGTGGTTGTGGGGGACTGCGGGCGGGGAGATTATCAGAATCTGGTAATCAGATTACCAGATCCCGCCCCCCCATGTGAAGGGGTATCGGGTACATTGGGCCCCCACTCATTCACCAAAAAAAGTGTCAAAAAAGTAAAAACGACAACCACCGGGCAAGGGTTGTGGGGGAAGAGGCCCTTGTCCCCATAAACATGGGGACAAGGTGTTTTGACGTCACCGCAAATAACGTAAAGTCCCGGTAGCTACGGGCAGCTATTAAGTGCCGACAGACACGCTTTTGTTTATTCGGCTATATGTAAGTGCATTTCTGCTTTTAACTTAATACATTGTTACGGAATTTCATTATTGAAGCCCTCTTTATTCTTACATGGTGAATAATTGAATGGTAATCATTCTGAGGAGTGGATAATCTGGGACACCTGGCTGCTTATTACAGAGACCCATGGCGGAGGTACAAGCCACTTGTTTATTGGATCTCCCTAAAAAGAGATCTTTTCATCTGGTAAGCGTCAGTAGTTTTAAAGGTGGAAGGACCCTATCTATCTTACACCGTCACATCTCCTTGGGTGTTTTTTGTCACAAGTCACTGTGGAAACAGTCTGTTGCAGAATTTTATAAGACTATGGTTTTCAGCCTTTATAGGTTGTTGAATAACATCTACCTTATCAATTGCACTGAGGAATAAGGACACTCACAGAGCACGTTGGTTTTTATAATTTTTTAAATATTTTTTATATTCTTGGCTCATTTGCATACTTATGAGCTTCACTTAATCAATACTGCTTTACTAACAGCTGAGCAAAGGGTTGTTAGCCCTCATATAAGTTGATATATGTTTTAAAACACATGTGTCACTATTTCTATATATGTCACTATTCATTTGTTTTTATTTTTATATATATAGTGCAGCTTAATTTATCCTGACCCTCCCCATGTTGAGGGCATGTGGCCTGGTACGGTTCAGAAGGGTAATTTTTTTTTTAATTTTGGCGCGGGGTTCCCCTTAAAATACATACCAGACCTGAAGGGCCTGGTATGGATTTTAGGGGGGACCCCACGCTTTTTTTAAAATTTTGGCACAGGGTTCCCCTTAATATCCATACCAGCCCTAAAGGGCCTGGTAATGGACTGGGGGGGGGGGTCACACCGTTTTTTTCAATGATTTTTATGTATATTGACCCAAAGGATCCAACAATACATTGCAGCCGCAAGCAGTATTAAATGACATTTTTTCCTTTCGAAATGTCATGTTGCTGCTCTCATTCATTACACTATGTACGCCCACTCTGTAAGCAGCCTTACATAGTGTGGGCCGTGGACTTAGCCCCCTGAGCTATGATTGGCCAAAGGCACCCTGCCTTTGGCCAATCATGGCTCTCACGCAGAGCACACTGTGATTGGCCGAAGCATGCAAGTCAGGTGCATGCTTTGGTCAATCAGCAGCTGTCAATACACTGCGATCTCAGAGTGCATTATGGGCCATTCCACGGGCGCTCAAATTTCCCACGAATGCCCCATAATGTTCTAAGTTCGGCGAACGGTTGAATACCTGATGTTCGACTCACCCTTACATTCAAGTCGAACATCGGGCTCAGCCCTAGTTTACCTAGTACAGTGGATATAGGCAGCGATTGCCCCTATATCCACTAACAGCTGATACATGGTAAACTACAAATGTTACTATGTATCAGTCATTTTATAAATGAATGAGAAATCTCTTTACAGATTCCTCATTCATTCAAGTAAAGTGCTGCAGAGAGAAGAGACTATCTTCAGTCCCTTTCTCTGTCTCAAAAAAAGAGATATAGGGGTCTGTTTAAACCTCTGCTATCTCATTAAAGCCCCCCCCAAAAAAAACTGTAAAAAAATGAAATGTAAAAAGTAAGCAAAAAAAACCCCACAAACATAGTAAGAGCCCCAGGTCCGCCCGCACTCACCCCTCCACAGTGACAGTCCCCCCCCCACACACTCACCCCTCCACGGCTTCCTCAGCTTCTCCTTCTAGCCAACCTGATCCATCCTGATTGGCCAGGAGGAGAAGCCAGAAGACAATAGCGAAAATTAATTTGCTATTGTCACAAGTGGGTGGGTTCGGGGTGCAATGCTCTGCGCCCCGAGCCCAACCTTTTTCAAGCCAATTAGAGCCTCAGGCTCTAATCATGTGGCTTGAAAACAAAAAAACACATACAAGCTCATACAAACTCATGAATCTGGCACCCTGTAGGAAGATGGTGCCCCAGCGACCATAAGGGACCGTGGACCGGCCACTCCTGGCAAGACCCCTTCCACATGGAACGGACATTGTCAAGCAGATCCGCCTTCTCAGTGAGGATTTGTCTGCTGATCCCTGCAGAGCAGGCGGATGACAGGTCTGCGTCTGCTGTGCTGATGCAGAGCAGACACGGACACAGCCTGCTGTTCTCTATGGGGCAGTCTGATGGAAACTGACCACCTGCCCATTTCCATCGGATACCATCCAATTCGATCTGCTAGATAGATGAGGTATAGAATCCAAAATTCGTCTGTTTTTAGCGGACTGGACTGGATTGGATGCAGGCAGGTGTAAAAAGACACATGTCCATTTACATCAGCCTCTCCATAGAGAACAATGGGTGGTCTGATTGTGCCCGCCTGAAAAAAGGGACAGGTAGGCCTTTTTCACACAGGGCATACACAACGTAACTTTGGAGGGATGCACAGGTGTTCCATGCATCTCTGTGCAGGCAGTTCCATTGATGTCATTTGGGATGTAACACCTGCACGAACAGAGCCATTGCTCCCAATTTTACATCCATGTAGGTCTGCATGCATGTCCCTGAGCTCACACTGTCTGCGTTCGGGGTCATGCACACACACCCACACATATGTTAGATTGAGAACAGCAGCTATGCCCGTGCATCCCAATTGACGTAAATGGGACTGCCTGCATGGGGATGCACGGAACACCTGTGCCTCCCTGATCGGGTAAACATGGCCCCCCATGGGCGTACACTTTGTGCCACATCTGAACGATGCTTTAGTAGCAATTTATCAGGAAATTTGTAAGTTGTCGTGTTTATGTGCACTATTAATGGTTTTAGTGTATTTTTAGTGAAAATAGCGATATGATGAACATTTGCTCAATTATTACAGGGCCCAAAAATTCAGTAGCACTTTTTTTCCTCGTTCAATGTTTTTATTAATATTTAAATAAAGAAGAACAATAGAATATAAACATTGTTACAAGGGATACTGTCCAAATCATTTGATTTTTGATCAATATATGAATATATTGTGATATACAATCAAGGTTTAATAAATGAAAAATAAGAGAAAAAAAAAAGAAAGTACAGAGCGTAAAGTGCATGAGCAATCTATATTCTTATAGATAGTTTAAGATCGGGCTGAGAGCCTCTGATCAATTTGTGAAACCTATAAACCATGCCTCCAGACCACCCTACCACCCCAGTGGGTGCAAGCTGTGGAAGGGTGGGGGCATTTAAAAATATTTGTTACAAAGATATCCTGAGGTAAATGAAATGAAATCAATTATAAATCAGGGTCTTGACCTGCTTATTTGTAGAATTTGATTGCTCAAAATAAATATACAGATATAATAAATCATATTATTATTTATAAATAGAAAATAATGTATTAATAGTAAAAGAGTATCCCAAAAATATGTATCATAGTAGAGAAGAGAGAAAGTAAGAAAATAAAGGAAAGGAATAAGAGAAAGAAAAGAAGAAGAAGAATCTCTCCAGGTGGTGGCCCGGCTCCAACACATATTTTGACAGTAAGCAATCAAGAATCCTAGTAAGGTAACAATAACGACTGGTCAAAATCGTAGGAGAAGAAATGTTTAACCCATGGTTGCCAGATTTTGCAAAATTTATTAATGTTATTGTCCTCAATAGCTGTCAATTTGGCATAAATGAGGGCTTTATTCATTCTGTGTTTGGCTTCCGCTACAATCAAGGTTTGAGACTTCCAAGCTTTTGCAATAGTTTGCTTGGCTGCAGTGCTAAGCTGGAGAAATAACTGAAATTGGGTGCGGGTAAGAGTAGTGGGTTTCAAATTTAGGAGTGCCAAAGCTGGGTCTGGGGAAATATAGGTTTCCAGAGCTTTAGAGGCCATTCCAAAAATATTCTTCCAAAATTCTTGAGCTATGGGGCATTGCCACCATATGTGAAAGTGGGTACCTGGTGCAGAGCAACCTCTAAAACAGTTAATTGGGTATGTCGGAATAAATTTTGCAATTCTGGCTGGTACTAAGTACCACCTTGCTAAGACTTTAAAATTTGTTTCCAAAGCATAGCAGTTCGGGGAGGAATTCTTAGTGGCTAACCATATATCGGACCAGTCATTAGTGTCAAACACTCGGTTCATATCCTGTGCCCATTTATCTGTATAAGAGGGTAGTGAACCATTATGAGTCTCAGTAAGTTGTTGGTGCAAAGATGAAATCAAGCCCCTTACATGTGGGTCGCTTTTACAAATACGTTCAAATTGTGACATTTGATTCATTGTTGAGCCTGTGGTAAGAAGTGGAGTATAAAAATTTTTGATTTGCAAATAACGAAAAATTTCAGATCTAGGAAGCCCATATGTTTCACATAGCACCGGAAATGCATGAATATCGGTATTGTTGCTTAATTGATAAAATCTAATTAAATTCATGGAAGACCATGCAGCAAATGATTTCGGGAATTTCCAAGCAGGATAGAAGGCCGGGTTCCTAAGGAACGAAAGAAGAGGATTATGTGGGGATTGGAGATTACAAGCTCTGCTAAATTTATCCCAAATAGACAAAGAATGTTTCGTTATGGGATTAGATAGATGTGATCTATCTTTAGGTTGGAGCCATAGCATATTGGCCACAGAGATAGGGTCGCTGTCAACTGACTCAATATGAACCCACAGGGGTGTTTCTGCCAATGAGTGATATTTAGGAAGGGGTGATAGTTGAGCAGCGTAGTAATAGGAAGTGAATTTTGGCAGACCTAATCCGCCATTCAATTTTTTGAGATACAGTGCAGTTTTGGAAATTCTGGGTTTAGTGTTTCCCCAAATAAAAGACATGACTCTGCGTTGTGTGAGTCTTAAAAAATATGTAGGTAACAGGATAGGTAATACCCTAAACAAGTATAAAAATTTTGGTAATATAGACATTTTTATAGCATTGATCCGTCCTATCCATGATAATGGAAGAGATGTCCATTGTTTCATAGAGCCTGTAACTTGTTTCAGTAGAGGAAGATAATTAGCAGCAAATAAATCTTTAATCGAGGTTGTAAGTTGTATTCCTAAATACGAGATCTGATGGGTAACCCAGTTGAATGGTAATGAGGTTTGGACGTGTCGAAGTTCTGCTTGTGGCAAAGAAATATTTAACACATTCGATTTTGTAGGGTTAACAAAAAGTCCAGATACTTGGGCAAATTTGTCCAAGACATTTAGTAAATTTGGGGCTGATATATGGGGATGAGATAAAAAAATAAGGACATCATCTGCATAAAGACACAACTTATGCTGATATCCGCCTAATTCGATACCTTTAATATCTGCATGAGACCTAATTAGTTGTGCTAGTGGTTCAATCAGGAGAGCAAAAAGCAATGGGGATAGAGGGCAGCCTTGCCTTGTCCCTCTTCTAATGTCTAACATTGCAGATTTATATCCCGCATATTTAATATATGCCTTAGGGTTATTATACAGAGAGGAGATCCATGTAAGAAAATGATTCCCAAATCCCCATTTTTGAAGCATGTATTGCAAATATGGCCAGGTGACAGAATCGAAAGCTTTTCTGATATCCAAAGATAATAGGCATGTAGGGATGTGTCTGACTTTAGCTGCGTGAATAAGTAAGAGAGCACGCCTGACATTATCACCTGCCTGGCGCGTTGGCATAAAACCTGTTTGGTCTCTGTGAATCAGTTGACCTATAACGTTATTCAAACGAGTCGCCAAGATCTTGGCTAGCAATTTAATGTCTAGGTTAAGGAGCGATATGGGGCGGTAATTGGTCCAAGAGGTAGAGTCGGAACGGGGTTTGGGAATCATTGCTATAATGGAGGTCAGTGTATCAGACCCAAATGAATAACCTTTCAGGATAGAATTGAAGGCCCTGGTTAAGATCGGTGCTAAAATGTGTGCATACTGTTTGTAATATAATGCCGAGAACCCATCAGGACCAGGTCTCTTATGTGGTTTTAATAGTTTAATGGCAGTCAGAACTTCAGGTGCTGTTCAGGTGTTATGGGGGACTCAAGGTTATCCTGTTGTTCCTGGTCTAAGGTAGGGAGCTTTATGTTGGAAAACAGAGTATCTGCTTTTGTTTTATCAAAGTCATGAGCGGGGGAATATAATTTAGCTAAATTAGAGCGAAATATCTCTAATATTTTAACTGGGTTGCTAGTATATCCATCACGGGATATTTTCAATCTGAAAGAAGTCTGTGCGTGTTGTATTGCCTTCAAACTACGCGCCATAGGGGTATCTGGTTTATTAGCTTTAAGATATTGGATATGTTGGCATTTACATAGTAATTTATCAGCAGAATCAGTTAAAAAAAGGTCTAGATCAAGACGAGCTTTCTCCAGTTTTGAGTTATTGGCGGCATTCGGGTAAGATTGAAAGGTCATATGGCATTTATTATAAACAGCCTCAAGCTTAGCAAACTGTAGTTTACGTTCTTTTTTAATTGCTGATGCTTGTTGTATCAATCTGCCCCGAATGACCTCTTTGTGGGCCTCCCACAATGTGAGGGGGGAGACATCATTCGTGTCATTAAAGGAAAGATAATCAGTAATTGCCTCTTCAATCTCAGTTTTAAGGGATGGATTAGTCAATAAAGAGTTATTAACACACCAAGTAGTATCGTGTGATCTGGGAATAGTGGAAGCCAAGGTTGTGAAAACAGCACAGTGGTCAGTCCATGGAAATGGGATTATTTTAGAGGAAATAATTTCTGGTATCATGCTAGATGGGGTTAAGATATGATCAATACGTGAGAAAGAGTTATGTGGATATGAATAGTGTGTGAAACGTTTACTGAAAGGATTAAGTTCTCGCCAAGTATCTACTAAGTTATGAGTAGAAAGCAGAGATTGGAGAGTCAATCTAGCAGAGCTTGTAGGTGGGGCTGAAGGGGATTTATCCAAAAAAGGAAAAACCGTAGCATTAGAGTCTCCGCATAAGACAACCGTACCAAATTTGTGCGTATCAACTAGTTGAAAAAGATGGGATAAAAAAGCTTCTGGGCGTTTATTTGGGGCATAGTAGGATACTATCGTAATAGGAGTATCAGAAATATAGCCAGTAAGTAATGTATATCTACCTTCCGGGTCATTTAACTGTGACACAAGGGTAAAGGGAGTATTGCGGTGGAAGCCAATAAGAGTTCCACGCTTTTTAGCTGAGGCAGAGGCAGCATAAAATTGTGGGTATGAGGACGAAAGGAACTTAGGGTAAATTTTGTCTGTAAAATGGGTTTCCTGCAAACATATAATATGTGCTTTCTTAGCTGTAAAGGAGCGCATAGCCTTTGTGCGTTTATGCAGGATATTAAACCCTTGTACATTTAAAGATAAAATATTTATGGGGGCCATAATAGAGTCAGGGATATCATTATATCATGAGGAATATAATACATACCAAGAACCAGGACCACCACCTGAAAAGATAAAAGAGAGAAAAAAGTGACAGAGAAAAAAGTAAAATAATAAAATTGAACTACCCTAGAATAGGGACCAAATATCGCTAATTTGTGACAGAACAATAGGGTGTGGGAACGTCTCGAGAGAGTAATCAGAAGTCTCCGAGAGGCTCCAGGGCCACCAACAGAATCCCACATAAGGCAAGAAATTCCTAAGGGAAGATCAACACCGGAGGACCACAGGGGTTATATAAGTAGTTAACACTAAAATAGAGCATTTTTACTCTATGCAACCCTAACTACCAACTACCAAGCTCACTCTAATCAGCAAAAAAGAGAGAAAAAAATATATATTATACCCGTATATATGTATATACACATACATACAGATATATACATATGTATATGCAGACACGCACACACACACATGTACACGCAAACATAACCTCATGAGGACCTGAAAAGAGAAAAGAAAAAGGTAATTAATGAGGCCAAAAAGAGTGGTAGTTTGGTTATCAAGAGGTAAGAAAAAAAAAGAAAAATAAAAAGGACCATCAAAAACGAACGAGAAACCAAATATAAGATATATCAGGTGAGCTAGTAGAATCTAAAACCTTCTAAAAAGAAAAAAGGAAAGAGGGAAAAAAAAAAAAAAGTGAGAGTCCAGCAAAAAATTGTTAGTTTTTAGTGTCAATAGGAAAGTGTATAAACCAGTATTGAGTACTGGGATCGAATAATGAGTTGTGGTCTGAAAAAGGTGTATAGATCAGTCCATGTTGTCTTCATTAGATGGTGTTGAATTTTCAAATCGTCCACGTTTATGGATATTCTGGCGTGAAGAAGAAGAGGGATTGTTGAAGCCTGCTGCTGTGTTTTGTGGAGAGGAGCTGGAGGCCGATCGTCTACGATGTTGCTCTTTAGGCGTAACTTTATCTACAATACCCATTTCAATCATAGCCGACTGCAAGTCCTCTGAAGAGCGACAAACGTACTTGGTTTCCAGGTATGTGAATCGAAGAGAAAAGGGAATCCCCCATTGATAGGTGATCTGGTTTTGTTGTAAAACCTGTAATTGGGGTTTGAGTGCTCGCCTCTTTGCTACTGTGAGTGGGGAAATATCTGCAAAAAGCTGATACACATGGCCTTGAAATTGCAGAGAATCTTTCCCTCTAGCAGCTGAAAGTAATTGCTCTTTTGTTTTATAATAATGAAATTTGGCAATTATGTCCCTAGGGGGGGCATTAGTTTTGCGAGGAGCTAAAGCCCTGTGCACTCTGTCCATTTCCAGTCTATCTACAGGAATACTAGGCTGTAATTCCTGGAATAGAGCTATCATGGTGGCTTGAAGATCAATGACAGTCTCAGGGATTCCCCTAATTCGCAGATTCGATCGTCTGTCCCTATTTTCCTGATCCTCTAAACGTGACTGTAGTATAACATTTTCCTCTTTAAGGTTCTCAAATTCAGAGATAAAGTGCTGCGTGTGGCTATCTATTTCATCCACTCTCAATTCCAACTCAGCTGTTCTCTGTCCAAGCTCCCTTATTTCCTTTGTCAATTTATCAGTAATGTGATCTGAAGTTTGTTTGAGGGCTTTCTGTAACATTCTTTCAAATGTTTTAAACATGTCAGATTGAATCACAGTCTGTGAGCCGCCTGTATCAGAGTCAGACTCAGCGGTGAAATCCTGGGTCTTTACTCTGTGTGGCAGTGTTTTCCTAGTGTGCGGTGTAGAAGGCTGTGAGGTAACTGCCGCCGCCATCTTGGAAGACTGCCTGGCCGGCGCTTCTTTAGCCATACCAGCTTTATATTTTAGTTTTGGGCCCCGCAGGACCATAATAAGGATACCTGAGGGCTCTAGGAAGTACCAGCTATCGCTGTGTATCGTTCGCGGTGCCGCTGGAACCTGTAGTCCTCCGGTGCAATCGTCCCAGGAGCGGAGCTCTAAGATAGCATTACCGCTCTCCTAGGCAGCCGCGCATGCGCCCCCAGTAGCACTTTTTTTATTCTACAGGTCATGTGCTTTCAGAAATGTCTAGTATGCAGGGTTTTTTCAAATTCTGAAAGCTGTAAGTGAAAAATGGTAACCTTTGGATTTTTAGAGTAAATTGTTTTTATTTACAGCTTTGCGTACCTTTAGTTTTCACCATTTCACAAAAAGGTGCAATTTAAAACGTACAAATATTTGTTATTTATTAACTCAATACAGTTTTAACTTTTATATTTGCTAGAAATCTAGCTGGCATTTTGTACATTTTGCCATGTATGAATCCACTATTAATGATTTTAATGTATTTTTAAAAATCAGTAGCACCTTCTTTTTATTCCAGAGGTCAAATGCTTTCAGAAAATATATGGTTTGTGGGGTCTTTTACAAACTCTGAAAGCTGCAAGGGAAAAAGGAAAACCTTCAGATTTTTTGACAAATTTGGATATTTACATTTTTGCGTATGTTTGATTTTCACAATTTTGCAAAAAGGCGCAATTTAAAATGTACAAATATTTGTTCTTTATTAACGCAACACAGGATAAGCTTTTATATTTAGCAGGAATTTTGTAAAATTGTGTGTTTTTATCTGCTAATAATGGTTTTAGTGTATTTTTAGCGACAATATTATTTTGATAAACATTTGCGCAAATACCACGGGGCCTGAGAAATCAGTAGCACCTTGTTTTTATTCTAGAGGTCATATGCATTCAGAAAATATATGGTATGGGGAGTCTTTCACAAGTTATGAAAGATGTAAGGAAAAATGGAAACCTTCAGATTTTTTAAGAAATTTGGATATTTAAACTTTTGCATACGTTCGATTTTCACCAATTTGCAAAAAGGTGCAATGTAAAAATTCAAATATTTTGTTAGTTATTAACTTCAAACAGGTTAAGCTTTTATATTTAGTAGGGATTTAGCAGGAATTTGGTAAAATTAGCTGTTTTTATCTGCTAATAATGGTTTTAGTGTCTTTTTTTTGTGAATATATTGGTTTGATAAACATCTGCGCAAAAACCGCAGGGGCTAAAAAATCTGTAGCACCTTCTTTTTGTTCTAGAGGTCATATGGTTTTCATTTATTAACTCAATACAGGTTAAGATTTTATATTTAGTAGGAATTTTGTAAAATTTGCTGTGTATTTATCTGCTAATCATGATTTTAGTGGATTTTTAGCAGAAATATTGTTTTGGTTAACATTTGCGCAAATATCGTGGGGCCTTAAAAATCAGTAGCACCTTCTTTTTTATTCTACTGGTCATGTGCTTTCAGAAAATATTGTTTAGAAACTATGAAAGCTATAAATGAAAAATAAAAAAGCAAAGGAAAATTTTCAAAAATGGTCTGCCCACCTGAGTGTAAAAATGGAGCACAGGTCCTGGCAGCGAAAGGGTTAAAGCATTACAAAAATGCTCCCCATGCTTAGTTAAATATTCCCCACTGCAGCTTCCAGTTCCCCGTACCCTTTCTTGACATAATATATAATATAATATTTTATGTATTAGCCCACAAAATGTCCCAAATATAACAGCAGGGTTCAACTGACCCCCCTGCCCCCATCCAATAGACTACAATAGGATTCACTGCTACATTTTTGATTTTGCAAATTTCACAGAATTTAACCAATGCCTCATGAATCAAACTCTTTTAGATTTGCCAATCCCTGGCAGACAGCTCTGATGCCAGATTTATCTAGGAAGCTTTAACAGTAGCTGGCTGGGAGAATCCACCTTTGGCATTCAGTTCTTCCGCAATGATTAGCTGACCCGGGAAGTTTGTGGAGGTCTCAGACTGTGAATGAAAATATGAACATTTTCTGATCTAATGATATTTAGATAGGTAAGGCATCAATAATCTCAATAATAAAGGTAGTATTGCAGAGCAAACTTAGATGAGCAAAGGATCCAGTGAAAAAATACATCTCATCGAGGGGGCGGAGCTTGCCGCGGAAGGAGATGGACGCTCAGTAGAGGAGCTCCACAGCGCTTGGGAACACAACGGCCCACATCGCCTGATCCACTGACCCAAACCCACATACAACCACCTACGGACCGGCAGCACAGCTCAGGGCACCGATCGATCATGCCGCGGCGCAACAAGGAGAACCGGAGGCCGCAAAAACTAACAGAATACTACCCGCTCGGGCCTAAGCAAGATGGCGGCGGCGGGACAGCGGCGCGAGGTATGTCTAGTACCCCACTATATGAAGCGGGCAAGGGCAATCCACAAAAAAGGAATGCTCCACAAAGGAGTATAGACTCCCCTATACATACCCCTAACTCAGGTAGTCCGGAAAAAGTAAGATTGAGGCTGGATGCCTCGGATTCTAGCCGGGACTTAACACCAGGCCTAGACTCAGGAGAGGACACAAGAGATCTCCCTGACTCAATTGATCTCTTTCCCACCACCAATCAACCTGTACTGGACACCACACTAAAGGATATGTTAGTCTCACTCCGGAGTTCACTACATGCTGACATGCTATCCTGTGTTCACAGATTTGGTGTGGAACTTAAAGAAACAGTATCCAGGGTAGATCATATTGAACACAAAATGGGGGAGTTCGCCACCACTATCAATGATCTAGTGGATGCAAACGATAACAACACAGATGAATTGGATGCCCTTAAAGCAAAATTAGCAGACATTGAGGACCGCTCTAGGAGAAATAACTTTAAAATAAGAGGGATTCCCGAGTCAGTTTTGCAATCTGACCTGCGCACCTACACAGCCCAACTATTTCAGGCTATACTACCAGATTTGACGGAATTGGATATTACTGTAGACAGGATCCACCGCCTACCCAAACCATCACATTTACCGGATAACATACCAAGAGATGTTATACTCCGATTACACTTTTACCAAACAAAAGAACGACTGATGGCGGCTTCCCGCAGCAAAGATCCATTTCCAACACAATATAAAGACCTACAATTTTTCGCTGACTTATCGCAATTCACCCTGCAGAAACGTAGGAACCTAAACACAATCTCTAAAGCACTAAGGAATCACAAGATCGCATACAAATGGGGATTTCCTACCAAATTAATTATCACTAAAGATGGAAAGGAGCATGTTGTCGACACTCTTAACAAGGGAATGCAGCTCCTTCAAAGATGGCAGATTATTGCAGAAGACTCTCCAAAAACCCAAACTTCCCGTAGCCCTGAGCAGCCTACAGATAACTGGAACCTGGTTACTTCCAAAAACTCCCGCAAGCACACATGATCTGTCCGAGGTCAGTGAAGACCATACTCTACTATTTCCCAAGCAGAGGAAAAAACGCTAAGCTGAACTGTTTCATTTTTTACCCCCTACTTACAAGTTACGTGACCACACGTCACAATCAGGTCATACAGACCTACCCAGGGTTGAGTTTGAAACCCCTTTATGTTTTCCTTTTTTTATCCTTTTCTACATTGTTCTTTTTTGTATTAACCATTGTATATGTCCGCAGCCGCAACAACCAATAAGAATTCAACTACTTGAGCAAACGAATCTTCAAGAACCCCACGGTCTCAAGGATTCATCTCCACATCGCATATGGGCCAAAGTTGATGAACTCAGCAACCTATGTAAGTGTTACCAACACATGACATCTACTGCGTCCACACTAAAATCTACACTATGACCATTACTTTTTTAACAATAAATGCAAGAGGCCTTAATCATCCGGCGAAACGCAGGTCCATGTGGCTGGAAGCCATCCAAAAGAAGGCTGATATCCTTTGTGTACAAGAGACACACTTCAAAAAACAGGCACATACCATCTGCTCCCATCCCAAATTCCCACATGTTTTTTTTGCAAGTGCTGATGCAAAAAAGAAGGGAGTACTCACGGCAATTAAGGACACAGTAGCATTCAACTTACACTCGGAGATAAAAGATGTGCAAGGTAGATATCACATATTAATCTGCGACATCAACAACACTACCTATACGGTAGTAAATGTATATGCGCCAAACACACGACAGTCCCGCTTTCTTCATAGGCTTATGAAACAGGTCTCACGTTTGCAAAAAGGTCGCTTGCTAGTGTGCGGAGATTTTAACTTACCACCGGACCCCACAATAGACTCTAGTTCATCATCCAACAAGAAAACTCAAACACTACAACCGCTGCTGAGGAACTACGACATGTACGATGCTTGGAGATGTCTTCATGCCACAGAAAAAGACTTTTCTTTTTTTTCAGCCAGTCACAAAATTTACACCCGACTTGATCTTTTTTTAGTAGATAAAGCATTAATAACCAAAATCAAATCATCTACAATTAATAATATCACTTGGTCGGATCATGCTTCGGTGTCGCTGCTGGTGGATGACACAGTTAAAATCAACTCCACTTACATTTGGAGATCCAACACGCGGCTATTCCGAGATGATCCCTCCAAAACAATATTACAGAAAGATCTGGCCGAATTTTTTGAGCTTAATGTAAACTCAGTCTCGGACCCCTTTGTAATATGGAACGCACACAAAGCGTTTATGAGAGGTCTCCTTATTAAACTTGGAGCCGGGGCTAAGAGAAAGAGGGAGCAGCGTATATTGAATGTCTCTGACCAAATCCACACACTAGAATCTCAGAACAAAGCAAATTTCTCTCCCGACTTATCAGATAAATTGCCCAAATTAAGACTAGAACTTCGAATGATACTACTAGAGGATTTTGAAAAGTCCCCTAGGAGATTGAAAATGACATATTACGTAAATGGCAATAAAGCAGGGAAATTATTAGCAGACAAACTACGGGGACACAGACACAAAACCAAACTTCCCTACATCTTACATCCTGTAACTCACACCAAACTGCAACACCCACAAGACATTGCAGATGCGTTCAGCACTTACTATGGTTCTCTCTATAACCTGAACACAGATCCTAACACAATTCAACCACAAACCCACACAATTTCTGAATTTCTTAACAAAGTTCAACTTCCCCAACTCACTGATACTCAAAACATAGAGCTGAACTCTCCATTCACGACACAAGAAATAACAAAAGCGATTGACTCACTCCCCAGCAATAAATCTCCTGGCCCAGATGGTTTCACGAGTGAATATTTTCAAACATTCAGAGACATTCTAACTCCCAGACTCACTGAAATATTTAATCAAGCTGCTTCCTCTTCCTCTTTTCCACCTGAAATGTTGAGGGCAATGATTGTGGCATTACCGAAGCCGGGGAAAGATCCTAACACTCCTCAAAATTTCCGTCCAATATCGTTACTCAATAACGATCTGAAAATTTATGCTAAAGTAATAGCTGGTAGATTAGTAAATCTCCTCCCCTCACTGATTCATCCAGATCAATCTGGCTTTACAACGGGTCGCCAAACAGCAGATGCGACTAGACGCCTGATTAACCTCATCCATCTAGCTAGAAAGAAGGGAACGCCTTCTCTGCTCCTTTCTTTGGACGCAGAGAAGGCGTTCGATAGAATTCATTGGAAGTACCTAGAGCAAGTACTGGGCAAATTTGGTTTCAGTGGTCAGATGTACCAGGCTATTATGGCTTTATACACAAAGCCATCAGCACAAGTTTACATATCTGGAACATTATCCACTCCGTTTAGTATAACTAACGGCACTCGCCAAGGGTGCCCTTTATCTCCCTTAATTTTTAACTTATTAATGGAACCACTGGCAACATATATTCGCCAACACCCCCAAATTAAGGGGATAACAATAGGAGAAAGAATGCACACCATCAGTCTGTTCGCAGATGATGTCATCTTGATACTCACGGATGTAATGTCTTCCCTGGCTTCGGTCCAACAAACCTTACAACTATTTAATGCAATATCGTATTATAAAGTAAACGAAACCAAGTCGTTTCTATTAGGACTAGGCTTATCTGACAAGATGAAACAAAATATCAAACATAAATTCCCGTATATGTGGAAAGAAAATGGCATATCTTATCTAGGTATCACACTCACACCCACAGTATCCGAACTATTTAAAGAAAATTATATTCCATTTTTGAAGTCTCTAAGACCCAAACTAGATAAACTAAAGAGATTTGAACTTTCATGGACTGGGCGTCTAGCTGCGTTCAAAATGCAGGTTTTACCACAGTTCTTATACCTGTTCAGAACCCTACCTATTCCGGTACCCAAATCCTTCTTTCAGCAAGCACAATCTGAAATAGATAGATACCTATGGGCTGGGAAGAAAGCAAGATGTGCATTTAAAAAAATTACTAAGTCCAAACATGCTGGAGGGATAGGCCATACAATAATTAAAGATTATCACGCGGCCACTATTCTAGCACAGATGAAGGGTTGGTTCTCCGACCAAGATATCTCCCTATGGTCAGAATTAGAAAATGTTCAAATTAAAGGAGGGAATTTGTACAATTATCTGATAACTACTGAATATCACACATCTACCCCTCTTGCACATTCCCCAACTATCCAGGCTTCTATAGAAGCCTGGCATTATCTCCTCAAACATATAACTCCTGAGGGACCCCTAACTCCTCTAAAATTCCCAATTACTGCTTTGGGACTCTTAATACCAGACTTATCATTAACTAAATGGATCTCTAGAGGTGAACTATACCTAGAAGATCTCCTAATAGGACCCACGGTTAAAACATTTAGAACATTACAGATTGAATATGATATCCCAGCTTCTGACTATTACAAATATACTCAGATATCCCACTTACTGAAAGGAAAGAAAAGTAATGAACTTATCACTCAACTTCCCTGGCAAATTGTCATCTTCCTTACACACAAATGCACTAAACTAAAGGGAACGGCTTTATTCTACAAATATCTACAGAATAAAAACTCCTTTAGTAAAACTACCAACATAGTAACATGGGAAAAGGATTTTAAAAAGATCTACACTGATGATCAATGGAAAAAAGCACTTAAAATCACATACGTATCCACTAGAAGTGCCAACCTATGGGAACTGCATCACAAATTTCTATTGAGGTGGTACCTCACCCCTTACCGCATTTCTAAATTTGTTCCAGGAGTCTCTCCAGAGTGTTGGAGGAACTGTGGGAGAATAGGATCACTGCTTCATGTGCTATGGTCGTGCCCACGTATTCAGAGATTTTGGAGGATTATCTTTCAAATAATAGAACAAATCACAGGTACAAAAGCTGCATTTTCTCCAGGTATGGCACTTCTTTCATTGGAAATTGACTCTATTCCAGCTCCTCTTAGGCCATTAGTATCCCATATACTTATCGCAGCTAGACTCACCATAGTACGCCATTGGAAGGATACTAGTCCTCCAACCATAACAGAAACCCTTCAGCTAATAAATACGCATAGGATGTATGAAATACAATTCGCATGGAGTCTTGGAAATCAGAATAAAATAACTAATATGTGGGTTCCTTGGTCAACGTGGTATCCACAAAACATGGGTCTCGGATTCTTCAAAAAACAGTAAAGGGAAAAATCACAAGATAACAATTATGATGAAGCCCACCACACAGGTTGCTTATGGACATATCAAGTTAATGTTAATTAAGTTAATTAATACAATTCTATAATCTTCATCTATGTTAGACATTATCCAACTGTAGCTATCATGCAATCATTATCGGTAACAAAAACACAACTAATAAATAAACTGGTTATATGAAACGTGGACAGGGGGAGCCTCTCCTTCCTCCAAACACAGTTAGGTCCCATGTGGGGTGTGGGTGTGGAGGAGAGGTAACTCCTGGAAAGCAATCTTAATACGAAACTACAGCTGTGAAAGTAAAGGAGAGATATGGGAATATACCTATCTCTGTCTATCAAGTATTTGCTATGAATAACTTAAAATGGTAATGTCTGTAACTGTTTTACTATCTCTTTGTTTTATTATTTCTGTTACTAATCTGAAAAAAAATTTCAATAAAAACTTATTGCAATTAAAAAATACATCTCATCAATCATTTGTAATCCCTATTGTTGCCTTGACAACCAAGCAGTAACAATGTAATAGCTGAAAAGCTCTGTTTCTATTAATTGTATTGAACATTCATAAAAGCCTCTAAGAAAATGCACAATTAAATATATTTCCTAGTGGTTCAGATACAGTACAAGCAAAGGACATCTATATATAAAAACATATCTGAAATTGAGATTTTTTTAATGATCAGAAATTCTGGGTGATTATTTTCATTGGTTAACAGTTCATGAAACCAGTGAACTATTGCAATTATTTTCCACCATAGCAACTAATTAACAATTTTACACTTCCTGGCCTCTAAACTGTGCACAGTTGGCTTAGAATGGTCATTTATGGGGGAATTTCTTATGTGTGAGCTCCCTTCCTACATAAGACTGGGTTCTAAGCAGTCTTTGTTTAGTGTTTGTTGGAGAAAATATGGAAAAGTTATGAACTGATCACAGACCGCAGGTAAAGTTTGATGGCAATGCTGCTGAAGCAGAACAGAGAGAAGAGTGCACCAATCTCATGCAATAAAAAAGGTTTAACATTTATTATTAAAAGCAAAGTGCTCAGTCACTTCCCCACTTAGTTAGTGAGCATGAGACTAGACGAAAGCAGCCAAGCAGCAGCCTCATAGGCAATGGTGGGGCTGAAAAGATAATATAGCAGATTTCACTTCTGCAGATAGACTCGCTTCAGAGGAACTTCAAAACAGCTGCAACAAACAATCTCCTAGATGCATCTCTGAGGGAACAAAAAAGGGTGCAGACTGTAGCAAAGTAGGGGTCCAGGGGAGCAGGCAACACATATTAAGGATAAAAAAATATGAGGATAGAAGCGGGACTTTGCATGAGGCATGTGGGTGAGTATGTTGGACTGAATGGTATGTGTTGTGGTGTAAATAATAAAAATGAATGTAATCTCCACAGATAGTAGTATAGGATAATCATGGTATAAAAGTTTTAATGGCATAGGTACTTGAGCCAAATACAATCATAAAAGTACACATTTGAAACCATAGTAAAACGTGTTGACAACAGTGTATAAACAGGCAGGGTTCATGAATTGGTTGTACAGTTACAAGAAAACATATACATTGTACAATAAATAGGTGCATCAATAGATCTAAACTCAACGCGTTTCTTGGCTTGAAACCAATCATCAGGAGTCCGATGCAATTTAACTGTATTGAAACAATAAGGTATCTATTGATGTATGAACAGATGTTTGTAAAAAAGATATACTGAAAATGTAATTTTCTGTATACTCACAAGTTAGGCATTAATTAATGATGATCAATGTGTTACAATGCGGTATTAGTCTGGGTCCATAGAGTCTCACCCGGGGTTGAGGCAGAGAGCACACCCCAATGAACCGTCAGCCACGGCAGCCCAAGTGACGCAAGCACCCACGAAAACCGGCAGGCAGGGACATCTGGCGAGGCTGGAGAGTGTGGATGGACTGGGGAAAAAATAATAACAATAAGGGAAGGTGTGTGAGCTGATGTCTAAGTGGTGGTGGGGATGGAATAGGTGAAAGCAGCATAGCATAGCCATGAGTGTATGGAGAGGAACTGAGACATAACAGGTGTGAGAGTCGTTGGTGAGATAGGGTGTATGTACAAAAGTGAACCAATACTGTGATGAATGAGCCAGAGTGACAGAATGTGAGGAAATTACCTGTGTGGTGAGTGCCAAGCCGAACCAGATGTCTGGCATGCATGACGGGATCGCAGGGTGCCCGGCCAGAAACTGCCTTTTGCTGCCGCGGGTCAGAGGCGCGCTCCCGCCAACGTCATGCGTGGGCGTAATAACGCGGTAAGGGGAGGGAAGGGATAGCCAATCAGTGCGGCCACCCACCATCCCATACAGCGCCTGAGCCCGGAAATGGAGGACCACTGAGCATCCCGTGTGTGGCGGCATGGACGCCGTGGGCGGGATGTAGGGAGCATGACGCCGATGCGCCGAGGCCAGGGCCCGCTCACGTCATAGACAAGAGGGTGATGGGTCCTGGGCTGGGCGCGTTGCAACCCCGGGGAGTAGACAAGACGGATCCCAGCATAACAAGTGTATAGAATATAGATAGATGACAAATGTATGAACTAGGAAAAGGAGAGAGAAAGCTAAAGCAACTCAAGAATGAGTGCAAAAGCAAAAGCAAAAACAGGCATTCCTTTGCCTTGAATAAAATCAATATAGCAAAGAAAGCGATAAAGTAGCATATTCAATCTTTGCACAGGATACACTCGCTGTGCAAAGAAATATAGGATCTAAAAAACTTTAGCCCTAAATTAAATCAGTATTTGTCTGACTAAAGAGAAGCAAAAAAATAATAAATAATTACAAATAAAAATAAAAATAAAAAACTTTAGCCCCGAATTGAATCAGTTATTTGTCTGACTAAAGAAAAAAAAACAAAATAACAAAAACTTTAGCCCTGAATTGAATCAGTGGTTATCTGACTAAAGGAGAACAAAATAAACAAAAATGAAAAAAGCAAAAGCAGTTTTAGCCCTGAATAAAATCAGTGTGAGTTTGGCTAAGGGGAAATAGCAGGACCGAGGCAGGAGGAAGATAGTTACAAAGAGTAAACATATATGTATCAATTATGGAAAAATCTATATGACGTAGGGAACAAACCAAGAGCAGAATTATGTTGTACTGTGTTGAAACAGTGTATTATGAAGGAAGAGAG
This sequence comes from Lithobates septentrionalis, assembly GCA_037952835.1. Classification (NCBI taxonomy): domain Eukaryota; kingdom Metazoa; phylum Chordata; class Amphibia; order Anura; family Ranidae; genus Lithobates; species Lithobates septentrionalis. Next base: position 3,906,913 of record JBBDGP010000333.1, read on the forward strand.
GAGAAGATGTAGGGCGATGGATAGGACAGAAGATAAAGCAAATGATTTGTACTATATGAGATCAATATGCGAGTGCAGTTACAAAGAATAGAAATGTATAAACAAAAGATTATATATATACGACTCTTGCATTGAAATAAGTCAATGAACAAGAGGAGGACCATAGGTCTCTATAAAATGATTTAAGATATAGCAAGAAAAAGAAGAAGGAGAAAAAGAAAGGAAAGGAAACGGAGAATAGCAATGTATCTAGTAAACGGTAGGATAGGGAGTGGGGCAAGATAACAGAGCATGAATGAGGGGTGAATTGTAGTAAGTATGTGTGGGCATGGATAGGTGGAATAATCTGGTCACTGAAAGCGGGTGTCTGCCACCCTGGTTATCATGCGTCAAGGGGGGTTGTGACCAATCCACACTATTTTTACAGAGAGCACCAACATGCCTCCATCCCAATATGTGCAAAAAAATATGAGGATAGAATATTAAGGATGTTTTCTTTTTATCAAAGCCGAAGGATTTATTTGGCACTAATGCTGGATCAGATTGCTAAAAACGTTTATTTTTATATGTAGTATTTACAGAGACAATTAGATGCTGGCAGGTCATTGTTAAAAACATCCTTAGTTCCACTGTCTTAAATCTTCCCAATGGCAAGAGTCTGGGCCCAGACAGTTTCACTAATCCTCATAATAAAAAAATCTCTCTCTCTCCGGGGGCGTGGTTTGGATGGCTTCTGGATCAGACGTGTTTCACTGAAGCTCCCGACCAGGCCTGCCTGCTTGCAGCTGTATCTTGCCTAATAGCGCTTGAAACATGAGCAAACCACGAAAGAATAAAGAGGTGGACCCCAGGGTACAAGCTACATGGTCCTCCTCGGTTCCCCCACCACTCATTACGGAGTATTTTGGGCACGGAGCCCCGGCAGGACTACACAAGGCCAAGATGGTGCCGACGCCGGCTCCGTGCTCAGCGGCCCTCTCTTCTCCTCCACCGCGCGCCTCTCCAGGGCACAAGACCGACAGGTATGCTTCTGAGGGAGATCTCCTGATTGCTCGCCTCCCAGCTCTCCCTGCTAGCTCCATTGTTGGCCCCCCGCTCCTTCTGAAGGACACATGCTGGGAAGCCTCTCACAGCCCTATCCCCTCTGCCTTGTGGAGCCCCCACCCTCTGCAGCCACCGGCCAGCTATCTCCATCCTTGAATTCCTCCGCCCCTGAATGGGATCCTCACTCCCTCCCACAGTGGTCTCAAGCTCACAGGGACAGATTCTCATCTCTATCCCCTCATCAGAGAGACTCACCCCTGGCTCCAACACCTCCTCAAGCTTTACAGTCACCAGAGCTCCAGGGGGTTATTCACATGCTGAGTGCTCGCAGGGGCCAACCAAAAAAACGAAGCTTAAAGCTACCACCCCTCCACAGTCATCCCAAAGAAGCTACCCCTTACCCCCTCTATATTCGGACACAACGCAGGACCCTTCTGCCCACACAGCACTGGACTCAAAGCAGGATTTTCGCATGCTCATCCATTAAGTACGTGAGACCTGCAGATCTGAAATCAACATGTTACGCACTGACCTCCATCAGCTTTCTGAAAAAGTCACATCCATTGAGGAGGAAGCATGCTATACTAAGCGTGAACTTTCGCAAATACATGAACGCCTGACCTCACAAGCCTCTACTCTCAGGGACTTCCAACGCCATCTCGAGGACCTCGACAATAGAGGCAGGTGTAACAACATCAGGGTTTGTGGTCTCCCAGAGGCGACTCAAGACGAAGACCTACATGTGACTTTACAAGCTATTTTCAATAGTATCTTGGAACACCCGGAAAACCAAAAAGTCAAACTAGACCGAGCCCACCGCGTGGGGTCCAGGCCACGAGATGTGATATGCAGGGTCCACAACTATGCCCTTAAGGAGGACATCATGAGAAAGGTGCACAACATGCATACCATAGACTTTGATGGCGCTTCTATTCAGTTATTTCTGAATTTGTCCTGGATACCCCCCAACAACGTCGCTCCCTACAACCACTTCTCACCTCCCAAAGAGAAAATGACTTTCATTACCATTGGGGTTTTCCCTTTAGCCTCATGGCAAAGAGAGATGGGTGGTCTACCGCCCTAAGGTATCCTGAAGATCTCCAATCTTTCTGAAGAGAACTGGATATCCCGGTTCCTCCCACCCCTGGCTGGGACCCTTTACCGGCACCTCCGCCTCATCCAGATCCCTGGATTCAAGTGGCTGGACGGAAGCGCTCAAGGCCACATCTGCTGGTTCTTCCTTGCCATCACACCAGAGATAAATTTTTATTCCTCTGAAGCCACCTATCACACTGGTGTATAGTTAACAAGCTCCTCTCATCCAACTTCCTTTGTGTAATTCCTGGACGGGTCTTGCTGTTCACACTAATCATTTGCCTGGACATACCTAACATGACTACAGGCTTTTTGTCTTACCTTGCATATTGAAATGGTTTCAGGTACTCCATAGGATCTCCTTAGGTCATCAGAGGTACCTCCTGACCCGTCCTTCTTCCTCTTACCATCCCCCTCTTTCCCTCCCCCCCCCCTCCCCCCTCCTTCCCTCTTCCCCCTCTCCCACCCTTCTGCCTCCCCCTTCTGCCCCCCCCCCAAACAAAGGAGTGACATGGTGGGTTTGGGAGGTGTCCCCTCCCCCCGGGTGCTCTTTTGTGGAGCATCAGGTGGGAGGTTATGCTCATCTCAAATTCTGAGGCCTCTAGATTGTACCTCTTCACTACTGATCCCGAGCAAATAGTTATATCAGTTCTTTTTGGGTCATAGTTGCGATTGTTGATTTGGTTGTTACCAGTTGATAAATGCAGATTTGATAGTTCTTTTTTGCATTTTTTATTCTTAATATGCATTAGCAGGCAGGCTTGGGAAAGGATCACTCCCATCCTGGGTCTATCTTTTCCTCCCCCGAGGGATCTTCGAACGGCTCCCTGTTCTATCTTTTCTGATGGTGGCCCTTCAGCCCCCACTGTCAGGAGGAGCCCTCTGGAGATTCCCAACTTGCCAGCCCTTTCAGGTGGATTATACTGTGATTGGATAACAAGATTTAATTTTGCATTAAGTTCTATTTTTTTTGTGCCTTCATCTCCTCTTTTCCTCTTCTACTCCTCTCCTCACCTTTTCTCTCTATTTCTTCTCAACTTCATGGACGCCTCCCACCTCTGGAGGCCGGACTCCATCTGCGCAACCGTGAGTCCTCGTTCTGACGCTGCCACGGGGGTCAGACCCGTGGACTCCTTGAACACCTGGACACTGCCAAGCCTGCTAGGTATGCTACTTCCTCCCCTTCCACTATACCCACCATGATTGACATACTGTCATTAAACGTGAAGGGCCTTAACTCCAATATTAAACTAAATCTAGCCCTACGAGAGTTTAAGCGATCCATGGCCGACATTATTTTTATTCAGGAGATGCATCTTGCCTAAACCGCTACCATGGCATTCGCAATTAAGCACTTCCCTCAAATATACCTGGCCTCCAACCCATGTAAACGAGCAGGGGTAGCAATCCTTTTTAAACAGGGCTCTCCCTTCCTGTTACAATCCTTATACTCAGGCCCATTAGGACACTATCTTTTTCTTAGAGGTTCATGGAAGGGCACCAATCTCACTCTATGTAACATTTATGCCCCGAACACCAAACAAAACTGTCCAAAGTGTATAAACGAGTCTTTGCGGCCCCCCATCAATACTTGGTCATCAGAGGGGACTTTAACCTGACCTACTCCCCAGGCCTTGACAAACACTCCCTTGGGCGTGGGAAAATCCCCATGGTAGACGATAGGAAATCCACCCTTTACCGTCAATTAACTAGGAAATATGCCTTGTTTGATACTTTTTTTTTCTTTTTTTGCCACGTCAGGGAGGTATTTTTCCGGGAGTCATCTTTCAATTATTTAAAATTCAAATTCATCCCATCATTTCGTCACATCATAGTGGCAATTTTAATCTGCGTTTTTACAAAACAAGTATAACCCAAGCAAATATTTATTACACATGTTTCCCACTTTGAACCCAACCCGAGACGCCCCCCCTTCCCGCTCCCACCCCCCCAATCCCTCGACAGTACCTCACTTGTTTCCCCCCCTCTCCCACACCAAACTCCTCTTGTCTACACCAGTATCTGCTCCCCTAATCCCTTTTTCACCACGAAAAGAAGACCAGGTCTCTAAGCTGAATAGCCCATATCTCAGCGGCTCTTACGGAGTCCTTAAACTCCACCCATGCCCTTCACTTCATTTCGAAGGCCGTCATTTTCATCCCTTCACTGAATCTTAGGTATTCTGTGAATATCGTTGATTTTGTTAAACCAGTCCCTCATCGTGGGTCTTCCTTTCTTTTGCCAGTACCTAGGTATGAGACTTTTGGCCGCATCTGTAAGATGTGCTAGTAGCATTTTCAGATAAGTTTTTGTGGGCATGTCGCTCTTATGGAATAGACATACCCAAGGGTCATCAGGTATGTCAATGCTGGTGATATCTTTAATGAATCCCCTCACTTCCCCCCAGAATATCTTGATTTCCGGACAGAACCACCAAATATGGGCCATTGACCCTAGTTCCTTGCAACCCCTCCAGCAAGATTGTGAAGTTTCCTTCTGGTACTCATGTGTACGATCAGGGGTCATGTACATTCTGGCCAGACACTTAAAGTTTAACTCCAATATTTTACAATTAAACGAGGTAGCAGTTGCTCTCCTCAGTATCAGCCACGCTTCTGGGTCTGTAAGCTTCCTTTCCAGTTCCTTCTCCCATTTCCCAATGAAAGCCGGAACTTCTATGTTCCCCAGCCCTATTAAAGCTTTATAGATCTTAGAGAACCCCCCCTCCTGTTTTTATCAATACAGATTTTCTCTAGTGGGAGTAGGTTGTCTGCTGATCTAATTGGCTGCGGGAGTGAGTCTATAAAGTGGCTCAATTGGTTGTACCTCCAAGTGTTAATGACTAACAGATTTTTCCTGTCTTTGAGCTCCTGGAATGTGCATATTTTATCCTGGCACATTACATCTTTTAGTTGGGCGTTTTCCTCCAATAGTCACTTGCCAAACCACTCCTCTTTCCCTGGTGCAAAGTAATCTGAATCCTTAAGTGGAATTAGAGGTGAGTTAAACCCCCAGTGCTCCCTTTTGTGCAATGTTTCCCAAATGTTAAGTGCGTGTCTTGTGATATCTTGTGTTTCGATGCTACATTTTCTTAAGTGAGGTGGAATCCATACTATTTTATTCAGTTTAGTTTCACTAATTTTATTTTCCATTTTTACCCAGTGTTTTTCTACATTATTTTTAACCCAGTCTATTACCCTTGTCAGGGCTATAGCCTCGTAATACTTACGAATATCTGGTGCCCCCCATCCCCCCTTGCCCTTAGCTTTTGTCAATTGTGTAAATTTCAAGCGAGGTGTTTTTCCTCTCCAAATAAATCTTAAAAACATTGTGTGTAAACTTCTAAGGTATGTTTGTGGCAGCGTTATTGGAAGCATCTGCATTTTGTATGTAATTTTTGGCAGTATTACCATTTTATATATTTATTCTCCCTGCCCAGGATAGCTGCCCATATGAGATTCTATTTAGTTCTTGCTTTATCTCATTGGGAAGGGGCATATAGTTTGCCTGGAAAAGCGTCTCTATTGATGTAGTGATTTTGACCCCTAAATAATTTAATTATTTTTTCCCCCACAAAAAGGGGAAGTGTTTTTGGTATGAGTAGTCTCTAGGTTTACGAATGTTAATGTCCAGTGTTTCCGATTTGGTCGGGTTAACTTTAAAGTTGTATAACTTCCCGTATTCTGATAAAGTAGACATAATATTCGGGAGGGAAATCCTCGGGCGTGTTACATAAAGCAAGATATCATCCGCAAAGGCAGCTAGATTATACTCATCTTTACCAATCGTTACCCCACTGATGTCCGGGTTCTGCCTGATCTTAGAGAGAAGGGGTTCAAGGGCTAACACAAACAACAGCGGGGAGAGTGGGCACCCCTGTCTTGTGCCGTTGTACATTTCAAAAGGCTTCGACAGGACCCCATTTATCCTCACTCTCGCTGAAGGTCTGGAATATAGTGCCACTATCCATCTACAGATCCTATCCCCGAGGCCGATCTCCTCCAGTGTGCCCATCATGAAGTCCCAGTCTACTCTGTCAAACGCTTTTTCAGCATCTATTGACAGAAGTAGACCCGGGGCTCCACTCTTTTTGATTTTCTGTACTGCTAAGAGGGTTTTAATACTATTATCACATCCCTCCCTTCCCGATATAAACCCGACCTGGTCTGGGTGTATAATCTTGTTTATTATTTGTTTCAATCTTTCCACAATCACTTTTGCGAATAATTTCGTGTCCACATTTAGGAGCGAGATGGGTCTGTAGCTGGAGCATAGTGTACAATCTTTATCTTCTTTAAGGATAACGGCTATATTAGCTACCAATGCTTCTCTCCTAATTTCCCCTTTATCACCAATATCATTCATATAAGAGCACATTTTGGGTATTAAATAATCCTGATATTCTTTATAGTACAAGACCGTCAGTCCATCAGGGCCTGGGCTTTTACCTACAGGCGTTTCCTTGAGTGCCTTTCTTACTTCGTCCTCGGTTATGGGGGCCTCTAAGGAGGTTTGTTCCCTTTCAGTTATTTTAACCATTCCAATATCTTTTAAATAGTTTTTCATTTTCACTCGTTTTTTTTCCCTCTCCTCCAGAGTGTCATTTTTATTTATAGCATATAACTCCCCATAATATTCCTGGAAAGTTGTCGCAATATCTGTATATTTTTAACTGATCTCGCCCGTCTTAGTTTTTATTTTGTCAATATAGTTATTGTTTTTCTTTTTACTTAAGGCCTTTGCCAGGAATCTACCAGGTCTATTACCGCCTAGGTATCTTTCTGTTTTCACGAGGTTGTATAACTTTCAGTTTTCTTGTTCAATTAGCTCCCGCATAGCCTCTCTTCTCCTATATAGGCCCACCAGTATCTCTCCGTCCCCTGTTAACTTATGTTGTTGTTCTAGGTCATAGATTTCTTTTTGCAGGACTAGTTTGTCTTTTACCTATCTTCTTTTTTTCTCCGAGCCCACGATCATTAAGATACCTCTGATATATGCTTTGTGAGCCTCCCAAACTATAGCTTCTGATGTCTCACCCAACACGTTTGTTTTAAAGTAGAATTCCAGCTCTTCTTTAATTCACTTGTCGGTTTCTCTATTGTGGAGGAGGTCTTCGTTTAATCTCCAATTGTTGCGCAAATTTTTATGTTTACCTATTTTCAACTGTAAACTCACGGGCGCGTGGTCAGAAAACATCATTGAGCCTATGTTTGTGCCCTCCACCTCCTCGAGGAGCCAATGCTCCACTAGAAAAAAGTCTAGTCTAGAGTACGTTGCGTGTACGGGGGAGTAGAAAGTATAGTCTCTTACATTAAAGTGTTGCAGCCTCCAGGCGTCTACCAATTAGCATTGACGCAGCTGCTTTTTCAGTTTCTTCATCCATACCCCTCCAGTCCTCCGGGTACGCAACGTACTATCTTTCCCTGGCTCAAGGCACAGATTGAAATCTCCTGCCTTGTTTGATACTTGGCGCACCACCTACCCATCAGCTAAACAGTTCACTTTTTACTCCCACCCTCACAATTCCCATTTGTGTTTGGATTACTTTTTTGTCAATGCCCCGACCCTGAGAGCCTGCACAAGTTCAGATATTCAGGCCATCTCCTGGTCGGACCATGCCCCAATTAAACTTTCCCTCTCACTCTCCCCGGGATCCCTTCGTGCATGTCACTGGCGCTTAAATTATTTTTTGCTTAAACATGACCCCACCAGAGTGGAACTGGAACAAACCCTGAAACTGTACTTTGCAGAAAACAGCTCTCCTGAGGTTTCTACCTCCTCTCTGTGGGAGGGTCATAAGGCGTTTTTCAGGGATCAGTGCATATCGCTTTCCACTGCTCTAAAACGGAATGCTAATGCAACTCGTCAAGCCCTCTTAGATAAACTTAAGCACTTGGAAGCACGACTGCTCACCTCTCCATCCCTAAGCATCCCAAAATTGCCCAACTTTTTCATGACTACTATTCGACTTTGTATAATGACCCGAGTGTTCCGCATAACCCCCCTTCCCCTGACATATCTCAGGCCATCCACTCTTACCTGGCAGACTGGGATCTACCTAAACTTTCCCCTTCTGCTCTAACGACCCTTAACTCCTCTATCACAGAAGAGGAAGTAACTGATACGATCAAATCCTTACCGAATAATAAAGCTCCTGGCCCCGATGGACAAAACCTTCTTACCGCACCTACTTCCCCATATGACAACCCTATTTAATTCATTCCTCTCTGATACACCCATCCTGAGGGATATGCAAAATTCTTTCCTCACGTTGATTCCCAAACCGGGAAAAGATCACACCCTATCATCTAATTATAGACCAATAGCACTCCTCAATACAGACTTGAAAATTTTCACGAAACTATTAGTAAATAGATTAAATAGTTTCATGCCGTTGCTGGTCCTCAAAGACCAAGTGGAATTTATCCCTCTTCGTCAGGCCGGGGATAACACCCGGAGGGTTATTAACCTTGTGGAGGTTGTGAACAGGACCAGACTAGAGGCACTACTGGAGAGCCTAGATGCTGAAAAAGCCTTTGATAGGCTGAGCTGGCCCTTCCTGTTTGCAACCCTTCATCGGGTTGGTATTGAGGGACCTTTTTTCTGAGCCATTTCCCACCTATATTCGTCCCCTTCCGCCCTGGTCCATACCCAATTGACCTCTTCCTCCACCTTCCAGATATCCAACGGGACCCGACAAGGCTGCCCACTTTCCCCTCTTCTATATGCCCTATGTATTGAGCCCCTGGCAGCCCATATCAGAAATAATCCAAACATCCACGGTATTCCAGTCCGTATTAGAGACTTTAAGATCTCTCTATTTGCGGACAATGTCCTCCTCACTCTCACGCAACCCCATGTCTCTCTTCCGAATCTACATGCAGAGTTAGACAGGTATAGTGTCCTCTCAGGTTACAGAATCAATAATTCAAAAACGGGAGCACTACCCCTTAACATGCCACACCAAACACTATCGGCTCTCTCGCAAACATTTCACTACACATGGAAGTCTTCTTCCTTAAAATACCTTGGGGTCCACCTCACACCCACATACGACACTCTCTATAAAGCTAACTTCCCCCAGCTATACACCTCCATAAGTATCTCTCCGTCCCCTGTTAACTTATGTTGTTGTTCTAGGTCATAGATTTCTTTTTGCAGGACTAGTTTGTCTTTTACCTGTCTTCTTTTTTTCTCCGAGCCCACCATCATTAAGATACCTCTGATATATGCTTTGTGAGCCTCCCAAACTATAGCTTCTGATGTCTCGCCCAACACGTTTGTTTTAAAGTAGAATTCCAGCTCTTCTTTAATTCACTTGTCGGTTTCTCTATTGTGGAGGAGGTCTTCGTTTAATCTCCAATTGTTGCGCAAATTTTTACGTTTACCTATTTTCAACTGTAAACTCACGGGCGCGTGGTCAGAAAATGTCATTGAGCCTATGTTTGTGCCCTCTCTACCTCCTCGAGGAGCCAATGCTCCACTAGAAAAAAGTCTAGTCTAGAGTACGTTGCGTGTACGGAGGAGTAGAAAGTATAGTCTCTTACATTAAAGTGTTGCAGCCTCCAGGCGTCTACCAATTAGCATTGACGCAGCTTCTTTTTCAGTTTGTTCATCCATACCCCTCCAGTCCCCCGGGTACGCAACGTACTATCTTTCCCTGGCTCAAGGCACAGATTGAAATCTCCTGCCTTGTTTGATACTTGGCGCACCGCCTACCCATCAGCTAAACAGTTTACTTTTTACTCCCACCCTCACAATTCCCATTCGCGTTTGGATTACTTTTTTGTCAATGCCCCGACCCTGAGAGCCTGCACAGGTTCAGATATTCAGGCCATCTCTTGGTCGGACCATGCCCCGATTAAACTTTCCCTCTCACTCTCCCCGGGATCCCTTCCTGCATGTCACTGGCACTTAAATGATTTTTTGCTTAAACATGACCCCACCAGAGTGGAACTGGAACAAACCCTGAAACTGTACTTTGCAGAAAACAGCTCTCCTGAGGTTTCTACCTCCTCTCTGTGGGAGGGTCATAAGGCGCTTTTCAGGGATCAGTGCATATCGCTTTCCACTGCTCTAAAACGGAATGCTAATGCAACTTGTCGAGCCCTCTTAGATAAACTTAAGCACTTGGAAGCACGACTGCTCACCTCTCCATCCCTAAGCATCCTTAGGGAACTTGTCAGCATCAGGGCTGGGTTGAAGGATATAGACTTGGGTAAGGTAGAGAAAGCACTGCTTAGGCTAAGACAGACATATTATGACAAGGCCAATAAACCACATACGCTTTTAGCAAGACAACTTCGCGAACAGGCGGCGACCATTTTACCCACTCACATCAAAGATGCTAATGGCGTCCTTCAATCTCACCCTACTAAAATTGCCCAACTTTTTCATGACTACTATTTGACTTTGTATAATGACCCGAGTGTTCCGCATAACCCCCCTTCCCCTGACATATCTCAGGCCATCCACTCTTACCTGGCAGACTGGGATCTACCTAAACTTTCCCCTTCTGTTCTAACGACCCTTAACTCCTCTATCACAGAAGAGGAAGTAACTGATAGGATCAAATCCTTACCGAATAATAAAGCTCCTGGCCCCGATGGACAAAACCTTCTTACCGCACCTACTTCCCCATATGACAACCCTATTTAATTCATTCCTCTCTGATACACCCATCCTGAGGGATATACAAAATTCTTTCCTCACGTTGATTCCCAAACCGGGAAAAGATCACACCCTATCATCTAATTATAGACCAATAGCACTCCTCAATACAGACTTGAAAATTTTCACGAAACTATTAGCAAATAGATTAAATAGTTTCATGCCGTTGCTGGTCCTCAAAGACCAAGTGGAATTTATCCCTCTTCGTCAGGCTGGGGATAACACCCGGAGGGTTATTAACCTTGTGGAGGTTGCGAACAGGACCAGACTAGAGGCACTACTGCAGAGCCTAGATGCTGAAAAAGCCTTTGATAGGCTGAGCTGGCCCTTCCTGTTTGCAACCCTTCATCGGGTTGGTATTGAAGGCCCTTTTTTCCGAGCCATTTCCCACCTATATTCGTCCCCTTCCGCCCTGGTCCGTACCCAATTGACCTCTTCCTCCACCTTCCAGATATCCAACGGGACCCGACAAGGCTGCCCACTTTCCCCTCTTCTATATGCCCTATGTATTGAGCCCCTGGCAGCCCATATCAGAAATAATCCAAACATCCACGGTATTCCAGTCCGTATTAGAGACTTTAAGATCTCTCTATTTGCGGACAATGTCCTTCCCACTCTCACGCAACCCCATGTCTCTCTTCCGAATCTACATGCAGAGTTAGACAGGTATAGTGTCCTCTCAGGTTACAGAATCAATAATTCAAAAACGGGAGCCCTACCCCTTAACATGCCACACCAAACACTATCGACTCTCTCGCAAACATTTCACTACACATGGAAGTCTTCTTCCTTAAAATACCTTGGGGTCCACCTCACACCCACATACGACACTCTCTATAAAGCTAACTTCCCCCAGCTATACACCTCCATAAGTATCTCTCCGTCCCCTGTTAACTTATGTTGTTGTTCTAGGTCATAGATTTCTTTTTGCAGGACTAGTTTGTCTTTTACCTGTCTTCTTTTTTTCTCCGAGCCCACCATCATTAAGATACCTCTGATATATGCTTTGTGAGCCCCCCAACCTATAGCTTCTGATGTCTCGCCCAACACGTTTGTTTTAAAGTAGAATTCCAGCTCTTCTTTAATTCACTTGTCGGTTTCTCTATTGTGGAGGAGGTCTTCGTTTAATCTCCAATTGTTGCGCAAATTTTTACGTTTACCTATTTTCAACTGTAAACTCACGGGCGCGTGGTCAGAAAACGTCATTGAGCTTATGTTTGTGCCCTCCACCTCCTCGAGGAGCCAATGCTCCACTAGAAAAAAGTCTAGTCTAGAGTATGTTGCATGTACGGGGGAGTAGAAAGTATAGTCTCTTACATTAAAGTGTTGCAGCCTCCAGGCGTCTACCAATTAGCATTGACGCAGCTTCTTTTTCAGTTTCTTCATCCATACCCCTCCAGTCCTCCGGGTACGCAACGTACTATCTTTCCCTGGCTCAAGGCACAGATTGAAATCTCCTGCCTTGTTTGATACTTGGCGCACCGCCTACCCATCAGCTAAACAGTTCACTTTTTACTCCCACCCTCACAATTCCCATTCGTGTTTGGATTACTTTTTTGTCAATGCCCCGACCCTAAGAGCCTGCACAGGTTCAGATATTCAGGCCATCTCTTGGTCGGACCATGCCCCGATTAAACTTTCCCTCTCACTCTCCCCGGGATCCCTTCCTGCATGTCACTGGCACTTAAATGATTTTTTGCTTAAACATGACCCCACCAGAGTGGAACTGGAACAAACCCTGAAACTGTACCTTGCAGAAAACAGCTTTCCTGAGGTTTCTACCTCCTCTCTGTGGGAGGGTCATAAGGCGGTTTTCAGGGATCAGTGCATATCGTGGAGACGTGCCAAATCGACATATCCTCTCACCACCACCTCCTCCCCAGTCACCTCATTCCTATTCACACCCAATATTCCAGACAGCCTGACCTCGCAGATGTCCCATTTTTGGATGGATAAGGATTTATTCCGCTACGGTCAGTTGATAGATCCTAGAACCAGATCGCTAAGATCTTTCAAAGATCTACAAGACGCCTTTAATATTCCCAGACAGGCTTTTTTTAGCTACTTGCAAGTCCATCATTACGCACAATCCTTAGTTAAGAATCTACAATTCTCTCCATTAACTGAACTCGAAAAACTATGTCTAGAGGGCTCGTCACCTAAAGGTATGATCTTGCGCACTTATCTGCTCCTGCTCATGGATTTATCGCCAGCCGGACCTCGACATGCCTATATGGGTAAATGGGAGTGGGCCCTGAGTTTAGACATACCTCTGCACGCTTGGCAGCTCATATGGTCGCAGGCCTGAAAGAGCTACATCTGTACGCTCTATAAAGAGAATCAATATAAGATTTTATTCCATTGGTAATAGACCCCTGTGCCTGCTCCACTCCATATATCCCGATATTGGCTGATTCCCGATATTGGCGATGTTGTAAGGATAGGGGGACGCTATTTCATATCTACTGGACTTGCCCTCTACTCATCCCCTATTCGCAAATAGTGCACTCCCTGCTTCAATCCATCTTTGACACTGAAGTGCTCTTCCTCCTGGGCCTTCCACCGACCTCCTTCTCTAAAATGTCAAAAAAAGTCTAGCACATGTGCTAACTGCAGCGTGGTGTCTGGTGGCCCTAAAGTGGAAAAAGAAGGAATCCCCTTCACTATCTGAGCTGCACTCCAGGATCAGAGATGTCAAAAGAATGGAGTACATGACGGCCTCTCTAAATGACACCCTTGATAAACATAATCGAATATGGGAGCCCTGGGTCATGCTGAAGAATCCTACATCCTAATGTTTTGTAATCCCTGATTACCTCAGATTGACTTTCCCTGGGTGACGCTGGGCCCTGGGGACGGGCGGTTGTCCTTTCTTCTTCTCTCTCCCTCTCTATATTCCTACTTTTCTTAATCTTTTCATTATATCTCTCATCTTTCTTTTCTGTGTTTGTGCCTTTATACAGGATAGAAACTGATGTACTATCTGAGAAACATGATGATTTTGTTTTCATCAAATGGGTGTAAGTTATACATGTTTTCACTGAACTATGTCATTGGCCACCTATCTGCCACCTATCTGTTGTTTACCTATCAGAAGTGCCTATTCTGCTACAAACTGTATTCTGTAACCTTTGTTGTTTATACATTTTTCTCTTGAAAAATTAATAAAAAATTGTTAGTTATAAAAAAAAAAATTCTCTCAAGTATTGGTAGATCCTATGTGTCAATATTTTAATGCAATTACTACAGCCAGCCCTTTGCCTATGGAACAAATAACAGTGTTTCCAAAACCAGGCAAGGACCCTATGCATTTTTCAAATTATAGACCGATTTCCCTTTTAAACACAGATATGAAAATATTCTCCAAACTTCTGGCCTCTATATTACAGGAACATATTCCTTCATTGATCCACCCAGATCAGATTGGTTTTGCCCCTGGCCAGGACTCAGGAGGCATGTGAAAACACCATCCAGGATCTCTGTATTTTGCACTTAGTAACTGCACCCTGTTTACTGTTATCCACTGATGCCAAGAAGGCATTTCATAGGATGGACTGGCTATTTCTAGAGGAAACACTAAAGAGTCTTGGTCTGGTGGCTCTGACGCTTCTCTTCTTCTGACGGTTCTTAAATAATGGAGGGAGGGGCCACCCGGTGACCCCGCCCCCCTCTGATGCACGGTGACTTCCCTGTCCGCCCCCCTCTGACATCATGGGGAATGCCACAGGGAAGTCCCCATCAAGTCCCTGTACGTCAGAGGGGGGCGGGGTCACCGGGTGGCCCCGCCCTCCATTATTTAAGAACCGATAGAAGAGGAGAAGCGTCACACAGCGGGAGCCTCCCATCATGGTGGATGCGGAGCAGCCCAAAAAGAAGATGCCGGCACCACGGAGGAAGATGCCGGACGAGAACACCAGAGGAAGAACCAGAAGAAGAAGAAGATGGAGGAAGAAACCGAAGGAAGATAGAAGATAGAAGAAAGTAGATAGAAGAAAGAGGAACATTTAAATAAAGGAATTGTCAAAAACTGTCTCCTGTCATTTTTAACATTTTTGACACTTTTTTGTGAAATGGTAGGGGTACTTTTGTACCCCCTTACCATTTCACACAGGGGGGAAGGCCAGGATCTGGGGGTCCCCTTGTTAAAGGGGGCTTCCAGATTCTGATAAGCCCCCCGCCCACAGACCCCCACAACCACCGGGCAAGGGTTGTGGGGATGAGGCCCTTGTCCCCATCAACATGGGAACAAGGTGTTTTGGGGGGCTACCCCAAAGCACCCTCCCAATGTTGAGGGCATGTGGCCTTGTGCAGTTCAAGAGGAGGGCACTCTCTCACCCCCTTCTTTTCCTGCGGCCTGCCAGGTTGCGTGCTCAGATAAGGGTCTGGTATGGATTTTTGGGGAGACCCCACGTCATTTTTTTTTAAAATTTTGGCGCGAGGTTCCCCTTAAAATCCATACCAGACCTGAAGGGTCTGGTATAGATTTTGAGGGGGGCCCCACAATATTTTTATTTTTTTTAATTTGGGCCGGGGTTCCCCTTAATATCCATACCAGACCTGAAGGGCCTGGCATGGAATTTAGGGAGACCCCCACATCATTTTTTTTTAAATTTTGGTTCGGGGGGTTCCCATGTGGGGAATTCCCATGCCGTTTTTATCAATGAACTTTTATGTGTATTGTCGGACCGGCAATTTATTAATAGCCGCGAGTAGTTTTAAATGACTTTTTTTCCTTTGAAATGTAATTTTGCTGTCAGACTGTTCTAAACACGGGAAACATGCGCCCCTCTACAGGCATACTATAGACACCCACCAGGTACGAAATTTAAAGGAATCTTACACTTTTATTGTTTAACTTTAAGCATTATTAAAATCACTGCTCCTGAAAAAACGGCCGTTTTTAAAACTTTTTTTGGATTGATCCATGTCCCCTGGGGCAGGACCCAGGTCCCCAAACACTTTTTATGACAATAACTTGCATATAAGCTTTTAAAATTAGCACTTTTGATTTCTCCCATAGACTTTTAAAGGGTGTTCCTTTTCGAATATGCCGCGAACACCCCAAATTGTTCGCTGTTCGGCGAACTGGCGAACAGCCGATGTTCGAGTCGAACATGAGTTTCGACTCGAACTCGAAGCTTATTCCTATCGACCACCCTAAATAAGGGTGGCCGCTAGCCTTCAGGTAAGCCTCCAGTGAGAATATACCTTGGTTTCACGTTTGCTATCCTTGGATTTCTTCTTCACTCAGCACAGAATACTGCCAGAACTTTCATCACTATTCATCTATATGAGTTGATTTGTCACATAGTGATTTATGTGGTTCACTAATTGATTTATTTTGTTCACATATGCTATTATGCTTAGCGCTGCACTTTCTTTTTGTTTATTGATCTCAAAACAGGCCTTCCCATT
This sequence comes from Lithobates septentrionalis, assembly GCA_037952835.1. Lineage (NCBI taxonomy): Eukaryota > Metazoa > Chordata > Amphibia > Anura > Ranidae > Lithobates > Lithobates septentrionalis. Next base: position 3,923,137 of record JBBDGP010000333.1, read on the forward strand.
TATGAGGAAGGAGGGATCTCTTTCCTACCTAGGCACTCATATCTCCATACCCACAACTTATGGATTGACATAATTATGAGTGTTTACTCTTAGATATAGGAATAAATCTCCCTAGAAGGAGGAAGTAGAGAGGAGACATTGCTGTAGCTGTCAGCAGAAGCGTGGTGAGGCATTGGAAAGATCTAATGTTAAATTTAGCTGGTGTAAACCCATTAACCAGAGAACACAACCTACTATCCTGGAAGTGGTCTGGAGCACTGTATAAAGCTTATGTGGACCGATTTATTAACATGGTGAGTGCATTCACTTTTTCTGTGTGAACATTTGTGCAAAGGTTTGAGGTGCATTATAGTTTGGTTGAAATAAATCACCATAGTGAAGGCACTATTAAAGGAGACATACACTATCACAAGTTGAAGACTTTGAAATTTAAAGCAACATTGTAGACTTTGGTGTTATGTAAATAGTTTTTTATTTATATGAAGTATGTTTTTGGAGATAACTCATTATTTGATTTATATATTTGTGCATGGAAATATTTTTTTAGTGCTGCACTATCCTGTTGGATTATGAACAAAATAATGGATACCCCAACAGAAGGTTAATTCATAATGGTGCCTAGCAGCTCTCTTATTTAACACATTCTAGAATGTTTTTTTAAATTACTTATTTCATTATTAACATTTTTGGACACATTTCTTTCTCACATTTTGTTAGTCACATTTGATGATGAGTGGTGTGCATTGCTGCCTTTCATAAGCACAGGATTTTAAGAAGTTTTCTCTACAAAAAATATTTGAACTCCCTAATGTCTCATCCATTAATATAAAAACACAGAAATTGTGTTATAAATGCCTATCATGCTGATATAAAACCCCTGCACATTTACCTAAAATCTTTTTGCAAAATTTCCCCCGAACTTCTGGAGAGCTTATGCACAGGAAGGTTTGTTCCTCCATCTATGGTGGTATTGTGAGAAAATTACAAAATTCTGGGAGGTGATCTCGCCATGGATACAAAAAAAACACCCTCAAGAGTATTCAACATAAGTAAAGGTATTGCTTTCTATATTTTTTATTTCTGCCAACGTTAAATAAATTCATTTTATGCTGTGAATGATCTGATCCGCCAATTGCATCTAGTTCAAATATTCAATATAAGCCCCTTCACTATCTTTTCCAAGATGTACCTTCATCTGTTAAATCATACAAGAAGCGTGTCAACACTCACTTGTTAAAAGCAGCAAATAGCCTTATTCCAAGGTTTTGGAAAATGGATAGGTGTTCTACTATTCTTGTTTGGAAGGCAGAAATGGATACGATAATGGAGGTAGAGAGATGGGTGCTCACCTCACAAGATAAGCAAGAAAAGTTATGAGACATTTGGTTGGGATGGTTATACTATTTAAACAATATCATTGCCCATAATCAGTTCTCTTCCCACTAATTCTTATAGCATGATTAGTTATTGGCAGCCCTGTCAATGTGTCACCTGATTAAATGGGGGTAACTTTTCTATGCTGAGTTTTTTTTTATACTTATTTGTAATCTTACACCCAGAAGAAACAGACATAATACTATGATGTTATGTATAAATGTGCTAAAAATCTCAGTAGCTACCTGATTCATATGCCCTGCATCTTGTATCCATTTTTACAATTACATTATGGTTTATATTTATTCTGGTAATTTTTCTCCTACTGTTTTTTTTTCTTATTCTATTTTTAATATTTGGTGGTTCTCATCATCAGTCATTTTGCTGATACGTGATATTGTGATGAGGTGTAAATAGGGTCCTCCTGAATTCGACCTAGATAACTAGGGTCGGTTGACCTGGCTATACAGATTTCAAACCTGTTATCCTATATTTTTGATATGTGTATCTGCGATGTAATGTTGGGCCTTTGCTCTGTACACCACATATTTTCTTGTAATGATGATTGATGCCTTGACATTTGTTTGTAATTTTTTTTTGTTAAATAATAAAACTTGATTATAAAAAAGAAAAAAAAATCCATAATTCTATTGAGTCACCGACGCACCATTAGTATTGTACAGTGGTTTAGCAGATTAGGGAGAGATTCAGAATGTTTCAAGTGTAAATACGAGGCCAGTGGTCATTGCTGAAAACACCTTATTTACCACTGATTATTTACATGGCTTCTTATTCACCAACCCCTCTTTATCACTCTCCACTTCAAACTTGATACTCTTAACTTTAACAGTGGCTTGATCACAAATTACCTTTCACTTGCTCCAATACTATTTCTACTGCTTGTATCACGTACCTGGTTGCAGATCCTGATATGATGAGGAAGGCCTCTCTTACCCCTCTGACTCCGGGCCCCTGATAGTGTAGGCACGAGGTGCAGGAGTGCAGAGTGGCACGAGTGCTTGGAAGTCTTGCTAGCAGCAGGGTGGGTGTCCTCGCTGGGCAGGAGAAGTGGTCAGATGGCTTCAGCAAGTAGGCAAGTAGGGATGGATCAGGTACAGGGCACAGACAGGAACGTGGTCAGGAGACAAGCCAGGTCCAGAACTGATCAGTGGAACAGTAGCCAAAGAAGCAGACAGAAGAGGGGTCATGGGACTAGCCGAGGTCGAAGTGGTAATGGATGTGATTAAGAGAATCTGTGTAATACACCACTGTTTCCAGTGAAGAAACGAACCGCAAAAGGAGAGCCAGAGAAATACAGACTGGTACAGGACCTCAGGGCAGTGAATGAAGCTACCGTACTGGAAACGCCCATCGTGGCCAACCCCCACACCTTGCTGGCAGGGATACCGCCCACAGCAAAGTACTTTACAGTGGTGGACCTTTAGTGTCCCCCTCTACCCCTATTGCCAGTACCTATTTCCCTTCACCCACGAGGGGCAGAGCTACACCTGGACTGTTATGCCACAAGGTGCCCAGAACTCCCCCTCCCAATTCGCCAAGGCAATGGCCCTCATTCTGCACACCTGGATGAAGTTACACCCAGACATTGTACTCCTTCAGTATGTAGATGACCTCCTGCTTTGTGCAGATACCCTTGGTGACGCCTCAATCTTCTCTGAAAGCCTCCTCCACTACCTGGCTGAGCAGGGATGCAAGGCCTCAAAGCAAAAGGTCCAGTAGTGCAGAGAGAAGGTAATTTTCCTAGGCCACTGCATCTCCCAAGGCACCCGACATCTCACTGAAGAAAAAGTTGCTGCAAACAAGGCCATCCCCTTGCCTCAAGGTCAAAAGCCCTTCACGCCTTTCTAGGATTAATCTCCTACTGCCGTTCTTGGATCCCAGGAGCCTCCCTCTTGATGCAACCTCTCTATGATGCCCTGAAATCTGATCCTTTCTCGCTTTCCCCAGAAGCTGAGGACAATTTTGAAACTCCGAAGGAGATCCTCTCAACAGCCCCTGCTTTGGGCCTCCCAGACTATGAAAAGACTTTCAAACTGTTTGTCTCAGAGAGATAAGGACATGCCACAGGAGTTCTAGCTCTGGCAACAGACTCAGACCCATTGGGTATTACTCCTGTCAACTGGACTCAGTGGCCAGGGGGGGACCATCTGCCTCAGAGCCGTCTTTGCAGCCCAAGCCCTCTTGGACAAGACTGCTGACCTCGTATTGGGCCATCCTTTGATCTTCCTTGCCCCTCATGACATAACTGCTATACTAAACCAAATACAGCCCAAACACCTGTCCTCACAGAGGCACCTCAGAGTCCAATGTGCCTTGCTTCTCCCCGATAACATCACCATCCCCCGATGTGAAACCATTAACCCATCCACTCTGCTTACTCTTCTTGAAGGGGGAAACTCTTTGGAGAATAATCCTCACCTCACCGCTCATGACTGCTTCGAAGTGATCAAGATGGAGACATCACACCTACCGACAGTCAGTGAAACAGCCCTTGAGAATCCTGACTTGACAATTTTTGTGGATGGTTCCAGGTATGCAGACAGCACTGGATGGTGACACACAGGATATGCAGTCACCACCGAGGATACAGTTCCTCTGGCTTCAGCATTACCTTCCTCCATGTCTGCCCAGGAAGCAGAACTCCATGCCCTAACCATGGCATGTAATTTGGCAGAAGGAAAAAGAGCCAATATCTATACAGATTCGAGATATGCCCTTGATGTGCCCTGCGATTTTTGGATCATCTGGAAAACCAGAGGGTTCCTGACAGCAGCAGGAACACCTGTAAAACACAAGGCAGCTATCAAGGACTTAATGGATGCCCTACTCCTCCCAGATACTGCTGCAAAACAAGCTGCAGATGGGATGCAAGAAGTGGTCAGCAAAGCGAATGCACCTATCCTGGATGACCCAATAGACACCCCTGAAGAGACTGTAGAAACCACCATGATTCTACAAAACCCTCCTGTAAACAGGACTCACCTCAAGGAGCAACAGGAGGCAGCTGACAAAGAAGAAAAAGAAGTGTGAATCAAAAAAAGAGCCACAGAAGTTGAAGGAATCATGGAATTAAACAAGAGACCGTGTCTACCATGATCAATGTTTCCTGCAGTGGTACAGTGGGCTCACCGTGCCTCTCATCTGTCAAAAACCTTGATGAACGCCCTGATCAACAAATACTACTTGGCTCTGGGGATCACTCCACTCACCAACAACTTCTGCAAGTCGTGCACCATCTGTACTAAGTGCAATCCTGGAAGAACAGAAAAGGTACCTTTGAAGCATCTAGCAAAAGCCCAGTACCCTTTCCAAAGGATACAGATCGACCACATCCAAATGACGAAGAGTGGCCGATATGAATATGCATTGATTGTCATTGACATGTTCTCCGCATGGCCAGAAGGCTATCCCGTTACCAACATGACGGCAAAGACCACGGCTAAAAGACTTTTAACGGAAATAGTGTGCAGATATGGTGTCCCAGAGGTCATAGAGAGTGATCAGGGGCCGGCTTTCATGGCCTCAATGACCAAGGAAATATGGTCGGCTTTAGGGGTCACACTAGCTTTCCACACCCCATACCATCCTCAGAACAGTGGGAAGGTGGAAAGATTGAATGGCACTATAATATCTAGAATGCTAAAAATGTCTCTGGAAACAGGAATGAGTTGGCCAGACAGCCTATCCACTGCCTTATTCAGTGTTAGGTACACTCCAAGGGGAAACCATGGCCTGTCACCCTATGAGATATTGTTTGGTTCAGCCTTTAGACTGGGTTGTTACTTCCCACAGCAATTACAGCTCCAATCTGATGTATTGACTGATTATGTGACTGCTTTATCTCGAGAATTAACCTGTATCCATTCGCAAGTGTTTTCTTTCTATTCCAGATCCTGAGCTAGATACAGGAACGCACAAGCTGGTTCCTGGTGATTGGGTCCTGGTAAAGAAGTTTGTGAGAAAACATACTCTTGAACCCAGATATGATGGTCCTTTCCAGGTTCTCTTAACAACTGCCACATCAGTCAAGGTGGCCGGGAAGAACACGTGGATACACGCGTCCAACTGCAAGAAAGTCCCTGTACCTGAGGAAGAGGCTGAGGGGACCAAATGATTCTGTATATCCTTTTCATTGTAATCATTGCTCAGGCACGAGAGGTGGCCATCAAACAAAAAGATGGTATAACACAATTCTGGTATAACTCATCCAATACACATGTTGCCACCTTTATATCCTCTAATGAACAGATAATTCCAGGTACTATGTACAAGATCCGGTCCTGGGATGAAACGGTAAGACCAATGACTGTGTATGCGTCACTGACACCTATTGGGGTAACAACTGTGATTCCTGGGGAGCAGTGGGTTGGAACACTGGTGGTACAAACTGGGGGTACAAACCTGAAAGCCCCCAAAATAGAAAGGACAAAAATGGGAAGTCACTCATAGATAGAATGACAATTAACAAACACACAGATCGAGGAGTGCGCATGCGCGGGACTTCCGGGAAGACGCTCTGAACGGGAGCTCCGTCATAGTCGAGCCTTCCGCGGTCCCCAGACGCTGACATCTTTAGCGGAACCGTCCCTGCTAAGTACCCACAGGTAGAGGAGGACCGTGGGCACAATTACATATGCATAACCGCTCACACCGACCAGCGGTTAGTAGGCAACTCACTTTCGGCCTGCCCGCCCTGACTTCTCCTAGGATGGCGGCCGCGGCCTCCTCACAGGCAGACACAGGAGAAGGAGACCTCATGGCAGACATCCCTGAAGAGGAACAGCTTGCCACCACCACACTGGGATCCTCTGTGAGTAATATCTCCCCCAAGACGGCTCACCTTACCAGCAAAGACTCCCTTTTTAACAGGGCCTTATCAGATATGCTCCATATTCCATCAATGCACGCTCCCATCCCATCCCCCGCCACGCAGCAGGCAGCACCTCTGAACTCTCCCCACCAGTCAGACATGGCACAACTTCTGAACTGTTTTTCAGACATGCTGGCTGCAAGCCTGGCCCAAAATGCAGCGCAGATCACCATGTCTATAAAGGCTGACTTACAGAGCTTGGGGGCCCGCATTGATTTGATTGAACAAGCTGTGGATCATACTGTTGTGCGCACCAACCAGAATACTGACAGCATTCAATTGATGCAGGAACAACTTGATACGGCACTAGGGAAGATTGACTATTTGGAAAATCGTAATCGGAGAGGTAACTTCCGCATTCGAGGTATCCCTGAAGCTGTTACTAATGTTCATGACACAGTGAAGCTTTTTATGAAAGAACTTATCCCAGATATCTCTGACCACAAACTAGAGATTGACAGGGCTCACAGAGCGCTGCAACCACCCAGACAGGACGGGCTCCCGAGGGATATAGTGGTTAAACCCCACTATTATGAAACCAAAGAGGAATGAAAAGATGAAAAGATCTCGGAACCTGGACAACTTATCCTTCCAAGGAAACAAGATTCAAGTCTTCGCAGACATCTCCAAAACTACAATTTTAAAAAGAAGAGCTTTGAAACCTCTTCTCGAAATCCTCACACAGAAATCAATTAAATATCGATGGACTTTCCCTTTCCGTCTCTTGTTTCAACACAAGGAAAGATCATATGGATTCTCTTCATTCCAAGAGGGTGAACACTTACTCCTGAGACTTGGATTAATCTCTCAAGAAGCCTCCCCCCAGGATCCCCCGTCCAAGTCAAGTTCCTCAAAGAGACCCCCTTCAGGCAGCCCCATCACTCCCCTCTGGAACAAACAGCAACCGAAGGGCCACCGCGACTCCTTCCCTCCAAGATGATTTTGTCTTCACTCGGCTCTACAAGGACTGTGTGGATACCTTTTCCCCTCCAGGTTACACCCTCTGAATGAGGGGTTCTTGTGTACATTGGGTACACTCTATCCGATCCTCTATATCCATCAGTGAAAATAGTCGCACTTACCTGAACCCTCTCCACTAACCTCCCCACAATGAAGATGGAAGAAGATGATCCCGGGATGTTTTTTCCCCCCCTTTTTTTTTTTTTATCTTCAGACAATTATCTTCTGTTTTCATAATGGACCGCACTTGAGGTTGATAATGACTTCCGGGAACACCTGGGCATAAAATCGTGCCCCATCTCACTATCCTCCCCCTCCCCCTCCCTTCCATTTCCCTATTTCTACCTTCCCTCCCCCTTCCCAATTACTGGTAGGATATCTCCTATGGCAGGTTTCGTTTTGTCATTTTTATGTAAGGCAGTGATTTGCCCATGTATCTCTTAGAGGTGGGTATATATTTAACATTTTTGATTTTCATACTTTTTAGGTTCCATATTTCCCCAATAGATGGGGACCCGGCGGCTCGGCTGGGCTAGCATCGCCACTCCTTCTGTTGTGATCAGGGGAGACCCTCCCACTGGTTACATCAGACAGACAACCTCGGCTGAGGTTGTTCCTGTTTTTCTGAGACCCTTTTGTTTTTGGGTCTCAGACTTGAACTGAACTTTTCAGTTCAGTTCATTGCTTTTCTGGGCTCCTACGCCTAGACTTTTTTGAAGTTATTAGATTGTTTTATTTAACGATTCTTCTCTTCTTCTCTCATTCTCTTCTCACTCCCCTCTTTCCTCTCTTTCCCCCTTTTCCCTTCTCTTTATTTCAGGAATGTGCACAGGAGAACGTCTTTATCCAGAATCCTCCGCTGCGACAGCAAGATCTCCCTCCCAGACTCAGCGCTGCTTCATCAGGCAACCGGGTAGGTTCGCACCTAACACACCAGGGGCACTCCTTCTGTGACTATGGCTGACCCACTTCCTTTACAGAGGGCACTTAAGATTGCCTCTCATAACACCCAAGGGCTCAACTCACCCATCAAGAGACGCAAAGCTTTTCAAAGCTATAATTCAAGAGGAATAGATGTCGTGCTCCTCCAAGAAACCCATTTCCCCTCAAACTATTCGCCTTCTTTTTTACACAGCAAATACCCCACTTTTTTCCTTGCAAACGCTAGCGAGAAAAAAAGAGGAGTAGCCATCCTAATCTCCAAACAGACCCCTTTTTCACACTCTTTAACCATTAAAGATAATGACGGGAGATATATATTAGTCAAAGGATTGATTGAAGGTAACCTCTACACTATCATTTCATATTACGCTCCTAACAAAGGCCAAGCTAAATTTTTCTCTTCCTTATTGGCAAATCTCTCACCCCACTTTGAGGGTAGGGTGATTATGGGTGGGGACTCCAACATCACATTCGATCAGATCCTAAATAAAGTAGCTCAGGGGATCCCTCACCTTAAACAACCTCCCAAACAGAGCCTCCAGATTGCCAGACTTTTTCACTCAGTGGGCCTCATTGACTCATGGAGGGAATTAAACCCCTCAACAAGGCACTATACACACTACTCAGCTCCCCACAAGACATATGCTAGAATCAATCACATATTTATGTCAAACTCTGATATACAAAATGCTAACCACGCCTCTATCCACGATGTTCCGTGGTCCGACCACTCCCTGGTAATCTTAGGTATATCCAATTCATTGTCCCCATCTGGCTCTCGAACTTGGCGCCTAAATGAGAAAATCTTATCTAACCCGGTCCACTGTATTATATTAGAAAAGGATATTAAAGAGTACTTCCTAATTAATGACACTGAGGACATCTCCCCTACTACTCTTTGGAATGCCCACAAAGCGGTAATTAGAGGGAAACTGATTCAATTTGCGGCCAAATTAAAGCGAGAACGGCAAATAGATATCATGAAGCTAGAGAAAGAATTCAAAGATCTCAGCAGGTCCCATAAACTGAACCCCAATTCTACCACCCTCTCTAAACTTGATACTATCAGACTGTCCCTTAACTCAGCCTTGACCTCCAATGCAGAAAAGCACCTTCATTGGCTCAGCGGCAGTTTCTATCTGAGCGCAAACAAATTTGGCCCCCAGTTAGCGGCCAAACTTACCCCGAAACATAGGTCATTCGCCCTACCCAAAATAAAAACCCAATCCGGGTCACACACCCAAAACCCAAGTAAAATTCTAAAATCATTCCAATCTTTTTATGCCAACCTGTACTCCGACGATTGCCCAATTTCTCAACAGAAATTGGATGCTTTTCTAGAGAAAATCCCACTACCCAAAATCTCTGAATCTCACCGCTCCATCTTGGAATCCCCATTTCAAGAATCCGAGATCTGAGCAGTCATAAAAGGGCTTAGAAAAGACTCAGCCCCAGGCCTGGATGGTTTCTCAAACCACTATTACAAAACTTTTATAGATACCCTCTCTCCGTATCTGGTTCGCCTCTTCAACTCCTTAACCAAATCATCCCCGCTGAATCCTAATGCCAACTTGGCTTTTATTTCGGTCATACCCAAACCAGGTAAAGACCCCAGCGAAGTCAGTAACTACAGACCTATTTCATTAATTAATAATGATTTAAAACTTATGACAAAAATACTATCCTGTAGACTCGCCTCTTTTATAGGTACCTACATACATAAGGACCAAGTAGGGTTCATACCGGGGAGACAGGGACCGGACCAGATACGGAGAGCAATAAATGCAGTCTCCCTAATGAGATCGGGGTGGGATGGGGGACCCCCTCAGGGGGGCCTCCTCCTCTCCATAGATCTCCAAAAAGCGTTTGACACAGTGGCTTGGCCCTACCTCTTCACGATTCTAAATAAATGGGGTTTTGGCCCAAACTTTATTAATATTTTGGGAGCCCTCTATCATCAACCTAGGGCACAGGTGAGATTACAAGGACATCTATCAGATACATTTTCTATACAGAAGGGAACGAGGCAGGGATGTCCCCTTTCCCCCCTTCTTTTCGCGATGGCTATCGAATCTTTAGCCATCGCGATAAGACAACACCCAGACATCCATGGAGTTCGTTGTGGGCAAAGTATTCACAAATGTGCTTTATTCGCGGATGATGTCCTCCTGTTCGTCACATCTCCCCTAATCTCCATCCCCAACATAATGCAACTTTTACAAGACTTTGAACTAGCTTCCGGACTTAAGGTTAATGTATCCAAATCAGTCGCTCTCAATGTTTCCATTTCTCAAGACATCGTCAACACTCTAAGGAGTAAATTTCCATTCTCATGGAATTCCACATCCATCCCTTATCTTGGCATTAACCTTACGTCCGGTATTGATATAATGTTTAAACATAACTTTATCCCCATGTTCAAAAAGCTCATAGACGACCTGACCCAGTGGTCGCTTTATAAGCTCTCGTGGTTAGGTAAAGTGAACGCGGTTAAAATGACACTCCTACCTAGGTTATTATATCTTTTTCGTTCCTTACCCATCCCAGTCCCCAAATTGCACATTCAATGCCTACAATCTGCCATAATCCGCTTTATATGGGATAAAAAAGGCCACAGGTTCTCTAAAGATGTGCTTTTTAGACCCAGAAAAAAGGGAGGACTAGGGGTTCCTAATCTTTGGTGGTATTATCAGGCAGCGCAACTGAGCCAATTTTCAACTATTTATATGAAAGGACCCAAACCAGACTGGGTGAACATGGAGCGAGAGGCGGTCCCTGGTTTCACCTTAGATTTTCTGCTTTGGAATATCCCCAAAAAACGTCCCCCTATACTAGCCCCCACATTATCTCACTCAATGAAACTTTGTGACTCTCTTCATAAGCTCAAACCCCTCATCTCTAATTGGCACCCCCTGGCACATATCTTCAGGAATCATAACTTTCCACCTGGCTTAGACATTCGAGCCTTCAAATGGTGGCTTGATAAGGGCCTTTATAGAATTGGCCAATTCTTCAACTCCAATGGTCCCCTCACTCTAGCATATTGTAGTTCCAAACTTGAAATGCCCTCAGCCGAAAAATTTAGGTTCTTTCAACTTTCACATTTTTTGAATCGATTATGGAAGAGTAGTGAGAACCATCTTTCAGTAACGCCTTATGAACAATGGTGCGCTTCGGCCTCAGACACCAAAGGAGGTATCTCCCTCATCTATTCATCCCTGGCGGAACCCACGGAGAAAGCAGCATACATGACGAGCTGGGAGCGGGATCTTGACTTCAGCTGGGACCTGGATAAGTGGCATACTAATTTTGCCCGCTCCTTCGAAGGTATGGTTAATACTTCAATAAACGAAGCAGGGCTGAAAATTCTTACACGCTGGTACCTGGTACCTTCACGACTTGCCAAATTCTATCCACAAACGTCACCTCTTTGCTTTAGAGGCTGCAGTCATGTGGGCTCTCTTTTACACATACTATGGGAATGCCCTAAAATCAGAATGTATTGGAACAAGATCTTCTCCCTTATCCGCAGAACATGCGGTTGTACTCTGAAACCAGATCCAACTATTGCTTTGCTTAATGGTCCCATTCCTAAAATTTCCAAACATACCCAGAAGCTGATCCAGTTTATTCTAGTGGGGGCCAAAATGACCATCACCCGGTCCTGGAAATCACCGAAAGTGTCCATTAGGTTAGCCAAACAAAAAATTACTTGGATCATGCTGCAAGAAAAAATATCCAACACTATTCTAGATACCGTAGACAAATTCAAAATTATTTGGGAACCTTGGGCAAATCTCGTGGGGCACCCACTGTATGTGTGATCGATAGATCATAAGAATGGTTCATCGTTGGAGGGCTCTCAATCTCCCTCTCCTAGGGGTCTCCTGTGCACTTCCTTCCCATCACTCCTTACGTTCAGCTACTCCTTTCGCCCCTCCTATCCCTTCTGTCCCTCCTAACTTCTTTCTTTTCCCCTCTCACTCTTCTGCTTTCTCCCTATTTTAATACTGTTTCTCAGGCTCTCGGTACTCTCTACTACCTAGGTTATTAGCCTCAAGGAGGCTCTCAGGGCTGATTCTCAAATGTTGTATCCCCCTAATTCCTAAGCATAACATGCTTCGGTCCGGATCAACCGGCCAAAGTTCATTCCACCCTGAGAGGTCGACTGACCAGTTAACTTTTTTGATTAAAGTAATGATTATATAAATACGTTACTAACATGGTATTCAATTGTCATATAGATACAAGCCCCCTTTCAGTTTTCTCCTTTTTATTATCTTTCCGGTTTTTAAGGTTGTGTATCTATATCCTAGACATTTTTCCACATTTTAGTATCGAGGCGGGCTCGGGGATCCCCGGTTCATCAGAGCAGTGAGTTCCCAGAAGGGGCTCTGGTGCAGAGATTCCCAGCGCCCATAGCAACGTATTTGTTTTTGTTACAAGACTAAGGCTTTTCAAAATTTAATGTTGATATTCTATATAACCGCTGTACCACTTTTATAATTTGTACACGATGAGCATTGTGCTCCTCTTTCTCTCTCTTGATTGATGTATTTTTCAATAACTCAATAAACTTTATTTTCAAAAAAACAAAAACAAAAACAAAAAAACAAACACACAGATCAGTATTTCACCAAGGAGTTCAGGTTGACCATTGAGAATCCTAGACCAGGAGACAGTGGGACCTATGTTTTAGGCCTATGGTGGGGGAGTTGGTATCCCGGTTTTAGAAAACCTTTCCAACTGAAAGATATGTTCAATAACCCAGAGTGGGGAGTTCCCCAATCTACATCTAGCTCAAACCCCCTGAGGCCCCATATACAGACATTAAAGGACATGGTAGGCATAGCAGACCCTACCTTTGAGGATACTATGGCTTCAGAAACCGGGTTCTCAGATGTCAGCTTTTGGCTCGAGTGGATGAGGTACAGTGCAGGGAAACACGATAAGACCAATTGTTATGCATGTGGGGGGGGGGGCTAGACCACATTTGGGAATGGTACCCCTAAACATACCCCCATAACATGAGACATGTTTCCTCAGCCTATTTACCAACACAACCACTAACCACTCCCTGTGTGAACATTGGAAGAAGGAATATCCCATAGTCAACAAAACCCCCAAGCGAGGAGAAGGTATCACCATATACCCTGCCAATTATGCATGTTATGGAAGATATCACCGGGGGGGAAACCTCTTGGGAATTTCACTAAGGGTTACTGTGGGTTTTATAGGGAGGCCTCTGCAGATCTCGTGCAAAGTCAAGTCCGGTCTTTGGCAGACATGTACTGGATCTGCGGAGACATGAAAATTAGAAGCAGATTGACAGGACAGTGGACAGGATGTGCACTGGCCAAGGCCATAATGCCTTTACATATTCTCTCGGAAAACCCAAAACCAGATACAAACAACGCACCCAGGCCTAACAGGAGGCGTAGGAGTGCCCCAGCAGGAAGCTTCGACCCTCATGTATACATAGATGCCATAGGGGTCCCTAGAGTGGTCCCAGATGAGTTCAAAGCAAGAGACCAAGTAGCAGCAGGATTCGAGTCCCTGATCCTCATCATCACTGTAAACAAGAATGTAGTCTGGATAAATTACATCTACTATAATCAACAAAGGTTTGTCAATTACACTAGAGATGCACTCCGAGGTTTAGCCGAGCAGCTGGAAGCCGCTTCACACATGACTTTCCAAAACCATATGGCCTTAGATATGGTCCTAGCTGAAAAAGGGTGTGTGTGTAAGATGTTACCTGGAACGAGTACATGCTGTACTTATATCCCAGATAACACAGGCCCAAATGGTAAAGTGACTTTAACCATCCAGAAATTTGAGGATTTGTCAAAAGAATTAAAGAAGAATTCAGGGCTCTCCAACCCCTGGGATCAGTACTTCACCTGGATCAAGGGGGATGGCAGGGAATTTTAACACAGATCGGAATAGCCATTTTGATAATTTTAGTGACCCTAGCTGTTATGGTCTGCTGTGTTCTTCCCTGCTTTAAAAAGTGTCTAGAAAAAGCTGTTGATCAATCTACTCCCATGTTTGTGAACCAGGAAATACCAGATGATGATGACGATTATGTAAGACTTGATGATGATTATGTGTTACGCTCCATTACAGTCACTTTCCCCCAAGATGCAACACCATAGGATTACAGGGACAGACAGCACCTGATTTCCCCTCTCTAAGCTGTATCGAGGGGGTTAGTGAATTAGTCACTGCTCTTCTCTATATACAGCCCAAAATAGTGGCTGAGGAGAATGGGCCAGGTGAGTAAGACCTTCAGTATGAGGGACAGTATTGAAATAGACAGTTTCAAGGGGGGACTGTAATGGATGTGATTAAGAGAATCATGAAATGTCTATTCCAATGTATATATGAGTACATGTTTTATATGCCTTACATATCAGCTTCAGTTTATCAGCCTTAAAACATATTCAGATATTTTGCAAAGCTCATCCTTCCCTTGCTTAGGAACTGGACTGCAACAGTTAACAGAAGTTTGCGCCTGCTAATAGATACCAATGGTTTAAAAGAAGCAAGAAACATTGCAAGAACAAAGCTACTTCCTCATATAGGCGACTCAGCTAAATTTTGTCACTATATGCATTTATATATTTGTGGTTGTTTTGTGGTTTGCATGCGCCAGTCTTATCTGACGTATCTTAAACTTTAACAAAATTGTATATAAGTCCTGAAAAGGGGAAATATTAAACCAGAGACTTTTTATTCTGAACTGGGTGTCAGCGTAATCACTTCAGAGCATGCATGCTTTATATTCAATCTGATCAGGGGTAGATATAATAATATCCGACTTTTGTTCTGATCCAAAACAAAAGCAGGTGGAGTTCAGAGAATGGTCAAGACAAGCTGGGTCAGCAACTGGAAGCAGGATGCAGGTTCACAGGATCACAGATACACAGGACGCTGAAGATGAGGGATGAGCCCTTGGTTCGAGTTGAACGTAAGTTTGATTCAAACATCAGGTGTTCATTTGTTATAAAATGAACCAAACATATGGGGCGTTTGAAGTTCGAGCACCACGGAACGCCCCATAATGCACTGCGATATCGCAGTGCATTGTTGTATGATGATTGGCCAAAGCATGCACCTGACTTGCATGCTTTGGCCAATCACAGCACACTCTGCTGAGAGAGCCATAATTGGTCAAATGCAGGGTCTAGTATATATATATATATATATATATATATATATATATATATATATATATATATATATATATATATATATATACTCTGTGCATTTAGCGTAGACTAGATATTCAGTGTAGACTCTATATTCAAGTCAGTGCAGGCAGTGTATTTGAGATATACACATATATATATATATATATATATATATATATATATATATATATATATATACATATATATATATATATATATATATATATATATATATATATATATATATATATATATATATATATATATATATATATATATATATATATATATATATATATATATATATATATATATATATATATATATATATATATATATATATATATATATATATATACACACACACAGTCTAGTGTATATATATATATATATATATATATTTATATTTATATACTCTGCATTAAGTGTAGCCTATATATTCAGTGTAGACGCTTTATTCAGTCAATGCAGGCAGTGTTGTTTATATAACACAGTGTATTGAAGTGGTTAAGGGGAACACTGCGCCAAAACTTTATAAAAAATGGCGTGGGGGTCCCTCCCAAAATCCATACCAGGCCCTTTAGGTCTGGTATGCATTTTAAGGGGAACTCTGCGGCAAAATTTAAAAATAAATGGCGTGGAGGTCCCCCTAAAATCCATTCCAGGCCCTTCTGGTCTGGTATTGATTTTAAAGGGAACTCTGCACCAAAAAAAAAATGGCGTGGGGTCCCCCCAAAATCCATACCAGACCTTTATCCGAGCATGCAACCTGGCAGGCCACATGCCAGGCCACATGCCCTCAACTTGCGGAGGGTGCTTTGGGGTCCCATGTTGATGGGTACAAGGGCTTCATCCCCACAACCCTTGCCCGGTGGTTGTGGAGGTCTGTGGGTGGGGGGCTTATCAGAATCTGGAAGCCCCCTTTAACAAGGGGGCCCCCAGATCCTGCCCCCCCATGTGAATGGGTATGAGGTACATTGTGTCAAAAAAGTAAAAACGACAGCAGGGGGCATGGCTTGGATGGGACCCGAGATGGCTGCCTGAGACAAGAGCTCCCGCACAAAGGAGACGAATAAAGACATTTATACAGGATTAATAGGCATACTTGTACCATGGGCAAAAATAACAGGAGCACCTCGACTCCCCGCACCATAAAGGAGACCGGGACGCAACTCAACAACAACGTCCCAGAGATGTTCTGCACTCGTCAGCCAGGACAGCACGTGGAGTCACAGGCTTCACAGGCCTCACAGGCCTCATCCCCAGACTCGCCTAGAAGCACAGAGGGATCAATGACGGATGGTCCCACGACTCCCAATCCGAGCCTCCTGGACTTACAGAGGGACCTGCAAAAAGTCGGATATTAAACATATTAAACATACCCTGAGAGCGCGATATCAGACCTAAAAACAGATATCCAAGTGATGAATCACCGTCTCACAGAAGTGGAAGAAACCTCTCAGCCGCAGGCCGCAACCATCAGGCAAGTGCAAACCTATGATTTACAACTCCCACATATGTTTGAGCTCCACAGACAGGTGGAAGATTTAGATAACAGAGGGCGCAGACATAACATTAGACTGAGAGGGGTACCAGAGGGAGTGGAACCAAATGCACTGCCACAAACAGACTTTTCCATATTCAACAACTTATTAGACCGTCCCGCGGACTCCCCCATTGAGATGGAGCGCATACACCACGCTCTTAGACCCCCTCCCCATGACTCCGAACCTCCCAGAGACATTATTTGCTGCATAGTCAATTTCCCCCTCAAGGAAGAAATACTCAGGAAGGCAAGAGAACGGGCCGCATTTTATTCAATGGGGCTAATATTAAATTCTTCCAAGACCTCTCGCAGATAACTTTGCAAAACAGACGCTCTCTGCGCTCCTTGCTGGACATACTACGCAATCGCAACATCCAGTATAGATGGAAATTCCCATTTTGCCTGTCTGCTACCTCCAGAGGCCGCACAGCACTTCTCCCGACCCCGGAAGATTTACCCACATTCTGTGAACACCTCGCCATCCCACCAGTTGACCTACTTGAGTGGTACTCATTCTACTTCCTCTCTGAACCGTGGAAATCTGTTTAGCACGACTCATCACCTAAAGCTCAGCCCCCACGCTCCAGATGCCATAGACTGGACCTCACTTCACCTGGAGACCGTCAATCAAGAAGAGACCACACATCGGGGTTATCAGGATGCATAAAACAATCTGACTCACCTTTCAGGCTTTGGCCAGTAAGTTGAGATACCTCCGAACTGTTCTTGTTAACGCTCACATATGCACTTAACGTTTGCTTGTTTTTTGTTTCTTTTATTTCTCTATTTCTGCTAAAGCACCAGGTACCTAGGAACTCTCGATACCCCATGAGACACCTGACCAGAAAGAACTCCTCCTGGTTCTACAGTTCCGAAGTTTATTCACCTCTTACTAAGGTACTGTTGTTATTTGCATGCTAATGCACCAATAGAGAATGCTTACCTAAATGGTAGACTCTATTATGGCAACAATATGCTATAACATGCCCTACCTTTCTAGACTCATTCCAGCAATTGTACTTATCTTTGCTTTCTCTAATGACCGTAAAAGGGTTCCCGGAAACAAGATATAATATATGACTTCAGAATGGATAGATACTAGGCATCTAGCTAACTAGACACATATATCCTGGGATTAGTGTAAAAATACCCTCACGTCACTCTCTCTCCCTACACCAAGGGGGGTAAGACTGATGCGAGAATCTTAGAAACCTAATTCCTACAACTCGATGAACTCTTTATATCCCGTGGTACCCACGAGCTGCTCATGCCCTTTTCCTAAACCTCCAATTCAGTAACAATCACCTCATAACACAGCTTTCTACCACAGTATGGACGGAACCAAGAACATGATAGATCACTCAGTACGAGACCCTGTCAGCACCAACTTAGATCACAAAGCATACCGTCCAACATGAGAATACATAAACAATCCCCTCTCCCTATTGCATTAGAACAATATACCCCAAATCAAAACAAAACTACCAGAAAGTACTTACCCTGCGAATTCCAACAGAGGGGTTGACAAGAGTCTAAAACGGGGAATGATATAACTGTCTTGCAAATTTCTAACACTGCTTAGCGGAAATAAATAGTTACGTAGATCTATGTTCAATGTCACCTATTTTTAAAAGGAGGTTCTCCGCACTGAAGCACTGAAAGTGTTGTGTATTCAATATCATTATACTCATGACTGTTACCTGTTACTTGTAACACAATACACTTTATCTGGCACCACTCACTAGCGAGGTACCCGCAATCTCCTTTCTCATTGTTTATACCTCGAGTCCTTACAACACTTACCAGTACACATCATTTGAAATCCTATTTTATATCTGTATATCCCTATCGTCCTCCACAGTGCTACCTCTCCTGATTCCTTACTAGCTCACCGTCCCCACACAGCTGTCCACCTGGACCAGAGCTGACGATCCAGACCTTCTCCACTAGGTGGATAGGCATGCCTACGGCCATCTCTGGTATTAACTCACACAAGTAACTCAGTTTAAATACTGAAGCAATTTACACGACAATCTATATTTAACCCCCCCACTGCCCTGGAATCCTATTCTTTCTACACCTATTCACCCCTCTTTCTCCCTCTTACCCCTCTCCTATCTTCTAATCCCTTCCACAAGCGGGGTTACTCCTCTCACTCTCCCTCCATAGAGACCCCGAGGAGCTCTCGAAACATTCAGAGCGGAATTCACTAGGCCCACGCATCCCTGCCCTTCCTTCCAAAAAACACGCAACATGCAGCAAGGACAAACCACTAAACAACAACTCTCATTAAAATGCCTTTCACTCAATGTTAAGGGACTAAACCTTCCAGAAAAGCCCAATTTCTAATGTTGCAGGAAACACACTTCTGATCAGACGCTGTCCCCAAACTAGCAAACCATGTATACAAACAAGCACTACAATCTACAAACCCAATCTCCAAAACCAAAGGAGTCTCCATACTCATCTCCAAACAGGCCGACTTTCAATTTAACTGACTCAATGATTGACCATGACGGTAGATATATTTTTATCAAAGGCAGGTATGCTTCCAAACCAGTCACATTGGCAAATGTATATTGCCCGAACGAACACCAAGTAACGTTCTTTAGAAAAATATGTGACCTTCTTTCCACCTTCCAAGAAGGCTTAGTAATACTAGGCGGGGACTTCAATGTCCCACTGAACCCAACACTGGACTCTGCAACAGGCACCTCCACGCTCCCATATAGTGCACTAAGACAGATTAAACTTCAACTACAAAACCTGACTCTCCATGACACATGGCGTACCATGTTTCAGACGGACAAGGATTATACCTTTTTCTTTCCCCCACATCAGAAGTATTCTAGAATAGACTACATGTTCCTTTCTCAGACAGATCTATCTCTCCTATCACAGGCCACAATAGAACCAATGTTCTTATCTGATCATCATCCCATCACGTTGACCCTTACATTCCCGGAATTTAAAAAAACAACTAAAACCTGGAGACTGAACCCAGCCCTTTTAAAAGACCCAGAAAGTCAGTGACAAATTAAAGCTAGACTTCACTTGTGCTTTCAGCAAAACTCTACCCCAGGCATTACACCTATCACGCTTTGGGAGGCACATAAATGCGTTATTAGGGGGAAACTTATAGCCTTAGCAACAACCGCTAAAAAAAGACACCAGGAACAGATCACAACGCTTATTAACACAATTAACTGATTTGAAGCATCCCATAAACACTCTACCTCACAAGACACACTACAAGATCTATTACACGCACGTTCCTCTCTGATGGATGAGCTAGGAAAACGCACCAGACGGCGATACATTGTTAAGCAAAAATTGTTCTATGAGCACAGTAGGGATGAGCCGAACACCCCCCTGTTCGGTTCGCACCAGAACATGCGAACAGGAAAAAAGTTTGTTTGAACACGCAAACACCGTTAAAGTCTATGGGACACGAACATGAATAATCAAAAGTGCTAATTTTAAAGGCTTATAGGCAAGTTATTGTCATAAAAAGTGTTTGGGGACCTGGGTCCTGCCCCAGGGGACATGGATCAATGCAAAAAAGTTTTAAAAACGGCCGTTTTTTCAAGAGCAGTGATTTTAATGATGCTTAAAGTCAAACAATAAAAGTGTAATATCCCTTTAAATTTCATACCTGGGGGGTGTCTATAGTATGCCTGTAAAGGGGCGCATGTTTCCCGTGTTTAGAACAGTCTGACAGCAAAATGACATTTCAAAGGAAAAAACCCATTTAAAACTACCCGCGGCTATTGCATTGCCGACAATACACATAGAAGTTCATTGATAAAAATGGCATGGGAATTCCCCACAGGGGAACCCCGAACCAAAATTTAAAAAAAAATGACGTGGGAGTCCCCCTAAATTCCATACCAGGCCCTTCAGGTCTGGTATGGATTTTAAGGGGAACCCCGCGCCAAAAAACAAACAAACGGTGTGGGGTCCCCCCAAAAATCCATACCAGACCCTTATCCGAGCACGCAACCTGGCAGGCTGCAGGAAAAGAGGGGGGACGAGAGTACGCCCCCCCCCTCCTGAACCGTACCAGGCCACATGCCCTTAACATTGGGAGGGTGCTTTGGGGTAGCCCCCCAAAACACCTTGTCCCCATGTTGATGAGGACAAGGGCCTCATCCCCACAACCCTGGCCGGTATGGATTTTTGGGGGGACCCCACGCCGTTTTTTTTTTGGCGCGGGGTTCCCCTTAAAATCCATACCAGACCTGAAGGGTCTGGTATGGAATTTAGGGGGAACCCCACGTCATTTTTTTTTAAATTTTGGCCGGGGTTGCCCTTAATATCCATACCAGACCTGAAGGGCCTGGTATGGAATTTAGGGGGACTCCCACGTAATTTTTTTTTTTTTAATTTTGGTTCGGGGTTCCCCTGTGAGGAATTCCCATGCCGTTTTTATCAATGAACTTCTATGTGTATTGTCGGACAGGCAATAGCCACGGGTAGTTTTAAATGGGTTTTTTCCTTTGAAATGTCTCTTTGCTGTCAGACTGTTCTTACATAGTTACATAGTTACATAGTAGGTGAGGTTGAAAAAAGACACACGTCCATCAAGTCCAACCTATGTGTGTGATTATGTGTCAGTATTACATTACCTATCCCTGTATGTTGCTGTCATTCAGGTGATTATTATGTTCTAAACACGGGAAACATGCGCCCCTTTACAGGCATACTATAGACACCCCCCAGCTACGAAATTTAAAGGGATATTACACTTTTATTGTTTGACTTTAAGCATTATTAAAATCACTGCTCCTGAAAAAACGGCCGTTTTTAAAACTCTTTTTTGCATTGATCCATGTCCCCTGGGGCAGGACCCAGGTCCCCAAACACTTTTTATGACAATAACTTGCATATAAGCCTTTAAAATTAGCACTTTTGATTTCTCCCATAGACTTTTAAAGGGTGTTCCACGGCATTCGAATTTGCCGCGAACACCCCAAATTGTTCGCTGTTCGGCGAACTTGCGAACAGCCAATGTTCGAGTCGAACATGAGTTCGACTCGAACTCGAAGCTCATCCCTAGAGCACAGTAACAAAAGTGGGAGGCTGTTAGCCCGCACGATACAGGCAGCCAAAACCTCTTCTATAATTCACCATCTCTGAGATAAACAAGGCACGCTCCTCTGTAAAAACGAAGACATGACTTCGCACTTTGAAAACTTTTACTCTAAACTTTACAACCTCCCACGAAATACCACAGGATCCCCTGATACACCTGACCGAACAGCCCAAATAAAGGATTTTCTAACCCAATACTGCCCCAAACCCATATCCAAGCAACAAGCGGAAGCTTTAGAATACTCACTCACTGTTGAAGAACTACAGCTAGCAATAAAACAAATGAAAGTAGGCAAAAGCCCAGGGCCTGACGGTCTTCCTCTAATCTATTACAAATGTTTCTTGGACACGCTCTCCCACAAGATGATGGCAGCATTTAACTCCCTATAGAACCCAATCACCCCCCTAGGCAACATGCTAGAAGCACATGTAGCAGTCATACCTAAAGAAGGCAAAGATCCCTTACAGGTATCTAACTACAGACCCATCTCATTATCAAAATCTATGCAAAGATATTGGCAAACTGGCTACTACCCCTTATTCTGGACCTCATTTCATCTGACCAAGTAGGCTTTGTCCCCGGTAGAGAGGCCAGGGACAATACCATATGCTCTCTTAACATACACCACTGGCTCACCTCATCAAAGACCAAGGGATTCCTCCTATCACTCGACACTGAGAAGGTGTTCGACAGGGTGGCATACAAAATAATAAGCTGTACTATAAATTGATTTGAAAAAATCAAAAAAAAGAATAAACCATTGAAAGGTTGTGTAAATACACATATATGGATATATACAATATCACATTAACATTCCTTATCACCAGTGATATGTGCAAAAAGAGAAAAACAAACAGTGAAAAATATATATATAACAAAATACAGAAAAATATAGTCCACTCGAATAGGCTGATGTAAAAAGCCCACTTGTATAGACAGTCCTCCAGGGGGTGACTTTATATTTTTCCTACAAGCGTTGACATGCAACTTCGACACTGGAGGTGGTATGTGCTGGGGTACAATACAAAATTGCCTCCACCCACGAAAAATGCTGCCGCTTACCAGCTCCCTAGATCTATTTTTACGGAGATCTAACGTGCCTTTGGCTTCTACCCCCACCTCGGGTCTTTCGGCGGCTGTCAACGCTAAGGGGATTCCTCACAGTCTCAGCACAAGATGTCAACTCGTATGGCAAGTGAGTGTTCATAAGCCGTGAAATTACATAAAGCAGCTATTCCAGCTAAGATTCCCGTCACTTCTGCCCGCTTGCTTATAACTACCTTGTTCGACAGGGTGGCCTGGGATTACATGCGGGAAGTACTAAGAGGCATAGGCCTAATACCACGCATGTTTGCGCACATTAACGCCCTGTATACTAGCCCCTCAGCAAGGGTAAAAACAAATGGCCTCCTGTCGAACGCCTTCCCTATCAGCAATGGTACTCGCCAGGGATACCCTCTATGCCCTTTGATGTGTCCTGACTCTATGTCCTGACATTAGAACCCCTCTTAAATAGAATATGTGCCAATACAAACATTCAAGGAATCTCTATCAGCCACAAAGAATTTAAAGTAGCCACGTTTGTGGATGATATCTTACTATCATTACAATCGCCCCGACTATCTTTGCCCAATCTTTTGAAAGATATCAGACATTTTGGGGTTCTATCAAATCTTAAAATCAAGTATTCCAAATCCTACGTCCTAAACATTTCACTATCCCAGCAAGAAGCACTCCATTGTCAAGATAACTTCCCTTTTCAATGGAAAAAAGAAGCCATCACCTACCTGGGCATACAAATCACCAGATGAA
This sequence comes from Lithobates septentrionalis, assembly GCA_037952835.1. Lineage (NCBI taxonomy): Eukaryota > Metazoa > Chordata > Amphibia > Anura > Ranidae > Lithobates > Lithobates septentrionalis. The sequence goes on from JBBDGP010000333.1 coordinate 3,946,953, forward strand.
TAACAGACCTTTACAAACACAATTTTCTACATGCACTTTCAAAACTCCAGACGGACCTGAAAGAGTGGGCCAATCTTAACGTTTCATGGTTTGGGCGCTCGGCCCTAATAAAAATGGTAATTCTCCCTCGCCTCCTTTATCTCACGCAGACAATCTTAATTAGTCTACTCCCTTCCTTCTTCTCGGCATATAAAAAAGCCTGTACAACCTTCATCTGGAAAAACAACACCCCACGCATTAAATATGCACACCTGACATGTGCTAAGACCAAAGAAGGTATCGCATTGCCAGACCTCCATAAATACTATCTGGCATGCCACTTAACCAGAGCTGTTGACTGGAAAGCTCACAAACTGGGGAAGGCTTGGGTCGCATTGGAAAGCTCCTTTATGAGTAACCCATTATACGCCCTTCTTTGGGTCTCACCAAAACGCTGGCCCCAACCTATTAAAATGCACCCTCTTATATATCCCTCGCTTTTAGCCTTTAACAAAGCAGTATCCTCCTACCACATATCCTCACAACCAGGACCACTGACTTCTCTAATGGGTAATCCGGATTTCCCCCCAGGAGAGTCGGCTACATTCCTAATACAAGAATGGCCACACGACGATATCCAAGCACACCATTTCTTTCACCAAGGTCGTTTACAATCCTACGAAAACGTAATGTCAATGTCACGCAAAAAATTCTTTTGTGGAAAAAAAATGACGGCAGTTTTTGACAATTCCTTTATTAAAAAATAAAAATAAAAAAGTATCCCGCAATGTAAATCCATCGCCAATCACGGCGCCGACAGTCCCGAGAAAAAAATAACCAAAAAACTCCACCTCCATGGGAGGTGTCCTGCCAACTGCAGCCTTTTTGCAGTGACAGCTGTTATATAGCCAAGGGCGGGCCCCCCACTGACATAGCTGGATGACCCCGCCTGCAGGTATGCAATCCATATCTCCCTCTTGGTCGACATGCCAAGATGATACATGGTGGAAAATTTCCAAATATCAAATTCTTGATATTGGATCACATACACCCCAGCACCAGGGGAGGGGACTGGAACAAAGTCCTCCTCCAAATGGAGCTGCGTTGGATCCACAACCTGAAAGCCATATAGCCACCAGAGTTAAACAAGGCTATTAGCTTTAAACCATTTCTCAAAGGGTTTTCATCTGGAGAAATGGAAAAATAATTTATACATTGGTGACCTGGACTTATGCCCATAAGAAAGGTCGACCATTTTAAAATCAAGAAATCAGCTTTATAATGTAATTTATTCATAATGTTCACAGTATGTGTACATGTGTACTAGGCAAGTTTTGAACAGAACTTCCACCAACCATTTATATATATATATTTTTCCATTCGATTTTTATTAGGTTTAAATGATATACAGAAGGTACCGCTATGGGTGGATACATGCGCATAGATAGTAGCGGATAACAATAACATAACAGTAATAGGAACATTAATAGTGACAACAGGTAGCACAGCAAATTATATTCTAGTAATCAGTAACCTTCAAAGTGTGGTACACAAATACTGCGTCAACATTTGTCGATCCATGCGGACTATGGTTCCCAAAGTGAGTCAAAGGAAGTTATCCCCCCACCCCTACACCACCAAAGTGCATTCATAGGAGTGGTGAAGTTTAGTAGTGGCTACTACTCCCAAGGGGTTCGGATCAAGCTGAACTTTCAAATTTTTGGCAAATGTGAGTCTGGTCACAATAAGTATATGCGTAACTACCAAAACGTAACTGACAGGAAACCTTCTCTAGACCTAGATTCAGGATTGCCAAGTGTGGAGAGGGTGCTATAATAAATTCCACCAACCATTTTAAAATCTAGAAATCAACATCAAATCTAGAAATCAACATCAACATCAAGCATCAAATCAACATTAAAATCTAGAAATCAAACATCAAAGGTTACTGCTATATAGTAGTTGGTACTGGGAGCAAAGCCTTCTCCTGCTTCTCTTTGCTGTATTTGCACAGCACACTCTGCTTTCAGTTACAAGCTGTCATCAATTTTCACAGGGTTGCAGATAATTGTTATCTGGCTTTATGACAAGCTTTTCCCTGCATCACCCTGCTGTGTTTATTCAGCATTATCAATTGTTATTTTCATTGAGCATTTGACAACTTCCAGTTCACTCCCAGCTCAGAGACCAGCTTCTCTCTGCTCTGTCCATACACAGCATTGCTGGCTCCAAGCTGTCATGGAGACTCTAAGCATTTGACATGTTAATGTTTACTTATATAACTTATATAACACCTCTCCTTTTCCACTCTGATGAAAGGGCACAGAAACATGCTAGTTTAGTGGAGATACTGTATCACCCTACACACAGATTTATTCCCCGGTTCCATGTTTCAACCATTTGGCAGTCTCTCCAGCGCCGACCACAGACTTTCCAACTTGATTTCTTGTCTCTCTCTCATTGCCAGCTCTTACATGAGAGTACAATTGCATTTATTGGTTGGATATGGTACTCTTCTGTATGAGCTGTTTTTGGTGATATACATTGATCAAGTCAATTATATGAAAGTGTAGTTTTAATTTTTCACTAGTAACCCCTTTCCACCAAGCATATACAGTGCCTTGCAAAATTATTCACCCCCTTGGCTTTTTACCTATTTTGTTACATTACAGCCTTTAGTTCAATGTTTTTTTTAATCTGAATTATACAGTGGGACAGAAAGTATTCAGACCCCCTTAAATTTTTAACTCTTTGTTATATTGCAGCCATTTTCTAAAATCATTTAAGTTCATTTTTTCCTCATTAATGTACATACAGCACCCCATATTGACAAAAAAACACAGAATTGTTGACATTTTTGCAGATTTATTAAAAAAAGAAAAACTGAAATATCACATGGTCCTAAGTATTCAGACCCTTTGCTGTGACACTCATATATTTAACTCAGGTGCTGTCCATTTCTTCTGATCATCCTTGAGATAGTTCTACACCTTCATTTTTGTCCAGCTGTGTTTGATTATACTGATTGGACTTGATTAGGAAAGCCACGCACCTGTCTATATAAGACCTTACAGCTCACAGTGCATGTCAGAGCAAATAAGAATCATGAGGTCAAAGGAACTGCCTGAAGAGCTCAGAGACAGAATTGTGGCAAGGCACAGATCTGGCCAAGGTTACAAAGAAATTTTTGCTGCACTTAAGGTTCCTAAGAGCACAGTGGCCTCCATAATCCTTAAATGGAAGATGTTTGGGATGACAGAACCCTTCCTAGAGCTGGCTGTCCATCCAAACTGAGCTATCGGGGGAGAAGAGCCTTGGTGAGAGAGGTAAAGAAGAACCCAAAGGTCACTGTGGCTGAGCTCCAGAGATGCAGTTGGGAGATGGGAGAAAGTTGTAGAAAGTCAACCATCACTGCAGCCCTCCACCAGTCGGGGCTTTATGGCAGAGTGGCCCGACGGAAGCCTCTCCTTAGTGCAAAACACATGAAAGCCTGCATGGAGTTTGCTAAAAAACACCTGAAGGACTCCAAGATGGTGAGAAATAAGATTCTGTGGTCTGATGAGACCAAGATAGAACTTTTTGGCCTTAATTCTAAGCTGTATGTGTGGGGAAAACCAGGCACTGCTCATCACCTGTCCAATACAGTCCCAATAGTGAAGCATGGTGGTGGCAGCATCATGCTGTGGGGTGTTTTTCAGCTGCAGGGACAGGACAACTGGTTGCAATCGAGGTAAAGATGAATGTGGCCAAGTACAGGGATATCCTGGACAAAAACCTTCTCCAGAGTGCTCAGGACCTCAGACTGGGCCAAAGGTTTACCTTCCAACAAGACAATGACCCTAAGCACACAGCTAAAATAAGGAAGGAGTGGCTTCACAACAACTCCATGACTGTTCTTGAATGGCCATACCTGAGCCCTGACTTAAACCCAATTGAGCATCTCTAGAGAGACCTAAAAATGGCTGTCCACCAATGTTTACCATCCAACCTGACAGAACTGGAGAGGATCTGCAAGGAGGAATGGCAGAGGATACCCAAATCCAGGTGTGAAAAACTTGTTGTATCTTTCCCAAAAAGACTCATGGCTGTATTAGATCAAAAGGGTGCTTCTACTAAAAACTGAGCAAAGGGTCTGAATACTTAGAACCATGTGATACTTACACTACAGTTTTTCTTTTTGAATAAATCTGCAAAAATGTCAACAATTCTGTGTTTTTCTGTCAGTATGGGGTGTTGTGTGTACATTATTGAGGGGAAAAAATGAACTTAAAAGATTTTAGCAAATGGCTGCAATATAACAAAGAGTGAAACATTTCAGGGGGTCTGAATACTTTCTGTCCCCACTGTATGTGATGGATCAGAACACAGTAGTCTAATTTGGTGAAGTAAAATTAGAAAAATATATACATAAAACTATTTTTCAGAAATATCAAAACTGATAATTGGCATGTGCGTATGTATTCACCCTCTTTGTTATGAAGCCCATAAAAAGCTCTGGTGCAACCAATTACCTTCAGAAGTCACATAATTAGTGAAATGATGTTCACCTGTGTGAAATCGAAGTCTCACATGATCTGTCATTACATATACACACCTTTTTGAAAGACTCCAGAGGCTGCAAAACCTAAGCAAGAGGCACCACTAACCAAACACTGTCATTGTCATGAAAGACGTCCAGTTGTCGGCAGAAGATCGGTGCACAGAACTCCTGTTTATAGAACCAGAGGGCGGGTGCGCGCTAGCGCGAATGGGCATGTGCGCGATAGCGTGAACGGGTGTACGCGGGTTCGCGATAGTGTGAGCGAGCATCTACGGCCGGTACATGGGCGTGCAGACGTGCAGTGTGACAGCGCTTGGTGCCAATAGGCTTATTTAAAGGAGCCTGTTAGCATGCTTTCTTGCTGTCCGGTCTACAGTGTTTCCTGTGACCCTAAGCTACCAGTATACCTGCCTACCTGATTCCTGTCTACCCGGCCTGCTTCTTACTACTCCTGTTTGCTGCCAGTCCCCGACCCCGGCTTGTTTGACTACTCTCCTGTCTCTTCCTACGGTTTGTTCGCTGCCTGCCTGTTGCCAACCCGGTCTGTACCCTAACTACTCTTCTGCCTCCGTTTGGTACCTGCTCTGCCCGCCAGTGTTGACCTGGCCCGTCTGACCCTGCAAGTGTTTCGGTTGAACTACAGAACACCTCCCTGCTGCCTGCTGTTCCTGAGTTCCTGCCAGCTATGGTACTTCTCTTCACAGTCAGCTGTTCCAGTGTTCCTGCTAAAGTTCCGGTGCATCTCCTTACAGTCTGCTATCCCAGTGCTCCAGTTGAACTACAGAACACCTCCCTGCTGCCTGCTGTTCCTGAGTTCCTGCCAGCTACGGTACTTCTCTTCACAGTCAGCTGTTCCAGTGTTCCTGCTAAGGTTCCGGTGCATCTCCTTACAGTCTGCTGTTCCAGTGCTCCAGTTGAACTACAGAACACCTCCCTGCTGCCTGCTGTTCCTGAGTTCCTGCTAGCTCTCCTTCAGCCACATCAGAGGTCCGGATCTGCCCTTCACCTGCCATCTGCCAGGCACTTGTGGCCCCCTGTGCTCTTGAATCCCTGTTTCCTCTATCAGGGGTTCTTGAGCCAGAGGCACACGAGAGGCCACTCCCTGCACTCTGGGCTCCACCACCAGGTATGTAACAGTCATGAAGACCAAGGAACTCTCCAAACAAGTAAGGGACAAGGTTGTTGAGAAGTACAAGTCAGGGTTAGGTTATAAAAAAATATCCAAATCTTTGACGATCCTTAGGAGCACCATCAAATCTATCATAACCAAATGGAAAGAACATGGCACAACAGCAAACCTGCCAAGAGACGGCCACACACCAAAACTCACGGACCGAGCAAGGAGGGCATTAATCAGAGAGGCAGCACAGAGACCCAAGGTAACCCTGGAGGAGCTGCAGAGTTCCACAGCAGAGACTGGAGTATCTGTACATAGGAAGACAATAAGCCATACGCTCCATAGAGTTGGGCTTTATGGCAGAGTGGCCAGAAGAAAGCCATTACTTTCAGCAAAAAACAAAATGGCACGTTTTGAGTTTGCGAAAAGGCATGTGGGAGACTCCCAAAATGTATGAAGGAAGGTGCTCTGGTCTGATGAGACTAAAATTTAACTTTTTGGCCATCAAAGAAAACGCTATATCTGGCGCAAACCCAACACATCACATCACTCAAAGAACACCATCCCCACAGTGAAACATGGTGATGGCAGAATCATGCTGTGGGGAAGTTTTTCAGCAGTTGGGACTGGGAAACTAGTCAGAGTTGAGGGAAAGATGGATGGTGCTAAATACAGGGATATTCTTGAGCAAAACCTGTACCACTCTGTGTGTGATTTGAGGCTAGGCCGGAGGTTCACCTTCCAGCAGGACAATGGCCCCAAACACACCGCTAAAGCAACAATTGAGTGGTTTAAGGGGAAACATGTAAATGTGTTGGAATGGCCTAGTCAATCCAATAGAAAATCTGTGGTTAGACTTAAAGATTTCTGTTCACAAGCGCTAGCCATCCAACTTGAAAGATCTGGAGCAGTTTTGCGAGGAGGAATGGGCAAAAAGCCCAGTGGTAAGATGTGGCAAACTCATAGAGACGTTTCCAAAGCGACTTGGAGCTGTGATAGCTGCAAAAGGTGGCTCTACAAAGTGTTGATTTTATGGGGGGTGAATAGTTATGCACCTTGACGTTTTCTGTTATTTTGTCCTATTTGTTAATTGCTTCACAATAAAAAAAGACATCTTCAAAGTTGTGGCCATGTTTTGTAAATTAAATGATGTAAATCCTCAAACAATCCATGTTAATTTCAGGTTGTGAGGCAACAAAACACGAAAAAATGCCAAGAGGGGGTGAATACTTTTGCAAGGCACTGTATATACACATATATGGGGCCTCTTGAAAGTGGGTCTTTATCCGTGTGCATATGTGCCTATTTGGTCTACTGTGTTTATGCTGACAGTGCAAGAAATCAGGAAATTATGAGTAAATTATTTACAAAAACACCCTCTAAAATATTGTACTGTCTACGTGCTCAATTTTAAATCACTTGTTCTAGACAACAATTTGAAAATGACCTAGCCCGCCATTTTAAAATCAATAAATCAACATTAGGATGTAATTTATTCACAGAAAAAGCCCCTGAAATTGTAATCCCTACATGCATATTATTGAATCGCTTGTACTAGGCCCCATTTGGAAAAAAAACCCCACCAACTATTCTAAAAATCAAGAAATTAACATTCTAATGTAATCTATTCACAGATTTATTTAAACCTGACAAGTAAAAAAAAAGATATATATTAATTTAAAAAAAGCATCTAAAAAAATAAAACAAGGTGTCACCATCTGGAATCAGGCTTGGAGCCCAGCAACTGAAACAGCAGACGCAATTGTGGTTATTAATAGGCCAAGTTAAAAAGGAAAACACTTGCATGAGAAAAGAAAAATGCTGCAAACCCCGAGTAATATCGAAAAAGGGAGTGTCCCCCATATGGGGTTTTCTAGGCAGCGGGTATGGTAAAAAAAAGGGTACTACATGAGATTTAAAATTTCTTGATTTTTATTAATGACATCAATGACACTGACAGTTAAAATATGAGCTGTGGTACAGGAGATATAAAAACAACACAAATGAAGCTAAACATAATAGTACACAACATTAAACGCAAAAATGTTGATAGTACACAAAACCTGTTTCGCGTTTCAACCCCACTGGGTCTTCTTCAGTGGACTTGTTTGCTGTAAAAATGTTTTCATATATTGGAATAGAAAGAAGAATATGTGATAGTCAAGTGGAACTAAGTGGGAAAAAGTGACAAGTGAATATCAATAAAATGTGTGAAAATGTGTGTGGAGAGGACCAGTGATGGTGAAACAAAAAATGTGTGAAAAAAGGCTGAATACAACAACCCAAGCCAAAAATATAGAACAAGTAAATAGGCAAAAAGTGAGCAAAACACTGGTATAAATGTGCTGACATAAAAAACTAGTGAAGTGAAATGAAGCCAGTTTTGCTTTATTGGTTCAAAGGGAAAAGAATCTTCAAACATTACAGGAAAACTCTCAATGTTGTGATTCCATGTAGTGACGTTGCTATTGTGTACAAATAAAGCCAACAAATCTATAATATAGAAAAAGGTATAATAAAGTGACATGAGGAAGGAGCCCACAGCGCAAAGCATACACATACGGGGTCCGACCAGTCACAGTACGGGGTCCGACCAGTCACAGTATAACTGGATGGACTTGTGTGTTGAACTGGATGAACTTGTGTCTTTTTTCAACCTGACTAATAGGGATGAGCCGAACACCCCCCGGTTCGGTTCGCACCAGAACCTGCGAACGAACCGAAAATTTGCACGAACGTTAGAACCCCATTGACGTCTATGGGACTCGAACGTTTGAAATCAAAAGTGCTCATTTTAAAGTCTAATTTGCATGGTATTGTCCTAAAAAGGGATTGGGGACCCGGGTCCTACCCCAGGGGACATGTATCAATGCAAAAAAAACTTTTAAAAATGGCCGTTTTTTCGGGAGCAGTGATTTTAATGATGCTTAAAGTAAAAAAAAAAAGTGAAATATTCCTTTAAATATCGTACCTGGGGGGTGTCTATAGTATGCCTGTAAAGTGGCGCGTGTTTCCCGTGTTTAGAACAGTCCCTGCACAAAATGTCATTTTTAAAGGAAAAAATCTCATTTAAAACTGCTTGCGGGTTTAATGTAATGTCAGGTCCTGGCAATATGGATGAAAATCAGTGAGACAAACGGCATGGGTACCCCCCAGTCCATTACCAGGCCCTTTGGGTCTTGTATGGATATTAAGGGGAACCCCGCACCCAAATTAAAATAAGGAAAGGTGTGGGGCCACCAGGCCCTATATACTCTGAACAGCAGTATACAGGCGGTGCAAACAAGACAGGGACTGTAGGTTTGTTGTTAAGTAGAATCTGTTTGTAATTTTGAACGGGTACATTTTTAACGTGTTTAGCTCCAGCCAAAGAAACTTATCACCCCTGTGACATTTGTTTTGCTGTCTTTCCTCCTCTTCAGAAGATTTCACCTCACTTTTTGTCCCAATGACAAATGTTTTTTGAAAATTTGGGTTTTTTTGTGGAACAAGGATTGGAAAGCATCAGTGGAAAGGAGAAATGTTTTTCCCATATTAACTCTTACAGGAGAGAATTTCCCTTCCTAGGGGTAGATTTCATCTCACTTCCTGTTGTCTCCTTCCGTTTGCAAGTAGGAGTCGTTTGTAAGTTAGATGTTTGAAAGTAGGGGCCTGCCCTATATACTCAGCAGAAATTTGGGCCTTAGGTGTTTTTGTGGCCACAACACTGTAAGCCCTCACAGGGCCCTGCTGTGAAATATTAGATCAAGAATTGTAATTACATGCCCCTGTTGAACAGGAGCTGACAAAATAAGGCATTAGGCACTGGTGCTGGTGCCACAACACTGCAACCCCTCACAGACACTCTAGTTGGAAAGCAGGAACGAGTCCTGCTGCAAAGTATTGCATCAAAAATTGTAATTACACGCCCCTGTTAAACAGGGGCAGAAAAATTGGGCCTTAGGCACTGGTGCTGGTGCCACAACACTGCAACCCCTCACAGACACTCTAGTTGGAACGCAGGAACGAGCCCTGCTGCAAAGTATTGCATCAAAAATTGTAATTACACGCCCCTGTTAAACAGGGGCTGAAAAATTGTGCCTTAGGCACTGGTGGTGGCGCCCAGAAGCAAAAATGTTCTTACAAGCTATCAGTGTGATCATTGAGGAGGAAGAGGATAATTACTCAGGGATAGTCACTCAGCATAGGCAAAGGCAGTCTTTGAAGGGATCTGAGATTTCAAAAAAAATTATTCGGTTACATCAGCATCAGGTGCTTGGTAGCTGGTGGTGATCCAAGACTGATTCATTTTTATGAAGGCAGCATGGCCAACGTTGAGTTCCACCTGGTGGGCATGTCACAGATTAGGCGGTTCTTGGGCAGGTTAAACTCCTTTTGGAGGTCTGCCAGCCGAGCACTGGCATTATATGACCGGCGGAAATGCACACAGACTTTCCTGGCCTGCCTCAGGACATCCTGTAAGCCCGGGTACCTGCCCAAGAACCGCTGCACCACCAAGTTAAGGACGTGAGCCAAACAGGGCACATGGGTCATTTGTCCCTGTTGGAGGGCAGAGAGGAGGTTGGTGCCATTGTCGCAAACCACCATTCCTGCCTTAAGTTGGTGTGGCGTCAACCACCTCTGAACCTGCCCCTGCAGAGCTGACAGAACCTCTGCCCCAGTGTGGCTCCTGTCCCCTAAGCACACCAGCTCAAGCACCGCATGGCATCTTTTGGCCTGCGTACTTGCGTAGCCCCTTGAACGGCTACGGAGCACCGCTGGTTCCGAGGACAAAGCACAGGAAGAGGCCATGGAGGAAGAAGAAGAGGAGGGGGTGGAGGAGAGAGGTTTGTCACAATCATTAGCATTTTGGAGGCGTGGTGGCGGAACAACCTCCAACACTACTGCACCTTGTCCTGCATCCTTCCCAGCTGCCAGCAGAGTCACCCAATGCGCCGTGAAACTTAGGTAACGTCCCTGTCCATGCCTGCTGGACCATGAGTCAGCGGTAATATGCACCTTACCGCTGACCGCCCTGTCCAGCGAGGCATGGACATTGCCTTCCACATGCCGGTAGAGAGCCGGAATCGCCTTCCGTGAGAAAAAGTGGCGTTTGGGTACCTGTCACTGAGGAAACGCACATTCCACAAACTCACGGAAGGGGGCAGAGTCTACCAACTGAAAAGGCAGCAGATAAAGTGCTAGCAATTTTGCCAAGCTAGCATTCAACCGCTGGGCATGTGGATGGCTGCAAGCAAACTTCTTTCGGCGGTGCAGCAGCTGGGGCAGGGAAATTTGCCTGGTACAATCTGATGTCGGTGTACCAAAAGAAGATTGCCCACAAGTACTTGGCTGTGACACACCTAATTCTACACCTTCATTCCTCTCAGTGCAGGTCTCAGAGAGGACTGAAGGTATAGTGGGGTTGGAAATCTTAGCTGATGAGGAGCAAGGAGAGGTCCTCTTTGTTCTTTGGTGTGGGTCTTTTAGATACGCTTGCCAACGAACTGCATGGCAGGTCAACATATGTCTGGTCAAGCATGTGGTACCCAAGCGGGAGATGTTTTGGCCACGCGAGATACGCTTGAGACATATGTTGCAAATAGCAGCGGTGCGATCTGATGCACTCGTCTCAAAAAAGGCCCACACCAAAGAACTTTTTGAATAACGCGCAGAGACTGCAGCGCCCTGCACATGTGGAGCTTTGGGGTGTGATGCAGTCAATGTGCTGCCCTTAGGCTGGCCCCTGGAGGGCATCCTGCCTCGTTGGTGATGTGCCGCCTCCTCCTCCTCCTCCTCTCTCCTATCAGGCACCCACGTTGAGTCAGTGACCTCATCATCCCCTCCCTCCTCATCACAGGAGCAAACCTGGCAGTATGCTGCAGCAGGGGGAGCATGACTGCCAGATTGCTGTCCTTCTTGGGCACCCCCTCTGTCTTTGCTCATGTTACTGCCTTCATCGAGCTCAGTATCATCATCAGAGCCTTCCAAACGCTGGGCATCCTCCTGGAGCATGTACCCAACACTGTGGTCAAACAGTTCGAGGGACTCCTCAGGAGGACATGGTGGGGCTAGGGAAGGAGTCACTGATGACATTGAGCCGAGGGAAGAGGCCGCTGCTTTGCCAGACAAAGTACCCTGGGCATGGGTGAGAGAGGATGAGGAGGATGAGGACGGCTTGGTCATCCACTCGACCAAGTCTTCCGCATGTTGCGGCTCAACACGGTCAGCTGCCGAAAAAAAGGCCAAGCGTGTCCCACGGCCACATGCTGATGAGGATGCACCGTCTCCACGACCAGCACTAGATTCAAAGCCTGCTTGCCCTCTCTTATTGGCTTGTGACTGTCTGCCTCTCCTTCTTGGCCTTCCAGACCTACTAATGGCCTGTAGCTGCACTAAGCTGGGATATATATATATATATATATATATATATATATATATATGTACTGATACTGCAGCTAGCAAAATCAACTGCCTGCCTGTAGTATGAGAACACCACCAACCTTCTACAGGTAGCTTTAGCTGAACACTGTGAGGTGGACGCACCCCACTAACTTGTAGGTTTAGCTGAACACTGTGAGCAGGACGCACTGCACTAACTGTAAATAGTCTAGCTGCCTGCCTGTGGTACTAATAGGATCAAAAGAACACCAGCAATTTTCTTCAGGTAGCTGTATATACGGTAACAAGACAAGCCTGCCTGTCAGTAAGAAGATAACAGGAACGGATCTAGCTGAACACTGTGAGCAGGACGCACTGCACTAACTGTAAATAGTCTAGCTGCCTGACTGTGGTACTAATAGGATCAAAAGAACACCAGTAATTTTCTTCAGGTAGCTGTATATACTGTAACAAGACAAGCCTGCCTGTCAGTAAGAAGTTAACAGGAACGGATCTAGCTGAACACTGTGAGCAGGACGCACTGCACTAACTGTAAATAGTCTAGCTGCCTGACTGTGGTACTAATAGGATCAAAAGAACACCAGTAATTTTTTTCAGGTAGCTGTATATACTGTAACAAGACAAGCCTGCCTGTCAGTAAGAAGTTAACAGGAACGGATCTAGCTGAACACTGTGAGCAGGACGCACTGCACTAACTGTAAATAGTCTAGCTGTCTGACTGTGGTACTAATAGGATCAAAAGAACACCAGTAATTTTCTTCAGGTAGCTGTAAATACTGTAACAAGACAAGCCTGCCTGTCAGTAGGAAGATAACAGGAACGGATCTAGCTAAACTGAATACAGTGTATATATATATATATATATATATATATATATATATATATATATATATATATATATATGCAACACCTGGGATGCATATATATACACAATACACTGTAAGTGCAGCTAACTGACTGACTGTTCTGCCTAATCTATCTAACTCAAATCAAATGTCACTGTCTGTCTCTCTCTCTCAATGAACGCCGGAACACACACTACACAGGGCCGCTGTGCAGGCGGCCTTATATAGTGTGGGGCGTGTACTAAATCCCCTGAGCCATAATTGGCCAAAGCCTCCTTGGCATTGGCCAATTACGGCTCTCTGTTCAGGCGGCGCTGTGATTGGCCAAGCATGCGGGTCATAGTGCATGCTTGGCCAATCATCAGCCAGCAATGCACTGCGATGCCGCAGTGAATTATGGGCCGTGACGCGCCATACGAATTTGGCGCGAACGGCCCATATCGTTCGCAATTCGGCGAACGACCGAACAGCCGATGTTCGAGTCGAACATGGGTTCGACTCGAACACGAAGCTCATCCCTACTGACTAACTATGTATGTATAAACAAATTTTACCTATCTGCAGGATGCTCACGAATATATGGCTGTCCTGATGGGAAACTCGGGATCAACTAAGGATCCCTTGAGTATTCCCACAATTTATATTGTAAAGGCTTAATGTTGATTGTTACCTTGGCACATCCCAGGTGTCTGCAATCCGCCCCACACGACGCTCATGGCGGGGACTTTGCCTTGTTAACAGCACTCCACGTGGGGCTCCCCCGGCGTTCCGGAAGACAGAAGCCTGGTACAATCGTAACTTCCATCGTAAATACATGGCGTCATGACGTAGCCATTGTCATGCTGTCTGGAAGTGATCCGGAACGCCGCTGGCAGGGACAATATACTCCCAGTGGTCCTGCCACCTAGTGGGTGATAAAGGGGAGCACAGGGCCCTATGCTCCCCCACCCTGCCAGGAAGACTTGCTATGGCAAAGGGCTCCACACTGAGGCAAATCGGTCGACAAAAGAATCCAGGATGGGACTCAAATCGGGAAGAAAAAAGAAGAACAAATGATACATCAAAAAACATATACAATGTTGTGTACCAAGATCTGTCATAGAATGCTAGTTATTGCATACACAATACAAATCAAATCAAAACAATTAATAAATAATTACATATGTGATAAATCTTGTAGAGCCGTGAGCTGTTATACTATGACTTAAGTATATACTCCATTGAAAATAATTCGATAGGTATCGATGACGATCTTAAAGTCCTTTAAAATTCTTTGAAGGAGCATCTCCATCAAGAATCTGTGTCATGTAGATTATCTGCACTGCAGTGGATTAATCCTCCTAGCAGAGGGTATATGTTTTAGCGGAGAAAGTAAAAAGCAATGCCCAACCAAAAAGCAATGCCCAATAGGCGATCAAATTAAAAATGCAATTTTACTGAGTTTTACCTGAGTAAAACACTCGCAAAAAAGGAGCAAAAGGGATAGATTAATTTAAGCCGGGAGGCAGCTTGGCCTGTAACTGGAAAATCCATTTCTGCTCCTTCTGGAGCAGGACCTTGTTCTGGTCGCCTCCTCTATCTGGTATATGCATTCTGTAAAGTGCTGTAAACTTTACTTTAGGTACTGTATAGCCATGTTCAAGAAAGGCATGTCTCCCAACAGGGAGATGTCGATTGCCGACTTGCATGCTATACGTGTGTTCAGATATACATCTCCAAAACTCTTGATTAGTCTTGCCTATGTAATAGGCACCGCACTCGCACTCCATGAGGTATACCACACCGCAGGTCTGGCAGTTCACGAAGTGCAAGGGTTTGAAAATGTCTCCATTAGGAAGGCAGAACATCTTTTCTTTCCTTATCAGTGGGCAATGCGAGCAATGCCCACATGGGAAAGAACCAGCAGTGGAACAATGTTTTAATCTTTTTCGTTCATTTCTGAACTCCCTTTGTACAAGCCTATCTTTAACTGAGGTGGCTCGTCTGTAGGTTATCGATGGCTGCCTGGGAATGAATGAATTTAATCTTGGATCATCGGTTAGGATGGTCAAATGTCTCTGCACAATGTTTTTAATGGCCACATGTTGACGTGAAAAACGCATGGTGATGTGGGTGAGATCAGAATCAGGAGGATGTCTGTGAGGTTTTTGTTTAAATAATAGGTTTGATCGAGATTGTGTCACAGTTTTGGCCTTTTCACTAAAGAGGGTGTCATTCAAGCAATTGCAACGAAGTCGCAAATATTGCCCATACGGGATGGAATTCTTAAGTGGTGCTGGGTGAAAACTATTGGCGTGAAGCACCGTGTTCCCAGCGGTGCTTTTGCGGAACAGGGTGCTTGATAGCTTGTTTTCAGGGGTAGTGTTGGCCAAAACATCGAGGAAAGTGACACTGTCATGATTATAGGTCATGGTGAATTTCAGGTTATGATCGTTCAAATTTATCAAATTAAAGAATTCTATGAGCTTGGCCTCTGGTCCCTCCCAGATGATGAATACGCCATTGATATACCGCAGCCACTTGGTGATGTGGCTGCTGTATTCGACAAGGTCCTCGTCACCTAGGAGGGACTGCTCCCACTCCCCCAGGTACAGATTGACATAGGATGGGGCACAGCATGTCCCCATCGCTACGCCCTGCACCTGGAGGTAGTGGGAGTCATTGAAGCTGAAATAGTTATGATGTAGTATATACTTCAGACCATTCAAAATAAATGTAATAAGTGCTTGATCATAACGTGAACTTTGTTGGAGGACCTTCTGTACAGCAGCCAGACCCAAAGCATGGGGGATGCTGCTGTAAAGAGCCTCGACATCAATAGTTAGGAGAATTGACTGATCCAATAGAGTAAGATCTTCGATCATCTGCAAAAATTGTAGTGTCTCTGACAAAGGATGGCAGTGAAAGGACATAAGGCTGAAGGTATGCATTGATAACTCAGCCGATCAGCCAATCAACGTTAAGCCTTTACAATATAAATTGTGGGAATACTCAAGGGATCTTTAGTTGATGCGGAGTTTCCCATCAGGACGGCCATATATTCGTGTGCATCCTTGTTTATACTGTGACTGGTCGGACCCCGTATGTGTATGCTTTGTGCTGTGGGCTCCTTCCTCATGTCACTTTATTATACTTTTTTCTATATCATAGATTCATTGGCTTTATTTGTACACAATAGCAACGTCACTACATGGAATCACAACATTGAGAGTTGTCCTCTAATGTTTGAAGATTCTTTTCCCTTTGAACCAATAAGGTAAAACTGGCTTCATTTCGCTTCACTATTTTTTGATGTCAGCACATTTATACCAGTGTTTTGCTCACTTTTTGCCTATTTACTTGTTCTATATTTTTGGTTTGGGTTGTTGTATTCAGCCTTTATTCACACATTTTTTCTTTCATCATCACTGGTCCTCTCCACACACATTTTTACACATTGTATTGACATTCACTTGTCACTTTTTACCACTTAGTCCCACTTGCCTATCACATATTCATCTCTCTATTGGATCGGGTGGGGGTACTTTAGGAGGTTTTCCTTTCTTTCTTCTTTCCTCCTTCTTTCCCCCTTCCCCCCCCCCCTTACTCGCTCCATTGTAATTTTCATCACCATTTTCACACGTCACTTTTTTTTCACTTTCATTTATGTTTCACACTGATTTCACACCAGGTATCCTGAACCCCACTTTTGGAATTTTCCTAATTCATTTGTCTTTGTAAACTCAGTTTTTACATTTAATTCTTTTGGATCTTTACAACATGCAGTTTGCCCCTTAGTAATATCCAGCTGTCCATTCATTTCTGTATTAAATTTATGGAATTTATTATTTGTGCTAGTAAAATGCACTTATAGCATTGTTCCTCGACACTTCAATCGCAGGTGCTATCTCTCCGCCTCTGCCCCTTGCGCTGGCGTTTGGGAATTTTTCCACTAGCGTGACTCCTCGTAAGCCACGCATGAGCATTTTGGGCTCCCCTTCTGATGTGCCGGTCGACCGGGGACTCCCGGTTGGATCAAGTTAAGGGGTCCTAGAGGACCTTAGGTTCGGGAGATACTGTACAACACAGTGTGACTGGTAACTATACAATATGATGTTTGCTATTATTTTTTTATATTTATAGCTATGAGTTCCAATATATGAAAACATTTTTTACAGCAAAGAAATCCTCGGAAGAAGACCCAGTAGGGTTGAAACGTGTCAGTATTCGTGTACTATCAGCATTTTTGCGTTTAATGTTGTGTACTATTGTGTTTAGCCTCATTGTGTCTTCTTGTGTCTCCTGTACCACAGCTCATATTTTAACTGTCAGTGTCATTGATATCATTAATAAAAATCAAGAAATTTTAAATCTCATGTAGTCCCCTGTTTTTACCCTCGAAAACCTCATATGGGGGACACTCCCTTTTTCATTCTCAATAGGCCAAGTTTGGCAAACAAGCTGTCAGGAAACGCAAGCCAGCAAACAAGATAACTCCTCTGGACAAACGAAAATGCCCAAAATTTGTTTGAACACGCAAACACCGTTATGCTGCATACACACGATCGGACTTTCCAACAACAAAACCGTGGATTTTTTTTCAAAGGATGTTGACTCAAACTTGTCTTGCATACACACGGTCACACAAATGTTGTTGGAAATTCCGAACGTGAGAATTCGGTGACGTACAAGACGTACGATGAGCCAAGAAAAAGGAAGTTCAATAGCCAGTGCAACTCCTTCTGCTTGATTCCGAGCATGCGTGAAATTTTGTGCGATGGACTTGTGTACACACGATCGGAATTTCCGACAACAAAGTGAAGTTGGCGGAGAAGTTTAGAACCTGCTCTCAAACATTTGTGGCCGGAAATTCCGACAGCAAATGTTCGATGGAGCATACACATGGTCGGACTTTCCAACAACAAGCTCACATCGAACATTTCCCGTCGGAAAGTCTGACCGTGTGTACGCGGCATTTAAGTCTATGGGGCACGAACATGAAAAATCAAAAGTGCTGATTTTAAAGGATTATATGCAAGTTATTGCCATAAAAAGTGTTTGGGGACCCGGGTCCTGCCCCAGGGGACATGTATCAATGCAAAAAAAGTTTTAAAAACGTCAGTTTTTTCGGGAGCAGTGATTTTAAGAATGCTTAAAGGGGGTCCCCCCAGCCCATTACCAGGCTCTTTGGGTCTGGTATGCATATTAAGAGGTTGGTGCCACAACACTGTAACCCACTTACAGATACTCTTGTTGGGCGCAGGAACGGGCTCTGCTGTGAAATTTTTGACCAAAAATTGTAATTACATGCCCCTGTTAAACAGGGGCAGAAAATTGGGCCTTAGGAAGCTGTTGGAAGCTAGCATCATCAAGATTGAGGAGGAATAGGATAGTCACTCAGCATAGGCAGTCTTCAAGGGACACATCCACATCCATAGAAAAATCAAGCAGTTACATCAGCATCAGATGCTTGATAGCTGCTGCTGATCCAAGACTGATTTGTTTTTATGAATGTGAGCCTATCAATAGAGTCTGTGGACAGGCACACTCTATGATTCATTACAAACCTTCCAGCAGCACTGAATGTGCTTTCAGAAAGAACGCTGGATGCAGGACAAGCAAGTAGCTCAATTGCATATTGAGCAAGTTCTGGCCAGTGGTCCATCCTCAAGACCCAGTAACCCTGTGGATGGTCTGTTGGAAAGGTCTCCAAGTCTGCTCCTGTCCCTAGGTATTCCTGCACCATGTAATACAGATGCTGGCGATGGTTGCTTGAACCGATCAGACCTTGGCGCAGAGGACTGAAAAATTGTCTAAAGGCATCGGTCAGCCGGCCACCTTCTGCACCACTCTTCCTCTGACTGAACTAAGCCTCAGCAACATGTTGTCCAGCACCAGGAAATTGTAACCTCCCAGGGTCTGGAAATGCATTACACAAACCTTTCTTCATGGCCTCCTGAAGATGTTTCATACTCTGCTCCCTCTGCGAAGGCAGGGTGAGTTCTGCAACCTTACCCTTGTAACGTGGATCAAGAAGGGTTGCCAGCCAGTGATGATCCCTCTCCTTGATACCACGAATCCTAGGGTCCTTTCGCAGACTTTGCAGAATCAGTGAGGCCATGCAGCGTAAGTTTGCAGAGGCATTCGATTCTGAGTCCTCTGGGTCACTAAGGATCACATGATCCGTAACAACCTCCTCCCAGTCACGTACAACTCCTTGGGTTTCTGGGGACTGAAAACCATCCCTTGAAGACTGCTGCCGAGTGTTATCGTCCATGTCCATGCTGACACAATCCTCCTCCTCCTCCTCTGCCTCTTCTTCCTGTGTGTTTGGCGGGCCCCCAGGAATACTATCTGGACAAAGGGGGCCTTGTTAGGTAAGGAAGTCCTCCTCTTCGTCCCGCTGTTCTGCCTCAAGTGCCCTGTCCATTATTCCACGAAGCGTGTGATCCAACAGGAAGGCAGGAGGGACAGTATCACTGATGCATGCACTGTCGCTGCTCACCATCCTCGTGGCCTCCTCAAATGACAGGACAAGGACAGTGCATGCATCCTTGATCAGTAGCCACTGGCGAAGCCAAGCTCCCCTGACCCTGTCCTGGTGCCATACTCACAACATACTCATTGATGGCCCTCTGCTGTGTATGCAGCTGCTGAAGAATTGCCAACGTTGAGTTCCACCTGGTGGGCATGTCACAAATGAGGCAGGTGGTGGGCAGGTCACATTCTCTTTGAAATAAGGTATGCAAAAATTGGTGCTGCGCTGTTCTTAAAAAACAAAAAACAAAAAAAAAAACAAAAAACAAAACAAAAAAAAACCTATGCTGCTAGAGGTAAATGAACACGTAAAATATAAAAAAACAGAAACAATATAAGAATAAGTACAATCAATATAGAGCACTTCTATACCCAATAGGTGCAGTGTGATATTCCACAATAATCGGCGGTAATAGCAAAGTGCAAAGTGCAAGAAAATCATTCAATAAAGACTTAAGGCCAGATGTGATAAGTATCTTACTGGAAACACTAAAATCAATATACAATCACTAAAAACCTCAATGGACCATGCAAGTAGGCAAAAAACATTGTGCAAAAAACAGCAATTAATAAATTAAATGTGCAACATGCGATCAATATGTGCAAAAATCGCAAAAATCGCAAATGCAGTGTATAATAAACATATAACCAAAAAATCAATATACAATCACTAAACACCTCAATGGATCGTGCAAGTAGGCAAAAAAATTGTGCAAAAAACAGCAATTAATAAATTAAATGTGCAACATGCGATCAGTATGGGCAAAAATCGCAAAAATCGCAAATGCAGTGTATAATAAACATATAACCAAAATAAGCCCACTGTAGAACTTGTGAAAATTCAAACAAAGGCAAACATGTGCAAAATATATAATGGGACTGGGAATGTAGTCCAATGCGATTTAAATCCTTTTAATGTGGCTAATCAGAAAATGTGCAAAAAAGTGCAATAAGGTGCTGAGAGCATGGGGGTGATCTCCTCTTCGTGCACAGGACACACAGTGGTGTGAAGTGGCCTCTTACCTTGCGGTAAAGAGGTAACCGCATAAAGTTGCTGGTAATGGCTGCTTCTCCCTTGTACTCCTAACTGCCTCTCACTTGGATTCCTGGGCTGGATGGAGCTGTTAGTGGGTCTTTGTCTCTCAGTGGAGCAGGAGGGGGATTAAAGGAAAGAAGGGGCCAGATAGTGTAGTATTTCAATCAGAGGTTGGTTTTTATTAAAAAAATGGTGAGGGTACTCACTTCACTTACAAGAAAAAAAACACAGAAAACTTCTACGGCAAGCTCGTTTGCATATATCATGCCTATCCCGTCCCTACGCGTGATGTCACTGTCACGTGACTTCATCAGGTGATCAGGGGATTCCCTTTGAATGTCAGCCAGCCGAGCACTGACATTGTATGACTGGCGGTAATGACCACAGACTTTTCTGGCCTGCCTCAGGAGATGCTGTAAGCCTGGGTACCTCCTCAAGAACCGCTGCACCACCAAATTCAGGACGTGTGCCAAACATGGGACATGGGTCAAGTGTCCCCGTCGAAGGGGGGAGAGAAGGTTGGTGCCATTGTCGCATACAACCATTCCTGGCTGAAGCTGGCGTGGCGCCAACCACCTCTGAGCCTGCCCCTGCAGAGCTGACAGAATCTCTGCCCCAGTGTGGCTCCTGTACCCTAAGCCGACCAACTCAAGCACCGAATGGCATCTTTTTGCCTGAGTGCTTGTGTAGCCCCTTGAATGCTTACAGAGCACCGCTGGTTCAGAGGACAAATCTGCAGAAGAGGCCATAGAGGAAGAAGAAGAGAAGGGGGTGGAGGAGAAAGCTGTGGCAGAATCACCACTAGCATTTAGGAGGCGGGGTGGTGGAACAAGCTCCAACAATACTGAACCCTTTCCTGCATCCTTCCCAGCTGCCAGCAGAGTTACCCAGTACGTCGTGAAGGAAAGGTAACGTCCCTGCCCATGCCAGCTAGATCATGAGTCAGCAGTAATATGCACCTTACTGCTGACCAACGAGGCCAAAACATTGCCTTCCACATGCCGGTAGAGAGCCGGAATGTCCTTCCGTGAAAAAAAATGGCGTTTTGGAACCCGCCACGCAGAGTCTACCAGCTGAAAAGGCAGCAGTTGCAGTGCTAGCAATTTGGCCAAGCTACCATTCAGATGCTGAGCATGTGGATGGCTGGGACCGAATTTCTTTTTATGGTTTAGCAACTGGGATAGGGAAATTTGCCTGCTAAAATCAGATGGAGGTGTACTGATAGCAGATTGGCTGCAAGTACTTGGGACACCTATTGTTATAACTTCATTCCTCTCAGTGCAGGTTTTTGAGAGGACTGGAGGTATAGTGGGGTTCCCAGATGAGGAGCAAGGAGAAGTCCGCCTTTTCTTTGATGTGGTTCTTTCAAGTGCTGTTGCCAATGGACTGCATTGGAAGTCATCATATGTCTGGTCAAGCATGTGGTGCCCAAGAGGCTGCTGTTCTGGCCACGCTTGACCTGCTTCAGACAAAGGTTGCAAACAGCAATGGTGCAATCTGCTGCACACGTGTCAAAAAAGGCCCACACCAAGGAACTTTTCAAAATCAGCAGGGAGTCAGCAGTGCCCTGCACCTGCGGAGCTCTGCGATGTGATGCAGTAGGGTGTCTGCCCTTAATCTGCCCTCTAGAGGACATCCTGCCTCTTTGGAGTTGTGCCTCCTCCTCTTCTCTTCTATCAGGCACCCAAGTAGAGTCAGTGACCTCATCATCCCCTTCCTCCTCCTCTTTGGAGCAAACTTGGCAGTATGCTGTGGCTGAGGGAACATGACTGAAAGTTTCTTGTCCTTCTTGGGCACCCCCTCTCTTTAGGCTCACGTTAATCCCTTCCTCAACCTGGGAACCGACATTGGAGCTTTCTAATAGCTGCGCATCCTCCAGCAGCATGTACCCAACACGAATGGTTGAATAGTTTGGGGGACTCCTCCGTGCATGATGGTGGGGCTACGGAAGGAGTGACTGTGGACAAGGAGTCGGTAGAATATGCCGCTTTGGCAGCTACATTGGAAGGCAAACTACTCTGAGCCTGGGTGATAGACGATGAGGAGGATGAGGACAGCTTTGTTATCCACTCCACCAGCTCTTCTGCAGGTTCTGGCTCAATAACACGGCCAGCAGCACAAAAAAAGGACAAGCGTGCCCCACAGCCACCTGCAGAGGATGCACCATGTCCATGACTAGCACTTCTGACTGTAGATACAGAGCCTCTTTTAGTGGCCTGTGAGCGTCTGCCTCTTCTTGGTGGCCTTCCAGACATGATGTATATTTTGTTTTGCAACATCACACTGCACTGTATTGTGTACTGTGTACACCACCAGAAAAGTAGTAGCAACTGCACTATGGCTGCACTGTATTGTGTACTGTGTACACCACCAGAAGTGTAGTAGCAACTGCACTACGGCTGCACTGTATTGTGTAAGTGAGTGGGAGCCACTGTTCACAGCACAGGGATCAGAAGAAACAGCACTGGTGGCCGTTCCTTCAGAGCGCATGCACCAGTGATGTCACTGGCTGCATGTAATGTAAATATCTCCTAAATGGTACACAATTAGGAGATATTTACACTACCTATAGGTAAGCCTTATTATAGGCTTACCTATAGGTAAATGTTAGCAGAAGAAGTTTACTTACTACCTCTTTAAATTGTGCACGCCTGAAAAATGATGATGAACTATGCCCCTGAAAAGTGTGTTTCTGTTTTTGTGTGAATGTATGCAGGGCTAAAAGAATTTTGGGATTGGTTGAAATGCTTGGATGTAACTATATTTTTTGACATTTTTTTCATTTCACTAAAACTCTTTTTTAAACTGAGGTTTATTGAAAAATGCAAGTCAGACAGAAACAAACGCAAATTCAACAGTTACATAACCACCTCAAAAGTGGTATTGCAATACAGGAAAAGTCCTGCATACAAGAAACTATACTGGCATTACCTTAAGCAAATCTAACAATATATAAAGTCCATTCACCTGTATAGGAGAGAAAACAAAAGTTAGCGGTTGGGACAGTGACCTAAAATAATTAAATAAAAAAAAAGAAATGGAAGCATGCAATCCCAAAAACAAAGTGTAACAGAGCAGCAGATAACGGAGTATAGTGCCACATCCCTAAATGGGATCAGAAATTAAAGATAACAATGAATCGCTAGTATTCTGAGTATCAAGCCAGGGACCCTGGAGCTTATTAAACTTTTGGGGACATCCTCTGGCTTCATATGTCAGTTTATACAGAGGTAGGTTCTGATTAATAAGCCAATATGTAGGACTTATGAAGAACAATTGGCTTTCTAGCATAATAGAACAAAAGATGAAGAAAATGTTTGGTAATTGCAGACACTTCAAGCTTCTCAAAGACACCAAGCAGGCACCATTTAGGACAGCAGACATTATAATGGTCAAAAGTGTCAACAATAAATACAATCACCTGTGACCAAAAGGGACAGATTTTGCTACACCCCCAGACAATGTGTATAAAATCACCAATTTCTCATTCACATTTATGACAGGTAGGATTAGGTCTTTTATGGATTTTAAATAGACAAGCCGGGGGTCTAAGCTATGAATAATGGAATGACCACCTTAGTGGAATAGGCACTCATGGCACAATTACGCAAAAGATTTGAGCACGTTCCTTTGTATAGTGAATGTAAATAAGTTAATCCACATCTTACCCACAGCAGACCACGTGGGAGTGAAGAAACATGAGACAACTAAGGATTGTGCCATTGCAGCTGATCAGAACAAAGATGGTCTTGTTCAGCTAACACTGTAAATAGAAGCACTGTGTATAAATACCGAGGGGCATACAGAGAATGGTGGTGTCCATGGTAGTGTGTAAGGAGCATCTATATAACAGTTTGGATAAAGTATCATAGAGGAAGAAAGTATTGCGGCCTCTGTAGCAGTTGTCACATTGTTCAGTTGTCAGAACATTCACCAATGCACATAAATGAGTAGGGCTGCAAAGTACTAAAGGCGTAGGAGGTAAGTGGAAGGATTTTCCAGATGGCAACGGGAGGGGATTACTACTTTGATTCAACTGAACTCCGCTGGAGTACTGAAAACTCATCACCAGCTTTGCTTGGACTATGGTCTGGAGCAAAGTTGTTTTTTTTCAGTATTTACAACTGAGGCCCCATTCACACCTGAGCGTTTTGTAGCTTGAAGCTACAAAACGCTTGAGGGGAAAAAATCTATTATTCTCTATGGAGATTATTCACATCTCCACTCCAAGTCGCCTCAAGCCCAACGCCTAAAGCTCAAACAAGTTCTGGATCCTTTTTTGTCGCTCAAATCGGGCAGATTTGGGCGTATTTGGAGCATTTGTATTCCCATAGAAAGTAATGGAAACGCTCGATTCGAGCGTCTTAGCGTGACCCTGAGCGCTTCTACGCACGTTTTGCTGCTTTTATCTGCTCAAGTGAAATAGATTTACATAAAGGTAATTACATAAAAATACACAGGAAATGCACAGATCTCCATTTTTTGTTATCATACATGGAGGCAAGCAATATGGAGGAGGAAGTGGATGAGACAGTATCTATTTTAGATCCGGAGAGCTTTATCTGAATGGTAAAGCAGCATCCCTGCCTCTACGATTCCAGAGATCCATGCTACAAGCTTTGAGCGAACAAGAGGAGGGCATGGAAATAGATTGCTAGCCAAACTGGGCAGACCTAAATACCCGTGTGAAGGATGATAAAGGTAAGATAAACCCCTGCAAACTGAACTAACCACCAAACCGACCATAGTGAGATAATAGGATGATTGTTATTTAGTACATTATAAATAAGATTATTAGCACCAGAAAAACAGTACTAGCTTATGCTTATATTCCTATGCATTTCTTACAAGATCATACATATGAGAAAGACAATAGATGTGCAATTGCAGTTCACTATGGCCACATATGTGTACACACAAATTGCATGTGTGTAGGAATGTGGCCAGGATGAACTAGAATGGCACATCTATTGCCTCCTTCTTCGTAAGTATATACTGTAAGTATAAGCACCTAAGCAATGCATAGGAGTATGAGTAGAAACTCGTCTTGTCAGCATGTCACAAATACATAAGGGCACACTCTGACCCCTAGTGGATATTGTATGGATACCGCACACAAAGATAAACATATATTTTAAAAAAAAACCACGAGACTTCTTATCAATAAAGCATCTTTTTAATTTATTCAGTACAGCTTAGCATATAGTTACATTAACAAACAGATAAAGGTAATAAAGATTTCAAATTATTCAATTGCCTCGAGCTGCCATGGAACCTGTCCTGTTGGAGACATAAAGTAGGATGCAAATTTATCCCTGACATGTGTACCTTGTCTGCTTCCACGAACACCAGTCCAATGAGCTCTTTCCATGTTCTGATATAATTGGTCCTCAAACTCAAATCCATCCCGCTGCCTTACAAAGTTATGCAAGGCACATGCAGCTTTAACAGTACAGACCGCATTTTGCATGTTTAGGACAATGGAAGTGTGCAGGACCCACCATTTGTTTGCTAAAATGCCAAATGCACATTCGACAACTCAACGTGCTCTTGTTAGCCGAGAATTGAACACACTCTTCTGTACAGTTAGATTGTGCCCCGAATAAGGCTGTACAAGATGCTCACTCAGAGCAAAGGCCTCATCCCCCACAAAAACACTGGGTAGTGGAGGGCCATTTGTGCCCGGGAGTGGACTGTTTTCTGGAAGGTCCAGACTATTGGTACGCAGCATGTTTCCAAAAGAATTCCCAAAAATACTAGAGTCAGTGCTGCTGCCATACGACCCAATATCTATATAAGGGAAGCAATAATTAGCATCAGCCACAGCCATTAAAAAAAGCGAAAAATATTTCTTGTAGTTAAAATACTGGCTTCCGCTACCCATGGGCTTTATGATCCAAATATGTTTTCCATCAATCGCTCCAACGCAATTGGGGAAGTTGCAATATTGCCAGAAAAACTATGGACTATGTAACTCGCTGTCGATTTTCCAACCTAAAAGGCATAGTGTAGACTTGCTAATGATTGTCCGGTTGCTAGGTACCTACAAAGATATAAATACATTTGAATTTTTTTTAACAGTTAAACTTCTCAAAGGCAAGTGGAACAGTGTACGGGACGCCTACACTCGACATCTACGACTGCTAAGAGAATTTATGAGTGAGCTGTGGCGTGTGCTCCAGGAGATTATGTGCATGCCAAAGAATTGGAGTTCCTTCGGCCATTGCTTGCTTTGAGGCGGTAAGCTATCATCTGTACGTATGTCATTAAGCAAAATGTAAAGAGAAAGTTATAATAATTAATTTCTATTTTTGGGACGGAAAGCTGCTGGGAGGATAATACTCCAAATAACGTTTTGGACAAAGATGCAAGCAGTCAGCAAGCAGGCCAAGCATCAGTTAGTGAGCAAGCAGGCCAAGCGTCAGTTAGTGATCAAGCAGGCCAAGAGCTTATGGAGAGCCAATTGTTGACTCCAGCATGTTCTACCTCTACAACACCTGTGGGAGACGAGGAGTCCACACCACCCATTTGTCCTCGTGTCCTTGCTAGAGCAAACATACATGCAACAAGAAGGAGGGCTCCTGAACCATATTTTAACCGCATGTTGGACATTATGGCCAGTATGTTAGAAAGGATGAACAACAAGAGGTCTCATGTGCAGGTTTCTGCAAGGTGTCTGGAAGTTCTGATGGTGAAGGTACCATCAGAACTCCAAGCAGACATATTGGCAGGTAAGATCCGATACATAGCCACATTTATTCCGCCAACCACCACATTTAGGTCCTCAGAACCTCCACCACCTTATGGTCCCTATGCAAGTCCCCCCCCCCATCTGCCAGCACCACATTCTTTACCCCTTCCTCAGTTGTCATCACCACATTCTGCCACCCACCTTCCTCTGCCAACCCCATCACCTTCTAATTGGCAGAATGTTAATCAGAATCCCTCTACCTCCACCTGGTCACATTATGGTCATGCCATGAATGTGGTGATGTCACCTATTGAGGCAGTCAACTCCTCCCAAACCTTCCATTGTTAAGCTTGTTGGAGCTTGCTGTTTTGTCTTATTTGTTATCTATATGTTTTCTTATCTAGATGTATATGTGAAGAACAAAAAAAGTTATATTTCAAGAATATTTTATTTTTGAAAAAAGTAAAGTTTTTTATTCCTTTAAAAACATGTGTTTGGTGTTTATTTTATGCATTAAAAAAAATAATATTGGGTTCTTCATGTATCTGTCTTCAAAAAAATTACAAAAATAATAAAAAACTACCTCAGTGTGATGATTATTCGTTCCACAGGGGGTATACTGTTACGGAAATATGTGTCCATTCGTTGTAACCGATTACTGAGTAAACCCAGTAACTCATCAAAGTTGTGAGCAAAAATAACAAATGTGGGGTTTATTAGTGGACATGATAAGAAAGGAACAATGTCAAACATCATGAATCGAAATAAGTTTGACTAACCTTTTCATGGACATCCTAGTGTAGTCCAAACATTTTTCTTCATGATCACGTAGGTCACTCTACATGACCCAAAATTGGCCTCTCTCTTCTCGATCAGCAATTCCGGGGTGGATCCGGTATATGTGTGCCCTCTTCTTCCTCCTCTCTCTTTCATGCAGAAAATATGACGTGGCTGCTGCCCCAAAACACGCCATCTCATCATCACTCATCTTTGCAGAGCACTATACAAACACAGCACAGCATGGAGCAGGAAGCACATTGATGAACCGGAAGAAGAATATTCACCCAGGAAGCAGATGAAAAAATCTAAAAACATAGCTACAAATGATGCAACAGATGATCATTTTTCCTATTGACTAATAAAAAAACCGCCAAAGCTCAAAAACACCGGAAAACACTGCATGGAAATGCACAAATATGCGCGACAAAATGCCTGAAAAAATGCTCAAAAACGCTAGACTCAGGCGTGAATGGGTCTTGCTTTAAAGACTCAAGGCCAGGCTCCGACTGTTCTTTTTAATTCATCTTAGATAGTATAGTCCAAGCAAATAATAACAAGGGTCTTATTTCTAAAGTTTATACATGATTATTATCTGCACTGCTTCTTAAATTTTTGAGTTTATGCAGGCAAAAATGAGAAATGGATATTGATGTGGCCCTGGGATATATGGGACCAAGTAATGAAAAATTTGCAGCGTGTTTCAATATCTCCAACCCATAGAATAACCCAACTTTTTATTTTATATAGGTGGTACCATACTCCAGAGCTGTTGTATAGGGTAGGCAGGAAAGAAAATCTTGAATGTGTAACATGTGCTAAATCTCTTGGTTCCTTTATACATTTGCTCGTCAGGTGTCCAAAACGACATTGATACTGGCAGGATGCCTAAAAATACTGATGCCTAAATATTGAAATTTAGAGGTGATCTGCAGTGGGCAATTGGATGGTAAACTAAATGAGGGTTCATATCTATTGGGAAAATGGGAGATTGAGACCAGTTGACCTTAAATCATGAGTATTGTCCAAAACATTGAATTAAACCAAGGAACTTGCGGTACAGTGGTTTGGGGGTCCAACAGGTACGATAACATATCGTCTGCATAAAGAGAGACTCATTCTTCTATAGCACCGATGGGAAAACCCTGAACCAATTGGTAAGTTCAGAGGAGTTCCGTCAGAGGCTCTACCACCAGAGCAAACAGCAGGGGCAAAAGTGGGCACCCCTGCCTAGTGCCCCAGATAATAGGGAAGGAGTTAGAAATGTGGCCATTAACCCTTATACAGGCCTGCGGTTGAATATATAATATGTGTATACACGTAAGAAAGACCTTCCCAAAACCATACCTCTGTAAAAATCTGAAATAAATAAGGCCATTCTATAGAATCAAATGCCTTATGCATATCTAGACAGATTCTAGACAGATTCTAGTCAGGACATTCGGCTATTGAAGATTGGTGAATAATAAACCTGGTTTGGTCAGACCTTACCAGTGAGGCAACTCAACTATAGTATTAAGGCAGAGGGCAAGAATTAGGAAGGATTTTAAGATCCATATTATTAGGGAGATGGGGCAGTAGGATTCACAGAAATTCAGATCCTTATTAGGTTTTGGAATTTAAACTATGAAAGCCTCTCACATCAAAGAGGGTCGAATCTCATCCTCCAAATTGGCCTTATAAAGGATAGATAACCAAGGTACAAGATATTGTCTGTGGGCTGCATACCATTTGATGGAGAAGCCATCCAGACCTGGCATCTTATGTTTTTGCATACGTGCCCAAGGTCTTATCAAGCTCTTTAGAGATGATTGGGCTGTCCAAAAACAACCTATCCTGCATAGAAAAAGTAGGAAGCCTTATGCCGCATACACATGAGCGGAATGTCTGACAGACAAAGTCAGTTGGAGGCTTTTCATCGTATATTCCCATCGTGTGTATGCCTCATCTGACTTTTTTTTTTTAAATTCCGACGGACCTAGAAATAGAACATGTTCTAAATATTTCAGATGGAACCAATACCTATCAGGAAAACCGCTCGTCTGTTGTTCCGACGGACCAAAAACGACGCATGCTCTGAAGCAAGTACGAGACGGAAGCTATTGGCTACTGGCTATTGAACTTCCTTTTCTAGTCCCATCATACATGCTGTACATCACCTCGTTCTGGACGGTCGGACTTTGGTCGGACTTTGGTTTGACCGTGTGTAGGCAAGACCGCTTGAATGGAATTCCATCGGAGTTCCGTTGGAGAAACCTTCAGTTTATTGCGAGGATAAAACCGGTCGTGTGTACAGGGCATAATGCCACTGAGATACCCCGTGAGATCAGAACAATAGGTTGCCTGAGAGTATATAAATCTCCATAAAATTATACAAAAGGCAGTTAAAATTTGGTCAGTAGAAATCAGTAGAAAATTGTAGGAATAGCAATGGGCTCATGAATATGTTTTGCTAAGAAAGCAAGCAAATGGCCATTTTTATCACCTGAATCAAATATGTGTTGTGTCTGATACAGTAACTTGTTTTTTTTTGTTTTTTTTTCAGTCGGGGCAAAATTATAGGATCATAAAGCATCCTTGCATTGAAGGTAAATATGGAAAGGCGGGTCAAAGACATATCCGCCTTCCAGGTCTACCACTCTTCGTTAACAACTCTTGTTAAGTGGAATCATTAGCTTTCTTCAAAGTTTTGACTCCAGACCTGTATCAGCCCTTCATAAAAGCCTTGAAGGCGTCCCATTAAAGGCCAGTTGATGTACCCGGTCAATCTCCTTCCAGTAAGCCTTCATGTCATCACAAAATTTATAAAGCACCATAGGATCTAGAAGCCAAAATGGACTCATCTGCCAGGGATGCAAACCACGGGGGTGGGTTGTCCCTTGTTGAAACTCCAAAGGAGCATGGTCTAACAAAGATCTAGGAGGATACCTTTGGGACCTGTTACAAAGAGGCAGTAGTAGTAAAAACCATATATAGTCTGGATAATATGGAGATTCATAGTGACATAAGTAAATCTTTTGATCAGGGTGCATCCACCACCAATTATCGTAGCTATCCACCCAATCTCGTAAAACTGTAGAGTGAGTACGTGCATCTCCAAACCTGTCCAGTGAGGGATTCAAACCTGCATTTAAATCTCCACCAATAAGAATTACACCTTTAGCTACCTGAAGCAACTTAGTGGCACATATAGAGAGTTTTTGAAGAACAAGGGGAAGTAAATATACATTAACCAAGGTATAATACATACTGTATCTCTATAACAGAGCACTAGTATGATGTGACAACCTTGCGTGTCAGTAAATACGTCCTCAATCCGGACTGCCAGGGCTTTAGCTATCAGGATAGACACGCCTGTGGGATAAGAAGAGTAGGTGGCATGAAAGGCGTGTGATATGTAAGGATGCTTGAGAGCAAACACTCTAGAGACCAAAAAGTGGGTCTCCTGTAAAAATATATGTGGGCTCAGATCTTTTTCAAGTGAATGGAAACCAGTGATCAATTAATTTTCAAGTTCAGACCCCTGACATTCCAAGACACTAAGGTGAGATGCATATTAGACAGAAAAGGGAAATTAACAACAGACTTGGTGGATGCTTACTATCCCATACACCAGGCTACAAAATGCAGCCATAGCACCTTGTACCAGGAAACTAAAATATGCAGGTGAAATAAACTTAATACATTTGGTATGCTAGAACAGAACTTCCCAATCCCCCCTCCCGACCCAACCAGCAGGGGGTGTGCCCATAGACATCTCCTTCGGGAAAGACCCCCTTCAGTAGAGATCTCCCGGTATAGACACCTCTGCAGTACAAACTTCCCGAGTAGAGAGCCTCTTTTAGTGTATTTCTCTACCAGATGCAGCGTGAGACCTCCCCTCGGCTGTGTCATGTGACTGGAGCTGAGACGGAACCTCTCCTTGGCTCTTAACTGCCTCTGTCAGACAGGCAGAAGTGGTACTGCAGTGCCTATAATACTGGTAAAGTGCAAAAAAAAAATTTGGGCCACCGGGCGGTTTAGGCCATAATAACATAATAGTGCAGTATGACAAATTTACCCTAAAGTGAAGCCCTCCAGCGATGTGCTGCCACCCCTTTCGGTGCTTCCATCTTCACCCGGTCCTCCTTCTGGGTTCAGGCTTTTTAATTGCCGGGCTCTCAATGGACGGCATACTCCGGTGTGCCATCCATTCAGAGCACAATGCTCATGCATTGGTGACATCACCGGTTGCTACAAATGTGAATATCTTCTAAATGGTACATGTTTAGGATATATTCACTGTACCTACAGGTATGCTTTATTATAGGCTAACCTGTAGGTACAAGTCAGAAAGCAGAGTCTAAAAATAAATTTGTTTATTGTGTGCTTTTATGTATACAATTGGTCAGTGTTAATGGGAATCGGTCAGACAGAACCATCAGTACCAGATTTATACTTTCCAACCCTTATGCCCCGTACACACGATCGGAAATGCCGCCAGCAAAACTCTGATGAGAGGTTTTGGTCGGAAAATGCGACTGTGCGTATGCTCCATCGGACTTTTGCTGGCGGAATTCCAGCCAGCAAAAGATTGAGAGCAGGTTCTCTATTTTTTGGTTCGAAAATGTTCCTATCCGAAAATGCGATCGTTTGTATGCAATTCCGACGCGCAAAAAATCAAGCATGCTCAGAATCAAGTACGAGACGGAAGCGCTCGGTCTGGGAAAACTAGCGTTCATAATGGAGATAGCACATTAGTCACTCTGCAAATTATTGGATCTTTTAATGCAGCACATTCTTTTGTTCTTTATAATGCTAGAATAATGAAGTTGTTTTGCTGCTGATATTCACACAGAGTTATGACAAACTGATTTCTTTATTATTTCTCGTGATCTCATGAATAATCTTTTTTGTTTTTAAAGCCAGATCTCCATAATAATATTTAGAATTATTTTTTAGAGTCATCTTTTTTTTAATTTTTAATCAAGATCTCCTGTTTTTGGGGTTATTTTTAAACTAGTTTCTAGTGATCTTAATAATATTTTTTTGGTGTGTCAAATTTCCACAACAACATTAGTATCTTGTATTTTTATAAAGCTCGGGGAGGTTGGTTTGTGTTGGTGTCCCTTGGTAATTTGACATTGTATTTTTGAAATGTACCTGCCTACTCACAAACAAACTGTCCTTTTTGAAGAAAAACACATAGGCAAGTATTTTCATATACAAAAATCTCCATTTATTCTGGCTCATAATAACAAAATAAAGAGGAAGGCAACGCTGGAGAAATTGCTTGAATTTGCGAAGCCTTTGGCCCCCAGGACACACATCAACTCTTTGTAAATTAAAATTGGTAGCCTGAAAAGTCAATATTTAAGGCAGCACAATCTGGTCCAGGACTCCCAGAGATCAGGAACAGCAGCAGATGACAAATATGTCCCCAGGCTGTGGTACTACCACAGCCTGCATCTTCTGTCAGAGCGACTGAACCCAGGGCATCACTTTCTTGTCTTCCCTGCAGCCTTCCCTCCACGCTTCCCTGCAGCCTTCCCTGCAGTCTTCCTTGGAGGCTGTGGCTCTGGAGGTGGACTTGTGGCAGGAGGAGGAGGAGGATGGGCAAGCACACATAAGTGCATGTTTTCACTAATTTGGCCCCTCAACCCCTTCCGAATGGCGTGAAAAATTAGATTCTCACACATGAAGCATTGGCCCTCCTCCATTTGCTGCAATTTTGCAGCTACATAGCAACCATAGGCCTCTTCAGCATTGGGGGTGTTTTCAGGGCCGCATTAGCCTCCTTAATGAGGCCCAGTGCTGCCTCCTCCACGTTACTCCCCTTCCTGGCCCTTTTTGTTGTAAGGCAGAGGAGAGGCACCTGGGATTGGGTGAGGCTACAGGGCCCTGCCACCTCCTGGCTGACACTTACCCCCTCCTCCTCCTGCATGCCACATTCCAGAGCCTCGTCCTGGCTGAGGTCTTCCTGTGTATGAAAAAGAACATAGTTTTAGTTTTTGGTTCATCAATCACACACAATTTTCAGCTTATGACTGTTGAAAATTGAATGTTAACAAATAGAAAAGACTATCATTCTGAGCCCAGCATTTTTCATTCTTGTCACAATCATTTTTGGCCCCTACTGTCTATTGATATGTAAAACACTTTTTGTTAAATCATTTATTTTTTATCAATAATAACATTTAGTTAACAACAATAATTTTCAAGAGATATTTTAAAAATACTATACCTGGCTCCAGCTGGGCTCCTCCACTTCTTCCAGGATGGAAGGCCCAGGGTGGTCCTCGGAAGCCTCAGCTGGGGTTGAGGGAAGGGTGGATTGAAGTGTAGAAAGTGATTCCCTGGCTTCCATCTGGTCTTCCAAAAACCGCATCCTGTTGTAGTACCAAAGACTGCGTACATACACATAATCTACTGCTGCTCCTGATCTCGTGGAAGCCTGGACCTTATTAAGCTCCTTCCTATACGTGCTTCTCAAGCTACCAATTTTCTTCTCCACAAACTCGATGTCTGCGTCAGGGACCTGCGTCTTCACAAATTGCAGCAGTTTCTCCAGCGATGCCTTCCTAGCTTGTTTATTGCGATATAAGGGGTTTTTAACCTCCTACAAATTTCTCATATCCCTGTATATGTCTATAAACTGGCCCATGAGTTCAGGGTCTTTGAATTGTTTTATATTTGCTGCAAGACAAAACACAAGACAAAAACACTAATATCAGGCTAAGCTCTCCTAATCTTATCCCAATATAGGCCTCAATCTAGAATCAGTATAGGCCACTGATGTCCAAAGTTAAAATGTTACCTTTGTTATAACCTTCAGCGCTACCGGTCCTACTTCCTCCGCACACAGAACGTAGGTACAACACACACGTGTTAGCTTTATATACACTGCGCATGCGTGAAACTTCGCCCGCATCTCCCCTGACGTTCTTTCTAGAATATTCCCCGCCCCTTCTCTTTCGAGACAGTGGGAGATGAACATGGCGGAGACACAGCAGGTGCATAATAGCAGTAATGAGGAGGAGGAAAGCCCAGAGCCCAAAACGTCCCGATCCCGGAGGAGAAGATTTAAGGCCTCAAACATGGCCTTTGTAGAGATGGTGGAGATGGTGGACATCTTGAAGAGGGCCGACTATGATGGAAAGTATGGACTGTACCTAAACCAAAATGGAAGAAAGGCCAAGATAATGACTAAAGTTGTGAAGAGTCTGCACAGGAATTTTGGGGTACGACAATCCAAGGAGCAATTGAGGAAACGCCGATCAGACCTGAAATTGAGGGAGCAGGATCAGTACAGAAGGATCAAGAAAGTGCTTCTAACAAGTAAGTAGTTGTCACGTGTTCCGATTATTATTATTAATTGCATGCTGCTCCATGTGCTTTTCTTTACTGTTGTACAGTTTAAAAGGGCTACTTTCAGGCTCGTGGGCACAGTAATCGTTCGCAGTAAACATTGTTCGTTCGCCAACTAAATACAATGTTTTTGGCAGATACAGGGTTAACTACATTTGGTCATGCTAATTTGTATTAAAAGAAGTTCAGGACATTGTTGTCTAGATGTGTTTGTAACTAGAATGAAATGCAAACTTGATTCAGTGTAATGGAAGGAGAGGACACTCAGCAGGTGTTTACACATCTGGACTCAGGAGCACTAGTGTGGGACACAAGAACAAACTTTTTAGGGTGTCCCACACTGGTGCTCCAGTGGATACTTAGGGTGTCTCCATGTGTCAAACTTGTCCAAAAAAGGTAAGTATTCCAGCTTTGTTAAGGGAATAAATCATGTCTTCAGCTTGGAACTCTGCCCAGACAATTGTACCCCACTTCCAAGCAATGTTTCACATTCATATTTCTGGCCACAAATATTGGTGTGCTAAGTATACCTTTTGTTTCATTCTCATAGGGGAGAAAAGACTTGGGATGTCTGAGGACACCAGGGACACCCCACCTACTAAAGAAGGGGAACTCAGCACACAACCTCAGGATGTGGAGGAAGGAGAGGTGGTTGAAATAGTGACCACAGCAGGTGAGTGTCTGACACCACAGATTCAGGTAATAGATGTATGCCTGCATATTTATAATACATGGAGTGTATTTTTCTTTTAGGTGATGTGCATGTTGTGGAAGAACAATCTACTCATTTCACCACTGACAGTGCACAAAGACTAATCCAGGACATAATGTGGTGTATTCGGGATTTAGACTTCATAAAGGAAAAAACCAAGGAGATTGAACAAAGAATGAAGAACATGATTGACGTACTAGGAAGAATCTAAATCCAAAAAATTAAACCTTTTTTTTTTAAATAAATTTTAACTAAAGTTTTAATACAGTTTAAAAGCCACATTTGGAAGATGCACACAGAGTGTAAACATGTGCTATCTGCCATCAGGGGATATCAGTGTATGCGTTTTGTAGGTGCAACCCCTTCCTTGCAACTCTAGTAGGTGAGAGGAAGGGGTTGCACCCCCAAAACATGTCAATTGATCCCCCATGATGGGAGATAACACATGTTGACATTAGGCATGGGATCAGGAGGGAAATCCTCATTTTGAGCCCAAATTTGTGTGCATCTTCTAAATTTGGCTTTTACAGGGGTGACATCACCCCATCTGATGAAGGCAATATCAACACAATTTTAACACTATAATGTCTGATATTGCCTTCAGTTTTTCAATGTTGAACTTTGTAAGTTCTTGAATTGTGTACGTTATGTTTTGAAACATGCCTGTTTATGTAAAAAAAATTTAAAGGTGAAAATTTATAAAACCAAGATGTTATTTTTTTACCAAAAAAAGTTTTACAACGCACATGTGCATGTGCACAGAGTAAAAGGTTTTATACTCAACAATGTGTGGCTTCTTCTTTCAATGCTCAATACCAGTTTTTGTATTAAGTTGGTGTTTACAGTGACAATGGGTGTTATTTAAATAATGAAAAAAACATTGGCACTACAAGTGCACTAGGAGAACCTAGGAGACATATAAAAGAAACACAAGCAATAAATAAAATTCAAGATTTTATCATATCAATTTTTTTTATATTTTGAAAATATTTAAAAATTTGCTGGCATAGCAATGGCCCCTACCCATAAAATAATCGACATATTTTTGACGTGCTTCAAGGGCGCTTTGGGGGGAGGCAAGCCAGGACGGCCAGCTTCCAGGGCCATCAGTGTTGTTTCATGAAGTCCGGCCTCAGGCCCAACTGAGGCAACATAATTAGGAGCATTTCGCTTTAAAAAGTTGTGCAGTATGCAGCATGATAACACGATGTGGTTAAGTCTGTACTCATATTTATTGCCATTAGAAATAGGCGGAACCGGCTGGCCATTATCCCAAAGGTATTTTCCACGACTCGTCTGGCTCTGGCCAGCCGGAAATTAAAAACCTTTTTCTCCAGGGTGAGGGTCCTCTGGGGGAATGGCCTCATCATGTGATCACCCAGACGAAATGCTTCATCAGCGATAAAAACAAATGGGAGTCCTTTGATGTTCTCTTCCGCAGGTGACAATCCCAAGCCACCACTCTGGAGACGTCGGTAGAACTCAGTCTGGGCAAAAGACTCCACCATCATACATCTGCCCATTCTTCCCCATGTCCACATAGAGAAACCACCGCCATCAACACAATACTATTGAAACCCTTATAATTAAAATCGTATGACCCCGAATCGGGTGGTGGGACGATGTGGACATGTTTCCCATCAATTGCCCCTTCACAGTTGGGAAAGTCCCAATGCTCGGAAAATTGGAATGCCACAGTCTGCTATTCCTGTGGCGTTAAAGGAAACTGTGGAGTCAAACCAGGAAAAACAAATTAGTACTTTTTCACATAACATTGCAAGCAGATTAGACACAAACATTCTTGGCCAACATCAATATATCATTTATTTTAAGGAGTATTTAAAGACAAAAAGATAAGGTACACTTATCAGAGTCCTCACACCCTCTGATGGCCTATTGGAAAAAGTTTAGGGGGGTTCTAAATGAGTTTGGGAGCCAAAAAAAAGCCTCATGCACTCTGCCTGAATTTAAGGACAACAATAACATTTGTACACATTTTAGGGGGTGTTTAGGGTATAGCACTACCATGGAGCTGACAAAATACATTTTTAAGTGACTAGGCTAGGTGTGTATGGGCCCAGGATAGCATGCTGGGGAGGTTAGTGAAGGCTAATATGCATGAAGGACAAAAAAGGAGCATTAAAATCTTACAGCATGCATGAGGACAAAGGGGACATTCACAGCATATTACAATCATGGTAATTAGGGAATGATGAAAGAAATACAAAACATTAGCATGCGTCAAATACATAGAATGTGATGTTAAAGGAGAACACTTACCCCAATATAGTCCTTCTGCAGGACCTGAATGATGGCAGAACAGGTCTCTGGGATAATGATCCCCAGAGCCTGGGGGGAGATGCCTGTAGAGCACTTGAGGTCCTGTAGACTTCTCCCCATCGCCAAGTACCGCAATGTGGCGACTAGCCCCTGCTCGGGAATGATGGCCGCATGCAAGTGTCCTGCTTTGTAATATAAGGGGTCAGCAAAGCCAACAGACGGTGAAAAATGGGGTCCGTCATCTGGAGAAAATTCCTGAAATCATCAGGGATATTCTCCTGGATCTCATGCAGCAAAGGCATATGAGAGAATTGGTCACACTGGAGCAACCAAGTCTTTTTGGACCCAAGCCCAGCCCATGAACAGGGTGGGGAGGAGTTCATGGACTGGGCTTGGGTCAAAGCAAGAACCACAACACCAAGCCCCCGCATAGCACAAACTCTACGACGAGCACGTACCTGCAACATGGCCTCAAAACAGTTGGCTGATCAGAACGAACTAACAGAACGCACTGAAGAACAGCAAGGCCTGTGAAGAGCGAGCTGAAAATAAGAAACAAGCGGACAAGAATGCACTGAAAAACAGGTACGAACTGACTACATGCACTGAAAGCCAGATACAAACCCACAATGACAAACTAAACAGCAGTAATGGACTGAAAAGCACACAAGCTGAAAAGCGCGAAGCGTCTCTTACCAAACTTCTACTAACACGAGATTAGCAGAAGGAGCCCAAAGGGTGGCACACTGGCTATTGAACTTCCTTTTTCTAGTCCCGTCATACGTGTTGTACGTCACCGCATTCTCGACGGTCGGAATTGGGTGTGACCGTGTGTATGCAAGACAAGCTTGAGCAGAATCCCGTCGGAAAAGCCATCATACCCTTTTCCGACCAAAATTTTGATAATGTGTACGCAGCATTAGGCTAACTGGCTTATGCTATTCTTCTTCGACCCTGGCTGGCTAACTTTAGTGTCACACTAACAAAATTGAACATCATAGTCACCGGCCGCTCCATACGTTGGAGCAGGGGCACCGCCCCGCTAATCCATGAGCCCGGCCCTTAATCTATATATTTTTTTGAAGGACATGATTAGCGCCTGAGGCCCTAGTTGGCTTAAAAAAAGAGTGAGCTTGGGGCGCAGTGCACTGCGCAGCAAGCCCACCCACTTGTGTAACAATAGCGAACCAAAGCGCTCTCCTGAGGGGGTTACCTTGCGGGCGCGCTCCCGAGTCCAGCATTTGGCATCCATCGAGGCCGAATGCAGGACTCGGCCCCGCCCCCCGCCACTCGCGTCATTGTATTTGATTGACAGCAGTGGGAGCCAATGACTTCCCTGCTACTAAAGGATCGTTTTTTATTTTTTTTAAATAACAAACACGTCATACTTACCTCCACTGTGCAGCTCTTTTTGCACAGAGTGGCCCTGAACATCCGTTTCTGGGGTCCCTCGGCGGCTCTTGCAGCTCCTCCCCGCATTAGATAACCCCTTGGAGAAGCGCTCTCCCAAGGGGGTTACCTTGTGGGCGCGCTCCCGAGTCCAGCATTTGGCATCCATAGAGGCCGAATGCAGGACTCTGCCTCACCCCCGGCACCCGCGTCATTGTATTTGATTGACAGCAGCGGGAGCCAATGACTGTGCTGCTATCAATCTATCCAATCAAGAGTCGGGAACCCATAGAGAGAGGAACGGCAGGGACGCGACGACGGAAATTCGGGGCTCAGGTAAGTAAAACGTAAAGTAAACGGGAGGAGCGTGTTTTGCCGGGAGGAAAAGCAATTGTATTGGCCAGTACGGCGGGGGTGTACAGGGAGATCCGAAAGATCTGCATTCGTGATCTGCTCAGCATCACCGCCAAGAGCCCGACCGCATAAGTACCACCCTCGGGGGGGGGTCAGGTGGTGTGTTTGCCAGGGGGTTGGGTGGTCTGCTTGCCGCCACCAAGGGGTCGGTGTTTTTTTTGCCCCCCCGGCTGGATTTCCATCCGCCACTGATATTGGCAGGCCTCAACTCTAGGCCATGGCCTATGATGGCAAATCATGAAAATTAAGATGGACAAGCAGTGTATGTTAACTAATGGCATCTTTCTTAAAATTATTGCAAGAAGATTTCTGGCTCTGCACCTAGCAGTTTTTCAAACTGAATTTTTTGGGAAAAAATACCCTTTAATGAATTTGAAAAAACAAACAAAACATAACATATACCCCCAATTGTTTTAATATAATATGAAGGATGATGTTACGATGAGTAAAGAGATACCTAACATGTCATGCTTTAAAGTTGTGTGCGCTCGTGAAATGGCGCCAAACTACAGTACTTAAAAATCTCCATAGGTGACGCCTTAAAATTGTCTACAGGTTACCAGTTTAAAGTTACAGAGGAGGTCTAATGCTAGAATTATAGTTCTCGCTCAGACATACATGGTGATACCTCACATGTGTGGTGCGAACACTGTTTACATATGTGGGCGTGACCTACTTATGCATTCACCACTGTGTGCGAGCACGTGGGAGATGCTTTAACATTTTTATTTTATTATTTTTATTTTATTACAATTTTTACACTGTCCCTTTATTAAAAAAAATGTTCACTTTTATTGCTATTGCAAGGAATGCAACCATTCCTTGCAATAGCAATAGAGATAACAATGCAATAGAGATAACAATGCAGCATGACAGGTCCTCTTTGTGGAGAGTTTTGGTTGTCATTATAAAATGACAACTGTTATGTTATATACATGAAACATGAAATAAAGAAAAGCATGCTATAAAGAGAGATAAGACACTATATGGAAGTCTGACCACAGAAGAACAGCTTTTATTACAATTTCAATTCAAATCACAGGGTTTGTAAAACTGGAGGGTCTCTATAAACCAAAATAAGTGTAAAGTAAGACAAATCTACTGGCAATTTTCTTAGCATGGAAAAAAT
Source organism: Lithobates septentrionalis (assembly GCA_037952835.1). NCBI lineage: Eukaryota > Metazoa > Chordata > Amphibia > Anura > Ranidae > Lithobates > Lithobates septentrionalis. The sequence continues at coordinate 3,988,106 of JBBDGP010000333.1, forward strand.
GACAATTATGGGTTGAGGATGAGATGGCCCTAACACCTGCTCCATAATGTTTTTATTCAAGGCTATATTTTTTTTTATACAGCATGTGATGTTGTTTAAATTTTTTACCTCATTATGTTGAATTATGATCATAACTGAAAGCTTAAACAATGTGTGAGAAAATGATCAAACTTCTATAAAGCTTTTTACAACAACCTATATTTTTCTTCATCTGTGTTGCTCTCTACAGGAAATTGCAACAAAACAGCATGTTTTCTAGCCCTTGTACTCTACTAAGTCAGCCAAAGGCCCTATACACTTATTTTGGGTTGTAGGTTATAATTCTCTCTTTAATTTAGCTGGCTTGAAGTTTTCACTTTCAAGCACTTTATTTCATGCAGTTTTTTTGGGAAAAAGCAGAGTTCTGTAAAATACTAAATATCAAGTGTGCAGAATTCATGTTCATCTGCAGTAAGACTCTAATCATAATAAATAAACATCATACAGAATGTGCTGGTCATCATCCTTACATTTATACAATTGTAATTCAGTAAAATATCTTACAAGCACCAATAAAGTTTTAACTTTTTTAAAGATGAGCTCCAGGCAGGTATAAAATATCATTCACATTGCCATGCATTTATTAATAAATCATTTCATGTTTTTTTTTTAATTGAAGCTATTGTAAGTACCTACATTACCTTTAACTTAATGTTAGGCTCTTTTTAATTCTTGTACAGCATTACTCAGACTGTAAGAGAGAGAATCATAGTTACATATTTCATAGGGTTGAATAAAGACAGTAGTCCATCCAACTCAACCTGTGTGAGTGTTTTTGTGTGTGTTTATGTCAATACCATTTCCCATAACCCTGTATATTGTGTTCGGGAGTTCCACATGCTTGCTGCTCTGACAGTAAAGTACCCCCTATGCAGTTTAAGGTTAAACCCCTTCTCCTCCAATTTCATTGAGTGGCCATGTTACTTCTTAAGCTCCCTGAAATGGAATAATTTTTTTCCTATGCTAGAATCACCATTGAGGTATTTGTATATTGCTATCATATCTCCTCTCGAGTGTCTCTTCTCCAGGGAGAATAAGTTTAAGGCTTGTATTCGTTCCTCGTAAATGAGGCTCTTCAGCCCCCTTATTAGCTTTGTTGCCCTTCTCTGGACTCTCTACAGTTACCAGCACATCCTTCCTGAAGGCTTGTGATTAGAATTGGACAGCATACTCAAGATGCGGCCGGACCTGAGTTTTGTAAAGTGGTAGAATTATAGTTTTTTCTCTTGAGTAAATCCCCTTTTTAATGAATGCTAATATTCTGGCTTTGTTTGCTGCAGCTTGTCATTGCATGCCATTGCTGAGCCTATGATCTATTAGAACCTCCAGGTCTTTTTCCATCCTGGATTCCCCCAAAGGATCTCCCCCTAGCGAGTAACCTGCATTCATATTTTTGGCCCCCACAATGCATCTGCACTGGTCCCCATTGTGTTCTGGGAACTGCTTCCCAGAACACAACGGGGGGGCATTTGCGGATATTCTGCAGATGTCTAAGCCCGGAAGTGGTTGCAGATACCTGTATTAGACAGGTATCTGCACCTCCCTCCCCCCTGAAAGGTGCCAACTGTGGCACCGGAGGGGGGGAGGAATCCGATGAGCGGAAGTTCCACTTTAGGGTGGAACTCAGCTTTAAGTGTCTATATCCTGTTATTGCCCTGCTCAGGTTTGTATTGTCAGCAAACATTGAGATTAGGCTACTTATGCCAACCTCTATATCATTTATGAATAAATTAAACAGAATTATTCCCAAGACAGAGAAGCAGAAACAAGTTGACAGGATGAGAAAAACTTAAAAAAGTATCCATATGAAGCATCTTCAGTAAATAGGAATTAAAAATGAACAAAAGGAATAACAATATTTGTAACTTTTCTTTTTCTTTATTACCCACTGCTGTAAAAACACACATCCAGAAGTATATTCATTATATAGTATATCCCCTGTTCTCCAAGACAAAAAAAAAAAACCCACAGCGTAAAAAAAAGTTGGACTGACATGTGGGCATAAAATAATACATGTTTAGCTGAACTCGCACAATTTCAATCCCGCTCCAATGTGAGCCTAGGCTTAGTCTTGCAATTGGGCCGGGGCATGTAAGAAAAAGATTGGTCACCTTTCTTAATTAGCAGGTGGAAAGGATTCTCCCATCTATATGAGGCCCCTGTGGATCGGATAAGGTCCAAAAGAGGGCGTAGGAGGACTCTCATCCATAGTGTGTGAGGAGAGAAGTCCATTGACCCCTGTATCTGAGCTCCTCTAAACGGTATCCACCTCAGCTGCCAAGCACTGCGAGTTATCTGCTCTTTTATGGAGAAAAAATTAATATGACAGAGAACATCTTCCCCCTGAAGGAACAGGGATATAAAAGTCTGCTGCGTCATTGATTGAAAAGCCTCCAGAGCAGAGAGACAGGAACACACATTGTCACTTAAAGACGCCAGACGTGTTTCTACCACCTCTAGGTGTTGCTGCACTAGGGATTGGCCTGTTTTGTGGGTAAAGACTGCAGGCTGTCCCTCAGCTCAGTGTTCTCTCTCTATTCAACATAGTTAGAGTATGCAGGCTGGACAGGGAGCAAGGGAGAGCCCAGTTCTTGAGTGGGATCAATGTCAGAGGCAGGAGCAAGGGCAGAGGGAGAGGCCAGAGCAGTAGCAGAAATAGAGACTGAAGCAGGAACAGAAGTAGGTATAACTTGTGATGTCTGTTGACTTAACAGCTCCAAAATGTTTGTAAGATGTATCTCCAGTGAGGGCTCTACAAGGTGCTTGTTTATTTACCCAGCCAGCAACTTTGAGTGTAGCTCCTGCCTTGACAGCGATGTTAATGACTGCATTGGTGGCCCTCCCAGATACCATGGTCTCTGTGGTCCCTAGAGTGACTGCAGACACTTAAAGTACTTGGGATACCTGAGACATAGGGCACATGCTGTCTCCCTCTGCACTGTCTATGGCTATTCAGTTACATGGCTACGTAATTTTACAAGTCCTTGGTGGTGTGAAGCTCTTTGGACTAACAGCAGCAGCTCGGTGCCATTAACAGTCCAGTTCTTGCCCCTTCTCCAGATGTGTTTCTGCATATGCATTTTGTAATGCATTTTGCGCTTTTTGTGCATTTTTAATGTACTTTTTTCCATCTTTTTTTCTTCATCTCAATTCAGGACATGTGCATTCTATCTGGATAAAGGCATGCTATCTGGATAAAGGCATTCCTGCAGGCCTACCAAACACACAGGAAGAAGAGGAGGAGGAGGATTGTGTCAGTATGGATGTAGAGGATAACACTCAGCAGCAGTCTTCAAGGGATGGTTTTCAGTCCCCAGAAACCCAAGGAGTTGTACGTGGCTGAAAGGAGGTAGTTACGGATCATGTGATCCTTAGTGACCCAGAGGACTCAGAATCGAATGCCTCTGCAAACTTACAGTGCATGGCCTCCCTGATTCTGCAAAGCCTGCAAAAGGATCCTACGATTCGTGGTATCAAGGAGAGGGATCATTACTGGCTGGTAACTCTTCTTGATATACGTTACAAGGGTAAAGGTGCAGAACTCATCCTGCCTTCGCAGAGGGAGCAGAGGATGAAACATCTACAGGAGGCCTTGAAGAAAGGTTTGTGTAACGCATTTCCAGACCCTGGGAGGTTACCATTTCCTAGTGCTGGACAATGTGTTGTTGAGGCTTCGTTCAATCAGAGGAAGAGCGGTGGAGAAGGTGGCCGGCTGACCGATGCCTTTAAACAATTTTTCAGTCCTCAGCGCCAAGGTCTGATTGGTTCAAGCAACCATCGCCAGCGTCTGCATTATATGGTGCAGGAATATATAGGGGCAAGAGCAGACTTGGAGACCTTTCCAACAAAGCATTCATTGGGTTACTGGGTCTTAAAGATGAACCACTGGCCAGAACTTGCTCAATATGCAATTGAGCTACTGGCCTGTCCTGCACCCAGCGTGCTTTCTGAATGCACATTCAGTGCTGCCGAAGGGTTTGTAATGGATCAAAGATTGCGCCTGTCAACAGACCCTGTTGATAGGCTCACATTCATAAAAATGAATCAGTCTTGGATCAGCAGTAGGGATGAGCCGAACACCCCCCTGTTCGGTTTGCACCAGAACATGCGAACAGGAAAAAAGTTCGCTCGAACACGCGAACACCGTTAAAGTCTATGGGACACGAACATGAATAATCAAAAGTGCTAATTTTAAAGGCTTATATGCAAGTTATTGTCATAAAAAGTGTTTGGGGACCTGGGTCCTGCCCCAGGGGACATGGATCAATGCAAAAAAAGTTTTAAAAACGGCCGTTTTTTCAGGAGCAGTGATTTTAATAATGCTTAAAGTCAAACAATAAAAGTGTAATATCCCTTTAAATTTCGTACCTGGGGGGTGTCTATAGTATGCCTGTAAAGGGGCGCATGTTTCCCGTGTTTAGAACAGCCTGACAGCAAAATGACATTTGGAAGGAAAAAACTTGTTTAAAACTACCCGCGGCTATTGCATTGCCGTCAATACACATAGAAGTTCATTGATAAAAACGGCATGGGAATTCCCCACAGGGAAACCCCGAACCAAAATTAAAAAAAAAAAATGAAGTGGGAGTCCCCCTAAATTCCATACCAGGCCCTTCAGGTCTGGTATGGATATCAAGGGGAACCCCGGCCAAAATTTTTAAAAAAATGATGTGGGGTTCCCCTTAAATTCCATACCAGACCCTTCAGGTCTGGTATGGATTTTAAGGGGAACCCCGCGCCAAAAAAAAAAAAAAAACGGCGTGGGGTTCCCCCAAAAATCCATACCAGACCCTTATCCGAGCACGCAACCTGGCAGGCCGCAGGAAAAGAGGGGGGGACGAGAGTGCGGCCCCCCCTTCTCCTGAACCGTACCAGGCCACATGCCCTCAACATTGGGATGGTGCTTTGGAGTAGCCCCCCAAAACACCTTGTCCCCATGTTGATGAGGACAAGGGCCTCATCCCCACAACCGTGGCCGGTGGTTGTGGGGGTCTGCGGGCGGGGGGCTTATCGGAATCTGGAAGCCCCCTTTAACAAGGGGACCCCCAGATCCCGCCCCCCCCCCCTGTGTGAAATGGTAAGGGGGTACTTACCCCTACCATTTCACTAAAAAAGTGTCAAAATAGTTAAAAATGACAAGAGACAGTTTTTGACAATTCCTTTATTTAAATGCTTCTTCTTTATTCCTTCATCTTCTTCTTCTTCTGGTTCTTCTGGCTCTTCTGGTTCTTCCTCCGGCGTTCTCGTCCAGCATCTCCTCCGCGGCGTCTTCTATCTTCTTCTCCTCGGGCCGCTCCGCACCCATGGCATTGGGGGGGAGGCTCCCGCTCTTCTCTTCATCTTCTTCTTCATCCTCTTCTCTTCTTCCTTCTTCTCTTCTTCTCTGTTTCTCTTCTTAATTTTCTTCTCCGGGCCGCTCCGCATCCATGCATGGAGGGAGGCTCCCGCTGTGTGACGGCGTCTCCTCATCTGACGGTTCTTAAATAACGGGGGGTGGGGCCACCCGGTGACCCCGCCCCCTCTGACGCACGGGACATGACGGGACTTCCCTGTGGCATTCCCCGTGACGTCACAGGGAAGTCCCGTCAAGTCACCGTGCGTCAGAGGGGGGCGGGGTCACCGGGTGGCCCCGCCCCCCGTTATTTAAGAACCGTCAGATGAGGAGACGCCATCACACAGCGGGAGCCTCCCTCCATGCATGGATGCGGAGCGGCCCGGAGAAGAAAATTAAGAAGAGAAACAGAGAAGAAGAGAAGAAGGAAGAAGAGAAGAGGATGAAGAAGAAGATGAAGAGAAGAGCGGGAGCCTCCCCCCCAAAGCCATGGGTGCGGAGCGGCCCGAGGAGAAGAAGATAGAAGACGCCGCGGAGGAGATGCTGGACGAGAACGCCGGCGGAAGAACCAGAAGAGCCAGAAGAACCAGAAGAAGAAGAAGATGAAGGAAGAAAGAAGAAGCATTTAAATAAAGGAATTGTCAAAAACTGTCTCTTGTCATTTTTAACTATTTTGACACTTTTTTAGTGAAATGGTAGGGGTAAGTACCCCCTTACCATTTCACACAGGGGGGGCCGGGATCTGGGGGTCCCCTTGTTAAAGGGGGCTTCCAGATTCCGATAAGCCCCCTGCCCACAGACCCCCACAACCACCGGCCACGGTTGTGGGGATGAGGCCCTTGTCCTCATCAACATGGGGACAAGGTGTTTTGGGGGGCTACCCCAAAGCACCCTCCCAATGTTGAGGGCATGTGGCCTGGTACGGTTCAGGAGGGGGGGCCGCACTCTCGTCCCCCCCTCTTTTCCTGCGGCCTGCCAGGTTGCGTGCTCGGATAAGGGTCTGGTATGGATTTTTGGTGGAACCCCACGCCGTTTTTTTTTTTTTTTTTGGCGCGGGGTTCCCCTTAAAATCCATACCAGACCTGAAGGGTCTGGTATGGAATTTAGGGGGAACCCCACGTAATTTTTTTTTTACATTTTGGCCGGGGTTCCCCTTAATATCCATACCAGACCTGAAGGGCCTGGTATGGAATTTAGGGGGACTCCCACTTCATTTTTTTTTTTTTTAATTTTGGTTCGGGGTTTCCCTGTGGGGAATTCCCATGTCGTTTTTATCAATGAACTTCTATGTGTATTGACGGCAATGCAATAGCCGCGGGTAGTTTTAAATGAGTTTTTTCCTTCCAAATGTCATTTTGCTGTCAGGCTGTTCTAAACACGGGAAACATGCGCCCCTTTACAGGCATACTATAGACACCCCCCAGGTACGAAATTTAAAGGGATATTACACTTTTATTGTTTGAATTTAAGCATTATTAAAATCACTGCTCCTGAAAAAACGGCCGTTTTTAAAACTTTTTTTTGCATTGATCCATGTCCCCTGGGGCAGGACCCAGGTCCCCAAACACTTTTTATGACAATAACTTGCATATAAGCCTTTAAAATTAGCACTTTTGATTTCTCCCATAGACTTTTAAAGGGTGTTCCGCGGCATTCGAATTTGCCGCGAACACCCCAAATTGTTCGGTGTTCGGCGAACTTGCGAACAGCCAATGTTCGAGTCGAACATGAGTTCGACTCGAACTCGAAGCTCATCCCTAATCAGCAGCTATCAAGCACCTGATGCTAATGTAACTGATTGAATTTGCTATGGATCTGGGATCCTCTGAAGACTGCCTATGCTATCTATCCTATTCCTCCTCAATCTTGATGATGCTATCTTCCAACCACCACCACCCAAGGCCCAATTTTTCTGCCCCTGTTTAACAGGGGCATTAAGTTACAATTTTTGATATAATATTTCAACGCAGGGCCCATTCCTGCACCCAACAAGAGTTGGCTTACAGTGTTCTGGCACAACCAAAACCAAAGGCCCAATTTTTCTAACCCTGTTTAACAAGGGCATATAATTCCAATTTTTGATATAATATTTCACAGCAGGGCCCGTTCCTGCACCCAACAAGAGTATCTGTGAGGGGTTACAGCGTTGTGGCACCACCACCACTGCCCAAGGCCCAAATTTTCAGCAGAGTATATAGGGCAGGCCGTATAGTATATATACTGCCGTTCAGAGTATATAGTACCTGGGGGCCTAGGGGACCCCCACGGCATTTATTTTTAATTTTGGTGCGGGGTTCCCCTTAATATCCATACCAGACCAGAAGAACCTGGTATGGATTTTGGGGGGGACATCCACATATTTTTTTTTTTGTATTTTTGGCGCGGGGTTCCCCTAAATATTCACACCAGACCCAAAGGGCCTGGTAATGGACTGGGGGGGGACCCACAACATTTTTTTCAATGATTTCTATCTATATTGCCAGGATCCAAAAATACATTACAGCTGCGAGCAGTATTAAATTACATTTTTTCCTTTAGAAATGTAATTTTGCTGTGGTACTGCTATAAACATGGGAAAGATGTGCTACTTTACAGGCAGACTAAGGAGACCACCCAGGCATGATATTTAAAGGAATATTTAATTTTTATTGTTTCACTTTAAGCATTACTAAAATCACTACTCCCGAAGAAACGTCCATTTTTAAAACTTTTATTTGCATTGATACATGTCCCCTGGGGCATGACTCGGGTCCCCAAACACTTATTATGACAATAACTTGCATATAAGCCTTTAAAATTAGCACTTTTGATTTTTCACATTTCGCGTCCCATAGACTTTAACGGTGTTCACATGATCGCACAAATTTGTTCCTGTTAGCATGTTCTGCTGCGAACCGAACCGGGGGGTGTTCAGCTCATCCCTATTTCAAACAGATCAATTTACTTTGTTTCTCCTTCATCTGGAAACAAAACTTAAGGATCTTACTCAAAGCACTGCAGCTACAACAATGCTTAGCTGGCTCAGCCTTAATCTCAGTTGACCACTGCATAGTTCCATTCTGTGGCAATGCTTGTACAGCATCTGAAGCAATTGTGGTTCTGTGGTGTTCTGAATCACCACAATACCATTAAAACATTAAAATTCTACCCTGGTGCCCAATATATCAGAACTTATAGCTATAGTCAACCTTCACTATACCTATGAAAGAGCATTCGCCATCAGGGCTAATACTATCACCAAATTTGATCAAGCATGAAAAGATTGGAATCTGGTTATCTCTGCTAAGCCATAACTGATGTCACTTAACGGTTGTTGCCATCTCTTTGTTGTTTTTGTTCTATAATATATTTTATTTGGTTGCTTCTATAATTACTGTAATGTTTCAATTATAGTACTGTGTACAATTCTGTACATTCTGTACTACCCCTATACTCCCCCTGGGACAATCTCCTGCCTTCATGTTATTGAATGCTACTTGTATCGCATTCCAATCCATTGGGTTGTTTTTCTATATATTTCAGTACTGGAAACTTCGATCTTGTCATATACACTGTTTGTATATGGTTGCCCTAGGCAAAAACCTAAAAAAAAATTATTGTTGAAAAAAAACAACATTAAAATACTCACTTTAATAGTGGAATCTTTTTAAAATGTGGACATCCTGGGATTTTTTTTTTTGTGAATGGTCAAAAGTTGTTATGTGCAATCCTTCTGCCAAAAATGTGCAGAGGGTGGCTGAGGATGCTAAAAATTTGTATCATGTTGAAAACTGGCTGTAGGCCATGCGTTTCCAAAACTCAGACTGACAGTTCTGGCTTGTGTACAGTAAAGGATAGCATTGCTCACTCTACTATTCCACTCTCCTCATTTACAAAAAAATCTTGTATTTATTTCAATGAATACAAGGTATTTTGTGAATGGGTGAGAAGGGTGGTGGGTAACCAATGGTCATGGGAGTGAACAACTCTTCTTTACTGATGGATTCTGAATAGAAGTTTGATTTACAAGTGGGAGAGGGAGAGGTCAGGGCATAACTGATATTGGCTGCAGCTGTGGCTGGGAACTTTAATCCCACTACCCAGAACCAGTGGATGTAGGAGAACCTGGAGAGCTGGGGAGGAAGAAAGAAAGAAAGTTTGCTGGAAGAGAGCTCCGAAGAGCTCTGTGGAAAAGACTACGATTTGGGGCTGAGAAGGACCAGTCTGGGAAAGTAGGATAGCAGCAACCAAGTGGCCATAGAACAGTCTGAGACTGAGCGGGGGGGGGGGGGGGGGGGGGAGAGCTCTAGGGATCCACGAGGCAACCAGGGAAGACACCAAATCACCAGTGTAAAGGTGCAGGCTACCTGTCACCCAAAGGACATCTATGCAGCAATGGTGTGATGAGTAGGGATGAGCTTCGTGTTCGAGTCGAACCCATGTTCGACTCGAACATCGGCTGTTCGACCGTCCGTCGAATTGCGAACGATATGGGCCGTTCGCGCCAAATTCGTGTGGCGCGTCACGGCCCATAATTCACTGCGGCATCGCAGTGCATTGCTGGCTGATGATTGGCCAAGCATGCACTATGACCCGCATGCTTGGCCAATCACAGCGCCGTCAGTAGAGAGAGCTGTAATTGGCCAAAGCCAGGGTGGCTTTGGCCAATTATGGCTCAGGGGATTTAGTACACACCCCACACTATATAAGGCCGCCTGCACGGCGGCCCTGTGTAGTGTGTGTTCCGGTGTGCTGAGAGATAGAGAGAGAGAGAGACAGTGTCATTTGATTTGAGTTAGATAGATTAGGCAGAACAGTCAGTCAGTTAGCTGCACTTACAGTGTATTGTGTATATATATGCATCCCAGGTGTTGCATATATATATATACACTGTATTCAGTTTAGCTAGATCCGTTCCTGTTATCTTCTATCTAGACTATTTAGTGCAGTGTGTCCTGCTCACAGTGTTCAGCTAGATCCGTTCCTGCTATTTACATTCAGTGCAGTGCGTCCTGCTCACAGTGTTCAGCTAGATCCGTTCCTGCTATTTACATTCAGTGCAGTGCGTCCTGCTCACAGTGTTCAGCTAGATCCGTTCCTGCTATTTACATTCAGTGCAGTGCGTCCTGCTCACAGTGTTCAGCTAGATCCGTTCCTGCTATTTACATTCAGTGCAGTGCGTCCTGCTCACAGTGTTCAGCTAGATCCGTTCCTGCTATTTACATTCAGTGCAGTGCGTCCTGCTCACAGTGTTCAGCTAGATCCGTTCCTGCTATTTACATTCAGTGCAGTGCGTCCTGCTCACAGTGTTCAGCTAGATCCGTTCCTGCTATTTACATTCAGTGCAGTGCGTCCTGCTCACAGTGTTCAGCTAGATCCGTTCCTGCTATTGACATTTAGTGCAGTGCGTCCTGCTCACAGTGTTCAGCTAGATCCGTTCCTGCTATTGACATTCAGTGCAGTGCGTCCTGCTCACAGTGTTCAGCTAGATCCGTTCCTGCTATTGACATTCAGTGCAGTGCGTCCTGCTCACAGTGTTCAGCTAGATCCGTTCCTGCTATTTACATTCAGTGCAGTGCGTCCTGCTCACAGTGTTCAGCTAGATCCGTTCCTGCTATTTACATTCAGTGCAGTGCGTCCTGCTCACAGTGTTCAGCTAGATCCGTTCCTGCTATTTACATTCAGTGCAGTGCGTCCTGCTCACAGTGTTCAGCTAGATCCGTTCCTGCTATTTACATTCAGTGCAGTGCGTCCTGCTCACAGTGTTCAGCTAGATCCGTTCCTGCTATTTACATTCAGTGCAGTGCGTCCTGCTCACAGTGTTCAGCTAGATCCGTTCCTGCTATTTACATTCAGTGCAGTGCGTCCTGCTCACAGTGTTCAGCTAGATCCGTTCCTGCTATTTACATTCAGTGCAGTGCGTCCTGCTCACAGTGTTCAGCTAGATCCGTTCCTGCTATTTACATTCAGTGCAGTGCGTCCTGCTCAAAGTGTTCAGCTAGATCCGTTCCTGCTATTTACATTCAGTGCAGTGCGTCCTGCTCACAGTGTTCAGCTAGATCCGTTCCTGCTATTTACATTCAGTGCAGTGCGTCCTGCTCACAGTGTTCAGCTAGATCCGTTCCTGCTATTTACATTCAGTGCAGTGCGTCCTGCTCACAGTGTTCAGCTAGATCCGTTCCTGCTATTTACATTCAGTGCAGTGCGTCCTGCTCACAGTGTTCAGCTAGATCCGTTCCTGTTATCTTCCTACTGACAGGCAGGCTTGTCTGGTTACAGTATATAAAGCTACCTGAACAAAATTACAGGTGTTCTTTTTGATCCTATTAGTACCACGGTCAGGCAGCTAGACTATTTACATTTAGTACAGTGTGTCCTGCTCACAGTGTTCAGCTAGATCCGTTCCTGTTATCTTCCTACTGACAGGCAGGCTTGTCTGGTTACAGTATATAAAGCTACCTGAAGAAAATTACAGGTGTTCTATCCCAGCTTAGTGCAGCTACAGGCCATTAGTATGTCTGGAAGGCCAAGAAGGAGAGGCAGACAGTCACAAGCCAATAAGAGAGGGCAAGCAGGCTCTGTGTCTAGTGCTGGTCGTGGAGACGGTGCATCCTCATCAGCACGTGGCCATGGGACACGCTTGGCCTTTTTTTCGGCAGCTGGCCGTGTTGAGCCGCAACATGCGGAAGACTTGGTCGAGTGGATGACCAAGCCGTCCTCATCCTCCTCATCCTCTCTCACCCATGCCCAGGGTGCTTTGTCTGGCAAAGCAGCGGCCTCTTCCCTCAGCTCAATGTCATCAGTGACTCCTTCCCTAGCTCCACCATGTCCTCATGAGGATTCCCTCGAACTGTTTGACCACAGTGTTGGGTACATGCTCCAGGAGGATGCCCAGCGTTTGGAAGGCTCTGATGATGATACTGAGCTCGATGAAGGCAGTAACATGAGCACGGACAGAGGGGGTGCCCAAGAAGGACAGCAATCTGGCAGTCATGCTCCCCCTGCTGCAGCATACTGCCAGGTTTGCTCCAGTGATGAGGAGGGAGGGGATGATGAGGTCACTGACTCAACGTGGGTGCCTGATAGGAGAGAGGAGGAGGAGGAGGAGGAGGAGGCGGCACATCACCAACGAGGCAGGATGCCCTCCAGGGGCCAGCCTAAGGGCAGCACATTGACTGCATCACACCCCAAAGCTCCACATGTGCAGGGCGCTGCAGTCTCTGCGCGTTATTCAAAAAGTTCTTTGGTGTGGGCCTTTTTTGAGACGAGTGCATCAGATCGCACCGCTGCTATTTGCAACATATGTCTCAAGCGTATCTCGCGTGGCCAAAACATCTCCCGCTTGGGTACCACATGCTTGACCAGACATATGTTGACCTGCCATGCAGTTCGTTGGCAAGCGTATCTGAAAGACCCACACCAAAGAACAAAGAGGATCTCTCCTTGCTCCTCATCAGCTGAGATTTCCAACCCCACTAGACCTTCAGTCCTCTCTGAGACCTGCAGTGAGAGGAATGAAGGTGTAGAATTAGGTGTGTCACAGCCAAGTACTTGTGGGCAATCTGCTTTTGGTACACCGACGTCAGATTGTACCAGGCAAATTTCCCTGCCCCAGCTGCTGCACCGCCGAAAGAAGTTTGCTCCCAGCCATCCACATGCCCAGCGGTTGAATGCTAGCTTGGCAAAATTGCTAGCACTTCAACTGCTGCCTTTTCAGTTGGTAGACTCTGCCCCCTTCCGTGAGTTTGTGGAATGTGCGGTTCCTCAGTGGCAGGTACCCAAACGCCACTTTTTCTCACGGAAGGCGATTCCGGCTCTCTACCGGCATGTGGAAGGCAATGTCCATGCCTCGCTGGACAGGGCGGTCAGCGGTAAGGTGCATATTACCGCTGACTCATGGTCCAGCAGGCATGGACAGGGACGTTACTTAAGTTTCACGGCGCATTGGGTGACTCTGCTGGCAGCTGGGAAGGATGCAGGACAAGGTGCAGTAGTGTTGGAGGTTGTTCCGCCACCACGCCTCCAAAATGCTGATTGTGACACACCTCTCTCCTCCACCCCCTCCTCTTCTTCTTCCTCCATGGCCTCTTCCTCGGAACCAGCGGTGCTCCGTAGGCGTTCAAGGGGCTACGCAAGTACGCAGGCCAAAAGATGCCATGCGGTGCTTGAGCTGGTGTGCTTGGGGGACAGGAGCCACACTGGGGCAGAGGTTCTGTCAGCTCTGCAGGGGCAGGTTCAGAGGTGGTTGACGCCACGCCAACTTAAGGCAGGAATGGTGGTTTGCGACAATGGCACCAACCTCCTCTCTGCCCTCCGACAGGGACAACTGACCCATGTGCCCTGTTTGGCTCACGTCCTTAACTTGGTGGTGCAGCGGTTCTTGGGCAGGTACCCGGGCTTACAGGATGTCCTGAGGCAGGCCAGGAAAGTCTGTGTGCATTTCCGCCGGTCATATAATGCCAGTGCTCGGCTGACGGACCTCCAAAAGGAGTTTAACCTGCCCAAGAACCGCCTAATCTGTGACATGCCCACCAGGTGGAACTCGACGTTGGCCATGCTGCAGCGGCTGCACACGCAGCAGAGGGCCATCAATGAGTACCTGTGCGACTATGGCACCAGGACAGGGTCAGGGGACCTTGGTTTTTTTTCCCCACGCCAGTGGGCCATGATCAGGGATGCATGCACTGTCCTGTCACCATTCGAGGAGGCCACGAGGATGGTGAGCACTGACAGTGCATGCATCAGTGACACTGTCCCCCTTGTCCACCTGTTGGAGCACACGCTGCGTGGAATAATGGACAGGGCACTTGAGGCAGAACAGAGGCAGGAAGAGGAGGACTTCCTTAGCTCTCAAGGCCCCCTTTATCCAGACAGTGTTCCTGCGTGCCCGCCGATCACACAGGAAGAGGACGAGGAGGAGGAGGAGGAGGAGGAGGAAGATTGTGTCAGTATGGAGGTGGAGCCTGGCACTCAGCATCAGCAGTCTTTAAGGGATCAGTCCCAAGGAACACATGGACTTGTACGTGGCTGGGAGGAGGTGGCTGCGGACGTTGTTGTCCTTAGTGACCCAGAGGACTCCGGACCGAATGCCTCAGCAAACCTACGCTGCATGGCCTCCCTGATCCTGCAAAGCCTGCGTAAGGATCCTCGTATTCGTGGTATCAAGGAGAAGGACCAATACTGGCTGGCAACCCTCCTTGATCCACGTTACAAGGGTAAGGTTGCGGACCTTATCTTGCCATCGCAGAGGGAGCAGAGGATGAAACATCTTCGGGAGGCCTTGCAGAAAGGTCTGTGCAACGCGTTCCCAGAGACTGGGAGGTTACAAACTCCTGTTTCTGGACAACGTGTTGCTGAGGCTTCGGTCAGTCAAAGAAGGAGCGGTGGAGAAGGTGGCCGTCTGACCGATGCGTTCAGACAATTTTTTGGTCCGCAGCCCCAAGGTATGATCGGTTCCAGCAACCATCGCCAGCGTCTGTTTTACATGGTGCAGGAATACCTAGGGGCAAGATCAGACTTGGACACCTTTCCCACCGAAAATCCTCTGGGTTACTGGGTCTTGAGGATGGATCACTGGCCAGAGCTTGCACAGTATGCAATTGAGCTACTGGCCTGTCCTGCATCCAGCGTTCTTTCGGAACGTACATTCAGTGCTGCTGGAGGCGTGGTAACCGATCACAGGGTGCGTCTGTCCACTGACTCGGTCGATCGGCTGACCTTCATAAAAATGAATCAGTCTTGGATCACCACCAGCTACCAAGCACCTGATGCTGATGTAACTGAATAATTTTTTTCAGATCCCTTCAAAGACTGCCTATGCTGATGCTGAGTGATTATCCCTGAGTAATTATCCTCTTCCTCCTCAATCATCACGCTGATAGCTTGTAAGAACATTTTTGGTTCTGGGCGCCACCACCAGTGCCTAAGGCACAATTTTTCAGCCCCTGTATAACAGGGGCGTGTAATTACAATTTTTGATGTAATACTTTGCAGCACGGCTCGTTCCTGCATTCCAACTAGAGTGTCTGTGAGGGGTTGCAGTGTTGTGGCACCAGCACCAGTGCCTAAGGCCCAATTTTTCTGCCCCTGTCTAACAGGGGCGTGTAATTACAATTTTTGATGCAATACTTTGCAGCAGTGCTCGTTCCTGCGTTCCAACTAGAGTGTCTGTGAGGGGTTGCAGTGTTGTGGCGCCAGCACCAGTGCCTAAGGCCCAATTTTTCTGCCCCTGTCTAACAGGGGCGTGTAATTACAATTTTTGATGCAATACTTTGCAGCAGTGCTCGTTCCTGCGTTCCAACTAGAGTGTCTGTGAGGGGTTGCAGTGTTGTGGCACCAGCACCAGTGCCTAAGGCCCAATTTTTCTGCCCCTGTCTAACAGGGGCGTGTAATTACAATTTTTGATGCAATACTTTGCAGCAGTGCTCGTTCCTGCGTTCCAACTAGAGTGTCTGTGAGGGGTTGCAATGTTGTGGCACCAGCACCAGTGCCTAAGGCCCAATTTTTCTGCCCCTGTCTAACAGGGGCGTGTAATTACAATTTTTGATGCAATACTTTGCAGCAGTGCTCGTTCCTGCGTTCCAACTAGAGTGTCTGTGAGGGGTTGCAGTGTTGTGGCACCAGCACCAGTGCCTAAGGCCCAATTTTTCTGCCCCTGTCTAACAGGGGCGTGTAATTACAATTTTTGATGCAATACTTTGCAGCAGTGCTCGTTCCTGCGTTCCAACTAGAGTGTCTGTGAGGGGTTGCAGTGTTGTGGCACCAGCACCAGTGCCTAAGGCCTAATTTTTCAGCTCCTGTTCAACAGGGGCATGTAATTACAATTCTTGATCTAATATTTCACAGCAGGGCCCTGTGAGGGCTTACAGTGTTTTGGCCACAGCAACACCTAAGGCCCAAATTTCTGCTGAGTATATAGGGCAGGACCCTACTTTCAAACATCTAACTTACAAACGACTCCTACTTGCAAACGGAAGGAGACAACAGGAAGTGAGATGAAATCTACCCATAGGAAGGGAAATTCTCTCATGTAAGAGTTAATATGGGAAAACAATTTCTCCTTTCCACTGATGCTTTCCAATCCTTGTTCCACAAAAAAACCCAAATTTTCAAAAAACATTTTTCATTGGGACAAAAAAGTGAGGTGAAATCTTCTGAAGAGGAGGAAAGACGCAAAACAAATGTCACAGGGGTGATAACCCTTCCCTATGTTTTCCAAAAAGCTTAGAAAAGATTTTTTGGCTGGAGCTAAACACATTAAAAATGTTCAAAATTACAAAGAGATTCTACTTAACAACAAACCTACAGTCCCTGTCTTGTTTGCACCGCCTGTATACTGCTGTTCAGAGTATATAGGGACCTTTCCTTATTTTAATTTGGGTGCGGGGTTCCCCTTAATATCCATACAAGACCCAAAGGGCCTGGTAATGGACTGGGGGGTACCCATGCCGTTTGTCTCACTGATTTTCATCCATATTGCCAGGACCCGACATGACATTAAACCCGCAAGCAGTTTTAAATGAGATTTTTTCCTTTAAAAATGACATTTGGTGCAGGGACTGTTCTAAACATGGGAAACACGCGTCACTTTACAGGCATACTATAGACACCCCCCAGGTACGATATTTAAAGGAATATTTCACTTTTTTTTTTTTACTTTAAGCATCATTAAAATCACTGCTCCCGAAAAAACGGCCGTTTTTAAAAGTTTTTTTTGCATTGATACATGTCCCCTGGGGTAGGACCCGGGTCCCCAAACCCTTTTTAGGACAATACCATGCAAATTAGCCTTTAAAATGAGCACTTTTGATTTCGAACGTTCGAGTCCCATAGACGTCAATGGGGTTCTAACGTTCGTGCGAACTTTCGGTCCGTTCGCGGGTTCTGGTGCGAACCGAACCGGGGGGTGTTCGGCTCATCCCTAGTGATGAGAGGCTCTTTGGCCACCTCTGTGTATTAAACCTGTTGCTAACATGGAGATTAGCTGCTGCCAGTAAATATCTGCCCAAGATTTCTACTTTAACCTTCCCTTTCTTGTGGAAAATAAATAACCTTACTTTAATGGCAAGTACTTCATTGCAAGTTTAACCCCTTTCTATGCCAGAGCATTTTGCATTTTTTTTTTTGCACACATGTTTAAAAAATAATTTTAGGCCTGAAGAATAGATAAACCCCCACACATTAAATAATTTCTGAAATCAGACACCCTGTAAAATAAAATGGTAATAGATCCAATTTTTTTTGTCACATAATATTTGCGCAATGGTTTATCAAGCACAAAATATCAGTAAGAAATACACTATTGTTAGGTTTAGGGCACAGAGACAAAACAAATTAACTTTTTTTTTTGGTAAAAAAGGGGGTTGAATCGCGCTAAAAAGGATTAGCGATCATATATATCGTCGCCAAACCAAATATTGAAAAGTGGGTGAAAAATCCCTATTGGTGCATTAAACATGAAATTCAAAACATATTAACAAATTAATAATCAATCAAATATACAATAATATATATATAAAAGTCCATATACAAAGAGATGAGTGAGATGATGAGATTTTATGTTCATCTGATCTTTTGGAACTTTTTTGAGTTTTCATTTTTTACATCACTTGGGTGATTCACTCATCTCTTTGTATATGGACTTTTATATATATATTATTGTATATTAGATTGATTATAAATTTGTTAATATGTTTTGAATTTCATGTTTAATGCACCAATAGGGATTTTTCACCCACTTTTCAATATTTGGTTTGGCGACGATATATATGATCGCTAATCCTTTTTAACGCGATTCAACCCCCTTTTTTTGCCATTTGATCTTTACTGTGTCTGTGTTACATAGAGAAATCGCAGCTCTAATTGATATTGTTTTGTTCACTTTACCCATGCGCAGTTTCTTTCTTTTTTTCCTTTTTTTTTGGTAAAATATAAACAATGAGGTTGTGCTGTGTAAATGGATACTCAACATGTCAAACTTTAAAGAGGTTGTAAACATAAAAAAAAAAAGAGAAAAAAAAAACCTGTAAGACAAAGACATAATGAGCTAGTATGCATTGCATACTAGCTCATTCTAAAATACTTACCTTAGAACAAAGCCTTCCAGTGGTGCCTGCACACTGCTGAGATGGCTGTTATCTTTCCCGGAGTTACTTCCGGGTGCGCGGGCTCCGATGCTGCGATTGGCCAGAGCCGTGATGACCTCACCCCCACTCATGCTCGTGGGAGCCACTGTTCACGGAACAGAGCTCAGATGGAACGGGACTTGTGGCCGTTCCTTCAGAGCGCATGCGCCAGTGATGTCAATGGCTGCATGTAATGTAAACTGTACACATTTAGGAGAAATTTACACTACCCATAGGTAAGCCTTATTATAGGCTTACCTATAGGCAAATGTTAGCAGAGGAAGTTTACTTCCTTTTTAAATTTGTGCATGCCTGAAAAATGATGATGAACTATGCCCCTGAAAAGTGTGTTACTGTTCTTGTGTGAATGTATGCAGGGCTAAAAGATTTTTTGGGATGGGTTTAAATGCTTAAACTATATTTTTTGACATTTTTTTTATTTCACTAAAACTTTTTTTTTAAACTGAGATTTATTGAAAAATGCAAGTCAGACAGAAACAAACGCAAATTCAACAGTTACATAACCACCTCAAAAGTGGTATTGCAATAGAGGAAAAGTCCTGCATACAAGAAACTATACTGGCATTACCTTAAGCAAATATGACAATATATAAAGTCCATTCACCTGTATAGGAGAGAAAACAAAAGTTAGCGGTTAGGACAGTGACCTAAAAAAATTAAATAAAAAAAAGAAATGGAAGCATGCAATCCCAATAACAAAGTGTAACAGAGCAGCAGATAACGGAGTATAGTGCCACATTCCTAAATGGTATCAGAAATAAAAAGATGACAATGAATCGCTAGTATTCTGAGTATCAAGCCAGGGACCCTGGAGCTTATTAAACTTTTTCTGACATCCTCTGGCTTCATATGTCAGTTTATACAGAGGTACAGTAGGTTCTTATTAATAAGGCTCTTCCATAAGCCAATATGTAGAACTTATAAAGAACAATTGGCTTTCTAGCATAATAGAACAAAAGACAAAGAAAATGTTTGGTAATTGCAGACAACTCAAGCTCCTCAAAGACACCAAGCAGGCACCACTTAGGACAGCAGACATTATCATGGTCAAAAGTGTTGACAATAAATGCAATCACCTGTGACCAAAAAGGACAGATCTTGCTACACCCCCAGACAATGTGTATAAAATCACCAATTTCACATTCACATTTATGACAGGTAGGATTAGGTCTTTTATGGATTTTAAACAGACAAGCTGGGGTCTAAGCCATGAATAATGGAATGACCATCTTAGTGGAATACACACTCATGGCACAATTACGCAAAAGATTTGAGCATGCCCCTTTGTATAGTGGATGTAAATAAGTTAATCCGCATCTTACCCACAGCAGACCACATGAGAGTGAAGAAAAATGAGACAACTAAGGATTGTGCCATAGCAGCTGAGGAGGACCTAGGAGCACTGTGTATAAATACAGAGGGGCATACAGAGAATGTTGATGTCCATGGTAGTGTGTAAGGAGCATCTATATAACAGTTTGGATAAAGTGTCATAGAGGAAGAAAGTATTGCAGCCTCTGTAGCAGTCGCCAAAGTTTTCAGTTGTCAGAACATCCAACAATGCACATAAATGAGTAGGGCTGCATAGTAAAAAAGGCGTAGGTTGAAAAGTGCCAGACCCCCCCCCATTAGTAGGTATGGAGGTAAGTGGAAGGGTTTTCCAGATGGCAACGGGAGGGGATTACTGATTTGTTTCAACTGTACTCCGATGGAGTACTGAAAACTCATCAACAGCTTTGAATGGACTATGGTCTGGAGCTAAGGTGTTTTTTTCAGTATTTACAACTAAGTCACGCTTTAAAGACTTAAGGCCAGGCTCCAACTGTTTTTTTAATTCATCATAGATAGTATAGTCCAAGCAAATAATACCAAGGATCTTATTTCTAAAGTTTATACATGATTATTATCTGTACTGCTTCTTAAATTTTTGAGTTTATGCAGGCAAAAATGGGAGATGGATATTGATGTGGCCCTGGGATATATGGGACCAAATAATGAAAAAAATGCAGCTTGTTTCAATATCTCCAACCCATAGAGTGACCCAACTTTTTATTTTATATAGGTGGTACCGTACTCCGGAGCTGTTGTATAGGGTAGCCAGGAAAGAAAATCTGGAATGTGTAACATGTGCTAAATCTCCTAGTTTCTTTATACATTTGCTCATGAGGTGTCCAAAACTACATAGATACTGGCAGGATGTGATAGATGTGATAAACTCTATATATAGTAAAATGCTAGTTCCAGGCCCCGTCTTATGTCTCCTTGGGTATATACATTTCAAAAATCTGGAATACGATGAGGCAGTGGCCATTATCAGTTTGCTGTTCTTGGCCTGCAAGTTAATAGCCTATCAATGGATTTAACCCAATCCTCCTACCTTCGGGGACTTGGTTCGGGATATGGACAAACATGTACTGTTTGAGAAATATACCTATGCTCAACACAATGCTTCTTGGAAGTTTGAAAAAAATATGGCAAAAATGGCTAGATGCCCCATGGTCTAAAATAGGTTTTCTTCTTCTCCTCTTTGTCCCCCTCTCCCTTGGACAGGCCAGTCTCCTACAGGAAAATATTTTCTATATCAAATATATTGTTAAAGAATATAGTGCAGCAGTTGCTCTGGGATATTGTTTGATAAATTAGATGATAATGAACTAAAAGTACTGGTGACATCAATGTTTTTGTTTAATTGACTCTTTTTTGTCCCCTTTCTCTTTTTTTTTGTTTGTATTTGTCACAAAAAATCTTAAAATAAAATCTGATTAAAAAAAAAGGAGCATATATATAACAGTTTGGATAAAGTATCATAGGAAGAAATTATTGCAGCCTCCGTAGCAATCGCCACATTGTTCAGTTGTAGAAAATCCACCAATGCACATAAATGAGTTGGGCTGCATAGTAATAAAGGCATAGATTGAGAAGTGCCAGACCCACCCCTATTAGTAGGGAATTGTACGATAGCTAAGGATATTCTGGGGGATTTGGGGTGCCAAAGAAAAGTTGTAAGAATAGAATGAATTTCTCTGAAGGTTTTTTTTAGGGATAAAAATAGGTAAGTTATCTAAGATATATAAACATTTTGGGAGAAAAAACATTTTGAATAAATTCACCCTTCTTATTTTGGACAATGGGCCACTTTGGTGCAAAAAGAGAAAATACAGGGTGCCAAATTATTATCTTAAAACGTGCTTAAATGTTGAATACTGATGCCTGCATATTGAAATTTAGAGGTGATCTGCAGTGGGCAATTGGATGGTAAACTAAAAGAGGGTTCATATCTATTGGGAAAATGGGAGATTTAGACTAGTTGACCTTAAATCATGAGTATTGTCCAAAACATTGAATTAAACCAAGGACTTGCGGTACAGTGGTTTGGGGGTCCAACAGGTACGATAACATATCGTCTGCATAAAGAGAGACTCATTCTTCTAAAGCACCGATGGGAAAACCCTGAACCAATTGGTAAGTTCAGAGGAGTTCCGTCAGAGGCTCTACCACCAGAGCAAACAGCAGGGGCAAAAGTGGGCACCCATGCCTAGTGCCCCAGCTAATTGGGAAGAAGTTAGAAATGAATATATAATATGTGTATACATGTAAGAAAGACCTTCCCAAAACCATACCTCTGTAAAACCTGAAATAAATAAGGCCATTCTATAGAATCAAATGCCTTGTGCATACAGTGGGGCAAAAAAGTATTTAGTCAGCCACCAATTGTGCAAGTTCTCCCACTTAAAAAGATGAAAGTGGCCTGTAATTGTCATCATAGGTATACCTCCAATATGAGAGACAAAATGTGGAAACAAATGCAGACAATCACATTGTCTGATTTTTGAAAGAATTTATTTGCAAATTATGGTGGAAAATAAGTATTTGGTCAATATCAAAAGTTCTTCTCAATACTTTGTTATATATCCTTTGATGGCAATGACAGAGGTCAAACGTTTTATGTAAGTCTTCACAAGGTTATCACACACTGTTGCTGGTATGTTGGCCCATTCCTCCATGCAGATCTCCTCTAGAGCAGTGATTTTTTGGGGCTGTCGCTGGGCAACACCGACTTTTAACTCCCTCCAAAGGTTTTCTATGGGGTTGAGATCTGGAGACTGGCTCGGCCACTCCAGGACCTTGAAATGCTTTTTACGAAGCCACTCCTTCGTTGCCCGGGCAGTGTGTTTGGGATCATTGTCATGCTGAAAGACCCAGCCACGTTTCATCTTCAATGCCCTTGCTGATGGGAGGAGGTTTTCACTCAAAATCTCACGATACATGGCCCCATTTATTCTTTCATGTACACGGATCAGTCGTCCTATTCCCTTTGCAGAGAAACAGCCCCAAAGCATGATGTTGCCACCCCCATGTGCCACAGTAGGTATGGTGTTCTTTGGTTGCAACTTAGCATTCTCTCTCCTCCAAACACGACGAGTTGTGTTTTTACTTTGGTTTCATCTGACCATATGACATTCTCCCAATCCTCTTCTGGATCAGGTCTGTGAGAGCCAGAAATCTTGCTTGTTTGTAGGTGACCAAATACTTATTTTCCACCATAATTTGCAAATAAATTCTTTCAAAAATCAGACAATGCGATTGTCTGGATTTGTTTCCACATTTTGTCTCTCGTAGTTGAGATATACCTATGATGACAATTACAGGCCTTTCTCATCTTTTTAAGTGGGAGAACTTGCACAATTGGTGACTAGGGATGAGCCGAACACCCCCCTGTTCGGTTTGCACCAGAACTTGCGAACAGGCAAAAAATTAGTTCGAACACGCGAACACCGTTAAAGTCTATGGGACACGAACATGAATAATCAAAAGTGCTAATTTTAAAGGCTTATATGCAAGTTATTGTCATAAAAAGTGTTTGGGGACCTGGGTCCTGCCCCAGGGGACATGGATCAATGCAAAAAAAGTTTTAAAAACGGCCGTTTTTTTCGGGAGCAGTGATTTTAATAATGCTTAAAGTGAAACAATAAAAGGGTAATATCCCTTTAAATTTCATACCTGGGGGGTGTCTATAGTATGCCTGTAAAGGGGCGCATGTTTCCTGTGTTTAGAACAGTCTGACAGCAAAATGACATTTCAAAGGGAAAAAAGTCATTTAAACTACTTGCGGCTATTAATGAATTGGCGGTCCGACAATACACATAAAAGTTCATTGATAAAAACGGCTTGGGAATTCCCCACAGGGGAACCCCGATCCAAAAAAAAAATGGCGTTGGGTCCCCCTCAAAATCTATACCAGACCCTTCAGGTCTGGTATGGGTTTTAAGGGGAACCCGCGCCAAAATAAAAAAAAAAGAAACCGAAGGAAGATAGAATAAAGAAGAAGCATTTAAATAAAGGAATTGTCAAAAACTGTCTCTTGTCATTTTTAACATTTTTGACAGTTTTTTAGTGAAATGGTAGGGGTAAGTACCCCCTTACCATTTCACACAGGGGGGAGGGCCGGGATCTGGGGGTCCCCTTGTTAAAGGGGGCTTCCAGATTCCGATATGCCCCCCGCCCGCAGACCCCTACAACCACCGGCCAGGGTTGTGGGAATGAGGCCCTTGTCCTCATCAACATGGAGACAAGGTGTTTTGGGGGGCTACTCTCTCGTCCCCCCTCTTTTCCTGCGGCCTGCTAGGTTTCGTGTTCGGTAAGGGTCTGGTATGGATTTTTGGGGGGACCCCACGCCCTCTCCATTTTTTTTTTAATTTTGGCGCGCGGTTCTCTATTGGTGACTGACTAAATACTTTTTTGCCCCACTGTATCTAGACAGATTCTAGACAGATTCTAATCAGGACATTTGGCTACTGAAGATTGGTGAAAAGCCTGCAGAGATTGTTATGAGTAGACTGTACAGTAATAAACCTGGTTTGGTCAGACTTTACCAGTAAGGCAACTATAGTATTAAGGCAGAGGGCAAGAATTAGGGAGGATTTTAACATCTGTATTAATTAGGAAGATGGGGCAGTAGGATTCACAGAAATTCAGATCTTTATTAGGTTTTGGAATTAAAACTGTGAAAGCTTACCACATCGAAGAGGGTCAAATCTTATCCTCCAACTTGGCCTTATAAAGGATAGATAACCAAGGTACAAGATATTCTCTGTGGGCTGCATACCATTTGATGGAGAAGCCATCCAGACCTGGCATCTTATGTTTTTGCATATGTGCCCAAGGTCTTATCAAGCTTTTCAGAGATGATTGGGCCGTCCAAAAAACAACCTATCCTCCATAGAAAAAGTAGGAAGCCTTATGACACTGAGATACCCGTGAGATCATCGAACAATAGGTTGCCTGAGAGGTATATAAATCTCCATAAAATTATAAAAAGGCAGTTAAAATTTGGTCAGTAGAAGTCAGTAGAAAATCGTAGGAATAGCAATGAGCTCATGAATGTGTTTTGCTAGGAAAGCAAGCAAATTGGCATTTTTATCTGAATCAAAAATGTGTTGTGTCTGATACAGTAGCTTGTTTTTTGTTTTATTTTCAGTCAGGGCAATATTATAGGATCTTAAAGCATCCCTCCATTGAAGGTAATTATGGAAATATGGGTCAAAGACATATCGGCCTTCCAGGTCTACCACTCTTTGTTAACAACTTCTGTTAAGTGGAATCATTAGCTATCTTCAAAGTCTTGACTCCAGACATGTATGAGCCCTTCGTAAAAGCCTCAAAGGCGTCCCATTGAAAGCCAGTTGATGCACCCAGTCAATCTCTTGCCAGTAAGCCTTCATGTCATCACATAATTTATAAAGCATCATAGGATCTAGAAGCCAAAATGGACTCTGCCAGGGATGCAAACCACGGGGGTGGGTTGTCCCTAGTTGAAGCTCCAAAGGAGCATGGTCTAACAAATATCTAGGAAGATAGCAGACCTCAGAGACCTGTTACAAAGAGGCAGTAGTAGTAAAACCATATATAGTCTGAAGAAGTTACCGTGTGATTCAGAGTGACATACGTAAATCTTTTGATCAGGGTGCATCCACCACCAAATATCGTAGCTATCTGCCCAATCTTGTAAAACTGTAGAGTGAGTACGTGCATCTCCAAACCTGTCCAGTGAGGGATTCAAAACTGCATTTAAATCTCCACCAATAAGAATTACACCTTTAGCCACCTGAAGCAACTTAGTGGCGCATATAGAGAGTTTATGAAGATCAAAAGGGGAAATAAATATACATTAACCAAGGTATAATACATACTGTATCTCTATAATAGAGCACTAGTATGATGTGACAACCTCGCGGGTCAGTAAATACATCCTCAATCCGGACTGCCAGGGCTTTAGCTATCAGGATAGACACGCCTGTGGGATAAAAAGAGTAGGTGGCATGAAAGGCGTGTGACATATAAGGACGCTTGAGAGCAAACACTCTAGAGACCAAAAAGTGGGTCTCCTGTAAAAAAAAAAAAATATGTGGGCTCCCATCTTTTTCAAGTGAATGGAAACCAGTGATCATTTAATTTTCAAGTTCAGACCCCTGACATTCCAAGACACTAAGGTGAGATGCATATTAGACAGAAAAGGGAAATTAACAACAGACTTGGTGGATGCTTACTATCCCATACACCAGCCTGCAAATGCAGCCATAGCACCTTGTACCAGGAAACTAAAATATGCAGGTGAAATAAACTTAATACATCGGGTATGCTAGAATAGAACTTGCCAATCCCCCCTCCCAACCCAACATAAAGAAACATAGCGGGCTTTCTCTTAAGACCAAAACAACCAGCAGGGGGTGTGCCCATAGACATCTCCTTTAGGAAAGACCCCCTTCAGTAGAGATTCCACGGTATAGACACCTCTGCAGTACAAACCTCCCAATTAGAGAGCCCCTTTTAGTGTATATCTCTACCAGATGCAGCGTGAGACCTCCCCTCTGCTGTGTCATGTGACTGGAGCTGAGATGGAACCTCTCCTTGGGTCTGAATTGCCTCTGTCAGACAGGCAGAAGTGGTACTGCAGTGCCTATAATACTGGTAAAGTGCAAAAAAAATTTTGGGCCCCTGGGCGGTTTAATGGCCATAATGTGATAATATGCACAACATACTAGCGCAGTATGACAGATTTACCCTAAAGTGAAGTCCTCAAGAGATGTGCTGCCACCCCTTTCGGTGCTTCCATCTTCACCTACTCCTTATGGGTTCAGGCTTTTGAATTGCCGGGCTCTCAACGGACGGCATACTCTGGTGTGACATCCATTCAGAACGCAATGCTCAGGCATTGGTGACATCACTGGTCGCCACAAATGAGAATATCTTATAAATGGTACATGTTTAGGATATATTCACTGTACCTACAGGTAAGCCTTATTATAGGCTAACCTGTAGGTTCAAGTCAGAAAGCAGAGTCTACTTCTGCTTTAATGTAAAGGCTTTAGTGACAGAACAGATAAGTCTTGCTCAGTCTGTGGAAAATTCTGAATGCTTCACTCATTGTTAAAAATAAATTTGTTTATTGTGTGCTTTTATGCATACAATTGGTTAGTGTTAATGGGAATCAGTCAGACAGAACCATCAGTACCAGATTTATACTTTACAACCCTTAGGCTAACTGGCTTATGCTATTCTCCTTCTACCCTGGCTGGCTAACTTTAGTGTCACACTAACAAAATTGAACATCATAGTCACCAGTGGTGGCTGCTCCATACGAGGAGCACCGCCCCCCTAATCCATGCGCCCGGCCCCTAATCTACATTTTTTTTTAAGCACATGATTAGCGCCTGAGGCCCTAATTGGCTTAAAAAAAGAGTGGGCTCTGGGCGCAGTGCATTGTGCCCCAAGCCCACTCACTTGTGTGACAACAGCGAATCAAAGTGATACTAAAGGAACGTTTTTTAATTTTTTTAAAATAACTAACATGTCATACTTACCTCCACTGTGCAGCTTTTTTTGCACAGAGTGGCCCCAAACATGCATTTCTGGGGTCCCTCGGCTGCTCTTGCGGCTCCTCCCCACATTCGATTACCCCCTTGGAGAAGCCCTCTCCCAAGGGGTTACCTTGCAGGCACACTCCCGAGTCCAGCATTCGGCATCCATAGAGGCCGAATGCAGGACTCGGCCCGGTCCTCCGGCACCCACATCATTGTATTTGATTGACAGCAGCGGGAGCCAATGACTGCGCTGCTATCAATCTATCCAATCAAGAGCTGGGAACCCATGGAGAGAGGGATGGCAGGGATGCACCGACGGGTAGGGGGGCGGTGACTGCAAGGTGTTTTTTCACCTTACTGCATAGGATGCAGTAAGGTGAAAAAACACGAGCCTTTACAACCCCTTTAATATTTGCTATTTTCTCCTGGCCTCTCCTCCTGCCAGAAAGCGGGAGGAGCGTGTTTGGCCGAGAGGAGAAGCAATTGTATTGGCCACTACCGGGGGGGGGGGGTGTACAGGGAGATCCGAAAGATCACACAGGGTTTATAAAACTTGAGGGTCTCTATAAACCAAAATAAGTGTAAAGTATGACAAATCTATCGGCAATTTTCTTAGCATGGAAAAACAACAATTATAGGTTGAGGATGAGATGGCCCCAATACCTGCTCTATTTTATTCAAGGCTATATTTTTTTTATACAGCATGCAATGTTGTTTAAATTGTTTACCTCATTATCTTGAATCATGATTATAACTTAAAACTTAAAAAAATGTGTGAGAAAATGATCAAACTTCTATAAAGCTTTTTTTAGGGGTGGGGGGTGGGGTGGGGGTGGGGTAAAGCATAAGGCACGGGTAAGACACTATGGGGGTCATTTACTATAGCGCTATGGCGCTAATTTGTGCAAATTGCCGCGAATTAGCTCTAATATCGCTAATTCGCGCTAAAACGGTATTCACTATAGCGCTGGTGAGAAAATACTCCCAAAATCAAATTTACTATAGCTCCCTGAAACTAAATAGCGCCCAAACCCTTACTCTGCTAAAACCTAGAGAATTGCACATGGAAATAATGTTTAGAGCATGATATAATTGCCTAAATGGTACTGAAATATGCAGTATATTATTTAAAGATTATCTGCTTTTAAACTGTGTGAAAAAGTGATTTCTACACTGAAATATCTTTAAAAGTCTGAAAAGTGAAAAATTCCCCGTTTTGGACAACTAGGTGCCAACACAACTGAGCATGCTCAGACCTGAAAATAACTCTCATTTTAACTCAATTGTCTTTTTTACCCGGAGCTATAGTAAATACCAAAATGAGAGCTAATTAGAGAGCATTTTTTGGGAGTTAAAATCTGCTCTAATTTAGTCCAAATGAAGTTTCAGTCATTGATTCTAATGGAACAATTCTAACTTTCACAAAAAAACCTTTTAATGTTGAGATGAAATGTATCTTTCTGTGAAATAAATTTTCCTTTGCAACATTGTTGCTTCTACTTAAAATATTTTGATTTTAAGAATGCTACAATGTGGAATGTTTTGATGTTTTGGTAAAATATATTTTTCTCTGTCACTTTCACTTGTTACTCTCCATCTCACAACAATCTTTAACCTAAACTCACACAGGTGTCTTTACAATCCACAAACAATACCATTGCTGATGAAAATTTAAAATGAATCACAATTTTTTGTGCTTTTTATTATTTCCAAATATTCATAATTTGAGCCCAAAAAATGTGATACCAACATCAGAAAGCAAAATGTAATTCCCAAAAATTTGAGGATAATATTCTACTCTCACCCACAAAAAAACACCAAATATCACAGAATAAATCAAGAAGAATAACTCTTGAGTAATGTAATTCCATCACCTGTATGTCCATAGAAATGCAGTATTTATGTGTTTTTATGTGTATTTATGTGTAGTTATGTGTAGGAGGGTCTCACACGTGGCAGCTCCATGGCTTAGAGGTTAGAACTTCTGCTTAGTATCTCTGAGGGATGTAGAGAAGTTGTCTCATCTCCCAGGTCCTATAACTATGTCTAATTGTAGTAGTTATGTGTAGGAGGGTTCCACCACCATTGTAAGTCTTTTCCAGATACACTATATAGCCAAAAGTATTGGGACGCCTGCCTTTACACACACGTGAACTTTAATGGCAGCCCAGTCTTAGTCCGTAGGGTTAAAATTTGATTTGGCCCACCCTTTGCAGCTAGAACAGCTTCTGGGAAGGCTGTCCACAAGGTTTAGTGTGTCTATGGGAATGTTTGATCATTCTTCCAGAAGTTCATTTGATAGGCCAGGCACTGATGTTGGATGAGAAGGCCTGGCTCGCAGTCTCTACTCTAATTCAGCCAAAGGGTGTTCTATCGGTTTGAGGCCAGGACTCTGTGCAGGCCAGTCAAGTTTCTCCACCCCAAACTTGCTCAGCCATGTCTTTATGGACCTTGCTTTGTGTACTGGTGTGCAGTCATGTTGGAACAGGAAGGGGCTTTCCCCAAACTGTTCCCACAAAGTTAGGAGCATGAAATTGTCCAAAATGTCTTGGTATTCTGACGCCTTAAGAGTTCCCTTATCTGAAACTAAGAGGCCAGGCCCAACCCCTGAAAAACAACCCCGCACCATAATCCCCCTCCACCAAATCATTTGGACCAGTGCACAAAGCAAGGTCCATAAAGACATGGATGAGTGATTTTGGGGTGGAGGAACTTGACTGGCCTGCACAGAGTCCTGACCTCAACACAACAGAACACCTTGGGGATGAATTAGAGAGGAGACTGTAGGTCAGGCCTTCTCGTCCAACATCAGTGCCTGACCTCACAAATGCACTTGGAAGAATGGTCAAACATTCCCATAGACACACTCCTAAACCTTGTGGACAAGAAGAGTTGAAGCTGTTATAGCTGCAAAGGGTGGGCAAAATGAGTTTTGAACCCAATACTAATACTGGGATGCCATTACAGTTCACGTGTGTTTAAAGGCAGGCATCCCAATACTTGGGCCAATATACTGTATATTGCTTGTGACACTGAGCATGGCTATGGACTTAGGGTTGGTTCACACCACAGAGATGCAGAGAACATGTGTGGGGCTGCCTGGTGGCTAAGTGGGTAGCAGTTCTGTCTAGCAGCACCTGGGATGTTGGTTCAATTCCCCAACATGCTAATGCTTGTGTTGAAGTTTATATGTTCTCCCTGTGTGGGTTTCTCACCACAATCCAAAGACATGCTGGCATTTTATTTGTCTCCTGTCAAAATAGGTTCTAATGTAAGAAAGTTAATTTTGGACTTTATATTGGAAGCTCATTGCAGCCAGGGACTGATGTTAATGTTTATTAGCACTAATCATGCCCAGGGACTTGGACATTTCAAATTTTAGGGTTTACACTGCACAGGTACATATGCTTAGAAAACTGTTGCTTTGTTTATGTGGATGCAAATGGACTTTGATCTTTGGCCTGTAGTTGGAGATTTGATGCACATAGCCAAGGCTAACACAGTTGCAAATACTATTATGTGTTCCTGCTCATCAGGTGCAATCACTTTAGACATACATGAAGAGACAGATTGAAAGATACTGGTGGGCGTGTACTTCTATTGGGTGTGTCAGTGTGCTAACAATACAACCTCTCTTATATAAAGGCCTGCAGTAGGAGGGTTCGTTTGGCCTGAGAAGGTCAGGTTTTTTGTTGTGATGGAGAAGGAATGATATTGGGAGATTTGATGAAATTCTTGTGCATTTTTTAATCAAAAGTGGGTTTATGTGGCCATGCTGTCAATGTTGTGCGTGTATTGTTCCTGTCTGATCATGCAAACATCGTTTGGAAGCATCTGCTGACCTGCTATTTTTGATCTCGTTTAATCGTGTACACCGAAATGCAGCTTCCAGCAGAACATGGTCATCAATGTATGTATGTGTGGATTGTGGGCTGGTGGTGGGTGTTTTGAATAAGTCTTTTGTAATATGTTAGAATGCTTTGTAAGAATGACTGTTAAGTATGTTTCTATAATCTTGCAGATAATAATGTGGTGTGTTGCCCGCTATACACTGAAATTAAAGCTGTGTCCACTCTAAGGTTTTGTCTAATTTTAGATTAAAAGCTCCTATGAGCAGGGCCCTTAAAATTCCGTTGCTAAATGTAGCACCATATATCCTGTCCAAA
Source organism: Lithobates septentrionalis (assembly GCA_037952835.1). Taxonomy (NCBI): domain Eukaryota; kingdom Metazoa; phylum Chordata; class Amphibia; order Anura; family Ranidae; genus Lithobates; species Lithobates septentrionalis. The sequence continues at coordinate 4,019,628 of JBBDGP010000333.1, forward strand.
TTTTTATGAAGCTAGTAAATGTAAATATTTTTTTTCTGCTGGTAAAATAAAAGTACATTATTGAGCTTTTGTTGTGGTGTGTTTTTTTTTTTCCTTCTACTTTTCTTTCTCTTTAGTTTTTGTGGGTGGTGGTTTTGGGAAAGTGCAATATCTCTTATATTTTATTTCAATATGTATTTGAGCACCAAAAAACTAATCTTTGCCCTGGTTCACATGCTACTTTGAAATTGCGCTACTTCACTTGAAGTAGCACGATTTCAAAGTAGCAAGGTCAGCGTGATTTCAGGTGGCTTCATACACAAATGTCTATTGAAGTCGCACCTGAAATCGGCAAAAGTAGTGCAGGAACTACTTCAGCAAATTGATGCGGTGCCACAAAAAAATGTTGCATCGATTGGAACAGTGCCATTGCCAATAATCATGCGATTTGATCTCTCAAATCGCATGACCAATCGCTCCAATGTAAACCTAGGCTTCTGCACAACTGCAAGTTATATATATAAAGATTCCATCTTTATCATTAACAGCTGTGGAGAATTGCAGGTAATGAATTCAGCTGGTGGATAGGCAGTGTTTGAATGTGTCAGCTCTGGTTCACATTGGTGTGATTTGACATGTCAAATCTGTGGCAATTGCACAGTTCTAATTGGTGCGATTTGTATTGATATTGGTGCAGAAACCTGCACTGATGTCTCTGATGTTGCCCCCACAGTCGGGACTGACATACAGGAATGAAATTGTGGGAGTTCAGCTGAATGCTTTCCTCCTGCTGTCAGTGTGAACCAGGGCTCAAACTGGGCCTTTTGCCTTTGTAATTCACCTGCTGCTAACCCAGGGACACCATTTCTTATAAAACTCCCTTAAGTTTACTTTAAAATATATGTAGAAATTCAGATTTGCATATCTGAAAATAAAAAATACTAATCATGGTTGAGATCAAATATTCGCAGCTGCAATCAAAAGCGTGGTTTCACCTTCTGACCTGGAAATTAGTCATTGTATGCACCCGGAAGTTCCTGTGCTGGTCAGGATCTCCATCTAGGTGGACATGGCAAGGTCTCTTTAGCAGAAAGGAGGTGCTGCTCATTGGCCGGGTAAGTGTAGGATATGTACTTGTACTTAATCAATGCGGGGGTGGATGTCATAGTTAGATTTGGTGTGGGTGGGGTTCATTGATTTGTTTGGCATCACCACACATTTGCTTCCATCCCATGTGCACACATTACTTCCTGCATTTGTTCTGCTGATGTAAATCAGTAAGGACTATGCAAGTATAAATGAGAGCTCCTTTTATTAAAATATATATGACTTGTTTCACAGCTGGGCGAATTTTCCAGCAAATTTGGACCTCTGAGTTGCATGACAAGTTGTACCCCATGATTCTCAATGATAACCATTCATATCTGTGCTACTTTAAGTCGCACCAACTTCAAAGTAGTCCCTGTACTACTTTGGTGTGACTTGAGGTATATCGGGTACAATATTACACAGGCATTCCCAGAAGTTGGGGCCAAGTTGCAGCGGCAAAGTGGCAGCAAAATAGTGTGACTTTCAGGTCGCAGCAGTGTGAATGAGATTTAAGGATAACACCTTTGAATTTGGCCCTATTGTCACTTGTGCATCCTGAAGGTGTAGCAAATTTGTCCCTGCACTACCTTGGTTTGACTTTGTGTAATCTTGTGGTGTATGGACCTCAAATTGCATCAGACATTGCTTCAAGTCATGACAAAGCTGTGCAATTTTAAGGTCGCACAAGTGCAAATGGGGCCTTATTCAAAGGTGTTATCAATTAATTGCATTAGGTTACATTCACACTTGTAATCAAAATAAAAAGTGCAGCGCTAACAAATAAGTGAAAGTAAATGCCAAAAACATACAAATAAATGTCTCTAAGAGGAATATCAATCCCAAAAGTCTTGTATAAAAGGGCCAAATAATCCTCTCCCAAGCAGGGGAGTAACAGTGTCTTGAAGGGACTGTGGACGCTTAAAGAGAGGCGACCCCAAAATAGTAATCCAATCTTCACAAAACAGGATGGGTACTCTTACCGGAACAGTTGGACGCATCTGCCGTATAGCAGTGCGTCAATAGGGCGAAAGGGAGATGATACTCCAGGATGTCCAGCCAGATAGTAACCTCCGGGTCTCGACCACCAATGGAGGGGTGGTGTCCTAGGCAGGCCGTAGATCTCCAATGCACCCGATCACCGATGATGGAGGCAGATAGTTCATAATAAACCCACAAGGGAAAAGAAAAAGGGACTCCACATAGTGCAGGTCAATGCGATTTAATACTCCAAAAAGCTGTACAGAGATGTGATCACAAATAAATAAAAAACATAAAAATGGCAATGTGGGAAGCTGAGATAGCTGGCCCTACGCGTTTCGACCACACAGTCATCAACAGGGGCATAAAACAGCCTCCCCACATTGCACTCATATATATACTGTATCAAATTTAAAACACAGCAAGCACCACCCCCGTCATGGTGGAACCGGAAGTAGATGTGATAATATACCATTAGAAGTTCTATTGAATAAACTCAATTTAAAACTAGCATTGCAAATAAAAGAAGTTCAAACTAAATCCATAAATCACAGAAATAGAGCCGTGAGAACGCCGTAACGCACATAAAACTGTGGGCATCAGCGTCTCAGCTCCCCTGCGTCTCAACCTCGGGATAGCTTGCGTTCCAAGTCTCACTATGGAGGGATGCCGGCCGCCGACCAATCAGCAACCAGCATCACATCCACCTGAATCAGGAGCATGCGCTCCACAAGTCCCACATGTCAGAGGACAAGAACGGCCGCCGACCAATCAGCCACTACATCCGGAGCATGTGCTCCACGAGTCTTACATGTGAGAGGACAAGAGCGGCCCCCTGACGTCATCAGAGACGCTGACGGAATTAAACCTATCAGCGGCTGGTATCAGAAACAGCTCAGGAGCTTGCGCTCCAAACCTTCACAACAAGGGAGGGCGGACGGGAACCAGAGTAACAGCTCAGTGATTGGCTGCCTCTATCCATAAGGCAGAACTCGCACCCTTGGTCTATAAAAACGAAAAACGGGGTCTATAGTGTACTGGGCTGTCATCAGGAAATGGGGGAAAAAACCCAATATACTCAATCCTATAAGTCAAACCCAACCCGTCCACATGATACGGCACGGTCATACCTGTCCAAATCCCCCAAACCGAGGATAGGACAATGCCACAATGCCGACCACAAGGGACAAGGGGCCAACGAGCCCAAATAACACCAATAATGGAGATGTATATAATAAAATATATAAATAAATAACCTACCAAGCCAACCCCCAATAAATTAACAAACTGTCAGAAAATGTTTTGGAAATATTAAAAATACCCGTGGTGCCACGTCAATGTGAGTCGGCAGAGTCAAACATGCTCCAGCCTCATCAAAGAATGCTGAGCAATGCCACAACGCCAATCACAGCGGACACACAGGGAAAACCAAAAAAACGTGATCGAACCGAGAGATTATACAAACAACATTAGTTGTTTCAACATTAATTGTTTCATTAACCGTGCGTGAGATACACCTCCTTGTTTTATCCTGTGGCACACCCCTTCTGTTATTAACTTCCCTTATCAACTTCATCAAACATCCTGGTTTAGGTAGAGGGATATCTCCATATCTGTGTGGGGACTAGACTAATGTTGTTTGTATAATCTCTCGGTTCGATCACGTTTTTTTGGTTTTCCCTGTGTGTCCGCTGTGATTGGCGTTGTGGCATTGCTCAGCATTCTTTGATGAGGCTGGAGCATGTTTGACTCTGCCGACTCACATTGACGTGGCACCACGGGTATTTTTAATATTTCCAAAACATTTTCTGACAGTTTGTTAATTTATTGGGGGTTGGCTTGGTAGGTTATTTATTTATATATTTTATTATATACATCTCCATTATTGGTGTTATTTGGGCTCGTTGGCCCCTTGTCCCTTGTGGTCGGCATTGTGGCATTGTCCTATCCTCGGTTTGGGGGATTTGGACAGGTATGACCGTGCCGTATCATGTGGACGGGTTGGGTTTGACTTATAGGATTGAGTATATTGGGTTTTTTCCCCCATTTCCTGATGACAGCCCAGTACACTATAGACCCCGTTTTTCGTTTTTATAGACCAAGGGTGCGAGTTCTGCCTTATGGATAGAGGCAGCCAATCACTGAGCTGTTACTCTGGTTCCCGTCCGCCCTCCCTTGTTGTGAAGGTTTGGAGCGCAAGCTCCTGAGCTGTTTCTGATACCAGCCGCTGATAGGTTTAATTCCGTCAGCGTCTCTGATGACGTCAGGGGGCCGCTCTTGTCCTCTCACATGTAAGACTCGTGGAGCGCATGCTCCGGATGTAGTGGCTGATTGGTCGGCGGCCGTTCTTGTCCTCTGACATGTGGGACTTGTGGAGCGCATGCTCCTGATTCAGGTGGATGTGATGCTGGTTGCTGATTGGTCGGCGGCCGGCATCCCTCCATAGTGAGACTTGGAACGCAAGCTATCCCGAGGTTGAGACGCAGGGGAGCTGAGACGCTGATGCCCACAGTTTTATGTGCGTTACGGCGTTCTCACGGCTCTATTTCTGTGATTTATGGATTTAGTTTGAACTTCTTTTATTTGCAATGCTAGTTTTAAATTGAGTTTATTCAATAGAACTTCTAATGGTATATTATCACATCTACTTCCGGTTCCACCATGACGGGGGTGGTGCTTGCTGTGTTTTAAATTTGATACAGTATATATATGAGTGCAATGTGGGGAGGCTGTTTTATGCCCCTGTTGATGACTGTGTGGTCGAAACGCGTAGGGCCAGCTATCTCAGCTTCCCACATTGCCATTTTTATGTTTTTTATTTATTTGTGATCACATCTCTGTACAGCTTTTTGGAGTATTAAATCGCATTGACCTGCACTATGTGGAGTCCCTTTTTCTTTTCCCTTGTGGGTTTATTATGAACTATCTGCCTCCATCATCGGTGATCGGGTGCATTGGAGATCTACGGCCTGCCTAGGACACCACCCCTCCATTGGTGGTCGAGACCCGGAGGTTACTATCTGGCTGGACATCCTGGAGTATCATCTCCCTTTCGCCCTATTGACGCACTGCTATACGGCAGATGCGTCCAACTGTTCCGGTAAGAGTACCCATCCTGTTTTGTGAAGATTGGATTACTATTTTGGGGTCGCCTCTCTTTAAGCATCCACAGTCCCTTCAAGACACTGTTACTCCCCTGCTTGGGAGAGGATTATTTGGCCCTTTTATACAAGACTTTTGGGATTGATATTCCTCTTAGAGACATTTATTTGTATGTTTTTGGCATTTACTTTCACTTATTTGTTAGCGCTGCACTTTTTATTTTGATTATATTTGGGACTTGGTTTGTTGTGTGCTAGCAGCTTGTATTCCATTTATTTATTTGGTTCACTGGTTAGCGCAGCTTATTTCACTTTCACTATTATATTCTTGACCTTTTGATTGCTGCAGCCTTCCTGTTTTTGTTTTTATTTACACTATGGATGTGTTTGAATATAGGACCACTAGGTCCATCAATACCAATGGTGTCTTTGTTGTCAACAATATGGACACTGAAATGAGTGGGTTATTTCTTAGACTTAAAAATTTAATGACCACTGAATTACATATCCAATGGGATATTGCCTTCTTGGAACAGTACACCAAAGAAAAGATGGTTCCAAGAGGTTTGAGGTGGGATGTGTCCCCTCAACAAGGTGACACTGACCTGGAGTCTTGGTTTCGTTATTTCAATGAGGCAGGTATTAAGCTGATAGGTTTTCTGCTAGATAGAAAGCAGAACCGTCTTGCCGCACTTGATTTAGAAATCAAAGATCTCAAGGATAAATTGGTACCATCTAACGGATTACCTGAGTATGCTTCCCACTCTACCAATCTTAGGACCTTTCCAGAGAAAGAGGAGAAAGATCAACGGAATAAAAAACAAAAAAAGTACAACCGGGATGTCACCGACTATAAGAACGGTTTGGTGTTTGGTTGGCAAAAAAGTTAGCCCAGGGTGCTGACCCAGGGCCTGTTGTTTTACCCGTTGAGAACACTGAACAGGTTATCCCTAATCCAGATAGGAGATTAATATACGATCCTCCCCGCCCTCCCCCCAGAATGGGTGGATTTGTAGACCATGGGAACAATACCCCTGTCGCTGGGAATTTACCTCAATATAATTACCCACCCCGACAACAGAGCCGAGGAAGATACCCTTCCGCCCCTAGGGGTCGCAATTCCGAGGCATACCGTGGGCGACATTCATCGGGGAGGAGGGGTAGACAACCCAATGTGAATGGTAGAGGTAATATGAGTGATAGGAGTAGAGGGCCCTACCAGGGACCTAGGTATGATGCCACAATGGGCTACCCTAGCAATAACTATGGGTATGATGCCCCTATTTATGGTAGTAACCGTTATGGGGCACTTCGTGATGAAGACACCCGAGTTGCACAGTATGACCATCCTTACTATAATGGAGTGGAAGAGGATTATGTTCGAACTCCTTATCAGTATAATCGCTCTGTCCCCTCCCAGTCCTCGGGTTTTCCCAAACCCACGTATTACCCCCCTCGAAGTCCAAAAACAAAAGAGGATGTAGAGGGGGATGGCGATTACAATGGAGGAAAAAGAAAAAGGTTGCACTAGGTGCTGGTATTTTCAATCTAAGTAAAGTCAATTTGTCAGACCAAGAGAAATATGTCCTAGACAAAGGGCTTAAATTTGCTCCCCCCAGGAAGCTTAATAAATTCTCCACTTTTGTGGATGTACACAAGTTCATCCGCAAATTGAGTATACATAGACATTTCTTATCTACTCCAACCCCCAACCCTACTGGCATCACACAGAGTGTTAATTCACATTCTGGTCTTGCCAATCCATCACTTTTTAACCCCCCTAATACCTCCCATTCTATCAATGTTTTTAAGGATTTGGTTTTACACGACCTTGAGAACATTCCCGTTAAGAAGATGCACCAGGATCCGGCCATCCGAGCCGGTCTTGAGGCACTATGTGACAGGAACAATCTTGTCATCCGTCCAGCTGACAAAGGTGGGGGTATAGTTGTCCTGGACAAAGAGGACTATATTGCGGAAATGAACAGATTACTTAGTGATCGTTGTGCCTATAAAATCCTTCCTAATGACCCCACGAGGGAATATAAACGTGCCCTAGTGGCCCTTGTTGATGAGGGCTTCTCTTTGAAAATTCTTAACCACAAGGAAAAGGAGTTCCTTGTACCTGTAGCTCCCCGAATACCGGTGGTATATTACCTCCCCAAAGTTCACAAGAACCCCACCAAACCTCCTGGTCGCCCGATCGTGAGTGGGATCGATTCTGTCACCTCACGGATCGGGCGATACATTGACTTCTACCTTCAGCCCTTGGTTAAACTTATGCCCTCTTATTTGAAAGACACCAGAGCTGCTATTAATCTGCTGGAGGGAATAGAATACCAAGAAGGTTTATTACTTGCCACTGCAGATGTATCGGCTCTGTATACATCTATTCCCTTGGAACAGGGTGTAGCTGCGGTTGAATTTTTTCTTCGTAGAGACTCGGGATTGCCTCCGATCCATCGGAACTATGTTATGGAACTCCTGAGGTTCGCTACAGAACACAACTATTTCTGGTTCCGTGGAAAATACTATTCCCAGATTAGGGGCGTGGCCATGGGGGCTAAGTACGCCCCCAGCCTGGCCAATCTTTTCATGGCCCTATGGGAGGAGGATGTCGTCTATGCCCATAGACCTCCCCAGTTGGTTCTGTGGGCTAGGTATATTGACGATATCCTCCTCCTGTGGAAGGGTGACCTTAGGTCTCTTGAGGAGTATATGCAGTTCTTGAATACCAATGATAGGAACATTTCACTTAGCTTTGAGGCAAGTTATGAAACCATCCACTTCTTGGACCTAGAGGTGTCTGTAGTTAATCAACAACTGACCCTTAAAACATTTTTCAAATCTACTGACCGCAACGGGTATATCCCGGTAGACAGCTGCCACCATCAACAATGGCTCAGATCGGTCCCCAAAGGGCAGTTTCTCCGACTGAGACGAAACTGCTCTAACATCGCAGATTTTAAGTCTCAGTCCCTTATGCTCAAGGAGAGGTTTGTAGAGAAGGGATACAGACCCTCGGTTTTGGACACCACCATTGCGGAGATCAGTACAGTTGAGAGGAATTCACTTCTGGTTGATCGCCCCAAGATACAAAAGGAGAACCAATTCAAATGGTCTTTTTTTACCTCTTTCTCGGTGCAGCATAAAGACATCAAGCGGATTATTAGCAGGCACTGGAAGGTGTTGAAGAGTGACCGTGTATTGGGTCCAGCCCTTCCTGATCGGGCTGCTGTCATTTATCGTGGCGCATGCTCAGTCAGAGGGGAAATTGCTCCTAATATTGTAGATCCCCCCAAGTCGGTCTCCTTCTTTCAAGACTGCAAGGGATATTTCCCTTGCAGAAAGTGCAAGGTATGCTTACATAATACGTGTGGGAGACGTAGGACTGTGACTTTCAGTTCTACGATCACCTCTAGGGATTATGAGATGAAACACTTTACCACGTGCGCTACCCGACATGTTGTCTATCTTATTACTTGCCCTTGCAAGAGACAATATGTCGGGCGCACCACTAGGGCATTTTCAACTAGAGTCAATGAGCATATTGCTAAAATTAAAAAGGGCTGTATCAAGCACAGTGTGCCCCGGCACTATCGTGAATATCACAATAGGGACCCCACGGGTACCTCTTTTTTGATTATCGATAAGTTTGTCCCCCATTGGAGGGGTGAATCTCGCTTAAGGGGTGTGTCACGTCTTGAAACTTATTGGATATATGAGCTGAGGTGTTACTCACCGCACGGTATGAACGTGGAATGGGACATTAATTGTTTCATTAACCGTGCGTGAGATACACCTCCTTGTTTTATCCTGTGGCACACCCCTTCTGTTATTAACTTCCCTTATCAACTTCATCAAACATCCTGGTTTAGGTAGAGGGATATCTCCATATCTGTGTGGGGACTAGACTAATGTTGTTTGTATAATCTCTCGGTTCGATCACGTTTTTTTGGTTTTCCCTGTGTGTCCGCTGTGATTGGCGTTGTGGCATTGCTCAGCATTCTTTGATGAGGCTGGAGCATGTTTGACTCTGCCGACTCACATTGACGTGGCACCACGGGTATTTTTAATATTTCCAAAACATTTTCTGACAGTTTGTTAATTTATTGGGGGTTGGCTTGGTAGGTTATTTATTTATATATTTTATTATATACATCTCCATTATTGGTGTTATTTGGGCTCGTTGGCCCCTTGTCCCTTGTGGTCGGCATTGTGGCATTGTCCTATCCTCGGTTTGGGGGATTTGGACAGGTATGACCGTGCCGTATCATGTGGACGGGTTGGGTTTGACTTATAGGATTGAGTATATTGGGTTTTTTCCCCCATTTCCTGATGACAGCCCAGTACACTATAGACCCCGTTTTTCGTTTTTATAGACCAAGGGTGCGAGTTTTGCCTTATGGATAGAGGCAGCCAATCACTGAGCTGTTACTCTGGTTCCCGTCCGCCCTCCCTTGTTGTGAAGGTTTGGAGCGCAAGCTCCTGAGCTGTTTCTGATACCAGCCGCTGATAGGTTTAATTCCGTCAGCGTCTCTGATGACGTCAGGGGGCCGCTCTTGTCCTCTCACATGTAAGACTCGTGGAGCGCATGCTCCGGATGTAGTGGCTGATTGGTCGGCGGCCGTTCTTGTCCTCTGACATGTGGGACTTGTGGAGCGCATGCTCCTGATTCAGGTGGATGTGATGCTGGTTGCTGATTGGTCGGCGGCCGGCATCCATCCATAGTGAGACTTGGAACGCAAGCTATCCCGAGGTTGAGACGCAGGGGAGCTGAGACGCTGATGCCCACAGTTTTATGTGCGTTACGGCGTTCTCACGGCTCTATTTCTGTGATTTATGGATTTAGTTTGAACTTCTTTTATTTGCAATGCTAGTTTTAAATTGAGTTTATTCAATAGAACTTCTAATGGTATATTATCACATCTACTTCCGGTTCCGCCATGACGGGGGTGGTGCTTGCTGTGTTTTAAATTTGATACAGTATATATATGAGTGCAATGTGGGGAGGCTGTTTTATGCCCCTGTTGATGACTGTGTGGTCGAAACGCGTAGGGCCAGCTATCTCAGCTTCCCACATTGCCATTTTTATGTTTTTTATTTATTTGTGATCACATCTCTGTACAGCTTTTTGGAGTATTAAATCGCATTGACCTGCACTATGTGGAGTCCCTTTTTCTTTTCCCTTGTGGGTTTATTATGAACTATCTGCCTCCATCATCGGTGATCGGGTGCATTGGAGATCTACGGCCTGCCTAGGACACCACCCCTCCATTGGTGGTCGAGACCCGGAGGTTACTATCTGGCTGGACATCCTGGAGTATCATCTCCCTTTCGCCCTATTGACGCACTGCTATACGGCAGATGCGTCCAACTGTTCCGGTAAGAGTACCCATCCTGTTTTGTGAAGATTGGATTACTATTTTGGGGTCGCCTCTCTTTAAGCGTCCACAGTCCCTTCAAGACACTGTTACTCCCCTGCTTGGGAGAGGATTATTTGGCCCTTTTATACAAGACTTTTGGGATTGATATTCCTCTTAGAGACATTTATTTGTATGTTTTTGGCATTTACTTTCACTTATTTGTTAGCGCTGCACTTTTTATTTTGATTATATTTGGGACTTGGTTTGTTGTGTGCTAGCAGCTTGTATTCCATTTATTTATTTGGTTCACTGGTTAGCGCAGCTTATTTCACTTTCACTATTACATTCACACTTGGGTGACTTTTCATGGAGCTTTGGACCTCAGAGTCACATGAAAAGTTGCCACCCTTGATTTCCATGCATATTTATTAGAGCTGCACGATTAACCGTCATCATGATTTTTTTCCCCTTTACGATCTTGAGAAAAGCGTTTCACGATTCTTGCTATGCAAAGAACTCTCTCTGCTCTTCTGAAGCCACAGCCGAAAAACCAGGAAGTCTGCCAAGAATTAGAACATTCTTTATCAGTGAACTTAACTAGAAACCTTGTAACAATTTGTCAATTTAAATAGAATTCTGTGTAAGTGAGGAAAGTTTAACCACTTAAACACTAAACATTTTTCTGACATTTGTTGGTTTCAGGTTAAAATCATTTTTTTTTTGCTAGAAAATTACTTAAAACCCCCCAACATTATATATATTTTTTTAGTAGAGACCCTAGAGAATAAAATGGTGGTTGTTACAATATTTTATTTCACACTGTATTTGCGCCTTTCAAATGCAATTTTTTTTGGAAAAAATTACTTTAATGAATTAAAAAAAAAAAAGAAAAGTTAGCCCAATTTCTTGTGGGATAATGTGAAAGATTTTATGTTGCGAGAATCGTGATCTTTTTATTCTAAGCAAAAAAATTGTGATTCTCATTTTGGCCAGAACCGTGCAGCTCTAATATCTATGCAACTTCACCCATGTTCACAAAGGTCTGAATTGACATGTCAAATTGTAGGCCAAATCGGCCCCTATTGATGGCAATGGAACTGTCCGAATTGGTGCGACGCCACAACGATTCCCAAAAGTAGTTCCTGCACTACTTTGGGCGACTTCAGGGGCGATTTCTTACCTCCCAACTTTTTGAGATGGGTATAAGGGACACCTATTAGCAAAAGTAGGTAGGCATAGGACACCTTCTTAAAGGAGAACAGTTGGGACCTATGTGATTTCACTAGACATCTGTGCAGGAAAGTGTACTGATGTCTCTGAAATCGCTGACAAAGTCGGGCTGAGTCACACTTGTGCAACTTTGGACATCAGAGTTGTATGACAAGTCATACCCCATGATTTTCAATGTGTACCATTCATATCTGTGCGACTTCAAGTAACACTGACTTCAACGTAGTCCATGTAATACTTTGGTCTGACTTTGATGCGAGTTGAGGTCCATAGACCTCAAGTTTACATAGGCATTCCCTGGAATTGCGGCAAAATTGCTGATGCAAAATCGTGGGAAAGTTGCGTGTCTTTCCCTGCGACTCCTGTGTCCATAGACCTCAAGATTACACAGGCATTGCTTAAAGTCGCAATAAAATCTCGCAACTTTCAGGTCGCACAAGTGTGAAAGGTGCCTAAGTCACTGTGCTGAGTACTATTTTATACCTAGAATATAAAGTAGTCCCACCATCAAACACTAGTAAACATATGTTCTCAAAATAATTGTGCTCAAATGGCTGAAAATCACACAGATGGTATCACCTACTGAAAGCTTGCATTGTACTCAGCAGCATATGCTGAAAAGAGGCAAATGCCTATTAGCCAATGCCACATCGGCATGAGCATGGTTGTTACTATAATATTAATGCCTGAAATGCAAAACATTATTGTATAGAATCAAACATTAGTAAATGTATTTTCTCTGTAGGTAAGTGCTCAGCTCTGTAGCATAGCGGTATACCCTGCTGCCCCCAAAAGTTCAAGCCATGAATGCAAATCCCACTGACAGCATCACCTCCTGGAAGTGTGCTTTATACTCAGAAGCATAATTAGCCAAAGCACATCAGCTTGCTTTATTCCATGTTTTAACTCTTCAAATGCATGCAATGGTTTGTACTTATTCAATAATAATATGGTATGGAATTCCAAAATTCAAGGAAAAAAATGTCGTAGGGTCCCCCCAGTACATACCAGGCCCTTCGGTATGGACTTTAAGGGGAACCCCACACCAAAATGTAAAATAAATTTGATGTGGGCCCCCCAAAATCCATACCAGACCCTTATCTGAGCATGCTGCCTGGAGGTCAGGATAGGGGGGGACGAGTGAGCACCCTCCCCTTCTGAACCTTACCAGGCCACATGCCCCAAAGCACCTTTTCCCCATGTTGATGGGGACAAGGGCCTCTTCCCGACAACCCTGGTCGGTGGTTGTCGGTCTGCAGGCAAGGGTTTATCAGAATCTGGAAGCCCCCTTTAAAAAGGGGGCTCCCAGATCCTGCCCCCTATGTGAATAGGTATGGGGTACATTTTACCCCTACCCATTCACCAAAAAAAGCAGTGAAATGTAAAAAACTCAATAGCCGTTTTTTGACAAGTCCTTTATTTAAAATAGCTCCGAGCTGTCTTCTTCCCTGAGCCATCTTCTCCAGACGCTGTCTCTCCCTCCTCCATCTTCTCCCCGAGCTGTATTCTCCCAGAGCCGTCTCTCCTGCCGCCGCCATCTTCTCCATCTGCTGTGTTTTTCCGCACCGCTGGTTACCAGCTAATAAAAAAAAGCTGCTCTTCTTCCATGGTGGTCTTCCTTCGCTGTGTTGTCACCCGCTGTGTGGCGTCTCTTACATAGCCATGGAGCGGACTCTCCGGGTGACATTATCAGATGGCCACAGAAGACCGCCACAAGAAGAGCGGCTTTTTTTTTATTAGTGGGTAACCAGCTGCGCTGAAGAACACATAAGCGGGAGAAGATGGTGGCAGCAGGAGAGACAGCTCGGGGAGAAGAAACATCAAACACTAGTGAATGTATTTTCTATGTATTTTCTATGTATGACTGTGCTACACCCAATAGGCTAGCAATCAGCACTTCTACCTTGAAGAACTCATGGGTTCAAATCCCACAGAGAAATACTAAAAGATTGAATTGGTGAAAAAAAGCAAATGACTATTAGCCAATTAGCCAAAGCAGCATATGCTGAAAATAGGTGAATGCCAATTAGCCAATGCACTTTAAATTTGGCTGATTCTATTATATTAACTCTTCAAATGCATGCAATGATATGTAAGTATTCAATACTATTATGGTGTGAAATTCCAAACACCACACACTAACTAATGGGCAGATTAAATTTTTTTGTTTGTTCATTTTAATTCTCTTGTGCACTGAAAAAATAATCACAGCTGGGGGATGGTAGGTTGCTGGTATTTGAACTTGTACCGTGAGTGCTGTGGAGACATCTGAGCAGACTACTAAGCCATTGTGCTAAGTATGAGACCTGCATAATAGTGTAGTATGATTAAAGAATGAATATAAATAATTACCGCTTTATAGTCACCTAAATTAAAAAATAAAAGACAACATACAACAAATAGGTAACCTAAATGTTTAATACATGTAACTTTACAGAATAGCAGACATTACTATGTAATAATCATTCATAACTGCATTAGTTAGTAAAAGAAGGAAAAAACTAGGAATACTAATTGCAACATACATCAATAGATGCACACGAGGTAGAGCACATCTCACATAAAAATGTTTCTTTCACATACATGGATCATGGTTACAGTGCAGTATTATATAACAATTTGGTAGGAATTGGCATTTGCATATACGCGGAAGCGCTAATTAGCGCTAGCTTAGAATTTACCAACATGTGTTTCTCACTAATAGCGCTAATTTTTCATTCGCACATTCACCTGTTGAAATTTTATTTGGCTAAAATGGGAGCAATTATTTGCCATAGTGCCCAGTACTTCCTGGCGCTATAGTAAATGACCCCATAGACTTTAACGGTGTTCGCGTGCTCGAACAAACTTTTTTCCTGTTCACATGTTCTGGTGCGAACCGAACGGGGGGGGTCGGCTCATCCCTACCTAGCAGTAAAAAGGGTCGCTGGTTCGTATTCCCAACCACACCACAAGACTACCTGTCTGGAGTTTGCATGTTCTCCCTGTGCCTGCGTGTGTTTCCTCCGGGTACTCCGGTTTCCTCCCACACTCCAAAGACATGCTGGTAGGTTAATTGGCTTCTGTCTAAATTGGCCCTAGTATATGAATGTAAGTTAGGGACCTTAGATTGTAAGCTCCTTGAGGGTAGGGGCCCATGTGAGTGTATAATGTATATGTAAAGCACTGCGTAAATTGACGGCACTATAGAAGTACCTTAAATAAAAATAAATAAGTCTTCACTAATATTATGGTGTGAATCTCCAAAACACCATACACTAGCTAACAAGCAGTTTACATTTGATAAACTTTATTGAATGGTATATAAACCATCAAACACTAGTAAAAGTATTTTGTATTTATAATCGTGCTCAGCCCAATAGGCTAGCAGTTAGCACCTCTACCTTCAGAAATTCAGGTATTGAAAGACTCATGGGTTCAAATCCCACAGAAGAATCCTAAAAGATTACTATTGGTGGAGAAAAGGAGAATTACAGTTAGCCAATTAGCCAAAGCAGCATACAGTGAATGCCAAGTAGCCAATACACTTTAATGTGGTTGATATTATTGTATTAACTCTTCAAATGCTTGCAATGGTATGTAAGTATTCACTAATATTACGGTGTGAATCTCCAAACACCACACACTAGCTAACAAGCAGTTTACATTTGATAAACTTTATTGTATAGTATATAACACATCAAACACTAGTAAAAGTATTTTGTACATATAATTGTGCTCAGCCCAATAGGCTGGCAGTTAGCACCTCTACCTTCAAACATTCAGGTATTGAAAGACTCATGGGTTCAAATCCCACAGAAAAATCCTAAAAGATTGCATTGGTGGGAAAAGGAGAATGCCAATTAGCCAAAGCAACACAAATATACATATATACTGAAAATAGGTGATTGCCAAGTAGCCAATGCACTTTAATGTGAAAGTTTTTATTGTATTAACTCTTTAAATGCATGCAATGGTATGTAAGTATTCAATTATAATATGATGTGACATTCCAAACACCACACACTAGCTAAAGGGCAGTTTACATTTATTTGTTTGTTTATTTTAATTTATTTGTGCACTGAAAAAATAAACACAGCTGATGGATGGTAGGTTGGCTGTTGTTTGAACTCATACCATGAGTGGTGTGGAGATATCCAAGCAGACCACTAAGCCATTATACTAAGTACAAGACCTGCATAATGGTGTAGTAGTATTATTAAAGAATGAACATAAATAATTACTGCTTTATAGTCAACTAAATTAATAAATAATAAATCAAAAACATGAAAAAAACAACATACAACAAATAGGTAACCTAAATGATTAATACATGTAACTTTACAGAATAGCAGACATTACTATGTAATAATCATTCAGAACTGCATTTCTTAGCAAAAGAAGGACAAAAAAATAGGAATACTAATTGCAATATAAATCAATAGATGCACGGAAACTAGAGCACATCTCTGATAAAAATGTTTCTTTCACATACATGGATCATGGCTACAGTACAGTGCTATATAACAACTTGATAAGAATTGGCATTTGTATATACGCGGAAGCGCTAATTGGCGGCAATTTAGAATTTACAAACGTGTGTTCCCCGCTTATATCGCAAATTTTCATGCGCAAATTCGCCGTTTTGTTTCCATTTGGCTAAAATGGGCTCTATTATTTGCCATAGTGCCCAGTACTTCCTGGAGTTATAGTAAATGACCCCCTATGTTTATGATGAACTTGGCTGTGTTATGGGATATTAAAGGATTTAAATATGTAATTTTTATACTGTTTATGATGTACTATGTATAATATGAAAAAGTAAGAATAAAAAGGATTTGGACTTAAAAAAAAAAAAAACTTCTATAAAGCTTTTTACAACAACCTAGATTTTTCTTCATCAGTGTTGCTCTCTACAGGAAACTGCAACAAAACAGCATGTTTTCTAACCCTTGCACTCTACGAAGTCAGCCAAAGGCCCTACACACTTATTTTGGATTGTAGGTTGTAATTCTCTCTAATTTAGCTGACTTGATGTTTTCACTTTCAAGCACTTTTTTTCATGCAGCTTTTTTGGGGAAAAGGCAGAGTTCTGTAAAATACTAAATATCAAGTGTGCAGGATTCATGTTCATCTGCAGTAAGACTCTAATCATAATAAATAAACATCATACAGAATATGCTGGTCATCATCCTTACATTTATACAATTAAATTTATTACAGTTAAAATATCTTACAAGCACCAATAAAATTTTAACTTTTCAAAGCTGAGCTCCAGGCAGGTATAAAATATAATTCACATTGCCATGCATTTATTAATAAATCATTTCATGTTTTTTTTTTTTTTTTTAAATGAAGCTATTGTAAGTACCTACAGTACCTTTAACTTAATGTCAGGCTCTTTTTAATTCTTGTACAGCATTACTCAGGCTTTAAGAGAGAGAAGCGTAGTTACATATTTGATAGGGTTGACTAAAGACAGTAGTCCATCCAACTCAACCTGTGTAAGTGTTTTTGTGTGTGTTTATGTCAATACCATTTCCCATACCCCTGTATATTGTGTTTGGAAGGGAGTTCCACATGCTTGCTGCTCTGACAGTAAAGTACCCCCTACGCAGTTTAAGGTTAAACCACTTCTCCTCCAATTTCATTGAGTGGCCATGTGTCTTCGTAAGCTCCCTGAAACTGAATACTTTTTTTCCTATGCTAGAATCACCATTGAGGTATTTGTATATTGCTATCATGTCTCCTCTCGAGCGTCTCTTTGCCAGGGAGAATAAGTTTAATGCTTGCAGTCGTGGTAGAATTATAGTTTTTTCTCTTGAGTAAATCCCCTTTTTAATGAATGCTAATTTTCTGGCTTTGTTTGCTGCAGCTTGGCATTGCATGCCATTGCTGAACCTATGATCTATTAGGATCTCCAGGTCTTTTTCCATTCTGGATTCCCCCAAAGGATCTCCCCCTAGTGAGTAACCTACATTCATATTTTTGGCCCCCAAGTGCATTATTTTACATTTTTCAACATTACACCTCATTTGCCACGTGGTTGCCTACCCCCTTATTTTATTAAAGTCTTTTTGTTAAGTGTCTATATCCTGTTATTACCTTGCTCAGGTTTGTATTGTCAGCAAACATTGAGATTAGGCTACTTATGCCAACTACTATATCATTTATGAATAAATTGAACAGAATTAATCCCAAGACAGAGAAGCAGAAACAAGTTGACAGGATAAGTAAAATTAAAAAAGTATCCATATGAAGCATCTTCGGTAAATAGGAATTAAAAATGAACAAAAGGAATAACAATATTTGTAACTTTTCTTTTTCTTTATTACCCAATGCTGTAAAAACACACTTCCAGAAGTATATTCATTATATAGTATATCCCCTGTTCTCCAAGACAAAAAAAACCCCACAGTTTAAAAAAAAAACCCTAAGTCGGACTGACATGCGGGAATGAAATAGTGCGAGTTCAGCTGAACTCACACGATTTCAATCCCACTCCAAAGTGAACCTAGGCTTAGTCTTGCAATTGGGCCGGGGTATGAGATGATGGGAGAGATGAAAGAGAAGAAAGATGGGTCACCTTTCTTAATTAACAGGTGGAAAGGATTCCCCCATCTATATGAGGCCCCTGTGGATCGGATAAGGTCCAAAAGAGGGCATAGGAGGGCTCTCATCCATAGTGTGTGACAAGAGAAGTCCAGTAATGCCTGTATCTGAGCTCCTCTAAACTCTATCCGCCTCAGCTGCCAAGCACTGTGAATTATCTGCTCTTTTATGGAGAAAAAAATTAATATGACAGAGAACATCTTTCACCTGAAGGAACAGGGGTATAAAAGGCTGCTGTGTCATTGATTGAAAAGCCTCCAGAGCAGAGAGACAGGAACACACATTGTCACTTAAAGATGCCAGACGTGTTTCTACCACCTCTAGGTGTTGCTGCACTAGGGATTGGCCTGCTTTGTGGGTAAAGACTGCAGGCTGTCCCTCAGCTCAGTGTACTCTCTCCATCCAACATAATTAGAGTATGCAGGCTGGGCAGGGAACAAAGGAGAGCCCAGTTCTTGAGTGGGATCAAAGTCAGAGGCAGGAGCAAGGGCAGGGGGAGAGGCCAGAGCAGTAGCAGAGATAGAGACTGAAGCAGAAACAGAAGTAGGTGTAACTTGCGATGTCTGTAGACTTAAAAGCTCAGAAACGCTTGTAAGATGTATCTCCAGTGAGGGTTCTACAAGGTGCTTGTTTATTTACCCAGCCAGCAGCTGTGAGTGTAGCTGCTGCCTTAACAGCAGTGTTAATGACTGCATTGGTGGCCCTCCCAGATAATGGTCTCTGTGGTCCCTAGAGTGACTGACACTTGGGGTACCTGAGACATAGGGCACATGCTGTCTCCCTCTGCACTGTCCATGGCTATTTAGTTACATGGCTACGTCATTTTACAAGTCCTTGGTGGTGTGGAGCTCTTTGGACTAACAGCAGCAGCTCGGTGCCATTAACAGTCCAGTCCATGTCCCTCCATGCCCCTTCTCCAGATGTGTTTCTGCATATGCTTTTTGTAATGCATTTTGCGCTCTGGTGCGGTTTTAATACTTTGTACTTATTTCCATCTTTTTTTCTTCATCTCAATTCAGGACATGTGGATTCTGGTGCACTTTTGATGCATTCCGGTGCATTTTTGTTGCATTTTGCCACATTACATATGAATTCCATACAGAAAAATGCAACATGTTCTACTTTTGTTGATCACATTGGAATGCACTGCAGTAGTGTGAACTAAGGCCATTGGAATACATGGAGAATATTGTGCATGCGTTTGTGATGCAGTGATGATTAAAAATGCACTGGACTTTATCTGGTGTGAACCAGCCCTAAGGGTCAGTTCACACCAGAATACGGTGAAGGAAACCCATGTTCAAAACACACTGCAATTGCGATCTGCAGCAGGTGTTAATATTAAGTCAATTACACCACAAATGCAGGTTGCAATTGTGTGTTTGTCCCCACCTGACTGCATGGTACAGAAGTATCATGCAATGAAGTTGCAGTGAGTTTTCAAAAGTAATTCATTGGTATGGTGCGGTAAAATTTCAGCCTGATCTTGTGTTTTCCCGCGACCAGCAGTCAAATAGTTCCTATCCTAAACACGGTTCAGGAGAGGGAGGTTTAACCTCATCTAAATGCAACAGCTCCTAAACTCTGCTAAATGCCTATGTGTACAATGACACGGGGAGGGTCATTCAATAAAGGAGAAGGCCGAGCACTAGTTCATACATTAATTGGTGCTCCAGAAAATCGTTAATTGAACTTGCGATCCGGCGAACGTTGAAGCCCAAATAGCCATAATAAATACCTGCATATCTAAACTGCAACTGGCGCTATGGTAAATACTATTTTCTCATTGATAATAGCGCATGCCCAATACAATTTGTTCATTTCAGCTAATTGGGTGGGTCTTGTATTAGTAGGTGTTCTAATTAACACTTTTGATGCTAATCTAATTCCTATAACTTCACAATGGCCTCCCTAGGGGGGGCAGAGGGGGCCCTGACCCCCCCAACATTATGCTGTGCCCCACCGTGTGCCCCCCCCCCCCCCCCCCCAATAAAAAAAAAAATATTTTTTTTTTTACAAAAAATCAATGTCTAAGAGGGAGAGAGTCCCCAGTCAGCTCCTGCGGTGATTCCTCCCCCCTCCCTCTGCTTGCTGACACTGCATAATGCGAGCGCTCACACAACCACGGCCGCCCGATCTGCTCCTTCCCCTGCATCCTCATTGGCAGGAAGAAGAGCGAGTTGCAGGAAGGACTCCACCAGGACTCTCAGTTACTGAAAAAACAGACTGTTTTCTCCCATCCTTAGGACAGGAGAACCAGCCTGTAAATTGCAAGAGATGCCAGACCAGAGCTGTCAATAGCAGGGGCAGGACAGCAAGAGGAGGCTGGGAAACCCCACAGTGGCAGAACACCAGGGCTCGGAGGCAAGACAACCTTTGCAACCCTGATAGTTCTCCCACTGCTTTGGATCCTTATATTTTCTTGGTATGCTGGTGACATATATCTCTTGTTTTCTGCCACCCTGGTGGACCCCAATACAGTAGGAAGGGAGCTCACTGCAGAACATGTGAAAGGGCCCTTGTGGGGTCGTAGTAAAAGGCCCCAGGAGATATATATATATATATATATATATATATATATATATATATATACCGTATATACTCGAGTATAAGTCGTCCCGAGTATAAGTCGAGACCCCCAATTTACCACAAAAAACTGGGAAAAACTTATTGACCCGAGTATAAGTCGAGGGTGAGAAATGCAGAGGGTCAATAATGTCCATCTGCAGCTGCCTGCCTCCCTGTGTCCTGTGCAGCCTACCTGTACCCTGTACATGTGTGTCCTGTACATGTGTGTCCTGTACATGTGTGTCCTGTACATGTGTGTCCTGTGTGCATGTGTGTCCTGTGTGTATGTGTGTCATGTGTGTCCTGTGTGTATGTGTGTCCTGTGTGTATGTGTGTCATGTGTGTCCTGTGTGTATGTGTGTCCTGTGTGTATGTGTGTCATGTGTGTCCTGTGTGTATGTGTGTCCTGTACATGTGTGTGTGTCCTGTACATGTGTGTGTGTCCTGTACATGTGTGTCCTGTACATGTGTGTCCTGTACATGTGTGTCCTGTACATGTGTGTCCTGTGTGCATGTGTGTCCTGTGTGTATGTGTGTCATGCGTGTCATGTGTGTCCTGTGTGTCCTGTGTGTATGTGTGTCATGTGTGTCCTGTGTGCATGGGTGCATGTGTGTCCTGTGTGCATGTGCAGCCTACCTGTGTCCTGTGTAGCCTTCCTGTGGCGATCTCCATCCTCAGACAGCGGCCGTGTGATGATACTGTTCGGCGGCCATTCCACAGTTCAAAAGCCGCGTCTCCTTCTCGTCTGTGATAGGCTGACCGCTGACTGCCTATCACGGACATTCTCTCATTCTCATACCACGGACGAGGATGAGAGAATGTCCGTGATAGGCTGTACACTGACAGCTGTTCAGCCTATCACAGAAGAGCAGGAGGCGCGGCTTTTGAAAGCTGGAATAGCCTCCGTGCATTATCAGCACACGCCGGCCGCCGTCTGCCTGCATGACACGCTGATCATGCAGACAGACAGCGCGGACTCGAGTATAAGTCGAAGGGAAACTTTCAGCCCAAAAAAAAGGGCTGAAAAATTCGACTTATACTCGAGTATATACGGTATATATATATATATATATATATATATATATATATATATATATGCGTTTTATAGTTGCCCCCCTACTTTTGTCCCTGTCCCCCCATGTGCCCCCCCTAAATATGAAAGCTGGAGACGCCACTGTAACTTCATATCTTTAAAATGTGTTTTTATATTTTTTTTACCCAATACATTACAACGAACAGAGAAGTGTTTCTAAACCCAATACATTTCAATACAATACAAATTTTGGAATGTAGATGTGCCATGACCCACTTGTATGTTCCAAACGATATTTTTTGGCCATTATACAAGGCACATGAGAACACACCCTTTTTCAAGACATGCTAGACCATTATTTTTCAAGCCTGTGCTTTTTTTTATACATCACAGATTAGGGACAGTACTGAAACCATTTTAATGCCTTCAGAATTGGGAGTATGGCATCTACCCAACTTCTCTCTGCTGGTGGACACAAGCACCTACATCTATAGATATATATCTATATATTTCTATTTCTATATATCGATAGATAGATAGATAGATAGATAGATAGATAGATAGATAGATAGATAGATAGATAGATAGATAGATAGATAGATAGATAGATAGATACACACTGAAGCAAGAAGCAATATACATTGGCCCGGAAGTAAATCGGTACACAGGAAGTAGGCGTACAAGCAACTTCCTAGAGAGGCGTCATGTCATTCTTGTGTGCTGGCCGCTGCTTTCGGGAACCAGATATGTGCCAGGGGAACATACATATGCGCACACAGCGGTCGCACATCTAGCTGCAGGCCCATAAATTTATTGGCGAATAATAGGAAAGCAGATGCAAATTTCCAGGACTGGACTAACAAATGTTTCTAGTGAAAGGCAACTGGTGTTTTATATTAAACAAGTTCTAAATAGGCAATTGACATGCATCACAGTTGAACTTAGGAATGTGTCTTTGCAAAGTTAAACTAAATAAAAACCTTTCTTATTTTTGCTTGGGGATAGAGTGCAGAGGGATTTGAAGTCTTGTCAGTTTTTGGGGATGTCTGCATCCCTGATAGGGTGAAGACACCCCCCAAATTTTGCCAGTTTCTCAAATTTATTGACAAAGTCCAAGATACCTAATAATTTGGGGTGTCCACAGCAAAGTGCTAGAGTACAATTTGCCTAATGGGGACACTAGTTAGATTGACCTGTGTGTCCCCAAGGAAAGACATTGGTAGGGTTTTACCCTCACTTTCTGTTTGTGACAAACAGGGGTTCTAACACTCACTTGGTTTCCCTCAAATGCCCACAATTAGAATAATAGGATTATCTTTAGCTAGATTTTATTTAGCTCAGTACTCTAAAGCAATGGTTTTCAACCCTGTCTTCAAGTACACCCAACAGGCCATGTTTGCAGGTTTCCTTTATCTTGCACAGGTGCTTTAAATCAAGTCAATGGCTTGGTATTTTGGCCCTGCTATTTTATCTAAGATAAATAGACAAATCACATCTTTTTTTCATTCTTGTTTTGCCATGCCAATCAGCCTATTTAACCACTTCAGCCCCGGAAGATTTTACCCCCTCCCTGACCAGAGCACTTTTTACAATTCGGCACTGCGTCGCTTTAACTGCTAATTGCGCGGTCATGCAATGCTGTACCCAAATGAAATTTGCGTCCTTTTCTTCCCACAAATAGAGCTTTCTTTTGATGGTATTTGATCACCTCTGCCATTTTTATTTTTTGCGCTATAAACGGAAAAAGACCGAACATTTTGAAAAAAAATGATATTTTCTACTTTTTGTTATAAAAAAAATCCAATAAACTAAATTTTAGTCATACATTTAGGCCAAAATGTATTCGGCCACATGTCTTTGGTAAAAAAAAATGTCAATAAGCGTATATTTATTGGTTTGCGCAAAAGTTATAGCGTCTACAAACTAGGGTACATTTTCTGTAATTTACACAGCTTTTAGTTTATGACTGCCTATGTCATTTCTTGAGGTGCTAAAATGGCAGGGCAGTACAAAACCCCCCCAAATGACCCCATTTTGGAAAGTAGACACCCCAAGGAAATTGCTGAGAGGCATGTTGAACCCATTGAGGGCATAAATTTTTGATTTGACGCCTCACTACCTATCACAGTTTTGAAGGCCATAAAATGCCCAGGTGGCACAAAACCCCCCCAAATGACCCCATTTTGGAAAGTAGACACCCCAAGCTATTTGCTGAGAGGCATGGTGAGTATTTTGCAGCTCTCATTTGTTTTTGAAAATGAAGAAAGACCAGAAAAAAAAAAAAAATTCTTTTTTCAATTTTCAAAACTTTGTGACAAAAAGTGAGGTCTGCAAAATACTCACTATACCTCTCAGCAAATAGCTTGGGGTGTCTACTTTCCAAAATGGGGTCATTTTGGGGGGTTTTGTGCCACCTGGGCATTCCATGGCCTCCGAAACTGTGATAGGCAGTGAAGAGTGAAATCAAAAATTTACGCCCTTAGAAAGCCTGAAGGCGGTGCTTGGTTTTCGGGGTCCCGTGCGCAGCTAGGCTCCCAAAAAGTCCCACACATGTGGTATCCCCGTACTCAGGAGAAGCAGCAGAATGTATTTTGGGGTGTAATTTCACATATCCCCATGGCATGTTTGAGCAATATATCATTTAGTGACAACTTTGTGCAAAAAAAAAAAAAATTGTCTCTTTCCCGCAACTTGTGTCGCAATATAAAATATTCCATGGACTCGACATGCCTCTCAGGAAATAGCTTGGGGTGTCTACTTTCCAAAATGGGGTCATTTGGGGGGGTTTTGAACTGTCCTG
The DNA here is from genome assembly GCA_037952835.1 of Lithobates septentrionalis. Lineage (NCBI taxonomy): Eukaryota > Metazoa > Chordata > Amphibia > Anura > Ranidae > Lithobates > Lithobates septentrionalis. The sequence goes on from JBBDGP010000333.1 coordinate 4,044,364, forward strand.
GCATTTTATGCACAACATTTAGAAGCTTATGTCACACATCACCCACTCTTCTAACCACTTGAAGGCAAAACCCTTTCTGACACTTTTTGATTACGTGAAAAAATTATTTTTTTTTGCAAGAAAATTACTTTGAACCCCCAAACATTATATATTTTTTTAAAGCAAATGCCCTACAGATTAAAATGGTGAGTGTTTCATTTTTTTTTTTTCACACGGTATTTGCGCAGCGATTTTTCAAACGCATTTTTTGTGGAAAAAACACACTTTTTTAAATTTTAATGCACTAAAACACACTATATTGCCCAAATGTTTGATGGAATAAAAAAGATGATCTTAAGCCGAGTACATGGATACCAAACATGACATGCTTTAAAATTGCACACAAACGTGCAGTGGCAACAAAATTAATACATTTTTAAAAGCCTTTAAAAGCCTTTACAGGTTACCACTTTAGATTTACAGAGGAGGTCTACTGCTAAAAATACTGCCCTCGATCTGACCTTCACGGTGATACCTCACATGCATGGTGCAATTGCTGTTTACATTTGACGCCAGACCGACGCTTGCGTTCGCCTTAGCGCGAGAGCAGGGGGGACAGGGGTGCTTTTTTTTTTTTTTTTTTTTTCTTTATTATTTTTTTGCTTTTTTATCTTATTTTTAAACTGTTCCTTTCATTTTTTTTTAAAATCATTTTATTGTTATCTCAGGGAATGTAAATATCCCCTATGATAGCAATAGGTAGTGACAGGTACTCTTTTTTGAAAAAATTGGGGTCTATTAGACCCTAGATCTCTCCGCTGCCCTCAAAGCATCTGACCACACCAAGATCGGTGTGATAAAATGCTTCCCCAATTTCCCAATGGCGCTGTTTACATCCGGCGAAATCTAAGTCATAAAATGCTCGTAGCTTCCGGTTTCTTAGGCCATAGAGATGTTTGGAGCCACTCTGGTCTCTGATCAGCTCTATGGTCAGCTGGCTGAATCACCGGCTGCATTCTTAGGTTCCCTGTTGAGACAGGAGAGCCATAGAAAAACACGGAAGACGGTGGGGGGGGCATTCCCTCCCACTGCTTGTAAAAGCAGTCTAGAGGCTAATTAGCCGCTAGGATTGCTTTTACATGAAAGCCGACCGCTGGCTGAAAAGAATGATACCAAGATGATACCTAAACCTGCAGGCATCATTCTGGTATAACCACTCAAAGTCGTGAATGGTGTACCTGAAGACAAAAAAATGGTTAACAATAAAGCACAGTAAACGGTAAAGTATAAAAAATTGCATACCTGAAAAGCAAACATGATAAAACATAATAACAATAAAACATTGCAGAATAGAATACAGTAAAAAAGAGCAGAACAATAGAGAGAGAATAGAGAGAGAGAATAAAACAACTATTTTTTTTAATTTTTGTTTGTGTTTTTTTTTGCAAACTTGTAACTTTTATAACTGTAATCGGTTCCAGGTTTGGGTCTCTCAAAATGCGATGGCATCTTGGGAGACCCTGTGAAAGTGTGCCTAGTCTGTGGAATGCTGTATCCTACGCTAATACTCAACTAGTGCATGGTAGCGTTCAAAACATTCACCAATGCAAAGACCAGGATTGTCAGGACAGGAGGGACAATAATAGCGTGTGTCACGCCTATATCCGCGCTTGCTGCAGACACAACATCTTTTTGGGGGGGTTCGCTGGGTAGGGGTACTCGGGAGGACATAAAAATGCCTCTCATGCAGCCGACTGCATTTGGTTGGGGATGTGAATGGGGGAAGTACGGGCGTTGCAGAAGCGGTGGGTTCCCAATTAGGATTGGCGAATGCAGCAGGAAGGGCACTATGGGCACGACGGGCCTGTGTTTGTCTTTTTGGTGGCAGCGGGACACTACTTGTGCTTGCCACCTCACCAGCTTGAACTGCACTTATGGGACTCGCCACGTCACCAAGTGTTACTGCAGTGCTGGTTTGACTACGACCGGGGTGTACTAGGCCGCTGGCGCTTGCCAGTTCACCAAAACGCTACCAAAAAAACTGTTAGCGATCGCAGGGATCAGGCCTGACTCTGCGAACGCTGCAGTTATGTGTTTAGTGTTCTGTAAGTGACAGTGATCGATCGATACTGCACTTGGGTGGGCTGGGCTGGGCCGGGCGGAGGGGCAAAACGCAGGTGCTAGTAGGTATCTGGGCTGATCCCGCTAACACTGCGTTTTTGGGAACCCTAAACTGCTGGGGACGCTAGTATAGATCTGATCGGATCAGGTATTGATCCGTTCAGATACTATACCACTAAGGGAGGTGTACGGTGAGTGCGTGGGTGTTAGCGGTACTGGCGCTAACCTGACGCTGCCTGGGGCTGGTGCTTACCAGTTCACCAAAACGCTACCAAAAAAACTGTTAGCGATCGCAGGAATCAGGCCTGACTCTGCGAATGCTGCAGTTATGCGTTTAGTGTTCTGTAAGTGACAGTGATCGATCGATCGATACTGCACTTGGGTGGGCTGGGCTAGGCTGGGCGGAGGGGCAAAACGCAGGTGCTAGCAGGTATCTGGGCTGATCCCGCTAACACTGCGTTTTTGGGAACCCTAAACTGCTGGGGACGCTAGTATAGATCTGATCGGATCAGATATTGATGCGTTCAGATATTATACCACTAAGGGAGGCGTGTGCAGCGTGCGTGGGTGTTAGCGGTACTGGCGCGAATCTGACGCTGCCTGGGGCGACGCATATCACCGCCGGGCGATCAGGGGGCTAAACCTTTATTCGGTAATAAACGGCGGGTGCCCTGACACTATAAAAAATAGACGAACTAACCAGCGTCACCCGTAACAGTTATACGGTGATCACTCGTGAAATGGTTAACTAGGGGGCAATGAAGGGGTTAAAACATTTATTAGATAGTATATGGGGGTCCCTGTCGCTATAAAACGCTGACAGCGAACCTAAATATTTACCTCACTAACTAGCGTCACCAGCGACACTAATACAGCGATCAGAAAAATGATCGCTTAGTGACACTGGTGACGGGGGGTGATCAAGGGGTTAAAACTTTATTAGGGTGGGTTAGGGGGGTACCCTAGACCTACAGGGGGCTAACCCTAATTGTCCTAACACTGTAACTGTCACAAACTGACACTATGCAGCAATCAGAAAAAAAAAAAAAAAAAAACCTGCTTGGTGTCAGTTTGTGACGGGGGGGTGTGATTGGGGGGGGATCGGGGGGCGATCGGGGGGGGATCGGGGTGTTTAGTGTGCCTGGCATGTTCTACTGTGTTGTGTGTGTGTTGTGCACTTACTTACATGTCGTCTCTCCTCGGGCCGGAACGGAAACTCCCGAGTCGAGGAGAGATGACATCACATCCTCTGCCTCTGTGTACTATACAGAGGCAGAGGATGTTTCTCATTGGCTGGGAGCGATTGCGAGGGGGGGCCACGATCGGATGGCCTCCCCCTCGTCTCTCACTTCTCCCAGCCAAATGCCGACCGCAGCTGGCACCAGGGGGGGTCCGATCGGACCCCCCGCCCGCGGGAAGGCAATCACGTACCAGGTACGTGATTTTGCCTGCCCGTGCCATTCTGCTCACGTATATAGGCGTGAGGCGGTCGGCAAGTGGTTAAGCTGCAGCTGGGAAATCTGTTCCATGAAAATTGTTTAGGAGGGAGAGTAAACTTCATTACTTGGATTGAGCAGGAATCTGCAAAACAAATAAATACAAAACAAACAAAACACAAAACATAAAAATGTGCTTCTAATTGTATTGTCAACCAAACAGGACTTGGAAAAGAGCTAGGAAAGCAAAAACACGTGTATGTTAATTTAAGACACTAACAGGATATGGTTTTGAGGTATGACCATTTTGCACAGGAAATTAACAGGAGTTAAAAGGACTGCTCCCACAAGCGGACAGTCTCTTAAAGATTTAAACATTTGTTAGTCACAACATCTTGAGGAAGATTTTGCAAAATAATAGACATGTGCGATTTGGTTTGTAACAAATAGATTTACATACGAATTTGTTAGTATTCGTACATTCGGATAAATTAGAACATCCGAATAGTTGAAAGAACCAAAATAGGAAAATTACGAAATTGCGAATAAGCCAAATAACGAACACGCGACAATACAAACTTACGAACGAATAATCTTATCAAAATCCGAAACTCCGAAACAGTAGAAGAAAGAAAATGACATCTATAATGAATGATTTACATTTGGTATTTTCAATCCTTTGTCTGTTCATAATTTTGTATGTCTGTATTTTATTTCGTGTGTTCGTAATTTTGTTTCTTTGTCTGTTCGTAATTTTGTTTGTTCGTGTTCTCGAATTGTTCTTTTGAATAGACAGTGTAAGTGTATCTTAATATGTATGTTCGTAATTTCATATGATTGTAATTTCCTGTTCTCGAATCGTTCTTTCAAATTGGCAGTGTATTAGTGAGTGATCTTTCTTACTTAATATCTTTAGCCAATCAGCTTATCCCTTTTGTGTCTGAGTCACACTGCATTCCTAAATCTTTTTAGATTCAGTTGAAGAGGAGACTGAGTCAGGTCTCGTAACTGAGGGAGTGGACTGGAGTAAGTACAGGACTTATTAGAAAAGCAAGCAAAGGATTATTATTCTTTATTTCCTATGAAAGTAGGAATCAGCAAAAAAGTCAATCTCACAAAAGTAACATTTACAAACTTACGAGTAGTGTACCGAATAAGCTAAAATTATTATCTAACAAAATTACAAATTTCGAATCAAAGGAAATTACGAATCATTTTGTATAAAGAAAATATAACTGTTACGAAAATATGAAAGAGTCCGAATATGAAACCTTGCATCTTACGAAATGATGAATCATTAGACAAACTGAATCACGAATCATTTCATATCAACAAAAATATGTCTGTTACGAAAATATGAATGAGTCCGAATATGAAAACTCGCGTCTTACGAAATTACGAATCAACGGAAATGTAAACGAAACAAAACTATTTTTTTTTGTTGCACATGTCTACAAAATAATTCAGCACAGACAATTAAACCAAAGTGAAACTAACAACCTAAAAATGACACACATTGACAATATCAAACATATTTCAGGGAAAAATAACCCCTCCCCCCAAAAAAAGAAATACAAACAAAAGTAAAAAATACTTGCTCTAAAACACATCTGTTTTGCAAAAAAATTACAAACAAAATACATGTGTTACAAACTATATAAGGACACCCAAATGTATTCTCTTGGCACACACCATCAAGCAATCTGGCATTTTTTCAGGGCAAGGTAAATAATGCTATGTGCAAGCTTTATATAACATAGCAAAATTAAAATAGTGAAGCGCAACCACACCCAGCAGGGTGGCAGGGTGTATTAATGAGTAAATTAGATGAAAACAATCTATATAACCCAGCAATAAGCAAAGAAAATGTCCATATATAAATAGTGACTGTTGCTAGTAGATTCAAGACATTAAATCCAAAAGAAAAACTCTTCTCAGTTTACGTGTCTATATCTTCATAATTGACAAATCCAAAATAAGTGATCAAGCACACCACCGTGTCCTCCACTGGTCTCTATATGTGCTCACCTCACATGAAGACCCACCAAAGGGTTTAATGGCACCTTACCCTCAGGGGTAGGGATGAGCTTCGGGTTCGAGTCAAACTCATGTTAGACTCGAACATCGGCTGTTCGCCAGTTCGCCGAACAGCAAACAATTTGGGGTGTTCGCGGCAAATTCGAATGCCGCGGAACACCCTTTGAAAGTCTATGGGAGAAATCAAAAGTGCTAATTTTAAAGGCTTATATTCATGGTATTGTCATAAAAAGTGTTTGGGGACCTGGGTCCTGCCCCAGGGGACATGGATCAATGCCGTTTTTTTGGGAGCAGTGATTTTAATAATGCTTAAAGTGAAACAATAAAAGTGTAATATCCCTTTAAATTTAACAGTCTGACAGCTGTGGTAATTCCCCACAGGGGAACCCCGAACCAAAATTTAAAAAAAAAAATGACGTGGGGGGTCCCCCTAAATTCCATACCAGGCCCTTCAGGTCTGGTATGGATATTAAGGGGAACCCTGGCCAAAATTTTTTTTAAAAATGGCATGGGGTCCCCCTCAAAATCTATACCAGACCCTTCCGGACTAGTATTGATTTTAATGGGAACCCCGCGCCAAAATAAAAAAAAACGGCGTGGGATCCCCCCAAAAATCCATACCAGACCCTTATCTGAGCACGCAACCTGACAGGCTGCAGGAAAAGAGGGGGGACAAGAGAACGCCCCCCTCCTGAACTGTACCAGGCCACATGCCCTCAACATTGGGAGGGTGCTTTGGGGTAGCCCCCCAAAACACCTTGTCCCCATATTGATGAGGACAAGGGTCTCATCCCCACAACCCTGGCCGGTGGTTGTGGGGGTCTGCGGGCGGGGGGCTTATCGGAATCTGGAAGCCCCCTTTAACAAGGGGACCCCCAGATCCCGGCCTTCCCCCCTGTGTGAAATGGTAAGGGGGTACCCCTACCATTTCACTAAAAAACTGTCAAAAATGTTAAAAATGACAAGAGATAGTTTTTGACAATTCCTTTATTTAAATGCTTCTTCTTTCTTCTATCTTCCTTCGGTTTCTTCCTCCATCTTCTTCTTCTTCTGGTTCTTTCTCCAGTGTTCTCGTCCGGCATCTTCCTCCGCTGCGTCTTCTTCCCTTCTTCTCCTCGGGCCGCTCCACATCCATGATGGAATGGAGGGAGGCTCCCGCTGTGTGACGCTTCTCTCTTCATCTTCTTCTCTTCATCTTCTTGTCTTCTTCTTCTTTTCAGGCCGCTCCGCATCCATGATGGCATGGAGCGAGGCTCCCGCTGTGTGACGCTTCTCCTCTTCTGACGGTTCTTAAAAATTTAATAATTAATTTTGGCGCAGGGCTCCCCTTAAAATTCATACCAGACCTGAAGGGCCTGGTATGGAATTTAGGGGGACCCCCCACGTCATTTTTTTTTAAATTTTGGTTCGGGGTTCCCCTGTGGGGAATTCCCATGCCGTTTTTATCAATGAACTTTTATGTGCATTGTTGACCGGACCGGCAATTCATTTATAGCCACGAAAATAACTTGCATATAAGCCTTTAAAATTAGCACTTTTGATTATTCATGTTCGTGTCCCATAGATTTTAACGGTGTTCACGTGTTTAAACAAATTTTTTGCCTGTCCGCAAGTTCTGGTGCGAACCGAACAGGGGGGTGTTCAGCTCATCCCTACTCAGGGGTATAAATCCAGCAATCTGTTGTTCCTCTATCCTCATAGGGACTCCCAATCACTCAGATGCTGTTCCTCATAGTTATATGTCATAAGGGTAGGAAAGAACTCAACATAGTGTTTTACCATTTAAAAACAACTTTTAACTGCATTCGGACCGGATCATGCCGATATACATCGACAGAATGTCACCGCTGTGCGAACCACCGTACTCGTACGGAGGCTCCTTTAAGAGCCATAGCAGGGGACCCACTGCGTGTGGCCGGCGGGGGCGATCGCCACCGGCCACCCGCGATCACGGGCACGAGAGCCAGAACTGGGATTTGTGTGTGCAAGTTACATAGTTACATAGTAGGTGAGGTTGAAAAAAGACGCAAGTCCATCAAGTCCAACCTATGTGTGTGATTATGTGTCAGTATTACATTACATATCCCTGTATGTTGCGGTCATTCAGGTGATTATCTAATAGTTTCTTGAAGCTATCAATGTTCCCTGCTGAGACCACCACCTGTGGAAGGGAATTCCACATCCTTGCCGCTCTTACAGTAAAGAACCCTCTACATAGTTTAAGGTTAAACCTCTTTTCTTCTAATTGTAATGAGTGGCCACGAATCTTATTAAACTCTCTTCTGCGAAAAAGTTTTATCCCTATTGTGGGGTCACCAGTACAGTATTTGTAAATTGAAATCATATCCCCTCTCAAGCGTCTCTTCTCCAGAGAGAATAAGTTCAGCGCTCGCAACCTTTCCTCATAACTAAGATCCTCCAGACCCTTTATTAGCTTTGTTGCCCTTCTTTGTACTCGCTCCATTTCCAGTACATCCCTCCTGAGGACTGGTGCCCAGAACTGGACAGCATACTCCAGGTGCGGCCGGACCAGAGTCTTGTAGAGCGGGAGAATTATTGTTTTATCTCTGGAGTTGATCCCCCTTTTAATGCATGCCAATATTCTGTTTGCTTTATTAGCAGCAGCTTGGCATTGCATGCCATTGCTGAGCCTATCATCTACTAGGACCCCCAGGACCTTTTCCATCCTAGATTCCCCCAGAGGTTTTCCCCCTAGTGTATAGATTGCATTCATATTTTTGCAACCCAAATGCATTATTTTGCATTTTTCTACATTGAACCTCATTTGCCATGTAGTCGCCCACCCCATTAATTTGTTCAGGTCTTTTTGCAAGATTTCCACGTCCTGCGGAGAAGTTATTGCCCTGCTAAGCTTAGTATCGTCTGCAAATACAGAGATTGAACTGTTTATCCCATCCTCCAGGTCGTTTATGAACAAATTAAATAGGATTGGTCCCAGCACAGAACCCTGGGGAACCCCACTACCCACCCCTGACCATTCTGAGTACTCCCCATTTATCACCACCCTCTGAACACGCCCTTGTAGCCAGTTTTCAATCCATGTACTCACCCTATGGTCCATGCCAATGCACCTTATTTTGTACAGTAAACGTTTATGGGGAACTGTGTCAAATGCTTTTGCAAAATCCAGATACAACACGTCTACGGGCCTTCCTTTATCTAGATGGCAACTCACCTCCTCATAGAAGGTTAATAGATTGGTTTGGCAAGAACGATTCTTCATGAATCCATGCTGATTACTGCTAATGATATCATTCTTATTACTAAAATCTTGTATATAGTCCCTTATCATCCACTCCAAGAGTTTACATACTATTGATGTTAGGCTAACTGGTCTGTAATTCCCAGGGATGTTTTTTGGGCCCTTTTTAAATATTGGTGCTACATTGGCTTTTCTCCAAACAGCTGGTACCATTCCAGTCAATAGACTGTCTGTAAAAATTAGGAACAACGGTCTGGCAATCACCTGACTGAGTTCCCTAAGTACCCTCGGATGCAAGCCATCTGGTCCCGGTGATTTATTAATGTTAAATTTCTCAAGTCTAATTTTAATTCCGTCCTCTGTTAACCATGTAAGTGCTTCCTGTGTTGTGTCATGAGGATAAACACTGCAGTTTTGGTTACTGAAGCCCCCCGATTCCCTCGTGAAGACTGAGGAGAAGAATAAATTCAATACCTTTGCCATCTCCCCATCCTTTGTAACCAGATGTCCTTCCTCATTCTTTATGGGGCCAATATGGTTTGTCCTCCCTTTTTTACTGTTTATATACTTAAAGAATTTCTTGGGATTTTTTTTGCTCTCCTCCGCTATGTGTCTTTCATGTTCTATCTTAGCTGTCCTAATTGCACCCTTACATTTCTTATTGCATTCTTTATAAAGTCTGAATGCTGAGGATGATCCCTCAACCTTGTATTTTTTGAAGGCCTTCTCCTTTGCTTTTATATGCATTTTTACAATGGAGTTAAGCCATCCAGGATTTTTGTTTGCTCTTTTAAATTTATTACCCAATGGGATACATTGGCTAATGCCCTTATTTAATATGCTCTTAAAGCAAACCCATCTCTCCTCCGTATTCTTTGTTCCTAATATTTTATCCCAATTTATGCCTTTTAGCAAGGTTTGTAGTTTAGGGAAGTTGGCTCTTTTGAAATTCAGTGTCTTTGTGTTCCCTTCATGTTTCCTATTTGTGTGATTTATACTGAAACTAATTGACCTGTGATCGCTGTTACCTAAATTGCCCCGTATTTCCATATCTGTGACCAGGTCTGTTATTGTCATAAAAAGTTATTGTCATAAAAAGTGTTTGGGGACCTGGGTCCTGCCCCAGGGGACATGGATCAATGCAAAAAAAGTTTTAAAAACGGGCATTTTTTCGGGAGCAGTGATTTTAATAATGCTTAAAGTGAAACAATAAAAGTGTAATATTTCTTTAAATTTTGTACCTGTGGGGTGTTTATAGTATGCCTGTAAGGGAGCGCATGTTTCCCGTGTTTAGAACAGTCTGACAGCAAAATGACATTTCAAAGGAAAAAAAGTCATTTAAAAGTACTCGCGGCTACATGACTTGTCGGTCTGACAATACACACATAGGTTCATTGTTAAAAACGGCATGGGATTTCCCCACAGGGGAACCCCGAACCAAAATAAAAAAAAATGGTGTGGGGGTCCCCCTAAATTCCATACCAGGCCCTTCAGGTCTGGTATTGATATTAAGGTGAACCCCGCGCCAAAATAGAAAAAAACAAAAGGCGTGGGGGCCCCCCTCAAAATCCATACCAGACCTGACTGGTATGGATTTTAAGGGGAACCCCGCGCCAATTTTTTTTTTTTAAATGGCGTGGGGTCCCTCCAAAAATCCATACCAGACCCTTATCCGAGCACGCAACCTGGCAGGTCACAGAAAAAGAGGGGGGGATGAGAAATCAGCCCCTCCTCCCAAACCGTACCACATCACATGCCCTCAACATTGGGAGGGTGCTTTGGGGTCCCCCAAAGCATCTTGTCCCCATGTTGATGAGGACAAGGGCCTCATCCCCACAACTCTTGCCCGGTGGTTGTGGGGGTCTGTGGGCGGGGGGCTTATCAGAATCTGGAAGCCCCCTTTAACAAGGGGACCCCCAGATCCCACCCCCCCTGTGTAAAATGCTAAGGGGGTACAAAAGTACCCCTACCATTTCACAAAAAAGTGTCAAAAATGTTAAAAATGACAAGAGACAGTTTTTGACAATTCCTTTATTTAAATGCTTATTTTTTTCCATCTTCTTTCTTCTATCTTCTTTCTTCTATCTTCCTTCAGTTTCTTCCTCCATCCACTTCTTTCTCCGATCCTCTGCTTCTTGCTCTGGTGTTCTCGTCCGGCATCTTCCTCTGCAGCGTCTTCTTCCCTTCTTCGTTCTCGGGCCGCTCCGCATCCATGATGGGAGGCTCCTGCTGTGTGACGCTTCTCATCTTCTGATGGTTCTTAAGTAACGGAGGGCCACCCGGTGACCCTGTCCCCCTCTGACACATGGGGACTTGATGGGGACTTCCCTGAGGCTTTCCCCATGACGTCAGAGGGGGACGGGGTCACCCGTTACATAACGGGTGATCCCGCCCCCTCTGATGTCACAAGGAAAGTCAGAGGGGGCGGGATCACCCGTTACATAACGGGTGATCCCGCCCCATCTGACATCACGGGAAAAGCCTCAGGGCAGTCCCCATTAAGTCCCCGTGTGTCAGAGGGGGGCAGGGTCACCGGATGGCCCCGCCCTCCATTATTTAGGTACCGTCAGAAGACGAGAAGCGTTACACAGTGGGAGCCTCCCATCATGGATTTGGAGCGGCCCGAGAATGAAGAATGGAAGAAGACGCTGCGGAGGAAGATGCTGGACGAGAACACCGGAGCAAGAAGCAGAGGATCGGAGGAAGAACAAGATGGAGGAAGAAACTGAAGGAAAATAGAAGAAAGAAGATAGAAGAAACAAGATGGAAAGAAGAAGCATTTAAATAAAGGAATTGTCAAAAACTGTCTCTTGTCATTTTTAACATTTTGGACACTTTTTTTGTGAAATGGTAGGGGTACTTTTGTACCACCTAACCATTTCACACAGGGGGGGGGCAGGATCTGGGGGTCCCCTTGTTAAAAGGGGCTTCCAGATTCTGATAAGCCCCACAACCACCGGGCAAGGCTTGTCGGGATGAGGCCTTTGTCCTCATCAACATGGGGACAAGGTGCTTTGAGGGGGACCCAAATCACCCTCCCAACGTTGAGGGCATGTGGTCTGGTATAGTTCAGAAGAGGGGGCGCTCTCTCGTCCCTGACTATTTTCCTGCAGCCTGCCAGGTTGCGTGTTCGGATAAGGGTCTGGTATGGATTTTTGGGGGGACCCCACGCAGTATTTTTTTTAAATTTTAGCGTGGGGTTCCTCTTAAAATCCATACCAGACCTGAAGGGTCTGGTATGGATTTTGAGGGGAACCCCCACGCTTTTTTTTTTTACATTTTGGTTCGGGGTTCCTCTGTGGGGAAATCCCATGCCATTTTTATCAATGAACTTATGTGTATTGTTGGACCGACAATTCATATATCCGCAAGTACTTTTAAATGACTTTTTTTCCTTTGAAATGTCATTTTGCTGTCAGACTGTTCTATACATGGGAAACATGCGCCCCTTTACAGGCATACTATGGACACCCCCAGGTACAAAATTTAAAGGAATATTACACTTTTATTGTTTCACTTTAAGCATTATTAAAATCACTGCTCCTGAAAAAACGGCCATTTTTAAAACTTTTTTTGCATTGATCCATGTCCCCTGGGGCAGGACCCATGTCCCCAAACACTTTTTATGGCAATATCATGCATATAAACCTTTAAAATTAGCACTTTTGATTTCTCCCATAGACTTTTAAAGGGTGTTCCGCGGCTTTTGAATTTGCCGCGAACACCCCAAATTGTTCGCTGTTCAGTGAACTTGCGAACAGCCGATGTCCGAGTCGAACAGGAGTACTAAGTACTAAGTAGGAACAATGATCTGGCTCCTCCTCTAGTCAGTCCTATCCCCTCACAGTTATAAACACACCAAGGGAAAACATTTAACCCCTTGATCGCCCTTAGTGTTAACCTCTTCCCTGCCAGTGACATTTATACAGTAATCAGTGCTTTTTTATAGCACTGATCGCTGTATAAATGTCAATGGTCCCAAAAAAGTGTCAAAAGTGTCCGCCGCAATGTCGCAGTCCCGATAAAAATCGCTGATTGCCACCATTACTAGTAAAAAAATAAAATAAATGCCATAAATATATTCCTTATTTTGTAGATGCTATAACTTTTGCGCAAACCAATCAATATACACTTATTGTGATTTTTTTTATCAAAAATATGTAGAAGAATACATATTGGCTTAAACTTAAACTGATGAAGAATTTTTTTTTTTTTTAAATATTTTTTTTTATATTTATTATAGCAAAAAGTAAAAAATATTGTTTTTTTGTAAAAACATTGTCGGTCTTTTTTTTGTTTATAGTGCAAAAAATAAAAACTGCAGAGGTGATCAAATACCACCAAAACAAAGCTCTATTTATGGGGAAAAAAAACGACGTCAATTTTATTTGGGTACAACGTCGCACGACTATTTGTCAGTTAAAGCGACGCAGTGCCATATCGCAAAAAATGGCCTGGTCAGGAAGGGGGTAAATCCTTTCAGGGCTGAAGTGGTTAATAAAACCACAGTAAAGAACTCACATTTACAGATGCACTGTCCTGGTGCATGCAGGTAAAGCGCTTGTGTGATAAAGATGGACAATCCCTGGATCACTGAACATCCGCAGATCCTCGGCCTTGTGTCCTCAGTGGCTCGTGAACTGCTTCCTGGATGGACGCATTTCATCACTGCACTTGTGACTATATCAAGTAATGTGAGTCTAGTGTCATCGTTCTACATTTATAGTCAGAATAACCAATGGGACATCATTCCCATCGGGTATTTTGCCGTAGCCCATCTTAGCGACCATTTTGTTGTAGTCCATCTGCAGATAATACATCCTACAATCAGATATTCTACCAACACTTGTTAAGCTAAGTTGTGGCAAAAAAATAAACAGTAAAAAGTAATTTTCAATGTGAGAGACTTGAGCACCTATTAAATCTAAGAGAGCCAGTACTAAGTTATATCTAAAATAACCTATTACTAACCTGTGGATCACTAGGAAAGTAATAGGGAATAATCCCGTCGGTCATTCGGTTTTGGTCCATCATGCTGGCCATTGTATGGTAATCCTTACATCCGTAATGGCGCCTACAGCTAGGCACCCGGACCAACCTATGTATGTAAACTGATGACCGGAGCAAAGATTTTAATAAAAAACATTCTCACATGGGGAATAACTAATAAATCATTTAAAATACCAAATGGCATATTAATTATAGGTCACCCTTCTAAGTGCATTTGGCGACCGCAAGCTGAAATGGGCACAAATAATGAGTAAATATATCCTATGTGATCCCAGCTTAAAGTATTATATAAACACCAGCGTGTGTTCCATAGGGACTTACCTGTATATCTACATGAGAATGTGAACTAGGTGTAAGTGGCCTAAAATAATAGTAAATGGGTGAATGTGTAAGGAACCCAACCTCCTTTATTCTTGGTGTAATAACCCACTTTCAATCAGTAGCGGGGCTGAGGAGTACCAATGTTTTGGTGATGTACATAATAAAAAATGGAATATATAAAGAAACCACCATACTGATAAAACATGCCCCATCTAATGGCTGGCATGGGAAATAACATTTAGCAAATTAATGTGCAACCCCATCTAGTGGCTAACATGAAGAATTACCATAAATAATATTAAAGGGGATGTAAATCCTTTTTTTTCTTTTTTTTAAATAACAAACTTACCTCCACTGTGCAGTTCGTTTTGCACAGAGTGGCCCTGATCCTCGACTTCTGGGGTCCCCCTGGCGGCTCTGGTAGCTCTTCCCCCCATCAAGTGTCCACGTTGGAGAAGGCTCTCCTAAGGTTGACATCCGTGCGGGCACGCTTCCGGGTCCTGCTTCTGTGTACATTCAGACAGAATGCAGGACTCGGCCCCGCCCCCTGGTGCCCACGTCATTGGATTTGATTGACAGCAGCAGAACCAATGGCTCTATATCTCTTATAGTATACTCTCTGTTTGTTACTGTAGACTGAAATCATTTCCTCCTTCTGAGGTTACCATGGTTACCATGGTGCTTGTTCACAGCCTCCACAGCCATAAAATCCATTTTGATCCAGAAATGTGGGTATACTAGTTTTAGAGGGGTATATCACACTAGTGACCAATCTATCCCTCAGATTAGGGGCCCTCTTGTAAATTAATTGGGGTCTCTGTGGTAGTATTTTTTGAAGTTTCCCATATTTCAGAAGAATGGGCCAATATTTGCGCACAATACTTTCTATCTTTTTATTTTGTTTCTTTTCTTTCATCCCTTATGATTTTATCTTGAATCAATGTAGTCCTATCCACAACTGCTATTTGTTGAATCTGTTTCTGTATATTATCTTGTAGAAAACCTTTGGCTACAAATTGGTCTCTGATCATATTTGCTTGTTCTCTATACGTTTCTACATTTGTGCAGTTCCTTCTTAGTCGGAGGAGTTGACCTCTTTGAATATTATCCAGCTACGGACGATAGTGGCAACTGTCTTGAGAAATATATCTGTTTCTGTCTGTGGGTTTGAAGTGGGTACTGGTGATAAGATCATTATTCTTTAGTTCTTTTTCTAGGTCAAAAAAGGCTATTTTACTAGGACTGGAAAGCCACGTCAGTTCTATGCCTCTGTTGTTATCGTTACATTGGACACATCCACCTATTTACTCGTATTTTTGTCCACGTACCCCTAGTTCACATACTCATGTAGCTATATACAGGTGAGTCCCTATGGGACACACGCTGGTGTATTTTAAGCTGGATTTGCGTAGGATGTATTTACTCATTATTTGTGCCCATTTCAGCTTGCAGTCGCCAAATGCACTTAGAAGGGTAACCTATAATTAATATGTAATTTGGTATTTTAAATTATTTATTAGTTATTCCCCATGTGAGAAAGTTTTTTTATTACAATCTTTGCTCCGGTCATCAGTTTACATACATAGGTTGGTCCGGATGCCTAGCTGTAGGCGCCATTACAGATGTAAGGATTACCATACAATGGCCAGCATGATGGACCAAAACATATTCCCGAATACTTTCCTAGTGATCCACAGGTTAGTAATAGGTTATTTTAGATATAACTTAGTATTGGCTCTCTTAGATTTAATAGGTGCTCAAGTGTCTCACATTGGAGATGACTTTTTACTGTTTATTTTTTGCCACAACTCAGTTTAACAAGTGTAGGTAGGATATCTGATTGCAGGCTGTATTATCTGCAGACGGACTACCACAAAATGGCCTCTAAGATGGGCTACGGCAAAATGGCCAATGGAAATGATGTCCCATTGGTTATTCTGACTATAAATGTAGAACGATGACACTAAACTCATACCTCTTGATATAGTCACAAGTGCAGTGATACTGTAAGCAAGTAAAGGCGCAAAGAACTGGATGTCTCTATATTACCATCTTGTTAATGACAGAGGGTAATTATGACTAATATAGTCCATAAAAAGTCTATATGGGCAGAACAAGTTCAATAAAGAGTTAAAAGTCCACACAGATGGCTGCCTTCCAAGAAGAGCTGAAACCAAGCCCCAAAAATCTGCAGAAAAAACGAGGAAAAGAGGAGCCTCTAAGTGCAGTATGTAAGCTGAATTTAATAAAAACACTGTACAAAAACACTCACATTTAGTAGATTAAAATAAAGCATATAGTATAGTTGATTTCCTGGAGGAGGGGAGTCCATCAGTTCTGTCACTGCATCGCTGTCTCCTGCTGTGCGTACGGCTGTGCTTGAGACACCGCTAAAGCTGGCCGCGGTGATGAGATGCTCCAAAGCGAGGCCTGGAACGCTGGTGGAAAGCAGGCGCGGGGCTGTGACATGACCAGAATGCGATGCGTTTCATGAGCGTACGGGCTACGATGTCACGGTAGCCGCGCTCCTTCATCAAGCTCTTGAGCTTGATGAAGGAGCGCGGCTACCGTGACATCATAGCCCGTACGCTCATGAAACGCGTCGCATTCCGGTGACGTCACAGCCCCGCGCCTGCTTTCCACCAGCGTTCCAGGCCTCGCTTTGGAGCATCTCATCACTGCGGCCGGCTTTAGCGGTGTCTCAAGGACAGCCGTACGCACAGCAGGAGACAGCGATGCAGTGACAGAACTGATGGACTCCCCTCCTCCAGGAAATCAACTATACTATATGCTTTATTTTAATCTACTAAATGTGAGTGTTTTTGTACAGTGTTTTTATTAAATTCAGCTTACATACTGCACTTAGAGGCGCCTCTTTTCCTCGTTTTTTTTACAAGTGCAGTGATGAAACGCATCCAGGCGGAGCCTGTGACGTCATTACATCCATCCAGGAAGCAGTTCACGAGCCGCTAGGGACACAGGGCCAAAGATCTGCGGATGCTTCAGTGATCCAGGGATTGTCCATCTTTATCACACAAGTGCTTTACCTACATGCACCAGGACAGTGCATCTGTAAATGTGAGTTCTTTACTGTGGTTTTATTAAAAGTTGTTTTTAAACAGTAAAACACTATCTTGAGTTCTTTCCTACCCTTATGACATATAACTATGAAGAACAGCATCTGAGTGATTGGGAGTCCTTATGAGTATAGAGGAACAACAGATGGCTGGATTTATACCCCTGAGGGGAAGGTGCTATTAGACCCTATGGTGAGTCTTCATGTGAGGTGAGCACATATAGAGACCGGTGGAGGACATTTTCTTTGCTTATTGCTATGTTATATAGGTTGCTTTCACTTTTGATTATTTTCACCTAATTTACTCATTAATACACCCTGCCACTCAGCTGGTTGTGGTTGCGCTTCACTATTTAAATTTTTACTAAATATCTTTGTGGGAACACATTCTGTGTTAAGCGGCAACTATTCACATGTTTATTAACATATATTGTAGAGCAGAAGTGTTTTTCACTTTTTTCTTTATATAACATAGGTTTGTGTGCTAATGAGGCAATTCAAAACACATGCACAGTCCATGAAACACACAAAATGCAAGTTCTCCCAGTGTTGACAAATTACTTCAAAGTGGGTACACCGGTTAAGGATGTCCTTAAATTACTAAACCAAAAAAAAACACTATCTGAGCATGCCCAGAACAATCCAAGTGCTGTTCACGCACAAAAAGCACAACAAACAAAACCAAAGTCCCCGAGCTTGCCCAGAACAACCCAAAGGCAGTTTACACACCAAAAGCCACATCAAAAAAACAAAGTCCAGGAGTATGCCCAGAACAATACAAATGAAGCTAGCACAAAATAAGCCACCCCCTGTCCAAAATTAAGCACATCATCCAGCGTGCTACAAAATTACAGATGGAACAAACACCCCCCGGTCCGGGGAGCAAACAAACAGCCTAACTTGGGCAAAAGTTAGACAACAAACACCATTGCAGTCTATGGGAACTGACCTGTTAATTTTGCTAGTCCCCATATGGCTGGCTTATATTCTAGTTATTGGCATTAAAATGGGTATGAGGGCCCATATATCAATGTCACCAATTTTGATAACCCCAAAAACAAAACAAGGAGAAGTGCCTTAAAAAATACCAAATTGCTTCCCAAGACAGTACACACCCTCTTTCTTCCATGCCCATTTTTCCCAGTTTTTCCTAGCAAGTGCTGAGGATAAGACAAGGGGAGTAGCCATCCTGTTCTCGAAATCTTGTAAATTTAGTGTACAATCGGAGCACAGAGATCTGGTGGGCAGATTCATCCTTTTTAAGGGAATACTAGATGACCACCTTTTTTTCTTTGGTCTCATATTATGCACCCAATAAGGGACAGACATCATTTTTACAGACAATGCTTCAAACTTTAGCTCCACTGATAGGGGGCACAGTGATTCTTGGGGGAAACTCCAATATAGCCTTTGATCAGGGACTAGATAAATCTAAGCCCCCAACCATGCAACAAACTCGCCCCACTAAAGGAAGCTCCAAAATAGCCAGGCTAATCTTTGAACATGGTCTTGCTGATATTTGGGGGGAAATCAACCCCTCTAAACGGAACTACATGCATTTCTCGAGCCCACACCAGAATATTGATCATATTTTTATTTCATCTATACAAATCCCTTCAGTTATCAAATCCTACATTAAGGACTCTGTGTTATCCGATCACTCCATGGTTTTGCTCATCTTGCACAGAAACTCCACTAGACCACTTCTCTCCCACTGGATACTCAACGAGTCTATACTTAGGGCCCTCATTAGAGTCCTAGAACTGGAAAAACCATTGAAGGATTATTTCCTCCTCAATGAAGTTGAAGGAATCTCGGCTGAGACACTATGGTCTGCACACAAAGCTACGATCCGGGGGAAGCTGATCCAAATAGCAACCCAGATAAAAAGAGAAAGAACCTCGGAAGTAGAGAAATTGGAGGAGGACTTCTCCACTTTGCGCAAGCTACACAAAAAAGACCCCTCAAAGCTGAAAAGAACATAAGATGGAGTGGGGCCAGATTTTACCAGCATAAGGACACCATAGGATCAATGCTAGCCTTTAAACTCACGCTCATTCACTGCCGAAAATTTGGTTGCAGGATGGGTCCACCACTTTAAACATCCCAACGAATATTGCAATCCTTTCAGGCTTTCTACGCAAAGTTATACAAGGCAGAGGAGACAGCTGATGTGACCAAAATAAACTCTTTTTTTTTAGCTCTGGATTGCTGCTGGGAGAGGATCGGTGAGCTGTGCTGGAGAGGAGCTGTGAGACACACTTCTTCTCACATGCCGGTCTTGGCCACGCCCCCCAAATAAACTAATTTTTAGACAACCTCCCTATCCCTACTTTAAGGAACGACCACAAAGACATACTGAAAGCCCCAATCTCAGCTGACAAAGTGCTTGATGTTATTAAAAATCTAAAAGGGGGCTCGGCCCCAGGTACAGATGGCTTTTTTCGTCCCTTATTTCAAAACGTTCACAGAAATTATGGCCCCACGTTTAGCCAAATTCTTTAATTCCAAAAGAAAGGGGACCCTCTAAACAGTCATGTTAATTTGACATTCATCTCCGTGATCCCTAAAGCAGATAATAGTACAAATAAATAGTAGGGAATTATAGACCCATCTCATTGATTAACAACGACTTAAAGATCCTGACCAAAATCTTAGCAAATCACGTAGGATCCTTTATCAGTCGCTACATACACAAAGACCAGGTGGGATTCATCCCTGGTAGACAGGGCCCGGACCAAGTGAGGAAGCAGATAAAGACACAGAAATAGTAGGGAATTATAGACCCATCTCGTTGATTAACAATGGCTTAAAGATCCTGACCAAAATCTTAGCAAATCACGTAGGATCCTTTATCAGTCGCTACATATACAAAGACCAGGTGGGATTCATCCCTGGTAGACAGGGCCCGGACCAAGTGAGGAGAGCTATCGACATAATATCAATCTTACAATTAGGATGGGAGGGAGGTCCTCATCAAGAAGGTTTGCTTCTCTCTTTGACCTACAGAAGGCCTTCGACTCGATATCCTGGCCTTACTTTTTTTACAGTACTGAAACGTTGGGGATTGGGGAGAACTTCATAAGACTCTTGGAATCTCTCTATTCTAACCCGGAAGCCTGGGTCAGGCTTCAAGGATATTATTCAAAACCCATCAAAAGCCCTAGAAGAACTCGCCAAGGCTTCCCACTCTCACCCTTGATATTTGCTTTAGCTATCGAAACATTAACAATAGCCATTCGCAAGAGTCCAGATATCAGGGGGGTCCAATGCGGACGATCAGTTCATAAATGCCTGTTATTCGCGGATGACTTACTTCTCTTTGTCATCTCCCCAATTACCTCTCTCCCAAACATATGTAAGCTTTTAGATTCCTTTGCAAGCATCTCGGGCCTACGTGTTAACCTATCTAAGTCTCAAGCGTTTAATGTTTCCCTCCAGCCACCATTAGTAGCTCTACCGAAACAATCTTTCAAATTCAAATGGAGTGACTCAACTATCCGATACCTAGGGATAAACCTCTCCTCTAAGATCGAACTACTGTACCAGGCAAATTACCCTCCCATGTACCACAAGCTTGAAACTGACCTTAAAACTTGGACACAGTTCAAATTGTCATGGTTGGGTAGAATCAACTCAGTCAAGATGACCCTGCTACTTAGACTACTCCACCTATTTAGGTCTCTCACAGTAGCGATCAGAAGAGATCACATCAAATCGTTTCAGGGGAAAGTAATAAAATTTATATGGGTGAAAACTGGATATAGATTCTCTCAACATATTCTCTTTAGTCCCAAATCACAGGGGGCACTGGGACTCCCCAACCTTTTCTGGTATTACCAGACAGTAAGGCTAGCCCAACCATACATGGTCTACTCTAGACTAGAAAAGCCTGATTGGATACGCATAGAGAGATAAGCGGTCCCAACATACACACTGGACTTCTTGCTCTGGTGTCCCTGAAAAGCTAGACCCCCAGTAATGTCCCCCACTCTCTCCCACTCCCTGTCTCTATGGGATAAGGTGAGACATCTGTCCTCCCTGATCTCTGAAATTCAACCTCTAGCCCACATTTTCCACAACCCACAGTTCAACCCGGGCATGGACATTAAATCCTTCCATAAGTGGCTTCGACAAGGGGATGTACCATATGGGCCATTTCTTCTCCGCCACAGGCCCTTTATCACTGAAACATAGGGATGAGCTGAACACCCCCGGTTCGGTTTGCGGCAGAACATGCGAACAGACCAAAAATTTGTGCGAGCACGTGAACCCCATTAAAGTCAAAAGTGCTAATTTTAAAGGCTAATATGCAAGATGTTGTCATAAAAAGTGTTTGGGGACCCAGGTCCTGCCCCAGGGGGCATGTATCAATGCAAGAAAGCAGGAGATTTTAATAATGCTTAAAGTGAAGCAATAAAAGTGTAATATTCCTTTAAATATTGTGCCAGGGGGTGTCTATAGTATGCCTGTAAAGTGGTGCATTTTTCCCTTGTTTAGAACAGTCCCTGCACAAAATGACATTTCTAAAGGAAAAAAAGTCATTTAAAACTGCTTGCAGCTGTAATGTAATTTTGCTCCCCCAGACCATTTGGGTCTGGTATGGATATTAAGGGGAGCCCTGCACCCAATTAAAAAAATAAGGTGTGGGGCCCCCAGGGCCTATATACTCTGAACAGCAGTATACAGGCGGTCCCTGGGTTACAAACAAGATATGGACTGTAGGTTTGTTGTTAAGTTGAATCTGTAATTTGGAACAAGTACATTTTTTAAGTGTAGCTCCAGCCCAAAAATCTATTTTTAAGCTTTTTGGATAATATAGGCCAGGGTTATCACCCCTGTAACATGTTTTTTTGCTGTCTGTGCCCCTGTTCAGCAGATTTCACCTCACTTTCTGTCCCAATGACAATCGGATTTTGAAAATTTTTGATTATTAGGGAAACAAGGATTGGTGATAAAGCATCAGTGGAGACACCTTTTTCCCCTATTAACTCTTACAGGTGAGAATTTCCCTTCCTTGGGATAGATTTCCTCTCACAAGTAAAATGCAGACCTTTCCCATAATTACCCTTTGCACCAAGGTTCCATTCTGATGGTTGCTCTCCCATAAAAGTGTGTGTTTCCCTCCCATCTAGTCTGTGTATATCATTACATGCTGATGCCTCATTGGTTGGCATAGTGTGGCTCTGATTGGTGAGCTTCCCTACTTTGCATAAGGCAGTACCCTTTAATGCAAATCCTTGTGAAGTGAGTATGTGTAAAACAATGAGGTTTGGATCCCATTGTTTGTATGCACAAGCCTAGGCACCGACTTGTCTGGTTTACCAGAGATTTCTGTGAAGATAATATGTTCCGCCCTACATAGATAAAAGCTAAATTAAATATATTCATTAAATATAAATTAAATATAAATTAAATAAATTCATAATTCCAATATTTTACAGCTATTAATGTAGATTTCACATAAACTCATAAGGCAACAAGTCCGTTGTCAACAACACTTGAAAGACCCACATCAAAGAAAAAGGCGGACTTCTCCTTGCTCCTCATCTGCAACTCCACTATACCTCCAGTCCTCTCAAAAACCTGTACTGAGAGGAATGAAGGTATAGCAATAGGTGTCCCAAGTACTTGCAGCCAATCTGCTAGCAGTACACCACCATCTGATTTTAGCAGGCAAATTTCCCTACCCCAGTTGCTAAACCGTAAAAAAAAATTCAGTCCCAGCCATCCACATGCTCACAGTCTGAATGCTAGCTTGAACGCCAGCTTGGCCAAATTGCTAGCACTGCAACTACTGACTTTTCAGCTGGAAGACTCTGCCCCCTTTTGTGAATTTGTGGAATGTGCTGTACCTCAGTTGCAGGTTCCAAAATGCCATTTCTTTTCATGGAAGGCCATTCCAGCTCTCTACCGGCATGTGAAAGGCAATGTTTTTGTCTTGTTGGACAGGGCGTTCAGCAGTAAGGTGTATATTACCGCAGACTCATGGTCTAGCAGGCATGAGCAGGGATGTTACCTTTCCTTCATGGCGCACTGGGTAACTATGCTGGCAGCTGGGAAGGATGCAGAACAGGGTTCAGTATTGTTGGAGCTTGTTCCGCCACCATGTCTCCAAAATGCTAGCAGTGATTCTGCCACAGCTCTCTCTTCCACCCCTCCTATTCTTCTTTCACTATGGCCTCTTCTGCAGATTTGTTCTCTGAACCAGCAGTGCTCTGTAAGCGTTCCAGGGGCTATGCAAGCACTTAGGCAAAAAGATGCCATGCGGTGTATGAGTTACATAGTTACATAGCAGGTGAGGTTGAAAAAAGACACAAGTCCATCAAGTCCAACCTATGTGTTTGAGTAAATGTCAGTATTACATTGTATATATATTGCGGTCATTCAGGTGCTTATCTAATAGTTTCTTGAAACTATCGATGCCCCCCCCCCGCAGAGACCACCACCTGTGGAAGGGAATTCCACATCCTTGCCTCTCTTACAATAAAGAACCCTCTACGTAGTTTATGGTTAAACCACTGCTTAGGGGACAAGAGACACACTGGGGCAGAGATTCTGTCAGCTCTGCAGGGGCAGGCTCAGAGGTGGTTGACGCCACGCCAGCTTCAGCCAGCAATGGTTGTATGCGACAATGGCACCAACCTTCTCTCCACCCTCTGACAGGGACACTTGACCCATGTTCCATGTTTGGCACAGGTCCTGAATTTGGTGGTGCAGCAGTTCTTGAGCAGGTACTCAGGCTTACAAGATCTCCTGAGGCAGGCCAGAAAAGTCTGTGGTCATTTCCAACGGTCATACAATGCCAGTGCTCGGCTGGCTGACATTCAAAGGGAATGCAACCTGCCCACCAACCGCCTCATTTGGGACATGTCCACCAGGTGGAAGTCAACGTTGGCAATGCTGCAGCGGCTGTACATGCAGCAGAGGGCCATCAATGAGTATCTGTGTGAGTATGGCACCAGGACAGGGTCAGGGGAGCATGGCTTATTTTTGCCACGCCAGTGGCTACTGATCAAGGATGCATGCACTGTCCTGTCACCATTTGATGAGGCCACAAGGATGGTGAGCAGCAACCATGCATGCATCAGTGATACTGTCCATCTTGTCTTCCTGTTGGAGCACATGCTTCATGGAATAATGGACAGGGCACTTGAGGCAGAACAGTGTGAGGAAGAGGAGGATTTCCTTACCTCTCAAGGCCCCCTTTATCCAGATATTATTCCTGCAGGCCTGCCAAACAGACAGGAAGAAGAGGAGGTGGAGGAGGTGGAGGATTGTGTCAGCATGGACGTGGAGGATAACTCAGCAGCAGTCTTCAAGGGATGGTTTTCAGTCCCCAGAAACCCAAGGAGTTGTACATAGCTGGGAGGAGGTTGTTACGGATCATGTGATCCATAGTTACCCAGAGGACTCAGAATTGAAGGCTTCTGCAAACTTTCGCAGGCTTTGCAGAATCAGGGAGGCCATGCAGCGTAAGGACCCTAGGATTCGTGGTATCAAAGAGAAGGAATCATTACTGGCTGGCAACCCTTCTCGATCCACGTTACAAGGGTAAGGTTGCAAAACTCATCCTGCCATTGCAGAGGGAGCAGAGGATGAAACATCTTCAGGAGGCCTTGAAGAAAGGTTTGTGTAATGCATTTCCAGACCCTGTGAGGTTACAAGTTCCTGGTGCTGGACAACGTGTTGCTGATGCTTCTGTCAGGTCACCTGAAGCCAGGTGACATATGCACACCGTTGGGGTCAGGAGTGCACCGCAAAGGTAGTGGACTCTACGGCTGACTGCTGCGGATGGGAGTCTAGGTGGTTAAGGAAGGCAGGTCTGCTGGAACACCAACACGGATCTCACAGGGGCTAGAGCGTAAGATTCCCCAGGGCGCGGAGTCTAAGAGCCAGCAGGTATTCACCAGAGCCTCTAGTGGTGAGGATGGACTGGGCTGCAACTGGCTCCAGGTCGCAACCCCCCAGGGTCTCCCAGCTCACGCCAACAGTAGGCTACAGGAGGACAGAGATAGTAAGGGAATAAGCCAAAGGTTGGGGCGACTAGCAGACAAGGATAAACATAGAACATGCCAAAGGTCAGGGTCACAACCAGGCAGGGTCAGTCGAGAACAAGCCAAGATCGGTAACTGGAATCAGACGTAGAAGACACAGCAAGATGCACACCGAAACTAAACACACAAAGGTTGATCAACAAGGCAGGCTTGCAGTGCACAGGTTAATATAGAGTTCCCTGATAGGGGCTGGGGTGGAGCCATGCTTTGAGGAGAGATTATTTAAGTAGCCAGGTGAGAGTGGCTGGCCTCTAAAGGTGAACACATGGAGGAGAGGTAAGCTGACAGACAAAGATTACTGCATAACCATGACAGCTTTGTCCAGTCAGAGGAGCAGCAGTGGAGAAGGTGGCCAGCTGACGGATGCCTTTAGACAATTTTTCAGTTCTAAGTACCAAGGTCTGATTGGTTCAAGCAACCATCGCCAGCGTCTGCATTACATGGTTCAGGAATATCTAGGGGCAAGAGCAGACTTGGAGACCTTTCCAACAGAGTATCCACTGGGTTACTGGGTCTTGAGGATGGACCACTGGCCAGAACTTGCTCAATATGCAATTGATCTACTGGCCTGTCCTGCGTCCAGTGTTCTTTCTGAACGCACATTCAGTGCTGCTGGAGGGTTTGTAATGGATCATAGAGTGTGCCTGTCCACAGACTCCCTTGATAGGCCCACATTCATAAAAATGAATCAGTCTTGGATCAGCAGCAGCTATCAAGCACCTGATGCTGATGTAACTGATTGATTTTTCTATGGATGTGGGATCCCTTGAACACTGCCTATGCATAGTGACTATACTATTCCTCCTCAATCTTGATGATGCTAGCTTCCAACAATATTTGTGGTTTAGGGCACCACCACCACTGCTTAAGGCCCAATTTTTCTGTCCCCTGTCCCCTGTCCCAGCAGCAGAAAAAAAAAAACAAGTGTGCCCCACGGCCATCTGCAGAAGATGCACCATGTCCATGACCAGCACTGTGGACTGTAGACACAGAGCCTGCTTGCCCTCTTTTAGTGGCCTGTGAGCATCTGCCTCTCCTTGGTGGCCTTCAAGACATGATGGGGATTTTGTTTTGCAACACCACACTACGTTGTATTGTGTACAGCGTACACCACCAGAAAAGTAGTAGCAACTGCACTATGGGTTGCACAGTATTGTGTACACTACCAGAAGTCTCATAGCAACTATGGGTGCACTGTATGTATTGTGTGCTATGTACACCACCAGAAAAGTAGTAGCAGCTGCACTATGGGTGCATGGTATTGTGTACACCACCAGAAGTCTAATAGCAACTATGGGTGCACTATATGTATTGTGTACTGTGTACACCACCAGAAAAGTAGTAGCAACTGCACTTAGGGTGCATGGTACTGTGTACTGTGTACACCACCTGAAGTATATTAGAAACAGTACACCAGGAACGGCCTGCAGTGAGATATAGCTAAACTGTATGCAGTGGATATATATATATTTATATATATACGAGACTATCTCTATATATATATTAAATACACTGCAGCTAACTGAATCACCTGCCTGCCTGAAGTATATTAGAAACAATACACCAGTAATGGCTTGCAGTAAGATATAGCTAAACTGTATGCAGTGGATATATATATATATATATATATATATATATATATATATATATATATATATATATATATATATACCAGACTATCTGTATATACATATATATTAAATACACTGCAGCTAACTGAATAATCTGCCTGCCTGCCTGCCTGCCTGCAATCTAAGTGACACTCTCTCTCCATCCACGCCAACAACACACTACACAAGGCCGACGTGCAGGTGGCTTTATATAGTGTGGAGCGTGGACTTAGTCCCCCTGAGCCATGATTGGCAAAAGGCATCCTGCCTTTGGCCAATTATGGCTCTCTTAGCTGAGGACGCTGTGATTGGCCAAAGCATGCAGGTCATGGTGTATGCTCTGGCCAATCATCATACAGCAATGCACTGCGCTCCTGCAGTGCATTATGGGCCATTACGCGCCGCTCTAATTTGGCGCGAACGGCCCATAATGTTTGTTTTTCAACGAACGGGCGGACAGCCAATGTTCGAGTCAAACTCATGTTCGACCCGAACAGAAAGCTCATCCCTACTGAAACACTGTGTAAGAAATTAGATCTCCCTGATTCAGAAAAATTTTGGTTTCACCAAATCTCCCACTTTTTGTCTTCCATTTGGAAAAACAAACCTAATCCCCCGAACTTCTTTTTATTTTTTATCCAAAAACAAGTTTTTATTGAGAAAAACATATAAAAACATACTGACATTACAATTATATTCAATGGTACATTTTACCTTGGGTGACATCTCAATTGCATGCACTGCAGATTGTATAATTAATCTAGCATTTCTTGAGTCATTGATTTGCCTAACTACTTGGCTTGGGGACACATTATAACCCCTTTTTTTTTTTTTTTTTTTAATTAATAGCCCCTAGCGTCACATATTAAATAAAGGAAAAGAGCAAGTTAAATAAGGGTATATATATCAGAAAGGAGAGTTTCTATCTGTATGACATCTAGTACCTCACATTCCCATACCCAACAATCTGCCCAAGACCAAATCCACCGGGGTGAGCCCAGGAACATTCAGCCAAGGCCCCCACTGTTTCTCAAACTTCTGTGGGCAGCCTCTGTGTTGGTAGACTATTTTTTCCTTCCGCAACAGTTCCCCTATAGCATTAATCCATTCTTTAAGAGCAGGAGGCTCTTCTGATATCCAATGTGTCATTATTAGTTTCCGTGCCACAAACATAGCTCTAGTAATTGCCACTCTAGTACTTTCCTCCCATCCCAGCTCATCTATTACATTAAGCAAGCAGTGTTTTGGATCAGTGGGCATCGTAACCTGAAATACCCTGCTAATGGTGTCCACCACCCCCTTCCAATAGAGGTGGAGCTTTGGGCATCTCCACAGTAGGTATATCAGGTCCCCGTGTTCCCTTTTGCATCTGGTGCAGAGTGGAGTGGGCCGAAGACCCATAGCATATAGTCTATGGGGGGTATAGTATACTCTTAGGATAATGTATAGTTGTGTCAATCTCTGCGTAACGTTTAAAGAGCAGGTAGTTACCGCCTGCAACACCTCTTCCCATTGATCTCCATCAAGCGGGCCAACATCCCTCTCCCACTTGGCCAGCATTCCTAAAGGGTGTTTACTTAAAAAGTTTTCTAGTAGCATACTGTAACATTGAGATATAAATCCCTTAGTATTGTTAACCCCTGCAATCAGATTAAACAAAGGTGTAGGTGAAGAGATCCAGTCCGAGGATTTACTCTGAGCCACCACAGCATGTTTCAATTGCATGTAGTAGAACTGCATGGACTGTGGTAATTCAAAGAGCCTCTGCAAAACCTCAAATGTGTGCATTTTCCCATTTTGGAAAATTTGTCTAATATATAGCACCCCATATCTCCTCCACATCGCCCCATGCTGTATCTTGGCTAGTTCTGGGTATGTAGCATTGAACCATATTGGACTGTAATCTGTGTAACCTGTCACTCCCTGTATATATTTGGTCTTGGACCAGATTTTATGAATTAGATCATAGGTCGGGTATTGCTTATTTGATTTACCAAAATCCAGCGCCTCCAAGGCTGTCGGGACAGAGTCTCTTTTTACTGTGTGCAGCATTACCAGTTCAGAGGAACTGCTTATAGTTCTATCCTTCTCTGTGTCAGTGTGGCATTAAACCTATTAATTGCTGCAGCTGCGCAGCTATATAGTAGAGCCAGGGATAAGGAAGGGCAAGCCCACCCTCATCCTTAGGTCGCTGGAGATGTTCGAGTTTAATCCTTGGTGCACGGCCTTTCCATATAAGCAATCTAAAGAGGGAATTGATAATTCTAAACGTCTTTAGGGTCACTACCATGGGTGCATTATGAAGTACATATAACAGTTGGGGCATTAAAATCATTTTTATCAGATTCACCCTGCCTGCGACCGACAGACAGAGCGAATTCCATGTTTTAATCTGTTCTCTAAATTTTTGTAGCAGTGGGGATATATTTAGTCTAGCGTAATCTCTGATCCTAGGTGTCACCTGGATCCCTAAGTATCAGAATGAAGTGGTCAGGGGCACCGTACTATTATTGGGAGGGACCCCCCCTTCATCAATAAGCATCAGAGAGGATTTGGTCCAGTTAATCTGGAGTCCCGAATACCTGCCAAACTCCACTATGGTGGTCATGGCTTCTGTGAGAGATTTGTCTACGTCTCCAAGCAGGATCAAGGTATCATCAGCGTATAGCATAAATTTTCCTGCTTGTCTCCGTATCGAAATCCGACAATATCTGGGTTGGCTCTTACTTTAATTGCTAGGGGTTCTATGGCTAATGCAAAA
Organism: Lithobates septentrionalis; assembly: GCA_037952835.1. NCBI lineage: Eukaryota > Metazoa > Chordata > Amphibia > Anura > Ranidae > Lithobates > Lithobates septentrionalis. Next base: position 4,073,995 of record JBBDGP010000333.1, read on the forward strand.
AGCAGGGGTGACAAAGGGCACCCCTGCCTCGTGCCTCTCCCCAAATTGAAGGTGTGTGACATAGCCCCAGACGCCCGGATAGCTGCTTGCGGGTTGTGGTACAACAGACGCACCCACGATATAAATACTTCTCCAAAACCAAAACTTTTAAGGACTCCCCACAAGTACTCCCACTCAACGCTATCGAAGGCCTTCAAAGCGTCCAGTGATAGCAAAGCCCTCTGTCCTACATTATCAGCCGCAGACTGCATATTAAGGTAAAGCCATCTCAAGTTTACCGCTATCGACTTATTGGGCATGAACCCCCCTGTACGGGTGAATAATGCTCGTGATGGCTCCATTCAACCTCATCGCAAGGACCTTAGCTAAAAGTTTAATATCACTCTGCAGTAGGGATATGGGCCTATATGAACCAGGGTCTGTCGGGTCCTTTCCGGGTTTCAGTATGAGTATTATGTTCGCCGTGGTCATAGAGGGGAGCAACCTCCTTTTTTCCAGGGCCGCGTTAAAAACCATTAGTAATTTAGGTAAAAGTATTTCCGCGTATTGTTTATAGATCTCTATAGGTATCCCGTCTGCCCCGGGGGCCATACAATTAGGGAATGCCGCTAGAGCCAACTGTAGTTCATTTAAAGTAAGGGGAGCATCTAGAGCCTCCCTTTGGCCATTTGTGAGATGTGGGAAGTCAATGTCCTGTAGATAGTCTATTAGTTCCTCCGGGGTATATTGCCCCGTTGGAAGGTACAGACCCTCATAAAATGTAGCCAGTTCCACCAGTATAAGGTCAGGGAAGCTCACTAACCTACCCTCAGATGTTTTAATGGCTCTTATTGCCGGGGAGCGCTGTTGAGAGTTAGCTATCTTTGCCAGAAGAGGCCCAGTACTTTCACCCTCCTCATAAAATGGCAACCTGGAGAAGAATAGCTTTTTCTCCGCCGTTGAGGATAGCAGCTGTTCATAGGCAGATTGAGCTGACTGCCATGCCTCTCTGGCGGAGTCTGTTGGGGTACGCACATAGGACTCCTCCAGAGCCACCACCTGTCTTTCAAGTTCCTCCTTATGCTCTGATGAGTTCTTCTTTACCTTGCCTATTTCTGAAATGAGCAAACCTCTCATATAGGCCTTAAAAGCGTCCCACTGTTCCATCTGTAAGAATTCCCGGGCGTTCAGAAATTCCCCCATGCTCCGCTCCATCTCACCGTGAGTTAGAAATAATTTTAGCCAAAAAGCGTTAAATTTCCATGGGGCTCTAGGGAGCCCAGATTTCGGGGATATAATCTGGCTAATCACTAAATGTGAGTGATCTGAGACACTACGGGGCTTATACAGCACTTCTGAGATGGATGGGAGCATGGCAAGGTTACCCACAGCCAAATCAATTCTAGACAGCGTCCCGTGGGTCTTGGAAAAACAGGAGAATTGTCTTTCCTTCGGATTCCTTTGTCTCCATATATCTACCCAACCAACCTCATTAAGCAATCTAAGCAATGGAGAGTCCCTCCGTGTGACAGAGACCCCCAAGCTGGGGTGTCTGTCCACGGTAGGACTCAACCAGCAATTAAAGTCCCCCACTATCAGTAACGGCAGATCCGGTCGGCCCTCCAAATAAGTTAGCAGTGACCGGAGAACCGCCGCTGTGAACGGCGGGGGCACGTACACGCAAGCCTATATACAGTTCAGCTTTCCAACTCTGCAATGTAAAAAGACATATCGTCCCTCATCATCTATACATACATCAAATTCCTGAAAGTCTACAGAGTTATGGATCATTACACTCACACCCCTTGAGTACGAGGTGTGGGTGGAGTGATATGCTTTCCCCACCCATGCATACTTGAGACAGCACCTAGTTTCGGCCATTAAATGGGTCTCCTGCATACACAAAATCATAGGATGATATTTTTTCAAACATGTGGAAATCATCTTAAGTGGAGAGCTCAAGCCTCTTACATTCCAAGAAATTATTGGCAGTTCAACCATTGGGCAAAACTATACATGACCTCAAGGATTGGAGCATCTTAAGAGTGTCGTTCAGAATTCCCCCTGATATACCTGAGTCTACAGGGGCAAGTGGGCTGGGGGACCTTCCCCCAGAGAGATTGTTGGGGTCCTTGTCATCTCGTGTTGCTTCCAGCCGAGGAGTTCAAGCCTGATTTTAACTTCAATGACCTCGGTAGTGAAAATTAGTACAGTGCAGCACCTCCAATAAAGATCTCCTTGGTGGTGGGTTTCTCGGTATGAGTAGAAAAAATGTAATAGAAAAAAAACAACCAAAACAACAGACCAGGCTGTCAACCGGACAAGCCCATGTAAATGAAGTTGAAACCATAGCCAACATGGCCTTCTCGTTTTATCTCTCACTTGGAAAGAACGCATTTTCTCTTGCCTACTTCACAAGATAGCTCACTGTTCGCATAGCAATATCAAGGCTCCCAGCAGCATAAGGCAAAAACATTCCCCAAGCAAAGGAAATATATGGGTAATAAACACTGCAGGATCAAGAGGGGAATGTCCGCGACATTCAAAGGACAATAAGTGAGCTGCAAACAATCTCACTATGATTCAGTGATATAGTTCTCCAGAAGTCATCATCCTCTGTGTACATCAGGCGGGGCCGTCTCCTTCCTCTCTGGCTCGGCGTCTTAAGGCCTGCCACATGGCTGCATCTTGGGCTGATTTGAAGAAATGGGCCTGCCTTTCGGCGGTGACTCTATGCTTGGCCGGGTACAGCATGGCATATGGAAGCTGCAGAGCTCGTAGGCACCTTTTCACATCTGAGAATTTAGCCCTGCGTTTTTGGACCTCTGCTGAGAAGTCGGGGTAAAATGACACTCTGACCCCATTCACCTGGACATTAGCCTTCTCCCGTGCATTCCTTAAAACTGCTTCTCTATCCCTGTAATGCATAAGCCGGGCAAGGATGGGTCTGGGGGGGGCTCCCGGTTGTAATGGGCAGCCTAGTGTGCGATGCGCCCTCTCCACTGTAAAGAATGGGGAAAAGACTTCTCTTCCAAATATCTCGACTAGCCAGTTCTCTACAAACGTTGTAACATCTCTTCCTTCCGTTTTCTCTGGCAGACCTACAATGCGGATGTTATTGCGTCTCAAGCGATTTTCCATATCATCTGCTCTGTTGTTAGTGTCTTTAGCAAGTTGATAGGCCGCATGTGCCTCCCGAGCAACTGGCGATAGTTTGTCTTCAATGTCACTCACTCTGCTTTCCACTGCAGTTGTATGCTCTCTAATCTTCTGCAGGTCCTGTCTCAACAGGGATACATCCTCTCTCAGCCCACCAAATTGCTCTTTAAGAGTGTTCACAGACGCTGTGCAGACATGCACAGCCCTGAGTATATCAGCTAAAGTTAGCTGTTCAGATTCTTCAGTATCAGTGTCTATGTGGAGTGAGGAGGGCCGCTCAGCAGCAGCGTCTGTCTCTCCCTGCAGATCAGTGTGCAGTAAACTCAGCTCTCCTAGCCTGTGATCCTCTGCATGAGACAGTTCAGCAGATCCCCCTGCGCTTTGATCCTGGGGCCCCCCCAGCTTTTGGGCATAGTATAACATGTCCCTCGGGTACTCCTTACCCTGTAGTTTCTGGGCCTTCTTGTTAGCCGCCTCTCTGGACTTCTCAGTGCCTCGCGGTGTGCGCTGTGCTAGGGCCGCGTCGGCACCATCTTGAATTTCGGAGATCATTTCTTCCTCCTTTTTTTTAGCCTTCCCCCGGGTACACAAAGCCGGTGGTTGATCCAGGAGGGTGAGTGGGTCGGTAGCCAGCTGGAAAGCCGTTTTTTAGCTCCGGATCGCTGCTGGGATAGGATCGATAGACTGTGCTGGAGAGGAGCTGTGAGAAAGACTTCTTCTCACATGCCGGTCTTGGCCACACCCACTAATCCCCCGAAATTCACAGAGTATAAGCGTTGGTGTGGACAGGTGACAGGGCAAAAAGGTGGCATATCCATAATCTATTTGTCACTTTCCAAATAAACCTCCAAATTCCCATACATGGAAGCTTGGGAAAGAGACCAGCAAGACTGCTGGGACCTGGAGGGTTGGCATAAATCGGTTTCTAGATCCTTCAAAGGTATGCTTAATATCTTGCTAATAGAAGCCAATCTAAAGGTTCTTACCAGATGGTATCTGGTCCCTACCAGACTCACTGCCATCTTCCCTTCTTCCTCCCCGTTATGTTTCAAGGAATGTCACATACTGGGCTCAATGTTTCACGCATGGTGGGAATGCCCGAAAATTAGGGGGTTTTGGAATAAAATGTTCAACCTCATCCGTAAAGTCTCTGGCCACTCAGTCCCAATATCCCCCTATATAGCTCTTCTGAATGGCTCCATACAAAAAAAAAACAAGCACATTCAAAAATGAAGATGCTGGTAGGAGCAAATATAACTATAGCTAAGGCCTGGAAGCAACCAAAGGTATATTTTCTAGCAGCCAAAAGAAAGATCTAGTGGATTATGTCCCAGGAAAAATAGTCAGTTCTATCCTAGACACAACCAAAAGATTTGAAGCAATATGGGATCCATGGGCCAAATACGTGGGAATTTCTCCAATCCCAAACACCAACACTGCATAAGCTGAGGTGTTTCCCCGGAATCTGGCACCTTTACTTCTTCTCGCTCTTATCTATCTCTTCTCTTTCTCTCTATCCTTTCCCTACTTCTATCTTAAGTTTGGATTTATTAAGAACTTGTGACATCGTTATTTTTGTTTGGAGTCTTTAACAAATATACAAAACCAGGAGTCAGCTGGCTACAGTTAAGCATACTCTTGGAGACTTTCATCTTAGACTCATTTGTTGTACTAACAAACTTGTAATTCACCATAGGAGCCTTTTGACCTCTGATTTCTGACCGCTGTAATTCTCGCCTGTCGTCTCACGATACAGTATGTTCCCAATAAGGGTGTCAGGAGCGATGGATGAATTAGCTACCTTACTTTTAGTTGTTCCTGGTTGTTCAGGACACAGATAGCTCCACCACTATATTGTCTGGACATTGCCGCTATAACAATACAATGCTTGAATATATGTACAGCTAACGAAACTCTATACCATTGTGTTATTGTTTCTTTCTATTTCTTGATACACAATAAATAGTTTGAAAGTAAAAAATGCCAAATTGCTTAAAAGCCAGTATCTTGGGGGGGGGGGGGGCTTAATATGCCTGTAAAGTGGTGCATCTGTAGGATGTATCCAAAATGCAGCTTCAAAGATGTACAGCTTTAAGAAAACTTAAAAATCTTCATTGCAGCTACAAGATCTTAACAAAAAAACAAAATGGAATGCCCTCCCCAGTGCATACCAGGCCATTTGGGTCTGTTAAGGTCTTAAATGAGAACCCCACGTGAAAAATACCACCACAAACTAAAAAAAAAAAGTGCCCCTCCCAAACACTAACAAACCCCTAGCCAAACACAGCAAGCCAGCCCATGAAAGGGGGTGGACAGGAGGGGGTCGGGCACCCCAAAAGTCAACCACCTTGTTCCCATATTCAGGGGGACAAGGGCCTCTTCCACACAACCCTAGGCTGGGGTTGTGGGGGGCTGCAGACAGGGGGCTTTACGGAATGTGCAATGTCCCTTTAAACTAGTGGGTACAAGGTGCTTTGTGGTTGGTATTAGGCTGAGCCCAACATGTCCCAAAGGCAGACAGCTAGGTTGAGTGCATGTGGCCTTGTATGGTTCAGGAGGGGGTTGGGCACTCACTATTCTTGCCCCTTTCCTAGCTGGCCCTGTTGTATGCTCTGGAAAAGGATCTTGTTTGGATTGGTGAAGGCAACCCATGGCCTTTTGAGAATGTGGTGGAGTGTGGAGTTCCCCTTCAAAAGCAAAAGCTAGCAAAAGGAAATCATATGCATTAGAGGGGGGCTAAGAGCATTGGAGAATGTTGTGGAGTGTGGAGTTCCCCTTTAAAAGCAAAATCTAGACAAAGGAAATCATATGCATTAGAGGGGGGAGCCAAGAGCATTGGAGAATGTAGTGGAGTTCATTTTTAAAAGCAAAAGCTAGCCAAAGGAAATCATATGCATTAGAGGGGTAGCTAAAAGCATTGGAGAATGTTGTGGAATGTGGAGTTCCCCTTTAAAAGCAAAAGATAGCCAAAGGAAATCATATGCATTAGAGGGAGGAGCCCATGCCCTATTAGGCCTTAAAAAAGGAGCTAGAGGAGCAAGAGTCTTTTTACATAATTTTAACAAAGTACATGTCACATTTTGACTATGTAACATGCTCATATGACCTGTGTGCAGACCTCAGAAAAAAAACCCATAAAGGTGAACCAGCTTAAAAAAATTAGTCTGAGTTACGTTACTAAGATTAGAGGTGCGCCTTGACCATGCATGCAACTGCATGTACGTTACCTAACATTTACAAAGATTTTGGTCGCGCAATGTAAAAACCCATGTGAGCGGGCGCAAGAGCCGCTTGCGCATGCTGAATGCTTACATGGACCTCACGCAGTTCTAAACGTACTTCCAGGCGCAGCAGGTTATCTTGGAAAAAGTTACTTTCTCATTCTGTTTTGGGCATGTCTGTTATTTGGGCAGTTGTTGCTAAACTTCCTCACATCACCCCATAATATTGACATCTCCATCTTCTGTTAATATTGAATTGGAGATGCCGTGCACCATGTCCATATAGGCGTACAGATTGCATTCTCCCATGCGCCGAGACCGCAATAGTAAATGGAGGATCCTATCTTTGTTACCGGCACACAATGTCGTAAATATGGAATTGTGCGTTGCACCTCGCTGTGCGCTTCTACTGACGGTGCACGGATTTAGTATGCGGTTGAGTGTCAGGAATTTTGTCAAAAAATGCAAAAACTCTTAAATGGTCAATAGTCTCTATATCAAGAAAATATAAAAAGAAACTACAATAGTGTGATAGATAAGTTTAAAATGACAAAATTGCAGTCACAATTTAATCATAAAATGTATCGCCCTAGTGCTGCGAGTGGAAATGAGTCTTGGAGCAGCCTGCCTGTCAGCTAGATTGGATTTCTGTGCACACGTCTGACAAGGTAAAGGGGAATGAGGACAAATAAGAGATCAGCTAAGAGCGATATGGTAGAGTATGGGCATTGACTCATGCTGTTTTTTATGATTAAAATGTGAGTGCTATTTGCTTGTTTTATCCTTTTAATAAATGTTTTAAATACTATGACACTATTGGCAGTTTCCTTTTATTTTTTTTGATCTGAGAATTGGCCATTGAGAAGCAGTCTAAGAAAGAGACACAGTAAAAACTTTGGGTTGAGAGCATTTTGCAAGACAAGCTAAATTTTTAAATACATTTTGACTTGATACACAAGTGATGTCTTGATATACAAATACATATGGTATAAAAGAGAAGAGAGGTGCCTCTAAGTTTAGCAATATTGTTACATTTAATAAAGGTACAACATTTAGCAACTCACATGGTTGATGATTAAAACAGGCACATCTAAGTATGCAGGCATCCGGGGTAAAGATGTCCACATAGACCATCCTCCTCACCGCCATTGACGTTGTCCCTTCCACGCTGCACTCCACAAGCACCTCAAGCCACGCTTTTAGATCGCTCTACTGCAGGGTAGTCTTCCCGGTCATGATTGCAGACAGCTTTACACCAGATGCCTGCATACTTAGATGTGCCTCTCTTTTTTTTTTTTTAAGAATTTTTATTTTGTGGGATAAAGACAGGACATTAGAAAACATATTTGCGGGTGCAGGCGCTGTAATAAACAGTAGAATACAGAAATGTGATAATTTAAAATAGGTAAATTGTTACGTAATATAATAAACAAGACAATAAACATACGGTCATTTGATACAGTGATCTGATGTTTCTGGTGTGTGAACAAGGCTGTGTATGTTTCGTCTTGGGGCTAGCACATCTTAGTGATTGCTAAGTTTCTGTTCTCTCTGCATCTATCAGAGACTGCCAGGTCATACTACGTATGATTGCTTTGCTGTTATAGTTTAATAAATTGCGTTGTGGGAAGCAAGAAAATAAGAAAAGAGGGGGAAGTATGTAAGGGATCAGAGGGAGTGGCTATGCATATTTAGGGAAGGGTGGGGGAAGATATGCCTCTTTTAACCATCAACCATGTGAGTTGCTAAATGTTGTACCTTCATTAAATGTAACCATATTGCTACACTTAGAGGTGCCTGTCTTCTCTTTTATGCTCTCTAGCTCCTGCTGGATATTGCTTCTAATCCCCTTGTGGAGGCTTCCATTTGTGGATGGACATTTTATGGTCACATTGCTATAATCTTTTTATATGGACTATAAACTGAAGGACTTATGAATAAATGGTTGTGGAAAAAATCATTTGAGTTTCCATTATTTCTTATGGTAAAATTTGCTTTGATATACAAGTGCTTTGGATTACAAGCATGTTTTTGGAATGAATTATACTCGCGATCCAAGGTTTTACTGTGCTAAGAAGTATGGCTTGGGAAAGGACAAGTTATTTGATACTTTATTGTGCTTAACCACTAAGCCACCGCCCACCGTCATATGACGGCGGGACGAGGCATCTCTTGTTCTGGGTGGACGTCATATGATGTGATCGCCCTCCCGAGCCACTAGGGGGCGCGCGCGCATGCCCGCTGCGTCACTCGGGACCCGGTGCACGTGCACCCACGATTGCCAGGTAACAGAGCAGGACAGTGGATCTGTGCATGTAAACAAAGATCCACGTCCTGTCAGAGAGGAGAGGAGACCGATGGTGTGTCCCTTGTACATAGAGACACCGATCGGTCACCTCCCCCAGTCAGTCCCCTCCCCCCACAGTTAGAATCACCTTCCTAGGTCATACATTAACCCCTCGATCGCCCCCTAGTGTTAACCCTTTCCCTGCCAGTCACATTTACACAGTAATCAATGCATTTTTATAGCACGGATCGCTGTATAAATGTGAATGGTCCCAAAAATGTGTCAAAAGTGTCCGATATGTCCGCTGCAATATCGCAGTCACAATAAAAATCGCAGATCGCCCCCATTACTAGTAAAAAATAAATAAATAAATAAAAATGCTATAAATCTATCCCCTATTTTGTAGACGCTATAACTTTTGCGCAAACCAATCAATATACGCTTATCGCAATTTTTTTTACCAAAAATATGTAGAAGAATACATATCGGCCTAAACTGAGGAAAAAAATTGTTAAAAAAAAAAAAAAAAATTGGATATTTATTATAGCAAAAAGTAAAAAATATTGTGTTTTTTCAAAATTGTCCCTCTTATTTTGTTTATAGTGCAATAAATAAAAACCACAGAGGTGATCAAATACCACCAAAAGAAAGCTCTATTTGTGGGGGAAAAAATGATAAAAATTTCATTAGGGTGCAGTGTAACATGACCGCGCAATTGTCATTCAAAGTGCGACAGCGCTGAAAACTGAAAAATGGCTAGGGCAGGAAGGGGGTGAAAGTGCCCTGTATTGAGGTGGTTAAAGTTATACAGTATATTTCTGGTGAGTTATTCTGGCACACACCTGGTGGATTTTTACACAGCAGCTTTTTGATTTGTCTTGGAGAACCAGAGGATACACTGTTTCTGGAAGTGTGTTATCACAGCTGTGGATTAGAAGGACAAAGAAAAGTTGCAATTATTATTTTTCCTTTAATTCATTAAATTTTTAATTTCTATTTACTGAAGATTCTTTATATGGACATTTTCTGAGTTGGACATTATTCACTAATCACTTTTACGTTACATGTTTTGCTATATTTTTTTTGCTTCTATCTATTACATATTTTAGCAGTGAGAGTAAAAACAATGTTTTTATTGAGTTCAAACATTATTATTAATTATAAAAATAAAGGGGACCATGCCAAAATAGTGCTAATTATTAATCCTGTTCAGCTTCTATCAAATTGAGAAACTGTAATCAAAGATAAAAAAGTAAAAAGTGACCAAACTCTATAAATGTGATTAATTGTGATAATCTCAAAACATATACCAACTAAGTGAAAATAGCTCTAACTTTAAATATCAATACCCAATGATCCTATATAATAATCAAGTGATAGTAATTCTAAAAATAATGCCCAGTGATCCTACAGTGATAGTAACATGTGCAAAATATGAGTTTAAACTCAAGAAAAAAAAGTAAATCTGTATAAAAAAAAAACAGAAAAACAAAAGCAAAAACCAATCAGTGTTCTAATAAAAATATATATATTTGTGTCCAAAAATGATGTGTGTGTCAGAAAATCCACACTCTATTTCTCCAAATTATATGTATCCAAGCAAAACAGATATCAGTATAGTCCTCTTCTTATATTTAACACCATATAGTGACTAATCCTTTCACCACTCATGTACGAGATCACTCACCGATGTTTAGTGGCTGGTATTAGATCAACCAGCAAACAGGTATTTCCCTTGCAGGGTGCAATAATCTGTAGCTCCGTAAGGGTATCCACACTCCTCCACTCTTAAAGTGCGACCCAGAGAAGAGAATGGACAGAGGGTTGGCATGACTGAAGTGAGGAACAAGTTAAAAGGGTTAAAATCTGGGTCATTTAGTGGTCATTTAGTGGTAAGGGGCGTAGTTCTTACCTTATTGGATGGGAAGGTCAGATGGGCAGAGAGGAGCTGCAAAGGTGGTCCATGCAAGGGATGCTGGGTGTTCATTTTGGAAAGTTCAGGCAAAGAGGAAACTTCCCTCCCTCCTTCCCTATATTGGGGGTTACTGGGGTATTAGGGGTTTTTATTTTGAGTTTACGATTTATAGGCAAGTACGTTAAAAAAAAAAGGGGGGGATTATTGTCACAGCAGTTTAGCAGGTCAGGGGGTCTTTGGGGGGTCAGTGTGTAACTATATTGTTACAAAATTGGAGGCCCATTTAAGGTATGGCGCTCCCACCTGGTTGGTTATTGGTGGTTATCCCAGGAGCTTGGGGGAAAATGTAAGAAGGTGTGAGGTTGTAACGTCTTTGAGCAGGTTGGGGTGTGGCTGAGGACATGGACGATTACAGTTATAAAGTGTGCCTTAATTACAACCAAAGACCCCTTCTTGGTTGCATTGTTGATTGTTGAATTGTTTTAATTAATGGTATTTATTCATTTGTTAATAAAAGGTCTGCTGTAGCCATTTAAACCCATGTCACGCAGTGTGGTGTCTTTATTTAGAATGGTTAACGGACCAAGGTTGACGAATCTTATAGTCATGCTCCATGTGGTTGTTATCATTGGTAGGCAGACAGGCTTTGCAGGCCGCAATACTCTATGAAACTGTGATTGATGATCCCAAAGAGCTTCTGCTGTCACCGATCAGTATGTCCAGGGAAGGACAACTCATAAAAGGTAATTGCTGGCTGTATGGTGCGAGGCAGTGGATTGCCTTGCACTGGGCTGCGCTGATAACAAGTACTGCAGGTGGTACTTTTTTTCAGCACAATTAGCCCGCACATCTCCCCTCCACAGCACAGTGACGTGAACCATGCATGTAAGAGACAAGGCATTTTGTATTTAAGCAGTGGGACTGCTCTGGAATAACCACCCAATGCAGTCCCACTGCATCTGATGTGAACCAGCCCACAGGGAGCCATGCTGATGCAGAGCACACCTGTATCTCCCATGGTCAATTGAGTGGTCGGTGCTGCTTTAAAGCTCCTATTTGTTTAGTAAAGGGGTGGGCAAATTTATGCACAGTTTTGTTGTTCTAAACTATTGCACAGAGCAGGTAAGTATAAGTTATTTGTTTGTTATTTTTAAACAAAAAAAACCCCAAAACTTTGATATTGCTTTAGTGCGTTGTCTGCATTAAGGTAAAAAAAACCCCTGCATAGCACAACAATTCCCCCAATCCTCCTTCCTGGCTAAAATCCCCCACCCAAATCCCCCTCCTAGCATAAATCCCCCCCCAATCCCCATTACCTCTCCAAGAACAGATAGCCCCCATCCCCCTCATCCACAAACACGTCAAGCACAAATGATTGTTCACCAATCCCCCCTTCATTGTGTACAATTTTCCTGTGAGCTCCCCCCTCAACTTACAGTGAAGAAAATTCTACAGAGCCAGGAGGAGGTGTGAGCTGTGTTGTGCTCTTCCCTTCATATCAAAACTGTGCTCCTCTATACAGCAGATGACATGGGATTACGGATGAGCCGAACACCCCCTGGTTTGGTTCGCGGCAGAATATGCAAACAGACCAAAAATTTGTGCAAACACACGAACCCCGTTAAAGTCTATGGGACTCGAATGTGAAAAATCAAAAATGCTAATTTTAAAGGCTAATATGCAAGTTATTGTCCTAAAAAGTGTTTGGGGACCTGGGTCCTGCCCCAGGGGACATGTCTCAATGCAAAAAAGTTTTATTAATGCTTAAAGTGAAAAAATAAAAGTGAAATATTCCTTTAAATATCGTACCTGGGAGGTGTCTATAGTATTCCTATAAAGTGGCGCGTGTTTCCCGTGTTTAGAACAGTCCCTGCACAAAATGACATTTCTAAAGGAAAAAAAGTCATTTAAAACTGCTTGCGACTGTAATGTAATGTTGCAACCCCCCCCCAGCCCATTAATGGGCCTTTTGGGTCTGGTATGGATATTAAGGGGTACCCCGCACCCAAATCAACAAAAAAAGGCTTGGGGCCCCCAGGCTCTATATACTCTGAACAGCAGTATACAGGCGGTCCCCGGGTTACAAACAAAATAGGGACTGTAGGTTTGTTGTTAAGTTGAATCTGTTTGTAATTTGGAACAGGTACATTTTTTAAGGGTAGCTCCAGCCCAAAAATCTATTTTTAAGCTTTTTGGATTATATAGGGAAGGGTTATCACCCCTGTAACATTTGTTTTTCTGTCTGTGCTCCTGTTCAGAAGATTTCACCTTACTTTCTGTCCCAATGACAATTGAATTTTGAAAATTTGGGGTTATTAGGGAAACAAGGATTGGTGATAAAGCATCAGTGGAGACACCTTATTCCCATATTAACTCTTGCAGGAGAGAATTTCCCTTCCTAGGGGTAGATTTTCTCTCACTTCCTGTTGTCTCCCTCCGTTTGTAAGTCGGATGTTTGAAAATAGAGGACCGCCTGTATATACTTTAATACTATACAGCCTGCCCTATACACTCTGAGTAAAATTGGGCCTTAGGTGTTGGTGGTACCAGAACACTGAAACCCTCACAGATACTCTTGTTGGGTGCAGGAACGGGCCCTGCTGTGAAATATTAGATCAAAAATTGTAATTACACGCCTCTGTTAAACAGGGGCAGAAAAATTGTGTCTTAGGCAGTGGTGGTGGTGGTGGTGGCACAACACTGTAACCCCTCACAGATACTCTTGTTGGGTGCAGGAATGGGCCCTGCTGTGAAGTATTAGATCAAAAATTGTAATTACAAGCCCCTGTTAAACACTCAACACTGTAATTAAGTATTGATTACAAGTTGGTCTCCCATCATTGCATATCCCAGCATGGGATCCTTTGAAGTGAGTATGTGTAAAACAATGAGGTTTGGATCCCATTGTTTGTATACACAAGCCTAAGCACTGACTTGTCTGGTCCCCCAGAGATTTTGGTGAAGATAATATGTTCCGCCCTACATAGCTCCAACTAAATTAAATATATTAATTAACTATAAATAAATTAAATATAAATTAAATATAAATGAAATATATTCATAATTACAATATCCTACGGCAACAGCACTTCAAAAGACACACATCAAAGAAAAATGCAGACTTTTCCTTGCTCCTCATCTGGGATCTCCAACCCTACTCCAGTCTTCTGGAAAACCTGCACTGAGAGGAATGAAGGTTTAGCAATAGGTGTCCCAAGTACTTGCAGCCAATCTGCTAGCAGTACACCACCATCTGATTTTAGCAGGGAAATTTCCCTACCCCAGTTGCTAAACATTAAAAAGAAATTTGGTCCCAGCCATCCACATGCTCACTTTCTGAATGCTGGCTTGAATGCCAGCTTGGCCAAATTGCTAGCACTGCAACTGCTGCCTTTTCAGCTGGTATACTCTGCCCCCTTTCATGAATTTGTGGAATGTGCTGTACCTTAGTTGCAGGTACCAAAACACACTTTCTTTTCATGGAAGGCCATTACAGCTCTCTACCAGCATGTGGAAGGCAATGTTTTTGTCTTGTTGGACAGGGCAGTCAGCAGTAAGGTGTATATTACCACAGACTCATGGTCTAGCAGTCATGGGCACTGGGTAACTCTGCTGGCAGCTGGGAAGGATGCAGGACAGGGTTCAGTATTGTTGGAGCTTGTTACGCCACCATGCCTCTAAAATGCTAGCAGTGATTCTGCCACAGCTCTCTCCTACATGTCCTACTCCCTCCTCTTCTTCTTCCTCTATGGCCTCTTCTGCAGATTTGTTCTCTGAACCAGCAGTGCTCTGTAAGCATTCAAGGGGCTACGCAAGCACTCAGGCAAAAAGATGCCATGCGGTGTATGAGTTACATAGTTACATAGTAGGTGAGGTTGAAAAAAGACAAAACTCCATCAAGTCTGTCATGTACCTGGTAGGTTTTGAGCCCGAAGTGCAGAGAGAGACCTCCCCTATGGCTCCCACTCGTGGCCCTCTGGAATGGGAACAGAGGACACAGGAGTGAGGAGTGGTATGGGTGCCTGGCAGGATCAACAGTCACCCAGAAGTCCAGGAGTGGTGAGGACCCAGGAACCTGGAACTGAAGAGATGACTGGAGACTGGAACGCTGACTGGAGCCGGGAACTACAGTAGGTAAGCAGGCAGAAGACTGGAGTGCTAGACTGGAACCAGAAACAACAGCAGGTAGCAGGCTGGATACTGGAATGCTGGACTGGAACCAGGAACAACAGCAGGTAGCAGGCTGGATACTGGAATGCTGGATTGGAACCAGGAACAACAGCAGGTAGCAGGCTGGATACTGGAATGCTGGACTGGAACCAGGAACAACAGCGGGTAGCAGGCAGGTATCAGGGATCAGGCAGAAGGATAGTCAGACAGGCCAGTGGTCGATATCAGGCGGACAGTAAAGGTACCAGGGATCAAACAGAAGAATGGTCTAAGCAAGCCGGGAGGTCAGATGCAGGCAGATAGCTGGGTGGTCAAAACAGGTAGCCGGGTCAGGTAACAGGAAGTCTCAAATCAGATCAGGTTTTGGCACACAGAATTCTGTAGAGCAGACAGCGGGGACTGAGTATGACAGGCAGGTTTAAATAGCCCGCCTGGTGCCAACAGGGATGTGCGCAAGCGTGCCCGTGCGTGCACGCGCCCGTGTGCGTGCGCGGTAGTGCCCGCGACCGTGCACCAGTGAGCCTGGGACACTGATTACTGGCAGGATCTTCCTGACAAAGTCCAACCTATTTGAGTGATTATATGTCAGTATTACATTGTATATATGTTGCGGTCATTCAGGTGCTTATCTAATATTTTCTTGAGACTATCAATGCCCCCTGATGAGAGTGACCACCGCCTGTGGAAGGGAATTCCACATCCTTGCCCCTCTTACAGTAAAGAACCCTCTATGTAGTTTAAGGTTAAACCACTGCTTAGGGGACAAGAGACACACTGGGGCAGAGATTCTGTCAGTTCTGCAGGGGCAGGCTCAGAGGTGGTTGACGCCATGCCAGCTTTAGCCAGGAATAGTTGTATGCGACAATGGCACCAGCTTTTTCTCCGCCCTCTGACAGGGACACTTGACCCATGTTCCATGTTTGGCACACATCCTGAATTTGGTGGTGCAGCGGTTCTTGAGCAGGTACCCAGGCTTACACAATCTCCTGAGGCAGGCCAGAAAAGTCTGTGGTCATTTCCAACGGTCATACAATGCCAGTGCTCGGCTGGCTGACATTGAAAGGGAATGCAACCTGCCCACCAACCGCCTCATTTGTGACATGTCGACCAGGTGGAAGTCAACTTTGGCAATGCTGAAGCAGCTGTAGACACAGCAGAGGACCATCAATGAGTACCTGTGTGAGTATGGCACCAGGACAGGGTCAGGGGAGCTTGGCTTCTTTTCACAACACCATTGGCTACTGATCAAGGATGCATGCACTGTCCTGTCACCATTTGATGAGGCCACAAGGATGGTGAGCACAATGAGCAGCGACAATGCATGCATCAGTGATACTGTTCCTCTTGTCTTCCTGTTGGAGCACACGCTTCATGGAATAATAGACAGGGCACTTGAGGCAGAACAGTGTGAGGAAGAGGAGGACTTCCTTACCTCTCAAGGCCCCCTTTATCCAGATATTATTCCTGCAGGCCCGCCAGACACACAGGAAGAAGAGGAGAAGGATTGTGTCAGCATGGACCTTTAGGATAACACTCAGCAGCAGTCTTCAAGGGATGGTTTTCAGTCCCCAGAAACCCAAGGAGTTGTACGTGACTGGGAGGAGGTTGTTAAGGATCATGTGATCCTTAGTGACCCAGAACAAGCCAAGATTGGTAACTGTAATCAGACGTAGAAGACACAGCAAGATGCACACAGAAGCTAAACACGCAAAGGTTGATCAGCAAGGCAGGCTTGCAGTGCACAGGTTAATATAGAGTTCCCTGATAGGGGCTGGGGCGGAGCCATGCTTTGAGGAGAGATTGTTGAGGTAGCCAGGTGAGTGGCTGGCCTCTAAAGGTGAACACATGGAGGAGAGGTAAGCTGATAGACAAAAATTACGGCATAACCATGACAGCTTTGTTCAGTCAGAGGAAGAGCAGTGGAGAAGGTGGCTGGCTGACCGATGCCTTTAGACAATTTTTCAGTCCTCTATGCCAAGGTCTGATTGGTTCAAGCAACCATCGTCAGCGTCTGCATTACATGGTTCAGGATTATCTAGGGGCAAGAGCAGACTTGGAGACCTTTCCAACAGAGCATCCACTGGGTTACTGGGTCTTGAGGATGGACCACTGGCCAGAACTAGCTCAATATGCAATTGATCTACTGGCCTGTCCTGCATCCAGTGTTCTTTCTGAACGCGCTTTCAGTGCTGCTGGAGGGTTTGTAATGGATCATAGAGTGCGCCTGTCCACAAACTCCCTTTATAGGCTCACATTCATAAAAAATAATCAGTCTTGGATCAGCAGCAGCTATCAAGCACCTGATGCTGATGTAACTGCTTGATTTTTGGATGTGGATGTGTCCCTTGAAGACTGCCTATTCCTCCTCAATCTTGATGATGCTAGCTTCCAACAATATTTTTAGTTTAGGGCACCACTACCACTGCCTAAGGCCCAATTTTTCTGTCCCTGTTTTACAGGTGGAAATGGATGAGTTAATCCGCGCAATGGCTAGATGTATTTTTGATTTTTTCTAAAATAGGGCTGCTGCCTCTACAGATACACTCCCACCTAGGTGGAGTGTACTAATAAGTGTATAGAAAGCAGGAGTAGGTATGGCGCTGCCCTAATGGGGTCAGAAGAGTTTGCTTCAATAGTGAACACTTGCTCTATTTATTATTTGATTAATCTTAAGTGTTACTTGTGAATGTTAAACAGTGAATATTAGAAACATAAATGAAAATTTGATGAATTCAAGTCCCTATGTGTACCATAAAAATAACATAAATAATTTGGTCTTAGCTTGTGCTTGTTTGCAAGGTTATTCCTTGTCTCATTATAGTATGGTTGAAAAAAATATAAATAAAGTGCCACCAAATATTACATTGACTAGATTCAAAATGACAAAGTGCAATTGTGCTAAGGAAAATAGAGCGCCACAATGTATTTCATTAGCTAAATCCAAAGAATCAAAGTGCAATGGTGTAAGTGAAATTACTGGTATTCCAATAAAGTGACTAGTGCTAAATCATACAAGAGATCACGCATAAAAGTGACTGATGTGCTTAGAACCAGTGTTTATGGATAGGAAAAGTTCCATTGAGTTTGGAAACAGTTTTTTTGGAGTAGTTCTAAGGTATTCACTCTCTTGTAAACAAGTTAGTGTAGGAAAGCTTCTTTTCCTGACAGGCTCCATGGCAGCATACGTGTGGGTAGGCTCCGCCTCCATAACTACCCAATAGGACCCCTTTCCCATAAATCTTTGCTCTAGGCTGCTATCCATGTTCCTTTTTTGTCCTCCTCCGTAGGACCAGGTGTTGGTTCTCCTACCTGAAGATAAACCTCCCTACGATCGAATCAGCCGAGTGCCAAAGATTCCTCCGATAGGCCCTGACTGTTAAGCAGGGTATGGAGTGTATAGCAGAGTAGCGCTGAAGATTGGATCAGTTTATCTATGTGCGCACGGTCTGTTTGCCTAATGTTTCAGGCGACCATTATCTGCTGCCAAGTCTGGTGTGTGTGTGTGTGCATGGCGGTTCCTCGGCCCAGGTGATCGTAGGTGGAGGGGTAAGTTTTCAAATTTATATACATGGCAGCAGTGTTTATGTGTTGTTGGTACCTTTTCTGTCTGTTTATTTCCAATCACTGGTGTCCAAGCTGGTACAGGCGCTTCCTGCGTTACAGCAGCCGCTCTCTCATTTCATTTCCGGGTACCGGCGTGCGCTCTGCACATGCGCGGATCCAATACGGAGTTGAGGCTTGGTTCACGCATGCGCACAAGTGTCTCGCGTCTGACGTCGACGATGACGTCACGGGCGCCACTTTTAAAAGCTGTGGAAAGCGTACAGAGCCCCGGGAATGATCGTGGGGGATACGACGACTTCCCGGGGCAACTATCTTGGCGGTTCAAGTTTCCTATTGTGTTGACTCCATGGACTCCTCATTGCCCCCTAGTGGCCAGCCCGCTTGTAGCAGGTATGTTTGCAGTTATGCTTTTCTACCTGTACAAGGATTGAGAGTAGGATTTTAGGACACTAGCTGATTTCTGTCTCTATCTTTTCTGTGCTTCTTTTCTCACAGCCCTCCTCGGTCTGATCCACACTGTAGTTCCCATAAAGGAAGTGGATCATCAAAATCACACCACCGGCAATCTTCCTCCAGGTCTAGCCATCATATATCTCCTTCCAGATCTGAACAGCGCAATAAAGATCCTTCTCACCCCCCTTCATCTCACTCTAGCAAGAGATCAGGAAAATCATGCTGGGGGTGCAGGATGCCTGTTCCAGTAGACAAATCTCTCTGTGATCACTGCTTCTCTAAAGCTGCAGATGAGAGGGATGGTGCAGACTAGCGTTTAGAATCTATGGTGAGACGGGTTGTGAAAGAATCTCTACAGGAAAGAGAGGCTCAACAGCCCCGTGATTCCCCATCAGACCCATTATGCCCTCCAGTGGGTGAAGGTTTTGTACATGAGACATGGGAGTCTTCCCAGCCAAGTCACCCTTCTGCTTCTGTTTCAGACAGCGAATTGGATCTCGAAGATCCTGGCGTGGGGTTTAAATATGCTTTAGTCCCTTATTTGGTGAAGGCAGTAAAAGAGGCCCTGAATTGGGAAGATCCAGTTACTTCCCCCCCAAAACAGAGAAAGTTTTTCAAGCAGCTCAATAAGGAGCGTCAATATTTTCCTTTTCTCTCTGAGCTGGGCGATGTCATTTCTGAGGAATGGAGCAAGATGGACAAGAAGAGTTCCATGCAGTCAAAGGTCTTGAAACAATATCCTTTTAAGGAAGAGGAAGTAAAACACCTTGAGTCAGATCCTTTAGTGGATGCAGCACTGATGAGACTAGCAAGGTATGTAACGCTCCCCTTAGAGGATACTGTATCTTTTAAAGATCCTTTGGAAATACAAATTGATTCAGATTTAAAAAGGGTCTACCTGACGTCAGGAATGGCATGTAAGCCAGTACTTGCGATAGCTGCAGTCTCCAAAGCTTTGGAATCTTGGTCTGATAATGTGGATGAGTTCCTAAGAGGTATCTCTACTGAAACAGCGAAAGATTCTCCTATCCAGGAGATCAGGCTGGCATCAGCCTTTCTTGGGTAGGCCTCTATTGATGTCATCTGCCTGATGTCCCGGGTTATGTTGGCGGCTGTTTCAGCACGTCGTGCCTTATGGCTCTGTCCATGGTTGGCGGATCCAGCTTCCAAGCAAGCTTGGTGCCGAATTCCTTTTGAAGGTTCTTCATTGTTCGGCAACAAGCTTGATAGTGCCATAACCCAGGCCACAGGTGGGAAGTCTGGTTTCCTCCCTCAAGACAGACTTTACAAAATCAGAAACGCAATTTTCCTAGAAGACAAAATTCTGATCGCGCTAGGAAAGCGCGCAGCTACAGACCTGGCCGGGATTTTTCAAGGTCCTGGAAATCCAGGCAGTCCTCCTTTAAGAAACTCGCAAAAGGTGGTTCCTCTGGCAACCAGGACTCCACTAAGTGCTTTTGAGATTGGGCCCGCTCAGGCATGCCAGGTGGGGGCTCGTCTTCACCACTTCGGGCATGTCTGGGCGGCCTCAATCCGGGATTACTGGACCATCAAGATGGTCTCCTCCAGTCACAAGTGGGTCTTCAACAATACCCCAAGACTCAGATTTTTTCCAGGTTCAGGAGAGAAAAAGCAGGTCCTGTTAACCTACGTGAATTGTTTATTGGATCAAGGCGCAGCCGTCCCTGTTCCAGAAAACGAACGAGGCAAAGGCATGTATTCTCCTCTGTTCATGATACAGAAGAAAAACGGTACATGGAGGCCAGTAATAGACTTAACCCATTTCAATTCCTTTATCCGAAAGGAAAAATTCAAAATGGAATCTTTACTTACGATTCAACAATCAGTACATCTGGGGGATTGGATGATTTCAATCGATCTAAAAGATGCGTACTTTCACGTGCCAGTGGCAACAGATTTCCAACAGTTCCTGCGCTTTGCGGTAGGCAATCAGCATCTGCAGTTCACATGTCTACCCTTCGGCCTAACAACGTCACCTCGGGTCTTCTCCAAGGTCCCTTTGTTGTAGCTCTACTTCGCATCAAGGGGGTTCGTCTACACCACTATTTAGACGTCCTACTTCTCCTAGCTCAGAACAAAGATCAACTTTTAGAGCACAAGAGCTTAGTCATCTCCACCCTGCAGGAATTCGGGTGGCTTCTGAATTTAGAGAAGAGCCATCTAGAGCCAACTCAATCCCTGGTGTTTCTAGGGGCTCACTTCAACACATTGGAAGGCACCATCTCCCTTCCAGAGAAGAAGATTGGAGTGATTTGAGACAGAATACACGCAGCCCTTGCGTCATCTCACCTCTCCGCTCTCCAATGCCTGAAAGTAATTGGCACGATGACAGCCACCATTCCTATGGTGAAGTGGGCCCTATGGCATACACGACCCTTCCAAAAAGGGTCAATGGGATTCTTCCAGCCAAGTCCAGCGCATACACCTTACTCCAACCATAAGAACGTCTCTCCTTTGGTGGCTTCAAGGGAAAAATCTGCGCAAACACCATGTAATCATTCCCATCTCATGGGTCACAATAACATTGGATGCCAGCAATCGGGGTTGGGGCACTCACTGCCTTTCAGAAGTGGCTCAGGGCCGATGGATTTTCCCTGCTCGAGGGATTGTCTCCAACATTCTGGAGCTGAAAGCCGCCTTTCAGGCACTCCTGTCATTTTGCCATCTAAAAAAGGATTCATCAGTAATGCTAAGGTTGGACAATACAACCGCGGTAGCTTACATAAAGAAGCAAGGTGGAACTCGCAGCTGGTCTCTGTTACAAGAGGTGGAGCCAATAATGAGCTGGGCTCAGAAGTATGTGTCCAACATCTCGGCAGTTTACATTCCGGGGATTCAGAATGTACAGGCGGACTTCCTCTCATGGGTCCAAATGGACAACAACGAGTGGTCTCTCCACAGAGGGGTGTTCGAGTGGCTTCTGACCCTGGGAGTACTTCCAGAGGTCGATCTGTTTGCTTCCCCATGCAATCGCAAAATGTCCAGATATTATTCGATGTTCAGAGACCCTCAGGCATATGGAATAGATGCTCTTTCAGATCAGTGGAGGTTTCAGAGGGCTTATGCCTTCCCTCTGGTACCGGTGATTCTTCAATTTCTCCTGAGGCTCAGAACAGAGAAGGTGGAGATCATTGCAGTGATTCCTTTCTGGCCCAACAGGCCGTGGTTTCCTCTGTTATCGCTCCTCAGTTATCAAGACCCAGTTCCCCTACCTCTCAGGCCGGATCTACTGTCTCAAGGCACGACGTTACACACATGCCCATCCTGCCTACACCTCAGGGTGTGGTTCTTGAGAGGGAAAGGCTTGAATCTCTAGGTTGTCCTGAAGAAGCTATTCCAACTCTTCTTAGTGCTAGGAGGGGAAGTACTAATAGGGTATACGAACGTAAATGGTCTAAATTCACTGATCATATGTCTTCCAGGTCAAATCCTTGTAACTCTACAGCAGTACAGGACATTCTACATTTTCTCCAATCAGGGCTTGACCTATCCTTAGCAGTCAGCTCACTAAGAGTTCAAGTTTCAGCCATCTCGGCCTTCACAGGAGTATCTTGGGCAAATCACGCATTAGTTTGTCAATTCTTTTTTTATAAATTTTTTATTTTTCAACAAATATAAATCAGCATAACAAAAGATATAAAAAAATTATGACAATTTAACTATGAAGCAATCAAAAGCTAAGTACAAACAGTTTAAATAAGCTTGATGGGGATATCTGTACAGATAGATGTCAGCTTCTTCCCGTATTGGGTCATACAAACGAAAAAGAAGTTCTATACAGTATCCATGCTTCTGTATCAACTACAGGTTCAAACAAAAGGATGCTCAAAGAGTAGTGCTAATTGGAATCAAAAAGAGGCAGGATTGAGAGAATCAGGAGAAAATATTGAATCATACCAAGGTTTCCAAATTTTTTTAAATTGGGGAAGTTTACCTTCAATTTTTGCGGTTAAGTGTTCCATTTTACGCATATCTGTGACAATGGAAAGAGCGTGATGTAAAGTGGGAGCGGAGGTAGATAGCCAAAGTCTAGGGATGGCTCTTTTTGCTGCCAGGAGTATAAAAGACCCTAGTTTCTGTAATGGTTTAGGGATGCCCGGGAAAGGTAGGCCCAGAAGAAAGTGTATGGGGTTTAATGGGATAAATGTGGCGAAAAGTGATTGTAATAAATTTTGTATCTCGGTCCAATAAGTACTTAAGATATCACAGTCCCAAAAGATGTGAAGGTGCGTACCTACCGACTGTCCACACCTCCAGCACAAATCAGAAAGAGAAGGGTTTTGGGCATGTAACAACTCAGGAGTTTTGTACCAAAAAATAATATCTTAATAGCGGTCTCCCTTTGTGCCACACATATTGAAACTTTGAAAGCCGACTCCCAGATTTTACCCCAATCTAACAATGAGATTGTTCTATTTAGCATTCTGGCCCATTTTGTCATGAATTTATGTGTGGAGTCAGTTAGAGGGGGTACTGCATGAAGTATTTTATATATAGCTGAAATTAGTTTTGGTTCATATGGGCCATTTGTACACAATATTTCAAAATCTGTGAGTTTTTCTAAGGATAATGAAGGGAAGTTGGATTGGAAAAAATGTTTAATTTGTAAGTAAAAGAATTCTATAGAGTTCGGTAAATCATGTTTTTCTTTGAGATCTGAGAATGGTAAAAGCTTACGTGTTACTGAATGAACCAGATGTCGCAGTTGAAATATGCCTGCATGAGTCCATGGAAGTGTTCGCAGGTAAGATAGTCCATCTGGGATGTCTGGGTTAAAGAGAATATTCTGGAGAGGGGAGCAAGGTAAGGAAAGAGAAAATTTGTCTATGCATCTTTTCCAAATAGATAGCGTAAAAAGCATCGGGGATAAACATAAAGACCTTAGTTGGGGTATGAATTTCTTTGAGGATGGCCATAACATTTAGCAAGGATGTACTGGGGCAGTAATCCCCATTTCAATTTCAGCCCATCTACTTGCGGCCTTTCTTGAGGTCCATGTAGTCAGTACCCTAAGGGGAGAGGCATAATAGTACTTAATGAAATCAGGGGCCCCCAATCCGCCTTTAGCTCTAGGGGAGAGGACTACTGATTGAGCAATTCTATGGGATGCATTATTCCAAATAAAGTTAAGGCACTTTCTCTGGAGATTTTTCAACTGCGACAGAGGGACTGAGACCGGTAGCGTTTCAAATAAATACAATAATTTGGGCAGTACCGACATTTTGAGAACGTTAATTCTGCCAAGGAGAGAGAGAGTGGGATGGAAGACCAATGTTGCAGGAGTTTAGAAATTTCTGCAAACAAAGGAGGGAAATTAGCTTGGTAAAGTGAGTGATATGAGCGGGTAAGATGAATTCCTAAATATTTCAGTGAGGTCTGGCACCATCTATACTTAAATCTGTTTTGCAAGGAGCTAAGCATGTCTGATGGTATATTGATGGGGAGAGCCTCTGTTTTGGTCTGTCAGAATGTTTATACTGAAATAATAAAACAGTATTGTAATTATGAAAATATGCAAATCTTTGATTTGGGAGATTTACAATTTTTTACCAATACCAAAAAGAAATTCAAGTTCGTTTATCCGTGCTATTTTGAAGACAAATGATACAAATGATGTTGCTTAAAAATATATATTTATTAGCTAAAAATACAGTGCAAATTAAATATCAGGTATATTTCGTGATAAAACAAATAAATGGATATACTTCTACATATCAAAGATAAATGATGGTTCAGATAATATTCACAGTTCTCTTACTCAATTTCTTATAACAAAATACCACATTTCAATACCTAAATGATACTTGTACATTTTAAACTTGGTAACTTGTGAATAGCCTTCCGTGACTTCACGGACTTGTGTAAACAAATATTGTTTACCTTAATACTATGATGTGGTCTCTTCTCAAAACCAACAGACCTTTCTTTTACACTCTTAAATGCACAAACAAAAATTGTTATATTGTGCACAGCTTGAAAATTTGATCAAAGCTTATATTTTAGATTTAGAATGAATCAATGGTTTAACACATACTATAACCAATCCAATTCTAAAACTTTGAAGTCAGTATTATGAGATATAACAATATATATGTATCTCCCTTGGTTTAGAAGCAAAACAAATTCATACTGCAGTTAGAATTCACTTCACTTCAAAGCAGAACTAACAATGGATTGGATTAGTCAAGAATATGCTCAACCAAACTTCAATTACCTAAAAAGGTATACATTGGAAAGATTAATACTTTAGCAGGTCTTTAAGAATTCTGTCAGTTTGAGAAGCAAAGTCCCAAAAGAGACTTTTTTCCACCTTTAGAGACAGACCTGTTGAGACATCCTCAGAGCTCCTCCAGATCTTCCCATAGCTCTCTTCCCATAGCCCCCTTTTTGCTATCTGTCTCTCCTTTTTTCTCACCCCAAAAGTGGGTGTAGGTCTCATTACTATGTAATGGATGATGTCATATGACGATGGAGTTACCTTGACAACCAAGACCAACGCCATTTTGAATAATTACTAATTTCAGCCCCTTAGGGGCGGTGTTGGATCAGAAATTACTTTTAATATGATTGACATAGCCTTCTGACCTTGGCTTAGCAAAACACCACTAATTGTCTAATGGTTGACAATCAAGTGTCAATATCCCCAGCCGTCCTGGCGCTTCTTAAAATATATGTGTATGAGAAAATATACCCCACACAATTTACTGGGGTTGTAAATGTCATGAAAGTGAAGTCAGGATTCTTATGATAAGCCTAACAGTTATTCATGAATGGTTTCCTAAATAGGATACCATATTTTCAACCTTATAATAATATATATGTAGTAAACAGGTTTTTATAATGTTACCTAATAAAGATACATTGTAAAGATGTATAAAAGAAACATTATTATTTAAAATATATAATTTGTGGATAAGCCCTTTTTGTTAAGTGGTTTGTTCTGAAAATACTATTTAGTTTTGCAGACTGTGTAAGTTTGTACCAACTCCCCTTATCTATAAGTTTCAAAGACAAAAGATATATAAACTAGGATACTGGTATTTTTACACAGTCGCAGTTACACAAGACATAAAGCAACTTTTGCAACAATGCCTATTCATGGGTTATGAACTCTGATTCAACTTTAGAGCCAAAATAGCTCCTCTCATGTTCATTTGAAAAATATACAATATAAAGGCCTATATATATATGAATATAAATTCTTTTAACCCCAAATGTTCTGACAGGTCTGATTAACACGAAAACCTGATAAGGAACCAAAAATGGAAAGAGTTTCATGTAAAGAGGGTAGAGAAGTGTTGGGATTGGTGATGGTTAGTAAGATGTCGTCTGCGAATAGAGAGAGTTTGCAATCCTGTTGTCGTAATGGAATTCCCCTGATATTAGGATGAGATCTAATAGCTGCTGCTAAAGGTTCAAGACTAGTATGAATAATAAGGGTGACAAAGGGCATCCTTGTCTGGTGCCGTTTCTGAGAGTAAATCGTTGTGAAATATAGGAGGAGAACTTGACTTGAGATGTAGGGAGGGAGTATAGGGTTCGTAAAGCCTGTATAAAGGAACCTGAGAATCCGAATCTGGTTAAGACTGCGAACATGAAGGGCCAGCTTAAACGATCAAAAGCTTTTTGAGCATCTAAGCTCAAAACTATGGTGGGACGTTTGCTTCTAGTTATTAGGTCAATCAAATCTATGGTTCTTCTTGTATTGTCTCCAGCATGTCTCGTGGGAACAAATCCTACCTGGTCCCTGTGGATCAAGGATGTTAATAGAGGAGATAATCTATTGGCTAATATCTTGGTAAAAATTTTGTAATCTGAATTTAGTAAAGCAATAGGGCGGTAGTTGTCGGGTATTGCGGGATCCTTTCCCGTCTTGGGAATTACTGCTATGTTTGCATGTAAGAACTGTGAATGTGGAATGGATCCTCTGAAGAAAGAGGAAAATAGGGATTGTAGGTAGGGGGTTAAAGTTTGTGAGAAAGTTTTATAATAAATGTAAGGAAGACCGTCAGGGCCTGGGGATTTGTGGGCTGGAAGATTTTTAATCACTTCTCCTATTTCTTCCACGGGGATCGGGGAGTTAAGAGAGGTTATATGATCGGCAGAGATTTTTGGTAGCGGTAGGGAATCCATGAATTTATCAAACTCTGATTGTGAGAATTGAGGGTGCGAATCAGGACCTAAGCAGTTATATAACTGACTATAGAAATCTCTAAAGACTTTTGACATAGCTTTCGGGCAATATGTGGGGGTACCATCAGATTGTATCAAGTGATCGGGGATCGATAGAAAGGGTCTTGGTTTTAATTTGTTAACCAGCATCCTGTGTGGTTTGTTTGCAAAATCGTAAAATTTTTGCTTGGCCCATAACATAAATTTGGAAATTTGGTTCAGGTCAAAAGATTTGATTCGATCCCGGATTGAGGTGACAATTCTCAATTTTTCCACCGTGGGGGAGGCCAGCAAGTGTCTTTCAGCTGTCTGCAGTTGGGTAATTAGGTCATTTTTGAGTTGTACAGAATCCTTTTTTAGGCGAGAGCCCATAGCTATACATTCACCTCTAAAAAAGGCTTTGTGGGCCTTCCACAAGGTGGAAATCTCTGAAATAGAACCATCATTAATCTGGAAAAATTCAGTTAGTTTCTGCTGTAGTTGGGTTTGAGATAAAGGGTTTTTAAGCAACGATTCATTGAGACGCCAGTGGCAGGATTTAGTAAAAGACTTTGTCAGCAGGACATTAAGTTCAATAGGTGCATGATCCGACCAGGTAATAGGATTTATTTCAGAAGAAACTACATAGGGAAGTAGAGGACCTGTAACAAGGAAATAATCTAGTCTAGAATATGACTTGTGAGGGTGAGAGTAGAATGTATAATTTTTTTGGATTGGGTGTTTTATCCTCCAAATGTCAAAAAGATTATGGGATCTAACTAATTTGCGAAAAGAGGTTGATAATTTCTTAGAGGCAGATTGTGGAGTGGTTTGGAATAAAGTTTTCCTATCCCTGGTCGGGGGACATGCATGCATTGAAGTCGCCTCCTATGATCATAAAAGGCTGGGAGAAGGGTGGCAATTTCTGAAAAACCTTTGTAAGGAAACCGATTTGTCCTACATTTGGTGCATATACGTTTACCAGAGAGAAGGAAGTATTTAGGTGACTACATTTCAGGAATATGAATCGACCTTGGGGGTCTAAGTAGGAAGAGAGTATCTAATTGGGCATGAGCGTTTAATAAGAATTGCCACTCCCGCTTTTCCAGAGGGATCAGAGGCTATATATGCTACAGGAAAGTGTCTGGAAGCGAATTTAAAGGAGCCCCCAGATTTAAAATGAATTTCCTGAACCATAATCACCTCTGCTCTGGATGATCTAAATTCTTTCAAAGCCTGCCATCATTTGCCGATGGAATTTAATCCTTTAACATTACATGAATAAACCTTAAGGGCCATATTTGGTCATAAGGAGAAACGCTAGTATTGTATAAAAACTGTGAACATATAAATGAGCATCCTTAAAATAGAACATGTGAAAACATACATATCTTGCAGTTGGTACGGTATTGTAGATATAGCATTAAAAAAACATAAAAAAGGTCAAAAAAGAAAAAAAACAAAAAAGACCTGCAAATGAAAACATCAAAGGAGACCAAAAAAAAAAAAGGGAAAAAATTGAATAAAAAGAAAAAAAAACAGTAAAAAAAAGAAAAAGGAAAAAATAATTTTTTTAAAGCCTGAGAAAAAATTTCAGGCTGCCCAGGCAAAAGCCTTGGGTCATAGTGGGGGGCATGTTAGCCTGCAGGAACTAGTGGAGGAGGGGGGGAGGTGGGGAGGTCCTCGTCTCTGCTTTTTGTAAAAAGAAAAACAAACAGACAGGAGGAAAATGGTACTTGGCATATTATTATAAGCGAACAGATTAAAAAAAAAAGAGAAAAATCCTAGAAAAGCTAATAAAAGAAAAACCTCTTTCATAGAGGTCTCTCAGGGAATGTTGAACGCCATCTTTAGAAACGGATAAGCAAAAGGGGAATCCCCAGTGGTAAGGAACCTGGTGATTTTGTAGATGAGCAGTGACAGGACGGAAACTGCGCCTTTTGGCCAGAGTGATTGGGGAGAGGTCGTTGAATATCTGAATCTTGTGTTGTTTATAGTCAATGCGTGACTTGTTACGTGTTGCAAATGTGAGGGCTTCTTTGCTCTCGTAGAAGTGGAAACGGATAATAACATCCCTGGGATTAGCATTAGGAGGAGGTTTTGGGGCCAGAGATCTGTGTACCCTGTCCATACGCCAGTCTATGTCTGGGATGTGTGGGGCGAACGTAACAAACAGGCCTAAAAGATAGGAACGCAGCTCCTTGTCACTCACCGCCTCAGGGATTCCCCTAATCCTCAGGTTCTGACGTCTTTCACGGTTTTCCAAGTCTTCCTGTTGAAGCTGGAGTTGGGAGACTGTATGTTTCAGGCTGGAGTTGTCCTCTTTGAGAACATGTACATATTGGGTCAGTTCATCTAATTTATTCTCCAATGTGTTGGTGCGTTCTCCTAGCTGATCAATTTCACCACAAAACTCGTGCGCTATTTTACCCACCTCTTTAGCGATGCTGCGGGTTAGATGGTGTAGTAATGAGTTCAGCTTTGTATCTAGAACAGCTACTGTCATGACATCTATGGGGTGGTCGGGTGGGAGAGAGTGTTGAGATAGTTGGGATCTATTATCGTCCTGGATCAAGCCTTCCGGCAGGACATGAAATCAGCAGTGTCCGAGGATCCCAGCTTTTCACTTGAGGCCGGGGATCGTTGTTTATATAAAAAGCGTTCCATGTTATTGGGAGGCCGCGACGGTGGCGGTGGGATAAAGCCTCTATATATTGCCTTCTGGAAGCCAATCTTCCCCATGCAGTGTTAGGGAGGATCAGGTAGCCTGTTGTTGTATCGCTCCTGTAATTAATAAGGATCTGCTAGCTTTGTAGGAGCATCTAATAAAGAGACAGGGACCAGGGTTCTCCTCGTACATGTCTGCTATCCTGCACGCCGAACTGGAGGTGGTCACATTAGGTATCAGAGAGAGCTGAGAGATCTAGTAATTATGATGTTTGCAGGATCAGGAGCTGTGTAATTAAGGGATTAAAGGAACTAGGCTGGAGGGGTACTTGGAGTACCAAGATGGCCGCCGGCTTTCAAGACTAGGCCGGAGCCGCGGACTTTCCTAGTGGCAGGGGCCGGTCAGGCGAGTACCGCTCTTTGCAGGCCCAGGACGAACCTTTAGGGCATAGAGTTAGGGTCTCCGGGGGTCAGACACTATTAGGGGCAACAGCGGAGGGAGGACCAGGCGAACGCCTTGTTACTCACAGCGTCCAGGGCTGAAGATGTCCAGTTGGTAGGCCGCAAGATGGGCGGTAAGCCGTGGGGGGACCAGAGATGAAGGGAGAGGATCCCGTTCGATTCTCCTCCACTGTGGGGGCACCCTACACTCCCCGGCGGTGTCTCAGCTGGAGGATCCTAATAGGGGCTTTCGCTGGTCCCCTGGTCCGCAGCGATGAAGGGTGACAGGCTCCAGACGAGCCGTAGGCCCCAATATGGCAGCGAGCATCCGTAGTTTGGGACAGGCAGCGGGCCCAGAGAAGCCAAACGTGGCTTAATCTCAGTCGAGATCCGGCTGGATCTGTAGTGGAGGGGGCCTAAACGCTTTTTTGCTATGTATATTGTTTCCTCGAGGAAGAATGAGGCAAGGATGGCAGTGGATATAATTTTTCTGGATGGAGCACAGCGTCCACCCGTCCTCCCTGTATCTCGTCCAGCCACGCCCCTGTTCGTCAATTCTTTAAAGGAGCTATCAGGCTTAAACCTCAAAGAAGACCTACGTTTCCCAAATGGGACCTCCCTATTGTCTTGGATTTTCTCTCCAATCTCGGATCAGATCCTGACAAACCTCTTTCCATGAGAGACCTCACGCTCAAGACCACCTTCTTAGTAGCTGTGACTTCGGCTAAAAGAGTGTCGGAGATTAGAAATCTAGGTTCAGAAGAACCTTTTCTGACCTTCTTTCCAGACAGGGTAGTGTTGATTCCCATGCTAGGGTCAAACCCTAAAGTGACCTCAGTCTTTCATGAAAACCAAGAAATTGTACTTCCTACTTTCAGAACAAAGGATAATCAGGATGCTCATCCACTTGACGTAGGCCACACTCTAAAACAATATCTGGAGGTCACGGCTCCATTTAGACAAACAGAATTTCTTTTCGTTCTTCTCCATGGTAAAAACAAGGGAATGCGAGCTTCGGTCAGATCAATTTCTTCTTGGATTGTGCAGACCATTCAGAGGGCATACAAGGCAAAGGGCTTGGCTCCTCCAGAGGCAGTGACAGCTCATTCGACCAGGAGTATCTCGACCTCGTGGGCAGCTTCTCGGCATGTCGCGCCTGAAATCATTTGTAGAGCGGCTTCTTGGTCTTCTATTAACACATTTGTCTCCCACTACTGTGTTAAGCCTGCTGCTCTGCCTTCCATTAATTTTGGTTTACAAGTATTGTCGGTTGACAATGTAAAATAAAATTTGGTTTCTTTGCTCAAACATTTTTGCCCAGTTTTGGCGAGTTATTTCCCACATGTATGCTGCCATGGAGCCTGTCAGGAAAACTGAAAATTTATATCAAATACTTACCGTAATTTTCCGTTCCTGATAGGCTCCATGGCAGCAGGAGTCCCTCCCAAATGTCTGGAGTAGGCTAGTTATGGAACATGGATAGCAGCCTAGAGCAAAGATTTATGGGAGAGGGGTCCTATTGGGTAGTTATGGAGGCGGAGCCTACCCACACGTATGCTGCCATGGAGCCTATCAGGAAAGGAAAATTACGGTAAGTATTTGATGTAAATTTTCCGTTATCCAGGTGCTGGCTCTTTAATAGTGTCTTATCAGCATACTCTGATTCTGCTTGCACTCACCGGATTTTCTTCCCCCTGCAGGGGTACACGCAGTCACAGTATTTGCCACTGTGTAGCAATCATGGATGTTCCCGTTCTGTGCTTTACATATTGTTTTAACGTGTTACATATGGAAGAAAGGAGGGATGCCCATAGCGTAAAACCGTATGTGAAACTTTATTATAGTTAGTAGAATAATTGTACTCACATTTACAAAGATAAAATCTAGCATGAGATAGATGTCATAAACAGCTTAGCTGGAGGTGCTGCAAGACTTCCGTAGTCCTGCCCAGGGACTGCGTGTACCCCTGCAGGGGGAAGAAAATCCGGTGAATGCAAGCAGAATCAGAGTATGCTGATAAGACACTATTAAAGAGCCAGCACCTGGATAAGAAGCTTTCCTACACTAATTTGTTTTCAACAGAGTGAATACCTTAGAACTACTCCAAAAAAACTTTTTCCAAACTCAATGGAACTTTTCCTATCCATAAACACTGGTTCTAAGCACATCAGTCACTTTTATGCGTGATCTCTTGTATGATTTAGCACTAGTCACTTTATTGGAATACCAGTAATTTCACTTGCACCATTGAACTTTGATTCTTTGGATTTAGCTAATGAAATACATTGTGGCACTCTATTTTCCTTAGCACAATTGCACTTTGTCATTTTGAATCTAGTCAATGTAATATTTGGTGGCACTTTATATATTTTTTTCAACCATACTATAATGAGACAAGGAATAACCTTGCAAACAAGCACAAGCTAAGACCAAATTATTTATGTTATTTTTATGGTACACATAGGGACTTGAATTCATCAACTTTTCATTTATGTTTCTAATATTCACTGTTTAACATTCACAAGTAACACTTAAGATTCATCAAATAATAAATAGAGCAAGTGTTCACTATTGAAGCAAACTGTTCTGACCCCATTAGGGCAGCGCCATACCTACTCCTGCTTTCTATACACCTGTTTTACAGGTGTGTGTAATTACAATTTCTGATCTAATATTTCACAGCAGGGCCCCTTCCAGCGCCCAACAAGAGTATCTGTGAGGGGTTACAGTGTTGTGGCTCCACCACCACCAAAGGCCCAATTTTTCTGCCCCGTCCCAGCAGCAGAAAAAAAGGACAAGCGTGCCTTACGGCCACCTGCAGAAGATGCACCATGTCCATGACCAGCACTGTGGACTGTAGACACAGAGCCTGCTTGCCCTCTTTTAGTGGTCTGTGAGCATCTGCCTCTCCTTGGTGGCCTTCCGGACATGATGGGGATTTTGTTTTGCAACACCACACTACACTGTATTGTGTACTGTGTACACCACCAGAAAAGTAGTAGCAACTGCAGTATGGGTGCACGGCATTTTGTACACCACCAGAAGTCTAATAGCAACTATGGGTGCACTGTATGTATTGTGTACTGTGTACACCAGCAGAAAAGTAGTAGCAACTACACTAGGGGTGCACGGTATTGTGTACACCACCAGAAGTTTAATAGCAACTATGGGTGCATTTAATTGTTTTGTGTACTGTGTACACCACCAGAAAAGTAGGAGCAACTGCACTAGGGGTGCACGGTACTGTGTACTGTGTACAACACCTGAAGTATATTAGAAACAGTACACCAGGAACGGACCGCAGTGAGATCTAGCTAAACTGTATGCAGTGTATATATATATATATATATATATATATATATATATATATATATATATATATATATATATATATATTTACTAGACTGACGGTATATATATATATATATATATATATATATATATATATATATATATATATATATATATATATATATATATATATATATATATATATATATATACCGTATTTATCGGCGTACAACACGCACTTTTTTCCCCTTAAAATCAGGGGAAAATCGTGGGTGCGTGTTATACGCCGATCCCCGGCGATCCCCGCTAATTGTGATCTATCGGCAGCGATCGCCGCCGACATTCACATAGCGTGTCGTTTTAAATATGGCGCCGCGGAGTTCGGAGGGACTCGGCGGAGCTGAACGAGCGCCGCCGAAATCACAGTGACTGGGCGGAGCCGAGATACACATAGTCGAGTGTATTCGGCTCTTTCCGGCGCCGCTCACAGTCACGCCCAGTCCCGCCATTGGACCTGTGTTATGTCCATCATAGGGCGGGACTGGGCGGGACTGTGAGCGGCGCCAGAAAGAGCTCCGCCGAGTCTCTCCGAACTCCGCGGCGCCATATTTAAAACTACATGCAGCTATGTGTATGTCGGTGGCGATCTGTCCAAGCATGGACACTGGGGGCAAGGCTGCACTGACCACTGGGGCAAAGCTGCACTGACAAGGCTGCACTGGGGCAAAGCTGCACTGACAAGGATGCACTGACAAGGCTGCACTGGGGCAAAGCTGCACTGACAAGGCTGCACTGACAAGACTGCACTGGGGCAAAGCTGCACTGACAAGGCTGCAATGGACACTGGGTCAAGGCTGCACTGACACTGAAAAGGCTGCAATGACACTAACAAGGCTGCAGATGAACACTGATGAGGCTGCATTGATGGGCATTTTAATGTAAGTTTTTTCTCCTTAAACTTCCCTCCTAAAAGTTTTCCTTAAAATTCTCTCCTAAACTCGGGGTGCGTGTTATACGCCGGCGCGTGTTATACGCCGATAAATACGGTATATATATATATATATATATATATATATATATATACATGAAATACACTGCAGCTAACTGAATCACCTGCCTGCCAGAAGTATAGTAGAAACAGTACACCACCAGGAACGGACCGCAGTGAGATCTAGCTAAACTGTATGCAGTGGACATACATACAGACTGTATATATATATATATATATATATATATATATATATATATATATATATATATGAAATAAACTGCAGCTAACTGAATCATCTGCCTGCCTGAAAGTATATTTGAAACCGTACACCAGGAATGGCCTGCAGTCAGATATAGGCTTGGCTAGACTAGAATGCATTGAATATATATGTAGGAGACTGCACTGCAGATCACTGAATCACCTGCCTGCCTGAAAGTATATTTGAAAACGTACACCAGGAATGGCCTGCACTCAGATATAGGCTTGGCTAGACTGGAATGCAGTGGAGATATATATATATATATATATATATATATATATATATATATATATATATATATATATATATATATATATATAAATATATATATATATTTTTTTATATGCACTGGAGCTCACTGAATCACCTGCCTGCCAGAAGTATGATAGAAACAGTACACCAGGAACGGACTGCAGTGAGATCTAGCTAAACTGTATGCGTTGGAGATATAGATATATATATATATATATATATATATATATATATATATATATATATATATACACACACACACTATACACTAGACTGACTGTATATATATATATATATATGAAATACACTGCAGCTAACTGAATCACCTGCCTGCCAGAAGTATAGTAGAAACAGTGAGTACACCAGGAATGGACTGCAGTGAGATCTAGCTAAACTGTATGCAGTGGATATATATATACTAGACTGACTATATATATATATATATATATATCTAT
This sequence comes from Lithobates septentrionalis, assembly GCA_037952835.1. Lineage (NCBI taxonomy): Eukaryota > Metazoa > Chordata > Amphibia > Anura > Ranidae > Lithobates > Lithobates septentrionalis. The sequence continues at coordinate 4,109,271 of JBBDGP010000333.1, forward strand.
ATATATAGATATATATATATATATATATATATATATATATCTATATATATAGATATATATATATCTATATATATAGATATATATATATATATATGAATTACACTGCAGCTAACTGAATCACCTGCCTACCAAAAGTATAGTAGAAACAATACACCACCAGGAACGGACCGCAATGAGATCTAGCTAAACTGTATGCAGTGGATATATATACTAGACTGACTGTATATATATATATGAAATACACTACAGCCAACTGAATCACCTGCCTGCCAGAAGTATAGTAGAAACAGTACACCACCAAGAATGGACTGCAGTGAGATCTAGCTAAACTGTATGCAGTGGATATAGATATATATACTAGACTCACTGTATATATATATGAAATACACTGAAGCTAACTGAATAATCTGCCTGCCCGCCTGCTCAATCTAAATGACACTCTCTCTCTGTCCATGCCAGCAACGACACACTACACGACGTGCAGTCAGCCTTATATAGTTTGGGTGTGGACTTAGTCCCCCCTGAGCCATGATTGGCCAATTATGGCTCTCTTAGCTGAGTGCTGTGATTGGCCAAAGCATGCAGGTCATGGTGCATGCTCTGGCCAATCATCATACAGCAATGCACTGTGCTCCCGCGGTGCATTATGGGCCGTTACGCGCCGCTTAAATTTGGCGCGAACGGCCCATTATGTTCAGTTTAAGATGAATGTGCGAACAGCCCATGTTTGAGTCGAACTCATGTTCGACCCGAACAGAAAGCTCATCCCTACATGGGATCACTCTCAGATCGGACTGTATATGGAATGTACCCGCCCCCTACACACATTTTCTGATGCCAGGAGATGAACAGCCCTTGGAGGATATTGGGGGAAGGTAATCAAATCGTGTGTGTACAGACTGAACTAAGAGCATACCTCCCAACTTTTTGAGATGGGAATGAGGGACACCTGTCAGCAAAAGTATGCAGGCATAGGACACACCCCTTGCCATGCCCCTTTAAAGGAGAATTGTACAAAAAATCAAGATTGATTAAACCCACAAGTGATTTTTTTTTACCACTATTATCCCTTTATATTGGCTTTTGGAGTTTACAAATGCAGCAATTTAGAAATCAGATGAAAGGTTTAGCGCTAGGAAACGCTTTTTGATAGATACAAAGTGAATTTTATATACATCTATATAGATCAGAGCAAAATGAGGGTCAAATGAGGAGGTAAGAGGGACAGAGGGACATTGCTCCAAATCAGGGACAGTCCCACAAAATCAGGGACAGTTGGGAGCTATGGTAAGAGTGATCCTGTGTCATCTGCTGCATAGAGGAGGGCTGTACTAACAGGAGGGGAGAGAAAAGCACAGCCTGCACCTCCTCTGGCTCTCACCTATCTGCCACTTCTCCTTTCACTGCTCCAGGCTGTCCTCCAATTGTCCCAGCCCTGAGTGTGGGGATGGGGGAAGGAGCTTAGTGGGCTAGGTACAACATTGATGGGAGAACCAGCCTGTGGGAGCACAACTGAAATCTAGACAGAGCCTGCCTCAGCACCCCCTTAGATCCAGCCATGATTTCCTTTTAATTTCACTTTCAATGGTAATGAGAAACAGGAAAAATAGAGAAGATGAATCCCCCCTAATGGGAGCACAGACAGCAATACAATCTGACAGATGTTCTAATCCCTCTCCACTCTATCCAAATCTAAAAGAAAAACAAAGTTTTGCCTTTAGTTACACTTAAGGTCAATGACAGACAAATCTATGGCCAGCTTTATTTTCTTAACTACTTCCTTCTTCTTTAGAAAAAAAACTTTAATTCAGATATAATATAGTAGTCATGTTGCAGCTTTTTGCTGTTTATCTCTTCATTTGTCCTTGCTGTAGGTAGTATCCAGATACTTGAAACTCTTCACCTTTCTTTTGCAATTTACTTTGATTGCTTATTGAGTGCTTTCTCCTGTCCTTACCAGTTATTTTAATTGTTGTTTTTTTGTTTTCTTGCTCCTGGCCGTGTTTCTCTTTTAATGTTCCTTTTCTCGTTTGTCAAGAATTTCCTCTATGGGTTTTTGTGTGTTAACATCTTCAGAAAGGACCATCTAAGTGTTGTGTACAAGTCATTCACAAGGCCATCTGTAAATTACCTGATCTGGTTTCACAGCTTTAGTTAATTTATTAGCACTATGAGCAGCAATGACAATAGAAAATGTTTCCATTCCAGATGTTGTGAAATTAGAAATACTGGATTTTTTATGGCATGTCTTCATACATTTCCCACACACTTTACAAAAACTCTGGATACCTAAAATTAGGCCCTGAGTGATTCTTTTTCTTTTGATAGATTTCCAGAGCTCTTATATGAAGCTTACAGTATATTAATATTTCTGTTGTGTTCTCCTACCTTCTCTGAGGTTACCTGGATGATAAAGATTAGGTCCCATGTCCTTAACATTTAAACCTGCATTGGTCCTTTCCCAGAGGCTGTGCTATTGTTTCCTTGTGCATTATCCTTGGCAAATTTATTTAATTTTCTCTTCTTTTTTAACACTAGGACAATCCCATCCTTTGAGAGCAGCAAGGCCGAAATCCATAGTCCTTCTTGAACCCCTGGGACTTTTTAGCCAACACACCTGTGCGCAAGAGTATTTTTTTGCTTCTTATTTTTTCCTTGTGTCTGCTTTGCGGTGTTCTTGAGTAAATATTAACCAGTACACTGAGAAAGGAAAGACCACAGTGATTTTGGCATTGTCTGCTGCCTACCTTTGAGGCCTACACACACATACTATTGACTTGTCTCTGCTTGATTCTCAGTATACCTCAATGTTCAATTTCAAACTCACTCTCTTCTTCTCCTTTACTTTTTATACAATGCACTGTGTTATTTCCTACTGCAGAGCTAACAGAATATAAGTGAAGGTGATTGAAAGGTGGGAAGAAAGAGTAAAATACAATTTTTTGGCTATTGCAGAACTAATAGAATAAAAGTGCAGGTGATTGAAAGGCTGAAAGGCAGAAAAAGAATAAGAGTAAAATATAAATGTCTAGATGCAATAACTAACCAATTTACCTCCTGTTCTGCAGACACAGTCCCTGTAAGTAACATTTTTGTAAAATAATAAATATTATTTTCCTATATGTTTTGTTTTCAGTACATACAAAGCATCATACAAATCCCTCACATTAGTGTATGCTCGTGTCAAACCACTGTACTACAGTTTTCTCCCTTTTCCCTTTATTTAAGTAAAATACAATACTGATATCTTGTCTTGTTTGGAATAATTCCTTTGGCTCCTATTCAGGCAGAGGAAAAAGCACCCACAGATCTTGGTAATTTTCTTACTTTGAAGATTTTTTTTCTTGTGTTATATTGCAGCATGTCTCTTTCTTTTCACATTTTTTACCACACTTTTATATACTCATCACATCAAAGACAGAAAACAATCAAGCAATTCTGACACATGCTTGAGGCTTTCCCTGTAACTTATATTTTATTATAGTTTTACCTAAATATAGTTTTCCCCTATAATGGGGAAAATTTGAATAGTAACATTAATTTCAATTACTCTCTTTGATCTACTATCTTAAATTTAAAGATATATGTAATAATCAGAAAGAGTACCATTCATTTTTATTCTTTTTTCCACTGCCAATATTAACGTGTTACTAAACCTAGGACCCTGCATTCACCATATCTGGTCTCCTACAGTACATAGAACATGGAAATGCAATTATTTTAGTAAATATAAACTGCTAAATACCTTTTCTCATCAGCAGTTTGAGCAATCTTCTGATTTCTATCAGTGTTCAACAGAGAACTGTTTAATGCTTATAGGAGGAGTTTTCATTCTCCCCTGAGTGGTGCTGAGTGGCCCTGTGCTGATTACATGCACTCTCCCAAGAAAATAAAAACTCTCTAGTAATGCACACCAAACTGAGCATGTGCAGCTTGCCCCCAAGGCTCAGATGGTTTGGGGGACTGGGGAAGAGGGGGTGAATCAGAGAAGACCAGATCAGACAGCCTTTTTACACAATGCAGAGGATTAACCCCTTGGGTTCCATAGTGAGTATAACTAGCATGCTTTACTGCATATACAGACTGATTTTACTGTTGTGGGTTTAGTAACAATTTAATGTAAACACTGCAAGTATTTAAAGGATCATTCCATCTAAAACTGAAATATCAGCTTTGTAAAAGCACCAGAAGGTGCAACTCAAGCTGACTTCTTTATCCTGTAAATACTTCAGGTTAATTAATATGCTGTCATTCTTGCAAGAAGGTATCATTCCCTTTGTTGCTTTTTTCTTTAACTTTATAAAGGTCTAGTAGGTTTAGTAACACTTTCCTAGCAACAGCTGGAGGAGAACTCCAGTAATTCAATCTATACCCAGGGAAATCTTAGTGCTGTGCTGGAGACCAGATTATCTCTGCTGTGTCAGTTGTGTATTATATAACAATATTTTGTTGATCCTTTACCTGCATGCAAAGTGCCTTAGGTAGTACAGCCTGGCTTTTCCAACACTCCAGGTTCCCTTTATGCCACCCCAGAATTAGCATACTTTTTGTTATCCCGGTCTGCTGTACTAATAGAAGGACATAGACAAGTTCATGCACCTAAACTTGTCCATATTCCTAAAAAAGAACACTAATCTGCTTTTCCATTATAGCATTTGGATTGCTGTATGTAGGTTAAGCTTTAATGTGATCATTTTCTATGTTCTTGTTGCTGTCATCCCCATTCTTATCCACTTTGGTAGCCTGTAACTGCCCGGTTCCAGCTTCCTGTATTCCTGGCTCTGTCTCATAGCTCATCTGACTCCTGGTTTCTGCTTGTCCTTAGTCCTTATTGACCCTACTCATATTTTCTTTGAAACTGCTCAAAGTGGAAGTAAACCGTCCTATCGTTTTCAGCCATGGAAGCTGCCTTCTTGGCCTCTATTTAATCTTCAACTGCCATGATGCTGCACATGTGATCCGTTATGACACCAGCCATTAGATGGTTTGACAATTTGGTTGAGATCATGACCAATGTTACAGTTACATTCCCGGCATGCACCGGGAATGTAACTGTTTTTTTTAAACCGTTAAATTAATGGGCTTACTTCTGCTTTAATTCTCATTCATAATACAATTCATTAATTCATGAATTGTATCACTTTCTTATCTTGATCATGCTAGTATATTCTGTCTGCCCTTGCCTGTTCTGTGTTCCTTTGTCCCATCTCTGTATCACGTTTTGGTTTTGATGCAACTCTTTGCCTATGTTTCTTATTTCTTTTTTCACACCACCTTTGCTTAGCTGGATATAACCTTAGCTTGTCTTACTACTCCATGTTTCCTGGTGTGCCCTATCTGAGGAACTTGTTTGTTAAGACCAGATAGTCCAGTGTTTCCTGGGCACAAATGAGTACTAACGCTAGGGTTGCCACCTGTCCAGGATTCACCCGGACAGTTCGGGTTTTGAATCATGTGCCCGGGTTTCAGACCGCCTGAAACCCGGGCACATTATTCAGGGAGGGCTGTGTGGCTCACTGTGCCTGATACACTGAAGCGATGGAGGAACACTCCCCACCATCCCCCCCTGTAGTCAGTGGGAGTCAGTCTGTCTCTTCTGCAGAGCCAGGCCAACTGTTCCCACATGGAGCACCAATCAGAAGTGGCCAGATTCTCTAGCTCCTCCTCCTTAGAAATTTCCCCGGGGCAGAACCGTGGCGCTGAGCCTGAAGTGGAGCCTGGTGTGAAGTCCTGGCCTGGATGCCTCCATCACATTCCCAGTCAGATAATTCTGCATGCAGGTGGTTGGACAGTACAGGATTGCCGCCCACCTCTTCCCCAGGTAATGATCAGCTGATCATCCCATCCCAGGTGATTCTTGCATGCTGCCAATACAGCCTGCATCCAGGGACACCCAGCCCTGCCCCCTCTGATGTTACCTTCCTCATTCCTGGGATTTAACCCTTTCCCCGCTCCTCCTCCATACAGGGCTATGCATGGCACATCACACCTTCCTCTGACAGTGCTAAGATGAGGGGATCAGAGTAGATCTCATGTCTGAGCAAATCATACTGACTACATGAAAGCTGGCCTCCCCTCCACCTGGCTGTCATGCAGATCCTCATGTCCCGAAGGTTAGACATGTGCACACTGAAATATTTTGTTTCGGAATTTCGTTTTCGTCTGAAAAATAAATTTATTTAGTTACTCCCGAAATTCATTTTTATTTATTTTGTTTTTCGTTAAAAATTGCATTCATGCGAAAATCCAAATTAAGGTTGAATCTGTCATTGAAGGCTTATGGTGTCTGTCGGATGTTCAAAGAAGATTCGACGGAGCAGCTAAACTGTACGACACCGTATAGTTTACCTGCTCCGTCGAATCTTCTTAGAACTTTCAACAGACACCATAAGCCAAAATACGTGTGTACTTAGTTGTAGCTATTTTTTTTTTTTTTCCACAATAATGTTTATTAGCAGATGTAATTTTACAACAATTGCATTAAATCCAGGTTGTTATACATTCCTTTTGTACATAGTGGTTCAGGTTACATATGTATTGCATTAATGTAGATGGATACATGCATATTCAAGTTTACACTCTTTGTTTATTACAGTCGTATGGTATTGATCGTAACCTCTCATAGTTTGTTCGGAAAAGGGGGGGGTATAAATAGCCCCCCTATGGGGATATGGAATGTGTTTACTAGGAAAGAAAGAGAATGGAGAAAGGAAATAAAGAGAGGAGTAAGAAGAAGAAGTTTGGTCCGTCTAATTTCTCGACACGGGGCTCCCCCCCCCCACGTTTCTTAAATTGAAATGGTTTTGGGGAATACAGTTGTATATCCAACTATTTGACCTCTTAAATAGGCCAACCCAGTTGTCAAGGTTGGATTGAACTGTATCGCTGGGTTGATTTGAAGTAAGTCCAGCAGGCCCAAGTGGTCGTGTATTTTTGAATACGCTCCTGAGAGATATGTACTAACTCCTCCATCTCCTCTATCTTGGAGATCCTCCGGAACCATTCTCCAATTGTGGGGATGGTCGTGGATCGCCAGTGTGTCGGTATGCAGAGCCTAGCCGCATTCACCAAATGCATAGCCAAAGATTTAAAGTACTCACTTTTAGTTAGGTGAGTGTGGTGGAGAAGATACTGAGCAGGCGAGAAGGTCAAGGTGTATGTTGTTATATGTGAGATAAGGTCGTGTACTTCCTTCCAGAAGGGTTGCAATAGGTCACAGTCCCACCATATGTGTAGCATGGTCCCTTTAGTTTTCCCACACCTCCAGCAAGTGTCTGGGACATTAGGGCAAAACTTATGTAGAAGTGAAGGAGTCCTGTACCAGCGTATTTGGATTTTATATCCATTTTCCTGAATGGCTACATTAGGGGAACCCTTGTGTATGTATTCATTGATTCGTGTCCAGTCTTCCTCCGTGAAGGTCATCTGGAGATCCGTTTCCCAGGCTGTATGTGCTGAGTCAAGAGTGCAGGAGGCGCTTTCTGAGAGTATATTGTATAGGAGGGAAATAAGATGCCTTAGTGGAGAGGTGCGAGTGCATAGTTCTTCAAATAAGGTTAGTTGTCTGGTCCAGGTCGGGGTGGTCCCTTGAGTCGAAAGGAAGTGTTGGATCTGTCTGTACGTCCAGAAGGGGAAGGATTTGAGCAGAGAGAGGTCGACTAGGTTCTCGTATGGTCTAGGGGTTTTGTCAGCAAAAAACTGATACGCTAGTATTTTGTCATAGGGCCATGTGTGTTTAAGGAAGGATTGTGATAGCCCGGGTTCGAAATCAGGGTTCCCTCTCAAGGGAGTTAAGGGGCCCGGCAGGGAAGATATGTAAGAGAGTTTGGCTGCTCTTCTGACCGAATTGAGCGAGGCTGCTATAAGTGGATGTGCTGATGTCTGCTGCGGGATTTGACTAGGTCGAATCCAGGGCAGAGATTCCAGGGGAAGGTGAGAGAATGATTTCTCAAGCGTGACCCAGGTTTTACCCGACTCGTGGACATTCCAGTCTACCACCCGGGCCAAGTGACTAGCCAGGAAATATTTATGAAGGTCTGGAAGACCTATGCCCCCCATGAGTTTTGGTCGCGTAAGTCGCGTGAATTTTATGCGTGGGGGGGAACCTTTCCACAAGAATAGCGTGCACATCTTTTTATATGTAGCAAAAAAAGCAGCCGGTAGATTGATAGGTATGCATTGGATGAAGTATAGGAATCGTGGTAGAATTATCATTTTAAAAGGGCTGAACGACCGAACCAGGAAATGTTGAGGGGGCCCCATGCTGTTAAGTCGTGTTGAGCTTTTTTCAAGGCCGGGAGGAAATTGGTATCATATAGATCTGCTAGTTTGGTGGGGATTTGAATACCTAAATATGTTATCGAACGTTGGCTCCATTGAAAGGGGAAGGAGGATTGACAACGTTCAAGTTCCTGTGGCGTGAGCGTGATATTTAGGGCTTGAGATTTTGCATAGTTAATTTTAAAGTGTGATAAAGTCCCAAAGTGTTCAATATCTTTGAGCAAGTTGGGTATCGATGTGATTGGAGAGGACAGGGAGAGCAAAATGTCATCTGCAAACGCTGAGACCTTGTATTCCCTTCCTTTGATTGTGATGCCTGCAATGTCGGAGTTAGCCCTTAGTCTGTTCAGGAAGGGTTCTAGGGACAAAACAAAAATTAAAGGTGAAAGGGGGCAGCCCTGGCGCGTACCATTGCTTATGGGGAAGGCGTTCGACAGGTGGCCGTTTACTCTCACAGCCGCACTCGGATTGGAGTACAGCGCTGAGATATGAGACAGCATGCGCGGGTGGAGGCCAATCTTCTTTAAGACCTCACGCATATAGTCCCAGGCCACTCTGTCGAACGCCTTCTCTGCGTCTAAAGACAGGAAGAAGCCCTGCTTTTTTGAGGACGTGAGCCCATGGTGTAGGTTTAGTGCTCTGATAGTGTTGTCCCTAGCTTCTCGGCCGGGGACAAAGCCCACCTGATCTAGTGAGATGAGTCCCGGCAATAGGGTAGACAATCTATTGGCTAAAATTTTTGCGTAGATCTTAATATCAACATTTAATAGTGAAATTGGCCTGTAATTTTGTATTTGGGTGGTGTCTTTTCCCTCCTTAGGGATTACTGTGACATGTGCCTCTAGCATGCGTCCCATAGTCATTGTAGGATCTGCTAGTGCGTTAAAGGCGGTTAACATTTTAGGGGCTAGAATCTGGACAAAGCACTTATAATATTGTAAGGTAAACCCGTCCGGGCCCGGGCTTTTGCCTGTTTTCATCTGTTTCAGAGCCAATTGTAATTCCTCTGTGGAGAGGGGTTTTTCTAAGTCTTCTGCTTGCGTTTGTGTGAGTGGTTGTGGGCTGTATTGGGACAAAAAGTTTTGTATTTCCTCCTTTCTGCGCAACGTTTGGGTGGGATTTGTGTTAAGAGGGTCAAGGTTATATAATTTCTTGTAGTATTGTTCAAAGGCCCGAGCTATGTCTTCATTTTTAGACAACAAAGTACCTTGGCGGGTTCTAATGTGGTGAATCGTATTAACCGGTTTAGAGGTTCGTACTGCCCTGGCTAGCAATTTGCCGCACTTGTTGCCCTGTTCGTAAAAAATTCGTTGGTGCAGGACATATCTGCGTCTAACACGTTTACCCAGTTCTTCCAGGAGTGTTGTACGCAGGTGTGTCAGCTCCTGTAAAGTCTGTTGTGATTGAGATTTTTTGTGTGTGGCTTCCAACCGTTTAGTTGTAGCTATTTTACTGCTCCTCCTCTTTGGTTACAATCAGCAAATAACATTCATCATCATCATTATTTTTATTTATCTTTTCTCCCCTATGTCGAATCTTTTCTCCCCTACGTCAAATCTTTTCTCTCTATGTAGAATAATCTTGGACTAATAGAGTTAAGGTTAGGCACATTCGGCCACAAGTTTGATGGACACAGATTGTTATTGTCATCATCATGTCGAATCTCCTATCTATATCGAACTGTTGTAGCAACGAAAACGAAAATAAAGCATTTGTTTATGTCGGATCTTTCGTTTTTCGGATTCTGCACTTTCATTATCGTTTGTTAAAACGATAACGAAAATACCTGAAATTCGGACGAAAATGCATTCGGACGAAAACGAATGCACATGTCTACCGAAGGTATTGAAGCCAGCTGATCAGAGTGACAGCCAGGAAAGTCATATTTTGGAAGGAATGACATTTCCACTAATTAGGACTATTTAGGGCTCATTCACACCACATGCGCTGTGTATAGCACCAATTGATTTTTGTTTAAATACAATTGAGTTGATGTGTTTCTTTAATGCATTGTGTTGCATTGATGTGCGTGGTTTTTTTTTTTTTAACAGCAGAACTCAAAATCCTTTATTTTCTTTTTCTGAGCGCTGGTTCACACTATTTACAATGTGAAAAACGTACATTTCCGCACACATTTCCCACACCAAACAGAAATGTGCGGACCTCTGCAGACCTGCACAGGTGCCAATAATACTTAACAGCATCCTTACACATCTGGCAAATGTGGGTGTGTTTGTGGCCACCAAAATACATGGTTCTGCAGTACCATGCAATTTAGTGTGACACAATTTTAAAAATCATGCCTGCCTTACTTTTTGTGTGTTCCAGTGCACCACATGTGAACATGCAAAAACACACCCTTTATGGTGTCAACCAGCCCTTAAAGTGATTGTAAGGGTATGTTTTTTATTTATTTTTTTAAATAACAAACATGTCATACTTACCTCCACTGCGCAGCTCGTTTTTGCACAGAGTGGCCCCGAACCTGCTCTTCTGGGGTCCCCCCGGCGGCTCTCGCGGCTCCTCCCCGCATCAGATAACCCCCTAGGAGAAGCGCTTCCCCAAAGTGGTTACCTTGTGGGTGCGCTCCCGAGTCCAGCATTTGCGTCTATAGACAACGGAATGCCGGATTTTGCCCCGCCCCCTCAGTGCCCACGTCATTAGATTTGCTTGACAGCAGCGGGAGCCAATGGCTGCGCTGCTATCAATCTATCCAATCAAGAGCCAGGAGCCCGTGGAGAGAGACAACGTGTCCCCGCCGACTGAATGAAGGGGTTCAGGTAAGTAAAACGGGGGGGCTAGAGGGCCGGTGACTGCCAGGTGTTTTTTCACCTTAATGCATAGGATGCATTAATGTGAAAAAACATGAACCTTTACAACCCCTTTAAGGCGAAAGGAATTCCTCCATCCACCTCATTTTTTTTTGTTTTCATTCAGGCCACTTGCTGAATGAGAGTCCTGCACTATATAGTACATTACACATTACTCCTCACCAAAGTGGTCATTGTCTTAAGAGTTGCTGGTTGCTAAGCAGTCGGTAACTTTTCCAGTGAAGGTCTTCTTTAAGGTTGGCTTAAACAAAGCGTCAGCTTTCTGACTATTTTCAGTGTATGCAAAATCATACGTAATGAGTTTTATTTTTTTTTTATTGATTGTGTTGGGGTTTGTACATGTCTGTGAGACTTTTACTTGTGGCACAGCAATCTAAGACTGTTTTATGGGTACAAGAATGCTTTTGTTTTATTTAACCATGCTCCTTTAAGCTCCTCCCACTGCTAACGCAATTTGGCCACATCCACCGTTTGCTAAAGCTTGTTACACATGCCGCATTACTACTCTCCTTGGGGCGCCCTAAGGTGTCTCAGGTTTTTTACAATCCTATAGTATTTACTACCAAAAAAAAAATTGCCGTGCATCGCTAAAGTGTTCGGGTTTGGCTTGAAGAAAAGGTGGCAACCCTAACTAACACATATATAAAAATGTATTTAAATAGAGGCTATTAAAGCTTAGGTAAGCTGAACCAGCCATAACCTGGTCTAAACAGATGCCCTGACTCGCCATTGTTTTTTTAAAAGTGAACTTTTTAAAAAATAAGCATTTGTCCTATTAATATTTTGGATTAGAAATAGGTACATTTGCATATCTTTAGAAAATATAAAGAAAAAAAACATGAGATTTACCAAATTCTTCAGAGTCACCAAACTGTAAAAGGATTTAGTCAACTCACTAGAACATACTGTACATAGCCATGTTTAATATAAAGATGCACATGAATGCTGCACTTTATTCATAAATATACAGGTAAATATAATGCTAATGTAAATGATTCAGCGCCCAGGTGAAACTATATACAGTATACAGTAATTCCCAATGGATACCCTAGCAGCTGGGAACCTCTGCCCCCCAGGCAAGGCTCTTGGAAATTAGTATATATGCACCAGCACTCCATAAAGATAGTCCTCAACATAAAATACGTCTGAACATAAAATTCAAAACAGAAAGATTTATGAATAAATCAATCATATGGAACCTGATAAAAGAACAAGTGCCTTTAATTCTTCCTCCCAATCTGTGCTCCTCCCCTTCACTCCTCTTCTGGCAGCTACATAAAAGGTAAGATGAGGGTGGGAGGGAGTCCTCTTCAATACCCCGAATGGGTACCCTTTTTTTTGGAGGAAAATGGCACCTCTCAAGTAGGGATCACATGATTCAGCACCCCTCTGGCTAGAGGCCAAGAAGACAGAAATTTTACTTCCCCTTGTATTTATGGGCCACAGAAAGGCAGGACCATTAACAGTGGGGAGTTGTTAACCCTAACCCTCTCCTAACTCTGTGGGCAAAACTGCAAACACACTACACATTGCATAAACCAGCTCACATTACAACGGTAGAGCATAACAGAAACTAGAGGCATCACCTCTGGGAATTTTCCCTGTCCAGCCTAATTGATGCAATCTAGAAATGCCTGGGGTTTTGCACCTCTCCTCCTCCCTTCCCCCACTCTACTCCCCTACCACTCCCCGTTCCCCCCTTCCTTATCATACTCTCTTCCATGTCACCTTCCCCTCATTTCTCCATGACCCCCCCTTTTTTCCCCTTTTTTCTCCTTTTCTGTATGTCCTACCTCCCTTTTTAGGTAGTTACCATCCTACTAATCACCTCTATCTTTAAACCTACTGCCAGGTCAGACTCACAACGTTGCTAAGCCTTACATATCTGTTTATTTATTATACTGTTCCACTGTAGGCTTGAAATGTAGTATGCACGATAGCTTACTAGACCTCTGAGTTTACACCCCTGGGCCGAATAAACGCTTTGTATCTCCCTGTGTACATAACCCTCTTATTGCTCATTGACACTGGCTATTCTACCATTTCTAATTCATGTTTAGTCAGTACTTAGACCATTTTTTACTTATACTTTTTTTTTTTTTTTTAGCCACTTCAGTTACCTTGATCCAGAGACATCTTTCAGATTGATGGTCATATTTGTCTCTTGCCGAGTCACATCATTGGGGCCTTTCAGACTTTTCTCTTGATTTATACATTCAGTATGTGAGTAATTGCAGTTATACAAAAGTGTATCATAAGGAAAAAAAAACAAAAAAAAAACACCCACTAAATACGTCCCGGCCAGCCGGCCACACAATCTCTTACTATTTAAATACATGGCTATATTTTATTGCTTTTTAATCTAGTGACCCCCCCCCCCCCCACCTCCCAGTGACCCACCCTAATTATTCCGATGCACACCTTATATCAAGCTATTGTTTTTTTTTTCCCTTGCTCTTTCTTGGCTTCAGGTCTCTAGGCTGTAATACAGCATATCTGCCCTGGTAAAAAGACAATTGCCCTCGGCACTAAAGTAACACTGGTAAGGGGCATGGCATTGCTTGGACCCATGGGTTCCATAGTTTCACAAATGTGTTATGGTTACCCAACCTTGTGTAGAATGTCCTTTCACTCCATATTGTGGAGTTGACCGTTCCGACCCAAACTTCCGGGGTTGGAGGTGTGCTTGATTGCCATGCTTGTGCTATTAGTTTTCTAGCTTGGAACAAACATCTTGCTATTGCTACGGCTGTGCTCCTATCCCTCAGTCCACTACTGACGTAGCCCAGCACACAGATTTTAGGGTCGGGCTCTAAGTCCACTCTAAACGTAGCATTTATTTTCTTTATAATCTCAGTCCAGTACCTGACTAATTTTGGGCATCTCCAGACCATGTGAATTAGGTCACCTGTTCCTCTACATCTAGGGCACTCATCGTTGGTTCTACGGCCGAATATAAACAGCTTTTTTGGTGTGTAGTAAGATCTATGCAACAACATCAAGTGGGAGGCTTTTTGTGAGGGAGAGACCGACACCTCTGATCCCAACTCAAGAATCCTCTCCCGCTGCTCGTCCGTTATCTCCCCCATATCGGCCTCCCATCTGCCCCTTCCCCCTGATAAACCTGCCTTTGAGTTTCCTCTCTTTGTTAGTTGGGCATATATCTCTGTAATTAAGCCCTTGGTGGTCTCTGATTTGGTTATTGTTTGTAGTAGTGGGGTCCTACACCATGTTAGGGGTTGTCTACTAAACTGCTTGCTCAAAGCATGCCTGATCTGCAAGTAACTGTAGAATACCTGGTTTGGTATTCCGTACTCAAGTCTTAGGTCCTCAAAGGATTTCAGAGTGTCCCCTTCATATAATTGTATCAGCCGGCTTACCCCGCAGCTTTCCCACAATCTATTCCTATCTACTGTTGATAGTTCGTGCAATTGCTTATTATTCCACAATGGCGCGTATTCTGATATTCCTTTATACCCCATTATTTTCTTGGCTGCCCGCCAGACCCTGGTAATCATTTTAAATGTCGGGATTTCTCCTTGCAGCGAGTCTGCCTCCAATGCTCCCACTAATGAGCTGTGTGGATTCCCCTGAAGAATAATTTTGACGTTGTTGCTTCCCCCTCCCTCAATGGCACATCCACCCAATTGTTGTAACTGGGCTGCCAAGTAATAAATAAATGGTTGAGGGACCCCCAGTCCCCCCTCCGTATCGGGGCGCTGCAATTTTTGTAGGCCAATCCTAGCCTGCCCTTTTTTCCATATTAATTCCCTAAAAAGGGATTGGATCTTTTGGAACCACTTCTCTCCGATCCAGACTGGGGAGTTGTGAAGTAGGTATAGCAGCTGCGGCATCCAAACCATTTTTATCAGGTTAGCTTGGCCCGCCACAGACAAGGGGAGTCTGCTCCAAATATCACATTTCCTCTTAAATTTTAGTAAGAGAGGGATCAAGATGTCCTTAATAAACATACCGGGGTCCTTGGACAGCACAACGCCAAGATACTTCATTTTCCCCGTGACCTTCAGATGAGGTAAACACATCGGGATAGAGTTGGTCAGTGAATCTACTGGTAGGAGCGATGACTTCTCCCAGTTGATGACTAATCCCGAAAACTTTCCAAAATTCTCTACTAAATGCATCACTTTCTTCAACGAGGAGGTCATGTCCCCCAGGAAAAATATGACATCATCTGCAAAAAGCGCTATTCTCTCTTCTCTCCCCTTTCTATGAAATCCCTGTATTTCCGTTGATGATCTCGCTGCTCCTGCCAATGGTTCCATGGCCAAGACAAACAACAAAGGAGACAATTTTTTACTTATACTTAACTTATACTTTTTAATGAAATTGTTTGAACAAGAAAAACTGTTGAAATTAAAGGTTGGTTTTGCTGTCTTCCCCTCACAACACAGTTTGTTCCCGGATAGGGTGTCTGGGGGTGTTGGACAATACTCCTTACCTTAAATTTAGCTCTTGGAATAGATTACATTGTTCACACGTGTTTGTAATTACTGTTTTGTCATGTATACCTGTTCATGCAATCCTATTTCTTGATGTATGGCATATACTGTTCACTTTTTTTGTACATGCATGTTATTTGGGTATACTGTATCAGCTTCTAGTAACCTAGGGTAAAGTATAACAGGGGAATACAAAGTGCAGGACCTACCCATCGCACAATCTGTTCAGACAGCTGAGAAAGCCTTATGCCCTGTACACACGACCGGTTTTCCCGTCGGAATAAACTCTGAAGGTATTTCCGACGGAATTCTGACGGAATTCCGCTCAAGCTGTCTTGCGTACACATGGTCACACCAAATTCTGACCGTCCAGAACAGGGTGACGTACAACACGTAGGACGGGACTAGAAAACAGTTCAATAGCCAGTAGCCAATAGCTTCCGTCTCGTACTTGCTTCAGAGCATGCGTTGTTTTTGGTACGTCGGAACAGCATACAGACGAGCGGTTTTTCCGATAGGAATTGATTTTGTCGGAAAAATTTAGAACATGTTCTCTTTAGGTCCGTCAGAATTTTCGACGTAAAAAGTCCGATGGGGCATACACACGGTTGGAATATAAAATGAAAAGCTCCTGTCGGACTTTTTCTGTTGGACATTCCGCTCGTGTGTACACGGCATTAGACACCCAGAGCATATGCACAAGTGGTGACAACACAGGGCACAGGTTATGCACATCATCCATGCTGCTCAGAGAGCAAAGTAAGCAGTAGACACCTGGAACACATGCACACTTGGTGCCAACTTTAAGGAGGATAGAAGAGAATAGAAGAGCCTGCAGATCATTACCACTGCCAACAAGTAGGAGGAAATCACTGGAATGATTAACAAGTATTTTAATATAAAGAAAATGTAAAAAAAAAAGTGATAGACACATTTAGTGTAGAGAACATCAGGAGATTTTTTTTTTTTTTTTGGAGGGAGGAAGGAGTTTACTGCCACCTTAAATATCTAAACAGCCCTGGCATTTAAAACTGTAAAATTGGTTGTTTGGACTGGATTTTTGATTTCTCCAATTTTAGTCATCCATTAAAGAAAATGTTAATATACTGTATATCTTCTAAAGGTTATGGCTGATGATGATAATGAAGGCAATATTAATTTGCAGGTGTAACACCTTCTGTGTAAATGAACACAAGGTCATGGAAATGCTGTCACCAAAGGAGAGGAGGAATTTTGTAGTATTAACACTCCTGTCAATGCCATCACTTGTTCTGTCATATACAATTTGGCATGTCCATTCAAATGAAGGAAGATTTTCAGCTACCCAAGGGCAAAATAATAAAACGTAATGTTTACATTCAGCTTTTGTCATTGTTATAAATGAATTGTAAAGAAATGCCAGCCATGGTTTGTTGTATATTATTTTTTAGATTCAGATAATACATTTAATCACACATTTTACATTTCAGAATATTTTTTCTGTAATATGTCTACATTACCAACTGTGAATCATATGCTTGTGTTGTGTTACTCTAGGTGTACTTTTTTCAAATTTGTAAATAAAAAACAATAAAAAGTCATGACAAGAATTTCAATAATCAATTTTAAAGCTCAACACCCGACAAAAAATCCTATACACATATGAAATACATATAATGAATCTGTTTTACCTGTCAAAGGATCTATATTTCTGTCTATCCAATTTTAAGATATACACCTCTCTGCCATAACACTCAGCCTGGCACTAATGCCGCGTACACACGGTCTGACTTTTCGGCTACAAAAGTCCGACAGCCCATCCGACAGACTTTCGATGGACTTTTGGCGGACTTTCTAACGAACGGACTTAACTACATACGATCACACAAAAGTCAGACGGATTCGTACGTGATGACGTACGACCGGACTAAAATGAGGAAGTTGATAGCCAGTAGCCAATAGCTGCCCTAGCGTGGGTTTTTGTCCGTCGGACTAGCATACAGACAAGTGGATTTCTGGGTCCGGCGGAGTTACGACGTAAAGATTTGAAGCATGTTCCAAATCTAAAGTCCGTCAGATTTGCGAATGGAAAAGTCAGCTGAAGGTCCAGTGAAGCCCACACACGATCGGATTGTCCGCCAGATTTGGTCCGTCGGCGTCCGCCGGACCAGTCCGGTCGAAAAAAGTCTGACTGTGTGTACGCGGCATAAGTGTAATGACGATCGGAATTTCCGACAACCAAACCGTGGATTTATTTCCGATAGATGTTGGCTGAAACTTGTCTTGCATACACACTGCCGCACAAATGTTGTCGGAAATTCCAAACGTCAAGAACGCGGTGACATACAACACGTACTATGGGACTATAAAAAGGAAGTTCAATAGCCAGTGTGGCTCTTCTGCTTGATTTCGAGCATGCGTGGAATTTTGTGAGTTGGAACTGTGTTCACACAATCTGAATTTATGACAACAGATTTTGTTGTCAGAAAATTTGAGAACCAGCTCTCAAATTTTTTTGGTTGGAAATTCCGACAAAAAATGTCCAATGGACCCTACACACGGTCGGAATTTCCGACAACAAGCTCACATCGAACATTTGTTGTCGGAAATTCCGATCGTGTGTACGCGGCATTAGACTTCATTTAGATGCGCAGTTGGAGGTTAGCAAAAACGCATGGCTTAGATGCTTTTTTGCCATTCAACAACTGCCCCCATCCTTAACATCCCTGACGGTATTCCCGAGTGTGGCTCGGGGTTAAAATTCAGCACCATTAGCGGTAACCCAGAGCCACACTCAGGATTACATCTCAGGATCCTGGTGCAGTGTTACTTACCTTGTCCCCAGGATCCTGCGATGTCCCCCGCTGTGTCTGCGGGCTGTGTCCTCCTCGGAAGCCTGTCTGTGCCAGGCTCCGTTCCCTGCAAGCGTCACGATGCACGGGGGCGGAGCCTGGCGGCAAATTAAAAATAATGTAAAATTCATAACACATACAGTACTGTAATCTTACAGATTACAGTACTGTATGAAATCATTACACATCCCTTTTGTCCCCAGTGCTTTGTCCAATGCCCTGCATGCAGTTTTATATTATATATACTGTTCT
Organism: Lithobates septentrionalis; assembly: GCA_037952835.1. Classification (NCBI taxonomy): domain Eukaryota; kingdom Metazoa; phylum Chordata; class Amphibia; order Anura; family Ranidae; genus Lithobates; species Lithobates septentrionalis. Next base: position 4,127,925 of record JBBDGP010000333.1, read on the forward strand.
TTCTGCCTGGAAACTTGAGATTGTCCATAGCAACCAAAAAGTGTCCCTTTAAGTCAAAAGTGGCTTTAGACCAGCTAGAAAACAGCGATAGTAAATTAGAACACTTGCAGAATTGAGCGATAGTGAATCGTGGGGAAATTTATTTTATTATTATTATATTATTATTTTTTTTTAATTATTTATATTTATTTATTATATTATAATTTTTGATTTTGTGTTTCAAACTTCATCATACCCGGGATGTCTACTAGACTCTTGTTTGGACAGATTTAAATGTGTTATTGTTAAGAATTACAGGCCTACAATATAAAACGCAAAATATCCATGCAAAGTAATTGTACCGCTTTCAGCACCTAAAATCCGAAATAATCATACTGCCAGGGAGGTTAAGTTGCAGTAGACAGCGGACTTGACATGTAGCAATAGAGGGGTAGTAAGCCCGTCAAATGCTACATACTCTAGCAAATGGGAAGCTACACAAATGCCTTACAACAGCTTCCAATGGGGTTAAAATAGGTAGTGAGGATGTGTCACATCACTTCTTCATCACCTGTCAGTAGCCTCTGAAGCACAATCCAAACTCAGATAGGAATTCAGAATAAAAGGGGGTTTCGATGCAGGTCTAAACCGACCCTTGTAAAGAAGCATTAAAAGCAGCAGAATACCACAGTCATATTAACCGCTTCAGCCCAGGAAGATTTTACCCCCTTCCTGACCAGAGCACTTTTTGCAATTTGGCACAATTGCGCGGTCATGCGACGTTGCACCCAAACAAAATTGAGGTCCTTTATTTCCCACAAATAAAGCTTTCATTTGATTGGTATTTGATCACCTCTGCGGGTTTTTTTTTTTTGCGCTATCAACAAAAAAAGAGCGACAATTTTGAAAAAAAAGCAATATTTTAAATTTTTGCTATAATAAATATCCCCCGAATATATATATATATATATAAAAATGTTTCCTCAGTTTAGGCCAATATGTATTCTTCTACATATTTTTGGTAAAAAAAACCCGCAATAAGCGTATATTGATTGGTTTGCGCAAAAGTTATAGCTAAACAAAGGATTCCGCGCTTAGGGTAAAGATTTATAGCTGCAGCCTCCCCAGAAAAACACCACAAAGTGGTGCCCAAAATGTTATTAATCAAAAAAGGGAAATGGCACTGCTAATAACTGTGTAGATATCACCTGATCAGGGCAACTGATGAAAAATAATAATCAGCGATGAGAAACAGTACAACGAAAATCTCTAAGTGATTTTACAAATAGTTAGAAACCAACATAGAGCAAAAAAAACCGAATTATTATATATATAAACATCATAAAATTAGTAACTCTTTAGATAGATCAAATAAACCATATGTGTGATGAAGACGGGTGTCTGATCCACAAATGACAAGGGACAATGCGGCAAAAAGCAATTGCTAAACTTTCCACCACCACACTCAAAACACACAAAGTATATGTAAAAAAATATAATTGTATACTTAGTCCATTCAAAAAATGATATTAAAAGAAGTCTCTTAAAAATAAAAGTTCATATTCCCAGTGAAGTGATTATTTTCAAGTGATGCCATTTTATCTCGACTTCTGTACAATAAACAGTAAAGTGACTTGTGCAGATTTTCAAGTGATGCGTCTTTATCTCAACTTCTATGCAACAAAACAAAGTGATTTCTCGTGCTCTGCCCCCCTTAGGTATATGCACTCACCAGAGAACAGGAAACGACCGGAAGTGACGTTAGATGTGTATCAAGAGCCCACCTTACCTGTTTCGTCATAGGACGCTGTCTGAGGTGGGGCCATCTTGGTACACCTCACGTCACTATATAGGTGGAGGTACTGCCACACATGTGGCCAATCGTGCTTGATTAAACAAGCGAAAATGTCTCTCCAATGGGCACATATAAGTGGAGGATGGCAATGCTCCAATAACACGGAGCAAACTTTCACCATAAACCGGCAAAAAATATACCGTCATAGGTAAAGGCCGGCATAGCCCCCTAGCGGTAAAGAATGGTAGTTACATGCCGCGGTACCACACCATATAACTGTTGCAAAACGGATATTATCAAGTAAACCTATAATCCTAAAAAATATATCATATTATATTCTTACAAAATACACTACTTATACCAATATGTTAAAACAACGAGTGGGATGAATAATAACCATAATCTTTAAAAGTAAATCCAGTAAATAGTATATATATATATATATATATATATATATATATATATATATATATATATACACCGTATATACCGTATATACTCGAGTATAAGTCGTTCCGAGTATAAGTCGAGGCCCTAATTTACCACAAAAAAATGGGAAAAACTTATTGACCCGAGTATAAGACGAGGGTGAGAAATGCACAGCTACTGTAAGTGGAAAAGAGGGTCAACAATGCCCATTTGCAGCATCACTGCGCCCATTTGCATGCCTCACTGTGCCCATTTGCAGCCATAGGTCCCCTGAACTTCAAACTTGGTAGTTAAGGGTTCCTAGATGCCTCCTAGCTGCAGCCAAAATTTGGGGTCTCTGAACCCAAAGGATCCCGAAATGACATTGCTGCAGATGGACACAGTTGACCGAATTTGGGGCCCCGTATCTCGGGGCCACGTAGTGCTAAGAACCCCAAATTTGGTGTGCAAACCCAGTGGAACTAGCACCATAGGATTTGGGGTTTCTAGCACCAAGTGGCCCCGAGATACAGGGCCCCAAAAATCAGTTCAGAAAATGTCAAGCACTTTTCTGCAGCAGAGAATGACATTTTCCAAACCGGTTTTGGGGCCCCGTATCTCAGGACCACTTGGTGCTAGGGACCCCAGCTTTGGATATGTTATGGTACCAATTCCACTGGGTTTGCACACCAAATTTGGGGTTCCTAGCACCAAGTAGGGATGAGCTTCGTGTTTGAGTCGAACCCATGTTTGACTCGAACATCGGCTGTTCGGTCGTTCGCCGAATTGCGAACGATATGGGCCGTTCGCGCCCAATTCGTGTGGCGCGTCACGGCCCATAATTCACTGCGGCATCGCAGTGCATTGCTTGCTGATGATTGGCCAAGCATGCACTATGACCCGCATGCTTGGCCAATCACAGCGCCGCCTGAACAGAGAGCCGTAATTGGCCAAAGCCAAGGAGGCTTTGGCCAATTATGGCTCAGGGGATTTAGTACACGCCCCACACTATATAAGGCCGCCTGCACGGCGGCCCTGTGCAGGGTGTTCCGGTGTGCTTAGAGAGAGAGAGAGAGAGACAGTGTTATATATACACTGTATTCAGTTTAGCTAGATCCGTTCCTGTTATCTTCTAGACTATTTACATTTAGTGCAGTGCGTCCTGCTCACAGTGTTCAGCTAGATCCGTTCCTGTTATCTTCCTACTGACAGGCAGGCTTGTCTTGTTACAGTATTTACAGCTACCTAAAAAAATTACTGGTGTTCTTTTGATCCTATTAGTACCACGGTCAGGCAGCTAGACTATTTACATTTAGTACAGTGCGTCCTGCTCACAGTGTTCAGCTAGATCCGTTCCTGTTATCTTCCTACTGACAGGCAGGCTTGTCTTGTTACAGTATATAAAGCTACCTAAAGAAAATTACTGGTGTTCTTTTGATCCTATTAGTACCACGGTCAGGCAGCTAGACTATTTACAGTTAGTGCAGTGCGTCCTGCTCACAGTGTTCAGCTAAACCTACAAGTTAGTGGGGTGCATCCACCTCACAGTGTTCAGCTAAAGCTACCTGTAGAAGGTTGGTGGTGTTCTCATACTACAGGCAGGCAGTTGATTTTGCTAGCTGCAGTATCAGTACACATAGCTCCAGGAGGATGCCCAGCGTTTGGAAGGCTCTGATGATGATACTGAGCTCGATGAAGGCAGTAACATGAGCATGGACAGAGGGGGTGCCCAAGAAGGACAGCAATCTGGCAGTCATGCTCCCCCTGCTGCAGCATACTGCCAGGTTTGCTCCAGTGATTAGGAGGGAGGGGATGATGAGGTCACTGACTCAACGTGGGTGCCTGATAGGAGAGAGGAGGAGGCGGCACATCACCAACGAGGCAGGATGCCCTCCAGGGGCCAGCCTAAGGGCAGCACATTGACTGCATCACACCCCAAAGCTCCACATGTGCAGGGCGCTGCAGTTTCTGCGTGTTATTCAAAAAGTTCTTTGGTGTGGGCCTTTTTTGAGATGAGTGCATCAGATCGCACCGCTGCTATTTGCAACATATGTCTCAAGCGTATCTCACGTGGCCAAAACATCTCCCGCTTGGGTACCACATGCTTGACCAGACATATGTTGACCTGCCATGCAGTTCGTTGGCAAGCGTATCTAAAAGACCCACACCAAAGAACAAAGAGGACCTCACCTTGCTCCTCATCAGCTGAGATTTCCAACCCCACTAGACCTCCAGTCCTCTCTGAGACCTGCACTGAGAGTAATGAAGGTGTAGAATTAGGTGTGTCACAGCCAAGTACTTGTGGGCAATCTGCTTTTGGTACACCGACGTCAGATTGTACCAGGCAAATTGCCCTGCCCCAGCTGCTGCACCGCCGAAAAAAGTTTGCTCCCAGCCATCCACATGCCCAGCGGTTGAATGCTAGCTTGGCAAAATTGCTAGCACTTCAACTGCTGCCTTTTCAGTTGGTAGACTCTGCCCCCTTCCGTGAGTTTGTGGAATGTGCGGTTCCTCAGTGGCAGGTACCCAAACGCCACTTTTTCTCACGGAAGGCGATTCCGGCTCTCTACCGGCATGTGGAAGGCAATGTCCATGCCTCGCTGGACAGGGCGGTCAGCGGTAAGGTGCATATTACCGCTGACTCATGGTCCAGCAGGCATGGACAGGGACGTTACCTAAGTTTCACGGCGCATTGGGTGACTCTGCTGGCAGCTGGGAAGGATGCAGGACAAGGTGCAGTAGTGTTGGAGGTTGTTCCGCCATCACGCCTCCAAAATGCTAATGATTGTGACACACCTCTCTCCTCCACCCCCTCCTCTTCTTCTTCCTCCATGGCCTCTTCATGTGCTTTGTCCTCGGAACCAGCAGTGCTCCATAGCCGTTCAAGGGGCTACGCAAGTACGCAGGCCAAAAGATGCCATGCGGTGCTTGAGCTGGTGTGCTTGGGGGACAGGAGCCACACTGGGGCAGAGGTTCTGTCAGCTCTGCAGGGGCAGGTTCAGAGGTGGTTGACGCCACGCCAACTTAAGGCAGGAATGGTGGTTTGCGACAATGGCACCAACCTCCTCTCTGCCCTCCGACAGGGACAAATGACCCATGTGCCCTGTTTGGCTGACGTCCTCAACTTGGTGGTGCAGCGGTTCTTGGGCAGGTACCCGGGCTTACAGGATGTCCTGAGGCAGGCCAGGAAAGTCTGTGTGCATTTCCGCCGGTCATATAATGCCAGTGCTCGGCTGACGGACCTCCAAAAGGAGCTTAACCTGCCCAAGAACCGCCTAATCTGTGACATGCCCACCAGGTGGAACTCAAAGTTGGCCATGCTGCAGTGGCTGCACACGCAGCAGAGGGCCATCAATGAGTACCTGTGTGACTATGGCACCAGGACAGGGTCAGGGGAGCTTGGTTTTTTTTCCCCACGCCAGTGGGCCATGATCAGGGATGCATGCACTGTCCTATCACCATTTGAGGAGGCCACGAGGATGGTGAGCAGTGACAGTGCATGCATCAGTGACACTGTCCCCCTTGTCCACCTGTTGGAGCACACGCTGCGTGGAATAATGGACAGGGCACTTGAGGCAGAACAGAGGCAGGAAGAGGAGGACTTCCTTAGCTCTCAAGGCCCCCTTTATCCAGACAGTGTTCCTGCGTGCCCGCCGATCACACAGGAAGAGGACGATGAGGAGGAGGAGGAGGAGGAGGAGGAAGATTGTGTCAGTATGGAGGTGGAGCCTGGCACTCAGCATCAGCAGCAGTCTTTAAGGGATCAGTCCCAAGAAACACATGGACTTGTACGTGGCTGGGAGGAGGTGGCTGCGGACGTTGTCGTCCTTAGTGACCCAGAGGACTCCGGACCGAATGCCTCAGCAAACCTACGCTGCATGGCCTCCCTGATCCTGCAAAGCCTGCGTAAGGATCCTCGTATTCGTGGTATCAAGGAGAAGGACCAATACTGGCTGGCAACCCTCCTTGATCCACGTTACAAGGGTAAGGTTGCGGACCTTATATTGCCATCGCAGAGGGAGCAGAGGATGAAACATCTTCGGGAGGCCTTGCAGAAAGGTCTGTGCAACGCGTTCCCAGAGACTGGGAGGTTACAAACTCCTGTTTCTGGACAACGTGTTGCTGAGGCTTCGGTCAGTCAAAGTAGGAGCGGTGGAGAAGGTGGCCGTCTGACCGATGCGTTCAGACAATTTTTTGGTCTGCAGCCCCAAGGTATGATCGGTTCCAGCAACCATCGCCAGCGTCTGTTTTACATGGTGCAGGAATACCTAGGGGCAAGATCAGACTTGGACACCTTTCCCACCGAAAATCCTCTGGGTTACTGGGTCTTGAGGATGGATCACTGGCCAGAGCTTGCACAGTATGCAATTGAGCTACTGGCCTGTCCTGCATCCAGCGTTCTTTCGGAACGCACATTCAGTGCTGCTGGAGGCGTGGTAACCGATCACAGGGTGCGTCTGTCCACCGACTCGGTCGATTGACTGACCTTCATAAAAATGAATCAGTCTTGGATCACCACCAGCTACCAAGCACCTGATGCTGATGTAACCGAATATTTTTTTTTGAAATCTCAGATCCCTTCAAAGACTGCCTATGCTGATGCTGAGTGACTATCCCTGAGTAATTATCCTCTTCCTCCTCAATCATCACGCTGATAGCTTGTAAGAACATTTTTGGTTCTGGGCGCCACCACCAGTGCCTAAGGCACAATTTTTCAGCCCCTGGTTAACAGGGGCGTGTAATTACAATTTTTGATGTAATACTTTGCAGCAGGGCTCGTTCCTGCATTCCAACTAGAGTGCCTGTGAGGGGTTGCAGTGTTGTGGCACCAGCACCAGTACCTAAGGCCCAATTTTTCAGCCCTTGTTTAACAGGGGTGTGTAATTACAATTTTTGATGCAATACTTTGCAGCAGGGCTCGTTCCTGCGTTCCAACTAGAGTCTCTGTGAGGGGTTGCAGTGTTGTGGCACCAGCACCAGTGCCTAAGGCCTAATTTTTCAGCTCCTGTTCAACAGGGGCATGTAATTACAATTCTTGATCTAATATTTCACAGCAGGGCCCTGTGAGGGCTTACAGTGTTGTGGCCACAGCAACACCTAAGGCCCAAATTTCTGCTGAGTATATAGGGCTTGACCCTACTTTCAAACATCTAACTTACAAACGATTCCTACTTGCAAACGGAAGGAGACAACAGGAAGTGAGATGAAATCTACCCCTAGGAAGGGAAATTCTCTCCTGTAAGAGTTAATATGGGAAAAAAAATTCTCCTTTCCACTGATGCTTTCCAATCCTTGTTCCACAAAAAAATCCAAATTTTCAAAAAACATTTTTTATTGGGACAAAAAATGAGGTGAAATCTTCTGAAGAGGAGGATAGACAGCAAAACAAATGTCACAGGGGTGATAACCCTTCCCTATGTTTTCCAAAAAGCTTAAAAAAGATTTTTTGGCTGGAGCTAAACACGTTAAAAATGTACCCATTCAAAATTACAAAGAGATTCTACTTAACAACAAACCTACAGTCCCTGTCTTGTTTGCACCGCCTGTATACTGCTGTTCAGAGTATATAGGGCCTGGTGGCCCCACACCTTTCCTTATTTTAATTTGGGTGCGGGGTTCCCCTTAATATCCATACAAGACCCAAAGGGCCTGGTAATGGACTGGGGGGTACCCATGCCGCTTGTCTCACTGATTTTCATCCATATTGCCATGACCCGACATTACATTAAACCCGCAAGCAGTTTTAAATGAGATTTTTTCCTTTGAAAATGACATTTGGTGCAGGGACTGTTCTAAACATGGGAAACACGCGTCACTTTACAGTCATACTATAGACACCCCCCAGGTACGATATTTAAAGGAATATTTCACTTTTTTTTTTTTTACTTTAAGCATCATTAAAATCACTGCTCCCGAAAAAACGGACGTTTTTAAAAGTTTTTTTTGCATTGATACATGTCCCCTGGGGTAGGACCCTGTTCCCCAAACCCTTTTTAGGACAATACCATGCAAATTAGCCTTTAAAATGAGCACTTTTGATTTCGAACGTTCAAGTCCCATAGACGTCAATGGGGTTCTAACGTTCGTGCGAACTTTCAGTCCGTTCGCAGGTTCTGGTGCGAACCGAACCAGGGGGTGTTTGGCTCATCCCTAGCACCAAGTGGCCCTGAGATATGGGGCCCCAAAGTCGGTTCAGAAAATGTTAAGCACTTTTCTGCAGCAGAGAATGACATTTTCCGAACCGATTTTGAGGCCCCAAAGTCGGTTCGGAAAATGAATTTTTTTGCTGCAGAAAAATGCTTGACTGAGGGGGGCACTTTCAGCACAAAAAAATGTGCTGAAAATTTTGACTAATGCCGCGTACACACGAGCGGACTTTACGGCGGACTTTGCCCGGCGGACTGGATTTCGTCGGACAATTCGATGTGTGTGGGCTCCAGCGGACTTTGTTTTCTCAAAAGTTGGACGGACTTAGATTTGAAACTTGTTTAAAATTTATCCGTTGAAATCGAGTCCGGTCGAAAAGTCCGCCGTCTGTATGCTAGTTCGACGGACTAAAAAGCCACGCTAGGGCAGCTATTGGCTACTGGCTATGAACTTCCTTGTTTTAGTCCGGTCGTACGTCATCACGTACGAATTCGACGGACTTTGGTGGATTGTGTGTAGGCAAGTCCGTTCATTCAGAAAGTCCGTCGTAAAGTACGTTGAAAAATCCGCCGGGCAAAGTCCGCCGTAAAGTCCGCTCGTGTGTACGCGGCATTATACTCGAGTATATACGGTATATATAATACAAAGTGCTTGTGCATTAAATACATATAAAGACCTCACACATGAAGACGCAAAACCGCATCCACACAAGATCACCAACAAGCATATACAAAGTGTAAAAAAGAAGAAGGATCTTAATCCCAAATAGAGTATTTATCCCAAATATGCAGTTGTAGGGGGAAATGTATATATATGTATCTATGAATGTACATTATTATATTAAGATTATTATAAAAATGTATACCTGTAAAGATATGTACATATGTGTACCTATGGGAAAATGTGCATTACTATATTAAAATCATTATAAAAATATGTGTTCATGAAGAAAGCTGTATATGGGAACAAGATATTATATAAAATATATTATATATAAAAAATTAGATATAAAACAGTTAAGGTCTATGTGCATTGAATACATATATACATATACATGAATATAATATACTTTGATGTGCCTCCTACGGGTTTGATATTTTATGGAATTGATATAATTAAGGACCATTGGAGGGGTGACAATAAAAAGATAAAGGTGTCACAGATTGAGACAGGCTGGATCTATCGGTTGGGGTCTTTAGTTCCTAGGGGGTGCAAAATTGACATAGACCTTAACTGTTTTTTATCTAATTTTTAGCCTCTCTTACATAATATATTTTATATAATATCTTGTTCCCATATACAGCTTTTTTCATGAACACATATTGTTATAATATTTTATTAAAGTAATGTACATTTTCCCATAGGTACACATATGTACATATCTTTACAGGTATATATTTTTATAATAATCTTAATATAGTAATGTACATTCATAGATACATATATATATATACATTTTCCCCTAGAACTGCATATGTGAGATAAATACTCTAGTTGGGATTAAGATCCTTCTTCTTCTTTTTTACACTTTGTATATGCTTGTTGGTGATCTTGTGTGGATTCGGTTTTGGTTATTATTCATCTCACTCATTTTAACATATTGGTATAAGTAGTGTATTTTGTAAGAATATAAAATAATATATTTTTTAGAATTATAGTTTTACTTGATAATATCTGTTTTGCAATAGTTATGTGATGTGGTACCGCGGCATGTAACTACCATTCTTTACTGCTAGTGGGCTATGCCGGTCTTTACCTATAAGGGTATATCATATTGTTTGCCGGTTTATAGTGAAAGTTTGCTCCGTGTTATTGGAACATTGCCATCCTCCACTCATACAGTATGTGCCCATTGGAGAAATTTTCGCTTGTTTAAGCAAGCACGATTGGCCACATGTGCGGCGGTACCTCCACCTACTATATAGTGACATGAGGTGTACCAAGATGGCCGGGCCTCAGACGACGTCCTATGAAGAAATGTGTAATGCGTTCCGGGTCGTTTCCTGTTCTCTGGTTTTAGTCTGTGGAGCGCACGCCGCTCAAGACCCAGAAAATTGCTTACACGCTCCCATTTTTCTGGGTATTAATTAGCCCTTTTTATTCTGATCCTGTTGCAGTTTTTTATTTTTAATTGTGCCAAATAAAATGTTTTTTTTTTTTCACTATGGATGCCCGTTTGTAATGTCCATGTGGATACCGCATTACGTGCACCTTGTTCTGGAGTGAAAGAACGGATTGATCCCAGGGTTATCAGTATTGGAGATCGTATATCTTATATACTACATGCTCTTTACCCCTGCAAGGGTGAGGGCTTCTGGTGAGTGCATATACCTAAGGGGGAGCACGAGAAATCACTTTGTTTTGTTACACAGAAGTTGAGATAAAGACGCATCACTTGAAAATCCGCACAAGTCACTTTATTGTTTATTGCACAGAAGTCGAGATAAAATGGCATCACTTAAAAATAATCACTTCACTGGGAATATGAACTTTTATTTTTAAGAGACTTCTTTTTATATGGTTTTTTGAATGGACTAAGTATACAATTATATTTTTTTACATATACTTTGTGTGTTTTGACTGTGGTGGCAGAAAGTTGAGCAATTCCTTTTTGCCGCACAGTCCCTTGTCATTTGTGGATCAGACACCCCTCTTCATCACTTTATATGTTTCACATATAGTTTATTTGATCTATCTAAAGAGTTACTAATCTTATATATACTACTAATTACTATATATAATATATATACTATATAAATACTAATTATATATATAATAATTCAGGTTTTTTTTTTGCTCTATGTTGGTTTCTAACTATTTTTAATATGACATAGGGATTTTTGTTGTACTGTTTCCGATTGCTGATTATTATTTTTCATCAGTTGCCCTGATCAGGTGATATCTACACAGTTATTAGCAGCACCATTTTCCTTTTTTGATTAATAACAAAAGTTATAGAGTCTACAAAATAGGGGATAGTTTTATGGCATTTTTATTATTAATTTTTTTATTAGTAATGGTGGCGATTTGCACTTTTTATTGTGACTGCGACATTAAGGCAGACACATCAGACACTTTTCACACTATTTTCGGAACCATTTTCATTTATACAGCGATCAGTGCTATAAAAATGCACTGATTGCTGTGTAAATGACACTGGCAGGGAAAGGGTTAAACTCTAGGGAGCGATCACGGGGTTAAGTGTGTCCTAGGGAGTGATTCTAACTGTGGGGGGATAGGCTACCACTGACATGACATTGATCACTGCTCCCGATGACAGGGAGCAGTAGATCCCTGTCATGTCACTAGGCAGAACGGGGAAATGCATTGTTTACATAGGCATCTCCCCGTTCTGCGGCTCCGTGACACGATCGCTGGGTCACCGGCGGACATCGAGTCCGCGGGAGCCGCGGGCACGGTCACGCTGTATGCGGCAGGCACGCATGCGCCACCAGCGTCGTGTGCGCGCCCGCTAGCCCCACCAATTAAAGGGGACGTACAGGTACGCCCATTTGCCCACCCACTGCCATTGTGCCGATGTATATCATTGAGCAGTGGTCGGCAAGTGGTTAAATACAAATAATGAACATCGACTCATCCATACAGATGGTGCTCTCAGAATCCAATGTCTACTGCACAAAAAGAAAGATGGGAGCTCACTAAGAGCCCACCATCAAAAATGGGGTTCCACAAGAGAACAGCACAGCTAAATGTACCCTTACAGATCACCCCTGTAAGGCTGATGAGTTAATCTCTGTCACTCTGCTCTCTCCTCACACCAAATATGCTCCTTGCGCTGCATTGAAAAGAAAGGATATCCTTGTGTTGCTTTCCTTTTTCCAAATCTTAGCCTTATTGATCAGGGACTGAAAAAGCAAATCCAGGTACTAACAGCACTTGCATTTAAAATACATTTAATGGTGCATTAAGAAATATAGTGCTGAATCTTGTTAGGTCATTTATATCTGCCTGTATTTCAGCTTTGAATGACAAATCTACACAAAACAGTTGTTTTTGAACCAGCTAGTTATGTCACCTGCTATCTTCCTATGTACTGTATGTACCACCCTCAGTGCTACTAAGGGTTAATTTATGTTTAGACTGTGCAATGCTTCACAGGGCTGTGGCTCTGTTACCTCCCCCTGTTTTATAGAACTTTGTGGATAATTCTAGAATCTAGTGGGAGGTCCAGAAATCTGCAGCTTGAAAAATTTTAGAGCTCCCATCAATCTCTAAAGAGGCATGATTCAGTCAGTGGGGGAATAAGTCACAAATAGTCAGAATCTTGGCAGTCTGGCAGTAGAATCCTGGGTCCAGTTGTCTTGAGGGGATTTCTGTGCTGGTGGGCTCTGCCCCTGAGCAGGAGGAAGGCCAGAAGAAGAAGAGAGTGAGAGGAAGACAAAAGGAGCAGCTGAAAGCCACACACCCTTTACCAGCCTCAGCTAGACTTACCTGAAGCCATCCTGAGAACAAGACCTGGCCAGTATAACAGTGTGCCCATACAGCAGTCTCTTGGATTCAAGGAACTACTAAAAGGGAATGAGTGTGTAACTTCCATTTCAGTTTACCCCAAGCCAATACAGAGAAGATACAGTAGTAAGGCTGCAATACTTTACATGCCTGGGACCAGGGAACAGCTTAGAGCCATCTCAAAGCAGCCACAAGCACCCTCACATCTTCAGCTTGGTATAGTAGTAGCCAGGTGCTTTGGCATTACTGCAAGTGGCAGAACCTGCATCCTTAGTTTGGAAACCTTTTTGTCATTATTGCTACTGCAAACCCACTCCCACTGGTAGACAGCACTGTTGAAGTCAGCTCTTAGAAGCCAGATACATTAGCAAGAGATAATTCAAGTTCTTCAGTTCTCTGGCATCCCAACCAAAATCCCTAGAGTGTTTATTGAGCCTGTGAAGAAAGTGGTAAAATTCCTGTTGTCTGCTTGTGTGGAAGGGAAAGACCCAACAAATCAAGCAACTTCTATGGGAGTGAGGGCTACATGTATATTTCTTGAGGATTTGAGCCATGAGATCTGCCTGCCACAAGTCCCTTATATTTTCTTAAAGCGGAGCTCCGCCAAAAATTTTTTTTTTAAATCAGCAGCTACAAATATTGCAGCTGCTGACTTTTAAAACATGGACATTTACCTGTCCAGGGCGCCCACGATGTCGACACCCGAGGCCGAACCGTCTCTCGGTCCTCGGGTGCTGCCACCTCCATCTTCGGTAAGGGAATCAGGAAGTGAAGGCTTGCGGCTTCACTTCTTGGTTCTCTACTGCACATGCGCGAGTCACGCAGCGCAATACGGTTGGTCCCTGCTGTCTCTGGGACCTGTGTGTTTCCCAGCAGACAGCGGGGGGGGGGGGGAGTGGCGTAAATACCCGCAGATTCTGCGGATATCTATGCCGGAAGTGGGTGCAAATACCTGTATTCTACAGGTATCTGCACCCCCCTCCCCCCTGAAAGGTGCCAATTGTGACACCGGATGGGGGGGGGGATCCGATGAGCGGAAGTTCCACTTTTGGGTGGAACTCCGCTTTAAGAGAAAGTCTTATGTTTAGAGTGTTCCTACCAATCTGTGAATTTTCCCAGTTCACCTACAGTATTGTAATTGTCATAGTAAGAAAAATATAAAAAAACTCCAGCAGTGCAGACCTAGAAACTCAAGAGCAGAGATCTCAACAGCATCCCTGAGAGATTTAAAAACTCTTAGGTGGTTTAGCCTCCCACCATCTTTATTAGTAGTTGCATACATGTGTCTGTTGTTGATTTTTAGATGTAAGCTACTCAACCACATCAGAATTAGGCCTATCATCACCTTTAAGCCTAACTCCAGGGAAAGTAAAAATGCTCCTTTGCAATAGAGGCCCTTCGCACTGTCATAGGTAAATGCCAGTTTATTTCTAGGGGACAGGAAAATCAGTTTTTACCTCCCTGATCCTCTGCTTCCCCGGCTTCCTGCAACCCCCCTAAAGTCTGGCAGTGGACTGTTCCTTGGACTGTTCTCACATCCAGGGCTATGGACTATGCATTGGACTTGATAATGTCCAGAGACATGTGACCCCCAGAAAATAGGGGAGAAGAGGTTGTGGGGATTAATCTTGCAGTGAGGTGGTGTCTGAGGGAGTGGGGGAATGGGTAGGTGAAACAGTTATCCTTGTTCCCTTAGACCCAAATGAGCATTTAACCCTTAAAGTGCTGGGACAGCCCCACTGGAGGATTTTTTTTACTTTTCCTGGAGTTTAGCTTTAAAGTTTATATGATGTGACTTCTAACCTTATGTAATCAAACACTGGTCTGTGGCTAGTGTAATCTTCAACATGCAAACCTGGGATAAGCAGACTTATCCAAAATAAGTTCTAGTTATTGTTTATGATCGAATTTTTAAGCTGAGATACTGAAGTTTCAAAGTCTTCTAAATTTGGCATTAAAAATCAAAATGGTGTATATAGCAAAAATTTTGTCCGACAGTCAACAAAAATTCAACAAAATTTGTATGGTGAACATTCTCTATGTATATCAAGTTAAATGGTGGTTTTGCAATGCAACAACATATGTTCTTTAATAGGAAGAGGTTTTTCCTTTACCATTCACCCTATTTAAGAAAAGGATGATGGTTACCTTCCTGACTTATTCACCTAACATTCCCTCAACCTATTTTTATCTAAATTCACCTGGTTTAAACTGCCAAATAATTGTAGATTATACTGAAAGTGCAATGATTGGCTTGGAGAATGCTAAACATGTGGCCAGTGCAGAGCCTGTGTTTTTAACATCACTTCCATTTTTTTTTTTTTTATTAAAAGCAAAAATTGTGCTCCTTTACAGAACTAATTAGCCTGGAACACCAGGCAGGCAGGCTGGTATCCCCATAGCAAGGAAGCAGTGAGTGTGAAGTATCAGTTATATTGATCCAATATAATCCAAAAGATTCAAGATTCAAAGCAGGATGGGGGACCGGACAGGTGCCTTCTGGTACATAAAATACATAAAGGCTGGTGGGGTTTTCTGCTTTGCTACTTTTCAGTGAAGCTTAACCTTGTCTAGTCTCTTTCTGATTGTGGAGTCTTTTACCGCTGTATGCATTGTATGACGTTTGTCAGTAATCTATTGGTATAGATGCATAACTAAACATTTTTTTTTAAGCTCAACTGCATAAAAAGTAGAAATCTTCACCTCAGGCTAGGTTCACACATCTGAGGGTGGGGAACACATGCAATTTCAACCTGTAGATGAATGTGCTGCACTTTAGCAGCCTTGCAGAGGTGCCATTAAGAATTAGGGAAACCCCCATTAACTGGAAACCATGACATGATTTTGCATACATTAAACCACATGGTGGCCCAGCATTATGTGATTCTGTGTGGCATGATTAAAAAAAGGGCCGGGGAATTTTTCTCTGCATTTCTGTGGGTAGGACAGCTCATTGCAATAAATGGGCTGCCCACATGCAGAACACAGACTCACAAAGATCTGAATGGAGCCTTACGGTGTGGCTGCCTTCCCATACTGCAAAGGTTAAATGCGTGTTTAGGTCTAGGGGGCTAGAAAAGCAGTTTTACTTTCTCAATCCTCCATTCCTATACTTGGCCTCCTCCCATCCTGGGTTGTGGATCCTGAATTGGTCTTTATGACATGAGGGGCATTTGGCCAGCAGAGCATAGGGAATAAGAGGCTGTAGTGACTGGTCTTGCAGCAAAGAGGAGCCTGTAGGGGGCCAGAGGAGTAAAACTGTGGTCCTTTTTTTCTCAATTTTTTATTTATAGAATTCAGTAAGATTACAAAAGAAATATAAGGAGATAGTTACATATTGTAAGACATGAAAAGCTTAGTTTACATAGGCTCATTGTATAGACAAAGCATAGAAGCTAGGTCAGTCTATCACATCCTAACAGTAAGAATTATAACAATATGGTTAAGTTTTAAATCAGTCCATCCTGAAACCACAAGAAATAAACTGACCTTTGTAAAGCATCTCACGGAATCCAATTTTGAATTAAACAAAATAATCAACATGAAACAAATAACCTAGGTAAGCATGAGAGGGAGCAAACACCGGGTAAGGAAGGTCTAGGCTTAAAATTTCCTAGAGAAAAGCCTGGAAAATAAAGGGTAGAGGTTCCTCTATCAGGGAATAATAATATTAATAATAGTAAGAGGAGGGATAAAGTGAAAGGGATACCCAAAAAGCCACCAGTGATCCATGGTCCTGTAGATTTAAACAAGCTTTGCAGTGAGGGGATAGCCCCACTGTAAGGAAGGGTTTTTTACTTATTTTGGAAAAAAACAACAACTTTGCAGCCCCATGTTAGCAGCATCCCCCACTGATCTATTTGCTCAATAGAGGAACCGCAGGGGTCCAGTGGGAAGTCTGTCAGATGGGTCAACACTAGGTTCTCAAAGGACCCTGTAACTACCAACATCAGGACAACAGGCTAGTAGTCTGGTTCTGAAATGGTGGTGTACACAGTACACAATACATACAGTACAACCATAGTTGTTATTACACTTCTGTTGGTGCACACAGTACCATGCACCCCTAGTGCACTTGCTACTACTTTTCTGGTGGTGTACACAGTACACAATACAGTGTAGTGTGGTTTTGCTAAACAAAGGGATGTCAGCGGTGACATCCTGCTCCGACCCGCTAAAGTATGACGGATTGAAACCCTATTTTTTCATCCGTCCGGCGGATCGGATCGGATGAAAATGGACTCTATGGTCCATCTTCATCCGATCCCCCATAGAGGAGAGTGGCGCTCTGACAGGTCGGTCCCTCCACAGTGTGCAGAGACAGACCTGTCATCTGTCTGCCCAGTGGGGATCGACGGAGCCATCCCCTGTTGAGCAAAGCGGAGCCCGTACACGGACACGTCCGTGTGAAAGGGCCCTTAGTCAAGAGGACTTGTTTAATAGGTTACTGTACATTTGCTAAGAAGCATTGCTAATCATAAGCTGAAGTTTCTACTTTATCTTAGTAGCCTAAAGTTGTTTCAGTTTCCACCATCATACACAGCCTAATGGACATTAAGAAGGTTCAGTTATACAGTGGCTTGCGAAAGTATTCGGCCCCCTTGAACTTTTCAACCTTTTTGCCACATTTCAGGCTTCAAAACATAAAGATATAAATTTTTTATTTTTTGTGAAGAATCAACAAGTGGGACACAATTGTGAAGTGGAACGAAATCTTTTGGATTTTTGTAACTTTTTTAACTAATAAAAAAATGAAAAGTGGGGCGTGCAAAATTATTCGGCCCCCTTGCTTTAATACTTTGTAGAGCCACCTTTTGCTGCGATTACAGCTGCAAGTCGCTTGGGGTATGTCTCTATCAGTTTTGCACATCGAGAGACTGAAATTCTTGCCCATTCTTCCTTGCAAAACAGCTCGAGCTCAGTGAGGTTGGATGGAGAGCATTTGTGAACAGCAGTTTTCAGCTCTTTCCACAGATTCTCGATTGGATTCAGGTCTGGACTTTGACTTGGCCATTCTAACACCAACACCTGGATACGTTTATTTGTGAACCATTCCTTTGTAGATTTTGCTGTATGTTTTGGATCATTGTCTTGTTGGAAGATAAATCTCTGTCCCAGTTTCAGGTCTTTTGCAGACTCCAACAGGTTTTCATCCAGAATGGTCCTGTATTTGGCTGCATCCATCTTCCCCTCAATTTTAACCATCTTCCCTGTCCCTGCTGAAGAAAAGCAGGCCCAAACCATGATGCTGCCACCACCATGTTTGACAGTGGGGATGGTGTGTTGAGTATGATGAGCTGTGTTGCTTTTACGCCAAACATATCGTTTTGTATTGTGGCCAAAAAGTTCGATTTTGGTTTCATCGGATCAGAGCACCTTCTTCCACATGTTTGGTGTGTCTCCCAGGTGGCTTGTGGGAAACTTTAGACAAAACTTTTTATGGATATCTTTGAGAAATGGCTTTCTTCTTGCCACTCTTCCATAAAGGCCAGATTTGTGCAGTGTACGACTGATTGTTGTCCTATGGACAGACTCTCCCACCTCAGCTGTAGTTCTCTGCAGTTCACCCAGAGTGATCATGGGCCTCTTGGCTGCATCTCTGATCAGTCTTCTCCTTGTCTGAGCTGAAAGTTTAGAGGGACAGCCAGGTCTTGATTAGCAGTAGTCTGATACTCCTTCCATTTCAAAATGATCGCTTGCACAGTGCTTCTTGGGATGTTTAAAGCTTGGGAAATCTTTTTGTATCCAAATCCGGCTTTAAACTTCTCCACAACAGTATTACGGACCTGCCTGGTGTGTTCCTTGGTCTTCATGATGCTCTCTGCGCTTTCAACAGAACCCTGAGACTATCACAGAGCAGGTGCATTTATACAGAGACTTGATTACACGCAGGTGGATTCTATTTATCACCATCAGTCATTTAGGACAACATTGGATCATTCAGAGATCCTCGCTAAACTTCTGGAGTGAGTTTGCTGCACTGAAAGTAAAGGGGCCGAATAATTTTGCACGCACCACTTTTCAGTTTTTTAATTGCTAAAAAAGTTTAAAATATCCAATAGATTTCGTTCCACTTCACAATTGTGTCCCACTTGTTGGTGATTCTTCACAAAAAATTTAAATTTTATATCTTTATGTTTGAAGCCTGAAATGTGGCAAAAGTTTGAAAAGTTCAAGGGGGCCGAATACTTTCGCAAGCCACTGTATGTATTTAGTAGAGATGGTCAAGTTTTCCATTACCATGGATTCAAGGTAGATCCTTTGGGTTCATGATTTGTGGACCAGCTAAGATTTGATCCATATATGGGCAGGCTGAATGTCTTGGTATTAATCGACTTGGGTACAACCAGCATGTTGGATTTTTAGCATGTGAATATTGCCAGGGGCTATAGCCACTATCAATTTTCATTGGAATTATATATTATAAAAATCTCTAGCCCAAATAATAATGCTTGTGTATACATAAAATCACCCGTGTCCAATAGATCACCAGTACCGTATTATAGTCTTTTCCCAACTGTAAATAAAAAATATATAATAAACATTTTTTTTTTAAATTATTGCTGCTGACCTTAAAAAAAAACACCTGCACTTATATCACAAAGAGCTTATGTATAATACAGTGCTGCGCCATATACCCTATAATTTCTCTACCTGTGTCAATACTGTGTTAATCAATACTACCTTTAATAAACTAACTATATAGAAAAAAATCATTACTCCTTATTCATATTCCTAATGTTATATAGACACATGTACATCAAAATATAATACAAACGCAAGTCTACCAGAATATAATATTAAAACAAGACAATTGTGAAACAAATCCAATTTCAAACTTATATTAAGTGTCCATTCATTATCATTTTGCAATGTCCATAATATTGTGTAAGCATGAGGGAGTGCTAAAAACAAACTCAAAATAATATACTAATGCAAAATAAAGTGTAACAATTCATGAGCTATACAGCATTTTTTTTATATAAATTGGAAAAATTGTGAGATTAAGTAAAGTGCAAACTTCTAAAACTTTGGAGCAATTCAAAGCAAGGTGCAAGGTGCTGTAGACCAATCAATAAAAAGTGACAATAAAGTGAAAGTCCTTTAAAAATGCAGTTCATAAATTCTTCTAAATCAGTGGGATCAGTCTTCAATATGGTAATTTTTTGAAAACCATCACCAGCTTAATGGTTATTCACCCGATTGATCGAGTGCTCAGTTAGATGTACACTCAACAGAGAACCTCTTTAACTAAAAAGAGGTTCAGATATCACCTGTGTTTGTATATCTCCTTTGCTTTCTTCTGCCGCTTCACAGGGGTTTTACATAACTCTCCTCCTCTCCATCATGGTACCGCATAATACAAGGAAAAGGGAACCAATATAGTGTAATACCTTTTAATAAATTGTAAGTGCAAAACAGATTAGTCTTCAGCACTTTGCACCTTGCACCTTGCACCTTGCTTTGAATTCCTCAAGCATTAACACTTTGCACTTTACTCAGTCTCACAGCTTTTCCAATTTGTATAATTTTTTTTTTTGCTTTACAGATCATACATTTTTGCCATTTATAATTTTTGTTAGTATATTATTTTAAGTTTGTTTTGAGCACCCGGTAAGGCTTACACAATTCACAATATAGGTTCGTTCCTTCAGAATTGGGGAGCAATTTTCAATTGGTTGTATAGTTGCACTTTATATATCAAATATTTACAATTGTAGTGGTGTGAGGTATACATAACATTAATGTCCATAATATGTCATCATGCGTTATGAATGGTTCTTAATCCAGCGATGTGAATTCAAATTATAATGCACCACGTTCCTCCGCTGTGCGATTAATCACCCCACCACCAGTATATTACTGCCCTTACCTTCTAGTTTGGAACCAATATTTATTAGGTCAAATGTGCTTTTTACTTATAATTAGGATTTCTGTGTTCCTCTGGGCTCCTCTTTTGCAGCTGTTAGGATTCCTGGAAACCCAATCCACTGCCATCCTGGGTCAACGCAGTGAGAATTCATGTAATATAGCCAAAAAAGAACAGTGCTAATAGTGCTCACTGTGTTGATGACTTTATTTTTATTTTATTTATTTATTTATTTTTTTTTCAAATTCTTTATTTATTGAAAGGACACAAGACAAGCGAAGCGAAATATAACATCTCGAGATCATACATGCACAAAATAACATACAGTGGTATGAACGTAGTTCCATGTCATGTTCAACTCAACAGAAAATAGAATACTGCTATCCTGACATTAGGACTGTATCTGACCATGACCTCAGTCAGAACATAAAGGCAACCCATTTCTAGGTTGCACTAAAACTGTCAAAAGGTTCCGCAAGTCCTGCTCCTGATTTTCTAATTTAATAAAAGAGTAGGGCTATATAGGTCACGGGGTATTAATAGTTACCCCTTACAACCACTACAACCCTAGTAAGAACAGAGAGAGGCAGGTGAAGAAAGAGCGAGAGAGAAGGAAGGGGGAAAACGTGAGGGGGGAGCGGGAGTGGAAGGGGGATAAGGACATAGGGGGGGGGGGCGTGGGACCACCTTAGTGCCCCGAGGGAGCACGCGTGCTCCTCTGCGAGTTGAAAAACAGTGTGGCAAAGCCAGTCAACCCTATAAGGGTAGTATACCTGTATAGCATAGTAGGAATATGTTAGTTCCCCAGAAGTGTCTGACCTTCATCTGAAAAGAAGAAAACGTTCCAAATGGACCATTTCTTGGTGAAGCGTTCATTCTGGTGACGGGCTGAGAGAATTAGGTCCTCCATTGTTTTGATTTCTTCTACTTTCCTAACCCATAAACTGATAGGAGGGGGTTGTGTGGATTTCCAGTACAAAGGGATGCAGGCTTTCGCTGCGTCAAGTAAGTGGGGTATTAACGATCGTTTGTATGCTTTCTGGGATTTGTCAGATGCATGTAGCAGAAACAAAGCTGGATCTGCCAGAATTGGGTATTCAGTGAACTTCTGCAGCGTCTGCTGGATGGTTTTCCAGAACCCCTCCAGCAGAGGACAAGACCAGAAGATGTGGAGAATTGTTCCACATTCTCTCTGACATCTCCAGCACTGGTTCGTGACACCGGGGAATATCTTTTGTAGCTTTGCCGGGGTGTTGTACCACCTAGTAATTATTTTATAGTTAGTCTCTTGCGTTTTCGAGCAAATTGAAGATTTGAAAGTGAATTGGAGGATATTTTGTTTTTGTCTTGTGGAAAAAGTACAGTGTAGGTCCCTTTCCCAATTATCCAAGCAACGAAGGCGATGACCATCTAATGGGGCAATTAGCAACTGATATGTGGCCGATAGCATATGGGACACAGCACCCTCTTCTGTACAGTAAGTCTCTAGGGTGGTTAGATTCTGGTCAGGGCTACTTGGGAGTGGTAGTGATTTAAGAAAGTGACTAAGCTGCTGGGCTCTCCAAAAATCTAGATGGAAGGGGCCATCTAAATCCATGAGTTCAATCCGTGTCAGCCATCTACCATTGATCCTAAAGTGGGAGGCTTGGAAGCGACCCGCTACTCTCATTGCCCGGAAGACAGGGTCTGTATAACCGGGGACAAACTCTGGGTTTCCCAGTATCGGTTGAAGAGGGGACCTCGTTGACACCAGGTCTGCGCGCGCAAAAAGAGCAGCGCATATTTGTATGGTAGTGCCTATTAGTGGGTGGTTTTTAATGTCTCTTGGTAAGGAATTATGGCACCAGGGGGCTCTGTTCAGTGGTATCTCGCATTGAGTCTGTTCCAGGGTAGTCCATAGTTTCGTGGGTCGGTGTCGGTTCCAGTCAATCAGTCTTGTTAGGTGAATTGCTTGGTGGTACTTACGAAGATCTGGGACTGCCAGACCCCCATATTGCTTAGGTAACATAATCTGTCGTCTGTTCAGTCTAGGTCTTTTATGGGCCCAAATGAAGTCAAAGAATACTGCTCTGACTTGGTCAAAATAGCTAGAGGGAATCCGGATCGGGAGTGCTTGGAGAAGATAGAGGAATTTAGGCAGGACGCACATCTTAATAATATTGCATCTCCCGAACCACGAATGAAGACCTGTTTGCCATTTGGTAAGGAGAGCTCTAACTTTGGTCAGCAAGGGGGGAAAATTCAGAGGAAAAAGTTGTGAAAATTTGGTTGGGATATATGTTCCGAGGTATTTCAAAGCAGAGGTGGTCCATCTAAATTTGAAATTGGATTGGAGGACTGTGAGGTGTTGAATGGGGATTCCTATGCTCATAGCTTCGGACTTATTGAAATTAATCTTCAGATTGGAAAGGTCCCCATATATTTTAAATTCCCTAAGGAGGTTGGGGAGAGAGATCAGAGGGTTGGTGAGAGAGAACAACATATCATCCGCATATGCGGCTATTTTCTGCTGTGAATCTCCCATAGCCACCCCAGAGATGTCCGGATTGGCTCTCACGGTGCGCAGAAAAGGCTCCAACGACAGGGCGAAGAGGAGTGGTGATAGGGGACATCCCTGGCGCGTCCCATTCTTGATTGCAAAGGGATCTGACAATATCCCGTTGGCCCGGACACGCGCTGAAGGAGCCCCATATAACGATTTGATCCAGCCTATCATGCTACCACCCAGGCCTATGTGTTTCAGGGTAGCCAACATAAACTGCCAGTTCACCCTGTCGAAGGCCTTCTCCGCGTCCGTGCTTAGAAAAATACAGGGAATTTTCCCCTTATTGACCACGTGTAGGAGATTTAGTACTTTAGTGGTGTTGTCCCTAGCCTCCCTGGTTGGGACAAAACCCACTTGGTCTAGGTGAATTAAGGAGGGGAGGTGGGATTGGATCCTAGTAGATATTATTTTGGTAAAGATTTTCAAATCCGTATTTAGTAGAGAAATTGGTCTGTAACTCCCGCACAGGGAAGAGTCTTTCCCCTCCTTAGGGATCACTGTGATGTGTGCCGATAGTGAGTCACGGGGGAAATTGGTATCTGGGCCTATGTAATTGAAAAATTTATGCATGAATTGCACAAGGGAGGGGAGTAAAGTTTTAAAGTACTGCGCGGTAAATCCGTCCGGTCCCGGGGCTTTCCCTAACTTAGCCGCCTTAACTGCTAATTGTATCTCTTCTGTGGAGATTGGTTCATCAAGTAGCTCCCTAATATCATCTGAAAGTCTGGGCATGCCCGAGTTAGTGAGATATTCTTCAATTCGAGAGAGCTGGGGAGCTGGAGTCTGCAGGTTATAGAGAGATGCATAAAACTCCCTAAATTCTCCGACAATGTTGCGGGGGAGTGAGGTCTTCTGACCTGTAGAGGTCCTGATATGTGGTATATAATTAGCTAAGACTTGCTCTCTAAGTGACCTGGCCAGGAGTTTGCCACATTTGTTACCCGACTCATATGAAATCCGGCGACAACTCTGAATCGCGGCTTTAGCTCTAAATTGCATAAGATCAGTAATTTTGTTTCGAAGTGTCAAAATTTCGGCCTCTAGAGATTGACTTTGGGTATGCTTGTGTCGGGCTTCAGCGAGGTTCAGTTGTGTCAGAAGCGAAGCCAACTGCTCCGAACGCTGTTTCTTAATGCGTGAGCCATGCTTGATAAGGACACCCCGGATTACAGCCTTATGGGCTTCCCAGACAGTGCCGGGGTTGCTTTCAGGAGTATCATTAGTTTGGAAGTAAAAGTCCAGCTCCCTAGCTACATCTCGAAGTACCTCCTTGTCCTGTAGGAGGCTTTCATTTAATCTCCAAGTTCTTGTTCTGGATGTAAAATGGTCAGTCAGGGCATAGGTCAATAGAACAGGGGCATGGTCAGACCATGTAATAGAGCCAATGGAGGTCTCCCTAATGGCGTGTAATTGGGAGTGGGGGATCAGGAAGTAGTCTATTCTCGAGTATTGTTTGTGTATTGTTGAATAAAAGGTGTAGTCCCTTTCATTGGGGTGGGTGAGTCTCCAGGCATCCATTAACTGAGCCCTATGTAGGGCACACGCAATGCGTTTCCCCACACAAGGGGCAATCGATGAATGTCCCACCGATGTGTCCTCTGACGGGATCAATGGAACATTGAGATCACCTCCCAGTATTGTCTGGCCTTTGGCAAATTCTAGCAGGGTATTAGTTACTTTGGAGATGAACTGTTCCTGTCCAGTGTTCGGGGCATAGACATTGACAAGGGTCACTTCTACCCCTCCAATTGTTCCTCTAAGGAACAGAAAGCGTCCCTCCGGGTCAGCTCTCATGTCCTCTAGGATCCAGGGGACTGAGCGGGAGATGAGAATGGAGACCCCTCGAGATTTGCTATTCTGATTGGTAGAGTGATAGACCTTCGGAAAATATTTGTTTTGCAGCAGAGGAAACTTACTTTCCTTAAAATGTGTTTCCTGGATGAACGCCAGGTCAGACTTTTGTCGTTGTAACTCTTGAAGTAACATACGCCTTTTTTCGGGGACGTTTAGGCCTCTCGCATTAAGCGAGAGCACGCGTACCGCCTCCATGACTCGTGACCCACTTGACAAAAGAGATAGGGGTCGGGGAGGAGGGATGGGAGTAAGGGGAGGGAGGAGGAATAAGGGAGAGTAAAAGGTGGAAAATTAGTATGTAGAGAGAGTGGAAGGAGGGAGATTTATGGCAGAGGGAAAAAGAGAGAAAAAAGCAGCAGTTAGAAGTCTGTGTATAGATACCCCAAAGAAGGGATATTGTAGTACTAAAATAGAAAACTAAGACGCTCACCAGGGGGATTCTGGTTGTCGAGCACAGACCTAGGTGGGGTTGTAGAAAGCAATGACCAGTGAGATACTCACTGACCACTCGCCTGACCCGCATTATAGTATATCATATAAAGAAAGAAAAATATGTGTTGACGGTGAATACAGAGAGATGAACCGGTCAAATCAAGGAGGGAGATTTAAGATATGTTTAAGCTATGACAGTGCAACATAAGACTAGCATCTACCCGTGCAAAGAGGGAAACATTAACCTGTGCTCCTACACATCTTAATTAAGGAACAGTTAAAACATAAAAGAAAATTAATAACAGCAACCAAAATATGGATTCCGTCCACCCCTTAAGTGTATTAGGTGCTAGCCGGCAGTGCCCGGTTGTCACCAGTTGCTCACTATTGGTTGTACTGGAATGTAGCCAGGGTGGCATAGGTGAAGGCCTCCAGGCCACCCATTAAATAAAGATGTATGTAGCGTCTGGACTACTCCCAACCCACCACTTATAATGTCTAACCCATCCTCCCGTAATGTATGTCTCCCGTTGCGTTCCGCACCCATAGGGCGGAGGCACCCCCCCCTCCCCCAGGACAAGTGCCCTGGCGAGAGGAGGGGGGGGCACCCCCCCCCACAGACACCCCCCCCATACCATCACATTCCCCCTCGCGAGGGCTGGGGACATACATAAAATACACTTATTTATCGTTGCTATATAAGGTCCATGGTTCCCACCCGGTACCGCAACACAGGGTGGTCCTGACATGCATGCCGGGAAGGCAAGGGGGGGGCTCATCCGGCAGAGCCCGAAAAGTCACCTCCGCGGGAGGGGCCCAGGATCATATCCTCCCAAGGGACCGGGATACCCGTCAGGGAGCATGGAAGTAAGCCCCCCGCATTCCAGTCTCCCCAGCTCTCCTCGATGGCAGTTATTAGGACGCTCCAGAGTGACAGGTTGGCCCCTTAAGATCAGAGTTCCATGGTAGGTGTAAAGTGCAAGTCACTATGCCCAAGTGCTGGTTCAGGGTATGTAGGGCTCACCTGAATCACCCGTAAAAGTGACCTGGCCATCATATCTGAACGAGCATACCTCCATGTTTCAGGTTGGGTCCAGTTTGTCTCCAAGTCTCCAGCCCCACAGTCGCTGCTTACTCAGAAAATACTGTCGCCTGCTGCAGGGCTGAATGCGTGCACTGCGGTAAGGCAGAGTCAGGAGGTGGGGAATGTCTGCCACTGAACGAGTCCGTCAACCTCCCTGATGTGGTAAAGGGAAGGGAGAATGCCTCCAAACCGCATGAAGTGGGGGGCGGTAGAATCCAACAGTCAAACCTTATAAACTCAGATGTGTGTGGAGAACAAAATGGAATAGCTCACCTAAACATGACTCATGATTCCCTGGAGCCTTCAGCAGAAGGAGAGCGTGCTCTTCTTCTGTTCCGTTGTCGGCGAGGGGGTTGAGGATGTTGTTGAGCAGAGGATCCTGGACGGCCTGAGGTACGTGGAAGGATGGTCAGCCAATTCTGGACCTGTATGGGCTCTACTCCCAGGAAGGCAAAGAAGGCTGGTAAGTCCGCGGGTGTACGTAGTGTGAAGGCGGCATTCATTTTGCGAAAATTGACCGCAAGGGGGTATCCCCAACGATATGTGCAGTCCTGTCTCCTGGACAAGTCCAGAAGGGGTCTTAACATGGCCCTTCTTTGCAAAGTGGCTCTGGAGAGATCCGGGAGGACCTTAATTGTGGCGCCATCAAATTCTACAGTCCCTTGCTCCCAGGCTCTGCGCAGGATAAGTTCCTTTTGGTTATAGTGATGTATCCTACACAGCACATCCCTTGGTCTGGCAGGATCGGACGATTTAGGTCCCAAAGTTCTGTGCACCCGGTCCATTTCCACGGACGGTGGGGTAGGGCCCAGAATGATCTGAAACAGGGCTGTCACAGTAGCTGCCAAGTCCTCCGAGCCTGTTGCCTCTGGGATACCCCGTAGCCGGAGGTTGTTGCGTCAGCTACGGTCCTCAAGGTCTTCTAAGTGAAGTTGTAGGTCGATTGCCGTAGCATCTTGGGATTCTTGAGATCGTTCCAGCGCCTCTATCCTGTGTGTTAAAGATGAGATCGTAGCCTCCCCCGAGTCCACCCTGTCTGTGAGGGCATGCAGGTCTGACCTCACCTCCTGGATGTCCTTACTGTGCGCTTCTTCAATACGGAGGATGAGGCCTTCAATATCGGCCTTGGTCGGTAGGGACTGCAGTATGGCTCGGATATCGTCCGGTATGTCCCTTGGTTTAGGGGAGGTGTCAGCTATGCTTACGGGGCCCGTAATACAGGTTTCTGGGATTGTGTCAGTGTTACTCAGCGGTATAGTAGAGCTCAGTGAGTTCAGGGCACCGTCCACTGTTAGGCCGCGGACACGTGGGGCTGCTATAATGGCGCCTGGCGACACTCCCTGTGAGCCTCGGAAGTATCGCTGAATTCCACTGCTCGGGACAGAGGGACGGTTACCTCCAGCTGACGATCTTGTCCGGTAACGTCTAGGAGTTATCATGCCTCTCTGACATGCACGGATCCCCGTCAATTCAGCGGGATATAGCGGGGTGGTCAGGAGCTCTCTTCAAATGCGTCTTTACTCGGCCATTGCTAAGCCACGCCCCCTTTATTTTTATTTTAATTTACCACTCACATTTTCAAAAACGTTAATCGCCTGTGTGTACCTTTAAGATGCAACCTCTCTGAAAATGTTCTTCTGCTCACTTCCGGTTGCGGCGTGACATCACTGACTCCTCCTCCCTACGTGTTACATTACCAAATCATGACAGGACACCCATGTTGATAGGCTGGTTGGACTCAATAGACTTGTCTTTTTTCAACCCGAATAACCAAATAATTATGTTTGGTGTGCTCAAAGCAAAGCATTCACACACAGGCTAGGTCTACTACTCATATAAACCTGGAGTCAGGCCTGAAAAAAGACCAAGTGGTCCATTGAGTCTACCCTTAATTAAAATTGTCCTGATGCTGGCCAGTTTTACACTTAAAAACTCTTATGCCCCATACACACGATCAGACTTTCTGACAACAAAACCGTGGAATTTTGTTCGAAGGTTGTTAGCTCCAACTTGTCTTGCATACACACGGTCACACAATTGTTGGCCAACAATTACGAACGTGGGAACATGATGACGTACAAGACGTTCGACGAGCCGAGAAAAAGCAAGTTCAATAGCCAGTACGGCTCCTTCTGCTTGATTCCGAGCATGCTCGGACTTGTGTACACACGATCGGAAATTCTGACAACAAAGTATTGTTGGTGGAAAATTTGAGAACCTGCTAGCCAACATTTGTTGGTAGAAAGTCTGACAACAAATGTTCGATGGAGCATACACATGGTCGGACTTTCAGCCTACAAGTTCACATCCAACATTTGTTGTCGGAAAATCCGATCATGTGTATGGGGCATAACAGTTTCCTAATTCTTGTAGTGGAACCCCAGCCTGTTTCCTTTTGTCTTTTGTATATTTTGGGCCTAGCCTTGGTGATTAAAATTGCCATGCTGATGGCCAATTTTACGCTACTGTATTATCCATACTTTCTTCATTCCTATAGTTAAACACCTGCCTGTTCTCTGTCTCTAGCACATTTTACCTATTATCCTTGAACTGTCCAACTACTCACCAATTTTATAATGCTGTATCCTGTGCGGTATCATCTTAATTCTTGTAGTAAAGTCCCTGTCTGTGCACTTTTTCTCTAGTAAACTTAAGCATAGCCTTGCTGTTTAAAATTGTCCTGCTGCTGATCAGTTTTATACTGCTATGCCATCTGTAGTCTCTTAATTCATCTAGTAAAACACATCTTTGTACTCTCTTTGCTAGTTCATTTCGGCCAATTCTCCCTCAATTCTCCCTCAATAAAAATGTCCTGCTTATGTGTTTCTGGCCAATTTCTGGTCAATTGCACTACTTTCTCATTTTTGGTCTCCTTATTCCTAATGAGCAGAGGCGGCTCTAGGCTTTGTGAGGCCTTAGACAAAACTTAGGCATGAGGCCCCACTTACACCCTTAATGGGAAAAATAGTTCAAGTGATAAAAATTAACTGTATAAGGAGGGTAATTGGACACAGTACAGGGGGAGCAGGAGGACACAGCACAGGGGAAGGGTAAGTGGGCACAGTACGGGGGGCAGGAGGATACAGTACAGGGGGGAGCGGGAGGGCACAGAACAGGGAGGAGGATAAGTGGGCACAGTACAGGGGGCAGGAGGGCACAGCACAGGGGGAGGGTAAGTGGGCACAGTATGGGGGCAGGAGGGTACAGTACAGGGGGAGCAGGAGGGCACAGTACAGGGGCAGAAGGGTACAGCACAGGGGGAGCAGGAGGGCACAGCACAGGGAGGGGGTAAGTGGGCACAGTACAGGGGGCAGGAGGGTACAGTACAGGTGGAGCAGGAAGGCACAGCATGGGGGGAGTGTAAGTGGGCACAGTACAGGGGGCAGGAGGGCACAGCACAGGGGGAGGGTAAGTGGGCACAATTCAGGGGCAGGAAGGTACAGTACAGGGGGAGGGTAAGTGGGCACAGTAAAGGGGGCAGGAGGGTACAGTACAGGAGGAGGGTGAGTGGGCACAGCACGGGGGGAGGGTAAGTGGTCACAGTACAGGGGGCAGGAGGGCACAGCACAGCACAGGGCAAGGGTAAGTGGGCACAGTACAGGGGGTAGGAGGGTACAGTACAGGGGGAGGTTAAGTGGAAACAGTACAGGGGGCAGGAGGGCACGTGGGGAGGGTAAGTGGGCACAGTACAGGGGGCAGGAGGGTACAGTACAGGGGGATGTTGAGTGGGCCCAGCACAGGGGGAGGGTAAGTGGGAACAGTACAGGGGGAGCAGGGCACAGCACAGGGGGGGTAAGTGGGAACAGTACCAGGGCAGGAGGGTACAATACGGGGGAAGGGTAAGTGGGCACAGGACAAGAGAGTAAATTAAAGGAGGGAGCAGGAGCGCACATCACAGAGGGAGCATAAGTGGGCAAGGTGGAGGGGGAGCGGAAGGAAAGAAGGATACCCCTTAATCAGAGTACCCCCCCAGAGACCCCCAGAGATCATGGAGACCCCCTTATAGCAGCATCCCCTGCCCTCTTTAAGATCTCCATTTATATTGCCTTACTGGCAGGAATCAGGTACCGCTGCAAGCAAGGTGTGAGAGCTGAAGTTGAGGGGCAGGGCTGAGAGGTGGAGGGGATCTACAGATTTCTCCTCACTGTGTATACAGCGGCAGATGCAAAAAGGTTCACCAAGGCGGGCGGGGAGAGAGGCGCCAGGCGGAGGAACCAGAGATCGATGGCACAGCTAAGAATCCTCATTGAGTGGAGCGCAGTGCCGGAAGTTTGGGACTTTGTCCGACACTGGCTTCATTCGCCGATAGGTCAGCGGGGCAGACAGGAGAAGTGAGCGGAAGGAAGAGGAGCAGCAGCATTAGCAGCTCTCTCTTCTATCCTGCTTGTGAGGGGAGGATGTGTCAGTGCTGGCTCTGAGCGACTCTCCCTGGCTGTGATCCGGAGCTGTCAGTGAGCTCCGATCACCTGGTAAACAGCCCGCTATCTCCCCATGTAGCGGTGAGCGGACTCAGCACTGTGCTGATAGTGGGGGGATCTGCCATCAACACAGCTCTTTAATTAGGCAAACTAGGTGGCCGCGAGGCCCCTGTGAGCATGGGGCCTTAGGCGACCACCTAATTTGCCTAATTAGAGAGCCGCCTCTGCTTATGAGAGCTTGATCTAAACTGGCCAGCGGCAGGACAGTTTAAATCATACAGATAGGGGACAGCCACAGAGAACTACTGGCCAATTTCTATCCACCATTCAAAGAGAGCCAATTATTGTTTGATTTAAAAAAAAAAAAGAATGTGTTACTGGTTAAGCTATCCAAAAAGCCTTTTGTAAACTGAAATTATTTAGATTAGGATGCTGTTGCTGTATGAAACCCGAGCTAATTATAAAAGAAAAAAAGACAATTCACATTAAAAAAAGTGCTGCCAGTGTACGCTGAAACTGTATGTAGAAATTGTGTTGTTCCATAATGTCACTAAAATAAGGCTTATCTGTTGCTTAACTACTTGCCAATGAGGAGCACTCAGTAAAGTAAAAAGGATGGTGTCTGGAAGCCTTTCACCACTGATGACTGATTCTAGTCTTCAGGGGATCCTACGTGGCTAGTGAAAGAGTCTCTCCTCTCGAGTCAGCTCTCTGCAGCTTTAGAATGTAGCTGGAACACATGATCACTGTGAGCAACTGGAACGCACTGGAATGGAAGCAGTCTCTCCTCCCTCACTGCAGAAAGTTATGTCCGGAACCCCCCACAAAGACAGGTTCCTGCACACAGTTTTGCTTGTGATTAAGGTGCAGCACACTTTTTCCTGGCAGAACAGATCCTCTGGCAACAGCACGTGGTCAGCAGTTTACAACAACAGTCCTGTGGCTTCTTGCAGCCCGGAGCCCTGTAGCACAGGCTTCCAGGCTAAAACTCTCTGGGCACACACAGCACAGCTCCCAGGCTCTATAATAGCAGTCACTGAAAGTTCTCAGTTTTGTTTCCCAAATCACAACATACTTCCCAGGGATATATTATACTGACCAGGCACTCCTGTTCCCCAAGTGGTTCCCGGGCTTTCTAAATGCAAAGTGCACAGTCTATTTGCCTTTAGTAAATCAACCCCTTTGTGTCTATGTACCAGAGTTTAGGAGCTGCTACGGTAAGGGGAGGTCCAACATCCCTCAACCCCCCTCTCCTGGATGAGGAAGAATCGTGTTTAGGATGGTAACGCTTTCTCCACTTGCGTTTTGCGTTTTCCCACAGCCGGCGGTCATAATAGGCTATGTGTACATGAAGCCTTAGGCAGCTAATTAGAAGTACTCCTTCCCCAGGGTTTCTAGGGGCAGACCCTCTTCAACTGTAGCAACAGCCAGTCAGGGCACAGTCCAGCCCCCTCTCTCGCTGCACCTGTCCATCAGGAGGGAAGAGAAAAAAAGTCCTTTTTGTGTTTATTTTGTCAGCACTGCTGGGCAAAATTTTAAATAGCTTTGCTCAACATGATTCAGAATTTGCCACAGTGTACTGCCCCCTAACTAATCCCCTCCCCCCACCACTGCTACTGATACCATCAACCCCCCCAGCATTGCCACTGATCACATTCTCCCTCCCCCAGCACTGCCACTGTTCCCCAGAGGCCTAGGATCCCTAGGAGTTTTCTGTCTATTGTGTAGTGATATAATATATTAATAATATTGGGTGTATAGATAATTAATAAGTACTCTTCCGCAGCAACCCAATTCTTCCAGAGAGATGCACTTTATTGACTTCCAACACAGAACAAAGTCCAAAGTCCACAGATGACAAAGAAATCCGACAGAGGAGATATAATTCAAAGTCCCATGTTCTTAGGTCTGAGTGTGCATACAAAGACAAGCCTAACTCTCCAAACCTATAGACTGAATGCTGTGTTATATACACTAAATATTGAATGGCTGAGCAATTTGATTGGACTTTGATTACAGTCTTTCAAACAGACAACAACCCCCAGCCGTGAACAGCCGTGAACCACCCCAATTTGCACTCCCGCATATCAACATCAACAAGTCCCCTTTAGATATGTGTAATTAGATTAGATTAACATGCCACCTGAATACCCTTTGAGATGTTCAAATAGACTTGCATAAGATTAACACATCAAAGAGTCTTCAGCTGTTAAAATTCAGTTGGACAAATCAACCATTCTGTCATTGTCATTCTGGCCTGTTCAACATTGACTGCATGTGTACATACACACAACAATGTCCCACATAAATCGGTGAACATATACAACATATACCCCCACTTGGGTCGGTTCTAACTACTAGAACTGACCCATAAATCAAACAACAAAAAATATCATTATGATTTAAGGTACTGGATGCTTTACAATGGCTCATATAAAATATGAAGTTGAAACTGGTTACATCTCTCTTCGCCAGCCTCTAAAATATCCCCATGAAACAGTTATTAGATAATATAACTTTTAGACCATGACTGGAAAAGGATCTGGTAAACATCAGTGGCCCATATAGCTGTTAGGCCTTATTATCACATCAAGATCTTGAATATTGCGCAAAGACGAGCTGATGTCACAGTCCATCCTTCGGTCTGACTTCATCACATCTCTCACCATCTCACTGAAAGTAAACTTGGTATGCTCTGGGAACTCCAATCCACAAGTCCAGGATTCTCTCTCCAGGCTCAAGCTTTTCATTTTTAAAGATGCTTTTACGCAAACACTCTACTTTCATCTTTATAGTAAGGAGAACTATCAATGTACCAGCACTCACTTTCAAGGTCAAAAGGTTTGGATATGGCAGTAAAAACTGTGCTTTAAACTATTTTCTTGCACTTGACATTCATGAGTCCATCTTGCAAGCATTTTACAATTCACATCTGCTTCTTTCCATTTCCTATTTGAACAAAGATGACCGGGTTGTGTACCTGTCAAGTACCAGAATTTGTTGATTGCCAGCCACAATTTGCTTTTGTAATTTGCTGTAGGCCGACACCCTCATTGCCTTCAATAAAGCAGTTACTTGGATCATTCAGTCCATAATTACACCTGAATGGTATACCAACATATACATATAGATATACCCCCACACGATGGTTCAGATAGAGTCATCAGTGTTTATCAGATCTTCTATCCAGACAAAGCGGCAGTGGAAATTCTTGCCAGTATCTTCACCATGAAAGGTAGAAACTTCTTTTTCATCCATGTATGTCATAGCCTTTAGCATATTATAAACAACTGAATCAACAAAGTTTCAAATCATGACTAGAGTGATGAATTTCACTCACCCCTCTTATAAATTTAGGAAAACCACCCAACATACTAAAATTTATGCTATGCCAAGCCATTGTGCAGCATCTCACCTTAGATGTCAAATATATTGATCAATACGCATTATGTAATATGTACAGATGTTATGAAAATTATTTTAGGTTAAAATGCCTCTCTTTGGTTTTAAGATAAAGTTCAAGAAATAAAACAAACAAAAATAAAAAATGAAAAGCAAAATATATCAGGAAAAGGGAGAAAAATTAAAAATTAGGGCGTTGAAGAAAAAAGAAAAAAAAAGGTCCATTGCTTGATGAATTTCGAGAGAGTCCATGAATGCTTTATAATTCCATGTATAGTGATATATTGTCTATTCAGCATTTCTCCCATAATTCTCCACCACTATTCAATTTCAGACTTCTGCTATTCACATGCAAGCCTCTTCAGACGTCCCTGAAAAACAAAACTCTCCAACAAAACTAATTAGCAAGGTCCTTAAACATTGTTTGAAGTTAAAACAAAACACTATTTACACATTTACAGTTTGAAGCTAATTCACCCCCACTGCTAGAGAAGTGTCATTTGCATTAAAAAACAGATCTGGAGAATATACATCTTGTACATTCATGACACCCTGTATCCCCTTCAACTGCTCTAATAATGTATCACGTTCCCCTCTCATCTTGTCATACTCAATTTTCAGCTGGTCATATTTGTGTTTTAACTGAGAAAACGGTATCCAAGTCTTTGACCTTTTCTTATTATTATTTTGGTCAGCTCTGTTTTTCATATTAATATCACCAATGTTTGACCCGGAGTGTCCTCTCTGGGTGTCATCATAGGATATTATCTTCTGATCTTTATGCTCAGTATTTGTCCTAAACAATGTGGCTAAATCAATTTTGACAGCCTGCTCATTTGACTTTCTCCATAAATGGTCTGCTCTCAACAATATGTCTTTTAAATCATGAGGATTTGGGGTAACTAATAAAATATTTTGTTTGATATCTTCATGCAACGCATCTAGAAACATACTCATATGTATCAAGCCACCACGCTCAAATGCAAGATTATTACCGACCAATAATTCCATAATAGTTGCTATCCTGTGTGACAATTCATAGGGAGATTCATTTTGCATTTGTTGGATCTTCCCATGAATAGTAACATCAGAACGTACACCATACAAAATACATAATAATTCCAGTAATATGTCCCTTGTCCTCAGAGGCTGAATACAGATTTGTTTAATTCTCATCCAAAGACCACTTCCTACAGAATGTTGCAAAACTCTTTCTAAGTCAGATGGGTTGAGATTGTACATATCTCTGACTTGCTGCACGTCACAAAACCATTTTAAAAATCTGTTTAAATCATGGTATGGAACCATTCCTATTTCTTTAAGAATTGCGTCTAATAATTTTGATTTCAAAGGCTTAATTACAAGCTGAACTTCACCTGTATTATTATTATTGTTATAAACTGTGGTAGTCACAGTGGGGGCAGCTGGTAATGCATTATCAGATTCAATATGAGGTTCTGTTTGCTGCAGATTGCTGAATCCAAGATTTGATGCATATCTGCATTCCTGAGATCTCTTCTCTAATTCCATAATTCTTAATTTTAATCTCTCATTTTCCTCTGATAATTCATCACAACGTTTAGATTTCTCAAGTAAAGCTTCTCCAATGGTAACCGCATGCAATTTTAAATTTACTGTCTCGGTGTCTGATTGGTTTTGTAACCTCTCACAAACATTGTTGCTATTATCAACTGCCTTCTGTAACTGGGTAATTTCCTCAACCTTATAATTCAAAGAACTTTCCATTGTTAGACAGCAAGATAACAAGCCTTGTATAATACAACCTTTTCTTTTACTTTCTGAAATTTTGCTATCAAAAACATTTTTCTCTAAAAATTCCTTCATCATCGTCCACGTCTGCTTACATTTTTCTGGAATTTCATAAGGACCGCCATGGCGCTTAATACATTTTAATACCCATCTGTTAACTTTATCAGAACTGACACTAGCTTCACACTGAGTAAGCATTTTGACTATATTACTAATAATTTAAAAAAGAGGAAATATTTTACTCACCGCATTAGTTACTCCTTCAGCTTCCAGTTCAGGTCTTCTGGTATACGGCACAGTCCTTTTTTTTGTTTCCAGTCTCCAGAGAATAATTCTGGGGTTCCCAACTTGTTAAATTTTGTAATCCAGACTCTCTTATGTCACAACCAGACAATAGAGTCACAGCACAGCTCTTGGTTCTTCATCAGACTTCTGTCCAACTCACAGGATTGTTGTCACCACCGACTTCTGTTACTAAGTCTGAAAATGCTCTTCTGGTCACATGAACGGCACCAGTGTAGTGATATAATATATTAATAATATTGGGTGTATAGATAATTAATAAGTACTCTTCCGCAGCAACCCAATTCTTCCAGAGAGATGCACTTTATTGACTTCCAACACAGAACAAAGTCCAAAGTCCACAGATGACAAAGAAATCCGACAGAGGAGATATAATTCAAAGTCCCATGTTCTTAGGTCTGAGTGTGCATACAAAGACAAGCCTAACTCTCCAAACCTATAGACTGAATGCTGTGTTATATACACTAAATATTGAATGGCTGAGCAATTTGATTGGACTTTGATTACAGTCTTTCAAACAGACAACAACCCCCAGCCGTGAACAGCCGTGAACCACCCCAATTTGCACTCCCGCATATCAACATCAACAAGTCCCCTTTAGATATGTGTAATTAGATTAGATTAACATGCCACCTGAATACCCTTTGAGATGTTCAAATAGACTTGCATAAGATTAACACATCAAAGAGTCTTCAGCTGTTAAAATTCAGTTGGACAAATCAACCATTCTGTCATTGTCATTCTGGCCTGTTCAACATTGACTGCATGTGTACATACACACAACAATGTCCCACATAAATCGGTGAACATATACAACATATTGATGGGTCCCCTCACTTCCCCAGTCCAGGAGGTGCAGGCAGTGAGGAGATGATGTGCTGTAACCTCTAGCAACCAATCAGTGAGCAGTATTTATGTATAGTAATCTCTAGCAACCAATCAACAAGCAGAAGTCATGTGCTGTAACCTCTAGCAAATAATCAGTGAGCCGTAATGTGTGCTGTAACCTCTACCAGCCAGTCAGTGAGCAGTAGTAATACTCTGTAACCTCTGGCAACCAATCGCAATTGCTGTCTGATCTGATTCAGTAAACTGATTTTGAGTCGGGATGCTATATATTGTATGTATGTCTATATTGTATGTCTCAGAGCATGAGGAGAGCGAAATTGCATGGGGGGGGGGGGGGGGGGGTCCAGCAAAATGTTTGCTCAGGGTCCAGTCAATATTAAAGATGGCCCTGAGTGGAGCTATTCATCCCTGAAGAATAATTCCACTTTTGTTGTGACAACAGCAATCCCCTCTGAGTAATCAATATTTATTGCAAGGATTTTAACAAACATTGTTGCAGATTCCTACCTGTTTTTCCTTAGAAGAAAAACAGTTTGTTATTCCATGTCTTTTGGATACTGATTCTGTATGAGAGTGACTTTTTCATTATTGATCAGCTGATGCACTTGCAGTGCTCCTATGAGGAAAGCTGCAAGGTATGCCTTTAGAAGTGATTAACCCTTTAGGAGCATCCTACCAAAATGATATTTTTGTTGCAGAAGATGCCTAAAATCTGACTTGTATTCTAGTGCAGACTTCTGGGAAAATCAGTGAGCTAATCAACCAAGCAAGACATTACATTTCTGGAGGCATTCCACACCAACTGTGTACAGAATGTCTCCGGGTTTCCATACTATATTGCATTACATTTTACAGAAAATGACAGCACTGCAGTTTGAAAAAGAGAGGTAATATGTAATAACTTTAAATTACAACATAGCTTGTATTGCAATTATATATGCTATATTATTATTATTTTTTAACTTGCTATATGTTTTTTCCCATGAAAGTGGAGTTACCCTTCACAGCAGAAGTTCACAGCAGAAGCAGTAAAGTCACCCAAGGCATACTTCCAGCAGCTAGGCTCACCACCTAATTACCTTTCAGTCTTTTAATCCCTAATGTACACAGGCAGTCAGTGTTCTTGGGGGAAAGTGTAGGGTCTGATGAGCTGCCTAAAAGAATGAATATACCAATTCAGGATAAATTGCTTCAGTGGGGTTGATTTACTAAAACTTGAGAGTGCAAAATCGGGTGCAACTCTGCATGGAAACCAATCAGCTTCCAGGTTTTTTGTCAAAGCATAATTGAACAAGCTGAAGTTAGAAGCTGATTGACTACCAATCAGAGATGCACCAGATTTTAGACTCTCCAGTTTTAACCACTTCAGCCCCGCTCACTGTATATATACGTCATTTTTTTGAAGATGGATATCTCGGTAACGGCAGCAGCTGCTGCCACAACCGAGATATCCATCTTTACAGTGAGCGATTCTGTACACGATAATGGTGGTCTCTGCGGCAGGTTCGCCGCGAGATCACCGTTATCGGCGGCGGGAGAGGTGCCACCCCCCCTCCCGCCGCTCTCCCGCACCCTCCGCCGCTTACCGGAGCCGTCGGTAGCGGCGGAGGCGATCGGGTCCTTTCTCTGCTGAAGTATGGAGACAAGTGAGGCCAAGATGGCCCCCACCCGTCTCCATACCATGTGACGGCCGGAGCGACGTCATTCGACGGCTCCGCCCACTCTCTTAAAGGCACAAATTTTTTTATTTTTTTTTAAATTTCTTTTTATTTCAGATTTTAAACAAACAGTACATATACATTTGGTTGCATACAGGTCATCTACACCACGACAGTATTATAAATGCGGTTATCCGTGAGATTTCCCAAACATATCATATCCTAACATTCGTTAATCAGTCCTCCTCAGAGTGTGTTATACATATAAAACCAATGATTGCCAGAGGCCTAGAATAAGCATTGTGCGAACTACACTGGGAGCTACTTCATTTATTCAGCACGACCTGTGTCCCATTCGAGCAATGTATCACTGTGCGATTTTCATTGTTTTCAACCATTTGCTCCAGACCTTGTCAAATTTCAAGGGGCAACCTCTATTTGCGTATGTATCTTTGTATAGTGGAAGGCTGCTATTGATCAGGTCTTTCCACTGTTTACTGGAAGGAGGGTTGGGTTTTTTCCACTGCATTGCAATATTTTTCCTAGCATAGAATAATAGAAGACCAATCATGGTGCGTTTGGCTATTTGTGGAACAACATTTTCTATCAATCCTAGTATACATATTTCCATTGACAATGGTAAGTTGGTGGAAGCGACCTTGTTCGTTAAACTAAGCACCTCCTTCCAGTACTGCTGAACCCCCGGACAGTGCCAGAAAATGTGTGGAAAGTCTCCTGGTGAGGCTCCGCATCTCCAACAATCTGAGGCAAGGTTAGGGTTCATCATATGTAGCCTGTGCGGGGTAAAATACGCCCGATGTACAATTTTGAATTGTACTAATTTGTCTCTCATGGAAACCAGTGATCTGAAAGGGAAGTCCCAGACGTCGTCCCAGTCGTCATTGTCTAACGCCGGGATGTCACGCTGCCAACGGGACCAGAGCTTATCCAGGGGTGGTAAAGATACAAAGATCAGATGCGCGTAAAGGCGTGAAGTAGGTTTCTCAGCGCAGCCCGATCTAAGCATCTTCTCCAGCTCGGATTGGATAAAAATACAAGAAGAGTGTGGAAATTGGGCCAGGAATGCATGTGCTAGTTGGAAATATCGGAACTGATAATGCTTAGGTAAATTATATAGTGAGGAAAGCTGGGGGAACGTGAGCAAAGAAGACTGTGATACAATTTGTGAGACCAATTTAATTCCATATTTGGTCCATGCCCGTGGGTCTGTGAGTTTGTTAAAATGTGGTAGATATGGATTCAGCCATAGAGGGGCATTAGGAGAAATTTCTGATTGTTTATGCTTACCTATAATTAGACCCATGCGCCAAGCTCTCAAGGTAGTAAGCATGGAGGGGGTTAGGGGGTGTGTGGCGCGTGGGCCCCTATAGATCAGGAATTGAAGGGTTTCCCAAGAGCCTACCACCGTAGCTTCCAATGCTGATGCAGCATTCGTTTTATCGGGGTTTAGCCACCATACCACCATTACTAGCTGAGTGGCGAGAAAATATTTGTGGCAGTCTGGAAATGCCATACCTCCCTGAGACGTTGGCCTCATCAGGGTCGACAGTTTATATCTAGGTGGGGCGGGGCCCCACAAGAAATCGGAGAATTTTTGGTTAAGTTTGGTGAAAAATGATTTGGGGATCCACTGCGGAGAGTGGCGGAAAAGGTAAGTAAATTTGGGAATGATTTTCATCTTGAGGAGATTGACTTTACCCCAAACTGATAGGGGCAGGCTGCTCCATGCTTTTAGTTTAACTTTCATGTCTACTACCACTGGGTCAAGATTTTGTTCAAGGAAATCCCGGGCCTGGGCAGAAACCTGCACCCCCAGGTATTTGAACGTATCAACCCATTTCAGTGGGGTGTCAGGGGGGGAAGTGGTTATTGCTGCCTGATCTATTGGGAATAATGTAGATTTGGACCAGTTGACCCGGAGGCCTGTAACCTCCGAGAACGTGTTTAGGACTGACAGAGCACCCTGTAATGAAGGGCCAGCATCACCCAGAAAAAGGACCATATCATCTGCGTACAGGGCTACCCTCTCCTCCAGCAGGCCAATACGGAGCCCCTTAATATGGGGCGAAATGCGTAGGGCCTCAGCAACTGGCTCGATGGCGATAGCGAATAAGGCCGGAGAGAGAGGGCAGCCCTGTCTGGTTCCTCTGGACAGTCTAAAGGGGGATGACAACCTAGAACCCAGGCGTATTGATGAAGTTGGACATTTATATATGATTTGCAGCCATGAAATAAATTTTAGTGGGAAGCCCATCCTACGCAGTGTCTCCCATAAGAAGGGCCATTCAACTGTGTCGAAGGCCTTTTCTATATCAAGCAAGGCTATGGCCCTTGTCCCGGAATTAAGATGTGGGGCGTGAATATTAGTGAAGAGTCTTCTAAGGTTGACATCTGTGGACCTCTTGGGCATGAAACCTGTCTGGTCGGGATCTATCACCGAGGGTAGTAGGGGGTATAGGCGGGAAGCTAGCAATTTGGTTAGAATTTTAAGATCGTTATTTAATAGGGCAATTGGTCTATAAGACGCACACAATTCTGGATCTTTGGGGGCTTTATGTATTAAGGTCAGGTAGGCCTGGTGCATAGATGGGGGCAGATCGCCTTTGGGCAAGCAGACAGAGTACAGTTGGGCCAGTATGGGTGCTAAAAATTCACTATGGGTGCGGTAAAAATCTATTGGTAATCCATCCGGTCCCGGAGCCTTGCCGGTGGGGAAGGATCGGATGACACTTAGAACCTCTAATGCCGTGAAAGGTTGGACTAGCGATTCCCTCTCCCTGTCTGATAGCCAACCTAGTGCCAAGGGATCCAGCAGATCCTGCAATGTGTCAGGCTGAAAATCGGAGGGGAGAGTGGAGGTGTATAGCTCATCATAAAAGGCCTTGAACATATCTAGTATTCCAGTTTGAGATGTCACTGTGTCGCCTTCCACAGAGCGAAGACTAGAAACTACTGTGAGGGGGTGTTCGTGTTGTGCCAGCATGGCCAAGAAGCGCCCATTTTTGTCCCCTTGCTCGAAAAAACGTTGTCTCCCTCCATACATGTCAAGCCTAGTGGCCTCTGATAGATGTAAATTTAGGGAGTGTTGAGCAGCATTAAGCGAGTCAAATTGGGTCGGTGTGGGGTCAGCGCTGTATATCGCGGCCTGATCTACCACTGACTGCTGTAGTGTCTGAGTTTGTCGGCTCTGTTGTTTCTTGATGCTAGCTATTATAGATATGTATTGCCCTCTCGTATAAGCCTTAAGGGCGTCCCATACCACCTGTGGGGATGAAGAGTTCTCATTAAGCTCCCAAAATTCTGACAGTCTGGATGGAATAACGTCAGCTACCTCAGGGTGGGAAATCCACTGGGCTCCCAGTCTCCATAGAGCCGCGTCACGGTACGCAGGAGAACGAAGCTCTATAACTAACGGGCAATGGTCTGATAACCCACTAGGTAGGTATGTAGCCTCCACCACATCTGCCAACAATGAGGGGTTGGAGAAGGCTAAATCAATTCTGGAGGCTGTTTTATGTGAGGCTGAGAAGCATGAATATGCCCTGACCGCGGGGTGTCTCCATCTCCATATCTCCTCTAGCCCCATGGCCTGGGCCCAGGTAGATAAATCTGCATTGTGACTCTTAGGAGGGGCAGGCCTGTCCAGATCCGGGGAGATGATGGCATTAAAGTCTCCCGTTATTAATAGTTTCCCAGGGCAAAAGGGAGCAGCTTTTTCTAGGACTTTATACAATACATCTGATGAAAAAGGTGGGGGCACATATATATTAATAATAATATATCTTTGAGACCAGTGTGTAAACACAACCATAGCAAATTTCCCCTGGGGGTCCGTGCAAACCTCCTCAATTATACATGGAAATTTTTTAGATATTAATATTGAGACTCCCCTTGCATATGAGGAGTAAGTGGCGTGTATGGACCTCTGTATCCAGGGTTTTTTCAGGGTCAGAACTTTGCTGCCTGTGAGGTGAGTTTCTTGGAGAAGAATAAGATGAGGGGAGTGTAGTTTCAGGTATCTGGTCAACAGTGCTCTCTTAAATTTGGAATTCAGGCCTCTAACATTCCAGGAGAGGACAGTAAACGTCTCAGCTAGGGAGGTAGCCATTGGATTTAGAAAACTGTATCGGAATGGATAAGTATATATGACATGTTAAGGGGCAACCCACAGGCAGCAGAATCACTGAGCCATACCATCGTGTAACAGCAGCGATTAACCATTGCAGCAACCAAGTACAAACTAAAATCAAAACCAACAAATTTGAACATAGAAAACCCAAGCACTGAGTGCTTATCCTACTAGTTCCCATTCTCCTCGCCGAAAAGAAAAAAAGAGAACAAAACAAAAAGGGAAAAACCCGGGGAGGAGAAAT
This sequence comes from Lithobates septentrionalis, assembly GCA_037952835.1. Taxonomy (NCBI): domain Eukaryota; kingdom Metazoa; phylum Chordata; class Amphibia; order Anura; family Ranidae; genus Lithobates; species Lithobates septentrionalis. Next base: position 4,171,303 of record JBBDGP010000333.1, read on the forward strand.
GGGAATAGTTTTACCCAAAAACATAACTAGCAACTGGAGATAAGCCCCTATATGGGGATATCACGTTGTTGACTCACTCCACACCTTACTGGGGACCAGTCTGTGTCCTTTTGCTATATGAAGCAAGGTCTCCTATGGGTGGCTGTTGATACCTTGATCACCCACGTGTGGGGTATGGGATCTCTCCCAAGTGAGGAGTAGAGTGGGGGGGATAGCAGGGGGTGGTAAAGCTGTTGTTCCGTAAGGCTCCTGTGGACTTGATAGTGTTGTGCACTCAACCAGGGGTGAGCAATCCTGCTCTCTATATAGTGCTCATAGTCTCATACGGGGTGCTCCGTAAGGCCTTGAGATCGTAGGAGAAAAGGCAAATGGGGCATAAAAATATAATAAAAAATATAAAAAAGTGGGGGGACTGTTGACAGTACTTTTAAACTCCGGTTCTGTGTCAGCATACTTTGATTGGAAAGCAAAAATTACCATACAGCAGATAGTGTGACCCAGACAAAAAGAAAAATATATGTATAAAAGTATGACAAGGACAAGAAAAGAGGGGGAGATCAAAAAATAATAGCTTGGGCCTGTAGAGATGAAAAAGCCTCTCCAAAGTCTCAGTACCTGTATACATAAAGCTGTAGATTAACCGCGACCATCCAACCAGGAAAGTGCTGCCTCAGGATCCAGGAAGAAGTGTGCCCGTTCCCCATCTGTTACACGAAGCTTGCTAGGGTACAATAGACTGAATTTCAGACCCTTTTCTCTTAGGCGACGTCGTGCCTCTGTAAACGATCTTCTTCTTTGCTGTATCTCCGGGGAATAGTCGGGAAAAAGCATTATTTTGGCATTGTTGAATCGTAAATCTTGTTGTTCTCTGGCTGCTGCAAGTAGCTTGTCGCGGTCTCTGTAGTTCAGGAGTCTGAGGAGAAAGGGTCTCGGAGGGGCTCCAGGAATCGGGGGAGTAGGGGGGACCCTGTGTGCCCTCTCCACTACATATGTGGGAGGCATGGCAGGAATGTTCAACAGGGACAGAAGGAAGGATTCTGCAAACTCTGCCGGCTTGGAGCCTTCTGCACGCTCAGGGAGGCCTATGACCCGGATATTATTCCTCCTCAGTCTGTTTTCGGTGTCAATGGATTTTTCTTGTAGGGCTTTTACCTGTAACTGCAATGCCCGAAGATCCCGGGAGTCAGCTCTGGTGTCGTCCTCAAGCTGAGAGATGCGGCCTTCCGCCTCCACGAACCGGGACCTAAATTTGTCCATGTCATGTCTTATCAGGCTGACGTCGGTCACTAGGTGGTCTATTTTAACCATGACCGAATCGTTTCCTGTCTTTATGGCCGCCAGTAGTTCCGCATGAGATGCTGCTTGGGCTGCTGATAGCTCAGAGAGAGTTTGAGTCTGAGGCTGTGTCTGTGTGCCGGCCGACATGTTAGGAGTATGGGGCCTCGTGGGCAAGATGGCGTCTGAAGAAGAGCGTGTACAGGCCGCAGAAGACGAACGGGTCTTACCCGGTGACGGCGGAGCGGTCCGCTTGGTGCCGTGAGTCTTCTTGGACCCCAGGATGCCGGATTGGAGCGAAAAAATGGGTTCTTAGAGCTAGGATTAGCTGACAGGATCAGTGTGAGAGCGGAGCTCAGCCTCAGCACGTCTTCTCCTCTTCACATCCGGCCACGCCCCCCAGGCACAAATTTTTTTAGTGTCATTTTTTTAAACGACTTTTATTTTTTTTTTTTTTTGCATTTTAGTCTAAATATGAGATCTGAGGACTTTTTGACCCCAGATCTCATATTTAAGAGGACCTGTCATGCTTTTTTCTATTACAAGGGATGTTTACATTCCTTGTAATAGGAATAAAAGTGATCCAAATTTTTTTTTTTTTAAAAACAGTGAAAAAATAAATAAAATAAAATAAATAATAAAAAAAAAAAAAAAAAAAAATTTAAAGCGCCCTGTCCCGACGAGCTCGCACACAGAAGCGAACGCATACGTGAGTAGCGCCCGCATATGAAAACGGTGGTCAAACCACACATGTGAGGTATTGCCGCGACCGGTAGAGTGAGAGCAATAATTCTAGCCCTAGACCTCCTCTGTAACGCAAAACATGCAATCTGTAGAATTTTTTTAAACGTCGCCTATGGAGATTTTTAAGGGTAAAAGTTTGACGCTATTCCACGAGCGGGCGCAATTTTGAAGCGTGACATGTTGGGTATCAATTTACTTGGCGTAAAATAAATGCTAAAATGATCCCGCGCTACAGCAAAAAAATCAAACATATAAATAACCTTACAGTGTCTAAAGGTGAACAGATAATAATCCTCTTAAGTTAAAATGGTATAATAGAAGGATGAAACCAAAAACGAAGAATGATAATAGTCTCTTCAAAATGAATAGAGCAAAAGTGCATAAAAAAGTGTCTGTGCAAAAAAGTGTCAGGAAGATCCAAAACAGACAGTGGGCATGGAGAGGTATGAATCCAGAGATGAGCTCACAAAACCCTCACCTTCATAGCTTGAAAATCAGGCATATAATGAACAGGAATCCGTAGTGCGGTTACCACTTCAGCCACCAGGGGGCCCTTTGTTCCGCTGTATGTACGGCCAATAATCACTCTAGGCCCATAAGGAAGGGGGTGATTCTGATGTATAATCCAACTTCCGCCACTAGAGGGACCTCTACATCACTCGCAAAAAGACCTCAGATAGACATCCCATGCAAGTCCTCATCCGAACCTGTCACCATCAGGGGATCCCCTGATGAAGTCACGTGATGACGTAACGCGTAGGGAGTGGTCGTAGGTTGACAGTGCACCGGAAGTGACGTAAGAGTGGCGCTCGGACGCTTCGTTTGCTGGTTCTTGCTTGTTTTTAACTTCTATATTGTAAGAGTCCAGGATTACCTTTGAAATAAACCTTGTTTGGATTTTACCTACTACACTATCTGGAATTTCTTCTCCCCTCACCTCCACCCACCCTCTCTCGTTCCCTTGTTCCCCCCGCCTTCCCCCCCCCCTCCCGCCCCCCCCCCTCGAGCGGAGGTGACAGGTTCGGATGAGGACTTGGATGGGATGTCTATCTGAGGTCTTTTTGCGAGTGATGTAGAGGTCCCTCTAGTGGCGGAAGTTGGATTATACATCAGAATCACCCCCTTCCTTATGGGCCTAGAGTGATTATTGGCCGTACATACAGCGGAACAAAGGGCCCCCTGGTGGCTGAAGTGGTAACCACACTACGGATTCCTGTTCATTATATGCCTGATTTTCAAGCTATGAAGGTGAGGGTTTTGTGAGCTCATCTCTGGATTCATACCTCTCCATGCCCACTGTCTGTTTTGGATCTTCCTGACACTTTTTTGCACAGACACTTTTTTATGCACTTTTGCTCTATTCATTTTGAAGAGACTATTATCATTCTTCGTTTTTGGTTTCATCCTTCTATTATACCATTTTAACTTAAGAGGATTATTATCTGTTCACCTTTAGACACTGTAAGGTTATTTATATGTTTGATTTTTTTGCTGTAGCGCGGGATCATTTTAGCATTTATTTTACTGTGAGTGGATTGTGATACACTTCAGGTTCTGCTGCAGACAGCTGTTGACGTATTTTATTACATTACACTTTATTTATTTTACACCTTTTTTCACCTCACTTTTGATGTTTATTAGTTTGTTCTAGCACATATAATTAGCGCGAAGGCTTTTCCACTTCAATTTACTTGGCGTAACATTATATTTCACAATATAAAAAAAATTGGGCTAACTTTACTGTTGTCTTATTTTTTTTTTCAAAAAAGTGATTTTTTTCCAAAAAAAGTGCGCTTAGAAGACCGCTGCGCAAATACGGTGCAAAAAAAAAGTATTGCAATGACCGCTATTGTATTCTCTAGGATGTTAGAAAAAAAACAATATATAATGTTTGGGGGTTCTAAGTAATTTTCTAGCAAAAAAACCTGTTTTAAACTTGTAAACACCTAAAATCCAAAACGAGGCTAGTCTTTAAGTGGTTAATAAATCAACCCACAGTGTCTGCAGCTAAAAGTTGAGTGAGGGCTTCTTTAAAGCTTATTAACTTCCTGTGAAGAATTTGTGAATACTTGAATGCCCATAGACTGGCTATTGGTTCACTTTAGACAAAGTCATGGTTTGCTCATATAATGCAATGGGTTATGCCGCATACACACAACCGGACTTTACAGCATACTTGGTTCGTGGACCGGAGTCCGTCAGACAATTTGATCGTGTGTGGGCTCCAGCGGACTTTTTTTCCCCAAAAGTTCGACGGACCTAAAAATGAAACATGTTTCTAATATTTTCGACGTACTCGAGTCCGGTCGAAAAGTCCGCTCGTCTGTATGCTAGTCCGACGGGCAAAAACCGATGCTAGGGCAGCTATTGGCTACTGTCTATGAACTTCCTTATTTTAGTCCGGTCGTACTTCATCGCGTACCAATCCGTTGGACTTTGGTTGATCGTGTGTAGGCAAGTCCGTTCATTCGGAAAGTCCATTGTAAAGTCAGTCGAAAAGTCTGCAGGACAAAGTCTGCTGTAATGTCGCGTACACACGGTCAGACTTTTCGTCTACAAAAGTCCAACGGACGCCGACGGACTAAAGCCGGCTGACAATCCGATCGTGTGTGGGCTTCCCCGGACTTTCAGCGGACTTTTCCAGCCGCAAATCTGACTTTAGACTTTAGATTTGAAAACATGCTTTAAATCTTTACGTCGTAACTACGCCGGACCCAGAAATCCGCTCGTCTGTATGCTAGTCCGACAGAAAAAAACCCACGCTAGGGCAGCTATTGGCTACTGGCTATCAACTTCCTTATTTTAGTCCGGTGTACGTCATCACGTACGAATCCATCTGACTTTTGTGTGATCGTATGAAGGCAAGTACGTTCGTTAGAAAGTCTGCCGCAAGTCCGCCAAAAGTCTGCCAAAAGTCAGTCGAAAGTCTGTCAGACGGGCTGTCGGACTTTTGTAGCCGAAAAGTCAGACCGCGTGTACGCGGCATTAGGTTCACTTTTGCTGGCAGTCCCATCAGCAGTGCATACTGACCTTTCCTTTGCTACCTTACCACTCCCTTCACCACCTTGAACTTACAAATGATTTCCTCTTTTCACTCCAGATGACCGTACAGAGCATCGGGAGGCAAATGAATGTAGGTGTTTGTAGCATTGAAGTGAAATAGTTGCTGTAGGGTGCATTCACACCTGTGAATGCACCCAATGCTGATTAAAAGCGAGATCTCCAGCAGGGGTTATTGGCGATTAACTGCAGGCGGCAACCACATTGAAAACAAAGTCAACATAAAAATTTTAAATTCCTTTAAACTAAAGCATTTCCAAGGGATGCCCTTAACCTGGAAAGTGGCACATTTGTACACTGCATACAACTGTATCAAACTTATTACAGCAAAAGTAACATTTACAAACCAAAAAATTCAGTTTATTTGTCAGAAAATCAGAACTTCCCTTCTTCCATATCAGACCATTACCCTTGATGAGCATGTAATATAGATGTTAATATGGACCCCCCTGCACAAACAAAAAAATGTTTGCATGGGGCTCATCCTAAAAATACATACTAGACCCTTACCCTTGATGAGAGTCTAGTATTGATGTCAAAGGAAACCTCATGCAAAATAAATAAATATATAAAAGTGGGGTTCCCCCTGAATTTCATGCCAGACCTTTCAAACCTGGTAAGCATTTTAAGGGAGAAACCCATGCAAAAAAGTATAAAAGCATGGGGCCCCCCTACAAATCCATATTATAACCTTATCTGAGACTGCATGTTGGCTGGCCAAGAACAGGAGGGGATAAGTGTGTGTGTCCCCCTTCCTAAACATTAACAGGCCACATGCTCTAAAGAAAGGGGGTACCTTGCCATGGGAACACCCCCGGAAAATCACCTTGCCCCTTGGTCCAGTAGTTGTAGGGGTCTGGAGGGAAATGGCTTATCAGAATCTGGAGGCCCCCTTTAACATTAAGATGGCACCTAGATACTGGCTCCCTCAATGTGTATGAGTAATGCCATGTACACACGATAGGATTTTCCGACAACAAAATCCATGGGATTTTTTCCGACGGATGTTGGCTCAAACTTGTCTTGCATACACACGGTCACACAAAGTTGGTCAGAAATTCAGAACGTCAAGAACGCGGGGACGTACAACACGTACGACGAGCCGAGAAAAATGAAATTCAATAGCCAGTGCTGCTCTTCTGCTTAATTCCGAGCATGCGTGGCACTTTGTGCCGACAACGGATTTTGTTGGCGGAAAATTTTATAGCCAGTTCTCAAACTTTGTGTGTCGGAAATTCCTATGGAAATTGTGTGATGGAGCCTACGCACGGTCGGAATTTCTGACAACAAGGTCCTATCACACATTTTACATCGGAAAATCCTATCGTGTATACAGGGCATTAGGGTTACTTATTCACACAAAAAGTAAACAGTAAATAAAGATCCTTACACAGTTTCTGACAATTCCTTAAAAAAAGTCCAATAGTGTATATTCCTCATGAATCATTTGGTCCAGTGATGCTGATCCACATCACACATGACTAATGACACACGATGGCCACTGAAAAAAAAAAATTCCAATGCTGACATTGCACTGAATGACATCCCCGGGGACTTGCCACTAAAAGTAAATAAAGGAGCAGGGTCTCCTCAGCATTTGGGATGATTTGCGCTATATAAATGGTGAATGTGTGGCCAAATAGTCACACCAACAGTAATAGTGAATACATAAACCATATGTGCAATAATATATCACAATCAGTGCAAACAAATGTATAAAAAAAAAGTCCAAGCAAAATAAATGTGTTTAGAAAATCATCGTGAAAAAAATGTCCATAAAAAGCACCCAAAAGGAAAGGGGGTGAAAAAGCAATCACGGGTCTTGCAACCACATGGAGCCTCAGATGTGTGGGACCACCACCAACAGTAAGAGCCTGGCCGCTTACCAGGACCCCGTGACCCCCCGTTACAGAGGGTCTAAAAGGGCTTATGAGATCCTAGTAGTCCGGATTTCCCAGGAGCGAAGATGGGAGTGGAGACTGGAAGGGGCATCAAATGCTGGGATGGAAATGGGTGGGTCCACAAGAAGGGGGCTCAGCCCTCAGCAAAGTAATGTCATCATAGGAGAAAAGAAAGGGAGGGCTCCCATAGTGTAAATCAGATAGCAATTTATTGTAGAAAAAAGTGTAAACACTCACATGTAAGTTAAGACAATCAGCATCATCAATTGGAAGAACAGACTGTGGCACCGGCCGGATGATCACAGATAGCTCGTCCTGTTAGATGTACAGCGACAGTGGGAGGTGGCGCGATGATACAGCTCAGCCCTACGCTGCGTTTCGCAAAAAAAATGCGTCTTCCAGGGGCACTGCAGTAGATTACAGCCAAATTGTACTGCTTTAACTAAAATAAATAATAATACTGACTATTATGTTTGATTTAAATTCATTGACCTATTGATTGTTGTTTCCTGCTGAGTGTTAGTTACAATATGGGGAACAAGCCATAAAATAGTTCACTAAGCAATTATGCATAGCAGCATGGGCTAACAGGGCACAAGACACAATCACACAACAATAAAATCTTAAACAGAAGAAGAATGTGGATTTTTTTTAATTCCCCTAAAATATATGTCATTAATTATTATCAAAATGGGGTTTGTTCTGTTTGATCAATTTGGAATGAATGTACTGTGCAATACATTTTAAAGGTCATTACTTTTACTTCCCTCCACCTGTGTAGGGAATAACATTTAGATTTTGCAAGATGTGTCCATACATGTCATGTTCTGTCTTCATTTATTCACAGTAAAACATAACTGGATAAGAAAAATGTGAGATCAAAGCAATGAAGGATCAAGATATACTAAAATGTCACACTGACTGTTTGTTCTACCAGGAGGGTAGTGTACAGCAAGTCCTGCAGGTAAAGGGTGTTATTTGCTTTACCTGTTTGATCAAGATCCTACTGTAAATAACATGCCAATAGTAATGTGTTACATTTAAAAGGTATTTACTTCCTCTTTGCAACATTATGACAAAATTTATATTGAAGATAACATTTATAAACAGTATATGCATTGATTACCAATTGTGTTCTACACTATATTACCAAAAGTATCGGGGCACCTGCCTTTACATGCACATGAACTTTAATGGCATCCCAGTAGTGGCAGCCTGTCCATAAGGGGTGCATGGGTTTTTTTTTCTTTTTTGAAGCATGTGATTAGAGCCAGAGGCTCCTTTTTTGGTTTCAAAAAAGGATGGACTCTGGGCGCACAAAGTTGGGAGCATGAACATGTCCAAAATGTCTTAGTATGCTGATGCCTAGGAGTTCCCTTCACTGGAACTAAGGGGCCAAGCCCAACCCCTGAAAACAACCCCACACCATAATCCCTCCTCCACTAAATGATTTGGACCAGTGCACAAAGCAAGGTCCATAAAGACATGGATGAGCGAGTTTGGAGTGGAGGAACTTGACTGGCCTGCACAAAGTCCTGACCTCAACCCGTTAGAACACCTTTGGGATGAATTAGGGTGGAGACTGCGAGCCAGGCCTTCTCGTCCACATCAGTGCCTGGCCTCACAAATGCGCTTCTGGAAGAATGGTCAAATATTTCCACAGACACACTCCTAAATCTTGTGGACAGCCTTCCCAGAAGAGTTGAAGCTGTTAGGGATAAAAGGCATGCCTAGACCAGAAAGGTTGTGTGACCTGAGACCTCTGTAGCGTGAGGTGAGCCTAGTATAGATGGTGACAACAGTATCCACCTTTTCCTATTTCCCAAGAAAGGGATCTCTCTGTATACAGTACAATGCACGGTTCTCTCTGTATACAGCACAATGAATGGGTCTCTCTGTATACAGCACAATGCATGGGTCTCTCTGTATATAGTACAGTACATGGATCTCAGTACAGTGCAGTCATCTCTCTATATACAATGAATGGCTCTCTATATACACCACCTACAGCTGGTGGTATTCTGCATTGTTACTGTATTGCTGAGATTTGTAGTCCTCCATACAGTGGTGGAACTACCGGGTTTCTTGCACCGGGGCTTTCTATTTCCACTTCTTATTAAATACACACATTTTCTGCTAAGTCTCTGCATATAAACATTCCAAATTGTGCTACACCAATGGGATATTGTGGTTAGTCACTCCTTGATTTTTACCTCCCTTAACTCCATATGAGATCTCATGGTTACCACTCACCTCTCTGCACACCACTCCCAAAGTGATTCTATGGCTGCCCCAGCACCAATTAAATAAAAACCTTACACACAGCAGGGAGCAATGATGAAAATTCAGCCACAGTGACCCCTGTTGTGGTTTGGCTATTACACAACATAACTGAACCAGAACTTGCAGCAGACTTGCAGAGTGTATGCAAAGAAAGTTAATCTGGGGTAATTCAATCCAAACTTTCTGCAATTGTGCAACAAACTTGTGAAGCTTGGCAAGTCTAGCAATAGCTTAGCAAGACATTTTCAAGCTTGCAGCACAATTACTTGCAATCTTGGAAACAGCCTAACCAACCCCCCCTCCCCCCACAGGTGGTACTCACAGGGTCCGGCTCTGTGCTGGCATCAATGCAGAGCACCGAGAGATTGTTTCAATGATGATGGCCATCTCCCGAATCTTCCCATGCATCCTCCCCCCTGCCCGGCCAATACGGTCACCTCTCCTCTCGACCAGTTGTGTCTCGGGACCCACTTCCTGATTGGCAGGTAGGAGAAGCAGGAAGACAATAGCGAATACAAATTCACTATTGTCATAAGAGGGAATTTAGGAGGAGGGAGAGATTGTGCCTTTATTGTAGCCAGGCAGGTCACTTCCTACCCTTCCCAGAGAACGCTTGCACCTGAGGTCCTGTAGGGGACAGTCCTTAGGTGGCATTGTTTTGTCCCCAGTTATCCAGAAGGATAAGCCCCTGGTTCCGGTAAACCTTTCTTGGTCCGAGTCGTCCATCGAGATATAGGCTTTAATTGACTCTGGGGCTGCAGGCCTGTTTATTAATGGTGCCTTTGTGTCTAAGCACTCGATTCCGCTGCAGTTTCGTGCCACTCCACTTGCCATTGAGGCTATTGATGGGAGATCTCTACAGCCTGCCCATGTGACTCATGAGACTGCTTCATTGACCATGGCCGTAGGGGCTCTTCACCATGAGATAATCCAATTCCAAATAATTTCCTCACCTAATTTTCCAGTGGTTTTTGGTTATCCTTGGTTGCAGAGGCACAACTCCTCTTTTGATTGGCTTCATGCTGAGGTTCTTTCCTGGTCGCCACAATGCAGGAAGACATGTTTTAAGAAAGTAGCTAAGGTCTTTTGCAACTCTTCCCTCTCCTCCCTGCCGGAGGAGTACCGTGAATTTAGCGATGTCTTTGACAAAGATCAAGCCGTTAGTGTGCCTCCACACCAGTCATATGATTGCTCAATTGACCTTACCCCCTTGGCATACCCCCTTGTGGCCGGGTTTACCCTTTGTCTGTCTCAGAGGACAAAGTCATGGAGGAGTATGTTGCCTAAGCACTTTCTCGAGGATTTATTCGTAAATCCTTGTCTCCTGCTGGTAAGCTGGTTTCTTCTTTGTGAAAAAGAAGAGTGGTGAACTGAGACCTTGTATTGATTATAGGGGTCTCAATTGCTTCATGGTTAAGAATGCTTATCCAATTCCATTGATTATGGAGTTATTTGATTGCCTCGAGGGAGCAACGGTTTTCTCATGAGGATCAAGGAGGATGACGGATGGAAAACTGCTTTTAATACCAGAACAGGCCATTATGAATACCTTGTAATGCCGTTTGGTCTTTGCAACGCTCCGGCAGTTTTCCAGGAATTTATTAACGATCGCCTCTAAGATTTGTTGCACCTTTGTGTGGTGGTATATCTAGATGATATCCTCATATTTTCCAATTCCCTAGAGAGCCACCACACAGATGTCTGTCATGTGCTTCAGAGGCTGAGAGATAATAACCTGTATTGTAAATTGGAGAAGTGCAAGTTTCACTGTGAACAGGTTAATTTCCTGGGTTATGTAATTTCCACTGCTGGTTTTTCGATGGACCCAGAGAAACTTTCGGCAGTTCTACAGTGGCCCCATGACCCATGGGTTTACGTTCATTGCAACGTTTTCTTGGCTTTGCAAATTTTTGTTGGAAGTTTATTCATAACTTCTTGTCTCTGGTCAAACCCCTGACTGATATGACCAGAAAGGACGGTAACCCACAGAATTGGTCTCCGGATTCCATTATTGCCTTTGAGAGTCTCAAGGCTGCCTTTGTTTCTGCTCCTGTGTTGGTACATCCTAATCCTATGGTACTTTTCATCCTTGAGGTTGATCTGAGACTGGAGTTGGTGCCCTGCTGTCTCAAAGTCCTACCTCTGAGAGCGCTATGCCTCCTTGTGGCTACTTTTCCAAGAAATTGTCTCCTGCGGAATGCAATTATGAGTTTAGGGACAGGGAGCCGTTAGCGATCATTTTAGCCCTTACAGAATGAAGGCATCTCCTCGAAGGTACCACTGTGCCGGTTCTTATTCAGACTGAGCATAGGAATCTCACATTCCTGTCTGAGGCTAAACACCTCTCTCCCAGAAGAATGCGATGGGCTCATACATACATAGTTTCATTCTTACCCGGTACTAAGAATGTAAGGGCTGATGCATTGTCACAACAGTTTTCCTCTGCTTCCAAGATGGAGTCGGTTCCTGTTCCTGTGATTCCTCCCTAAAATATTCTGGCTACGGTTCGTACCAGTCTCACTTCCCCTTTTGGGTGACAGAATTCTTGTCACTCAGATCTATTCTCCTCCTGAGAAGCCGTGCTCCATACTTACCATTCTCCCAAGGCTGCCCGCCATCAGGGAAGAATCAACTCATTTGGGCTATTTCCCAACAATTCTGGTGGCCTAGTCTACGCACTGATGTTGTCACCTTCGTAGCTGCTTGTTCCGTCTGTGCTCAGAGTAAGACATCACAACACCTTCCAGTGGGCCTCCTACAACCCATACCAAATGATGAGAGGCCTTGGACCCACCTGTTTATGGATTTCATTGTGGAGTTACCCAACTCTCAGGGCAACACAGTTATCCTTATGGTGGTTGACCACTTCCTGAAAATGTCTCAATGTATTCCTCTTAAGAAGTTGTCCACATCCAAAGAACTGGTTTCCATTTTTTGGGAGATCTTTCACTTACACGGGCTACCCAAGGTTATCATCTCGGACAGGGGTAACCAGCTTGTGTCCAGGTTTTGGTGAGCCTTTTGTGCCTTTTGTGCACTGTTGGGAATTCAGCTTTCCTTCTCCTCTGCATTTCACTTGAAGTCTAATGGTGGCCGCAGAATGAGCCAACCAGTCCTTCTAGCAGTTTTTACATTGCTACATTTCTGACCACCATAACAACTGGTAAGACCTCTTATCTTTGCTCACAATACCGTTTCCAGTTTGTCTCCATTCATGGTGAATTATGGTTTCCAACCATCCATGTTGCCTGACTCATTTGTTCCTCAGAGCATTCCTGCATTGGAGGAGCATCTCTGTGGTCTTCGTTCCACTTGGGTACAGGTCCAAGAGTAGTTGAGATGTCCCAGTGATAGTTACAGACTCCATACTGACCGCAGACGCCTACCTGTGACTTCGTACCAAGTTGGGGACAGGGTTTGGCTGTCATCTCGCAACCTCAGACTCTGTGTTCCCTCATTAAAACTGGCACCGCGTTTTATTGGGCCTTTCCGTAACCCAGTGGCTTACGCTTTAGACATTCCTTCTAATATGCGTATTTCAAATGTATTTCATGTCTCCTTATTAAAACATTTTGGTTTGCAACTGCTTCACCACCTCGGTACCATGTCCTCACCCTGTTCAGTTGAGAACCATGAGGAGTATGAGATACAATCTATCATTGATTCCCGTCGGTTGTGTGGGCGCAAACGGTACCTGGTTCATAGGAAAGGGTACGGTTCAGAGGAACACTCTTGGGTCTCATCCTCAGACGCACATGCTCCTGTCCTCCTTTGTGCTTTCCATAGACATTTTTGCTCAAACCTGGTGGTCCTCCGAGGGGGAGGGGTCGTTGAGGAGGGGGTACTGTCAGGGCTGGGCTCAGCCCTTCCTTCTCAGAGCTCTGTGCTCAGCTGTCGGTTAATTGCCAGCTCTCTTTATTCCACAGTTCTCACCTGGTCTTCATTTCCTACTTGTCAGCTAGCTCTGCTAGCTATTTAAACTGCATGGATCAGATCTTCTGTGCCTTTGCCTTGGTCAACATATCCGGACTCTCTCTGCTGTATTTTCCTGTGAAAGACTTTTGCTTGGCTGACTTCCCTTCTGGTTCCTGATCCCGTTTGCTGCATCCCGACTTGGCTGATCTCTGGACTCCTGTTTCTCTGGCTTCTTCTGACTACCCGTCCTGGTTACCAAACTCTGGCTATGTTTTGACTATGTTTGCTCTGTTTATACCATTTTACCATTTTATTAAATCATGTGATTTTTACTGCACTTCTGTCTCAGTCTGATTTATGGTTCCTGACACATTCCCTCTGTTCTCAGCTGCATAAGAGCTGGGGGGAGGAGAAGCAGCAGTATACTGTGTGAGTTTCCCAGTGAATGGCTGTGTAGTGGGGGAGTGTCAGGGCAAGTATGATCATTGGAGGAGAGTACACTAAGTTCCCAGCATAGCTAGAGTACTGACCAAGCTGTGCTCTCCTGCTTAGTATGGTCAGTTTTTAATAGGAAAGCAGAGGGACTGGCAGGAACACCAGTGATTTGATATAATGGAAGCATACAAAGAGAACAGGATGCTTTCTCATACAAGTACATGGTACAGCAGGCACATATCATGAATATTAAGTTTGGGGTAACAAACACTTTAGATATTAAACTGAACAGAATACTTGAGCCTTTCTCCATTAGGGTTCCCTTGCAGGGTGTTCCAGGGTCCAGAGGTTCCCAATGGGTTCTCTAAAGAGTAAGAATTGGTGGATTTTGATCTTTTACCTACAGTGACAGTCAAAGTAAGGATGCAATTTTCCACTGACATTCAATGGGGTCATGCCTACAATGACCAGCAATGTAAGGGGCACTTCTCCACTAGTGTAAAAGGCCACTACAAATGTCTCACTTTATGCTTTTTTCTGGCTAACATTATTTTTCCTTTATTTTTATTAAAAATAATTTTGGCACACAGAGCTAACATACCATGAACTGTAGAGCTGAAAATTATGTCAAGGGTTCCTCTTGGACAGTAGTTCCCAACCTCAGTCCTCAAGTGCCTCCAACAGACCATCTTTTGGTGGTTTTCCTTTGATGAAATATCTGTCAAATACCAAACCATTGATAATGATTTAAAGAACCTGTGCAAGGTGAAAAAAATCTTGAAAACGTGCCCTCTTTGGGATACTCGAGGAATTAGGTTGGAAACCACTGCTCTAAGAAAAAAAAACTATGACCCGCATGCTTGGCCAATCACAGCGCCGTCTGAACAGAGAGCCGTAATTGGCCAAAGCCAAGGAGGCTTTGGCCAATTATGGCTCAGGGGATTTAGTACACGCCCCACACTATATAAGGCCGCCTCCACGGCGGCCCTGTGTAGTGTGTGTTCCGGCGTTAAAAGAGATAGACAGAGAGACAGTGTCATTTGATTTGAGTTAGATAGATTAGGCAGAACAGTCAGTCAGTTAGCTGCACTTACAGTGTATTGTGTGTATATATATGCATCCCAGGTGTTATATATATATATATATATATATATATATATATATATATATATATATATATATATATATACACTGTATTCAGTTTAGCTAGTTCCGTTCCTGTTATCTTCCTACTGACAGGCAGGCTTGTCTTGTTACAGTATTTACAGCTACCTGAAGAAAATTGCTGGTGTTCTTTTGATCCTATTAGTACCACAGTCAGGCAGCTAGACTATTTACAGTTAGTGCAGTGCGTCCTGCTCACAGTGTTCAGCTAGATCCGTTCCTGTTATCTTCTTACTGACAGGCAGGCTTGTCTTGTTACAGTATATACAGCAACCTGAAGAAAATTGCTGGTGTTCTTTTGATCCTATTAGTACCACAGTCAGGCAGCTAGACTATTTACAGTTAGTGCAGTGCGTCCTGCTCACAGTGTTCAGCTAAAACTACAAGTTAGTGGGGTGCGTCCTGCTCACAGTGTTCAGCTAAACCTACAAGTTAGTGGGGTGCGTCCTGCTCACAGTGTTAAGCTAAACCTACAAGTTAGTGCGGTGCGTCCTGCTCACAGTGTTCAGCTAAAACTACAAGTTAGTGCTGTGCGTCCTGCTCACAGTGTTCAGCTAAAACTACAAGTTAGTGCTGTGCGTCCTGCTCACAGTGTTCAGCTAAACCTACATGTTAGTGTAGTGAGACCTCTGCACAGTGTTCATCTAAAGCTACAAGATAGTGCAGTGCGTCCTGCTCACAGTGTTCAGCTAGATCCGTTCCTGTTATCTTCTTACTGACAGGCAGGCTTGTCTTGTTACAGTATTTACAGCTACCTGAAGAAAATTGCTGGTGTTCTTTTAAACCTATTAGTACCACAGTCAGGCAGCTAGACTATTTACAGTTAGTGCAGTGCGTCCTGCTCACAGTGTTCAGCTAAAACTACAAGTTAGTGGGGTGCGTCCTGCTCACAGTGTTCAGCTAAACCTACAAGTTAGTGGGGTGCAACCTGCTCACAGTGTTTAGCTAAAACTACAAGTTAGTGTGGTGCGTCCACCTCACAGTGTTCAGCTAAACCTACAAGTTAGTGCTGTGCGTCCTGCTCACAGTGTTCAGCTAAAACTACAAGTTAGTGGGGTGCGTCCTGCTCACAATGTTCAGCTAAACCTACAAGTTAGTGGGGTGCGTCCTGCTCACAGTGTTCAGCTAAAACTGCAAGTTAGTGTGGTGCATCCACCTCACAGTGTTCAGCTAAACCTACAAGTTAGTGCGGTGCGTCCTGCTCACAGTGTTCAGCTAAAACTACAAGTTAGTGCTGTGCGTCCTGCTCACAGTGTTCAGCTAAACCTACAAGTTAGTGTAGTGAGACCTCTGCACAGTGTTCATCTAAAGCTACAAGTTAGTGCAGTGCGGCCTGCTCACAGTGTTCAGCTAAAACTACAAGTTAGTGCTGTGCGTCCTGCTCACAGTGTTCAGCTAAAACTACAAGTTAGTGGGGTGCGTCCTGCTCACGGTGTTCAGCTAAACCTACAAGTTATGGGGTGCGTTCTGCTCACAGTGTTAAGCTAAACCTACAAGTTAGTGCGGTGCGTCCTGCTCACAGTGTTCAGCTAAAACTACAAGTTAGTGCTGTGCGTCCTGCTCACAGTGTTCAGCTAAAACTACAAGTTAGTGCTGTGCGTCCTGCTCACAGTGTTCAGCTAAACCTACATGTTAGTGTAGTGATACCTCTGCACAGTGTTCATCTAAAGCTACAAGATAGTGCAGTGCGTCCTGCTCACAGTGTTCAGCTAGATCCGTTCCTGTTATCTTCTTACTGACAGGCAGGCTTGTCTTGTTACAGTATTTACAGCTACCTGAAGAAAATTGCTGGTGTTCTTTTAAACCTATTAGTACCACAGTCAGGCAGCTAGACTATTTACAGTTAGTGCAGTGCGTCCTGCTCACAGTGTTCAGCTAAAACTACAAGTTAGTGGGGTGCGTCCTGCTCACAGTGTTCAGCTAAACCTACAAGTTAGTGGGGTGCAACCTGCTCACAGTGTTTAGCTAAAACTACAAGTTAGTGTGGTGCGTCCACCTCACAGTGCTCAGCTAAACCTACAAGTTAGTGCGGTGCATCCTGCTCACAGTGTTCAGCTAAAACTACAAGTTAGTGCTGTGCGTCCTGCTCACAGTGTTCAGCTAAACCTACAAGTTAGTGTAGTGAGACCTCTGCACAGTGTTCATCTAAAGCTACAAGTTAGTGCAGTAAGTCCTGCTCACAGTGTTCAGTTAAAACTACAAGTTAGTGCTGTGCGTCCTGCTCACAGTGTTCAGCTAAAACTACAAGTTAGTGGGGTGCGTCCTGCTCACAATGTTCAGCTAAACCTACAAGTTAGTGGGGTGCGTCCTGCTCACAGTGTTCAGCTAAAACTACAAGTTAGTGTGGTGCATCCACCTCACAGTGTTCAGCTAAACCTACAAGTTAGTGCGGTGCGTCCTGCTCACAGTGTTCAGCTAAAACTACAAGTTAGTGCTGTGCGTCCTGCTCACAGTGTTCAGCTAAAACTACAAGTTAGTGGGGTGCGTCCTGCTCACGGTGTTCAGCTAAACCTACAAGTTATGGGGTGCGTCCTGCTCACAGTGTTAAGCTAAACCTACAAGTTAGTGCGGTGCGTCCTGCTCACAGTGTTCAGCTAAAACTACAAGTTAGTGCTGTGCGTCCTGCTCACAGTGTTCAGCTAAAACTACAAGTTAGTGCTGTGCGTCCTGCTCACAGTGTTCAGCTAAAACTACAAGTTAGTGCGGTGCGTCCTGCTCACAGTGTTCAGCTAAAGCTACAAGATAGTGCAGTGCGTCCTGCTCACAGTGTTCAGCTAAAACTACAAGTTAGTGCTGTGCGTCCTGCTCACAGTGTTCAGCTAAACCTACAAGTTAGTGTAGTGAGACCTCTGCACAGTGTTCATCTAAAGCTACAAGTTAGTGCAGTGTGTCCTGCTCACAGTGTTCAGCTAGATCCGTTCCTGTTATCTTCTTACTGACAGGCAGGCTTGTCTTGTTACAGTATTTACAGCTACCTGAAGAAAATTGCTGGTGTTCTTTTAAACCTATTAGTACCACAGTCAGGCAGCTAGACTATTTACAGTTAGTGCAGTGCGTCCTGCTCACAGTGTTCAGCTAAAACTACAAGTTAGTGGGGTGCGTCCTGCTCACAGTGTTCAGCTAAACCTACAAGTTAGTGGGGTGCAACCTGCTCACAGTGTTCAGCTAAAACTGCAAGTTAGTGTGGTGCGTTCACCTCACAGTGTTCAGCTAAACCTACAAATTATTATTATTTTTTGCGAAAAAAAAAAAAAAAAATATATATATATATATATATATATATATATATATATATATATATATATATATATATATATATATATATGACATGCCCACCAGGTGGAACTCAACGTTTGCCAAGCTGCAGTGGCTGCACACAGCAGAGGGCCATCAATGAGTACCTGTGCGACTATGGCACCAGGACAGGTTCAGGGGAGCTTGTTTTTTTTCCCCACGCCAGTGGGCCATGATCAGGGATGCATGCACTGTCCTGTCACCATTTGAGGAGGCCACGAGGATGGTGAGCAGTGACATGCATCAGTGACACTGTCCCCCTTGTCCACCTGTTGGAGCACACGCTGCGTAGAATAATGGACAGGGCACTTGAGGCAGAACAGAGGCAGGAAGAGGACTTCCTTAGCTCTCAAGGCCCCCTTTATCCAGTGTTCCTGCGTGCCCGCCGATCACACAGGAAGAGGACGAGGAGGAGGAGGAGGAGGAGGAAGATTGTGTCAGTATGGAGGTGGAGCCTGGCACTCAGCATCAGCAGCAGTCTTTAAGGGATCAGTCCCAAGAAACACATGGACTTGTACGTGGCTGGGAGGAGGTGGCTGCGGACCATGTCGTCCTTAGTGACCCAGAGGACTCCGGACCGAATGCCTCAGCAAACCTACGCTGCATGGCCTCCCTGATCCTGCAAAGCCTGGGTAAGGATCCTCGTATTCGTGGTATCAAGGAGAAGGACCAATACTGGCTGGCAACCCTCCTTGATCCACGTTACAAGGGTAAGGTTGCGTACCTTATCTTGCCATCGCAGAGGGAGCAGAGGATGAAACATCTTCGGGAGGCCTTGCAGAAAGGTCTGTGCAACGCGTTCCCAGAGACTGGAAGGTTACAAACTCCTGTTTCTGGACAACGTGTTGCTGAGGCTTCGGTCAGTAAAAGAAGGAGCGGTGGAGAAGGGGGCCGTCTGACCGATGCGTTCAGAGAATTTTTTGGTCCGCAGCCCCAAGGTATGATCGGTTCCAGCAACCATCTCCAGCGTCTGTTTTACATGGTGCAGGAATACCTAGAGGCAAGATCTAACTTGGACACCTTTCCCACCGAAAATCCTCTGGGTTACTGGGTCTTGAGGATGGATCACTGGCCAGAGCTTGCACAGTATGCAATTGAGCTACTGGCCTGTCCTGCATCCAGCGTTCTTTTAGGATGCACATTCAGTGCTGCTGGAGGCTTTGTAACCGATCACAGGGTGCGTCTGTCCACCTACTCGGTCGATCGACTGACCTTCATAAAAATGAATCAGTCTTGGATCACCACCAGCTACCAAGCACCTGATGCTGATGTAACCGAATATTTTTTTTTAAATCTCAGATCCCTTCAAAGACTGCCTATGATGATGCTGAGTGACTATCCCTGAGTAATTATCCTCTTCCTCCTCAATCATCACGCTGATAGCTTGTAAGAACATTTTTGGTTCTGGGCGCCACCACCAGTGCATAAGGCACAATTTTTCAGCCCCTGTTTAACAGGGGCGTGTAATTACAATTTTTGATGCAATACTTTGCAGCAGGGCTCGTTTCTGCATTACAACTAGAGTATCTGTGAGGGGTTGCAGTGTTGTGGCAATAGCACCTGTGCCTAAGGCCCAATTTTTCAGCCCTTGTTTAACAGAGGCGTGTAATTACAATTTTTGATGCAATACTTTGCAACAGGGCTCATTTCAGCATTCCAACTAGAGTATCTGTGAGGGGTTGCAGTGTTGTGGCACCAGCACCAGTGCCTAAGGCCCAATTTTTCAGCCCCTGTTCAACAGGGGCATGTAATTACAATTTTTGATCTAATATTTCACAGCAGGGCCCATTTCTGCACCCACCAAGAGCGAGTGAGGACTTACAGTGTTGTGGCACCAGCACCACCACCACCACCACCACCAAAGGCCCAATTTTTCTGCCCCTGGTCAACAGGGGCATGTAATTACAATTCTTGATCTAATATTTCACAGCAGGGCCCTGTGAGGGCTTACAGTGTTGTGGCCACAACAACACCTAAGGCCCAAATTTCTGCTGAGTATATAGGGCAGGCCCCTACTTTCAAACACCTAACTTACAAACGACTCCTACTTGCAAATGGAAGGACACAACAGGAAGTGAGATGAAATCTACCCCTAGGAAGGGAAATTCTCTCCTGTAAGAGTAAGACCCCTTTCACACTGGGGCGGTTTGCAGGCGGTATTGCGCTAAAAATACTGCCTGCAAACCGCCCCTAAACAGCCTCCGCTGTTTGTTCAGTGTGAAAGCCCGAGGGCTTTCACACTGAAGCGGTGCGCTGACAGGACGGTGAAAAAAGTCCTGCAAACCGCTTCTTTGGAGCTGGGAAGGAGCGGTGTATTCACCGCTCCTTCACCGCTCCTGCCCATTGAAATCAATGGGACAGCGCGGCTATAGCCGCGCTGTACGAGTGATTTTAACCCTTTTACGGCCGCCAGCGGGGGTTAAAACCGCACTGCTAGCGGCCGAATACAGCTGCAAGAACGGCGGTACAGCAGCGCTAAAAATAGTGCTGTTGTACCGCCGACGCCCCCACCGCCCCAGTGTGAAAGGGGCCTTAATATGGGAAAAACATTTCTCCTTTCCACTGATGCTTTCCAATCCTTGTTCCACAAAAAAACCCAAATTTTCAAAAAACATTTGTCATTGGGACAAAAAGTGAGGTGAAATCTTCTGAAGAGGAGGACAGACAGCAAAACAAATGTTCCCTATGTTTTCCAAAAAGCTTAAAAAAGATTTTTTGGCTGGAGCTAAACACGTTAAAAATGTACCTGTTCAAAATTACAAACAGATTCTACTTAACAACAAACCTACAGTTCCTGTCTTGTTTGCACCGCCTGTATACTGCTGTTCAGAGTATATAGGGCCTGGTGGCCCCACACCTTTCCTTATTTTAATTTGGGTGCGGGGTTCCCCTTAATATCCATACAAGACCCAAAGGGCCTGGTAATGGACTGGGGGGTACCCATGCCGTTTGTCTCACTGATTTTCATCCATATTGCCAGGACCCGACATTACATTAAACCCGCAAGCAGTTTTAACCAGTTGCCGACCGCCGCACGCCGATGTACGTCGGCAGAGCGGCACGGGCAGGCAAAAGGGCTTACCTGTACGTCCCTGCCTGCCCGCGGTGGGGGGTCCGATCGAACCCCCCCTCCGGTGCCTGCGGCAGTCGGCAAATCTCCCCCGGCGATCGGTGGTGAGGGGGAGGCCATCCATTCGTGGCCCCCCCCTCGCGATCGCTCCCAGCCAATGGGATCATTTCCCTGCCTCTGTATTGTACACAGAGGCAGAGGAAATGATGTCATCTCTCCTCGGCTCGGTATTTTCCGTTCCGGGCCGAGGAGAGAAGACTGGAATGTGAGTGCACAACACACACACACACACACAGTAGAACATGCCAGGCATACAAAACACCCCGATCCCCCCCCGATCGCCCCCCGATCCCCCCCCAATCACCCCCCCCCCTGTCACAAACTGACACCAAGCAGGTTTTTTGTTTTTTGTTTTTTGTTTTTTTTTCCTGATTACTGCTAGGTGTCAGTTTGTGACAGTTACTGTGTTAGGGCAGTGAGTATTACCCCCCTTTAGGTCTAGGATACCCCCCTACCCCCCCTAATAAAGTTTTAACCCCTTCATCACCCCCTGTCACCAGTGTCACTAAAGCGATCATTTTTCTGATCGCTGTATTAGTGTCGCTGGTGACGCTAGTTAGGGACGTAAATATTTAGGTTCGCCGTCAGCGTTTTATAGCGTCAGGGACCCCCATATACTATCTAATAAATGTTTTAACCCCTTGATTGCCCCCTAGTTAACCCTTTCACCACTGATCACCGTATAACCGTTACGGGTGACGCTGGTTAGTTTGTTTATTTTTTATAGTGTCAGGGCACCCGCCGTTTATTACCAAATAAAGGTTTAGCCCCCTGATCACCCGGCGGTGATATGCGTCGCCCCAGGCAGCGTCAGATTAGCGCCAGTACCGCTAATACCCACGCACGCAGCATACGCCTCCCTTAGTGGTATAGTATCTGAACGGATCAATATCTGATCCGATCAGATCTATACTAGCGTCCCCAGCAGTTTAGGGTTCCCAAAAACGCAGTGTTAGCGGGATCAGCCCAGATACCTGCTAGCACCTGCGTTTTGCCCCTCCGCCCGGCCCAGCCCAGCCCACCCAAGTGCAGTATCGATCGATCACTGTCACTTACAAAACACTAAACGCATAACTGCAGCGTTCGCAGAGTCAGGCCTGATCCCTGCGATCGCTAACAGTTTTCTTGGTAGCGTTTTGTGAACTGGCAAGCACCAGCCCCAAGCAGCGTCAGGTTAGCGCCAGTAGCGCTAACACCCACGCACGCACCGTACGCCTCCCTTAGTGGTATAGTATCTGATCAATATCTGATCCGATCAGATCTATACTAGCGTCCCCAGCAGTTTAGGGTTCCCAAAAACGCAGTGTTAGCGGGATCAGCCCAGATACCTGCTAGCACCTGCGTTTTGCCCCTCCGCCCGGCCCAGCCCAGCCCACCCAAGTGCAGTATCAATCGATCACTGTCACTTACAAAAGACTAAACGCATAACTGCAGCGTTCGCAGAGTCAGGCCTGATTCCTGCGATCGCTAATAGTTTTTTTTGGTAGCGTTTTGGTGAACTGGCAAGCACCAGCGGCCTAGTACACCCCGGTCGTAGTCAAACCAGCACTGCAGTAACACTTGGTGACGTGGCGAGTCCCATAAGTGCAGTTCAAGCGGGTGAGGTGGCAAGCACAAGTAGTGTCCCGCTGCCACCAAAAAGACAAACACAGGCCTGTCGTGCCCATAATGCCCTTCCTGCTGCATTCGCCAATCCTAATTGGGAACCCACCGCTTCTGCAGCGCCCGTACTTCCCCCATTCACATCCCCAACCAAATGCAGTCGGCTGCATGAGAGGCATTTTATTTATGTCCTCCCGAGTACCCCTACCCAACGAACCCCCCCAAAAAAGATGTCGTGTCTGCAGCAAGCGCGGATATAGGCGTGACACCCGCTATTATTGTCCCTCCTGTCCTGACAATCCTAGTTTTTGCATTGGTGAATGTTTTGAACGCTACCATGCACTAGTTGAGTATTAGCGTAGGGTACAGCATTGCACAGACTAGGCACACTTTCACAGGGTCTCCCAAGATGCCATCGCATTTTGAGAGACCCGAACCTGGAACCGGTTACAGTTATAAAAGTTACAGTTACAAAAAAAAGTGTAAAAAAAAAAAACACATACAAAAATATAAAATAAAAAAAAATAGTTGTCGTTTTATTGTTCTCTCTCTCTCTATTCTCTCTATTGTTCTGCTCTTTTTTACTGTATTCTATTATGCAATGTTTTATTGTTATTATGTTCTATCATGTTTGCTTTTCAGGTATGCAATTTTTTATACTTTACCGTTTACTGTGCTTTATTGTTAACCATTTTTTGTCTTCAGGTACGCCATTCACGACTTTGAGTGGTTATACCAGAACGATGCCTGCAGGTTTAGGTATCATCTTGGTATCATTCTTTTCAGCCAGCGGTCGGCTTTCATGTAAAAGCAATCCTAGCAGCTAATTAGCCTCTAGACTGCTTTTACAAGCCATGGGAGGGAATGCTCCCCCCCCAACGTCTTCCGTGTTTTTCTCTGGCTCTCCTGTCTCAACAGGGAACCTGAAAATGCAGCCGGTGATTCAGCCAGCTGACCATAGAGCTGATCAGAGACCAGAGTGGCTCCAAACATCTCTATGGCCTAAGAAACCGGAAGCTACGAGCATTTTATGACTTAGATTTCGCCGGATGTAAACAGCGCCATTGGGAAATTGGGAAAGCATTTTATCACACCGATCTTGGTGTGGTCAGATGCTTTGAGGGAAGAGGAGAAATCTAGGGTCTAATAGACCCCATTTTTTTCAAAAAAGAGTACCTGTCACTACCTATTGCTATGATAAGGGATATTTACATTCCCTGAGATAACAATAAAAATGATTAAAAAAAAAAAAAAAATGAAAGGAACAGTTTAAAAATAAGATAAAAAAAAAATAATAATAATAACGAAAAAAAAAAAAATAAAAGCACCCCTGTCTACCCTGCTCTCGCGCTAAGGCGAACGCGAGCGTCGGTCTGGCGTCAAATGTAAACAGCAATTGCACCATGCATGTGAGGTATCACCGCGAACGTCAGATCGAGGGCAGTAATTTTAGCAGTAGACCTCCTCTGTAAATCTAAAGTGGTAACCTGTAAAGGCTTTTAAAGGCTTTTAAAAATGTATTTAGTTTGTCGCCACTGCACGTTTGTGCGCAATTTTAAAGCATGTCATGTTTGGTATCCATGTACTCGGCCTAAGATCATCTTTTTTATTTCATCAAACATTTGGGCAATATAGTGTGTTTTAGTGCATTAAAATTTAAAAAAGTGTGTTTTTTCCCCAAAAAATGCGTTTGAAAAATCGCTGCGCAAATACTGTGTGAAAAAAAAAATGAAACACCCACCATTTTAATCTGTAGGGCATTTGCTTTAAAAAAATATATAATGTTTGGAGGTTCAAAGTAATTTTCTTGCAAAAAAAAAAATATTTTTTTATGTAATCAAAAAGTGTCAGAAAGGGCTTTGTCTTCAAGTGGTTAGAAGAGTGGGTGATGTGTTACATAAGCTTCTAAATGTTGTGCATAAAATGCCAGGACAGTTCAAACCCCCCCCAAATGACCCCATTTTGGAAAGTAGACACCCCAAGCTATTTGCTGAGAGGCATGTCAAGTCCATCGAATATTTTATATTGTGACACAAGTTGCGGGAAAGAGACAATTTTTTATTTTTTTTATTTTTTTTTGCGCAAAGTTGTCACTAAATGATATATTGCTCAAACATGCCATGGGAATATGTGAAATTACACCCCAAAATACATTCTGTTGCTTCTCCTGAGTACGGGGATACCACATGTGTGGGACTTTTTGGGAGCCTAGCCGCGTACGGGACCCCGAAAACCAAGCACCGCCTTCAGGCTTTCTAAGGGCGTAAATTTTTGATTTCACTCTTCACTGCCTTTCACAGTTTCGGAGGCCATGGAATGCCCAGGTGGCAAACCCCCCCCCAAATGACCCCATTTTGGAAAGTAGACACCCCAAGCTATTTGCTGAGAGGTATAGTGAGTATTTTGCAGACCTCACTTTTTGTCATAAAGTTTTGAAAATTGAAAAAAGAAAAAAAAAAATGTTTTTTTCTCGTCTTTCTTTATTTTCAAAAACAAATGAGAGCTGTAAAATACTCACCATGCCTCTCAGCAAATAGCTTGGGGTGTCTACTTTCCAAAATGGGGTCATTTGGGGGGGGGGGTTTATGCCATCTGGGCATTTTATGGCCTTCAAAACTGTGATAGGTAGTGAGGAGTAAAATCAAAAATGTACGCCCTTAGAAATCCCGAAGGCAGTGATTGGTTTTCGTGGCCCCGTACGCGGCTAGGCTCCCAAAAAGTCCCACACATGTGGTATCCCCATACTCAGGAGAAGCAGCTAAATGTATTTTGGGGTGCAATTCCACATATGCCCATGGCCTGTGTGAGCAATATATCATTTAGTGACAACTTTTTGTAATTTTTTTTTTAGTCATTATTCAATCACTTGGGACAAAAAAAATGAATATTCAATGGGCTCAACATGCCTCTCAGCAATTTCCTTGGGGTGTCTACTTTCCAAAATGGGGTCATTTGTGGGGGTTTTGTACTGCCCTGCCATTTTAGCACCTCAAGAAACGACATAGGCAGTCATAAATTAAAGGCTGTGTAAATTCCAGAAAATGTACCCTAGTTTGTAGGCGCTATAACTTTTGCGCAAACCAATAAATATACACTTATTGACATTTTTTTTACCAAAGACATGTGGCCGAATACATTTTGGCCTAAATGTATGACTAAAATTGAGTTTATTGGATTTTTTTTAGAAGAAAAAGTAGAAAATATCATTTTTTTTCAAAATTTTCGGACTTTTTCCGTGTATAGCGCAAAAAATAAAAATGGCAGAGGTGATCAAATACCATCAAAAGAAAGCTCTATTTGTGGGAAGAAAAGGACGCAAATTTCGTTTGGGTACAGCATTGCATGACCGCGCAATTAGCAGTTAAAGCGACGCAGTGCCAAATTGTAAAAAGTGCTCTGGTCAGGAAGGGGGTAAATCCTTCCGGGGCTGAAGTGGTTAAATGATATTTTTTCCTTTAAAAATTACATTTTGTGCAGGGACTGTTCTAAACACGGGAAACACACGCCACTTTACAGGCATACTATAGACACACCCCAGGTACGATAATTAAAGGAATATTTCACTTTTTTTTTTTTTACTTTAAGCATCATTAAAATCACTGCTCCCGAAAAAACAGCCATTTTTAAAAGTTTTTTTTGCATTGATACATGTCCCCTGGGGTAGGACCCAGGTCCCCAAACCCTTTTTAGGCCAATACCATGCAAATTAGCCTTTAAAATGAGCACTTTTGATTTCGAACGTTCGAGTCCCATAGACGTCAATGGGGTTCTAACGTTCGTGCAAATTTTCGGTCCGTTCGCAGGTTCTGGTGCGAACCGAACCGGGGGTGTTCGGCTCATCCCTAGTCATGAATTCTCAGCCATGTAAGTGAATGGGCCAGGTGACATCAGCGGTTGGTAACTATGCCTCCATACCAGCCAATGACAGCTGGAAGCTGTCAAGTTTGTCCATGCCGAAAACACTAAACTTTCAGTGTTTAGACAAACGTCCAAGCAGCAAGTGTTTGGTCAGAACTTACATTTGTATTTAACTCTGAGCTCATTCCTATTTGTGAATATTCGATTCAATCATTTATTCATGTGAAAAGCAGATTTTTGTTACTTAGGCTGCATTCACACTTCAGCGTTTTGAATTGCAGGCAGATTTCTGCGATTCTGTCCGTGATTTGAAAGCATCTATGTGTGAATGACAAATCTCAGGACACGCATGTGAGATGCCATTCATATGAATGACACCTCAAATCCTGGTGCGGATCTCCTGCGATTGACGCATGATAAATCGTGCTGCAATCATGACATCCCGCACAGCGGGAAGCATGTAGACCAAAAGTAGCTCCTCTGTCCACAATTCAAAACGATGAAGTGTGAATGCAGCCTTTAGTTTATCTGTTTGACTGGATAATTTAAGTGAATATTTACATAATTTATTAAGAGATAATTCTAAACTACTTTAGGAAACAGCCTCAATGTGTCTTATCTCCTTTTTCTCTGGAAATTGTTACTGGTATTATTGCAATTCATTCTAAGCTTAACACCTTACTTTAGCTTGCATGTGACTTGATATTGGAAGTGAACATGGTATTCATCATATTTCTGAAGCTTAATATAAAACAGCAAACAAATTCTCTATAACACTTCAGAGACCCCTAGGCATGTCTTATTGAACTCTCATTAAATCAAGGTTTCAGGACTCTCTCAAGCACTTTGCCTAGCATCTACAGAAAAACAATGACATACATTTCAATTGGCTTTGATGGATTAGTAATAAAACACATATTAAATGTGAAACACAAAAACATACAAGAGCCTGGAGCGAGTATGATTCATTTGGGGAAATTGGACATTTGATAATTTGTGACACATAACGTGTGTATCCTAGCAGAAACCTAATGCACTAAACAAAAAATAAATAAATAAATAGGACATACTGCCAATTACCCTTCTCCCTGAAACAGAAGTCTTTTAAAGTGTTACTAAACCCAGGACCCTGAATTCACTATACCTGGTCTCCCACAGTACAGAGAACATAGAAATTCAATTATTTTAGTCAATATAAACTGCTAACTACCTTTTCTCATCAGCAGTATATAGCAGTCTTGTGAGCCAGTGGCGTCGGGAGGGGGGCTAACCAGGGCTATAGCTCTGAGTGGGCACCAAACAAGCCCCGGGTCTCGTATTTCTCATTCAGAATTATTAGCCCCGAGTCCCAAGGCCTAGGGTTGGCCAGGAACTCGAGGTTATACAGGGCCAGACTGCCCTGAGACCGCTTTGCAGGGCCGATTCTGCCTCTGAAGGGAAGGGGGACGAGCGCCACCGGATTACACAGGTCTCCCTCTTACCCGGCGCTGCAAATTCCTGCCTCCTGGACTGGCTCCTATGAGGATCATCACACTGGTCCAATGCTGGGACGTGTGATGTCCATCATAGGAGCCAGTCCAATAGGCGGGACTTTTGTGTGACTGCTTTGTGCAAACTGGCAGCTCTCCTGTCCCCATGGTTGCACTGGCAAGGCTGCGCTGATGGGCACTGGCAAGGCTGTGCTGATGGTCACTGGCAAGGCTGCACTGATTGGCACTGACAACACTTTCCTTGTTCGTCAGTTCAGCAAACAGCCGAACAAACGGGTCGTTCGACCGTTTGTTCCCCCCCGAACCAGCCACAATGCATTGTGGCGCTGAACAGTGCATTACAAGCCCTGATTGGCTGAAGCAGTGAAAGCTTCAGCCAATCAGGGCACAGAGCACTGTCAGAGTTATAATTGGACACTGTCATCATGACTTTATCCAATCATGGCTCATTCCTGCCTCACAATTAGGGATGAGCCGAACACCCCCTGTTCGGTTCGCACCAGAACTTGCGAACAGGCAAAAAATTTGTTCGAACACGCAAACACCATTAACCACTTGCCGACCGCCTCACGCATATATACGTGAACAGAATGGCACGGGCAGGCAAAATCACGTACCTGGTACGTGATTGCCTTCCCGTGGGCGGGGGGTCGGACCCCCCCCCCCCGGTGCCAGCGGTGGTCGGCATTTGTCTGGGAGCGTTTAGAGATGAGGGGGAGGCCATCCGATCATGGCCCCCCCCTCGCGATCGCTCCCAGCCAATGAGAAACATCCCCTGCCTCTGTATAGTACACAGAGGCAGAGGATGTGATGTCATCTCTCCTCGGCTCGGCAGTTTCCGTTCTGGCGCCGAGGAGAGAAGACATGTGAGTGCACAACACACACACACAGTAGAACATGCCAGGCATACTTTACACCCCCGATCCCCCCACCTGATCGCCCCCCAATCACCCCCAATCACCCCTCCCCCTCCCTGTCACACTGACACCAAGCAGTGTTTTTTTTTTTTTCTGATTACTGCATGGTGTCAGTTTGTGACAGTTAGAAGTGGTAGGACAGTTAGGGTTAGCCCCCTGTAGGTCTAGGATACCCCCCTAACCCCCCCTAATAAAGTTTTAACCCCTTGATCACCCCCTGTCACCAGTGTCACTAAGCGATCATTTTTCTGATCGCTGTATTAGTGTCACTGGTGACGCCAGTTAGGGAAGTAAATATTTAGAAGTAAATAGAAAACACCGCGCTGACCAGTGGAATGAATGGAAGCTGCTGCATACAGTCTGACAAAAACAATGAATTAGTATATGGAAAAATGCAGCGCATGTGCAAATAAACATATGTGTTTAAAGTGGTAAAACAGGACTAAAATAAATAATTGACGACAGGTGCCTTAAAACAAAAACGTCCATAGATGGATGTGAATGTCCAACTGCACAGGAGGTGTAAGTACTCCAAGGGGTGGTGGTGATCTGATGGTTGTCAGAAATCACCTGGCATCTTAAAACGACTTCCCAACAGAGAAAATGGGTCCCAATGGGTCATTCAGAGAAAGTGCAAAAAAGCCTCTTACGGGATCCCGTGGATTCCCGTGTCAGCGACAGGGAATCGCATGCGCAATTTGTCACCAATGACGTGGAATGGGAGATCTGGAATCGCCAATCCCTTGGGTTGTGGTTTGTATGGATCTCTGACAGCAACCGGATGGGTCCTCACACCGAACCGTCCAGGCGTGAATCAGGAGTTTCCAAAGGGTCACCAGAAGGAGCAGTTGGAGGAACTAAGCCTCATGCGGTGAATGTAAAAACAAAAAGAATATGCCTCCACATGGTGCAGATAAAAAAGGGTGTTTTTATTGACAAAAACCACCATTAACAAGTAAAAAACGTGATCACAATGCATAAAAACAAATGGGCAACAGGGAGAGTGGTATATGTACCCGGTACATGGGTAAATATACCACTCTCCCTGTTGCCCATTTGTTTTTATGCATCGTGATCACATTTTTTACTTGTTTATGGTGGTTTTTGTCAATAAAAACACCCTTTTTTATCTGCACCATGTGGAGGCATATTCTTTTTGTTTTCACATTCACCGCATGAGGCCTAGTTCCTCCAACTGCTCCTTCTGGTGACCCTTTGGAAACTCCTGATTCACGCCTGGACGGTTCGGTGTGAGGACCCATCCGGTTGCTGTCAGAGATCCGTACAGACCACAACCCAAGGGATTGGCGATTCCAGATCTCCCATTCCACGTCATTGGTGACAAACTGCGCATGCGATTCCCTGTCGCTGACACGGGAATCCACGGGATCCGGTAAGAGGCTTTTTTGCACTTTCTCTGAATGACCCATTGGGACCCATTTTCTCTGTTGGGAAGTCGTTTTAAGATGCCAGGTGATTTCTGACAACCATCAGATCACCACCACCCCTTGGAGTACTTACACCTCCTGTGCAGTTGGACATTCACATCCATCTATGGACGTTTTTGTTTTAAGGCACTTTAAGTAAATATTTAGGTTCGCCGTCAGCGTTTTATAGCGACAGGGACCCCCATATACTATCTAATAAATGTTTTAACCCCTTGATTGCCCCCTAGTTAACCCTTTCACCACTGATCACCGTATAAACGTTACGGTTGATGCTGGTTAGTTTGTTTATTTTTTATAGTGTCAGGGCACCCGCCGTTTATTACCGAATAAAGGTTTAGCCCCCTGATCGCCCGCCAGTGATATGCGTCACCCCAGGCAGCGTCAGATTAGCACCAGTACCGCTAACACCCACGCACGCACCATACACCTCCCTTAGTGGTATAGTATCTGAACGCATCAATATCTGATCCGATCAGATCTATACTAGCATCCCTAGCAGTTTAGGGTTCCCAAAAATGCAGTGTTAGCGGGATCAGCCCAGGTACCTGCTAGCACCTGCACTTTGCCCCTCTGCCTGGCCCAGCCCAGCCCACCCAAGTGCAGTATCGATCGATCACTGTCACTTACAAAACACTAAACGCATAACTGCAGCGTTCGCAGAGTCAGGCCTGATCCCTGCGATCGTTAACAGTTTTTTTGGTAGCGTTTTGGTGAACTGGCAAGCACCAGCCCCAGGCAGCTTCAGGTTAGTGCCAGTACCGCTAACACCCACGCACGCACCGTACACCTCCCTTAGTGGTATAGTATCTGAACGGATCAATATCTGATCCGATCAGATCTATACTGGCGTCCCTAGCAGTTTAGGGTTCCCAAAAACGCAGTGTTAGCGGGATCAGCCCAGATACCTGCTAGCACCTGCGTTTTGCCCCTCCGCCTGGCCCGGCCCAGCCCACCCAAGTGCAGTATCGATTGATCACTGTCACTTACAAAACACTAAACGCATAACTGCAGCGTTCAAAGAGTCAGGACTGATCCCTGCGATCGCTAACAGTTTTTTTGGTAGCGTTTTGGTGAACTGGCAAGTAGGGATGAGCCGAACACCCCCCCCGGTTCGGTTCGCACCAGAACCTGCGAACGGACCGAAAATTCGGACGAAAGTTAAAACCCCATTGACGTCTATGGGACTCGAACGTTCGAAATCAAAAGTGCTCATTTTAAAGGCTAATTTGCATGGTATTGTCCTAAAAAGGGTTTGGGGACCCGGGTCCTACCCCAGGGGACATGTATCAATGCAAAAAAAACTTTTAAAAACGGCCATTTTTTCGGGAGCAGTGATTTTAATGTTGCTTAAATTAAAAAAAAAAGTGAAATATTCCTTTAAATATCGTACCTGGGGGGTGTCTATAGTATGCCTGTAAAGTGGCGCGTGTTTCCCGTGTTTAGAACAGTCCCTGCAAAAAATGTAATTTTTGAAGGAAAAAATCTCATTTAAAACTGCTTGCGGGTTTAATGTAATGTCGGGTCATGGCAATATGGATGAAAATCAGTGAGACAAACGGCATGGGTACCCCCCAGTCCATTACCAGGCCCTTTGGGTCTTGTATCGATATTAAGGGGAATCCCGCACCCAAATTAAAATAAGGAAAGGTGTGGGGCCACCAGGCCCTATATACTCTGAACAGCAGTATACAGGTGGTGCAAACAAGACAGGGACTGTAGGTTTGTTGTTAAGTAGAATCTGTTTGTAATTTTGAACGGGTACATTTTTAACGTGTTTAGCTCCAGCCAAAAAAACTTTTTTAAGCTTTTTGGAAAACATAGGGAAGGGTTATCACCCCTGTGACATTTGCTTTGCTGTCTCTCCTCCTCTTCAGAAGATTTCACCTCACTTTTTGTCCCAATGACAAATGTTTTTTGAAAATTTGGGGTTTTTTGTGGAACAAGGATTGGAAAGCATCAGTGGAAAGGAGAAATGTTTTTCCCATATTAACTCTTACAGGAGAGAATTTCCCTTCCTAGGGGTAGATTTGATATCACTTCCTGTTGTCTCCTTCCGTTTGCAAGTAGGAGTCGTTTGTAAGTTAGATGTTTGAAAGTAGGGGCCTGCCCTATATACTCAGCAGAAATTTGGGCCTTAGGTGTTGTTGTGGCCACAACACTGTAAGCCCTCACAGGGCCCTGCTGTAAAATATTAGATCAAGAATAGTAATTACATGCCCCTGTTGAACGGGAGCTGAAAAATTAGGCCTTAGGCACTGGTGCTGGTGCCACAACACTGCAACCCCTCACAGACACTCTAGTTGGAACGCAGGAATGAGCCCTGCTGCAAAGTATTGCATCAAAAATTGTAATTACATGCCCCTGTTAAACAAGGGCTGAAAAATTGGGCCTTAGGCACTGGTGCTGGTGCCACAACACTGCAACCCCTCACAGACACTCTAGTTGGAATGCAGGAACGAGCCCTGCTGCAAAGTATTGCATCAAAAATTGTAATTACACGCCCCTGTTAAACAGGGGCTGAAAAATTGTGCCTTAGGCACTGGTGGTGGCGCCCAGAACCAAAAATGTTCTTACAAGCTATCAGCGTGATTATTGAGGAGGAAGAGGATAATTACTCAGGGATAGTCACTCAGCATCAGCATAGGCAGTCTTTGAAGGGATCTGAGATTTCAAAAAAAATTATTCGGTTACATCAGCATCAGGTGCTTGGTAGCTGGTGGTGATCCAAGACTGATTCATTTTTATGAAGGTCAGTCGATTGACCGAGTCAGTGGACAGACGCACCCTGTGATCGGTTACCACGCCTCCAGCAGCACTGAATGTGCGTTCCGAAAGAACGCTGGATGCAGGACAGGCCAGTAGCTCAATTGCATGCTGTGTAAGCTCTGACCAGTGATCCATCCTCAAGACCCAGTAACCCAGAGGGTTTTCAGTGGGAAAGGTGTCCAAGTCAGATCTTGCCCCTAGGTATTCCTGCACCATGTAAAACAGACGCTGGCAATGGTTTCTGGAACCGATCATATCTTGTTGCTGCTGACCAAAAAATTGTCTGAACGCATCGGTCAGACGGCCAACTTCTCCACCGCTCCTTCTTTGACTGACCGAAGCCTCAGCAACACGTTGTCCAGAAACAGGAGTTTGTAACCTCCCAGTCTCTGGGAACGCGTTGCACAGACCTTTCTGCAAGGCCTCCCGAAGATGTTTCATCCTCTGCTCCCTCTGCGATGGCAAGATAAGGTCCGCAACCTTACCCTTGTAACGTGGATCAAGGAGGGTTGCCAGCCCGTATTGGTCCTTCTCCTTGATACCACAAATACGAGGATCATTACGCAGGCTTTGCAGGATCAGGGAGGCCATGCAGCGTAGGTTTGCTGAGGCATTCGGTCCGGAGTCCTCTGGGTCACTAAGGACGACATGGTCCGCAGCCACCTCCTCCCAGCCACGTACAAGTCCATGTGTTTCTTGGGACTGATCCCTTAAAGACTGCTGCTGATGCTGAGTGCCAGGCTCCACCTCCATACTGACACAATCTTCCTCCTGGTCCTCCTCCTCCTCGTCCTCTTCCTGGGTGATCGGCGGGCACGCAGGAACACTGTCTGGATAAAGGGGGCCTTGAGAGCTAAGGAAGTCCTCCTCTTCCTGCCTCTGTTCTGCCTCAAGTGCCCTGTCCATTATTCCACGCAGCGTGTGCTCCAACAGGTGGACAAGGGGGACAGTGTCACTGATTCATGCACTGTCACTGCTCACCATCCTCGTGGCCTCCTCAAATGGTGACAGGACAGTGCATGCATCCCTGATCATGGCCCACTGGCGTGGGGAAAAAAAAAAACAAGCTCCCCTGACCCTGTCCTGGTGCCATAGTCGCACAGGTACTCATTGATGGCCCTCTGCTGCGTGTGCAGCCGCTGCAGCATGGTCAATGTTGAGTTCCACCTGGTGGGCATGTCACAGATTAGGCAGTTCTTGGGCAGGTTAAACTCCTTTTGGAGGTCCGTCAGCCGAGCACTGGCATTATATGACCGGCAGAAATGCACACAGACTTTCCTGGCCTGCCTCAGGACATCCTGTAAGCCTGGGTACCTGCCCAAGAACCGCTGCACCACCAAGTTAAGGACGTGAGCCAAACAGGGCACATAGGTCATTTGTCCCTGTCGGAGGGCAGAGAGGAGGTTGGTGCCATTGTCGCAAACCACCATTCCTGCCTTAAGTTGGCGTGGCGTCAACCACCTCTGAACCTGCCCCTGCAGAGCTGACAGAACCTCTGCCCCAGTGTGGCTCCTGTCCCCCAAGCACACCAGCTCAAGCACCGCATGGCATCTTTTGGCCTGCGTACTTGCGTAGCCCCTTGAACGGCTACGGAGCACTGCTGGTTCCGAGGACAAAGCACATGAAGAGGCCATGGAGGAAGAAGAAGAGGAGGGGGTGGAGGAGAGAGGTGTGTCACAATCATTAGCATTTTGGAGGCGTGATGGCGGAACAACCTCCAACACTACTGCACCTTGTCCTGCATCCTTCCCAGCTGCCAACAGAGTCACCCAATGTGCCGTGAAACTTAGGTAACATCCCTGTCCATGGCTGCTGGACCATGAGTCAGCGGTATTATGCACCTTACCGCTGACCGCCCTGTCCAGTGAGGCAAAGACATTGCCTTCCACATGCCGGTAGAGAGCCGGAATCGCCTTCCGTGAGAAAAAGTGGCATTTGGGTACCTGCCACTGAGGAACCGCACATTCCACAAACTCACGGAAGGGGGCAGAGTCTACCAACTGAAAAGGCAGCAGTTGAAGTGCTAGCAATTTTGCCAAGCTAGCATTCAACCGCTGGGCATGTGGATGGCTGGGAGCAAACTTCTTTCGGCGGTGCAGCAGCTGGGGCAGGGAAATGTGCCTAGTACAATCTGACGTCGGTGTACCAAAAGCAGATTGCCCACAAGTACTTGGCTGTGACACACCTAATTCTACACCTTCATTCCTCTTAGTGCAGGTCTCAGAGAGGACTGAAGGTATAGTGGGGTTGGAGATCTCAGCTGATGAGGAGCAAGGAGAGGTCCTCTTTGTTCTTTGGTGTGGGTCTTTTAGATACGCTTGCCAACGAACTGCATGGCAGGTCAACATATGTCTGATCAAGCATGTGGTACCCAAGCGGGAGATGTTTTGGCCACGCGAGATACGCTTGAGACATATGTTGCAAATAGCAGCGGTGCGATCTGATGCACTCGTCTCAAAAAAGGCCCACACCAAAGAACTTTTTGAATAACGCGCAGAGACTGCAGCGCCCTGCACATGTGGAGCTTTGGGGTGTGATGCAGTCAATGTGCTGCCCTTAGGCTGGCCCCTGGAGGGCATCCTGCCTCGTTGGTGATGTGCCGCCTCCTCCTCCTCCTCCTCCTCTCTCCTATCAGGCACCCACGTTGAGTCAGTGACCTCATCATCCCCTCCCTCCTCATCACTGGAGCAAACCTGGCAGTATGCTGCAGCAGGGGGAGCATGACTGCCAGATTGCTGTCCTTCTTGGGCACCCCCTCTGTCCATGCTCATGTTACTGCCTTCATCGAGCTCAGTATCATCATCAGAGCCTTCCAAACGCTGGGCATCCTCCTGGAGCATGTACCCATCACTGTGGTCAAACAGTTCGAGGGACTCCTCAGGAGGACATGGTGGGGCTAGGGAAGGAGTCACTGATGACATTGAGCCGAGGGAAGAGGCCGCTGCTTTGCCAGACAAAGTACCCTGGGCATGGGTGAGAGAGGATGAGGAGGATGAGGACGGCTTGGTCATCCACTCGACCAAGTCTTCTGCATGTTGTGGCTCAACACGGCCAGCTGCCGAAAAAAAGGCCAAGCGTGTCCCACGGCCACGTGCTGATGAGGATGCACCGTCTCCATGACCAGCACTAGACACAGAGCCTGCTTGCCCTCTCTTATAGGCTTGTGACTGTCTGCCTCTCCTTCTTGGCCTTCCAGACATACTAATGGCCTGTAGCTGCACTAAGCTGGGATATATATATATATATATATATATATATATATATATACTGATACTGCAGCTAGCAAAATCAACTGCCTGCCTGTAGTATGAGAACACCACCAAACTTCTACAGGTAGCTTTAGCTGAACACTGTGAGGTGGACGCACCCCACTAACTTGTAGGTTTAGCTGAACACTGTGAGCAGGACGTACTGCACTAACTGTAAATAGTCTAGCTGCCTGACTGTGGTACTAATAGGATCAAAAGAATACTGGTAATTTTCTTCAGGTAGCTGTATATACTGTAACAAGACAAGCCTGCCTGTCAGTAAGAAGATAACAGGAACGGATCTAGCTGAACACTGTGAGCAGGACGCACCCCACTAACTTGTAGGTTTAGCTGAACACTGTGAGCAGGACGCACCCCACTAACTTGTAGGTTTAGCTGAACACTGTGAGCAGGACGCACCCCACTAACTTGTAGGTTTAGCTGAACACTGTGAGCAGGACGCACTGCACTAACTGTAAATAGTCTAGCTGCCTGACTGTGGTACTAATAGGATCAAAAGAACACCAGTAATTTTCTTCAGGTAGCTGTATATACTGTAACAAGACAAGCCTGCCTGTCAGTAAGAAGATAACAGGAACGGATCTAGCTGAACTCTGTGAGCAGGACGCACTGCACTAACTGTAAATAGTCTAGCTGCCTGACTGTGGTACTAATAGGATCAAAAGAACACCAGCAATTTTCTTCAGGTAGCTGTATATACTGTAACAAGACAAGCCTGCCTGTCAGTAAGAAGATAACAGGAACGGATCTAGCTGAACACTGTGAGCAGGACGCACTGCACTAACTGTAAATAGTCTAGCTGCCTGACTGTGGTACTAATAGGATCAAAAGAACACCAGCAATTTTCTTCAGGTAGCTGTATATACTGTAACAAGACAAGCCTGCCTGTCAGTAAGAAGATAACAGGAACGGATCTAGCTGAACACTGTGAGCAGGACGCACTGCACTAACTGTAAATAGTCTAGCTGCCTGACTGTGGTACTAATAGGATCAAAAGAACACCAGCAATTTTCTTCAGGTTGCTGTATATACTGTAACAAGACAAGCCTGCCTGTCAGTAAGAAGATAACAGGAACGGATCTAGCTGAACACTGTGAGCAGGACGCACTGCACTAACTGTAAATAGTCTAGCTGCCTGACTGTGGTACTAATAGGATCAAAAGAACACCAGTAATTTTCTTCAGGTAGCTGTAAATACTGTAACAAGACAAGCCTGCCTGTCAGTAGGAAGATAACAGGAACGGATCTAGCTAAACTGAATACAGTGTATATATATATATATATATATACACACAACACCTGGGATGCATATATATACACAATACACTGTAAGTGCAGCTAACTGACTGTTCTGCCTAATCTATCTAACTCAAATCAAATGTCACTGTCTGTCTCTCTCTCTCTCTCAATGAACGCCGGAACACACACTACACAGGGCCGCCGTGCAGGCGGCCTTATATAGTGTGGGGCGTGTACTAAATCCGCTGAGCCATAATTGGCCAAAGCCTCCTTGGCTTTGGCCAATTGCGGCTCTCTGTTCAGGCAGCGCTGTGATTGGCCAAGCATGCTGGTCATAGTGCATGCTTGGCCAATCATCAGCCAGCAATGCACTGCGATGCCGCAGTGAATTATGGGCCGTGACGTGCCACATGAATTTGGCGTGAACGGCCCATATCGCACATGGGTTCGACTCGAACACGAAGCTTATCCCTACTGGCAAGCACCAGCGGCCTAGTACACCCCGGTCGTAGTCAAACCAGCACTGCAGTAACACTTGGTGACGTGGCGAGTCCCATAAGTGCAGTTCAAGCTGGTGAGGTGGCAAGCACAAGTAGTGTCCCGCTGCCACCAAAAAGACAAACACAGGCCCGTCGTGCCCATAATACCCTTCCTGCTGCATTCGCCAATCCTAATCCTAATTAGGAACCCACCACTTCAGCAGCGCCCGTACTTCCCCCATTCACATCCCCAACCAAATGCAGTTGGCTGCATGAGAGGCATTTTCTTTATGTCCTCCCGAGTACCCCTACCCAACGAACCCCCCCAAAAAAGATGTCGTGTCTGCGGCAAGCGCAGATATAGGCGTGACACCCGCTATTATTGTCCCTCCTGTCCTGACAATCCTGGTCTTTGCATTGGTGAATGTTTTGAACGCTACCATTCACTAGTTGAGTATTAGCGTAGGGTACAGCATTGCACAGACTAGGCACACTTTCACAGGGTCTCCCAATATGCCATCACATTTTGAGAGACCCAAACCTGGAACCGGTTACAGTTATAAAAGTTACAGTTACAAAAAAAAAGTGTAAAAAAAAACACAAACAAAAATATAAAATAAAAAAAAATAGTTGTCGTTTTATTGTTCTCTCTCTCTCTATTGTTCTGCTCTTTTTTACTGCATTCTATTCTGCAATATTTTATTGTTGTTATGTTTTATCATGTTTGCTTTTCAGGTATGCAATTTTTTATACTTTACCGTTTACTGTGCTTTATTGTTAACCATTTTTTTTGTCTTCAGGTACGCCATTCACGACTTTGAGTGCTTATACCAGAATGATGCCTGCAGGTTTAGGTATCATCTTGGTATCATTCTTTTCAGCCAGCGGTTGGCTTTCATGTAAAAGCAATCCTAGTGGCTAATTAGCCTCTAGACTGCTTTTACAAGCAGTGGGAGGGAATGCCCCCCCCACCGTCTTCCGTGTTTTTCTCTGGCTCTCCTGTCTCAACAGGGAACCTGAGAATGCAGCCGGTGATTCAGCCAGCTGACCATAGAGCTGATCAGAGACCAGAGTGGCTCCAAACATCCCTATGGCCTAAGAAATCGGAAGCTACGAGCATTTCATGACTTCGATTTAGCCAGATGTAAACAGCGCCATTGGGAAATTGGGAAAGCATTTTATCACACCGATCTTGGTGTGGTCAGATGCTTTGAGGGCAGAGGAGAGATCTAGGGTCTAATAGACCCCAATTTTTTCAAAAAAGAGTACATGTCACTACCTACCGTGTTTCCCCGAAAATAAGACACCGTCTTATATTTATTTTTCCTCAAGAAGACACACTATGGCTTATTTTCAGGGGATGTCTTATTTTTATTAAGCAGCAGCTTTACTGGTGTTTGTTGGGGGTGATAGAGACCCACAGACTGTTGCTGGTTGGTGCTGGGGGAGAGAGACCCACAGTGCTGAGTAAAACGGCAGCCACAGCTTTACTTCTTCCCCTGAGGACACACAATACCTAAAGCAGAGCGTCCTGCTCCTCACTTCACTGAGGAGACTTTTACTTTCACTTTCTATGTCTCCCTCTATGCCTCAGCTTGCAGCACATAGCCACGCCTATCACTATGTCTTATTTTCGGGGTATGGCTGATATTGCGCAAATGCTTAGAAATCCTGCTACGGCTTATTTTGTGGGTATGTCTTATTTTCGGGGAAACACGGTATTGCTATCATAGGGGATATATACATTTCCTGAGATAACAATAAAAATGATTTAAAAAAATAATGAAAGGAACAATTTAAAAATAAGATAAAAAAGCAAAAAAATAATAAAGAAAAAAAAAAAAAAGCACCCCTGTCCCCCCTGCTCTCGCGCTAAGGTGAATGCAAGCGTCGGTCTAGCGTCAAATGTAAACAGCAATTGCATCATGCATGTGAGGTATCACCGCGAAGGTCAGATCGAGGGCAGTAATTTTAGCAGTAGACCTCCTCTGTAAATCTAAAGTGGTAACCTGTAAAGGCTTTTAAAGGCTTTTAAAAATGTATTTAGTTTGTCGCCACTGCACGTTTGTGCGCAATTTTAAAGCATGTCATGTTTGGTATCCATGTACTCGGCCTAAGATCATCTTTTTTATTTCATCAAACATTTGGGCAATATAGTGTGTTTTAGTGCATTAAAATTTAAAAAAGTGTGTTTTTTCCCAAAAAAAATGCGTTTGAAAAATCGCTGCGCAAATACTGTTAAAAAAAATAAATGAAACACCCACCATTTTAATCTGTAGGGCATTTGCTTTAAAAAAATATATAATGTGTGGGGGTTCAAAGTAATTTTCTTGCAAAAAAAAATATTTTTTTCATGTAATCAAAAAGTGTCAGAAAGGGCTTTGTCTTCAAGTGGTTAGAAGAGTGGGTGATGTGTGACATAAGCTTCTAAATGTTGTGCATAAAATGCCAGGACAGTTGAAACCCCCCCCCAAATGACCCCATTTTGGAAAGTAGACACCCCAAGCTATTTGCTGAGAGGCATGTCGAGTCCATGGAATATTTTATATTGTGACACAAGTTGCGGGAAAGAGACAATTTTTTTTTTTTTTTTGCACAAAGTTGTCACTAAATTATATATTGCTCAAACATGCCATGGGAATATGTGAAATTACACCCCAAAATACATTCTGTTGCTTCTCCTGAGTACGGGGATACCACATGTGTGAGACTTTTTGGAAGCCTAGCCGCGTACAGGACCCTGAAAACCAAGCACCGCCTTCAGGCTTTCTAAGGGCGTAAATTTTTGATTTCACTCTTCACTGCCTATCACAGTTTCGGAGGCCATGGAATGCCCAGGTGGCAAACCCCCTCCCAAATGACCCCATTTTGGAAAGTAGACACCCCAAGCTATTTGCTGAGTGGTATAGTGAGTATTTTGCAGACCTCACTTTTTGTCACAAAGTTTTGAAAATTGAAAAAAGAAAAAAAAAATTTTTCTTGTCTTTCTTCATTTTCAAAAACAAATGAGAGCTGAAAAATACTCACCATGCCTCTCAGCAAATAGCTTGGGGTGTCTACTTTCCAAAATGGGGTCATTTGGTGGGGGTTTGTGCCACCTGGGCATTCCATGGCCTCCGAAACTGTGATAGGCAGTGAAGAGTGAAATCAAAAATTTACATCCTTAGAAATCCTGAAGGCGGTGATTGGTTTTCGGGGCCCCGTACGCGGCTAGGCTCCTAAAAAGTCCCACACATGTGGTATCCCCATACTCAGGAGAAGCAGCTAAATGTATTTTGGGGTGTAATTCCACATATGCCCTTGGCCTGTGTGAGCAATATATCATTTAGTGAAAACTTTGTGCAAAAAAAAAAAATAACAAAAATTTGTCACTTTCCCGCAACTTGTGTCAAAATATAAAATATTCCATGGACTCAACATGCCTCAAAGCAAATAGCTTGGGGTGTCTACTTTCCAAAATGGGGTCATTTGGGGGGGTTTATGCCATCTGGGCATTTTATGGCCTTCAAAACTGTGATAGGTAGTGAGGATTAAAATCAAAAATTTACGCCCTTAGAAATCCTGAGGCAGTGATTGGTTTTCGGGGCCCCGTACGCGGCTAGGCTCCCAAAAAGTCCCACACATGTGGTATCCCCATACTCAGGAGAAGCAGCTAAATGTATTTTGGGGTGCAATTCCACATATGCCCATGGCCTGTGTGAGCAATATATCATTTAGTGACAACTTTTTGTAATTTTTTTTTTGTCATTATTCAATCACTTGGGACAAAAAAATGAATATTCAATGGGCTTAAAATGCCTTTCAGCAATTTCCTTGGGGTGTCTACTTTCCAAAATGGGGTCACTTGTGGGGGTTTTATACTGCCCTGCCATTTTAGCACCTCAAGAAACGACATAGGCAGTCATAAATTAAAGGCTGTGTAAATTCCAGAAAATGTACCCTAGTTTGTAGGCGCTATAACTTTTGCGCAAACCAATAAATATACACTTATTGACATTTTTTTAACCAAAGACATGTAGCCGAATACATTTTGGCATAAATGTATGACTAAAATTGAGTTTATTGGATTTTTTTAGAACAAAAAGTAGAAAATATCATTTTTTTTCAAAATTTTCCGTCTTTTTCCGTGTATAGCGCAAAAAAAAAATGGCAGAGGTGATCAAATACCATCAAAAGAAAGCTCTATTTATGGGAAGAAAAGGACGCAAATTTAGTTTGGGTACAGCATTGCATAACCGCGCAATTAGCAGTTAAAGCGACGCAGTGCCAAATTGTAAAAAGTGCTCTGGTCAGGAAGGGGGTAAATTCTTCCGGGGCTGAAGTGGTTAAAGTCTATGGGACACGAACATGAATAATCAAAAGTGCTAATTTTAAAGGCTTATATGCAAGTTATTGTCATAAAAAGTGTTTGGGGACCTTGGTCCTGCCCCAGGGACATGGATCAATGCAAAAAAAAGTTTTAAAAACGGACGTTTTTTCGGGAGCGGTGATTTTAATAATGCTTAAAGT
The DNA here is from genome assembly GCA_037952835.1 of Lithobates septentrionalis. Taxonomy (NCBI): domain Eukaryota; kingdom Metazoa; phylum Chordata; class Amphibia; order Anura; family Ranidae; genus Lithobates; species Lithobates septentrionalis. Next base: position 4,214,081 of record JBBDGP010000333.1, read on the forward strand.
GAAACAATAAAAGTGTAATATCCCTTTAAATTTCGTACCTGGGGGGTGTCTATAGTATGCCTGTAAAGGGGCGCATGTTTTTCGTTTTTAGAACAGTCTGACAGCAAAATGACACTTCAAAGGAAAAAAAGTCATTTAAAACTGCTCGCGGCTATTAATAAATTTTTGGTCCAACAATACACAACATATAATAACAATATAGAAGTTCATTGATAAAAACGGCATGGGAATTCCCCACAGGGGAACCCCGAACCAAAATTAAAAAAAAAAAAAAAAAATGATGTGGGGGTCCCCCTAAATTCCATACCAGGCCCTTCAGGTCTGGTATGGATATTAACCACCTCAATACAGGGCACTTTCACCCCCTTCCTGCCCAAGCCATTTTTCAGTTTTCAGCGCTGCCGCACTTTGAATGACAATTGCGCGGTCATGTTACACTGTACCCTAATGAAATTTTTATCATTTTTTCCCCACAAATAGAGCTTTCTTTTGGTGGTATTTGATCACCTCTGCGGTTTTTACTTTTTGCGCTATAAACAAAAAAAGAGGGACAATTTTGAAAAAACACAATATTTTTTACTTTTTGCTATAATAAATATCCAATTTTTTTTAACAAATTTTTTACTCAGTTTAGGCCATTATGTATTCTTCTACATATTTTTGGTAAAAAAAAATTGCGATAAGCGTATATTAATTAGTTTGCGCAAAAGTTATAGCGTCTACAAAATAGGGGATAGATTTATAGCATTTTTATTATTTATTTATTTTTTACTAGTAATGGCGGCGATCTGCGATTTTTATTGTGACTGCGATATTGCGGCAGACACATCGGACACTTTTGACACATTTTTGGGACCATTCACATTTATACAGCGATCAATGCTATAAAATTGCATTGATTACTGTGTAAATGTGACTGGCAGGGAAGTAGTTAACACCTGGGGGGGCGATCGAGGGGTTAATGTATGACCTAAGGAGGTGATTCTAACTGTGGGGGGAGGGGACTGACTGGGGGAGGTGACCGATCGGTGTCCCTATGTACAAGGGACACGCCATCGGTCTCCTCTCCTCTCTGACAGGACGTGGATCTGTGTTTACATGCACAGATCCACGGTCCTGCTCTGATAGCCGGCAATCGCGGGTGCCCGGCGGACATCGCGGCCGCCGGGCACGCGCACCGGGTCCCGAGCGACGCAGCGGGCGCGCGCGCCCCCTAGTGGCTCGGGAGGGCGAGGACGTCATATGACGCCCGCCCAGAACAACAGAAGCCTCGTCCCGCCGTCATGTGATGGTGGGCGGTGGCTTAGTGGTTAAGGGGAACCCCGGCCAAAATTTAAAAAAATGGCGTGGGGTCCCCCTAAAAATACATACCAGACCCTTATCCAATCACGCAACCTGGCAGGCCGCAGAAAAAGAGGGGGGGATGAGAGAGCGCCCCCCCTCCTGAACAGTACCAGGATACATGCCCTCAACATTGGGAGGGTGCTTTGGGGTAGCCCCCCAAAACACCTTGTCCCCATGTTGATGAGGACAAGGGCCTCATCCCCACAACCCTTGGCCGGTGGTTGTGGGGGTCTGTGGGTGGGGGGCTTATCGGAATCTGGAATCGGAATCGTCACACAGTGGGAGCCTCCCTCCATGCCATCATCGATGCGGAGCGGCCCGAAAAGAAGATGAAGACAAGAAGATGAAGATAAGAAGATGAAGAGAAAAAGATGAAGATAAGAAGATGAAGAGAAAAAGATGAATAGAGAAGCGTCACACAGGGGGAGCCTCCCTCCATGCTATCATGGATGCGGAGCAGCCCGAGGAGAAGAAGGGAAGAAGACGATGATGCCGCGGAGGAAGATGCCGGACGAGAACACCGGAGGAAGAACCAGAAGAACCAGAAGAAGAAGATGGAGGAAGAAACCGACAGAAGATAGAAGAAAGAAGAAGCATTTAAATAAAGGAATTGTCAAAAACTGTCTCTTGTCATTTTTAACATTTTTGAGAGTTTTTTTGTGAAATGGTAGGGGTACTTTTGTACCCCCTTACCATTACACACAGGGGGGAGGGCTGGGATCTGGGGGTCCCCTTTTTAAAGGGGGCTTCCAGATTCCAATAAACCCCCCGCCCGCAGACCCCCACAACCACCGGCCAAGGGTTGTGGGGATGAGGCCCTTGTCCCCATCAACATGGGGACAAGGTATTTTGGGGGGCTACCCCAAAGCACCCTCCCAATGTTGAGGGCATGTGGCCTGGTACGGTTCAGGAGGGGGGGCGCTCTCTCATCCCCCCTCTTTTCCTGCAGCCTGCCAGGTTGCGTGCTCGGATAAGGGCCTGGTATGGATTTATTTTTTTAATTTTGGTGCGGGGTTCCCCTTAAAATCCATACCAGACCTGAAGGGCCTGGTATGGAATTTATGGGGACCCCCACGTCATTTTTTTTTTAAATTTTGGTTCAGGGTTCCCCTGTACATGAGTTCGACTTGAACTCGAAGCTCATCCCTACCCACAGTAAAAAAAAAATTATTTCAATGGCAGCGATTTTCAGTGTGATTTCGGTGTGGAGAGAGATAGAACAGGGCTCTGTTCAGTGCTATTAGTTAGTTAGTGTGCTATACTGTGCTATTTTGCTTCAATTGTCAGTGTAGAATATTAGTTTAGTGTCAGTCTAGAGATAGTGCAAGTTTAGTGAGGAGGACCATCATTCAGCTTTGCATAGTGTGCAGCTAGAGTAGGGACAGCTCAGATAGTTTCAGTGTAGTGTAGTGAAACCTTGTCAGTAATCTTTACATTAGTGTATAGCTAGAGTAGGGACCGTACAGATAGCATAGTGTAGTGACAGTTTAACGCCGTATATTTGAATGTGTTACTGCCAGTTTAGCGCCATTTACTTCTGTGTGCGTTACTGGCAGTTTAATGCCATATAGTTTTGCGCGCGTTACCGTCAGTTTAACGCAATATAGATCTGTGTGCGTTTCTGCCAGTTTAACGCCATATAGATTTGCGTGCGTTACTTCCAGTTTAACACCATATCGTTTTGTGTACATTATTGCCAGTTTAACGCCATATTGCTCTGTGTGCGTTACTGCCAGTTTAATGCCATATAGATTTGGGTGGGTTACTGCCAGTTTAACTCCATATAGTTCTGTGCGTCACTGTACGTTTGGCGCATTATATTGCAGTATATTATAGTGTATCAGTGGAGTGTGTCTGTGTAGCGTGAGTACTCAAATTAAAGTGCACCAAACACCTTTTTACATTGATTAAAGTGCATCTACAGATTTAAATTTCTTCTTTACATTTGTTTATAAGCACCACCCCCTCCATCCCAATAATATCTGGGAGGACAACAAGGAGAGACAGAAGTTCCCTTGGCACTGTAAGGGGGCCAGCAACGAATGTCGACGTGGTGGTCAGTCCTCAGGCAGGGCATTATTTCCTCTGTTTAGTGAATCCAGCCACAGCATGCAGAGGAGGTGGTGGACTGGCTTATTAAACCTTCTTAATCCTCCTCATCCTCTGTCATGCAAGCAGAGACTAGTGTTCAGTCCCCTGCAGTTGCCAAGTGGATAAACCTGCCTCCTTGTCCACTTCTATTCCTGCCATAGCCCCATCAGCCATTGAGGAGTCAGCTGAGTTATTTGACCACAGCATCAGCCCCTTGCACCTTGATGATGCCCAGCCATTACTTGATTCAGATGTTGGTTCTGAGGTTGAGGATGACACGGACATGAGCCTAGAGAGAGGGAGGAACACTGGTAGACAAATTGGCATTCATGTTCCCCAAGCCACAGCATATTGCCAAGCTGTCTCCAGTGGTAATGATGAAGATGGAGTAGATGGAGATGATGATGATAATGATAAGGTCATTGATGCGATTTGGGTGCCAGATAGAGCAGAGGAGGAAACTGAAGGTGAGGCGGCACAACCCCAAAGAGGCTGATATCAAGAAAGAGTAGAGAGCAGCCACCCTATTTTATCACATTCTGCAGCTGTTATCTCCCGGCCCACTCCCCAAAGCTCAGCTGTCTGGGCCTTTTTCAGCACATCCGCAGCAGATCACACTGTTGCTATCTGCAAACTGTGTCTCATGCACCATTTGGGTACCACATGCTTAACAAGGCATTTAACATCCAACCACTCAGCCCATTGGCAAGAGCATGTAAAAACCACGCAAAAGGGGCACAAATCTGTCCCTTCTCCTCCTCCTTACCCACTTCAGTCTGCCCCTGCAATACCGAGTCATTACCTTTTAGCAGCCTCCACTGACAGGGATGATGGTATAGCAAAGGGTGTCACAGGTCCTAGCGGCAAATCTGCCAGCAGCACACCACCAGCTGTAGACTGTAGCCGGCAATTTTTTCTGCCCCATCTGCTTCAACGGAAAAAATATACAGTTTCTGCCACCCACATGCCCAGCGTCTGCAATCTTGTCAAAGCTGTTGGCTCTCTAACTACTGCCTTTCAGCCTGGTGGATTTTGCCTCCTTCTGTGAATTCACGCAATGTGCTGTACCACAGGCAGGTTCCCAGTCACTACTACTTTTCACATAAGGCCATTCCATCTCTCTACCATCATGTGGAAGGGAATATTCTGGCATCGTTGAGCAAGGAAGTCAGCCATAAAATCCACCTTACTGCTGACATGTGGTCCAGCAAGCATGGGCAGGGACAATATATTTTGTTCACAGCACACTGGGTAACGCTGCTTGCAACTCGAAAGGATGCAGGACAGGGCTCTGTGCTGCAGCTTGTTGTGCCTCCACGTCTCCATACAGCTGGTGGTAATGATGCCAGACCTGTGAGCTCTACCCCCCCTCCTCCTCCCCCCACACCTCCATGCCCTTCCCTGCAGAATTGTCCTATGAACATCAGGTACCCCCTAAGCGTTCAAAGGGCTATTCCCAGTGTCAGGCTAAAAGGTGCCATGCAGTGCTTCAGCTGGTGTGTTTAGGGGACAGGAACCACACTGGAGCAGAGATTCTTGTAGCTCTGCAGGGACAGGCCCAGGGGTGGTGCACACCACACCAACTGGAGCCAGGAATGGTGGTGTCCGATAATGGCTCAAATCTCCTGTCTGCCCTTAGACAGGGAAAGTTGACACATGTGCCATGCCTGGCACATTTCCTCAATTTGGTGGTGCAGCGTTTCTTAAGTACGTACCCAGGGTTGCAAGATGTACTAAAGCAGTCCAGAAGAGTCTGTAGCCATTTAAGGCGATCATACACAGCCAGTGCTTGGTTGGCTGAAATTCAGTGGGAATTCCACCTGCCCGTAAACTGTCTGATTTGTGAAACTCAACCTTGGGAATGCTGCAGCGGCTATACATGCAGCAGAGGTCCATCAACAAGTACCTGTGCCAGTTCGGCACAACGACAGGTTCAGGCAGCCTCGGCTTTTCTTCCCCATGCCAATGGCTGATCATTAAGGATGCATGCACTGTATTGTCACCATTTGAGGGGACCACGGGGATGGTGAGCAGTGACAGTGCATGCATCAGTGACACAATCCCTGTTGTGTTCCTGCTGGAGCAGACTCTGTATGACATTATGGACAGGGCACTGGAGGCAAAGCAGCAGGAGGAAGAGGAGGACTTCTTTTCCTCTCAAGGCCCACTTTATCCAGACACCATCATTCCTATGTCACAGAACACACAGGAGGAGAGAGGGGAGGAGGATGAGGAGGAGGATTCTGGCACTTTCATGGGCTTCGAATAAGAGTAAGACATGCATCAATCTGTAAGCGATGGCTTTCCAACCCCAGGACCCTTGGGAGTAGTACATGGCTGGGAGGAGGAAGTTCCAGATGTTGTCATCCTGAGTGACCCTGAGGGAGTCTGCTTCTCAAGCCTCTGCAAATTTGAGGCACATGGGCAACCTCATGCTTCAAAGCCTGCAAAAAGACCCAAGAATATATGGCATAAAGAAGAAGGATGATTACTGGTTGGCAACCCTCCTTGACCACCGTTCTAAGGGTAAGGTCTCAGAACTCATCCTGTCCCCACAGAGAGTGCAGAAGATAAAATCTCTTGAGGACACATTAAAGAGGATTTTATTGAACGTTTTTCCTGCCTCCAGTAGATTACAGTGTGGTGGAAAACTTTGTTTTGAGTCTTCTGTTGGTCAAGAGAGGAGCGTTGGAGAAGGCGTCCGCCTAAGTGAGGTATTTTGGAATTTTTTTAGTCCTCGCCACCCAGGGCTGTCAGCTTCCACGTCCCATCGGCAGCGTCTGCATCACATGGTGGACGACTACCTCGGGGCCAAAACATAGATGGAATAGACCACTGGCCAGAATGTGCCCAGTATGCTATTGAGTTGTTGGGCTGCCCTGCATCCAGTGTGCTTTCAGAACGGCATTTGGTGCTGCACGAGGTTTCGCTACTGATCATAGAATGCGTCTGTCCACAGACCCCGTGGACCGTTTGACTTTTATAAAAATGAATCAGTCCTGGATTACCAGCAATGAAGCCCCTGATGCCGATGTCACTGATTAAGTCTTTTCGGGATGTGGAATCACTGCAGGATTTTGAGGCTGCCTAGCTTTGAGGGTGTTCAATAATTTAATCTGGAAGAATGTTTTTGGTATAGGTTTCATGGGCATAATTAACACCCAAAGACCAATTTTTCAGCACCTGTTTGACAGGTGCATATCATTGCAATTTTTTACAGCAAGGCCAATTCTTGCTTTCATCAAGAGTTCCTCTATAGGGTTACGGTGGGAAGGCACCACCAACACCCAAGGACCAATTTTTACGCACCCGTTACGTCTATTCAAAGTCAAAGTGACACTAGAATGTATCCAAAAAATCTCTAATCTTGTTCCCAGTGCACTACATTGTGTCCTCATCATACACACTGGCTCCCCAGCTGAGCAAAATAAAGGCAGCTTGCAGGGATAATGTCATTTTATATAAATGCAATTATTGCTGCAGTAGATTCTAAACATGGTACACACCTGCCACTTTACAGTTAGACTAAGGGAACCCCCCAGGCACTATATTGGAAGGAATTTTTCATTTTTTTGCTTTCACTTTAAAAAGCAAAAAAATCACTGCTCATTTAAAAATGGTGTTTTTCACAAACTTTTTTTTTATTGATACATGTCCCCCAGGGCAAGACACAGATCCCTATAACCATTGTATGCCAATTAACTGCATATAAGCCTTCAAAATGGGCACTTTTGATTTTTGACGTTGGGATCCCATTCACTTTAATTCAGGTCCGAACTTTCACGGTGTTCAAAAGTTCTGGTGCGACTCGAACAGGGGTCCATTTGGCATATCCCTATTGGGCACAGGTTAGGCTGAGCTGATGGGCACTGGTCAGGCTGCATTGATGGGCAATGGTCAAGCTGCTTTGGTAGGCAGTGATCACGCTTCATTGATGGACACTGGTTTGGCTTCATTGATGGACACTGGTGAGGCTGCATTGATGGGCACTGGTAAAGCTGCATTGATGGGCACTGATGAGGCTGCATTGATGGGCATTGGTGAGGCTGAGCTGATGGGCACTGATGAGGCTGCATTGATGGGCACTAATGAGGCTGAGCTGATGAGCGCTGATCAGGCTGCATTGATGGACACTTATTAGGCTGCATTGATTAGAACAGGTAAGGCTGAGCTGACGGGCACTGATGAAGCTTGATAGATGGGCACTGGTGAGGCTGCATTGATGGGCACTGATCAGGCTGCATTGATGGGCACTGGTGAGGCTGCATTAATGGGCACTGATCAGGCTGCATGGATGGGCACAGGTAAGGCTGAGCTGATGGCCACTGATCAGGCTGTATTGTTGAGCACTAGTGAGGCTGAGGTGATGGGCACTGATGAGGCTGCATTGATAGGCACTAAAGAAGCTGCATTGATTGGCATTGATCAGTCTGCATTGTTGGGCACTGCTGAGGTTAGCGGATGGGCACCAGTAAGGCTGAGCTGATGGGCACTCATCAGGCTGAATTGACGGGCACAGGTAAGGCTGAGCTGATGGGCACTGATTAGGCTGCATTGTTGGTCACTGGTGAGGCTGAGCTGATGGGCACTGATTAGGCTGCATTCATGGGCAATGATGAGGCTGCATTGATGGGTACTGATGAGGCTGAGCTGATGGACATTGGTCAGGCTCCATTGTTGGGCACTGCTGAGGCTGAGCAGATGGGCACAAGTAAGGGTGAGCTGATGGGCACTGATCAGGCTGCAATGATGGGCACAGGTAAGGTTGAGCTGATGGGCACTGATCAGGTTGCATTGATGGGCAATGATGAGGCTGCATTGATGGGCACTGATCAGGCTGCATTGATGGGCACAGGTAAGTCTGAGCTGATGGACACTGATGAGGCTGCATTGGTGGGCACTGATGAGGCTGCATTGAAAGGCACTGGTGAGACTGCGTTGATGGGCACTGATCAGGCTGCATTGATGGACACTGATTAAGCTGCATTAATTGACACAGGTAAGGCTGAGCTTATGGGCACTGATGAGGCTGCATTGATGAGGAGGGCTGCAATGATGGGCACTGGTGTGGCTGCATTAATGGGCACTGCTCAGGCTGCATTGATGGGCACTGATTAGGCTGAGCTGATGGGCACAGGTAAGGCTGAGCTGATGGAGACTGATCAGGCTGCATTGATGGAAAATGATTAGGCTGCATTAATGGGCACTGGTGAGGCTGCATTGATGGGCACAGGTAAGGCTGAGCTGATGGGGACTGATCAGGCTGCACTGATGGGCAATGATGAGGCCGCATTGATGGGCTCTGATGATGCTGCATTGATGGGCACTGATGAGGCTGCATTGATGGGCACTGATGAGGCTGCATTGATGGGTACTGATGAGGCTGCATTGATGGGTACTGATGAGGCTGCATTGATGGGTACTGATGAGGCTGCATTGATGGGTACTGATGAGGCTGCATTGATGGGCACTGGTGAGGCTGCATTGATGGGCACTGGTGAGGCTGCATTGATGGGCACTAGTGAGGCTGAGCTGACGGGCATTGATGAGGATGCATTGATGGGCACTGATGAGGCTGAGCTGATGGGCACAGGTAAGGCTGAGCTGATGGGCACTGGTCAGGCTGAGCTGATGGGCACTGGTCAGGCTGCATCAATGGGCACTGATGAGGCTGCATTGATGGGCACTGGTGAGGCTGACCTTATTGGCACTAATCAGACTGCATTGATGGGCATTGATGAGGCTGCATTGATGGGACAGGTAAGGCTGAGCTGATGGGCACTGATCAGGGTGCATTGATGGGCACTGGTGAGGCTGAGCTGATGGGCATTGGTCAGGCTGCATTGATGGGCACTGATCAGGCTGCATTGATGGGCACTGATCAGGCTGCATTGATGGGCCCAGGTAAGACTGAGTTGATAGGCACTGAGCAGGCTGCATTGGTTGGCACTATTGAGGCTGAGCTAATGGTCACTGATCAGGCTGCATTGATGGGCACTGGTGAGGCTGACCTAAAGGGCACTGATCAGACTGCATTAATGGGCATTGATGAGGCTGCATTGATGGGCACAGGAAAGGCTGAGCTGATTGGCACTGATCAGGGTTCATTGATGGGCACTGGTGAGGCTGAGCTGATGGGCATTGATCAGGCTGCATTGATGGGCAAAGGTGAGACTGAGCTGATAGGCACTGATCAGGTTGCATTGATGGGAACTAGTGAGGCTGAGCTGATGGGCACCGATCAGGCTGCATTGATGGGCAAAGGTAAGACTGAGCTGATAGGCACTGTTGAGGCTGCATTGATGGGCACTAGTGAGGCCAGTGTGGCTGTACAGTGAGTTCAATTGGCACAGATCAGACTGGGGTTCTCGGTTACCCTGTGCCCCTAATGGACATAGAATGATTTACTCATAAGAGGGGCCATGGGAGCTGGACAAGGAGTTTCCAGAGCTCTCCAAGGTAAGCTAGGTTCCACATGTCCCCCAACCAAAGTGACTCCTGTCACAATGGGCACTGATGAGGCTGCATTGATGGGCACTGTTGAGGCTGCATTGATGGGCATTGATGAGGCTGCATTGATGGGACAGGTAAGGCTGAGCTGATGGGCACTGATCAGGGTGCATTGATGGGCACTGGTGAGGCTGAGCTGATGGGCATTGGTCAGGCTGCATTGATGGGCACTGATCAGGCTGCATTGATGGGCACTGATCAGGCTGCATTGATGGGCCCAGGTAAGACTGAGTTGATAGGCACTGAGCAGGCTGCATTGGTTGGCACTATTGAGGCTGAGCTAATGGTCGCTGATCAGGCTGCATTGATGGGCACTGGTGAGGCTGACCTAAAGGGCACTGATCAGACTGCATTGATGGGCACAGGAAAGGCTGAGCTGATTGGCACTGATCAGGGTTCATTGATGGGCACTGGTGAGGCTGAGCTGATGGGCATTGATCAGGCTGCATTGATGGGCAAAGGTGAGACTGAGCTGATAGGCACTGATCAGGTTGCATTGATGGGAACTAGTGAGGCTGAGCTGATGGGCACCGATCAGGCTGCATTGATGGGCAAAGGTAAGACTGAGCTGATAGGCACTGTTGAGGCTGCATTGATGGGCACTAGTGAGGCCAGTGTGGCTGTACAGTGAGTTCAATTGGCACAGATCAGACTGGGGTTCTCGGTTACCCTGTGCCCCTAATGGACATAGAATGATTTACTCATAAGAGGGGCCATGGGAGCTGGACAAGGAGTTTCCAGAGCTCTCCAAGGTAAGCTAGGTTCCACATGTCCCCCAACCAAAGTGACTCCTGTCACAATGGGCACTGATGAGGCTGCATTGATGGGCACTGTTGAGGCTGCATTGATGGACATTGGTGAGGCTGCATTTATGGACACTGGTCAGGCTGCATTGGTGGGCGCTGGTGAGGCTGCATTAATGGGCACTGATCAGGCTGCATTGATGGGCAATGATCCGGCTGAGCTGACGGGCACAGGTAAGGTTGAGCTGATGGGCGCTGATCAGGCTGCATTGATGGGCACTGGTGAGGCTGAGCTGATGGGCACTGATCAGTCTGCATTGATGGGCATTGATGAGGCTGCACTGATGGGCACAGGTAAGGCTGAGCCAATGGGCACTAATCAGGGTGCATTTATGGGCACTAGTGAGGCTGAGCTGATGGGCACTGGTGAGGCTGCATTGATGGGCACTGGTGAGGCTGCATTGATGGGCACTGGTGAGGCTGCATTGATGGGCACTGATGAGGCTGCATTGATGGGCACTGATGAGGCTGCATTGATGGGCACTGATGAGGCTGCATTGATGGGCACTGATGAGGCTGCATTGATGGGCACTAGTGAGGCTGAGCTGACGGGCATTGATGAGGATGCATTGATGGGCACTGATGAGGCTGAGCTGATGAGCACTGATGAGGCTACATTTATGGACACTGGTGAGGTTGAGCTGATGGGCACTGATCAGGCTGCATTGATGGGCACAGGTAAGGCTGCACTGATGGGCACTGATGAGGCTGCATTGATGGACATCGGTGAGGTGGCATTTATGGGCACCGATGAGGCTGCATTGATGGGCACCAGTGAGGCTGCATTGATGGGTACTGATCAGGCTGCATTGATTGGCACAGGTAAGGCTGAGCTGATGGGCACTGATCAGGTTGCATTGTTGGGCACTGATCAGGCTACATTGATGGGCACTGGTGAGGCTGAGATGATGGGCACTGGTGAGGCTTCATTGATGTGACGGACCCCCGTCCTTAACAGGACTATGTCTGCTGTAAATGCTTCCTTTGTCCAGAACCAGCACTATCCAAGACCCCTTAGCTCACCCAGTCATTAGCTGTAACTCAAGGTAGGGTGAAAAACATCAAATATATAAATAGGGCCAAGGATAAATGTAAGGTTATAAACCAAACTTACTTACCGACCAGCTCACAGGCAACCAATTAAACCTGTCTAACAGTGTGCGTTAAAAGCAGAGATTTAGTCTGCACACATTTGAAAATGCATGCATAAGCCGCAGAGCCTTGTCACGGCACCCTGGTATCTGTGGTACCTAACACTAACTTATAAGTGTCCTATCAGGAACCATGAATAAGACCGAGACAGAAGTATAGTTAAATTACACTTGTTTATTAATAATAATAATAATAAATAATAATGTAAACAGAGTAAGCATAGTCAAAACAAGCCAGAGTTCAGTAACCGGATCGGGTAGTCAGCCAGGCAAATGCCAGAGATAAACGTAGTAGTACAGCAAGCAGGATCAGCAGCCAGAAGGAACGTCAGCCGAGCAAGTCTTCAACAGGAACGCAGGAGAAAGTCTCTGTGATGTTGACAAAGGCGAAGGCAGAGATCAAGTGAGACTTTAAGTAGGCAGGACTGACGAGCAGAATCAACAACAGCTGGGTAACTGTGGAGAGAAATGAGAGCTGGCAATTAGCCAACAGCTGAGCGGCCAGCTCAGGGAAGGAGGGGCTGAGCCCAGCCCTGAAATGTTCCCACAGTGGAGTCACATGCATTCTGATGGATAGGTGAGGCAGGTGGACTGAAGGGGAGCCACCCCTGCTTTTAACACATACTGTTAGACAGGTTTAATTGGTTGTCTGTGAGCTGGTTGGTAAGTAAGCTTGTTTATCCTTGGCCCTGTTTATACCTTATGTAGCCTTCCAATGCTTCTTACTGTGATAGCCAGCTATAGATGGGGGTAAGTGGTGTCTTTTTTGTATCACTAAAAAACATCAAACTCTTTATTCAAACACATGTAAAAACAGATATACAACTCAGGGACAATCCCCCCTCCCTTTGATTCAGGGCATGGTAAACTGTCCAATCAGCAATAGGGAACACAGAGGCATTGAAAAATTTGAACAATAGACCACCTTATCAGCAGGGAGGGCTGTTGGAGGGATTCCCCCCTTCCCTCTCTGGCCTGCCCCCGGTTTACATGACCGGAACACCAATACAAAACATCCATCCCATAATACACTTCTCCTAAGGCAGACAGACACAACAGAACAATGGGACACAGCCTCATCCCAAACAATCCCAGCAAAGAGTCCAACAGCATGAGACAACACACAATAAATACATATATACAACATTCCAGTGTGGCTCTACAGTGAGTTCAACTAGCTCAGATCAGACTGGGGTTCTCGGTTACCCTGTGCCCCTGTCAGGAAGGGCATGCCAGCACCCAATATGGCTGCCGAAGAAGATGACCTGTTACCTCTGCCCCTGTCAGAATGCCATTGGTGCACACACACCCTGTGACAGCTTTTGACACCCAAACAGGCTACTTGAACTCAGTCAGTTTCCAGACTCAGTGCTGTCTGCTCTACAGCGTTCCCTGTGTATCCTGCAATTACCTACCTGACTTCCGTTCCTGTTGTGACCCGGCTTGCTTCCTGACATTCCTGTTTCCTGCCTGCATCCGACCCCGGCTTGTCCTATAATCTGCATCTGCCTGATCCTTCTGCCACTTCTCTGCCAGTCTGCTGATGACCTGGCCTGTAATCTGATTCCGCTTGCGCTTCAGCCTCTGTTCCTGACGTGCCTGTTTGTGTATGACCCGGCCTGCCTGTACCTGCCTTCTCTTCAGCCTCGAGGGTGCCACTATCCCTTCTGCTGCACCTGCACTTCTGCCTGTGGGGACCGGTTGTCTACTCACTCCAGCTACCTGCCTACCACTGCTCTAGGATTCCTACAGACACCTCTTCAGCCCGGCCGAGTGCTCCGACCCAGCTCCAGGTTCGGCGATCCCGCCAGGCACTCGCGCGACTCTGCATCTCGGTGCTTCCTGTCAGCTCTATCAGGGGCTCCAAGTCAGAGTTGTAAGAGAGGCCGTCCTCTGCATGTCAGGCTCCATCACCAGGTACGTGACAGCCTCTAATGGACACAGGATGATTTACTCATTAGAGGGGCCAGGGGAGATGGACAAGGAGTTTCCAGAGCTTTCCAAGGTAAGCTGGGTTCCACAAGCCCCCCAACCAAAGTGACTCCCGTCACAATGGGCACTGATGAGGCTGCATTGATGGGCACTGGGGAGGCTGTATTGATGGAAATTGGTGAGGCTGCATTTATGGGCACTGATCAGGCTACTTTGATGGACACTGGTGAGGCTGCATTAAAGGGCAGTGATCAGGCTGCATTGATGGGCAATGATCCAGCTGAGTGGATGGGCACAGGTAAGGTTGAGCTGATGAGCACTGCTCAGGCTGCATTGATGGGCGCTGATCAGGCTGCATTGATGGGCGCTGATCAGGCTGCATTGATGGGCGCTGATCAGGCTGCATTGATGGGCGCTGATCAGGCTGCATTGATGGGCGCTGATTAGGCTGCATTGATGGGCGCTGATTAGGCTGCATTGATGGGCGCTGATCAGGCTGCATTGATGGGCGCTGATCAGGCTGCATTGATGGGCGCTGATCAGGCTGCATTGATGGGCGCTGATCAGGCTGCATTGATGGGCGCTGATCAGGCTGCATTGATGGGCGCTGATCAGGCTGCATTGATGGGCGCTGATCAGGCTGCATTGATGGGCGCTGATCAGGCTGCATTGATGGGCGCTGATCAGGCTGCATTGATGGGCGCTGATCAGGCTGCATTGATGGGCGCTGATCAGGCTGCATTGATGTGCGCTGATCAGGCTGCATTGATGTGCGCTGATCAGGCTGCATTGATGGGTACTGATGAGGCTGCATTGATGGGTACTGATGAGGCTGCATTGATGAGCACTGGTGAGGCTGCATTGATGAGCACTGGTGAGGCTGCATTGATGAGCACTGGTGAGGCTGCATTGATGGGCATTGGTGAGGCTGCATTGATGGGCATTGGTGAGGCTGCATTGATGGGCATTGGTGAGGCTGAGCTGATGGGCACTGATGAGGCTGCATTGATGGGTACCGGAGAGGTTGAGCTGATGGTCATTGATCAGGCTGCATTGATGGGCACAGGTAAGGCTTCACTGATGAGGCTGCATTGATGGGCACTGATGAGGCTACATTGATGGGCACTAGTGAGGCAGACCTTATGGGCACGGATGAGACTGCATTGATAGGCACTGGTGAGGCTGCATTGATGGGCATTGGTGAGGCTGCATTGGTGAGGTTACATTTGTGGGCACTGATCAGGCTGCATTGATAGGCACTGGTTAGGCTGCATTGATGAGCACTGGTGAGCCAGGTAGCAACAAGTAAGCCTACCCCCCCATGATGCGGGGCTTGGGTGGGACTTACTTTAAAATGTGGGAGGGGTTATAAAATTTACCTTCGGGCTGAAGCCCCTGGTCTTTTTCCACCTAACACCCCTGCTTGCGACTTCTATCAGTGTCCAGCCAAGCACTGGTTAAAACTTGTAGGAGGAGTTTTCATTCTCCAATGACTGTCCTATAAAGCTGCATGACCCCTGACCCTCGGTCTGGACAGTGTTGATTGCCCCTGTAACGATCACATGCACCCTCCCAAAAAAAAACTCTCTAGCAATACACACCAAACTGAGCATGTGAAGAGTACCCCCAAGGCTCTGTACTATCAGGAGATAGATTGGGGACTGAGGAAGAAGGGGGATCCGAGAAGACATGATCAAACAGTCTTTTTAAACAATGCGCAGGATTAAACCCTATATAATAGATTTAAAAATATTTAGAAAAGCATTTGAAGTAAAATATTTTTAATACTGCACATGCTCATCACTTGCATTATGTTAACATTATATTTTGTAGTATAGTAATAAAGTATAAAAAACATCTAAAGGTTAGTAGTCAAAATCAGTGCAGCATTTTATTATACAACCCCCTGCTCCTGGAATTACATTCTTTGCTATCTTTTATAAATGTGCAATTCCTAAATCCTAATAATGTGGATTCTCTTTTTGTGTGTCTCTGTTTATTCAGTGTATGTAATAAATACATTTCAAGAAATCTAAAATTGCTTATCTGAAGATATACCATTCATCTTCTAAATAGCTATTTAAAATAAGGTTGACTGATATGACTGATGTCATATTTCATAATATAGGCATTATTAAAATGAGAAAAAAAATATACAGTAATATATACACTGAGCAAAATTATAAACGCAACATTTTTGTGCTTGGCCCTATTTATCATGAGCTAAACTCAAAGATCTACAACTTTTTCTATGCACAGAAAATAACCTATTTCTCTCAAATATTGTTCACATATCTGTCTAAATCTGTGTTAGTGAGCACTTCTCCTTTATCAAGATAATCCATCTACCTCACAGGTGTGGCATATCAAGATGCTGATTAGACAGCATGATTATTGCACATGTGTGCCTTAGGCTGGCCACAATAAAAAAGGCCACTCTAAAATGTGCAGTTTTACTGTATTGGGGGGCTGGGGGGGGGGGGGCGAAAACCAGTCAGTATCTGGTGTGCCCACCATTTGCCTTTGCATAGAATTGATCAGGTTGTTGATTGTGGCCTGTGGAATGTTGGTCCATTCCTCTTCAATGGCTGTGCGAAGTTGCTGGATATTGGCAGGAACTGGAGCACGCTGTCGTATACGCCGATCCAGATCATCTCAAACATGCTCAATGGGTGACATGTGCGGTGAATACGCTGGCCATGCAAGAACTGGGATGTTTTCAGCTTCCAGGAATTGTGTACACATCCTTGCAACATGATTTGATGGTCATGGATGAATGGCACAACAATGGGCCTCAGGATCTCACCACGGTTTCTCTGTGCATTCAAAATTCCATCAATAAGATGCACCTGTGTTTGTTGTCCATAGCACACGCCTGCCCATACCATAACCCCACGGCCAACATGGGCCACTCGATCCACAACTTGACATCAGCAAACCGCTCACCGACACGACACCATACACGCTGTCTACCATCTGCCCTGTACAGTGAAAACCAGGATTCATTCGTGAAGAGAACAACTCTTCAAAGTGCCAGATGCCATTGAATGTGAGCATTTGCCCACTCAAATGTCAGAAACCATGAATCAGACCGAGACAGAAGTACAGTTTATCACACTTGTTTAATAATAATAAAAAGGTAAACAGAGTAAGCGTAGTCAATACATAGCCAGAGTTCAGTAAGCAGATCGGGTAGTCAGCCAATGCCAATGTCAGAGAGGCAGAGATCAACGTAGTAGTACAGCAAGCAGGATCAGGAGCCAGAAGGGACATCAGCCGAGCAAGTCTTTAACAGGAACGCAGGAGAAGTCTCTGAGATGTGACCAAATGTGAAGGCAGAGATGAAGTGAGCTGGATGGCTTTAAGTAGCCAGGACTGACGAGCAGATAATCAACAGCTGAGTCACTGTGGAGTGAAAGGAGCTGACAATTAGCCGACAGCTGAGCAGCCAGCTCAGAGAAGGAAGGGCTGAGCCCAGCCCTGACAGTACCCCCTCCTCAACGACCCCTCCCCGTTGGAGGACCATCGGGCTTAAGGGGAAAATGTTTATGGAAATGTCTGTGACGGCTTTAAGTAGCCAGGACTGACGAGCAGATCATCAAAAGCTGAGTCACTGTGGAGAGAAAGGAGCTGGCAATTAGCCGACAGCTGAGCGTCTAGCTCAGAGAAGGAAGGGTTGAGCCCAGCCCTGACATCAAGAGGGTTATGACGACAAGCTGCAGTCAGGTCGAGACTACGATGAGGACGACAATTATGTAGATGAGCTTCCCTGAGACGGTTTCTGACAGTTTGTGCAGAAATTCCTTGCTTAAGCAAACCAATTGTTGCGACAGCTGTCCGGGTGGCTGGTCTTAGACGATCTTGGAAGTGAAGATGTTGGATGTGGAGGTCCTGGGCTGGTGTGGTTACACATGGTCTGTGGTTGTGAGGCCAGTTGGATGTACTGCCAAATTCTCTGAAACACCTTTGGAGACGGCTTATGGTAGAGAAATGAACATTCAAATCAAGGGCAACAACTCTGGTGGGCATTCCTGCAGTCAGCATGCCAATTGCATGCTCCCTCAAAGCTTGCAATATCTGTGACAATGTGCTGTGTGATAAAACTGCACATTTTAGAGGGGCCTTTTATTGTGGTCAGACTAAGACACACCTGTGCACTAATCATGCTGTCTAATCAGCATCTCGATGTGTCCTGTGAGGTGGATGGATTATCTCAGCAAAGGAGAAGTGCTCACTAATACAGATTTAGACAGATTTGTGAACAATATTTGAGAGAAATAGGCCTTTTGTGTACATAGAAAAAGTCGTAGATCTTTGAGTTCAACTCATGATAAATAAGGGCAAACACAAAAGTGTTACATTTGGAATCTCTCTCTCTCTCTCTCTCGTTTTGGTTGACTTACATGTATGTTTAGACAATTTCTAACACAACACAATAATATTGCACATGGACATGTCCCATCAGGCTTAAAATGTAAATACAATGTCTCTGGTTGAATGAACGTATTAGCTTTGTTTTTAATTGAGATATTGAATCGGATTTATACGAACAATGTGGGTATATTATACAAATGTTTTATGAATTCTGAGTCTAATAAAGTTGATCAAGTTATGGATGTTATATGAACTGTAGAATTTGCAGGTACTACAGAAAGAAATCATTTGAGAAAGTGTAGAAAAAAATCAAGACACACTTGTAATAGCAGAGATAGATGAACAGACCTAGAAACACTAGTCGAAAGTCTCTTAATTATCTAAGAATCCATGGGGTGCTCACTAGCTTTTTTCTGTATCAAATTTTAGGTGGATTAACTCTTTGGTTCTTACATGACTTGATACAATATGTGCAAGCAATAAGGTGAAAATAACCCTCAACAGTGTAGAGGTTCATGGAAAACCAGAACACATCTGAGCATATTATAATTTAGTAAGTGCTTGTAGATTTTTCAAATATTTAGTGACTTAAATGTTTTTAGAGGATTTTTATTTATTTCCACATGAATTGCACTTGGAATGTGATTTGCTCCCTTTATAAGTCATAATCATAACTGTTGTCTGATAACAAACAACACATGCAGGAAAGAAATGAGATTCGCGTTTGCAGCTATCATGGGTTTTGGGCAAATTTTGCAGGTTCAAAATTCAGGGTCTCAGCTAATTTATGTGCAGATTCACCCAGGAGAATATTTTTTTGAAACCATAATGCACTGTGTGGACTTTGAGTGTTGGAAGGGCCAATATGGAGACTTTTGGATAAGCCAGTCATAACTCCAGTGTAACAGAAGCTTCTGTATAAGAGAATAAGGAAAACTGAAAAACCGCATTGACAAATTAGAGTCAGTTAGGAAAATTTTATTTTAATTGCTAGCTTTTTGGGCAATAAACCCCTATGCTGCCCTTTTGTTGTTTTTATCATTGGGGGCTTTGTTTGTAATTTTTGATTGTGGTGTATTTGAAGTCAGCTGCAAAGCTTACCTTTAAAAAAGGGGGTTTTGTTTTAGAGGGGTGATATTTTGAGGGTATTATTGATGAGCTCGATGTTCGGGTTGAACATAAGTTCGACTCGAACATCGGGTGTTCGCCCAGTCTCCGAAGAACGACTATTATGGGCCGTTCGTTTAAAATTTGAGCCCTATGGAATGCCCCATAATGCACTACAAGATCACAATGTATTGCTGTATGATTGGCCAAAGCATGCACCTGACTTGCATGCTTACACCAAGGAGAGGCAGACGTTCACAGGCCACTAAAAGAGGGCAAGCAGCCTCTGTGTCTACAGTTAACAGTGGTGGTCGTGGACACTGTGCATCCTCTGCAGGTGGCCGTGGGGCACGCTTATCCTTTTTTTCTGCTGCTGGCCGTGTTATTGAGCCAGAACATGGAGAAGAGTTGGTGGAGTGGATAACAAAGCCGTTCTCATCCTCCTCATCCTCTGTCACCCAGGCTCAGAGTAGTTTGCCTTCCAACGCAGCTGCCAAAGCGGCCTATTTCACCAGCTCCTTGTCCACAGTCACTCCTTCCGTAGCCCCACCATCATGCACAGAGGAGTCCCCAGGATTATTCGACAACAATGTCAGGTACATGCTGCTGTTGGTTCCAAGTTTGAGGAAGGGAGTAACGTGAGCCTAGACAGAGGGGGTGCCCAAGAAGGACAAGAAACTGGCAGTCATATTCCCCCAGCTGCAGCATAGTGCCAAGTTTGCTCCAGTGACGAGGAGGGGATGATGAGGTCACTGACTCTACTTGGGTGCCTGATAGAATAGAGGAGGAGAAGGCACAACTCCAATGAGGCAGGATGTCCTCTAGGGGGCAGCTTTAGGGCAGTCACCCTATTGCATCACACTGCAGAGCTCAGCAGGTGCAGGGCTCTGCTGACTCCCCGATAACTTTTAAAAGTTCCTTGGTGTGATCCTTTTTTGACACATGTGCAGCAGATCGCATCATTGCTATTTGCAACCTATGTCTGAAGCGGATCAAGCGTGGCCAGAACAGCAGCCGCTTGGGCACCACATGCTTGACCAGACATATGACTACCTGCCATGCAGTCCATTGGCAACAGTACTTGAAAGACCCACATCAAAGAAAAAGGCGGACTTCTCATTTCTCCTCATCTAGGATCTCCAATTCCCTACCCCAGTTGCTGAACCCTAAAAAGAAATTTGATCCCAGCCATCCACATGCTCAGCATCTAAATGCTAGCTTGGCCAAATTGCTAACACTACAACTGCTGCCTTTTCAGCTTGTAGACTCTGCCCCCTTTCGTAAACTTGTGGAATGTGCTGTACCTCAGTGGCAGGTTCCAAAACGCCATTTTTTTTTTCACGGAAGGCCATTCCGGCTCTCTACCGGCATGTGGAAGGCAATGTTTTGGCCTCGTTGGACAGAGCGGTCAGCAGAAAGGTTCATATTACTGCTGACTCATGGTTCAGCAGGCATGGGCAGGGACGTTACCTTTCCTTCACGGTGCACTGGGTAACTCTGCTGGCAGCTGGGAAGGATGGAGGACAGGGTTCAGTGTTGTTGGAGCTTGTTCTACCACCACAGCTCTCTCCTCCACCCCCTCCTTTTCTTCTTCCTCTATGGCCTCTTCTGCAGATTTGTCCTCTGAACCAGCGGTGCTCCATAAATGTTCAAGGGGCTACACAAGCAGTCAGTCTAAAAGATGTCATGCGGTGCTTGAGTTAGTCTGCCTAGGGGACAGGAGCCACACTGGGGCAGAGATTCTGTGAGCTCTGCAGGGGCAGGCTCAGAGGTGGTTGATGTCATGCCAGCTTCAGCCAGGAATGGTTGTATGCAACAATGGCACCAATCTTCTCTCCGCCCTCTGACAGGGACACTTGACCCATGTTCCATGTTTGACACACGTCCTAAATTTGGTGGTGCAGCGGTTCTTCAGCAGGTACCCAGGCTTACAGGATCTCCTAAGGCAGGCTAGAAAAGTCTGTGGTATTTTCCGCTGGTCATACAATGCCAGTGCTCAGCTGGCTGACATTCAAAGGGAATGCAACCTGCCCACCAACCACCTTATTTGTGACATGCCCACCAGGTGGAACTTAACCTTGGCAATGTTACAGTGGCTGCACACACAGCAGAGGGCCATCAATGAGTACCTGTGTGAGTATAGCACTAGGACAGGGTCAGGGGAGCTTGGCTTCTTTTTGCCATGCCAGTGGCTACCGATCAAGGATACATGCACTGTCCTGTCATCATTTGAGAAGGCCACAAGGATAGTGAACAGCGACAATGTATGCATCACTGACACTGTCCCTCTAGTCTTCCTGTTGGAGCACATGCTTCATGGAATCATAGACAGGGCACTTGAGGCAGAACAGCAGGAGGAAAAGGAGGACTCCCTTACCTCTCAAGGCCCTCTTCATCCAAATAGCATTTCTGCTGGCCCGCCAGACACAGGAAGAAGAGGAGGAGGATTGTGTCAGCATGGATGTAGAGGATTACACTCTGCAGCAGTCTTCAAGGGATGGTTTTCAGTCCCCAGAAACCCAAGGAGTTGTACATGGCTGGGAGGAGGTAGTTATGGATCATGTGATCCTTAATGACCCAGAGGACTCAGAATCAAATGCCTCTGCAAACTTATGTCACATGGCTTCCCTGATTTTGCAAAGCCTGTGAAAGGACCCTAGGATTCGTGGTATCAAGGAGAGGGATCATTACTGGCTGGCAACCCTTCTTGATCCACGTTACAAGGGTAAGGTTGCAGAACTCATCCTGCCTTCGCAGAGGGAGCAGAGGATGAAACATCTCTAGGAGGCCTTGAAGAAAGGTTTGTTCGATGCATTTCCAGACCCTGGGAGGTTACAATTTCCTGGTGCTGGAGAACGTGTTGCTGAGGCTTCATTCATTCAGAGAAAGAGCGATGGAGAAGGTGGCTGGCTGACCGATGCCTTTAGACAATTTTTCATTCCTCAGCGCCAAGGTCTGATCAGTTCAAGCAACCATCGCTAGTGTCTGCATTACATGGTGCAGGAATATCTAGGGGCAAGAGCAGAATTGGAGACCTTTCCAACAGAGCATCCACTGTGTTACTGGGTCTTGAGGATGGACCACTGGCCAGAACTTGCTCAATATGCAATTGAGTTACTGGCCTGCCCTGCATTCAATGTGCTTTCTGAATGCACATTCAGTGCTGCTGGAGTGTTTGTAATGGATCAAAGCGCCTTTACACCGACTCTGTTGATAGGCTCACATTCAAAAAAATGAATCAGTCTTGGATCAGCAGCTATCAAGCATCTGATGCTGATGTAACTGATTGAATTTGCTATGGATTTGGAATCCCTTGAAGACTGCCTATGCAGACTATCCTATTCCTCCTCAACCTTGATGATGCTAGCTTCCAACAATATTTTTGGTTTAGGGCACCACCACCCAAGGCCCAATTTTTCTGCCCCTGTTTAACAGGGGCATGCAATTAAAATTTTTGATATACAGTATCTCAGAAAAGTGAGCACACCCCTCACATTTTTGTAAATATTTTATTATATCTTTTCATGTGACAGCACTGAAGAAATTACACTTTGCTACAATGTAAAGTAGTGAGTGTACAGCATGGATAACAGTGTAAATTTGCTGTCCCCTCAAAATAACTTAACACACAGCCATTAATGTCGAAACCCCTGGCAACAAAAGTGAGTACACCCCTAAGTGAAAATGTCCAAACTGAGCCCAATTAGCCATTTTCCCTCCCCGGTGTCATGTGACTCGTTAGTGTTACAAGGTCTCAGGTGTGAATGGGGAGCAGGTGTGTTATATTTGGTGTTATCACTCTCACTCTCTCATAATGGTTACTGGAAGTTCAACAGGGCATTTCATGGCAAAGAACTCTCCTGAGGATCTTTGCTCTACATAAAGATGGCCTAGGTTATAAGAAGATTGCCAAGACCCTGAAACTGAGCTGCAGCATGGTGGCCAAGACCATACAGCCGTTTAAAAGGACAGGTTCCACTGAGAACAAGCCTCGCCACGGTCGACCAGAGAAGTTGAATGAACATGCTCAGCGTCATATCCAGAGGTTGTCTTTGGTAAATAGATGTATGAGTGCTGCCAGCAATGCTGCAGAGGTTGAAGGGATGAGGGTCAGATGGTGTCAAGCGTGCTTGGCGGCAACCAGGTGAGGAGTACAAAGACTAGTGTGCCTAAAGTCAAGCATGGTGGTAGGAGTGTCATGGTCTGGGGATGCATGAGTGCTGCCAGCACTGGGGAGCTACAGTTCATTGAGGGAACCATGAATGCCAACATGTATGTGACTTACTGAAGCAGAGCATGCATCCTATGCATTAAGAAAAAACGCCTGTCAGTGACCGGCCCCCCAGCCCTCCCTTTTACTTACCTGAGCCCTGGAACTTCACTCGCCGGGTACGTGCTGTTTCTCTGCCCGGGGTTCTTTGCTCTTGATTGGATAGATTGATAGCAGCGCAGCCATTGGCTCCTGCTGCTGTCAATCAAATCCAATGATGCGGGTGCCGGGGGGCAGGGCCGAGTCATACATTCGGCAGCTATGGACGCCCAATAATAGACTCGGGAGAGCACGAGAGCCACCGAGGGACCCCAGAAGACGGTGTTCAGGTCCACTCTTTGCAAAACGAGCTGCACAGTGGAGGGAAGTATGACATGTTTGTTATTTTTTTTAAATAATCAAAGCTTTACAATCACTTTAAGCTCTTCCACTTACAGATTATTTATCTTTTGTTTATTGGCCATATTCCACATAGATTTTGGGGGACTCCAGGTCATTTTTTGCTTGGGGCTCTTCTTAAAATCCATACCAGACCCTCATCTAGGATAAAGGTCTTATATAGATTTTAGGGGAATCCACTTGGCTACTTTAGTTTATAGAATCCAACCGAGAAGACACATATGTTGCCAACATCCCAAATTGAACAATATTATACAGAGAGTACCCCCAAGGAAATACTAAGGCACTTTTAAGGCAACTGATCAACAACTGATGAAAAAAGACATAGAAATGTATTAATATAAAACTATATGATGCATACAACACTGATAAAGATTTGCATATACATCATAGACAGAATCATATGGAAAAAACTGCCATGATTGGTATGGCCAGAGGTGGAAACATGTACGGCTAATGCAAAATGATCGGGGTGGGTGCAACACCAAAGAAAATGTCAATACTCCAAAGAAGGAAGCATTTGAAGAAATAATTGGCGGAAAAAAAACACAATTGCACCCACACTCGAGACCCAGACAGTGCTGCTGTGCTGCTGTGTAAGGATATCAATGAGTGCCCCTAGGGGAGAGCGAAGACCCTTAGAGGGGCCGAACAGCACAACCAGTCCGGTTTGCAACACAGCACCGTGGCGGTGCGGCAGATATGGCAGACTTTGTTTACAAACAGCCCAGAAATGTATAAGTAGTAAATGTTTTTTTTTTCTTTTCTTTGTAAATATCACATTTGCTGTAGTACATAATTTAGGTGTGACACCTAAAGAGGTTGTAAATCTCCCTGTGTAATTTGTACCTATAGGTAAGCCTAGAATAAGGCTTACCTATAGGCACTGTAAATATTGCCTAAATGTGCACCATTTACACACCAAAATATCTGACAATTATGACACCTGACAGCCCAGTGGCCTGCGCCAGGTGTGGTCTGGAGTCTGCCTCCTTTCTTCATATGGTGTGGTCTTGTCCTCGCCTCGGAGACTATTGGACGAAAATAGCTAACACTCTCAGCCAGGTTACCTCCTTAGATGTGGGAGCTCATCCCAAGGCAATGCTATTGAATATTTTCAGCCCCAATGTTAAAGGTAAATATACCAAACTATTTTTGAGCTATGCTACGTTCTATGCCCGAAAAGAAATATTTCTCCATTGGAAGGATGCATTACCCCTAGAGTATCCTCATGGCGCTTAGCAATGAATTCTATATTCCCACTATATAAACTCACGTATCTTAATCGTAACTGCCCTTAGAAATTTGATAAGATATGGTCGGGTTGGATAGACGCATGGGATGCTGAGGTTGTGAATGATGTCCAAGTTGACGCAGAGATACCAGCCATATGATTCTACAACATGAGTGAGTTCTCTTTAAACTTCACCTAGTGTATATGTTCAGTTAAGCTATTGAGGTATTGTGATTTCTTCCTTGCCTCCCCCTCCTGCCTCTCCCCCCCCTCCCTCATCTTCTAAGTATCCTTAATACGCCTCCCCCCCTTCCCCCAGTCCCTCCCACAATACCTCCTTGATTGATTGTTTTAATATGCTACCTCTACACCAATACTTTGCTGCAATGTCATGTATTGCCCTCATACTTCTTTATGTTGTCTATATGGAAAAATTAATCATCTATCTTGTGACTATATGTATACTGATATCATATCTAAATGTGCCTATGCATCGCTTGTAATGTTTAAATCTTGAATAAATTTTTTTTTTCTTGTAAAAAAAAAAATGTGCGCCATTTAGGAGATATTTACTGTATACTGTGCCGATGATGTCATAGGCACATGCGCTCTGAAGGAACGGCCACCAGTGCCATTTCTTCAAGAGCGAGTGCCGTGACTGGCAGCTCCTGTGCACTTGCACGGGTGTGACGTCACGTGGCTCCGGCCAGTCACACAGCTGGAGTCCACGGCTCCGGAAGGAAGACAGGCAAAGATGGATGTGCCTGCAACTGGGGCGACTCGCGGGCTTCGTTTTCAGATAAGTGTCACATAATGTGCTAGAATGCATACTAGCACATTATGCGTTTACTTTGCAGGAAAGGAGGAATTTTTTTTTTATTTAGCAGAGTTTACTTCATCTTTACCATGCAGGTTTGAGACATACTCTAAAAATGTAATTTAAAGAAATTGTGTCATTTTCATGTTAGCTTCTAAGCCTTATTTATAACTAAGGTTGTCCCGATACCACTTTTTTAGGACCGAGTACAAGTACCGATACTTTTTTTCAAGTACTCACCGATACCGAATACCGATACTTTTTTTTATGTCACGTGACAGTTTTTTGTTTTTTTTTAACAGTGCTCTTTTTTTTTGTGGGGGAGGGGTGAACGGTGTATGTTTTTTTTTGTTTTTGTTTTTTTTAATTTACAATTTTTATTCTTTACAATATTTTTTTTTATTCTTTATTGCAATATGTGTTTTTTTTTTTTGTTTTTTTTTTTTTATCAGCCCTGTTGGGGGGCTTTGGTGAGATATCAGGGGTCTTAACAGACCTCTGATATCTCCCCCTTGAGACAGAGAAAGAGACCGAGGATAGAGATTCCCCAGTCCCTTTCTCTGCAGCCTCAGCTGCACTGAAAATGAATGGAGAGAAGACAGCGGGTCCTCTCCATTCATAAACTGACACATCGTAATCACAGGAGATTACAATGTTTCAGTTATGTGAATGGACAGAGTCAGCTGACTCTGTCCATTCACAAAGGAAGGAGGAGAACGGCAGAACGGAGGGGGAGAACGGAGGGGACAGAGAAGGAGAGGGGAACGGAGGGGACATCGGAGAGGCACAGCAGAACGGAGGGGACAGCGGAGGGGGGACAGAAAAGGAGAGAGGAACGGAGGGGGACAGAGAAGGAGAGCAGAACGGAGGGGACAGAGGAGAGGCACAGAGAAGGAGAGAGGAACGGAGGGGACAGTGGAGGGGGACAGAAAAGGAGAGAGGAACGGAGGGGGACAGCGGAATGGGACAGAGGAAAGGAGGGGGCATGGAGGAGGATGCAGTGACAGTCAGCGGTGAGCGATCACCGCTGTATGTCACTAAAGCAGCTGAAAGCCGTTGGGGGAGAATCTTGTAACTCCCCCACGCGCCGATCACAGCTGACTTTCAGGTATCGGGGGAAGCATCGGGAGCATTTGCCCGAGTACAAGTACTTGGGCAAATGCTCGGTATCGGTGCCGATACTAGTATCGGTATTGGGACAACCCTATTTATAACCTGCGTCTGCTGAACTGTATTTTTACATTTGCATGGGTGCATGTCTCTCATGCGTACGAGGTACAATCATGGTGGTTCACGCAGGAGAGCCGTCCTGCCGCAACACAACTGCGGCGGGTGGTTGTTAAGTATTTAAAGAAATTGTGTAATTTTATCATTGACTCTTAAGCCTTATTAATAAACCTGCATCTGCTGAACTGTATTTTTACTTTTGCATTGGTACATGCCTCTCATTGCGGTGCGAAGCTACCTATGCCTTTTTCCCAAAAGCTTGCAAATTGGCCTTGAAAAAGCCAAAACAATAACACAGTATGGGTCCTAAAGACTTTATTGGGGTTTGGGTGCTGCTTGGGCTTTTCATATTTTTTTCAATTGTTCAGTGAATGTGCAGTGAAGTGAACTTTGCGATTGACCGGTTTGATGAACGGTTTGCGAATCACTACCAGTGACAATATTAGGGAATGCAATCACAAGACTCTCTGTAGCTCAGTTAGTTTGCAGCTGGGTTCTCTGTGCCCACAAGTTTTGAATTAAGGGATTTCACAATCAGTCCAGTTGTAGTTTCATAATGGGAACATCATGTTTCTTTCAATTGTACCGTTATTTTTTTTTTTTTTTAAATGACTTTGACTATTTTAGTTCTATAGAAGACATTGTACAGGTATCCCAGATTTGTCCAAATGTGCACCAATTTCTTCCACTAAATAATTCATTTCTAATTAATAGCACACTTCCATTTTACTACTTTCTTTCAAGTACCATATTTATCGGCGTATAACACGCCTTTTTTCCCCTTAAAATCAGGGGAAAATCGTGGGTGTGTGTTATACAGTATGCCGATCCCCGACAATCTCCGCTGATTGTGAGGAGAGGAGCGAGCAGAGCCGACATACACAAAGCCATGTGTACTTCGGCTGGCCTCGGCTCCTCTCACAGTTCCGCCCCTGACTGTGAGCAGAGCCAAGTCTAGCCGAAGTACACTCGGCTTTGTTTATCTCGGCGGCGCTCGTTCCTCTCCTCCGATCGGCGACAATTTTAAAAGACACAGGCTGCAATGACACAGGGAAGGTTGCAATAATGACACAAGGCTGCAAAGACTCTGGGAAGGCTGCAATGACACAGGCTGCAATGACACAGGGAAGGCTGCAATAATGACACAAGGCTGCAAAGACACTGGAAAGGCTGCAATGACACAGGGAAGGCTACAATAATGACACAAGGCTGCAAAGACACTGGGAAGGCTGCAATAATAGGGCTGCAAGGACACTGGGGAAGACTGCAGATGGACACTGGGCAAGGCTGCAATGATGGACAAGGCTGCAGATGGACACTGATAAGGCTTAAAACAAGTAAAAATTTGCACTGAACTGAAAAAAGCAAGCGGCCAGCAAAGTTCGTAGATAACAAACAAAAAGTCACATGCATAAAAATTATTGCGGCGCTGAAAAGTTCAAAAATTAAATTGAAGAGTGGGAGGAATCCAATCACCAAATATATTGTGCAGATGTAGAAAGAGTCACTCGTCACCACGTGGTAATGTAGTCTGCTTACCAGAAGGTGTTAAGGATTAGGCATAGATGATAAATTCTCAATAGCATCCAGCAAATCCAGCCCACTGGAACCCCTCATCAGACCACAACATCCGTGGGATTTCCTTCACATATAAACATCTCCCAATGGTCACTTCAGAATTAGGCATTCAGGCATGTAGTCATCATATATCCGAGAAAAGAAAATGAAGGACCCATAGTGAAGTCCGTAATGATAGCTAAAAAAACTTTTATTGTAGCAACTTACAGTTGAAGCTTAAAACAGCATGCATCAATGATAGGAACAAACGGCTGCAGCAATCAGCGTACGGATGTCAGCCTGTCTGACATGTTTCATCATAACAGATGTCTTCAGAGGCATGGCTACAGCTACAACCGCACGCTATATATATGGTATGGTTAGTGGGTGGATCAGAGGGGATATAATCAAACTCATCACTAACAGCTGGGTAGGATGTGTGTCTTGTGCAGAGCGCCCTGGTGCTAACAGGATAAACCTGGTTAGCAACTGATGACGCGACAGCGCACGGCCAATCAGAAAAAAGAGAGGGTAGGAACAAAAAGAGGATGGCAACAGATGACTCAGTGCCACCTCATTGGTTAACCTATCTCTCAGTGAACAGAAAAATTGAAAAATGCCAGATAAGCATGAACAGGCGACGAGGAAGAGCGCCGGCTGTGCGGTCCGGCTCAGGGACCAAAAACCTGATATCATATAACTCAATATACACAATAAAAAAAAATGGAAAAGAATTAACACCCGCACAGATAAACTATGAGATTAACACCTGTCATGCAGTATAGATCAAAGGCATAGAATAAAACGCTAGACTTTGTATAACAAATCAGTGCCTGCATGGGAAAAAAACACTAACCTATGTATAACAAACTAGCGACTCACATGCAACTAAGCAATAGACATTGTGAATGCGATTAATCACACACAATTCAATAAAAATACATGCATGCAATATACATCAATACATGTGTTAAAATCAATACAGATGATTGTAAACATCATTAAAAAATAATGTTTTAAAAAATATTGTTTTAAAAAACTGACCTAGACCCAAGATTTGCAAATAAATAAAGGAGAAAAAACAATAAATAAATAAATAAAATGAATAAAATGAATAAAGGAGTGTATTGATGCTAACTTAATTTATTATTAATGAAGCTATTAACATCCCACTCTACGTTTAACCCATATGGCGTATAGCATTTGAGGGTGTGTATCCATCGCGTTTCCAACCTCGAGATTTCTCTCTTGGTGTAACTACCTCTCCAATGGGGTGTAAAACGATCAATGGCGGTAATCAGAGTCCCTACTGGATTTCTGTTATGACATTCTAAATAGTGACGTGAGACCGTGTGCTTAGGAAAACCTTTCTTTATGTTTTTTATATGTTCCTTTATTCGCACATTCATGGCTCTCATAGTGCGGCCTACATACTGTAGACCGCATGGACAAGTCAATAAGTACACAACATTTTGAGGTGCAGGTGATGAAAGTATCTATATCATAGACCTTTGTCGTGGAGTTAGATTTAAATTGACAAATTTTCCTATTTTTATCGCCATTTATGCGACACTTTACATTTGCGACATGGGAAAAAACCTTTTGAGTTCTGAAAAAAGGGGACCCTATTGGGGGCATCAAGAACATTAGGGGCAACCTGCAGCCTTAGGGGGGGTACTCCCCTATAGATAACTTGTGGGCATTCAGGTAAGGATGGGCCCAACACTTTATCATTTTTTAACACGGCCCAATGTTTTCTAAGAATTTTCTTTATATCGTAATGTTGTCGAGAGTAGGTGGTCACTAAAGAAAACTCATGAATATTATTATTCTTAGTGATTCTATCTGTGCCCTTTATCATATTGGCCCTATCCAAGCCGGCAACATCATTTATGGTTTTGTCCAAGTCTGCACCAGAGTACCCCTTCTCCACAAATTTGGTTTTTAAGTCAGAGGCCTGCATCAAAAAGTCATGTTTAAAGGTACAATTATGCCTTAGGCGAATAAACTGGCTTTTAGGAACCGCTTTTAACTAGGAGGGATGGTGACAACTCCCCTGACTAATATAGCCATTACGATCTGTCTCCTTGAAAAAAGTGGTGGTTGTAAATTTATTGTCACAGATCCATATATTCAAATCCAAAAAATGGATAGCAACCTTGCTCATTTCGAATTGCAGAGAGATACCAAGGGTGTTCTGATTCAGCTCCTGCATGTAATTGGTCAATGATGTTTCATCTCCATCCCATAAGAGGAGGATGTCGTCTATATACCTGCCCCAGTACACCAATTCTGGCCGTCTGTCAGCATAGACGACATCCTCCTCCCACTTGGCCATTAACAGATTAGCCATACTGGGCGCAAATTTGGCACCCATGGCTACACCTCTGGTTTGGAGGTAGCAAGAACCCCCAAACCAGAAGTAGTTATGCATCATGGCAAACCTTAGCAGGAGTAAGATGAACTCCCTCTGTGGGGGGGCCAGTTGGTCATCTCTACCAAGGAAGGTCTCAACTGCATGCATACCATCTGAGTGGGATATGATGGTATACAAAGAGGACACATTGGCGGTAGCCATGATGTAACCCTCCTTCCACACCAAGGTATCCAGTATCTGTAAGACCTGGGAAGAGTCCCTCAAAAAAGAAGGGGTCTGGGATACCAGGGGTTGTAAAAATCCATCTATATATTTCCCAATACGGGAAGAGACAGAATCTAGCCCCCTGATAATGGGCCTCCCAGGTGGGTTAACTAAACTTTTGTGAATTTTTGGTAAAAAGTAAATTACCGGAATCCTGGGAGCCATAGGGACCAAAAAGGCTTTTTCTTTTTTGTTAATCCGTTGTTCGTTAAACCCCTTTTCCATAGGTTTCTGCAATTCCCTTTTATATCTGACAGTAGGATCATGAGGAAGGGGAAGGTATGTGTCAGTATCCGAAAGAATTCTCTCTGAGATGTAGGCAACCTTGTCCAAGACAACAATCCCTCCCCCCTTATCAGCAGGGCGAACGATTATGTCGTCCCTATCTTTAAGGGTTTTCAACCCTTCCTGAAATTTCTGATTGTTTGGATCCCTCTGAATTTTCAATTTTTCCAGATCATTTAAGACTAGATCTTTAAAAACTGAAATAGATGGTGGGACAAAACCCTGCGGGTTGAATAATGAGGCATTCGCAAGGGCAGAATATCTAATTCCATTAGTAGTATGTTCGGATCTAGCAATGGGTTGAGACAGGAAGTGTCTTTTTATGCTCATCTTCCTGATATATTTCTGTACATCAATAAAAGCATTGAATTTACTCAATGGTTTATCAGGTGCATATTTAAGCCCATGATTTAGTACAAATTTTTCATTTTCACTTAAAGTGGCCTTGCTGAGATTAAAAATCCCGATATCGTTTACAGTCTCCTTCTTTTTCGTTCTGTGCCTCCTCCCCCCTCTGGATCCTCTTTTGGTTCTCCGTCCCTCTTGTTCTTTTGGGAACCCTTCGGAAAAAAAGGGGTGGAAGGTGGACCCAGGGGGTGGGGTGGAGGACCTCTAGGTGGATATTGAGAATTTCTAGGCGGATAATAACCAGGAGAATCCCAATTAGAGCGTTCCCTGGTGTGATAACCAGCCCTGGGAGTGTGCTGTGATGGATGATCCACAATAATTCGATTGTCATATCCATCATAGTGGTCAGTGTATTCCCTATTAAGGGGTTCATAATAATTGTTAGTAGGAAAATGAGCAGAATTATTCCTAGGTGGATGGTTATACTGAACGTGACCTTCCATTCCATCATGGGTTCTAGTCCACGGCTACCTTGGTTTAGGTCCTTTTCTAGGACCCACCTTCTTCCAGCAATTCCCGGGCTTACTCCCCCGAGAATTGCCAGCATGATGGGAAGGAATCACAGGCATAGAAGTGGATTCAACGTGTGGTCTATTCAGAGACTCATTATTTCCATTAGCCATAGCGGCTCTTCTAATTTGCCATTTAAAAACCGGATTGGTTCTGTAATCCTCCTGATCTCTGGAATACTTTTTATTTTTCTTAAATTTCTGATCAATATCCTCTTTTTCCAAAGTTTTTTTAAGACTGTCAGACTTATTTCTATATTCATCTAGTTCCTTATAGGGTATTAATTTGGTTTTAACCTCACTGATCTCTTCATCTAAATTTATTAAGTTTTCTCCTTTTTCTCCCTATTAGAAAACGTAAGAGATCCAATCCAACATCGTTGAAATATTTATACCACCCAGGGATATCAGTGTCATCTTCATGGGGTGAAACCTCAAACCTGAGGCTTCTAGGAACCATTTGATCATCCAAATATTTTTCTAGAAAGGCAACATCCCAGTTACCATGTATTTCAGCAACCATGAGGTTCTTTAAATGCATAAAAAGACCTCCCAAGTCATTATTCTGTTGATCAGCAGCATCATTAAAAACACCTTTAAGATCAATGCATCTAGAGCTACGAAACTCAAAGACATCCATAATAGTCACCTTAATTAATTACATTAAATATGTAATGCAATAGAAGAACAGCAGCAAATAAATATATCAAAACAATAATGGCATAAAACAAGTAAAAATTTGCGCTGAACTGAAAAAAGCAAGCGGCCAGCAAAGTTCGTAGATAACAAACAAAAAGTCACATGCATAAAAATTATTGCGGCGCTGAAAAGTTCAAAAATGAAATTGAAGAGTGGGAGGAATCCAATCACCAAATATATTGTGCAGATGTAGAAAGAGTCACTCGTCACCACGTGGTAATGTAGTCTGCTTACCAGAAGGTGTTAAGGATAAGGCATAGATAATAAATTCTCAATTCATCCAGCAAATCCAGCCCCCTGGAACCCCTCATCAGACCACAACATCCGTGGGATTTCCTTCACATATAAACATCTCCCAATGGTCACTTCAGAATTAGGCATTCAGGCATGTAGTCATCATATATCCGAGAAAAGAAAATGAAGGACCCATAGTGAAGCTCGTAATGATAGATAAAAAAACTTTTATTGTAGTAACTTACAGTTGAAGCTTAAAACAGCATGCATCAATGATAGGAACAAACGGCTGCAGCAATCAGCGTACGGATGTCAGCCTGTCTGAAATGTTTCATCATAACAGATGTCTTCAGAGGCATGGCTACAGCTACAACCGCACGCTATATATATGGTATGGTTAGTGGGTGGATCAGAGGGGATATAATCAAACTCATCACTAAGACCCCTTTCACACTGCGGCGGTTTTCAGGCGGTATTGCACTAAAAATACCGCCTGAAAACCGCCCCTAAACAGCTGCCGCTGTTTGTTCAGTTTGAAAGCCCGAGGGCTTTCACACTGAAGCGCTGCGGTGGCAGGACGGTGAAAAAAGTCCTGCAAACCGCTTCTTTGGAGCGGGGAAGGAGCGGTGTATTCACCGCTCCTTCCCCGCTCCTGCCCATTGAAATCAATGGGACAGCGCGGCTATACCGCTGTAATACCGCGGCTATAGCCGCGCTGTACGAGGGATTTAACCCTTTTTCGGCCGCCAGCGGGGGGTTAAAACTGCACCGCTAGCGGCCGAATACCGCTGCTAGAATGACGGTACAGCAGTGCTAAAAATAGCGCTGTTGTACCGCCGACGCCCCCACCGCCCCAGTGTGAAAGGGGCCTAACAGCTGGGTAGGATATGTGTCTTGTGCAGAGCGCCCTGGTGCTAACAGGATAAACCTGGTTAGCAACTGATGACGCGACAGCGCACGGCCAATCACAAAAAAGAGAGGGTAGGAACAAAAAGAGGATGGCAACAGATGACTCAGTACCACCTCATTGGTTAACCTATCTCTCAGTGAACAGAAAAATTGAAAAATGCCAGATAAGCATGAACAGGCGACGAGGAAGAGCGCCGGCTGTGCGGTCCAGCTCAGGGACATGAAAAAGGCTAAAAATGTCTTTTTGATTGATCAGACAAAAACCTGATATCATATAACTCAATATACACAATAAAAAAATGGAAAAGAATTAATACCTGCACAGATAAGCTATGAGATTAACGCCTGTCATGCAGTATAGATCAAAGGCATAGAATAAAACGCTATACTTTGTATAACAAATCAGTGCCTGCATGGGAAAAAAACACTAACCTATGTATAACAAACCAGCGACTCACATGCAACTAAGCAATAGACATTGTGAATGCGATTAATCGCACACAATTTAATAAAAATACATGCATGCAATATACATCAATACATGTGTTAAAATCAATACAGATGATTGTAAACATCATTAAAAAATAATGTTTTAAAAAATATTGTTTTAAAAAACTGACCTAGACCCAAGATTTGCAAATAAATAAAGGAGAAAAAACAAAAAATAAATAAATAAAACGAATAAAGGAGTGTATTGATGCTAACTGTTATTAATGAAGCTATTAACATCCCACTCTACGTTTAACCCATATGGCGTATAGCTTTTGAGGGTGTGTATCCATCGCGTTTCCAACCTCGAGATTTCTCTCTTGGTGCAACTACCTCTCCAATGGGGTGTAAAACGATCAATGGCGGTAATCAGAGTCCCGATAAGGCTGCATTGATGGGCATTTAAATGTACGTTTTTCTTCCTTAAAATTCCCTCCTAAACTTGGAGTGCGTGCTATATTCTGGCGCGTGTAATACGCTGATAAATACGGTATTTCATTTTTCATAAATTTACATGGCAAAGGTTCAATTTTGACTCTCACATTTCTGAGTAATCCGTGAAGAATATCATGAAAATGTGAAATTTTGGTCTTTTTTTCTTGCTCATCACATTTGTCTTTTATGTCCCTGAATTGGACTTGCAATCCCTAATATTAAAAAATTGCAGGAAAAAAAGTGTAATTTTGCTTTTTGTCTACAGCTATTATTAAAATATGCTTTATTCTTATTATTGAGAACTGTACTCGACATGTATTGAAATTATAACACAAATTTTTGGTAATAGTGTATAGATCTCTATAATAAGAAGTTACTGGTCATAAGAAGCTGGATTTTCAAAATGGCACTATTGTATATTAACAGGTGTAATACAGCTTCAGTTCATACTTATAGAAATCATGAGCTATGTAAATGCTTATCTATACAATACTTACTAAACTGACTTTGTCTCAGTTGAAGACAAAAATTGTCTTTCATTTATTGGTTATTCTATAGACAGTCTAAATTTGTTTTAGCAAAAGTATCCCAAACAGGAGGGGACAGAGAACAGCGGGGCTAATGAAAGGGCAAAACACAGGTAATTATATCAAAAATGAAAATGTATTGGCATATACACAAATTACAGGTAGAATGGTAAAGACCCAATAGTGTACTGTTCCTGGTAAAAAATTGCTGACCACCTAAATAGGCTGGTCTGTCGCAACCACAGAAAACAGGGGGAACAAAACAACATGTAACAAAAACATAAAACATAAACCGCGTCCGGACGCAAGTATAATTGGTGTCAGCCTTGTCGTCCACCGTGGGAAGTGACCAGAAAATACTGGATAGGGCCCCAAGGCTGACATAAATCCCCCAGGTGGATGGGTGGAGCTCGGGAGGGGATGGAGGATGGGGAAAAGAGGGAGAAAAAACCGTGATGTTGTCACAATGTGTCTAGGGGGCTCATAGTGGACACCGGCTGGTGGGGGTGCCCGACTGGTATCTACAGTCTGAAGGAACCGGACAGCATAAGATAGAGGGCAAAAATGGCAAAGCTCAATGCTGTGTGACTATATATCACCGTCAAAGCAATGTTGCTGTGGGTAGCCTGAAGTCCGGAATGTCCTGATCTGAGTATATTCTCAGAGAGCCGGGAGTGGTGAGCTGTCTATAAAGTGCACAACTGGCATGTAAAATAGATCAAGGAATGAAAACAGCCATGGTACATTACCACCCCCAGTTGCAGATAGATGCCGTCGTCTGCTTCCAAAGCTGATGCCTTCCTGTATCAGTGTCCTTCCGTCAAAAGGTCTCAGATCCTTGAAGCGGTATCTGTTGAAGAAACCCTGCGTGCGGGGTACAGGTGGGCTAGTGTGTATGGGGAAGCATGGGTAGATGAGACATCTAGGTGTAGAGCCTCGTCTGTGTACTTCCAAGGTCTCTCTGAGTGCTGAGCGGTCCTGTGAACAACCTCCTCCCACAGGATGGCGAGCTCACGAACACCAATGGAGAGTGGCGCCAAGGCGTAGCGTCTGGGCAGGCATGACGTCAACCCGTTTCACATTTGGGGGTGTGTAGCTTCATCTGGACGTGATTGGTGGTGTACGAGAGCTCCTTTTCAAGTGACGTTCATTCCTTGGATAAGCCCACCTGGGACAGTTAGTTACGGAAAGGAGGGGCTACCCCTGAACTGTGTAATAACCGGATTACTGTGATTTATTTGGCCTTGCTTATCTGAGAAATTATTGAGTCCTTTTGTTTTTATGTGTTATTCATTTCCAAACATACCGCTGGTATGGGATGGTTGGGAATCCGAGCAGGGTGTTAGATGACAATAAAGTGCCTACAGTATAGAGCATCAGTGGACAAAATAATCATCCATTGTGCTTAAAAGGCTATATAATTTCAAATCAAAGAGGGAGGGAGGGGGAGACAGGGAAGGGAGGGGAAGGAAGGGGAAAAGGGGGGGGATTGGAGGGGAGGGGAAGGGAAGGGGGGGGCACAAAACATATACAGGACAGGCCACAACGTGATGGGTGTATAAGCAGACCGGAAGGGACCGGAGTGCTCACGCACTCACCCCTAAACATACAGAGACTGCGAAAAATGCTGCATAGACCAGAAAAGACATGGTGGTCTACAACACCATGTCTTCTGGAAAAGCCCCAATTGTAGATTGATCTAAGTTACCAGGAAAAGTTGTAGATTTAATTCCGTATTGAGACCACCATTTTTCCTGCTGCTGAAGTATCTGGTCAAAATCTCCTCTTCTAGAGGAGAGGTTGAGGACATAGATACCTTTGACTCGCATACCAGATAATTTGCCATGATGGAACTAGGCAAAATGCCTGGCCAATGGTTTGTCTGGATTTTTTTCCTCTATTTCTCTCATATGCTCACCCAGGCGAATTCTGAGCTGTCATTTTGTTTTGCCTATGTACATCTTGTTACTTTGCCAAGTAATCATATAAATTACCCTCTTGGTAGTGCAGTTGACCAGGTTCTTTATATGGAACTCAGTTTTATTTTTGGAGTCATTAAAAACTGCTGTTCTGTGCACATATGGGCATACTTGAGGCGTTGCTAGGGGGTGGCTATTGGGGCTATAGCCCAAAATCTGGGGCTCATAGCCCCGAGTCTCTTGCTGCAGGGTCCCTGCCTAACCAGCGGGTTGCAGCTGCTGACATCATCTCTCACTGCCCGTCACACATCAGCGCTCACAGCACGGTGGAGTGGAGGTCATGTGCTTCCTGTCATCGTGGAGCTTCACTTTGCAGCCAGACCCCCTTGCTTCAATGTCGGAGGTGCAGCGGGGAGCAGCGAGATGACATCATCTCTCACTGCCTGTCCTGCTCTCACTACATGGACCAGTGCTGTCAGCCTGCCACCAATGCAGCGTCAATGCACATTTGGTAGAACTGGCTGGCATGGCAAGTTACAATCCACATCAGGTGGCAAGTAACAATCTGCAAATGGTGGCAGGAGATGTGGCAATCTGCAAATTGAGCCAGGAGACATGGCAAGTGACAATCTGCAAATGGTGGCAGGTTACGTGGCAAATGACAATCTGCAAAATGGTGGAAAAAGATGTGGCAAGTGACAATCTGCAAATGGTGGCAGGAGATGTGACAATCTGCAAATTGAGCCAGGAGATGTGGTAAGTGACACACCCAGGGCTCCCACTGATTCTGCAGTATGGTGAGTTGAACCACTTCATTATATATTAGAATGTAACAATAGAAATAATGCACTTTAATCACCCTGACACCATATCAACCATGGTGCCATGATGATTGAAGCACCAACACCAGCCATCGCCCTTGAAAAATTGCTTAGGTCAACCCCCAACCCCCCCCCCCCCCGCGGGCATGCAAAAAGGTTGGTGACCGCTGCTATAGGCTATAGCCCCAGATCTTTTGCAGATCTAGCAACGCCCCTGCTTGACAGTGCCCACAGGGGAACATCCCCTTACTTCTTGGGAACTGGGACAGCCAAGTGGTGTATGTGCTTCTAATGTGTTCCGATTGGATGAGGCTATCGCCCAGATTACGTGCCCTCCTTGCCACCATTTTGAGGGAAGGTCCCACTATCTGTAGGCCGTCAGGATCCCCCAGTGTTTCTGCAATATAGATCTTACAGTATCCCACTGGGTACTGAATTGAGTGATGATCCTTACAGGACCTGGGTCAGTGATTTAAGGAGGGGAAATGGGAGTGGTCTTATCAGGTTTTTGTAGAAGGGCAGAGCGTTCTCAGCCCGCTGCCTTCCGCTTCGCCCTTCGAATCTGTTTGTGGGAATACCCACGTTCACGGAAGCGTCTATATAAGTCATCGCTTTCCCGTCTATAATCCTTTGCCTTAGTACAGTTCCGTTTGATGCAGAGAAATTGGCCCACTGGGATGCCATCTTTCAACCATCGTGGGTGATGGCTATCTGCCCGCAGTAGGGTATTGGCCGCAGTCTATTTGCGGTAAGTATGGGTTACCAGGGAGAGATCACTAATGCCTATGGATAAATCCAAGAAGGGAATCCTTTTACGATCGCAAACAAAAGTCAATTTTATATTGCGGTGGTTAGAGTTGAGGATCTCAATGAATTCCTGGAGTGATTCCTTATCACCCTTCCATATGACCAGCACATCATCAATGTACCTGAGCCACGTGTGTACATGGCTCAGGTACATTGGCGAGGTGTAAACCAGGTGCAAACATGCGTATGCTGGGGCTCAGGGTGCACCCATGGAGGTGCCATTGATTTGTTGGTAGAAGTTTGATAAAAATTGAAAATAGTTATTGTTCAAGGCAAAGGTGAGAAGGTCCACCAGGAACTCATTTTGGGGTCCGCAGTTCGGGAAATGTTTCTCGAGAAAGGTCTCTATAGCCCTAATACCCCACTCGTGGGGGATCGATGTGTAGAGTGACTCCACGTCGATCCCCACGAGTAGAGGCTCCCCCTGTAGGTCAATCTCGGTTATGCGACCCAGGATATCGCCTGTATCCTTAACATATGATCTGAGGTCCGTTACCATGACTTTGAGAAGGTTGTCAAGATACTTGCCCACCCTCTCAAGGGGTCCTTTTATGGCTGAGACAATAGGTCTCCCTGGGGGGTTATCTAAGGATTTGTGTACCTTGGGGATAGCGTAGAAAATGGGTACATTAACTTCCTCCACTGTAAGGTAGTCCAGCTCGCGCTTGCTCAGGAGACCCTCCTCCTGTGCTAGGCGCAGCATCATATTGAGATTCAGAATACGTTTCGGGAAGGGGTCAGTTGGTAGTTTTCTATACGTATTGGTGTCCCCTAGAAGGCAAAATACTTCCCTCTCATAGTCTTTTTCATTCAGGAGGACCACGCTACCAGCTTTATCGCTGTTTTTAATTATCAACTTCTGTGCCTCAGTGAGTTCCCTAATGGCTCTGCGTTCCTCAGGGGAAAGGTTATCAATGGTCTTAGGCTCCCAGTTGACTTTGGCCAGGCCTATCTGTATCATCTCAAGAAAGAGGGTCAACCACTTGTTTTTACTTAAGGGGGGCATCTTGTTAGATCTAATGCTGAGTTTAAGCTGTCTCTTATGGGAGCCTGAATCTTCCTCTTCCATCCCCTCGCTTTATTCTAAGAGGGAGTTGAGAATATCCAAGATCTCCTTGTCCTTACTGTTTGGGGTATCCTGTTCTTCACCTGGTACTGATTTATTTGTATAAAGGGAGCGGAAAAAGACTTTGCAGAGAAACAGAGAGATGTCCTTAAACACGGTAAACTCTTCCATATGATTTGTGGACGAGAATGACATACCGCGTTGTAGGAGATCTATATGTCTCTGTTCAAGATTAAAGTTAGATAGATTGATAATTTTCATGTCAGTGTCTGCTACTCTGTCTTTGGCTAGTCTCCTTGGTTCCGCTGACTTCTGGTACGTGCCTCTCCCTTGTGTGGGTTCCGTTCCCTGTTTGTTTTCTTTATCTTGGGGGCCTTGTTGTCTGTGTGTGTGCGACCTCTCGTCTTGGTTGTTTTCTCTGTCTTCGCCCACTACCCCCTCTCTCTCTAAAAAAGTCACGGTCTTAATTGTATTGTCCTCTTCAGTGTCACTCTGGGGTTTATTTCCCCTGGA
This sequence comes from Lithobates septentrionalis, assembly GCA_037952835.1. Classification (NCBI taxonomy): domain Eukaryota; kingdom Metazoa; phylum Chordata; class Amphibia; order Anura; family Ranidae; genus Lithobates; species Lithobates septentrionalis. The sequence continues at coordinate 4,255,159 of JBBDGP010000333.1, forward strand.
GGATGAATTATGTCTGCACCTGCTGCGACTGTGGCGTGGTGTAAGGTCAAAAATTTCCCCCCTCTCCTAGTCACCAGGTCTTGTCTAAATTTTGATTGTTTGGTGATTTTCAGTGTCTGTTGTGTTTTCTCAATCTCCTTCTTTAGTATTTCATTAAGTTTCTGAAATTCCTCCAAACTTTTAAAAGGATCCAAACCTATGGAGCTTTCAGTGATCGCCACTGTTAGCTCCTCTAGTTATTTCCTTTCCTCCTCCACTATAAGTTTCATCATTGATATCCCATGGTTAATGCACAGGTCTTTCCATTTGTCTAAAAACTTGGGGCTATGGAGGTGTTCAACAGGTATTGTTTTGTCTCTCAGTCCTCTAGGGACTATTTTGTTAGCAATGTATGTTTCTAGGAAGCAGATATCCCATTTTCTGTTTAAATGTTTAGTGAGCAGTTTCTTATGATCTTTAAACCGAGATTTTATCTCCTCTTCCTGTGATTGGATAGAAACTGAGTCCTTTTTGAAAGCCTGGTTAATTTCCTGGTCTATGTCTTCCCCAATAACAAAGGCCATGCTCAAGAATGATTGCACAAAGAAAATAATAATAATAACAAGGACACAAACAAGCCACAGAATATCCTGGAACAGTACAGGGTCTAAATCCTGGTACCATGGAGTGCCTCGTGAATGGATCACCAGTAATCAGAACAAAACCTTTACAAAAATACAAAAAAGAAAAGAGGCTTGACTCCCATATGAGCAGTGTATGCCTGAGTTAACCACTGTAATTGCGCTTCAACCCCAAAAGGGACTATGCAAAAGTATCCCAAACAGGAGGGGACAGAGAACAGCGAGGCTAATGAAAGGGAAAAACACAGGTAATTATATCAAAAATGAAAATTTATTGGCATATACACAAATTACAGGTAGAAGGGTAAAGACCCAATAGTGTACTGTTCCTGGTAAAAAATTGCCGACCACCTAAATAGGCTGGTCTGTTGCAACCACAGAAAACAGGGGGAACAAAACAACATATAACAAAAACATAAACAGCGTCTGGACGCAAGTATAATTGGTGTCAGCCTTGTCGTCCACCGTGGGAAGTGACCAGAAAATACTGGATAGGGCCCCAAGGCTGACATCAATCCCCCAGGTGGATGGGTGGAGCTCGGGAGGGGATGGAGGACGGGGAAAAGAGGAAGAAAAAACCGTGATATTGTCACAATGTGTCTTGGGGGCTCATAGTGGACACTGGCTGGTGGGGGTGCCCGACTGGTATCTAGTCTGAAGGAACCGGATTTGTTTTAGGTGCACTTGGGTTGTTGGTTAATGCTCAAAAAAAACAAAAAAAAAAAAACAAGAAAAGGCATTATTGGTTAACACAGTGGTCACATGTTCAGGAACCAGTGGGACTGGTGCCCAATCATTACTAGAGATAAAAGCAAAGTGAATGTGCTCTTAGCACAGAAACCTCAGCCATTTATACACACATGAAGCATGTTGGTGTTAAAGCTCACCCTCGTTGCCTCCACACATATATGTGATTATTTACATTTAACTTTTTCTAAAACGGAGTAATAAAGTACTCATATTGCTGGGGGGGGGGTAATATCTGGGAGCCACCTATTATAGAGGTGGTTTCCAGGTCTTGCCAATCTTCTTATAGCCTAGGCCATCTTTATATAGAACAACAATTATTTTTTTCAGCTCCTCGGAGAGTTCTTTGCCATGAGGTGCCGTGTTGAACTTCCAGTGACCAGTATGAGAGAGTGAGAGTGACAACACCAAATTTAACACACCTGCTCCCCATTCACACCTGAGACCTAACACTAGCAAGTGACATGACACCAGGGAGGGAAAATGGCTAATTGGGCCCAATTTGGACATTTTCACTTAGGGATGTACTCACTTTTGTTGCCAGTGGTTTAGACCTTAATTGCTGTGTCTTAAGTTATTTTGAGGGGGCAGCAAATTTACACTGTTATACAAGCTGTACACTCACTACTTTACATTGTAGCAAAGTGTCATTTCTTCAGTGTTGTCACATGAAAAGATATAATAAAATATTAATATTATACACTAGACAGCCTGTAATATATATATATATATATATATATATATATATATATATATATATATACATATATATTAGGGTTGTCCCGATACCGATACTAGTATCGGTATCGGCACCGATACCAAGCATTTGCCCAAGTACTTGTACTCGGGCAAATGCTCCCGATGCTTCCGCCGATACCTGGACTGTCAGCGGTGATGGACGTGTGGGGGAGTTACAAGCTTCTCCCCCCGCGGCTTTCAGCTGCTTAGTGACATACAGCGGTGATCGGTGCTTGTAATTCCCCCACACGCGATCACCGCTGACTGTCACCTCCTCCTCCTTAGTCCTCCTCCGTTCCTCTGTCCCCCTCCGCTGTCCTGCTCCATTGCTGTGTCCCCCTCTTCCTCTGTCCCCCCCGCTGTCCTCCTTCTTTGCTCTGTCCCCCTCCACTGTCCTCCTCCGTTCCTCTGTCCCCCCCCGCTGTCCTTCTTCTTTGCTCTGTCCCCCTCCGCTGTCCCCATCCGTTCCTCTGTCCCCCTCCGCTGTGCCCATCCGTACCGGCTTTCTGTTGTCCCCCTCTCTCTTCCTCTGTCCCCTCCGTTCTGCTGTCTCTCTCCGCTGTGTGTATGGAGAGAGTCAGCTGACTCTTTCCATTCACATAACTGAAACATTGTAATCTCCTGTGATTACAATGTGTCAGTTTATGAATGGAGAGGAGCCGTTGTCTTCTCTCCATTCATTCTCAGTGCAGCTGACGCTGCAGAGAAAGGGACTGGAGAATCTCTATCCTCAGTCTATTTCTCTGTCTCAAGGGGGAGATATCAGAGGTCTGTTAAGACCCCTGATATCTCACCAAAGCCCCCCAACAGGGCTGATTAAAAAAAAAAAAACACACACACATAGTGCAATAAAGAATAAAAAAAAAAATTGTAAAAAATAATAAATGTAAATGAAAAAAACCAAAACAAAAACACACACACAGACACCGTTCACTATACCCCCACCCCCACCCCACCCCACCCCACCCCCACCCCCACCCCCCCCCCAAAAAAAAAAAAAAAACTGTCACGTGACATTAAAAAAAAGTATCGGTAATCGGTATCGGCGAGTACTTGAAAAAAGTATCGGTACTTGTACTCGGTCCTAAAAAAGTGGTATCGGGACAACCCTAATATATATACAACCCTAATATATATACATATACAGTGGCTTGCGAAAGTATTCGGCCCCCTTGAACTTTTCAACCTTTTGCCACATTTCAGGCTTCAAACATAAAGATATAAAATTTTAATTTTTTGTAAAGAATCACCAACAAGTGGGACACAATTGTGAAGTGGAACGAAATCTATTGGATATTTTAAACTTTTTTAGCAATTAAAAAACTGAAAAGTGGTGCGTGCAAAATTATTCGGCCCCTTTACTTTCTGTGCAGGAAACTCACTCCAGAAGTTCAGCGAGGATCTCTGAATGATCCAATGTTGTCCTAAATGACTGATGGTGATAAATAGAATCCACCTGTGTGTAATCAAGTCTCTTTATAAATGCACCTGCTCTGTGATAGTCTCAGGGTTCTGTTGAAAGCGCAGAGAGCATCATGAAGACCAAGGAACACACCAGGCAGGTCCGTAATACTGTTGTGGAGAAGTTTAAAGCCGGATTTGGATACAAAAAGATTTCCCAAGCTTTAAACATCCGAAGGAGCACTGTGCAAGCGATCATTTTGAAATGAAAGGAGTATCAGACCACTGCAAATCTACCAAGACCTGGCTGTCCCTCTAAACTTTCAGCTCAGACAAGGAGAAGACTGATCAGAGATGCAGCCAAGAGGCCCATGATCACTCTGGATGAACTGCAGAGAACTACAGCTGAGGTGGGAGAGTCTGTCCATAGGACAACAATCAGTCGTACACTGCACAAATCTGGCCTTTATGGAAGAGTGTCAAGAAGAAAGCCATTTCTCAAAGATATCCATAAAAAGTCTCGTCTAAAGTTTGCCACAAGACACCTGGGAGACACACCAAACATGTGGAAGAAGGTGCTCTGGTCCGATGAAACCAAAATCGAACTTTTTGGCCACAATGCAAAACGATATGTTTGGCGTAAAAGCAACACAGCTCATCACACTCAACACACCATCCCCACCGTGAAACATGGTGGTGGCAGCATCATGGTTTGGGCCTGCTTTTCTTCAGCAGGGACAGGGAAGATGGTTAAAATTGAGGGGAAGATGGATCCAGCCAAATACAGGACCATTCTGGATGAAAACCTGTTGGAGTCTGCAAAAGACCTGAAACTGGGACGGAGATTTATCTTCCAACAAGACAATGATCCCAAACATACAGCAAAATCTACAAAGGAATGGTTCACAAATAAACGTATCCAGGTGTTAGAATGGCCAAGTCAAAGTCCAGACCGGAATCCAATCGAGAATCTGTGGAAAGAGCTGAAAACTGCTGTTCACAAACGCTCTCCATCCAACCTCACTGAGCTCGAGCTGTTTTGCAAGGAAGAATGGGCAAGAATTTCAGTCTCTCGATGTGCAAAACTGATAGAGACATACCCCAAGCGACTTGCAGCTGTAATCGCAGCAAAAGGTGGCTCTACAAAGTATTAACGCAAGGGGGCCGAATAATTTTGCACGCCCCACTTTTCTTTTTTTATTAGTTAAAAAAGTTTCAAAAATCCAAAAGATTTTGTTCCACTTCACAATTGTGTCCCACTTGTTGGTGATTCTTCACAAAAAATAAAAATTTTATATCTTTATGTTTGAAGCCTGAAATGTGGCAAAAGGTTGAAAAGTTCAAGGGGGCCGAATACTTTCGCAAGCCACTGTATATATATATATATATATATATATATATATATATATATATATATATATATATATATATATAATATTATATACACACACACACACACTCTCGACTGCCTGCACTGTATATATACTCTATGGTGAATGTAGAGTGTATATATATATTTATTGTGGGAAGATTAGCTTGTGGGGATCACCTTTTCTGAAGGACAGTCAGCAAACGGGCACTTTCTTAAAAGTCTGGCAGATGTCAGGTTTATTTACAAGGAGGTTTGCAAAATACCTTCACATATTCTCCCCCTCTGCTCAAGCCCCTGCGGCTAAGCAATTGACCAAGCATACAGTGCATGTGGGAGAGCTTGCCCGGCCTATTCTCTACTGTAAACTTAAAGGGCTGTAGAGCCAGGAACCATCTTGTCACGCGGGCATTTTTCTCCCTGTTGTCACACATCCAATTTAGGGGAGCATGGTTGGTGACCAGCTTAAATGACCTACCCAACAAGTAATACTTCAGGGACTCCAAGACCCATTTAATAGCGAGACACTCCTTCTCGACAGTAGCATATTTTTTTTCATGCTTATTCAGTTTTCGGCCCAGGTATACAACCGGGTGCTCCTCACCATCTCTGTTCTGGGATAGTACAGCACCTAGGCCCACCTCAGAGCCGTCTGTCTGTATCACAAACCCCTTTGTGAAGTCCGGGGTCACCAGCACCGGTAGTACACAAAGGGCCTGTTTCAACTTCTGAAATGCCTCCTCGGCTTCAGGATTCCATTTGACCATGACCAACCCTCTCCCCTTCGTCAGGTCGTCAGAGGGACGGCAATCGTGGCAAAGTCGGGTATAAATCGTCGGTAATACCCCGTAATGTCTAGGAAGGCCCAAACTTGTTTCTTGTTTACTGGATGGGGCCACTTTTGAATTGCCTCAATCTTATTGGTCTGAGTCTTGACAAGTCCCCGGCCAATAACGTACCCAAGGTACTTGGCTTCCTCCAGGCCTATGACACACTTTTTTGGGTTGGCTGTAAGACCTGCTTCCCTAAGGGATTCTACCACTGCTTGTACCCAGGGAAGGTGTGATTCCCAATCTGGGCTATGGATGACCACATTGTCCAAATAAGCAGCCGCATACGGGCGATGTGGTCGCAAAGTTTTGTCCATCATTCCCTGGAACAATGCAGGGGCCCCGTGCAGAACAAAAGGCATCCGTTTGTACTGAAATAAGCCCTCAGGAGTGGAAAAGGCAGTCTTCTCCTTTTCCTGATTCAGTTAGCAGTATTTGCCAATAACCTTTCGTTAGGTCTAGGGTTGTTATGTAGCGAGCCTATCCCAACCTGTCCATGAGTTCGTCGACCCGAGGCATCGGGTATGCATCGAACTTAGACACACTGTTGAGTTTCCTAAAGTCATTACAAAACCTGATAGTGCCATTAGGTTTTGGGACCAGCACTATGAGGCTTGACCACTCACTCTGGGACTCTTCAATCACATCCAGCTCTAACATTTTTTTGATTTCTTTTGGGACTGCCTCTCGCCTGGCCTCTGGGATTCTATATGTCTTTACATTTACCCGAACCCCTGGTTCTGTCACTATGTCATGCTGGATCACCTTGGTCCCCCCTTGGTAAGGGGGAGAAAAAGTCTCTGTTTTTGTGCACAAACGCCCTAACATCACTTTGTTGTGCAACAGACAGGGAATCTGTTATGGGGGCATCAGGTGTCACCGGTACCCAGTCCGTTGGAGACGGGGAAGCGGCCAGTAAAGTCTCTCTGTCCTTCCAGGGCTTTAAGAGATTCACATGATAAATTTGGTTTGGTTTCCTTTTCCCTGGCTGGTAGACTTTGTAGTTTACCTCCCCCACCTATTCGACCCTCCACTGGGCCTTCTGGGCTCGCTCCATATGTTCCCACACCAGGGGCAGGACAGCTGAGATTCGATCCTGCATCAAGGAGACATGCTCTATGATGCTTCTATATGGGGTGGCCTCTCCTTCCCACGTTTCTTTGGTGACATCTAGCAACCTACCATACATGTCTACCATACAAAAGCTCAAAGGGAGAATAGTCTGTGGATGCCTGCGGAACCTCATGTATGGCAAACATGAGATATGGTAGCAAAAAATCCCAGTTTCTCCCATCTTTGTCAACCACCTTTTTCAGCATACTTTTCAAAGTTTTATTAAATCTTTCGACCAGACCATCCATTTTGGGGTGGTAGACTGAGGTACAGAGATGGGAGATTTTGTATAATCTACACAGTTCCTTGGTAACCCTGGACATAAATGGGGTACCCCGATCAGTTAAGAACACTTTTGGGATCCCCACCCGACTAAGACCCGGACCAACTCCTTGGCGATAGCCTTGGCAGAGGTGTTGCGCAAGGGTATGGCCTCGGGATATCGTGTCGTATAATCCAGGAACACCAGAATATGCTGGTGACCCCGGGCAGATTTCATAACCGGCCCCACAAGGTCCATGCCAATCCTCTCAAAGGGGACCTCGATTATTGGTAGAGGGACAAGGGGGCTGCGAAAAGGGGGTGACGGCGCCAACATTTGGCATTCAGGGGCACGATTCACAGTACTCCTTGACATCTGCATACACCCCAGGCCAGAAAAATCTCTGGGCGATTCTCTCCTAGTTTTTTCAATACCGAGATGTCCCCCCCGTTACATGACCATGGGCCAGGTCTAGCACCACCCTGGGAAGAGTTTGGGAACCAGTAGCTGGTCTATCTTGTCCTCTCCACGTTTTACAACTTGATACAATAAATTGTTTTTAATGGCCATGTAGGGGAAAGACACCCCCCAGTTAGGATCTACGGGTTCCCCATCCAACATCTTAACGTTTTCCCTGGCGCTCATGAGGGTGGCATCTCAAAGTTGCTCGGTACAGAAGTCCTCTCTCCTGACCTCTAAGTCAGGTACCACATTCTGGCTACTCTCATTGTCAGGGTCAGAGGTGTTCTCCTGTTTGTTACCCTCGGGCTGGGAGCTAGCTCCCCAGCCATGCCAGGGAAAGGAAGAGGATCTTCGGCTTCCTCAATCCCACCAACAACATCCCCTTCCCTTTGGCAAAAAGGGTCTGGTAAGAGTTTGTGTGCTTCCTCAGCAGGGGGAGCTCTATCTACCAGGCTCCCTTTGCTCTCCCATAAATTCCAAAAGTGTGGAAAATCTCTCCCCACTAAAGCCTCATGAAGCAGTGAAGGTACCACCCTCACTGAATGTGTTACACTGCCCCAGGGGGTATCAACCTCAACCACCAATGTCTGGTAGTCCCGAGTGTCCCCATGGATGCAAATTACCCCAATAGTACTGGGGTATAGTTTTGTGGGGTTCACACAATAATTCCTGACTAGGGTCACCACACTACCAGAGTCTAGCAAGGCTGTGAGTGGCTTTCCATCCACTGAAATAACACACATCTGTTTTTCAATGCGACTCGGACATGATGCAGTACATACGACCTGTGCAAACAGAGAAATGCGTCTTTTCATAAAAGCATAATCACATTGCATAGGTTCATCATCTATAGGACAGTTTGCAGCAATATGCCCTAATGCATGGCAAAGAAAACACCGTATGTGGCCTACCCCCAGTCCTCTTAACAGCCCCAAAGACCTTCTTGGCTTCTTTGGCCAGTCTACAGGTCTAGGACCCACAGTCTCATCAGCTGTAACAGTCTTATCCACCTTCCCCATGCTCTTGAACCCCGAAACAGTCTTACCAGAACCACTGGGCGATCTTGCACCTCTAGAGACACCAAAGTGGGGCATAGATGGATTCACCAAGTCCTCAGTGGCAGTGTACCTCTCCACTAGGTCCACCAACTGGGTTGCAGTTTTGGGGTCCCCCTGTCGGACCTACTTCCTCACGGCAGCAGGGAGCAGGTACTGGTCCATTACCACACGCTCCACGATCTGAGGGCTTGTCAAGGTCTCTGGATGCAACCACTTTCTGGTGAGGTGGACCAGGTCAAACATTTGTGAACAGGGTGGCTTGTTGCTGGAGTAGGACCACTGATGCACACGCTGGGCCCAGATTGCCATGGTGACACCCAAGCGTGCTAGTATCTCTGTCTTTATCTCTGTCTTTAGAGTCTCATAGTCCTGGGCCTTATCTGGTTCTAAATCAAAATAGGCCTTTTTGGGTTCTCCTGTTAGAAATGGGGCCAACAGACCCGCCCACTGCTCTTTTGGCCATCCCTCACGAACAGCAACTCTCTCGAAAGTCGCAATGTAAGCCTCGACCTCATCGGCAGGTGTCATTTTCTGTAGGTGGTAGGATGCACTTATCAACTTTGGTTCCACTGGCACAGGAGCTGCGGACCCCTTTTTCAGTTCCACCAGAGCCTCTGCAAACGGCCGGTTCATTTCCTGCCACCTGTTGTGCTGCAGCGGCCTCTGCAACTTGGCGGTTGGTTTCCCTCTGAATTGCATTGGCCTGTACAGTACCTAATTGCGAGATTGTGTTCCCAGCGCGATCCCATCGCACTGGTTCTCGGCGACAGGGTACTGTGCATGTCCCGCTGGCTCACTCATCGGGAAAGGAAAACTTTGTTTTCCTTTCCCGATGAGTGACATGCAGTGCTGAGAGCTCATATTTTAAATCTTTGTAGTCTTTAAAGTATGTTCGGAGTATTTTTCTAATAAAAATATTTTTTTATAAAACTTTTCGCTTGCTGCTTAAAAACCCCATGGGGAACTTCTACAATCCTTTTTAGGAAAACTTTGTTTTCCTTTCCCGATGAGTGACAAGCAGTGCTGACAGCTGTCTGGTATGAATCCTGAGGGGGAACGCCGCGCCAAATTTTTAAATGAAAAAAACGGCGTGGGTTCCCCCCAGGAGCATACCAGGCCCTTAGGTCTGGTATGGATTGTAAGGGGAACCCCCTACGCCGAAAAATCGGTGTGGGGGTCCCCCCCAAAATCCATATCAGACCCTTATCCTAACACGCAGCCCGGCCGGCCAGGAAAGTGGGTGGGGACGAGCAAGCGCCCCCCCTCCTGAGCTGTACCAGGCCGCATGCCCTCAACACGGGGGGGTGGGTGCCTTGGGGGAGGGGGGCGCCCTGCGGGGGCCCCCCCACCCCAAAGCACCTTGTCCCCATGTTGATGAGGACAAGGGCCTCTTCCCGACAACTCTGGCCGTTGGTTGTCGGGGTCTGCGGGCGGGGGGCTTATCGGAATCTGGGAACCCCCTTTAATAAGGGGGCCCCCAGATCCTGGCCCCCACCCTGTGTGAATGAGTATGGGGTACATGGTACCCCTACCCATTCACCTAGGGAAAAGTGTCAATAAAAAAAACACAGTACACAGGTTTTAAGAGTAATTTATTAGGCAGCTCCGGGGGTCTTCTTCCGACTTTGGGGGGTCTCCTTCCAACTTCTCCCGGTGTTCTGCCTCTTCTCCCAGGCCCCGCCACTATCTTCTTCCAGCTCTTTTGCCAGCGAGGGGCCCGGTCTGCTGCCACTGTCTTGTCGCCGCTGTCTTGTCGCTGCTGTCTTGTCGCCGCTGTCTTGCCACCGCTGTCTCGTCGCTTCTTCTCTTCTTCTCTTCTTACGATGTTGACACGACGCTCTCTCCGGCTGGAATGCTTTGTGCGAGCTGCGGAGCCATTTATATAAGCGGTGACCCCGCCCCCTTGTGACGTCATGGTCCCAGCATGCGCAGGGACTCTGGGGCCATGCCTCCTTATGACGCCAGAGTCCCTGCGCATGCTGGGCCATGACGTCACAAGGGGGCGGGGTCATCACCTATATAAATGGCTCCGCAGCTCTCACAAAGCATTCCAGTCGGAGAGAGTGTCGTGTCAACATCGGAGGAAGAGAAGAAGCGACGAGATAGCGGCGGCAAGACAGGGGCTGCAAGACAGCGGCAACAAGACAGCGTCAGCAGACCGGACCCCTCGCTGGCAAAAGAGCTGGAAGAAGATAGCGGCGGGGCCCGGGAGAAGAGGCCGAACACCGGGAGAAGTCGGAAGGAGATCCCCCGAAGTCGGAAGAAGACCCCCGGAGCTGCCTAATAAATTACTCTTAAAACCTATGTACTGTGTTTTTTTCTTTATTGACATTTTTCCCTAGGGTACCATGTATTAAAGGGGGCTCCTGGATTCCGATAAGCCCCCCGCCCGCAGATCCCGACCAATGGCCAGTGTTGTTGGGAAGAGGCCCTTGTCCTCATCAACATTGGGACAAGGTGCTTTGGGGTGGGGGGGCCCCGCAGGGTGCCCCCCTCCCCCAAGGCACCCACCCCCCATGTTGAGGGCATGCAGCCTGGTACGGCTCAGGAGGGGGGCGCTCGCTCGTCCCCACCCCCTTTCCTGGCCAGTCGGGCTGCGTGCTCGGATAAGGGTCTGGTATGGATTTTGGGAGGACCCCCATGCCGATTTTTCAGCGTAGGGGGTTCCCCTTACAATCCATACCAGACCTAAGGGCCTGGTATGCCCCTGGGGGGGAACCCACGCCGTTTTATTTCATTTAAAAATTGGCGCGGCGTTCCCGATCAGGATTCATACCAGACAGCTCTCAGCACTGCATGTCACTCATCGGGAAAGGAAAACAAAGTTTTCCTTTCCCGATGAGTGAGCCAGCGCGACATGCACAGTACCCTGTCGCCGAGAACCAGCACGATGGGTTCCTTCCTGAGTCTCAAAACCAGAGCCCTGTTGAGCTCTCTTCCTGGTTTTTTAAAGTCCACCTGAGTGTGGGCTCAAGTGGACCAGAACATCTGGACCGGAACCTAGCTTGCCACAAAGGCTGGAAAAACCCGGGCTGGATTCCGGTTCAATCCCTTACAACAGAACGAATGTGAGGTGAAATGTAGCGTTTATCCACTATATCACCTCGCATACCATCACATATCCTCCCCCTCTGCTCAAGCCCCTGCGGCTGAGCAATTGACCCAAGCATATATATATATATATACTAAACTGCCTGCACGTCACTAACTAACCTGCCTCTAGCTACCGTTTACTCAATCATAAGCATAACACTATATACGACACCCTGCCTTTGGCTAATCATGGCACTCACAGCAGAGCGTGCTGTGATTGACCAAAGCATGCAGGTCAGGTGCATGCTTTGGTCAATCTTTAGACATCAATGATCTCTCAGTGCATTATGGGGCGTTCCGCGGCGGTCAAATTTGCCACGAACGCCTCATAATGTTCGGTATTCGGCAAACGGTCAAATATCGGGCCCATCCATAGTCAACCCTTAACATATGGGTTTAGTTAGTAGTACATGGCTGAGGAGTCTGCTTCTCATGCTTCTGCAAATTTGCTCCCTCATTCTTCAAAGTCTGTGAAAGGACCTGAGAATACGTGGCACCAAGGAGAAGGATCCCTATTGATTGGCAACCCTCCTTGACCACCATTCCAAGAGGAAAGTCTAGGAACTCATCCCGTCCCCACAGAGGGAGCAGAAGATGAAATTGCTTGAGGATCCCCCTTAAGAGGAGTTTATGTAATGCCTTTACAGACTCTGGTAGGTCACAGTCTCGTAGAAAACGTAGTTTTGATGCTTCTGTTGGTGAAGAGAGGAGCGGTGGAGAAGGGGGCCGCCTCAGGGATGCATTTCTAATTTTATTTAGACCTCGGCGCCCAGGGCTGTCAGCTTCCACATCCACTGGGTTACTGCATCATGAGAATAGACCACTTGCCAGAACTTGCCCAGTATGCAGTTGAGCTGCTGTGCTGTCCTGCATCCAGCATGCTTTCTGAACAGCCATTCAGTGCTGCTGGAGGTTTTGTGACAGATAAGAGAGTGTGTCTGTCCACAGACTCTGTGGACCGGCTGACATTTAACAAATTTAATCAGTCCTGGATTAGCAGCAGCTATCAAACCCCTGATGCAGATGTCACTGATTAAGTGCTTTCTGGATCTGGAATCTCTAAAAGACTGTCTAGGCTGCCTAGCTTTGTGGGTGTTGATTTTATCCTGAAATTTTTTTGGTATGGGTTTCATGGGCACAATTATCACCCAAGGATCAATTTTTCCGCAACTTTATCAGGTGCATATCATTTACATTTTTGACAGCAAGGCCAATTCTTGCTTTCATCAAGGGTACCTCTATAGTGTTATGGTGTGAAGGCAGCTTTGACACCATAACACCAATTTTTCTGCACCTGTTTGACAGGTGCATATTATTTCAATTTTTGACAGCAAGGTCAATTCTTGCTTTCATGAAGAGTACCTCTATATGGTTATGGTGTAAAGGCACCACCTACACCCAAAGCCCAATTTTTTCATAACTGTTTCTTCTATCCAAAGTCTGCGAAACAGACACCAGAATTTATCCAAAAAATCTCTAATCTTGTTCCGAGTGCACTAAATTGAGGCCCAATCATACAGACTGGCTCCCCAGGCCATTATTTACAAAATAAAGAAAGCTTGCAGGCAAAATGTCATTTTTTTGGCTTTATAAATGTTATTATTGCTGCAGCAGGTTCTATACACGGTACAGATGTGCCAATGTTCCAAGTAATGTTCAATTTTTATTGTTATTTCTCATTTTTTATGGTTTCACGTTAAGCATCGGTAAATCACTGTTCATTAAAAAATTATGTTTTTTTCATTGATACATGTCCCCCAGGGCAGTACCCAAAGCCCCATAACCATAGTATGCTCAATTACTTGCATATAAGTATTCAAAATGGGCACTTTTTATTTTTCCAGTTTGGATCGAATAGACTTCAATGGGGCTCGTTATTCGGTTCTGAACTTTTCAATGTTCAAAAGTTCTGCTGCAAACTGAACCGGGGGCCGTTCAGACCATGTCTACTTGCTGGATACTCACACCCACCATGACTTTCATTCTGTTTATGGAGAAAGCCAGCAATGATGCCACTGGATCTAAAAGTTGGCATGTTGACTAAGGGTTTTTTTTTTGGGGGGGGTGTTATTTTTTGTTTTGTTTTTGGACAACACTCTCATTATATGTCAATGCAGTATGTGGAGGGATAGACCCTGCCCAATTTGCAGTGCTCTAAAATATATTCAAGTATATTTCTAAGCAATGTATTCCTTCCATTTGGATAGAGTAGCTAAATAATGTGATTTTAGAACTTCTCCTATACTCTTCTATAGTGTATTTGTTTTGCAGCAAATTACACCAAAGAAATGCACAGTGTGAATAAAAAAAACCCCAAACAATAGTTTATTCAACAAATAAATATGCATGCTCTTGTCCCATTAAGCTGTATTAGGGTTGGATTTGCATAATTCCACCTAGCACCACTGCACTTCATGCCCATGGTTAGCTTATTTAAAGGACTGCAATGGTTTGTGTTTCTTAGGGCCAAACAATGACAGTTATTTGCCTTGGTGATTTTACGAAGAATATTGCTCTCAAATACTAATAAATTTGCATTTGCCATATAGATCCCTTATCGCCAGACTTTTCATTAGTATGTACTTTCTGGATATAAATGCCTTTTTTGTGGATTGTGTTTCTTGAGTTTGGCCATATAATAATTGTCACACCATCTCAAAATAAAGACAATATAAACTCACAGACTCTCAGCTAGAACTGTGAAGGTATGCAAAGATACAAGCGATACAACAGAACTAGGGATCCGAACACCCCCCCGGTTCAGTTCGCACCAGAACCTGTGAACGGACCGAAAATTCGCACAAACGTAGAACCTCATTGACGTCTATGGGACTCGAACGTTCAAAATCAAAAGTGCTAATTTTAAAGGCTAATTTGCATGGTATTGTCCTGAAAAGGGTTTGGGGACCTGGGTCCTGCCCCAGGGGACATGCATCAATGAAAAAAAAGTTTTAAAAACGTCCGTTTTTTCGGGAGCAGTGATTTTAAAGATGCTTAAAGTAAAAAAAAAGTGAAATATTCCTTTAAATATCGTACCTGGGGGGTGTCTATAGTATGCCTGTAAAGTGGCGCGTGTTTCCCGTGCTTAGAACAGTCCCTGCACAAAATTACATTTTTAAAGGAATAAAAGTCATTTAAAACTGCTTGCGGCTTTAATGTAATGTCGGGTCCTGGCAATATGGATGAAAATCAGTGAGACAAACGGCATGGGTACCCCCCAGTCCATTACCAAGCCCTTTGGGTCTTGTATGGATATTAAGGGGAACCTCACACCCAAATTATAAAAAGGAAAGGCGTGGGGCCCCCAGGCCCTATATACCCTGAACAGCAGTATACAGGTGGTGCAAACAAGACAGGGACTGTAGGTTTGTTAAGTATAATCTGTTTGTAATTTTGAACTGATACATTTTTAACGTGTTTAGCTCCAGCCAAAAAATCTATTTTAAGCTTTTTGGAAAACATAGGGAAGTGTTATCACCCCTGTGACATTTGTTTTGCTGTCTGTGCTCCTCTTCAGAAGATTTTACCTCACTTTTTGTCCCAATGACAAATGTTTTTAGAAAATTTGGGGTTTTAGTGAAACAAGGATTGGTGATAAAGCATCAGTGGAAAGGAGAAACGTTTTCCCCATATTAACTCTTACAGGAGAGAATTTCCCTCTCTAGAGGTAATTACACGCCCCTGTTAAACAGGGGCAGAAAAACTGGGCCTTAGGCACTGGTGCTGGTGCCACAACACTGCAACCCCTCACAGATACTCTAGTTGGAGCGCAGGAACGAGCCCTGCTGCAAAGTATTGCATCAAAATTGTAATTACACGCCCCTGTTAAACAGTGGCTGAAAAATTGGGCCTTAGCCACTGGTGGAGGCGCCCAGAACCAAAAATGTTCATACAAGCTATCAGCATGATCATTGAGGAGGAAGAGGATAATCACTCAGCATAACAGGATAGTCACTCAGCATCAGCACAGGCAGTCTTGAAGGGATCTGACATTTCAAAAAAAATTATTTGGTTACATCAGCATCAGGTGCTTGGTAGCTGGTGGTGATCCAAGACTGATTCATTTTTATAAAGGTCAGTCGATCAACCGAGTCAGTGGACAGAGGCACCCTGTGATCGGTTCCAAAGCCTCCAGCAGCACTGAATGTGCGTTCCGAAAGAACACTGGATGCAGGACAGGCCAGTAGCTCAATTGCATACTGTGCAAGCTCTGGCCAGTGATCCATCCTCAAGACCCAGTAACCCAGAGGATTTTCGGTGGGAAAGGTGTCCAAGTCAGATCTTGCCCCTAGGTATTCCTGCAACATGTAAAACAGACGCTGGCGATGGTTGCTGGAACCGATCATACCTTGGGGCTGCGGACTAAAAAATTGTCTAAACGCATCGGTCAGACGGCCACCTTCTCCACTGCTCCTTCTTTGAATGACCGAAGCCTCAGCAACACGTTGTCCAGGAAAAGGAGTTTGTAACCTCCCAGTATCTGGAAACACGTTGCACAGACCTTTCTGCAAGGCCTCCCGAAGATGTTTCATCCTCTGCTCCCTCTGCGAC
This sequence comes from Lithobates septentrionalis, assembly GCA_037952835.1. Taxonomy (NCBI): domain Eukaryota; kingdom Metazoa; phylum Chordata; class Amphibia; order Anura; family Ranidae; genus Lithobates; species Lithobates septentrionalis. The sequence continues at coordinate 4,271,403 of JBBDGP010000333.1, forward strand.
GGCAAGATAAGGTCCGCAACCTTACCCTTGTAACGTGGATCAAGGAGGGTTGCCAGCCAGTATTGATCCCTCTCCTTGATACCACGAATACAAGTATCCTTCGCTTTGCAGGGAGGCCATGCAGCGTAGGTTTGCTGAGGCATTCGGTCCAGAGTCCTCTGGGTCACTAAGGATGACATGATCCGCAGCCACCTCCTTCCAGCCATTTTGTCTCAGTGTTCGCTGTGGACATTGGCTAAACCTCTCTCACCTCATCTAAAGTCCCAGGGCTATTTTTCTTGTTTTTTTTGTGCACTATTAGGGATGGAGGTGTCAGAGGGGTCACACCAGACCTTAATCTTCCTTTTTTTGATTAAACCCGGGTGGAAGACACCCATTCAGCCCACACACTGGTCTGTTGTTACCATTAGCCTTTGTCCATATTACATCTAGTGTATTATCACCCTTTGGCCAGTTATATTTGCATACTGCTCCCAGGGGGCCTTGCTGGGCTGAGCTGTTCCCCTTTCACTGTTTGTCTTTTGTGGCAGTGGTTTCCATCCAGCTTGGGGGCTGCGATGTGCATAGGGGAGCTCTGTTCCAGATCTCTTGCTGTCCTCTCCACCTGTTGACGGGGGTGGCCACCTGCACATCGGCGCCATGTTTTCCACGCCCATACACTGACGTCTCCCTGAGGTAACTCAGGTGTGGACTGTGTGGGTCATCCCGGACGGTTGGGTGGTTGTTGCATCTGTGCACTCCCCTTTGATGGTGGATGTCTTTTGGATGCCCATGCGTCACCGCCCGTACATGACGCTGGGGGCGTAGCCTTCGGGGTCTTGTGGGTATATCTGGACGTTCAGCACGGCTGGGATTCTGATTCACTACTTGGCGATTGGATAGAGCGGTCACATCTCTAAGAACAAACTGACAACCATTGGATGTTTTTCACTCCATTGAGGTACAACTTTTTTACTTTCCTGACATCTATTGGGTCTGTTACACTGTTTTTATACACATGTAATACTATATCATTCTACACTGCCCCGTAGTCTCTCTGCCCATACCAGTTTTATAACCATGCATTCATGCATTTACTATATTCTATATCTCAGTTAGTTTGTTCATACCAAGATACTCTTATGCCGCGTACACACGAGCGGACATTACGGCGGACTTTGCCCGGCGGACTGGATTTCGTCGGACAATTCGATGTGTGTGGGCTCCAGCGGACTTTGTTTTCTCAAAAGTTGGACGGAATTAGATTTGAAACTTGTTTAAAATTTATCCGTTGAAATCGAGTCCGGTCGAAAAGTCCGCCGTCTGTATGCTAGTTCGACGGACAAAAAGCCATGCTAGGGCAGCTATTGGCTACTGGCTATGAACTTCCTTGTTTTAGTCCGCTCGTACGTCATCACGTACAAATTCGACGGACTTTGGTGGATTGTGTGTAGGCAAGTCCGTTCATTCAGAAAGTCCGTCGGAAAGTACGTCGAAAAGTCCGCCGGGCAAAGTCCGCCGTAATGTCCGCTCGTGTGTACGCGGCATTATAAGCTTAATTCACTTACTTACATCTTTATGTATATATAAATTAAAGCTTAGAACCCTATACAATAAGCTTATTTTGCATTTATGATGCCCTCTGATATATGTGCATCCTTGCAGACATTTTCCAGACACAATTTTAAGGGGCTAAGTGGAGACCGCAGTGAGAAATACCCCTATCCAGATCGTGCTGATCCTCCGGATGTTCCCCTATTGTGGCCTTTGTTTTATTCCACCTCCTCAGCTCCCGAGCTGGATGCATCACACTGCTGCCATCTTGATATCCAGCGTTTGGTGATTTATCTCAGACTTCGGTAAGTATGAGGTCTTTGCATCAGGCCTCTCTTGCCAATCATTCCATCTGCCCCCATTTACCAACCACATACATTTATTGATATTATTACTTACATTGCAGATACAACATTCATGCATCCGCCCCTGAAGAAGCGAGCAGGGTCTCGCGAAATGCATAGGGCTTTATTGATGCTTGTTTTATGCCGGTACATGCTGGGTATTATTGATGTCTGCATTATGTTCACATACTTCCCTGTCCACATGTATGTACATTTTATAATCTTATTTTGTATGTGTATTTACTGACCCAGCAACTTTCAAGTTTTATTGTTGCTCATTGATGTATAACATTTGTAATAAATCTTTGTATATTTACGTTCATCTGTGTTGTGTAGATTGGCTATTATGCCTGGTAACTCACAATCATTGTTGTTACCACTCCGTTACATAACATTTTGAAATGAATAAATTGATTTTGTCTCAGTGTTCGCTGTGGACATTGGCTAAACCTCTCTCACCTCATCTAAAGTCCCAGGGCTATTTTTCTTGTTTTTTTGTGCTCCTCCCAGCCATGTACAAGTCCATGGATTTCTTGGGACTGTAAATGATCCCTTAAAGACTGCTGCTGATGCTGAGTGGCAGGCTCCACCTCCATGCTGACACAATCCTCCTCCTCCTTGTCCTCTTCCTGTGTGATCGGCGGGCACGCAGGAACACTGTCTGGAAAAAGAGTGCCTTGACAGCTAAGGAGGTTCTCCTCTTCCTGCCTCTGTTCTGCCTCAAGTGCCCTGTCCACTATTCCACGCAGCGTGTGCTCCAACAGGTGGACAAGAGGGACAGTGTCACTGATGCATGCACTGTCACTGCTCACCATCCTCATGGCCTCCTCAAATGGTGACAGGACAGTGCATGCATCCCTGATCTTGGCCCACTGGCGTGGGGAAAAAAACCAAGCTCCCCTGACCCTGTCCTGGTGCCATAGTCCCACAGGTACTCATTGATGGCCCTCTGCTGCGTGTGCAGCCGCTGCTGAATGGCCAACGTTGAGTGCCACCTGGTGGGCATGTCACAGATTAGGCGGTTCTTGGGCAGGTTAAATTCCTTTTGGAGGTCTGCCAGCCGAGCACTGGCATTATATGACCGGAAATGCACACAGACTTTCCTGTAAGCCCGGGTACCTGCCCAAGAACCGCTGCACCACCAAGTTAAGGACATGAGCCAAACAGGGCACATGGTTCATTTGTCCCTGTCAGGAGGGCAGAGAGGAGGTTGGTGCCATTGTCACAAACCACCATTCCTGCTTTAAGTTGGCATGGCGTTAACCACCTCTGAACCTGCCCCTGCAGAGCTGACAGAATCTCTGCCCCAGTGTGGCTCCTGTCCCCCAAGCACTCCAGCTCAAGCACCGCATGGCATCTTTTGGCCTGTGTACTTGCGTAGCCCCTTGAACGCTTACGGAGCACCGCTGGATCTGAGGACAAAGCACAGGAAGAGGCCATGGAGGAAGAAGAAGAGGAGGGGGTGGAGGAAAGAGGTGTGTCAGAATCACCAGTAGTGGCATTTTGGAGGCGTGGTGGCGGAACAACCTCCAACACTACTGCACCTTGTCCTGCATCCTTTCCAGCTGCCAGCAGAGTCACCCAATGTGCCGTGAAACTTAGGTAAAGTCCCTGTCCATGCCTGCTGGACCATGAGTCAGCGGTAATATGCACCTTACCACTGACCGCCCTGTCCAGCGAGGCCAAGACATTGCCTTCCACATGCCGGTAGAGAGCCAGAATCGCTTTCCGTGAGAAAAAGCGGCGTTTGGGAACCTGCCACTGAGGAACCGCACATTCCACAAACTCACGGAAGGGGGCAGAGTCTACCAACTGAAAAGGTAGCAGTTGAAGTGCTAGCAATTTTGCCAAGCTAGCATTCAACCGCTGGGCATATGGATGGCTTGGAGCGAACTTCTTTCTGCGGTGCAGCAGCTGGGGCAGGGAAATTTGCCTGGTACAATCTGACGTCGGTGTACCGATAGCAGATTGCCCCCAAGTACTTGGCTATGACACACCTAATTCTACACCTTCATTCCTCTCAGTGCAGATCTCAGAGAGGACTGAAGGTATAGTGGGGTTGGAGATCCTAGCTGATGAGGAGCAAGGAGAGGTCCTCTTCGTTCTTTGGTGTGGGTCTTTTAATTATGCTTGCCAACGAACTGCATGGCAGGTCAACATATGTCAGGTCAAGCATGTGGTGCTCAAGCGGAAGATGTTTTGGCCACCGAGATACGCTTGAGACATATGTTGCAAATAGCAGCGGTGCGATCTGATGCACTCGTCTCAAAAAAGGCCCACTCCAAAGAACTTTTAGAATAACGCGCAGAGACAGCAGTGCCCTGCACATCTGGAGCTCTGCGGTGTGATGCAGTCAGTGTGCTGCCCTTAGGCTGGCCCCTGGAAGGCATCCTGCTTCGTTGGTGATGTGCCTCCTCCTCCTCCGCCTCCTCCTCCTCTCTCCTATCAGGCACCCATGTTGAGTCAGTGACATCATCATCCCATCCCACCTCATCACTGGAGCAAACCTGGCAGTATGGTGCAGCAGGGGGAACATGAGTGCCAGATTGCTGTCCTTCTTGGGCACCTGTCCGGGCTCACATTACTGCCTTCATCTAGCTCAGTACCATCATAAGAGCCTTCAAAACGCTGGGCATCCTCCTGGAGCATGTACCCAACACTGTGGTCAAACAGTTCGGTGGACTCCTCAGGAGGACATGGTGGGGCTAGGGAAGGAGTAGGGATGAGCTTCGAGTTCAAGTCGAACTCATGTTCGACTCGTACATTGTCTGTTCGCAAGTTCGCCAAACAGCGAACAATTTGGAGTGTTCCCGGCAAATTCGAATGCCGCGGAACACCCTTTAAAAGTCTATGGGAAAAATTAAAAGTGCTAATTTTAAAGGCTTATATGCAAGTTATTGTCATAAAAAGTGTTTGGGGACCTGGGTCCTGCCCCAGGGGACATGGATCAATGCAAAAAAAAGTTTTAAAAACTGACGTTTTTTCAGGAGCAGTGATTTTAATAATGCTTAAAGTCAAACAATAAAAGTGTAATATCCCTTTAAATTTCGTAGCTGGGGGGTGTCTATAGTATGCCTGTAAAGGGCGCATGTTTCCCGTGTTTAGAACAGTCTGACAGCAAAATGACATTTCGAAGGAAAAAACCCATTTAAAACTACTCGCGGCTATTGCATTGCCAGTCCGACAATACACATAGAAGTTCATTGATAAAAACAGCATGGGAATTCCCCACAGGGGAACCCCGAACCAAAATTTAAAAAAAAAAATGACGTGGGGGTCCCCCTAAATTCCATACCAGGCCCTTCAAGTCTGGTATGGATATTAAGGGGAACCCCAGCCAAAATTTAAAAAAAAATGACGTGGGGGTCCCCCTAAATTCCATACCAGACCCTTCAGGTCTAGTATGGATTTTAAGGGGAACCCCGCGCCAAAAAAAAACAGAAAACGGCGTAGGGTCCCCCCAAATATCCATACCAGACCCTTATCTGAGCACGCAACCTGGCAGGCCGCAGGAAAAGAGGGGGGGACGGGAGTGTGCCCCCCTCCTGAACCGTACCAGGCCACATGCCCTCAACATTGGGAGGGTGCTTTGGGGTAGCCCCCCAAAACACCTTGTCCCCATGTTGATGAGGACAAGGGCCTCATCCCCACAACCCTGGCCGGTGGTTGTGGGGGTCTGCAGGTGGGGGGCTTATCGGAATCTGGAAGCCCCCTTTAACAAGGGGACCCCCAGATCCCGGCCCACCCCCTGTGTGAAATGGTAAGGGGGTACTTACACCTACCATTTCATAAAAAAACTGTCAAAAATGTTAAAAATGACAAGAGACAGTTTTTGACAATTCCTTTATTTAAATGCTTCTTCTTTCTGCTATCTTCTTCTTCTTCTGGTTCTTATGGTTCTTCCTCCGGCATTCTCGTCCAGCATCTCCTCCGCGGCGTCTTCTATTTTCTTCTCCTCGGGCTGCTCCGCACCCATGGCATGGGGGGAGGCTCCTGCTCTTCTCTTCATCTTCTTCTCTTCTTCTTTTCTTCTCTTCTTCATTTTCTTCTCCGGGCCGCTCCGCATCCATGCTGGCATGGAGGGAGGCTCCCGCTGTGTGATGGTGGCTCCTCGTCTGACGGTTCTTAAATAATGGGGGCGGGGCCACCCGGTGACCCCACCCCTCTCTGACGCACGGGACATGACAGGACTTTCCTGTGGCATTCCCCGTGACGTCACAGGGAAGTCCCGTCAAGTCACCGTGCGTCAGAGGGGGCGGGGGCACAGGGTGGCCCCGCCCCCCGTTATTTAAGTACCGTCAGACGAGGAGCCGCCGTCACACAGCGGGAGCCTCCCTCCATGCCAGCATGGATGCGGAGCGGCCCGGAGAAGAAAATGAAGAAGAGAAGAAAAGAAGAAAAGAAGAAGAGAAGAAGATGAAGAAGAAGAGCGGGAGCCTCCCCCCCATGCCATGAGTGCGGAGCGGCCCGAGGAGAAGAAGATAGAAGATGCTGCGGAGGAGATGCTGGACGAGAACACCGGAGGAAGAACCAGAAGAGCCAGAAGAACCAGAAGAAGAAGATGAAGGAAGATAGAAGAAAGAAAAAGCATTTAAATAAAGGAATTGTCAAAAGCTGTCTCTTGTCATTTTTAACATTTTTGAGAGTTTTTTTGTGAAATGGTAGGGGTACTTTTGTACCCCCTTACCATTACACACAGGGGGGAGGGCCAGGATCTGGGGGTCCCCTTTTTAAAGGGGGCTTCCAGATTCCAATAAACCCCCCGCCCGCAGACCCCCACAACCACCGGCCAAGGGTTGTGGGGATGAGGTATTTTGGGGGGCTACCCCAAAGCACCCTCCCAATGTTGAGGGCATGTGGCCTGGTACGGTTCAGGAGGGGGGGCGCTCTCTCGTCCCCCCTCTTTTCCTGCGGCCTGCCAGGTTGCGTGCTCAGATAAGGGTCTGGTATGGAATTTAGGGGGGCCCCCATGTCATTTTTTTTTAAAAATTTGGCCGGGGTTCCCCTTAATATCCATACCAGACCTGTAGGGCCTGGTATGGAATTTAGGGGGACCCCCACGTCATTTTTTTTTTAAATTTTGGTTCGGGGTTCCCCTGTGGGGAATTCTCATGCCGTTTTTATCAATGAACTTCTATGTGTATTGTCGGACTGGCAATGCAATAGCCGCGAGTAGTTTTAAATCGTTTTTTCCTTCGAAATGTCATTTTGCTGTCAGACTGTTCTAAACACAGGAAACATGCGCCCCTTTACAGGCATACTATAGACACCCCCCAGCTACGAAATTTAAAGGGATATTACACTTTTATTGTTTGACTTTAAGCATTATTAAAATCACTGCTCCTGAAAAAACGGCCATTTTTAAAACTGTTTTTTTGCATTGATCCATGTCCCCTGGGGCAGGACCCAGGTCCCCAAACACTTTTTTATGACAATAACTTGCATATAAGCCTTTAAAATTAGCACTTTTGATTATTCATGTTCGTGTCCCATAGACTTTAACGGTGTTCGCGTGTTCGAACAAACTTTTTTCCTGTTCGCATGTTCTGGTGCGAACCGAACAGGGGGGTGTTCGGCTCATCCCTAGGAAGGAGTCACTGATGCCATTGAGCCAAGGGAAGAGGCCGCATTGGCAGCTGCTTAAGAAGGAAGAAAAGCAGCGCCGACCTAAGTGCAGTACTGAAGCATAAACATTTTATTACAGGTTAAAATGCACTCACTGAGAGTAAGATACAGGCACATCAAGTAAAAAATCCGTCCGGGAGGCTGTGTGGTGGGCAGCAGGGCTCCACAGGGGGTGATTCTGAATGCTGGAGTGTGTTACACTTGTATCTTAGTCCCGTCTGATGGCGCCGGTGGTAACCAGTGTCACAGGCTGGGTTGAGAGAGGCACAGCGTGGATCGTCTGTTTCCTAGTTGTATTTCCCGGGTATCAGTGACGCTGGGGGGCGTGCACGTGTTCGGAGCATGCGTGCTCCTTCATCAGGCAGCTGCTTTGCCAGACAAAGTACCCTGAGCCTGGGTGAGAGAGGATGAGGAGGATGAGGACGGCTTAGTCATCCACTCGACCAAGTCTTCCGCATGTTGCGGCTCAACATGGCTAGCTGCCAAAAAAAAGGCCAAGCGTGCCCCACGGCCACGTGCTGATGAGGATGCACTGTGTCCATGACCAGCACTGTTGCCTCTAGACACAGAGCCTGCTTGCCCTCTTTTATTGGCTTTTGACTGTCTGCCTCTCCTTGTTGGCCTTCCAGACATACTACTGGCCTGCAGTGAGCTGCACAAAACTGGGATGTATATATTTATATATATATATATATATATATATATATATATATATATATATATATATATATATATATATACCGATTATACTGCAGCTAGCAGAATCAACTGCCTGCCTGTAGTATTATTAGTATGATAACACCTGCACTTGTATTCAGGTAGCTATACTGTAGGTGCAACTGTGCAGGGTACACAGTACAGTAACTGGAAAAACTTCAAAGAGCCTACACAAGCAGCTGGCTGCAGATAGCTATACTATAGGTGAGACTGTGCGGGGTACTGTCAGGGTTATAGCTGTAGGAAGGGTAATTCTGCCAGTATCCATCATGGTGGCACCAGGCAAATCAGAGTGCGCATACACGCACGTAGGTGCACGGCGACAGGGGAACGCTGGTAATCATTGGCGCCCTTTTGCCTATTTAAGCCTGCTGCTGGTACACGCTGGTTGCTGGATTATCATCAGCTTCCTGTGTTCCTTGTGCCTGTCATTATACCTGTTTCATGTTACTACCTGGCTTGCCTGACTACTCCTGTGTTTCCGCCTGCATTGACCCCGGCTTGGACCTGACTATTCTTCTGCTGCGCATCTGTACCTTGATCGTCCTCCTGTGTTTGACCCCCGGCTCGGCTACCTTCTCTGTTCCTGATTATCCTGCTGTACTTTACCTCGAACTGATTCTTGTACTGCATGACCATTGGCCTGGCTCTGACTCAGCTCCTGGTTGCTCCACGGCTCCATACCTGGAATCTCTCCTTGCACGTTTGCCCTTAACCTTACCAGCGCACCCCAGCAGCACCCTACTATCAGCTACTCAGCAACAGCGCCCTGGCAACCCGTGCACCTTTGGGCACCGTATTTCCTGTCTCACTCCCATGGTTACGCTGCACTTAGCCACAAGGGATGCCCCCTATGCGATCCGGCCTCACATCCAGAACTTTGATAGTATAATCCAACCATGACTGAGGCCAGCGGAGGTGCGTCCCCAATAGAGACTTTGTGTCAACAGGCTACTACCCTTGCACGAGTGGTCCAAAGTCTTCAGGAAGGATACCTCCTATTAGAAGGGAAACTCCAACATCTTATGCTACCATCTGCCTTTTTGGATCCTGGTCCTTCCTCCTCCAATCTCCCTGCTACGGCCTCTTCAGTACTAACTTTTCCCCCAAAATCACGGGTACCTACCCCTAAACGTTTCTCCGTAGATCGGCAGAAATTCAGATCTTTCAAAAATGCCTGCTTGTTATATCTGGCTCTGCAACCCCGGACCTTTTCCACTGAGACTGTCAAAGTTGGCTTCCTCATCTCCCTGCTGACCAATGAACCCCAGGCCTGGGTCCACAGGTTATGGGAACAGAAGGACCCAGCTACTAGTTCAGCGGAAACGTTCTTTGCGGCTATGTCGCAACTTTATGAAGACCCCCAACACACAGCCACCGCTGAGGCCGCTCTGCATTCTCTTCAACAGAAACAGCGCCCGAAGGAAGACTATACTATGGACTTCCGCCGGTGGTCTGCAGATACAGACTGGAATGAGGCTGCTTTGAAATATCAGTTTCGCCTGGGGCTTTCTGAATCCCTCAAGGATGAGTTGGCCAGGATCGGCACCCCAACTACCCTCGAGGGGCTCATCCAACTATCCATCCAGTTGGATAGACGCCTTCGGGAGCGCCAGCCTGAACGTTCTCAGACTACTAAAATGCTGGTACCAGAGATCGGCGCTATGCCCATGGGTTTGGTGCGATCCGCACTGATTCCTGGGAAAAAACGACGTTGAGCCAATCTCTGTCTCTATTGAGGCCAAAAAAGACATTTCCTGAGCAACTGCCCCATAAGGCCCAGCAAGTTAACAAGAACTCTCCAGTGTACTTCCAGATGTCTGGAACTTCCTCTTCCCACCTTACCCTTTTTATCACGCTACAGTTGGCCAACAAGCAGGTTCAGCTTCAGGCCATAGTCGATTCCGGGGCATGCAGCTGTTTCCTGGACTTGGACTTAGCAGTAAAGCTTGGCCTGCCTCTGCTCCCCAAGAAACGTAGATTGGAAGTTTTCCTGGCTGATGGCACCCTGCCTAGTTCCGGTCCTGTGACACAAGAGACTGTTCCTCTTCTTGTTACTACTCCTGATGGTCATCCTGAATTTATACGTTTCGACATCCTAAGCTCACCTATGTTTCCTGTCATCTTGGGTACCCCGTGGCTCCAAGCCCACAACCCCCAGATCAACTCAATCAAGAAAGAAATTTCATTTACTTCACCTTATTGCCTGCAGAACTGTCTTGCCCCTGAATCCAGCAATGCAGCCAGTTGCCTGTCAGTTCAACCTGTACCTGTCAATAATCAGAATATTCCACCGGCCTACCAGGAGTTTTCAGATGTCTTTGACAAGAAAAAGGCTGATGTCCTGCCACCACACCGGTCATACGATTGTCCAATCGAATTACTCCTACTCCACTATAAAAAACCGCTACCCTCTCCCTCTAGTTCCGGAACTTTTCCAAAGACTCCGTACTGCCTGAATATTTACTAAGCTTGACCTTCGGGGAGCCTACAATCTGGTCCACATCCGGGAGGGTGACGAATGTAAAACAGCATTTAGAACTCGCTTTGGACATTTCGAGTACTTAGTGATGCCATTTGGATTATGCAACGCCCCGGCCACATTCCAACATTTCGTAAATGATATCTTTCGAGAATTTCTAGATTACTTCGTCATCATCTGCCTGGATGATATCCTGATATTTTCAACTACCCTGGAGCTCCATCCTACACATGTAAAGACAGTTCTGCACAGACTATGAAAGCACAAACTCTATGTAAAAGCAGAAAAGTGTGATTTCAAAAAGGAGTCAATACAATTCCGGGGCTAATTATCTCCACTGGTGGTGTTGCTATGGATCCACAAAAGGTGCAGGCAATCTTGGACTGGCCAACTCCATCAGATAAAAAGGGAGTACAAAGATTTGTGTGGTTCGCAAACTTTTATAGGAGGTTTATAAAGAACTTTTCCTCCATCATCTCACCAATCACCCAAGTTACCCGTTCACATACTCGGTTCCTGTGGTCTCCGGAAGCCCAATCAGCTTTTGATAAGCTCAAATCTCTTTACCTCCGCACCCATCCTGCAACATCCTGATCCAGTCCTGCCATACATCTTAGAGATTGACACCTCTGAAGTTGTAACAGGGGCAGTCTTATACCAACGTCAGGGTCCTAAGTCGTTACTCCATCCTGTGGCCTTCTCCTCGCGGAAAATGAGTCGGTCTGAAAGGAATTATGACGTGGGTGATCAAGAACTCTTGGCTATTAAAACTGCCCTGGAAGAATGGCGGTACCTCCTTGAAGGCGCTCAGCATCCCATCATGATATTCACGGATCACAGAAACCTAGAGTATCTGTGCACGGCTAAACTCTTAAGACCCCGACAAGCTCGATGGGCCTTGTTTTTTGCCAGATTTAATTTTCACATATCCTTCCGTCCGGGGTCCAAGAACATGAAGGCCGATGCCTTGTCCCGGATGTTTCCTGACACTCCCGAAGAAATCACTCCCAGCACTATATTGTCTCCACAGAATTTCCTCATGATTCAAACCGACCTGAGTTCCTCACTGAAACAAGCTTCTTCACAATGCTCTAAAACAGAGGCACTGTCCTTAAGAAACCAGGAAGGGTTTCTTTGGTATCAAAACAAAATTTTTGTTCCGCAGCAAGCCAGAGTCCAGGTCCTAAAGACTTTACATGTAAAAAACGAAAAAAGAGAGGAGCGCCACTAAGTAAAATCATTTATTCACCAATGTATAATAAAAATATTAACTTACATATAGGAGCAATATGTAGAGCAGACAGGTATAATCCCAGATGGGGGAGGAGGAAAAAAGCAATCAGCGATTCCCAGGAGATGCCTCCAAACACAGCGCAGTCTGGCGGGGAAGCCAGGATGGTGCGAAGCCTGTCTTTGCGGGAGGACGGAGCGGCAGCCCAGGGAGCAGCTGGCGATGTTGTCAGTGGGGAAAAAACACACAACGTTTCTGAGCTTGCGCAAGCTCAGAAACGCAGTGTGTTTTTTTTCCCCACTGACAACATCGCCAGCTGCTCCCTGGGCTGCCGCACCGTCCTCCCGCAGAGACAGGCTTCGCACCATCCTGGCTTCCCCGCCAGACTGCTATGTGTTTGGAGGCATCTCCTGGGAATCGCTGATTGCTTTTTTCCTCCTCCCCCATCTGGGATTATACCTGTCTGCTCTACATATTGCTCCTATATGTAAGTTGATATTTTTATTATACATTGGTGAATAAATGATTTTACTTAGTGGCGCTCCTCTCTTTTTTCGTTTTTTACCTGGATGGATCTGAGCTGACTTCTCTCTACAAGAAGAGCTGCCTTTTGTGAATCTGACCACACAGTACCCCACAAGAAAAGAAAAGTCTTATATCCGGTGTTGGTTTATGACTTATCCTTCAGGGAACTTCTCCTGCATTATAGACTGCCTCCTGGCTCCTGACCAAGACTTCCAACACCATCCTGATCACACTAGGATTGTTCCAGCCATAAGACTTTATTATTTTATTTACCTTTAGAGACATTTGCCTCATAGCCTCTGAGCGCCAGTTTGTATTTGTTTCTAAAGACTTTACATGACCACCAACTTGCTCGTCACTTTGGGGTGTGAAAGACTTTGGAGCTTGTTTAGCGATCTTTTTGGTGGCCCACTCTGAAGCCTGATTGCAGGGAATATGTTAGTTCCTGCACCATTTGTCAATGTAATAAGAGGTCTAACATCAAATCTTGGGGTTTACTACACCCATTGCCTGTGTCGGAGCAACCATGGAAAGAAATATCTATGGATTTCATAGTAGAGTTACCACCCTCGGAGGAATTTACAACCATCTTGGTAGTCGTTGACCGCCTGTCCAAGATGGCGCATTTCTTGCCCATGATGGGTACACCATCTGCCGCCGACACGGCAAAGATCTTCATAAAGGAGATAGTCAGACTTCACGACCTACCGAGCAACATTGTGTCCAACAGAGGGGTGCAATTCACCTCTAAATTCTGGAAGGAGCTCTGCAAAATGCTTTCCATTAAAGTGTGCCTATCTTCAGCTTACCATCCTCAAAGCAACGATCAAACTGAGAGAACTAATCAAACTTTAGAACAGTACTTACGTTGCTTCTGCTCCTTCTCCCAGGACGATTGGTCCCTGCTAATCCCGTGTGCGGAGTTTGCATACAACAACTCAATTCATGCTTCCACCAATCAGTCACCTTTCTGGGCCAACTACAGTTTCCATCCCTCATTTCTGCCTAATGTTATACCAGAAACTTTAGTCCCCACAGTCCAGGACAGGATAAATGCCATTCAGGCTAATTACCTAACTCTCCAGGCAACTATGCAGAAAGCCCAAGAGAATTATAAAAAACACTATGATAAGGGAAGGAGAGACCCTGCCTTTAAAGTTGGAGATAGAGTTTGGCTTTCCTCAACAAATCTCAAGCTTCCTTGCCCCTCCTGGAAGTTAGGACCGAGGTTTATTGGTCCATTCACAATTAAGAAAGAAATTAACCCAGTGGCATTTGAATTGTCTTTACCAAGTTCCTATAAGATCCACCCGGTATTCCATGTTTCCTTATTAAAATCTGTTGTTTCCAGTCCTTTTCCAGGGAGAGAAGAAGCTCCACCACCTCCAATCTCGGTGGACAACGAAACAGAATATGAAGTAGAAGACATTCTGGACTGCCGTCGGAGAGGTAGGACTATTCAATTTCTTGTTAAATGGAAAGGTTACTCTGTGGAAGATAATTCTTGGGAACCAGCAGTTAACGTTCATGCTCCTAGACTGTTGCACAGGATTCAAGCCTGATACCCCGAAAAATGGGCCCGATTGGGCATCCGGACGCCGCCCCTTGGGGGGGGGGCACTGTCAGGGTAATAGCTGTAGGACAGGTAATTCTGCCAGTATCCATCATGGTGGCGCCAGGCGAATCTCTGTGCGCTTGTGTGCACGTAGGCACACAACGATGGGCGCATGCAGGTGCGCAACAGCGGGAGCGTGCAGACACGCGTGCTAACGCACGCACACGCATCACAGTAATCATTGGTGCCCTTTTGCCTATTTAAGCCTGCTGCTGGTACACGCTGGTTGCTGGATTATTATCAGCTTCCTGTGTTCCTTGTGCCTGTCGTTATACCTGTTTCCTGTTACTACCCGGCTTGCCTGACTACTCCTGTGTTTCCGCCTGCATTGACCCGGCTTGGACCTGACTATTCTTCTGCTGCGCATCTATACCTTGATCGTCCTCCTGTGTTTGACCCCCGGCCCGGCTACCTTCTCTGTTCCTGATTATCCTGCTGTACTTTACCTCGGACTGATTCTTGTGCTGCATGACCATTGGCCTGGCTCTGACTCCGCTCCTGGTTGCTCCACGGCTCCATACCTGGAATCTCTCCTTGCACAGTTGCCCTTAACCTTACCAGTGCACCCCAGTAGCTCCCTACTATCAGCTACTCAGCAACAGCGCCCTGGCAACCCGCGCACCTTTGGGCACCGTATTCTCTGTCTCACTCCCAGGGTTACGCTGCACTTAATCGCAAGGGACGCCCCCTCTGCATTCCGGCCTTACATCCAGGAATTTGACAGGTACACAGTACAGTAACTGGAAATACTTCAAAGAGCCTACACAAGCACCTGGCTGCAGGTAGCTATACTGTAGGTGAGACTGTGTAGGGTACACAGTACAGTAACTGGAAATACTTCAAAGAGCCTACACAAGCACCTGGCTGCAGGTAGCTATACTGTAGGTGAGACTGTGCAGAGTACACAGTACAGTAACTGGAAATACTTCAAAGAGCCTACACAAGCACCTGGGTGCAGGTAGCTATACTGTAGGTGAGACTGTGCGGGGTACACAGTACAGTAACTGGAAATACTTCAAAGAGCCTACACAAGCACCTGGCTGCAGGTAGCTATACTGTAGGTGAGACTGTGTGGGGTAAACAGTACAGTAACTGGAAATACTTCAAAGAGCCTACACAAGCACCTGGCTGCAGGTAGCTATACTGTAGATGAGACTGTGTGGGGTAAACGGTACAGTAACTGGAAATACTTCAAAGAGCCTACACAAGCACCTGGCTGCAGGTAGCTATACTGTAGATGAGACTGTGCGGGGTACACAGTACAGTAACTGGAAATACTTCAAAGAGCCTACACAAGCACCTGGCTGCAGGTAGCTATACTGTAGGTGAGACTGTGCGGGGTACACTGTACAGTAACCGTAAATACGTCAAGAGCCTACACAAGCACCTGGCTGCAGGTAGCTATACTGTAGGTGCAACTGTGCGGGGTACACAGTACAGTAACTGGAAATACTTCAAAGAGCCTACACAAGCACCTGGCTGCAGGTAGCTATACTGTAGGTGAGACTGTGCAGGGTACACAGTACAGTAACTGGAAATACTTCAAAGAGCCTACACAAGCACCTGGCTGCAGGTAGCTATACTGTAGGTGCAACTGTGAGGGGTACATAGTACAGTAACTGGAAATACTTCAAAAAACCTACACAAGCACCTGGCTGCAGGTAGCTATACTGTAGGTGAGACTGTGCGGGGTACACAGTACAGTAACTGGAAATACTTCAAAGAGCCTACACAAGCACCTGGCTGCAGGTAGCTATACTGTAGGTGAGACTGTGCAGTATACACAGTACAGTAACTGGAAATACTGTAAAAACACCTGCCTGCCTGTCAGTATATTAAGAAAAGAAGAACAGGATCTAGCTAAACTGAATACAGTTTGTATATATATATATATATATATATATATATATATATATATATATATATATATATATATACACAATACACTGTAACTGTAGCTAATTGACTCTACCTGCCTACTCTATCTAACTTAAATTAAACAACACTGTCTCTCTCTCTCTCTCTCTCTCTCTATCTCTGTCTCAACACTGGAACACACTACACAGGGCCGACATGCAGGCGGCCTTATATGGTATGGGGCATGTACTAAACCCCCTGAGCCATAATTGGCCAAAGTCTCCTTGGCTTTGGCCAATTACGGCTCTCTGTACACACAGCGCTGTGATTGGCCAAGCATGCGGGTCATAGTGCATGCTTGGCCAATCATCAGCCAGCAATGCACTGCGATGCTGCAGTGAATTATGGGCCATGACGCGCCACTCGAAGTTGGCGCGAACGGACCATATCGTTCGTAATTTGCCGAACAACCGAACACGCGATGTTCGAGTCGAACATGGGTTCGACTCGAACACGAAGCTCATCCCTGAACAGACCTAATCAAAACAGCAGAAAAAAAGTATTTTGCATCTAGATGCAATGCACCAAATCAAGCATTTCCTACATTAAAAGTTTCAGAGATAGGTAGTGCTATAGTTGGGATTCAAACCACTAATCACTACACCACCACTCTGCTTCTTGTGTTTGCTCATACCACTTTTTGCCTCTTTAAAGCAATAATAAACACTCATTTTTTTAAAGTAGAACTATAAACCAAAACATTTTTTTTTTTTTTAATTTTGATAGAACAAGGGAGCGTTATAACCCCTGTAATTTTTATTTTTCCCTCTCTGTCCCATTGTGGAGATTTCCCTTCATGTCCTGTCCTGTTCCATAGCCAAACAGGAAGTGAGAGGAAATCCCGGCAAACATTAAGGCAATTCCTTGGGGACCCCAGGACACCAAAACTAGTGTTTCCATTGAAAGACTTCCCCTCTATTACTTTTCTGGGGACAACCCAAAATGTGGGAATTTCTTTTACTTTTACTTTCAATGATATTGGTAAGCAGGACAAATAGAGAGGGGAAATCTTCTTAATGGGGGCACAGACAGCAATAAATACTTGACAAGTGTTCTAATCCCTCTCGACTCCAGTTTTGCCTTTAGTTATAATTTAAGCATAGACTGCCTCACAGAAGAAGTCCCATTGGACGAAACATACATCATCCTAGGCACGGAGCAGCAGTGACGTCTAAGCACCCGTGGAGGGTGCTGGACAAACGAATGTTTCCATTTGCACACTGTGTGACCGGACTCTGGAGTTCCCTTGATTGTTGCTAGCTGTGGGGGAGACACCTGTGGAATCCAAACAAGCAGGCTGATGCGGTTATACCCACTGATGCGCATATAGACCTTGGGAGGTCTTAGGCCTGATTCACACCTATGCATTTTCAGTGCTTTTTGCATTTTGCAGATTTGCACTGCAGTCCATTCTACATAGTTTCCTATGGAACACGTTCTGTAGTGCAAATCTGTAAAATGCAAAAAGCACTAAAAATGCATTGGTGTGAATCAGGCCTTAATATCTGGTAAGTAGGGATGAGATTCAAGTTCGAGTCGAACTCATGTTTGACTCGAACATCGGCTGTTCGCCAGTTCGCCGAACAGCGAACAATTTGGGGTGTTCGCGGCAAATTTGAATGCCGCGGAACACCCTTTAAAAGTCTATGGGCGATATTAATTATATATCGCCCATAGACTATATATATATATATATATATAGACTATATATATATATATATATATATATATATATATATATATAAAATATTTATATTCATGGTATTGTCATAAAAAGTGTTTAGGGACCTGGGTCCTGCCCCAGGGGACATGGATCAATGCAAAAAAAAGTTTTTAAATGGGCATTTTTTTGGGAGCAGTGATTTTAATAATGCTTAAAGTGAAACAATAAAAATGTAATATCCCTTTAAATTTCGTACCTGGGGGGTGTCTATAGTATGCCTGTAAAGGGGCGCATGTTTCCCGTGTTTAGAACAGTCTGACAGCAAAATGACATTTCAAAGGAAAAAAAGTAATTTAAAGCTACTCGCGGCTATTAATGAATTGCCGGTCCGACAATACACATAAAAGTTCATTGATAAAAACGGCATGGGAATTCCCCACAGGGGAACCCCGAACCAAAAAAAAAGGATGTGGGGGATCCCCCTAAATTCCATACAAGGCCCCTCAGGTCTGGTATGGATATTAAGGGGAACCCCGGCCAAAAAAAAAATCACTGCTCCCGAAAAAGCGGCCGGTTTTAAAACTTTTTTTGCATTGATCCATGTCCCCTGGGGCAGGACCCAGGTCCCCAAACACTTTTTATGACAATAACTTGCATATAAGTCTTTAAAATTAGCACTTTTAATTATTCATGTTCGTGTCCCATAGACTTTAACGGTGTTTGCGTGTTCGCACAAATTTTTTGCCTGTTCGCAAGTTCTGGTGCGAATCGAACAGGGGGGTGTTCGGCTCATCCCTACTGGTAAGCAGACACAGTATATTTGCCCTCTCTATCCTGAGGGGAATATTGGGTGTCTTCACCTCATCTAGGATAAAGGTCTGATATAGATATAGAGAATCCACTTGGCTACTTTGTTTACAAACAGCACAGAAATGTATAAGTAGTAAATGTTTTTTTTTCTTTCTAAATATCACATTTGCTGTAGTACATCATTTGGGTGTGCCACTTAAAGAGGTTGTAAACCTCCCTGTGTAATTTGTACCTATAGGTAAGCCTAGAATAAGGCTTACCTATAGATATTGTAAATATCTCCTAAACATACGCAGTTTAGGAGATATTTACTGTATACTGCGCCAATGATGTCATTGGTGCATGCACTCTGAAGAAACAGCCACCTATCTTCACATGTCTCGGACCAGTCACGCAGCTGATGTCCACAGCCACAGAAGGAAGAGGGGCAAAAAAGGATTTGGGCCTCCAGCTGGGGCAACTTGCGGGCTTAATTTCCAGGTAAGTGTCAGATAATCTGCTAGTATGCGATGTATACTAGCACATTATGCCTTTACTTTGCAGGGAAGGGGGAACTTTTTTTTTTTAGCAGAGTTTACTTCCTTTTTACCATGCAGGTTTGAGAAATACTCTAAGAATGTTATTTAACTACTTAAGGACTGGAAGGATTTGCCACCTTAATGACCAGGCCATTTTTTGCGATACGACTGTCAGGGCTGGGCTCAGCCCTTCCTTCTCTGAGCTGGCCGCTCAGCTGTCGGCTAATTGCCAGCTCCTTTCTCTCCACAGTGACTCAGCTGTTGATGATCTGCTCGTCAGTTCTGGCTACTTAAAGCCATCCAGCTCACTTCATCTCTGCCTTCGCCTTTGGTCACATCACAGACTTTCTCCTGCGTTCCTGTTGAAGACTTGTTTGGCTGATCCTGCTTGCTGTACTACTACGTTGATCTCTGGCTCTCTGACATTGACATTGGCTGACTACCCGATCTGGTTACTGAACTCTGGCTATGTATTGACTACGCTTACTCTGCTACCTTATTAAACAAGTGTGATTACCTGTACTTCTGTCTCAGTCTGATTCATGGTTTCTGACAGTAGGCAAAGGCCATGAATTCAAAGGATGCAGTCAGTCCACTTGTTGGTAATATTTTTTCCAGATTGGAAGACCAGGATCACCGCATGGATCAGTTTGCCTTGGCATTACAAATGCTCCTGAGTTGCACGGCTCACCTGGAAACTTCCACTATGGCTGCTCCGGTACAACCTGTGTTGCAGGCCATCCCTGCTGCTGCTCCAGTCTCTGTACAGGCACCCGCCTCGAGTATTACCTCTATAAGAGGCATGTCTTGTTCTGCTTCTCCAGCGATTTGGGGGCAATCAAGTTCAATGCAGAGGGTTTCTCAACCAGGTTGATATATACTTTGAGATACTGCCCCAGGCGTTTCCCACGGACAGAAGAAAAGTAGGCTTTGTGATATCTTTGCTTTCTAAGAGAACCTTGGCCTGGGCAAACCCTCTATGGGAGACGCAAAAACCCATGGTCCTGAGTTACCCATAATTTGTGGCTTCCATCAAAAGGGTATTTGACATTCTCGCACGCTCCGCTTCTGTTGCCAAGAGCCTCATGTCCGTCAAACATAGTACGAGAACTGTTGCCGGATTACGCCATTGAATCCTGTACTCTGGCAGCAGAGGTTGCTTGGAACAATGAGGCTCTCGTGGTTGCCTTCTCTCATAGTCTCTCGGATAACATCAAGGATGAGAGGAGCGCTGGCGCCAGCCTCCTGTACATTTGTCTCCGAGCTTTGCCACTCTTGCCTCCCTCACCTCCCATGCCTCCTGGTACTGCGTTGGTCTGTGAAGATGAACCCATGCACTTGGGCTTCACGCGTCTCTCTGTGAATGAGAGAGCCCTTAGGAGGAGGGAGAGATTGTGCCTTTATTGTGGCCAGGTTGGTCACTTTATGAAGTCTTGTCCTACCTGTCCAGGGAACGCTCGAACCTTGAGGTCCTGTCACGGACTGACCTTAGGTGGCGTTCTTTCATCTCCAGTTTCCCAGAAAGATAAGCCCCTGGTTTTGGTTAACCTGTCTTGGGCTGAGTCATGCATCGAGATACAGGCTCTAATCGACTCTGGGGCTGCAGGCCTGTTCATTGATGCTGCCTTTGTATCGAAGCACTCGTTTCCGCTGCAGCTGCTTGATACTCCACTTGCCATTGAGGGTCTTGATGGGAGACCTCTACAGCCTGCCCATGTGACTCATGAGACTGTTCCATTGTCCATGGCCGTAGGGGCCCCTTACCATGAGATAATCCAATTCCAAGTTATTTCCTCACCTAAGTTTACGCTGGTTATAGGTTATCCTTGGTTACAGAGGCACAACCCTTCTTTTGATTGGCTCCGTGCTGAGGTTCTGTCCTGGTCGCCACAGTGCACTGAGAGATGCTTCCAGAAGGTAGCCAAGGTCCTGTGCACCTCCTCACTCTCCTTCCTGCCGGAGGAGTACCGCAATTTTAGTGATGTCTTTGACAAAGGTCAAGCCGGTACTTTGCCTCCACACCGGTCGCAATTGACCTTCAATCTGGTGCCATACCCCCTCGTGGCCGGGTCTTGGAGGATAAGGCCATGGAGGAGTATGTTGCAGACACTCTTTCTCGAGGTTTCATCCGCAAATCCTCTTCTGCTGGTGCTGGTTTCTTTTTTGTGAAGAAGAAGAGTGGTGAGCTGAGACCTTGTATCGATTATAGTGGTCTCAATCGTTTCACGATTAAGAATGCCTATCCCATTCCATTGATTACGGAGTTATTTGACCGCCTCAAGGGAGCAACAGTTGTCACGAAACTTGATTTGAGAGGGGCATACAATCTCGTCAGGATTAAGGAGGGCGACGAGTGGAAAACTGTGTTTAATACCAGATCAGGTCATTATGAATACCTTGTAATGCCTTTTGGCCTTTGTAACGCTCCGGCAGTTTTCCAGGAGTTCATTAACGATGTCCTCCGAGATTTGTTGCAGTTATGTGTGGTGGTTTTTCTCGACGATATCCTCATATTTTCCAAGTCCCTGGAGAGCCGCCACACAGATGTCTGTCGTGTGCTTCAGAGACTAAGAGAGAACAATCTCTATTGTAAATTTAAAAAGTGCGAATACCATTGTGAACAGGTTAAATTCCTGGGCTATGTCATTTCCACTGCTGGTTTTTCAATGGACCCAGAGAAACTTTTAGCGGTCCTACAGTGGCCTTGACCCCTGGGTTTACATCCTCTGCAGCGTTTTCTTGGCTTTGCCAACTATTATCGGAAGTTTATTCGTAACTTCTCATCTCTGGTCAAGCCCCTGACTGATATGACCAGGAAAGACAGTAACCCACAGAGTTGGTCTCCGGAGTTCATTAAGGCATTTGAAAGTCTCAAGGCTGCCTTTGTTTCTGCTCCTGTGTTGGCACACCCTGATCCTATGTTGCCTTTTATTCTAAAAGTTGATGCTTCTGAGACTGGATTTGGCATCCTTCTGTCTCAACATCCTAACTCTGAGTGCACTATGCATCAGTGTGGCTACTTTTCCAAGAAATTGTCACCGGCAGAGTGCAATTACAAGATTGAGGACCGAGAGCTGTTGGCGATCATTTTAGCCCTGAAAGAATGGAGACATCTCCTTGAAGGTACCACTGTGCCGCTTCTCATTCTTACTGACCATAAGAATCTCACATTCTTGTCTGAGGCTAAGCGCCTCTCTCCCAGAAGGGCGCGATGGGCTCTTTTCTTGTCGAGTTTTAATTACATTGTCTCATTCTTACCCTGTACTATGAATGTAAGGGCTGACGCCTTGTCACGACAATTTTCCTCCACTTTCAAGATGGAGTCGGTTCCGATTCTTGTGATTCCTCCCGATCGTATTCTGGCTACGGTTTGCCCCAGTCTTACTTCTCCTTTGGGTGATAAAATTCTTGCTGCTCATTTCGATGCTCCTCCTGAGAAACCTTGTGACCACTGCTTTGTTCCTGGGAGTCTCCGTACTGCTGTGCTCCAGACTTACCGTTCTCCCAAGGCTACTGGCCACCCTGGGAAGAATCAACTCTTTTGGGCCATTTCCCAACAATTCTGGTGGCCTAGTCTACGCGCTGATGTAACCGCCTTCATAGCTGCCTGTTCCGTGTGTGCTCAGAGTAAGACTCCACGACACCTTCCAGTGGGCCTCCTACAACCCATACCCAATGGAGAGAGGCCCTGGACCCACCTATCTATGGATTTCATTGTGGAGTTACCCAACTGCCAGGGCAACACAGTTATCCTTATGGTGGTTCTCGAAAATGTCGCATTGTATTCCACCCAAGAAGTTGCCTACTTCTAAGGAACTGGCGTCTATTTTTGCTCGGGAGATCTTCCGCTTACATGGGCTACCCAAGGTGATCATCTCAGACAGGGGTAGTCAGTTTGTGTGCCGGTTCTGGTGAGCCTTTTGTGCACAGTTGGGTATTCAGCTTGCTTTCTCCTCTGCGTATCACCCGCAGTCTAATGGGGCTGCAGAACGAGACAAACAGTCCTTGGAGCAATTCCTACGTTGCTATATTTCTGACCATCATAACAACTGGTCAGACCTCTTACCGTTGGCGGAGTTTGCTCACAATAGTGCCTTGAATTCAGCTTCCCATTTGTCGCCGTTTATGGCGAACTATGGTTTCCAACCTTTCGTGTTGCCTGCTTCGTTTGCTTCCTGCATTAGAGAAGCATCTATGTGGCCTTCGTTTCACTTGGGCACAAGTCCAGGAGGCTTTGCAACATGCTAACGATAGGTACAGACTCCATGCTGACCGCAGGCGCCTGCCTGCGCCTTCCTACCAGGTTGGGGACAGAGTCTGGCTGTCGTCTCGCAACCTCTGACTTCGCGTTTCTTCTTTGAAGTCCGCACCTCGGTTTATTGGGCCTTTCCGTTTCCTTCGCAGGATTAACCCAGTGGCTTACGTGTTGGACCTTCCTTCTAGTATATCACATCTCTAATGTGTTTCATGTCTCCTTATTGAAACCTTTGGTCTGCAACTGCTTTACCACCTTGGTGCCACGTCCTCACCCTATACAGGTTGAGAACCATGAGGCGTTTGAAGTACAATCCATTGTTGACTCCCGTAGGTTCCATGGGCGCATACAGTACCTGGTGCATTGGAAGGGGTACGGCCTGGAGGAACGCTCTTGGGTCTCATCCTCGAACATGCATGCCCCTGTCCTCCTCTGTGATTTCCATAGATGTTTTCCCCTCAAGCCCGGTGGTCCTCCGAGGGGGAGGGGTCATTGAGGAGGGGGTACTGTCAGGGCTGGTCTCAGCCCTTCCTTCTCTGAGCTGGCCGCTCAGCTGTGGGCTATTTGCCAGCTCCTTTCTCTCCACAGTGACTCAGCTGTTGATGATCTGCTCATCAGTCCTGGCTACTTAAAGCAGTAGTAAACCCGCTGACACTTTTTTTTTGTATACACCTGTAAGGTGAAAGGCATAATGAGCTAGTATGCAACTAGCTCATTATGAAACACTTACCTTAGAACGAGGCATCGTTATCTTACCTGGTCCACGCCGAGGTTGCTGACATGTTCCCTCGGCGTGTCTTCCGGGTATCGCGGCTCTGGCGATGTGAGTGGCTGGAGCCGCAATGTCGTCACTCCCTCGCATGCGCGCTGGAGATTTCTTTCCGGCAAGGTCCGGCTTCTGCCGTGCTTTCAGCTGGGAATCCCCAGTGCGCATGCGCCGCTGCAGTCAGTGGCTCATTGCAAGGGTAATATCTCCTACACCGTACAGGTTTAGGAGATATTTCTTTTACCTACAGGTAAGCCTTATTATAGGCTTACCTGTAGGTAAAAGTTAAAATTTTGACTATACAACCGCTTTAAAGCCATCCAGCCTACTTCATCTCTGCCTTCACCTTTGGTCACATCTCAGAGACTTTGGCATGGAGTCCGCCCGACCCGTGGGCATGCTCCCACAGCGTGCAGCGGGCACAAGAGCGCTGCCTGCGTGAGCCGACGTACAATGATGGTGTTTCGCGCAGGAGAGCCAAGCTGCTGAAGCACAACTACGGCGGGTGGTTGTTAAGTATTTAAAGAAATTGTGTAATTTTATCATTAGCTCTTAAGCCTTATTAATAAACCTGCGTCTGCTGAACTGTATTTTTACATTTGCATTGGTACATGCCTCTCATTGCGGTGCAAAGCTACCTATGCCTTTTTCCCAAAAGCTTGTAAATTGACCTTGAAAAAGCTAAAACAATAACACAATATGGGCCCTAAAGACGTCATTGGGGTTTGGGTGCTGCTTGGGCTTTGCATATTTTTTTCAATTGTACAGTGAATGAGCAGTAAAGTGAACTTTGCACTATTTGCTAATCACTACCAGTGACAATATTAGAGAATGCAATCACAAGACTCTCTGCAGCTCAGTTAGTTTGCAACTGGGTTCTCTGTGTCCACAAGTTTTAAATTAGGGGATTTCACAATCAGTCCAGTTGTAGTTTCATAATGGGAACATCACGTTTCTTCCAATTGTACCCTTATTTTTATTTTTTTTTTAAAAATGACTTTGACTATTTTAGTTCTATAGAAGGTATTGTACAGGTATCCCAGATTTTTCCAAATGTGCACCAATTTCTTCCACTGAATAATTCATTTCTAATTAATATCACACTTCCATTTTACTACTTTCTTTCAAGTATTTCATTTTTCATAAATTATATTCATTACATGGCAAAGAATCAATTTTGACTCTCACATTTCTGAGTAATCCGTAAAGAATATCATGAACATGAAAATGTGATTGGACTTGCAATCCCTAATATTAAAAAATTGCAGGAACAAAAATGTGTAATTTTACCTTTTGTCTACAGCTTTTATTAGAATGTGCTTTATTCTTATTCCTGCTAGACCTGTGTCATTTTATTGAGAACTGTACTCTACATTGAAATTATAACACAAATGTTTGGTGTATATATCCCTATAATAAGAAGATACTGGTCATAAGAAGCTGGATTTTCAAAATGGCACCATTTTATATTAACAGCTTCATACTTATAGAAATCATGTGCTATGTAATGCTTAACTTCCAAAACTGACTTTGTCTCAGTTGAAGGCAAGAATTGTGTTTCATTTATTGGTTATTTTATAGTCTAAATTTGTTTTAGGCGCACTTGGGTTGTTGGTTAATTAAAAAAACAAAACAAGAAAAGGCATTATTGGTTATCACAGTGGTCACATGTTCAGGAATAGGGATGAGTCGAACATCCCCTGGTTCGGTTCGCAGCAGAACATGAAAAACAAAAAATGTGTGCGAACACGCGAACACTATTAAAGTCTATGGAACACGAATGTGGAAAATCAAAAGTGCTCATTTTAAAGGCTTCTATGCACGTTATTGCCATAAAAAGTGTTTGGGAACCTGGGTCCTGCCCCAGGGGCATGTATCAATGCAAGGAGCAGTGATTTTAATAATGCTTAAAGTGAAACAATAAAAATGAAATATTCCTTTAAATATCGTGACCAGAGGGTCTCTTTAGTTTGCCTGTAAAGTAGCACATCTTTCCCATGTTTATAACAGTACCACAACAAAATGTCATTTAAAACTGCTCGAGGCTTTAATGTATTGTCGCATCCCGGCAATGTACATAAAAACCATTGAAAAAATGGTGTGAGTCCCCCCCTTGGGCCTGGTATGAATATTAAGGGAAACCCCGCTCCAAAATTTTAAAACATGGCGTAAAGTAGCCCCCGAAATCCATACCAGGTCCTTCAAGTCTGGTATGGATTTTAAGCGGACCCCTGCGCCAAAATAAAAAAAATGGTGTGGGGTCCCCCATAAAATCAATACCAGACCCATATCTGAGCACGCAGCCTGGCAGGCCACGGGAAAAGGGGGGGGAGCGAGAGAGCACCCCCCTCCTGAACTGTACCAGGCCACATGCCCTCAACATGGGGAGGGTGCTTTGGGGTCCCCCCCAAAACACCTTGTCTCCATGTTGATGAGGACAAGGGCCTCTTCCCCACAACCCTTGGTTGTGGGGGTCTGCAGGTGAGGGCTTATTGGAATGTACATTGTACCCCTACCCATTCACCAAAAAAAGTGTCAAAAAAGTAAAAATGACAGAAGTCAGTTTTGGACACGTCCTTTATTAAAAAATAAAAAAATAAAAAGTGCCCCGTGATGTCCATTCATCTTCAATCATGGCACCCGACATTCTCGAGAAAAAAAAGCAAAAAACGGAAAAACTCTGCCTCCATGGGAGGTGTCCCCGCGACTGCCATCTTTTTGCTTTGACAGCTGTTATATAGGCAAGGACGGGGCCACCCGGTGACATATCCAGCTGACCCCTCCCCCTTCTGATGTCATGTGACGTCAGAGGGGGTGGGGTCACCCATTTACGACACCGGGTGGCCCCACCCTCAGCTATATAACAGCTGTCATTGTGAAAAGGCTGCAATCACTGGGACGCCTCCCATGGAGGCAGAGTTTTTTTGGGGTTTTTTTGGCGGGAACATCAGATGCTGTGATTGAAGATGAATGGAAATCGGGGGATGTCCATTCATCTTTTTTATTTTTTAAAAAAGGACTTGTCTAAAACTGTCTCCTGTCATTTTTACTTCTTTGACACTTTTTTTGGTGAATGAGTAGGGTACAATATAACCGATACCCATTCACATAAGGGGGAGCAGGGATCCAGGGGACCCTTGTTTAAGGGGGCTTCCAGATTCCGATAAGCCCCCCACCCGCAGACCCCCACAAGCACCGGGGAAGGGTTGTGGGGAAGAGGCCCTTGTCCCCATACTTGAGGGCTTGTGGCCTGGTATTGTTCAGGAGGGGGGGTGCTCTCTCACATCCCCCCACATCATTTTTTTTTAATTTTGGTGCGGGGTTCCCCTTAATATCTATACCAGACCCGAAGGGCCTGGTAATGGACTTGGGGGGGGGGGCAACTTCATTTTTTTCAATGATTTTTATGTATATTGCCAGAATTCGGCAATACATTACAGCCGTGAGCCGTTTTAAATTACATTATAAATGTAATTTTGCTGCTCTCATTTTTTACACTATGTACAGCTGCCGTGTAAGCAGCCTTACATAGTGTGGGGCGTGGACTTAGCTCCCTGAGCCATGATTGGCCAAAGGCACCCTGCCTTTGTTCAATCATGGCTGTCACAGCAGGAGATTATTAAAGGATTAATAAGGGGTACTAATGTATCCAGTACTCATATTGCTGGAGGGGGGTAATATCTGGAGGCCCCCTATTATAGAGGTGGTTTCCAGATTATAAAAAGTCCCCCCACAAACCTCACAACCCTTTTCTGGGGCCTTTGTCACCCCAACACAGGAAAAAAATGCCTTACAAAGGCAGGTGGCTTCACCACCATCCTTGCAAAGTACCCTCTCAAGGTTGACAGGCATTTGGCCTGGTATGGTACAGGCTTCCCTCCCCATCCTGGCCTCCCAGGCTGCATGCCTGTCTAATGCCGCGTACACACGGTCGTACTTTTCGTCTACAAAAGTCAGACAGCCTGTCCGACAGACTTCCGGCAGACTTTCGGTGGACTTGCGGCGGACTTGCGGCCTACTTTCTAACGAACGGACTTGCCTACACACGACCACACAAAAGTCGGTCGGATTCGTACGTGATGACGTACACCGGACTAAAATAAGGAAGTTCATAGCCAGTAGCCAATAGGTGCCCTAGCGTGGCTTTTTGTCCGTCGGACTAGCACACAGACGAGCGGATTTCGGGGTCCGTCGTAGTTACGAAGTAAAGTTTTAAAGCATGTTTCAAATCTAAAGTACGTCGGATTTGAGGCTAAAAAAGTCAGTTGAAAGTCCGGAGAAGCCCACACACGATCGGATTACCAGCCAGCTTTAGTCCGTCAGCGTCCGTTGGACTTTTGTAGACGAAAAGTACGACCGTGTGTACGCGGCATTAGGCTCGATTCACACCTATGCATGTTGCTTTTGAGCATTTTTGGAGGTTTTTTTTTCATGCTTGCCACGTTTTTGAGCCGCGTTTTTGCCGCGATTTTGCCGCGATTTTGCCGCGATTTGCGTTTTGCGTTTCTTTTTTTTTTTTTTTTTACATTTTTTTTACAGTCTTAAAAAAAATTACAAAAAAAAAAAAACGCTGCAAAAACGGTGCACTTGCGTTTTTGATGCTTGTCCATTGAAATCCATTACATGCAAAACGCTGCATTTTGCATGAAAAAAAGTCCCCGACCCTTTCCAAAAATGCAGAGAAACAAAAAGGCATTGATGTGAACATGTTCCATAGGAACCCATGTTAAAAAATTCCCGTGCATTTCTGCAAAATGCAAAATGCATCAAAAAACGCGCTAGTGTGAATGGAGCCTTAGAGTTTGTTTTGAATTGCAAGGGAAGTTCCCCTATTTTTTTCTGCCACTTTCAGAGGACTATGGTGTATGTAATGTATCATAACAGCATGTGCAATTTTAAGGCATCTTTCAACCATTTATTTAAAAGATTTCTTCAAATGTTCTACAATTCATAATATATAAAATATTTCCCTGTGCAGCTACCTGACACCACCAACTACCTACCTGCACAGTTAGCCTACACAAAAAAGTATATCACATATACCTCAAGAATGTACTGTAAATAAATTATATAACACTCCACATGTTATAGTGATGAAATCAAAAAGTGAATAGATATGCACCAACAAATATAAATCTCTTAACTAAAAACATTTACATCAAATAAATTGCTAGACGTGATGCAAAATTGGTGAAAAAACGAACACATTTAATGGCTCTCTACCCAAAAGTGTCACAAATGTTTGTGCTCCAAAATTATGTGATTATTAACTCTTAAAAGTTAATCAAAGTGTCCACAGAAACCAAAGCATTCGAAAATATTTATGCAAAGTGCTCAAGTACTTGACCCCTATATACAGTATATAAAAGGTCAATAAACACTTGCCATCATATAAATATTATAGCCAGGCCCTCTGTCACACTCTCTTTGTGGAATTGCAGCTGATGCACCAAATCCTCCTTTTAGGCAGATATCTCCTTTCTTGATAATGCAGATTTAACCACATACTGTACAGCAATTCTTCAGAAAGACGTAGGAGGACCATCTAATGCTCTCTGTAGAAAATACATTTTATTGACCTCAAAATGGTACTCACATAAAAAGAACTTGTAATACCACATGTAATGACACCTGTGCATTCACTCCACTGCCTGGTCTCACAGCAATCACTGCAGGCTTTTAGTTCACCTGACGGCTTTACCAAAATTTCTCCCAGTAGTGTGCTGATGCCATGGACCAATCCCGCTTGATGCATTGCATCCCAATGGGACTTCCTGAGACGCTACCTTTTATAATTCATATTACAACCGTATTCAGGGTGTAACTGGGGACTTTAATATGGAACCATCTCCCTCCAGCGTTTAGCATATTTTGAATTTGGTACAGGTCTTGTCATTTATTCTTTTAACATCAGCCAGACGATGTTGAGGGTGTTTTATGAGTCTGTGTTTGTCAGTGCTCTCCTGTATGTGTTGGCATGCTGGGGAAGCAGGCTTAAAATGGCCAACACCAACAAACTCAGCAAACTGATTTGCAGGGGCCAGCAATGTTGTTGGACTGGAGTTGGGCTCTTTAACAATAGTGTTAGAGAGGAGAATGTTGTCAAAGGTATGTTCAATCTTGGACAACTCCTCCCACCCACTGCAAAATACGCTGGTCTGTCTGAGGAATACCTTCAGTGATAGATTGTTACAACCACGATGCACCACAGAGCAGCACAGGAAATAATTTTTGCCTGAGGCCATCAAAATATATAAGTATCTCACAAAAGTGAGTACACCCCTCACATTTTTGTAAATATTTTCTTATATCTTTTCATGTGACAATGCTGAAGAAATGACACTATGCTACAATGTAAATTACTGAGTGCACAGCTTGTATAACAGTGTAAATTTGCTGTCCCTTCAAAATAATTCAACATACAGCCATTAAAGTCTAAACCGATGGCAACAAAAGTGAGTACACCCCTCAGTGAAAAGGTCCAAATTGGGCCCAAAGTGTCAATGTTTTGTGCTACCACCATTATTTTCCAGCACTGCCTAAGCCCTATTGGGCATGGAGTTCCCCAGAGCTTCATAGGTTGCCACTGGAGTCCTCTTCCACTCCCCCATGATGACATCACAGAGCTAGTGGATGTTAAAGACCTTGCGCTCCTCCACCTTCCATTTGAGGATGCCCATAAGATGCTCAATAGGTCTGGAGATGTGCTTGGCCAGTCCATCACCTTTACCCTCAGCTTCTTTAGCATGGCAGTGGTCATCTTGGAGGTGTGTTTGGGGTCGTTATCATGTTGCAATACTGCCCCACGGCCCAGTCTCCGAAGGGAGGGGATCATGCTCTGCTTCAGTATGTCACAGTACATGTTGGCATTCATTCTTTCCCTCAATGAATTGTAGCTTCCCAGTGCCGGCAGCACTAGACCATGGCACTCCCACCACCATGCTTGACAGTAGGCAAGACACACTTGTCTTTGTACTCCTCACCTGGTCCACCGCCACACACACTTGACACCACCTGAACCAAATAAGTTTATCCTGGTCTCATCAGACCACAGGACATGATTCCAGTAACCCATGTCCTTAGTCTGCTTGTCTTCTTCAAACTGTTGGCGGGCTTTCTTGTGCATCATCTTTAGAAGAGGCTTCCTTCTGAGAAGACAGCCATGCAGACCAATTTGATGCAGTTTGTGTCATATGGTCTGAGCAGTGACAGGCTGACCCCCCACTCCTTCAACCTCTGCAGCACTGCTGGCAGCACTCATACGTCTATTTCCCAAAGACAACCTCTGGATATGATGCTGAGCATGTGCACTCTGCTTCTTTGGTCGACCATGGCAAGGCCTGTTCTGAGTGGAACCTGTCCTGTTAAACCGCTGTATGGTCTTGGCCACCATGCTGCAGCTCAGTTTCAGCATCTTGACAAGAGTTCTTTGCCATGAGGTGCCATGTTGAACTTCCGATGACCAGTATGAGAGAGTGAGAGCAATAACACCAAATTTAACACACCTGCTCCCCATTCACACCTGAGACCTTGTAACACTAATGAGTCACATGACACCGGGGAGGGAAAATGGCTAATTGGGCCCAATTTGGACATTTTCACTTAGGGGTGTACTCACTTTTGTTGCCAGAAGTTTAGACATTAATGGCTGTGAGACGCATAGCATGGAAGCGTGGCGCCGATGGGCAGAGGGACAAGCCCACCCAATCCCCCGCATCAAGGTGATGCAAATGGGGAGGAATAGGGGGAAGGGGAGGGGGAAAGGAAGGGGAGAGAGAGGGCGCCGCATGTCTCATTTAAAGTGCCAATTTTGTCCCCCCTTTTATACATATTGATTAGGGATGGAGGTGTAATGTTGCTTTGAGGGAGTCTGTTTATGCAGTTATATTGACTCTTTTACGTCATTAGGGTGAACTTTGAGGTTCATCTGCTTGAAATTTGAGATTTGATTTACATTATTAGTACATACTTACCATGCGATCAACTTTTCACATGGGGTTTAATATGTACATGGTTTTGTGACCCAGATCCGGTTGGCTGCTCTTTGTCCATTACCCAGGAGCTGCGATGAGTGTCAAGGCACCTTCCCCCCCCTTCTTTCCCCCCTCCCCTTCCTTTCCCCCTCCCCTTCCTTTCCCCCTCCCCTTCCTTTCCCCCTCCCCTTCCCCCTATTCCTCTACATGCACATCACCTTGATGCGGGGGGATCGGGTGGGCTTGGCTCTCTGCCCATCTGCGCCACGCCTCCACGCTATGTGTCTGACGTCCCTTTGGGCATCTTGGCACTGGCATGTTTGACATTCCAACTCATTCAACACGTGGTTGGGGGGCGTCTCCTGCCCTATAGGCGGCAGTCTACGTCTTGGCAGTGACGCCTCCCTTCTCTTCATTTGTACCACGTGATGCTGGGAGGGGCCTGCAGTCAGCCCTGGGCATATTTAACATCCACAACATTTCCATCCAGTGCTTGTCAGTCCACTGAGACAGCACGGTGAATGCACGCTGGTATCTGTATGTAGGAGGTTCCCTTATCATGCTATCACGATAATCACATATTCAGTCTTTTCTTAACAGGCTCACTATGTGGCTACTCTCACCTGTTATATTCTTTGGGCACCTCCTATGCACGGTCATGTTTCTCCTTTCCTTTCTACCAAGTATTTGGTTTCCTTGCACATAGGAATTGGGCTCCATTCTGCTATTCCCCACATTATACATTAATATTTTCAAGCATATTCAACTTATTTTCTTTTTAGAAATTGGTGCCCACATATATCACTGGCCAACATCTGTTCCCCTTATTGGGGAATGCGGTTGTACTCTCGTTGTTTTCCTGTATGGACCCCTACCTCAGCTCCCGGGAGGGAAATCTTCAGCAGCCTCCTGGTGTATCTGGCTTTCACATGTCTCAGATTTACTGTTATATGAGTATCTAGTAGGGAAAAGTGTCCTCTCCCCCCCCCTTTTTTGTTCACTGTGTATTTCAAATTCCCATCATATTGGTACAACATTGGCTTATTTATATCCTTTTCTGTAGCCATTCATGCATATGCCCCTGAAGAGTGGTTGTAAACATGAAATGTGTCCGTCTTTCTGGATGCACTTATTTCCATCACCTCCTACAGACTATGGTTGTGTAATTTTAAATGTTTTTACATGGGAACATCAGTCCTTTACTACATCAGGGTTATGTTGCTATGTACAATTTTGATTGCTTTCATGTACACATGTTTTTACCTTGTAAGAAAATTTACAATATTTTGTTTCGCTAGGAGAAGACAGCTGTGGATTGGGGTGAGCAATACACAAAGGGATATTAAGTAATAATTGGGGGGGGGGGGACAGAGTATAGGTCTATGACCTCAGGAGGAGAGGTACTGACACAAACACAGATACAGGAGGCAGCATGCTTGAAGGGCAGAATTCACCTTAGGAGGGAGATAAAAAAGAAGAAAAGCAACACCAACCTAAGTGCAGTATTGAAGCATAAACATTTTATTACAAGTTGAAATGCACTCACTCAGAGTAAGGTAGATACAGGCACGCCCCCAGCATCACTGTAACCCAGGAAATACAACAACGAACAAGATGATCCACGCTGTGCCTGTCTCAACCAAGCCTGTGACACTGGTTACCACCTGTGCCTCCAGACGGGACAAGAGACATTTGTGATACACTCCAGCACATAGGATCGCCCCCTGTGGAGCCCTGCTGCCCACCACACAGCCTACCCAGACAGATTTTTTACCTGATGTGCCTGTATCTACCTTATTCTGAGTGAGTGCATTTCAACTTGTAATAAAATATTTATGCTTTAATACTGCACTTAGGTTGGCGCTGCTTTTCTTCTTTTTTACCTTGTGTGACTGTCAGGTTCAGGTCAAATGTCACACGAATGTCCTGTATATTTTACTATGTTTGTGAATAAAAGCTATACTTCAACATTGTCTCATCCTTTAGCCACAGTTACCTCATTTAAAGTCCCGAATTCCCCCCTTTTTTGTCTTTAAATTCTTGGGACTCTCTAAACACTTTTCATGAAGCCCATGTCATGGGTTCCCATTTCCTGATTCCATGTGTGCGATATAATTTAGTTCAATGGCCCATTCTAGTATGGTGGAACTTGTGTTATCCTCGAAAAGCATGAAATAATTGCTTGGGCAGTAGATTGAGGTAGGACATTCGAACAATGAAATAGAAAATAGAGAAGGTTCAATTGGGCTTTAAATGTGTTCAGGGAATGTTGTGTGAATTGGCAGGGATGGTAACAGTCACCTTTTTCTAAATGCCACATTTTATCTAGTGAATGTTGGGTGATTATGAGGCAAATATTGAGTGCATGCCATGGGGAATCTTTATAAACCGAACCTTTTGTGAAAGTTGGAACTAGGCAGCTAATCATGGGTGCATGGTGTTACATGTTAAGCAGCTCTTGGACATGCCTGTTTTGTTACACTGTGAGATGTGTTGAGAAATTAACCACTTGCTGGCCACCCTATAGTATTTTTACTGCTACAGAGTGGCAGCTGTGGGTAGAATCACGTATATATGTAAACAAGGCATATCTCAGTTCTGACGGGGGGAGAAATGATCATGTGTCTCTGCAAAGCAAACTCTAGGATTGGTCTCTTCCCCTAGTAAAAGCACCACACTGTTTACACAAAAACACTTGCTATGCATACAATTAACCTGTTGATCTCCCTAAATGTTTAACCCCTTCCCAGTCAGTGTCATTAGTACAGCGACAGTGCATATTTTAGGCACTGACCGCTGTATTAGTGTCACTGGTTCCCGCAAGGTGTCAAAAGTGTCAGTTAGTGTCAGAATGTCCACCGCAATATCGCAGTCTCACTATAAGTTGCTGATCGCCAAAAAAAAAAATAATCCATAAATATATCCCATAGTTTGTAGATGCTATAGCGTACGTTTAACCAATCAATATACGATAATTGGGATTTTTTTTTTTTTTTTTAGTTGTCATACATATAGAGAAATAAACAATTTCATTAATCCATCAATCATATGAGTTCCAACAAATCTATTCAAACTCCAATTAACAGCATTACTCCTATCTTAAATACATCTACAGGAAAAACAATAACTAGTTATTTGAGAGTTATATTACATTTCTTTCTACACATTTTTAATCATTTATACTAGTATATATTTCTAGTTTTCCTTATGTCAGTGCATTTCCAAGGGGTGCGCGCACATGAGGTTTCAAGGGGGTTTGATATATTATCAATACCCTTCAGACGGCACACCCATGGCGGTTGTAATGTTTATGAACTCAGTTCATTTCACCATATGTCTTTGTAGAATTTTATTAGTTGTTATGCTTGAACCACCTCACTCTGTTCATTGATTTGACCGGAAGTGATTTTCAATCTACCATGGGGTCACTTGCCATCATCAACACTTGATTTACTTCACGGTTGTCTCTTTGCCTTTTTATATTCCCTATTGGCATGAGCGAGCTGGGCACCGTCTTATTTAGAGGTATGTCTCTAAGTTACATGGCCCCCCCTTCATACCCCGCCCCATGGTGGGTGGTGTCACTCATCCCCTCTTCCACAGGTGACGTTTACCAGTTTCCCACTATTGTGGTGGGACTTGGGGCATCGCCTGTATTCAATGTTGCCTCCGGGGACACGGGGGAGGAGCGTGGGAGTGTGCGCCGGGAACGTCCGGTTTGACGCACGTCTCTCCTCCCTCTCTGTTCCCCCGACGCACCCATGGTATCATGTGACAGGGGAAGGACGTCAGGCGTGTTGTTTGTCCTGACGTTACTTCCCTGTGTTCGTCTTGTGGAGGTCGGGCGGCGCTGACGGAGACTTCCTGTCTTCTTAGCTATTGGCCGTCGGCTCCGCCCGCCCTCATAGACGCCGTCCCTGATTGGCACAGACTCCCCTTCAGCCTTAAGCTGACACAGAAGTGTCAGCAATGGGAGTACTGAACGAGATGGTCTCGTTCTCAGTCCATTCCTTCTCCATTTCTTCATGTGTTTTGATTAATCAGAGAAGTTATACCATTTATGCATTGTTCAGTGTGGGGTCTGTTCAACAACACTTAACAGGTTAATTACACACCATCAGTGCAAATGAATGATGCTTTACACCTGGTCAGGCAGGTGCGATCAGGTGACCCCATCCATCCAATGGGGAAGGCTGTTTGACACCTCATACAATTTGCTTTTTTGTATGTTTTTACTTATAAATATAAGGCAACTTGGAGGGGATGCTGTATGCCCCAGTAGACGATCCATTGGTCGAAACGCGTCGGGCGCTTTCAGCATCCTCCTTGTTGCCCATTCTTGTTTTTATACCCTGTGATCACATTTTTATTGTAATCAGGCTTTTTTAGCAATAAAAAATCCCAACTTGCTCATCTACACTATGTGGAGCCTGTTTATTTATTTTTTCTCCACATACTATCTGAGAGATAAAGCCAACCTCCACTCCAGTTTGATGCGTGACGCACCGTTCCCTCTGATTCGCACCTTGGCCATCCTTTGGGAGGACCCACCTGGCGGCCCCGGGAGATCCATGCAGAGTTTGACCCATAAGGTTCGCAGAGTCGTGATGTCCGCTTCCAGGCCCTGAGGGGCAACCCGCTCGAGTGATTCCCTGTCGCTGACAAGGGAGTCCAATGTATCTGGTAAGAGTTTCTTACACATTATTTCCACCGAGACACATGCAGTTGTTGGATACTGTTTTTGGATGATTTGACGATCTACCTGTGTTTGAGCATTGGCCGTCACATGTTTACATACACCTTCCAGTGGGACATTTCACCTCACGGGACTTTATTTACCTTCACTTGAGAGACTTATAAGTGATATCATGGCTGTGTTCACTATTCATGGATATTTATTTTTCAGCTGTTTTCTTGATTGAAGACTTTTTGCACAATTTACGCGCTACATTTTTCTTTCACTATAGTATTTTTACTGCTACAGAGTGGCAGCTGTGGGTAGAATCACGTATATATGTAAACAAGGCATATCTCAGTTCTGACGGGGGGAGAAATGATCATGTGTCTCTGCAAAGCAAACTCTAGGATTGGTCTCTTCCCCTAGTAAAAGCACCACACTGTTTACACAAAAACACTTGCTATGCATACAATTAACCCGTTGATCTCCCTAAATGTTTAACCCCTTCCCAGTCAGTGTCATTAGTACAGCGACAGTGCATATTTTAGGCACTGACCGCTGTATTAGTGTCACTGATTCCCGCAAGGTGTCAAAAGTGTCAGTTAGTGTCAGAATGTCCACCGCAATATCGCAGTCTCACTATAAGTTGCTGATCGCCAAAAAAAAATAAATCCATAAATATATCCCATAGTTTGTAGATGCTATAGTGTACGTGTAAACCAATCAATATACGATAATTGGGATTTTTTTTTTTTTTTTAGTTGTCATACATATAGAGAAATAAACAATTTCATTAATCCATCAATCATATGAGTTCCAACAAATCTATTCAAACTCCAATTAACAGCATTACTCCTATCTTAAATACATCTACAGGAAAAACAATAACTAGTTATTTGAGAGTTATTTGAGTCCCCATTATCTCTTCTGTTAGACCTGCTTCTCTTGTATGCCCTGACAACATACTTTACTAAGAAGAAAAACCTCTACATATCTGAAGAGGCAAAAGAAGAAAGTAAGAAGCCCCATGAGGGAAAGAATTCCTAAAAAAAAAAAAGAGATAAAAAAGATAGAAAGAGAGAAAAAAAAAACAAAAAAACAACACTGATAGCCGAGAGGGAGTCGGAGTTGGAGGGGGGAGACATATCAAGGAAAATGCGAGTTTACTATACCATCATATACGGAAGTGAGGTCACCCCCAAGGCCCCACACTCCTCTCTTTTTCAAATACTCTCAGGAGCAAAGAGGGCACTCCCTTCCTCCGAGAATTTAAATGTAATTGGGATTTTTCTTTTACCAAAAACATGTAGCAGAATACATATTGGCCTAAATTTTTGAAGACATTAGATTTTTTAATTGTTTTTATTGGATATGATTTATTGCAGAAAGTAAAAGATTTTTTTTTTCAAAATTGTCGCCTTTTTTTGTTTATAGCTCAAAAAATAAAAAACGCAGTGGTGACCAAAAAAAAGCTCTATTTGTGGAAAGAAAATGGCATAATTTTTTGTTTTGGTACAGTGTCGCACGACAGTGCAATTGTCAGTTAAAGTAACGCAGTGCGTATCGCAAAAAATTTCCTGGTCATTAAGGGGGATAAATCTTCCAGAAGTCAAGTGGTTAAAGTTCAAAAAGCAGTCGGTGCCTGGGTACTTTTCTCTGTTGTGAAGAAATTATTCCATACAGTATTTGCATTGTATAAAACTACTCCATAGTAAAATGAGTTTAAAGCTATTTGTTAACGTAATATTAACCACCTCAATACCGGGCCAATTTTGACATTTCTCTCTTCCTGTAAAAATCATAATTTTTTTGCTAGAAAATTACATAGAACCCCCAAACATTATATATGTTTTTTTAGAAAAAACCCTAGAGAATACAATGGCGGTTGTTACAACTTTTTATCTCACACGGTATTTGCGCAGGAATTTTTCGAACGCGTTTTTTTGGGGAAAAAAACAGTTTTGTGTTTTAAAAAAAAACAAAACAGTAAAGTTAGCCCAATGTTTTTGCATATTGTGAAAGATGAAGTTACGCCGAATAAATAGATACCTAACATGTCCCACTTCAAAATTGCACACGCTCGTAGAATGGCGCCAATGTTCGGTACTTAAAAATCCCCATAGGCGACGCTTGAAATTTTTTTACTGGTTACATGTTTTGAGTTACAGAGGAGGTCTAGTGACAAAATTATTGCTCTCGCTCCAACGTTCGCGGCGATACCTCACATGTATGGTTTGAACACTGTTTTCATATGTGGGTGGGACTTACGTATGCGTTCGCTTCTGCGTGCGAGCACACGGGGACAGCGGCGCTTTAAAAAATTTTTTTTTTTTTATTGATAATTATATATATATATTTTTTTTTTTACACTTTTTTGAAAAAAAAAAATTTTTGATCACTTTTATTCCTATTACAAGGAATGTAAACATCCCTTGTAATAGGAATATAACATGACAGGTCCTCTTAATAGTGAGATATGGGGTCAATAAGACCCCACATCTCACCACTAGGCTGGGAAGCCTGAAATTAAAAAAAAAAATAAAACGATCGCCGCTTCCCAGCCGAAGCGGCGCCGTTTTTTTGAATGGAGAGGCCGGGCGTGACGTCATAACATCGCGCCCGGCCTCCGATGATCATAGAGACTCCGGCGACCATCTGGTCCGCCGGAAATCCCTATGATCTACATCCGGCGCCGGCGGATCCGCTCTCCGCCTCACCGATCGTAACGGTGAGTCGGAACAAGCACCGGAGGGCGGCGGGAGGGGGGGGGGCGTCCCCTCTCGCCTCCCATAGGAACGATCAAGCGGCGGAACGGCCACTATGATCGTTCCTATGGTGTAGAGATTCGCCGGCTGAAACCGGCAATATCAGAATGATGTCTGTAACTAGAGGCATCATTCAGATATACCCGCTCAAAGCCCAGGACGTCATATGACGCCCGTGGGCGGCAAGTGGTTAAACTCTCAGATTTTATATAATCTTTCAATCTAGTTTTATGTAATTAGCAGCACTTCCAAAATATTTTGTTTAATTTTGGTCCTAAACATAAACTGTATTTTACATCTTTATAACATCTCTGCTGTTGTGTCATTCTCAAAGCTGGTTCCTTGAACTTGCAGTCATGGATTGTGCACTGTGCATGTCACAGAATAATCACATCACTCAATCTCATCACTGTTTGAAAGAAAGAAAATTAGCTGTCAATCATGGGGCTTTGTTTACAGAGAGGACTGCCTGTGTCACCTATGTGTGTGTATGGGTACATGCACTATCTTCAGAAGAATTTGGGGTCCAGACTAGAAGAACAAACATCAGGGTAGTTATGTTGGGGCTCCAGGGAGACACTGCATGGCGGCATATCCACCCTGTAGGTGGACGCGTACTGGCCATGTTCTTCTAGTTCTTCATTTACACAACAGAAAGCACTGGGAAAAATTAGACAGCAATCCAGTAAACATATGAGTTAAACTGACACATTTTGGTTTTCTAGCCAGTAGGTTTAATAACTTATGGGCTTAATACAATTTTGTGGTTAATCTACTAAAGGACTAGTGCATGTGCACGTTGCAAGTGAATTTGCACTTAACTTAGTAAATTAATTGCAGCTGTGCAGACTTCAATCCTTCAGATATGTGTGAGCAAAAAATCATTTTTTTTTCAAATCAAATGCTGGAGAGCAGAGTTTTCTGGCTAGAAGTGTAAGGAGTGCTGGTCCAAAGTCCATGTTTTGTGAATGGTGGAAACCCATCTGAGTGTTTTCCCATGTCTTTTTTTTTTAAATCATTTTTTTATGATTTTTATTATGAAACATTTCACAATTTACAACAAAAAAAAGCTTACAAAACAAAAAACACAAGTTAGTAATAAATACAAAAAGAAAAAACACACCATAAACACACCACTATCAAAGATTAATCATGCAGTTCCCTAATTAGCTTATCTGGCTTATCTTATCATAGCATAAATGCTATGAAGCATAAATGGTATTCAACATACCATTAAGATTTATTTATCTCAACTTACACAGACAAATTGGAGTCTAGCCATAGTAACCACACTTTTCAAAAAATTTCAGGGCATTTTCTATGTTTATATGCCAATTCCTCCCTTAAATTATAAACAATCACATTGAACCACTGAGTGATTGTTGGCTGGGTTTTTAATATCCATTTCTGTAATATAAGTTTGTGGGCTATATACATAGTCAGCAACCACAATTCTTGCATTTCGAATGTGGTTGCATTTTTCCGGTATAATCCCTAATAAAGCTATTTTTGGGTAAAAGTGGACATGTGTAGAATATAAGGTATTTAACCACTTCATCCCCGGAAGGATTTACCCCCTTCCTGACCAGAGCACTTTTACAATTTGGCACTGCGTCGCTTTAACTGCAAATTGCGCGGTCATGCAATGCTGTACCCAAATGAAATTTGCGTCCTTTTCTTCCCACAAATAGAGCATTCTTTTGATGGTATTTGATCACCTCTGCCGTTTTTATTTTTTGCGCTATACACGGAAAAAGACCGAAAATTTTGAAAAAAAATGATATTTTCTACTTTTTGTTCTAAAAAAAATCCAATAAACTCAATTTTAGTCATACATTTTATTCGGCCACATGTTTTTGGTAAAAAAAATGTCAATAAGTGTATATTTATTGGTTTGCGCAAAAGTTATAGCGCCTACAAACTAGGGTGCATTTTCTGGAATTTACACAGCCTTTAATTTATGACTGCCTATGTCGTTTCTTGAGGTGCAAAAATGGCAGGGCAGTACAAAACCCCCACAAATGACCCCATTTTGGAAAGTAGACACCCCAAGGAAATTGCTGAGAGGCATGTTGAGTCCATTGAATATTCATTTTTTTTGTCCCAAGTGATTGAATAATGACAACAAAAAAAAAAAATACAAAAAGTTGTCACTAAATGATATATTGCTCACACAGGCCTTGGGCATATGTGGAATTGCACCCCAAAATACATTTAGCTGCTTCTCCTGAGTATGGGGATACCACATGTGTGGGACTTTTTGGGAGCCTAGCCGCGTACGGGGCCCCGAAAACCAATCACTGCCTTCAGGATTTCTAAGGGCGTACATTTTTGATTTTACTCCTCACTACCTATCACAGTTTTGAAGGCCATAAAATGCCCAGATGGCATAAAACCCCCCCAAATGACCCCATTTTGGAAAGTAGACACCCCAAGCTATTTGCTTTGAGGCATGTTGAGTCCATGGAATGTTGTTTTATATTTTGACACAAGTTGCGGGAAAGTGACAATTTTTTTTTTTT
Source organism: Lithobates septentrionalis (assembly GCA_037952835.1). NCBI lineage: Eukaryota > Metazoa > Chordata > Amphibia > Anura > Ranidae > Lithobates > Lithobates septentrionalis. Next base: position 4,313,342 of record JBBDGP010000333.1, read on the forward strand.
TTTTTTGCACAAAGTTGTCACTAAATGATATATTGCTCACACAGGCCATGGGCATATGTGGAATTGCACCCCAAAATACATTTAGCTGCTTCTCCTGAGTATGGGGATACCACATGTGTGGGACTTTTTGGGAGCCTAGCCGCGTACAGGGCCCCGAAAACCAATCACCGCCTTCAGGATTTCTAAGGGTGTAAATTTTTGATTTCACTCTTCACTGCCTATCACAGATTCGGAGGCCATGGAATGCCCAGGTGGCACAAACCCCCCCCCCCAAATGACCCCATTTTGGAAAGTAGACACCCCAAGCTATTTGCTGAGAGGCATGGTGAGTATTTTGCAGCTCTCATTTGTTTTTGAAAATAAAGAAAGACAAGAAAATTTTTTTTTTCTTTTTTCAATTTTCAAAACTTTGTGACAAAAAGTGAGGTCTGCAAAATACTCACTATACCTCTCAGCAAATAGCTTGGGTTGTCTACTTTCCAAAATGGGGTCATTTGGGGGGGGTTGTGCCACCTGGGCATTCCATGGCCTCCGAAACTGTGATAGGCAGTGAAGAGTGAAATCAAAAATTTACAGCCTTAGAAAGCCTGAAGGCGGTGCCTGGTTTTCGGGGTCCCGTACGCGGCTAGGCTCTGAAAAAGTCTCACACATGTGGTATCCCCATACTCAGGAGAAGCAACAGAATGTATTTTGGGGTGTATTTTCACATATTCCCATGGCATGTTTGAGCAATATATCATTTAGTGACAACTTTGTGCAAAAAAAAAAATTGTCTCTTTCCCGCAACTTGTGTCACAATATAAAATATTCCATGGACTCGACATGCCTCTCAGCAAATAGCTTGGGGTGTCTACTTTCCAAAAAAAGGGGTCATTTGGGGGGGGTTTTGAACTGTCCTGGCATTTTATGCACAACATTTAGAAGCTTATGTCACACATCACCCACTCTTCTAACCACTTGAAGACAAAGGCCTTTCTGACACTTTTTGATTACATGAAAAAATTATTTTTTTTTGCAAGAAAATTACTTTGAACCCCCAAACATTACATATTTTTTAAAGCAAATGCCCTACAGATTAAAATGGTGGGTGTTTCATTTTTTTTTTCACACAGTATTTGCGCAGCGATTTTTCAAACGCATTTTTTGGGGAAAAAACACACTTTTTTACATTTTAATGCACTAAAACACACTATATTGCCCAAATGTTTGATGAAATAAAAAAGATGATCTTAGGCCGAGTACATGGAAACCAAACATGACATGCTTTAAAATTGCGCACAAACATGTAGTGGCGACAAACTAAATACATTTTTAAAAGCCTTTAAAAGCCTTTACAGGTTACCACTTTAGATTTACAGAGGAGGTCTACTGCTAAAATTACTGCCCTCGATCTGACCTTCGCGGTGATACCTCACATGCATGGTGCAATTGCTGTTTACATTTGACGCCAGACCGACGCTTGCGTTCGCCTTAGCGCAAGAGCAGGGGGGACATGGGTGCTTTTTTTTTTTCTTTATTATTTTTTTGCTTTTTTATATTATTTTTAAACTGTTCCTTTCATTTTTAATTTTTTTTAAATCATTTTTATTGTTATCTCAGGGAATGTAAATATCCCCTATCATAGCAATAGGTAGTGACAGGTACTCTTTTTTGAAAAAATTGGGGTCTATTAGACCCTAGATTTCTCCTCTCCCCTCAAAGCATCTGACCACACCAAGATCGGTGTGAAAAAATGCTTTCCCAATTTCCCAATGGCGCTGTTTACATCCGGCGAAATCTAAGTCATAAAATGCTCGTAGCTTCCGGTTTCTTAGGCCATAGAGATGTTTGGAGCCACTCTGGTCTCTGATCAGCTCTATGGTCAGCTGGCTGAATCACCGGCTGCATTCTCAGGTTCCCTGTTGAGACAGGAGAGCCAGAGAAAAACACGGAAGACGGTGGGGGGGGGGGGCATTCCCTCCCACTGCTTGTAAAAGCAGTCTAGAGGCTAATTAGCCGCTAGGATTGCTTTTACATGAAAGCCGACCGCTGGCTGAAAAGAATGATACCAAGATGATACCTAAACCTGCAGGCATCATTCTGGTATAACCATTCAAAGTCGTGAATTGCGTACCTGAAGACAAAAAAATGGTTAACAATAAAGCACAGTAAACAGTAAAGTATAAAAAATTGCATACCTGAAAAGCAGACATGATAAAACATAATAACAATAAAATGTTGCAGAATAGAATACAGTAAAAAAGAGCAGAACAATAAAGAGAGAATAGAGAGAGAGAGAACAATAAAACGACAACTATTTTTTTTTATTTTATATTTTTGTATGTGTTTTTTTTTTTGCTTTTTACACTTTTTTTTGTAACTGTAACTTTTATAACTGTAACCGGTTCCAGGTTTGGGTCTCTCAAAATGCGATGGCATCTTGGGAGACCCTGTGAAAGTGTGCCCTAGTCTGTGCAATGCTGTACCCTACGCTAATACTCAACTAGTGAATGGTAGCGTTCAAAACATTCACCAATGCAAAGACCAGGATTGTCAGGACAGGAGGGACAATAATAGCGGGTGTCACGTCTATATCCGCGCTTGCTGCAGACATGACATCTTTTTTGGGGGTGGTTCGTTGGGTAGGGGTACTCGGGAGGACATAAAGAAAATGCCTCTCATGCAGCCGACTGCATTTGGTTGGGGATGTGAATGGGGGAAGTACGGGTGCTGCAGAAACGGTGGGTTCCCAATTAGGATTGGCGAATGCAGCAGGAAGGGCATTATGGGCATGACGGGCCTGTGTTTGTCTTTTTGGTGGCAGCGGGACACTACTTGTGCTTGCCACCTCACCAGCTTGAACTGCACTTATGGGACTCGCCACGTCACCAAGTGTTACTGCAGTGCTGGTTTGACTATGACCGGGGTGTACTAAGCCACTGGTGCTTGCCAGTTCACCAAAACGCTACCAAAAAAAACTGTTAGCGATCGCAGGGATCAGGCCTGACTCTGCGAACGCTGCAGTTATGCGTTTAGTGTTTTGTAAGTGACAGTGATCGATCGATACTGCACTTGGGTGGGCTGGGCTGGGCCGGGGGAGGGGCAAAACGCAGGTGCTAGCAGGTATCTGGGCTGATCTCGCTAACAGTGCGTTTTTGGGAACCCTAAACTGCTGGGGACGCTAGTATAGATCTAAACGGATCAGATATTGATCTGATCAGATACTATACCACTAAGGGAGGTGTACGGTGCGTGCGTGGGTGTTAGTGGTACTGGCACTAACCTGATGCTGCCTGGGGCTGGTGCTTGCCAGTTCACCAAAACGCTACCAAAAGAACTGTTAGCGATCGCAGGGATCAGGCCTGACTCTGCGAACGCTGCAGTTATGCGTTTAGTGTTTTGTAAGTGACAGTGATCGATCGATACTGCACTTGGGTGGGCTGGGCCGGGCGGAGGGGCAAAACGCAGGTGCTAGCAGGTATCTGGACTGATTCCACTAACACTGCGTTTTTGGGAACCCTAAACTGCTGGGGACGCCAGTATAGATCTGATCGGATCAGATATTGATCCGATTAGATACTATACCACTAAGGGAGGTGTACGGTGCGTGCGTGGGTGTTAGCGGTACTGGCGCTAACCTGACGCTGCTTGGGGCTGGTGCTTGCCAGTTCACCAAAACGCTACCAAGAAATCTGTTAGCGATCGCAGGGATCAGGCCTGACTCTGCGAACGCTGCAGTTATGCGTTTAGTATTTTGTAAGTGACAGTGATCGATCGATACTGCACTTGGGTGGGCTGGGCTGGGCTGGGCGGAGGGGCAAAACGCAGGTGCTAGCAGGTATCTGGGCTGATCCCGCTAACACTGCGTTTTTGGGAACCCTAAACTGCTGGGGACGCTAGTATAGATCTGATCGGATCAGATATTGATGCGTTCAGATACTATACCACTAAGGGAGGTGTATGCTGCGTGCGTGGGTGTTAGCGGTACTGGCACTAATCTGACGCTGCCTGGGGCAACGCATATGACCGCCGGGCGATCAGGGGGCTAAACCTTTATTCGGTAATAAACAGCGGGTGCCCTGACACTATAAAATTAAAGAACTAACCATAGTCAACCGTAACGGTTATACGGTGATCAGTGGTGAAAGGGTTAACTAGGGGGCAATCAAGGGGTTAAAACATTTATTAGATAGTATATGGGGGTCCCTGACGCTATAAAACGCTGACGGCGAACCTAAATATGTACGTCCCTAACTAGCGTCACCAGCTACACTAATACAGCGATCAGAAAAATGATCGCTTAGCGACACTGGTGACAGGGGGTGATCAAGGGGTTAAAACTTTATTAGGGGGGGTTAGGGGGGTACCCTAGACCTACAGGGGGCTAATACTCACTGCCCTACCACTTCTAACTGTCACAAACTGACACCATGCAGTAATCAGAAAAAAAAAATACTGCTTGGTGTCAGTGTGACAGGCAGGGGGAGGGGTGATTGAGGGGGGATTGGGGGGCGATCGGGGGGGGGGATCGGGGGTGTAAAGTATGCCTGGCATGTTCTACTGTGTGTGTGTGTGTGTTGTGCACTCACATGTCTTCTCTCCTCGGCGTCAGAACGGAAACTGCCGAGCCGAGGAGAGATGACATCACATCCTCTGCCTGTGTGTACTATACACAGGCAGGGGATGTCTCTCATTGGCTGGGAGCGATCGCGAGGGGGGGCCACGATCAGATGGCCTCCCCCTCATCACGGAACGCTCACAGTCAAATGCCGACCACCGCTGGCACCGGGGGGGTCCGATCGGACCCCCCGCCCGCGGGAGGCAGATCACGTATGGGTACGTGATTCTGCCTGCCCGTGCCATTCTGCCGCAGTATATCTGCGTTAGGCGGTCGGCAAGTGGTTAAGATATCAAATATGTTCCCCCCAATATCAATGCAATTTAGGACATTGCCAAATCATATGACATATGTTCCTGTATCAGCAGTACATCTTGGACAATTTGGTGTGGTTGCTTTACCCCAGGAATATAACTGTAGCACCCTGATGTTTAGCCAGGGTTGCTAGTAAATTTACCTGCTAGGTATAGTTGCCTCATGGTGATCCCTGGTAACAAGGTGGATGGTCCCTTAGTGGCAACAGCTTCCCCTCTACCTCGGACATGACAGGTTCCCCTGGCCCCCTCTCCCCCCTTATACTTACAGTACCTGAGCCCCATCTGGATCCAGCAATGTGAATGGAAGCCTTGGCTCTCAGCTGCTGTCAATCACAGCCAGTGAGCCAATACGGAGAGAGAGGGGGGGTGCAGCCGAGCCACAGCTCTGTGTGAGCAGTAGACATGTGCATTCGTTTTCGTCCGAATGCATTTTCGTCCGAATTTAAGGTATTTTCGTTATCGTTTTAACAAACGATAACGAAAGTGCAGAGTCCGAAAAACGAAAGATCCGACATAAACAAATGCTTTATTTTCGTTTTCGTTGCTACAACAGTTCGATATAGATAGGAGATTCGACATGATGATGACAATAACAATCTGTCCATCAAACCTGTGGTCGAATGTGCCTAACCTTAGCTCTATTAGTCCAATTTTATTCTACATAGAGAGAAAAGATTTGACGTAGAGAGAAAAGATTCGACGTAGGGGAGGAAAGATTCGACGTAGGGGAGGAAAGATTCGACATAGGGGAGGAAAGATTTGACGTAGGGGAGGAAAGATTCGACGCAGGGGAGGAAAGATTCGACGTAGGGGAGAAAAAAATTTGACGTAGAGGAGAAAAGATTCGACGCAGGGGAGGAAAGATTCGACGTAGGGGAGAAAAGATAAATAAAAATAATGATGATGATGAATGTTATTGGCTGATTGTAACCAAAGAGGTGGAGCAGTAAAATAGCTAGAACTAAGTACACACGTACGTGTCTGTTGAAAGTTCTAAGAAGATTCGACGGAGCAGGTAAACTATACGGCATTGTACAGTTTAGCTGCTCCGTCGAATCTTCTTTGAACATTCGACAGACACCATAAGCCTTCAATGACAGATTCGACCTTAATTTGGATTTTCGGACGAATGCAATTTTTAACGAAATAAATAAAAACGAATTTCGGGAGTAACTAAATTAATTTATTTTTCAGACGAAAACGAAATTCCGAAACGAAATATTTCAGTGTGCACATGTCTAGTGAGCAGTGGCTGGGGTTTGCTCTGGGGGCACTCGACAGGAGGGAGAAGCCAGGAGCACCAGTGGGGTACCTGAGAACAGGAGGATCGGGGCAAAAAAACAAACAAACATGTCATACTTACCTGCTCTGTGCAGTGGTTTTGCACAGAGCAGGTAAGTATGGCATGTTTGTTATTTTTTTAAAAAGCCAAGCCTTTAATATCACATTATGATCACACTTATATTATTAGACATAGACACACAAGGCATGTTGAGGTTGGGGGGACAGAGGCTAAAATAGATTTCCATGTTGTCAGTACATCTGAAATCTACAGTTTAACCAATGGGGTCATCTGCCACCATATACTGCCAGCAGTTCAGCTTTAAGAAATTTTTGTTGCAGGGGATGTTTAAAATCTGCCAATCGCACAAGCAAAAAAATGACATTTCTGAAGGGTGTTCTGTACACCATCTGTGTACAGAACGACTCCAGGTAGCCATATTGCATTGTATTTTATGGAAAATTACAGCAATGCAGACTAAAAAGGAAAGATAATAATGTTCAATTGCAATATGACTTCGCAATTGTATACGATGTATTATTTTTTTATGTGCTAATTTTTTTCCCATGAAAGTGAAGTTACCCTTTAAAGTGGATGGATCCCACCAACAAAAATGCACAAACTATGCAGGACCCAGCTGGATTTCTATGGCAGGGGCACAATCTGTAAGCTAGGGAAATATTTTTATGGCAATCATCAATGTGAGGAGGGGGTAGCTTGCTTGCTGCCCTGGATAGATTGTCACCCATATACTTTGGCTAGAAATATATTGTATGATTGCTTTACAATAATCCCAAAAGCATTAGTTACAATAAAAAAAAAAAAAAACTTGACCTCATAATTATTTCAAGACACAGTCCTATGCCACGAATTTGGCTGACTGCAGACAAAATGGAAATATGGCCAATCCAAGCTTTTTCCTTACTTGGGTAGATAAAATAAGAAAATATAACTTTAAATGAAAAAAATAATTCTTATTAAAAAAGTGAGTAAAAAAGACCACTGGTATGTAAATACAGATGTGCAATAAACTTATCTAAAAGCAGTTTATTTTCTTAATATGATCTCCAGTTATAACCTATATGTCAAATGTGTTGCTACTGCATGAAAAAAAAAAAAATTACTTCTTTATACAGACACTTGCATAAAAATCCATCAGATATAGGACAACGTAGCCACTGGTGATTTAACAATGCAATTATTTGTAATTGACAGTCTGTCCATGGCAATCAGCTTTAAAGATTTGCTATGAGGTACAGGAAATCATAATTTGATTCATTTTTTCTTGGTTGAATTAAATTTAAAAACATATACTGTATATATATATATATATATATATATATATATATATTTTTCCCCTTAAAATCAGGGGGAAATCGCGGGTGCGTGTTATACGCCAATCCCCTGCAATCCTGAGCTGACAGATCTATAAAATCGCCGACCGCGATTTGAAAATGGCGGCGCCGGCGCCGAAATACACAGAGCCGGTCCTCGGCTCTTCTCGGCCACTTTCGGCTTCACTCGAGCGCCGCTCGAACCTAGCTGAGTGTACTCGGCTAGGTTCGGATAGCTCCGCTCACAGTCACGCCCATCCCGGGCGGGACTACGAGTGGAGCCGAAAGTGAACGAGAGCCGCCGAGAAGAGCCGAGGACCGGCTCTGTGTATTTCGGCGCCGGCAGCGCCATTTTCAAATCGCGGTCGGCGATTTTGAAGCTCAGGATCGCAGGGGATCAACCTGCGAGCTGCAAGGCTGCACTGGGGCAAGGCTGCAATGGGGCAAGGCTGCACTGGGATAAGGCTGCAATGGACACTGGGGAAGGCTGCACCGACAAGGCTACACTGACAAGGCTGCACTGACAAGGCTGCACTGACAAGGCTGCACTGACAGGGCTGCACTGGGGCAAGGCTGCACTGGGGCAAGGCTGCACTGAGAAGGCTACAATGATGGGCATTTAAATGTAAGTTTTTTTCCCTTCAAATTCCATCCTAAAAGTTTTTTTTTCCTTAAAATTCCCTCCTAAATTGGGGTGCGTGTTATACGCCGGTGCGTGTTATACGCCGATAAATACGGTATATATATATATATATATATATATAATGTAGTCTCTAGAAAAGTCCTAAAAATAGAACAGGAAAGAAAAGGGGAAAAAAAGGTCTATATTAAAATAACTGAAGACACTCAAATCACTACACCTTAATGATTAGTAATAGTTTATTTAGCGCTTCACAACACAGTAGTGATTTGTACAGTTACTATATATACGGTGATTTACATGGCCTGCATGGACACTTCAAACATACATTTTTTAATGCTTATATCATATTCATGAAATATTAATGAATGTCTTACAAGATGCACATATGATGTACCAGCCTGTTAAAGCTATTACATGCACTTTTGTTCTATACACACTATAACATAATAATACACAGTACTGTGGGGCCCTAGACCTCAGGCTGAAAATATCCCATTGTTTTTATAAATAGCTTTATATTTTTAAATAGACTTACTTTATCATTTTTGATAGACATAAAACATTATTTACAATTTAGGTATTTGTCTTGGATTACATATCTACTTTCCTTAACAGAAAATAGCAGTATTTTTCATTCAAAAGTCATGAACAACTAATTTACAAAATCAAATATAATAATCAAAAAGATGTGAATTTGAATATACTGCACATACGCCTGACAATTAATAGCCTTAGTCTGCTTCCCTTGGAAATAAATATCAGACATTTTTAAAAATGAAGAGACCATACTTATCTTTTATTATGACATATTGTTGAAAATAGATAATTAGAAGTTTAAAGGCAAAACAAAAATATATACTGTACAGTATATATACATTTTATACACATTTTTATTGTTGCAAAATGTATCACACATGCAAATCTGTTGTTATTGAAAATGTATTGCTTAAAACATAAATATAATTATACTGTTATTAATAAATTGTTATTGAGATGAAGAAATGTATGGTAAGAACTTATGGACAACCAAAATAGTTTGAAAAAGATTTAATAATAACTTTGCACAAAATGTAGTCACCTGCTCATTATACTGCTGCAGCTTCTGTATATACATAACTGACATACATACTGTATATGTGAACTGTTTCACCTGTCAATCAATTTGTTGTTCTGTTCAGCAAGTCTGGTTATCCATGCTGATTTTCCAGACAGTATAGCTAGGGCAGTGACCTTTCCCTTCTCCACTGCAGTACAGCAATATGTCTTGTCCACTAACACACCCCAGCTTGTAGATGTGACAATGAAGGAACAGCATTTCAGTAATAAGGTCACATCCCTATACACTCTTCTCCATTTAGCTTTTTTTACTTCTTTTAGACCAACAGCAGTGTGGATTGCAGAAGAGCCTGATTGGCTCTTTGTCCTATTCCTTCCACTCTCAGCCTTGCAGAGAGAATGCAGGAAGGTGATACATAGACAAATTCACATAAAATAGATGTATTTGATAATGAGAACATAACTGCATTAATTGGTGTTTTCTATATCTGTCATGCATAAAGAATGAATATTTAATATATGCTTTAAATCATCACCATCATAATGTATATTTTGGGATAACTTTCATTACTTTAGCGCAAATGAACAATATGCACCTAGCATTGGTGAGCTATAACCCATTCAACCAGGGGCAGACATTCCATGTATGCTGACTATGTAGTTGAGGCTAAGGCTAAGGGCCATTTGAGATTTAGGGGTCCATTTATGCAAGATGTGGGTATTGGAATAAACTGCACTGTCACAAAAGACCTGGACATTGTTCACTTCTAGGGCAGGTGAGAAGCAGCAGACATTCTTTATGATGCCCTAAACATGCTTCCGGTTTAAATAATATAAGGAAGTAAGCATTTCCTTTATTCTGTGCTTGACCAATACTGAACAATACAGAATGCTTCTCCAATTTTTTAATACCATTTGAAGGGAAAGTAAAGGGGTTGGAACCCAGTGGCATATTATGGACCACAAGTGAGTTCAGAGCATCACAAATGCTGCTTTGTCTGCATCTATTAAGTTATACACAGTAAATAAGTGTTGGTTCTTTCACAGTAATGTAGAAGGAAAAAAATACCATATAGGGGCCATTGTTGACCATATCTACCATCATATGCAACCAATTACATTAGTAAATTAGTTCTATGTAGAAAACATTTTTATTGGCTGCGTGTAATTACTTTGCATTAAAAAAAAAACATATTTACTTTTATAGCTAAAGTATTTTGTAATGTAATTTATAATATAAAAGAATATAAGCACTTTTTTCCCTTTTTGAACTGTGTTTGTTTGACAGGGAAATAGTGATACAGAAAACAAAGTACTTTTGATTTTCTCAGTGGGGGTATTAAAGTATAACTAAAGACAAAACTTTTTTTTGATATTTAGATGAGTGGCGATGGGCTAGAACTTATTTCAGGTTTGCGCCACAGTCTGTGTTCCTGTTAAGGAAATTCCCTCTCTGTAGTTATCCTGATCACCAATGGCATGGAAAGAAAAATTTAGTATCCACAAACTTGAGTTCCTGCAAGAACCCTAATAAAGGGAACATTTTCTAGTGGAGATATTTGTTATCATGACTAATAGTCAATTTCTATCACATTGAAAAAATATTTCTCCTCACTTCCTGTTGAGTCTTCAGTTCAGGAAGTAAAGGGCAATTTCTCTAATGAGGCACAGGTATTTTTTTTTTTTTTTTTTAACTGACAGCAGCTTATATCCTTATCTACCCAAAAAGAAAAAAGAAAAATGGCTTTAGATAAACATTGAGCACATTTTAAAAGATCCCTTCTATTTACCAATCATTGTCCTTATCAATAAACTCATTTTTCTTACAAGACTAAGTTAAAAATGATTTGCTATCCATATTTATTTTCAGTTTTTATGGGTTTCTTAAGCAAACATTGGTTGTAATTATATATACAGTATATTGCATCAACACGTAAGCAGTACTGAGAGTTTTAGCAATTATGGGATTATGTTATAAAATTCAGTATTTCTATGAAGGTTTATCTAAATATATACTATTAATACTATTTTTGTTTCATAATACCATTTCATAATAAATATGGTAAAACTACAGTATTTTGTACTTTAGAAATCCAGCACATGTGTACAATTGTTTTTTGTTTAGTTCTGGTGAAAAATATATATTCAACCATGTCATTTTGGATAAACATGGCTTTAAATATGTTGCACTAAAATGCCCTTTTTGAAAATGTGAACTTCTGCAGTATTCATTCAGAAGCACAAGGTAGTGCTGATTGTAAAGCTGCTTCACTGAATACGCTTCTCCAGTGTTTCTATATTTTGTAGACATGTGCGATTAGTTTAGTACGAATCGGAAATTCATACGAATTTCCGGAAATTCGTACATTTGTACCAATCCGAAATACAAATTTTTATGCATACAAATTCTGTGTGAAATACGAAATTTTGTATACGAACTTTGGATCCAAATTCCTTTACAACAGAATCGGACAGAATGTTTGTTAACTATGAATATTCGTTATGATGAAGTTAAAAACCCCAGGAAGTCAGCACAGCACAGTGATGGTGGGAGCCCCTCATAATGATAAATTAATCATAACGAAAATTCGTAATTGTTTCAAAAAGTTAACGAACCTACAAGTTAAGAACCCAGGAAGTCAGCAAAGCACAGGGATGGTGGGAGCCCCTAATAATGATAAATTCATCATAACGAAAATTCGTAATTGTTACCAAAAGTTAACGAACCTATAAGTTAAAAACCCAGGAAGTCAGCACAGCACAGGGATGGTGGGAGCCCCTCATGATAAATTCATCATAACGAAAATTCGTAATTGTTAGGAAAAGTTAACGAACCTACAAGTTAACAACTCAGGAAGTCAGCACAGCACAGGGATGGTGGAAGCCCCTCATAATGATAAATTCATCATAACGAACATTCGTAATTGTTACAAAAAGTTTATGAATCTAACGAAAATTCATACTTCATACAAATCCAAATTGAATTTCGAACACAAATTACAAAATACGAATTAATGCTAATACGGAAAGGAACGAAACAAAACGAATTTTTGACGGCACACATGTCTAATATTTTGGCACTTAAGTTATTTGATAAAGCATTTATTAGATATCTCTCCCTTAATGTTCCCTTTAGTACAGAATCCTTATGTCTGAGTGTAAGATCCATTAACACTGATGCCCTGTACACACGGTAGAACATTGATCGGACATTCCGACAACAAAATCCATGGATTTTTTCCAACGGATGTTGGCTCAAACTTGTCTTGCATACACACGGTCACACAAGGTTGTCGGAAAATCCGATCGTCCTGAACGTGGTGAAGTAAAACATGTACGTTGGGACTATAAATGAGGCAGTAGCCAATAGCTTTCGTCTCTTAATTTATTCTGAGCATGCATGGCACTTTGTGTGTCGGATTTGTGTACACGCGATCGGAATTTCCGACAATGGATTTTGTTGTCAGAAAATTTTGTAGCAAGCTCTCAAACTTTGTGTGTCGGAAATTCCTATGGAAAATGTGTGATGGAGCCTACACACGGTCAGAATTTCCGACAACAAGGTCCTATCACACATTTTCCATCGGAAAATCCTATCGTGTATACAGGGCATTACACAATTAACAACCAGACAGAAGGTCCAACTAATTGGAACACTATCCGTAAAAACCTTTTTATATCATACTTCTGGCCCCATGTCTTTTTTTACCTTCTATTCTGATCATCTTGTCTGCCACATAAGTTGCTTGCTTTTCTTTTTATACTAGCTGTGCCAACTAAAATGTAAGCTAATATTTTTGTTCACCTATAAGTGTTACAGCATCACATTTTTTAAATAAAATTGGGGTCATTTAATATATGAAATTCCTGATCATTCTAAAATTAAAAGACCTGTATCAAACAGTTTAAAGAATATCTAAACCAAAAAGCAAATCTTTTTGCACCATACCACTTCTAAAATGTGCTGGCTGCATTCATTTTAATTTTTTAATTTTTTTCCCCCTTTTTTTTACCTGGTGATCCAGCCAGTAAACTTTTTTAATTTTTCAATTTCCTTTAACATCCTAAACGGTCCAGTAATAGAGGATTGAGACAAATCATTTAATGCTGACAAAAGTGATTACAATGCTTAGCTTTTATTCATTGATAAAACACCTTTAACCACTTAAGGACTGGAAGAATTTGCCCCCTTAATGACCAGGCCATTTTTTACGGCACTGCGTCGCTTTAACTGACAATTGCACGGTCGTGCGAAGTTGTACCCAAACAAAATTGATGTTCTTTTCCCACAAATGGAGCTTTCTTTTGGTGGTGTTTGATCACCTCTGCATTTTTTATTCTTTGCGCTATAAACAAAAAAAGAGCAACAATTTTGAAAAAAAATATATATTTTTAACTCTTTGCTATACTAAATAAATAAATAAAAAAATATAAAAAAAAAATTCTTCCTCAGTTTAGGCCAATATGTATTCTGTTACATATTTTTGGTAAAAAAAATGCAATAAGCGTATATTGATTGGTTTGCGCAAAAGCTATAGCATCTACAATCTATGGAATAGATTTATGGCATTTTTATTATTTATTTTTTTTATTAGTAATGGCGGTGATCTGCGATTTTTAGCAGGACTGTGATATTGCGGCAGAAAGATCGGACACTTTTGACACTTTTTTGGGACCATTGACATTTATTCAGCGATCAAAGCTAAAAATAGCCACTGATTACTGTATAAATGTCACTGGCAGGAAAGAGGTTAACACTAGGGGGTGATCAAGGGGTTAAGTGTGTCCTAGGGAGGTGTTTATAACTGTATGGGGGCTAGGCTGACTGGAGGAGGAGAGAGATTGTTGTTCCTAATCACTAGGAACAGATGATCTGTCTCTCCTCCCCTGACAGAATGGGGATCTGTTTGTTTACACTGACAGACCCCCTTTCTGCCTGTTTCGCAGCGATTGTGGGTGGCCGCGGGTGACCCGCTGGCTGGCTCCCCGCTCCCCTTAAAAATAATTCTCTATAGCTGGAAGCCAGGGGGCATATATACTCTATAGCTGTGCTTTTGCGAGCATCCTATTTTCAAAATTGTACTATGACAAAATGTGCCTTCTATTAAGTGGCCTTAGAATATTGAATCTATCGCCAGCGCATATATTGCTTTGCTATAGTGGTAAATCTATTCTAGTAATTATGTCCAGTAGTATTCGTTCTTCATGTCATATTACTGGATGATGGACGTATTTCTATGCTTTAAAATACAAGAGGTGGGGCAATTTTAATATATAACTACCGTATATAGCCCATGATGCAGTGCCTCCTTGCGGAGTTTACTACGTGTCGTTCAGTCCCCTTTTTTGTGGGTGCCTTCTGTTTTTTGTTTATGGTTTGTTTTTTCTTTGTTTCTTTTCTGGTTTTGTTTTGATTAATTTGCTACCTGTCAGCTTGCACTCCAGGGCCGTCTCCTTGTATTATTGTCCTGGTGTGAATGGCTGAGTAACCGAAAGTAGACATCAGCGCAAACTGCGCGACTGTATTTGAAGACCCGCGTTAGACGTCCATGCATGCTCTGAAGAAACTCGGGTCATAAGTGAAAAGCGTCAGCATGATGCCATCACGCCTTCTGATGTGAGGGCACGGACTAACCACCAATCAGACCACTCCCTCTGTGTTGTCCCGCTTCTCTCTGGAGATTTCACAAGTACTCACGAGACTCATGGACATATTCTAGCTGACAGTGATAACACATGGCACTGCTTGTTTAGTAGACACGCGGACTGTCGGAGGAAAGTATCCCCCTACTTCTTATGGCTCAGACTTAGCCCAAGATGGCTGTACTACCTGCCCTGTACCAAAGATTTGGATGAGGTGGATCTCGGACGAACAGGGAAGTTGTGAGACATTTCTAAACTCAATTGGAGTTACCTTTATACATATACACTCACCTGTACCCGATATAATCCATTAGCCTTTCCTCAGCTGTTACTGATAAGTGGGCAGCCTATGTATTCATCTGCTTCTTAGGGGGGGACTGTCTCACTGCAACTCGGTGCCCAAATAAAGTGGATTGTATTATTAGGAACATTACATCTCGCATGCTAAGTTGGCATCATTAACCACCTAGGTCATCGGACTGAAGTCTGAAGCATTGATCCTGTATATCTACCAGCACTCAGCTGGGACCACTGAGTGGATTGCCCTGCTTTTTTCATGCTTCCTTCTAACTGTGTCTGAACTAGGACCCAATATAATGATTCAGCTGTGTACGATATCAGAGAGGCCTGTATATCTGTTTGTGGTGGCCACCTGTGTCCTTAAGACAATTGTCTAATTGTAGATGTATGTGGTGGAGGTTTGATATATTTATACATTTATAAACTGTCAGTTTTATGTGGATTTTTTATTAAAGAACTTTTTTACCTTTAAATACCGATAGTTCCTTTTTAAACAATTCTTTGTGAACCTCTCTTTCCCCCCGTTTTTGTTCGCTAGTAAATGGGTGCGCGCAAGCCCATAAATCGCTGTGTATGTGCCCGACGTACAATAATGGCGATTCGCCAAAAGGGGAGCCAACTTGCCATAGTACAATTGCGGCGGGTGGTCGGTAACTAGTTAAACCTAAGGAAACCTTTTCGTCAGACTGAACTCCGAAGGATTTTTCGACGGAGTTCCGACGGAGTTCCAATGAAATGGACTTGCCTACACACGATCACACCAAAGTCTTATCGTTTCAAACGTGACGACTTACTACCGGACTAGAATAAGGAAGTTCATAGCCAGTAGCCAATAGCTGCCCTTGCGTCCTTTTTTGTGCGTCGGACTAGCATACAGACAAGCTGATTTTTCGATCGGACTCGAGTTCGTCTGAAAGATTTGAAACATGTTCTATTTCTAAAGTCTGACAGATTTCCGTTGGAAGCAGTTCGGTCAAAAAGTCCGGTCATGTGTACACGGCATTAGATGGAGTTTGGCTTTAATTTGTTAATTAAGTCCAGCTAGAGTTTCTAGTGCACAGAACAGAAACCGTTTATGAACCTGGAGTCCCTAGGCTTTGTAGAGACTTAGGAGGGATGAAGTCACCCATCTGGGTCCGTGATTTCTGCACAACCAGCCTACTTATTGGGCAGGTGTGTGCAGGGTTTTTATTGGAGACCTGACTATGATTCAGGGTTCCACCCTGGCAGACAGAGGAGGTCTCCAAAAAAAAAGCCATGCACATACCTGCCCAAGTCTCTTCAACCCACCTGGACTTCTAGTCCCAAACCAAGTTTTACAAAACACTGAGAAAACAGAGAATACAGGTTATTCTGTGTGAATATAGCACCCTGGAAACCCTTTTTACACAGTGGCAGGGTCCAGCACTGTCACAGTGTATTACAAAATAAGATCTCACATCGTGCCACAACCCTAGATCTTATCACTGCACTACACAAAAACCTAATATTAATGAAGCAGCCACTTGAAAAGAAATAATGAAAATAAAAAAATCTACCAAAAATAAGCTCAAGGTAAATAATGGCACTGAACATGCAATAATGTGAACAATGCACATATATATTACACACCCAGTGGCAGGGTCCAGCACTGTCACAGTGTATTACAAAATAAGATCTCACATCGTGCCACAACCCTAGATCTTATCACTGCACTACACAAAAACCTAATATTAATGAAGCAGCCACTTGAAAAGAAATAATGAAAATAAAAAAATCTACCAAAAATAAGCTCAAGGTAAATAATGGCACTGAACATGCAATAATGTGAACAATGCACATATATATTACACACCCAGTGAATAATAGTGCATAAAAAATAAACATAAAAATAAATAGTCCATAATAAATGATGTCCAAAACTGGATAAATATTCTGTGATAAAAATCAGTTGATTGAGTGACTTGACAGCACACCACGTGATAGAAAAACCTGTCTCCACTTCCCCAATTGGATGTACACTGACCGATACTATTTGCCTCACACTCTCATGTTTGGCAAAAAGAGCATTGTACCCCTTAGGGTTGTGGATATCCCGTCAATTGATCCAAGCATCCAAGACCATTAGGAATCTATAATATGCAAAGGAAAAAGAACTCCAAATGCAAAAAAGTGCAATAAAGTAAAGAAAATGTAATTTATTAAAACCACAGAGGCCTAATGGTAATACACTTACAAGAAGGCAAATAAAAAGTGCATTGGTATGGTAAACAGACCACAAGCATATCCCAGTCACAGTGGACATGAGGATGGGCGCTGTATCTCACCCGACCAACAAGCCAGTACACATGGAGCCTCACTTCCGGTGATGCGTAAATGTCACTTCCGGTTGCCGTACAGCCAGGTACCAATGCGTTTCATCATTACGACTTCGCCCTGGGAACTGATTTTTAGAACAGAATATTTATCCAGTTTTGGACCTCATTTGTTATGGACTATTTCTTTTTATGTCTATTTTTTATTTTATTTTTTTATGCACTATTATTCACTGGGTGTGTAATATATATGTGTATTGTTCACATTATTGCATGTTCAGCGCCACTATTTACCTTGAGGTTATTTTTGGTAAATTTTGTTTACTGTCACAGTGAATGTTAACACATTACACCAAGGTGACTGTGGCCTTTTTGTTATTTAGCCTTTCATTATGTAATTAATGCGGAAAACATGATTATCTTCTGCACAGTGGCATTTGTGGGTATGATTGAAAAGCTATTATTTTGAATAGTAAACTCTCTGCTCCTTCTGTTAAAAAAACTCTCTACTAAGATTTAAACAAATGCACTTTCCATTTGATTGTTTTTTTTTTAATTACAGTCCATTTAAGGGCTCATTCACATCACCAGTTCTGGGCTACATTGGCCAGCATTGCCCATTGCAGTCCTAATGCAAGAACAAGGCAATTTAGGCCTAATATCCTTCAGTTTCAGTTTAGTTTAGGCCTCAGTTCACCCCATCATACTATATTGAATGCGGTGAAAAAAAGTAGGACAATTTACATTTTTGCTAAGCACATTCTGACACACTGTAAATCATCTAAAAATGCTGCAGCGCAAAAGAATTAAATGCAAATAAAAAAATAAACAAAAATGAAAAAGCAAACCAGCATAAGCATGTTATATGAACAATAGCACGCGCTATGAGATGGAAATTAACTCTAAACCAGTGCATTATAAGTAAGCAAAATACAATAACTTTTTCTTACATCTGCTGTTAAAGTGGTTTTACCCAGTATAGTGAATAGCGTCAGATAACACACAGGGATTAAACAAATCCTCCTACATAAGTTTTACTTGTATCTCTGCTGTCTTCCCCTTTCTACACTCTTTGGAATGTGCAGATCATGTTAGAATTTTTTTTTCCTCTTTTAGCAGCACATAGGGTTGAGTGGGGATACTGGACTTACACTGTGTGAGAGCTGAATGGAGGAAAGGGACATACCCCCCTCCACATAGGCAGAAGAATGAAGGAACAAGCAGAGATGTAGCCTGAATAGACAAACTCCCTGCTAATTTCCCTCTAAGCTCCCTCCCGGACACAAATTTTCAACTACTGTTATCTCATGTGTCGGAGAGCTTGTCAGAAGTCACTCATGCTAAAAACAGAGGAATGGAGCACAGGAGAGAAATGGCACTTAGAGCTTTGGAGAAAAATAAGTAAACACTGCAGATATATGTGCTTAGGTCACATTTCATGAATGGGGTTTACAACCACTTTACCTACTTGCCGCCCACCGTCAATTTATAAAGGGGCAGTGCCTCTCTTGTTCTGGGTTGAGGTCCCAGAACGGCCACACTTGCACCCGTGGGGGCATGCAGCGCGGCAATCACAGCCGCATTGTGTTGCTAGGACATAGCGTGACCCCGATCTCTGTAAAAAGATGCAGCCGCGACTCTTTAACCATGTAATCAGTTGTGTCCAATCACAGCTGGTCACATATAAACACAGAAATGCCAGTACTCAGCTCTCATTGCCTCACACTGACAGAGTGTGTGGCAAGGAGAGCTGGTCAGCGGAATCCCCTCGCAGGGGACATTGGGACATGTAATTAGGGCACTGAGCATCAGTGCCCTGATTACAATACAGCGCAACCCGTGCCAGCCATCAGTACCCCTTTAGTAATGCCAGTCAGTGCTGGCTATCAGTGCTGGCTATCAGTGCTGCCCATCAATGCCCATCATTGCTGCCCATCAATGCCCATCAGTGCCACCCATTAATGCCCATCAGTGCCCATCAGTGCCACCCATCAGTGCCCATCAGTGCTGCCTATCCATGCCAACTATCAGTGCCCACCAGTGCCCATCAGTGCCACCTATCAGTGCCCACCAGTGCCATTTATCAGTGCCCACCAGTGCCACCCATCAGTGCTACCTATCAGTGCTCATCAGTGCCACCTATCAGTGACCATACGTGTGGCACATTAGTGCCTCCTCATACATGCCACCTAATCAGTGCCCATAAATGCTACATCATCAGTGCCTATCAGTGCAGCCACATCATGCCATGTGCAGCCACATCAGTGAAGGAGAAAAAATTACAAAATTTACTGACAGAAACTAAGAAAAACTAATTTTTTTCAAAATTTGCGGTCTTTTTTTTGTAAAAATAAAAAACCCAGCAGCGATTAAATACCACCAAAAGAAAGCTCTATTTCTGAGAAGTAAATTATAAAAAAAATCACATGTTTACAGTGTAGCATGACCGTCCAATTGTCATTCAAAGTGTGATAGTGCTGAATGCTGAAAATTTGCCTGGCCCAGTAGGCAGGTGGTTAATGTAGTTTATGCTTGGTAAGATGTGGGCACCCTAATATGGCTTCAATTTAACCAACACTATGCATTAAGGCAGTGCAAGAAACACTGACAATGTACAAAGTATATTAACTCATAGCAGCCAAAGAGAAATATTTCAGCAATCTAAATTAATCACTGAATATTTGCCATGAATAATGCACATTGTTTTTTCCACTTTCTTTAAAGCCCTGTTATGTTACAGCTGTTAATAAATCAAATATATATTATTTTACATTTTTCCTGCCTATCCTACTTACAGACTGTGTAGTTATGTTTTACATATAATAACTAATGATTCAGCTCTGCATAGCATAAAGTTGCTATAACAGTAGATAGCATTAGTGTAAATTTGGCAAAAATATAATATAACATATTTCCCTTTACTGTAAGCATTTTTACACATAATACCTAAACATTTTTAATTTAAAAGAATAATCATCGTACTTTAATTTCAATTATACAGATTTTTCATTAAGAAAATACACCTGGTCATATTTACAATGTACAATAAATAAGTTGTTCTACATAATAAGGCAATACACAGCATGGTTCTTTTGTGCAACTGCATCAAGTCAAAATTCAATAAAGCACAGTATTATGGATGTCAAACTGTACTTTGTATTGACATTAATTATTCTTGTACTTAACCATTATGTATTGTGCTCACAATATGCTAACATGTGAGCTTGATAATAAATAGCAAAACATTACACCATAATCATAAGCACATGTGGTACAGGGAAATAGAATAATTACAACAGATAACATTATTTTATTGTTTAAAGAGACTGTCTTTTATTTAAAAAAAAGAAAAAACTGCTAGTAGGTAGATAGCATAGGCAACTAGAGGTGCCTGAAAATGCCTGCAGGCACAGTTCTAAACAGGCAAAGCATTCCTATTGGCCCACCACCATGCTTTAGCCAATAAGATGTGTACGACAGGAAAGGGTGGACACGTTGTGTCACTACCAGGAAGTGCTGCAGCTTTGCCTGTTTACAACACCAGGGCACTTGGCTGTAGCAAAGGACAATAAGAGCTTTTGCAGACATATACCTGTATTCTATTTGTATTGTATTTTATACCTGCTAGAAGATTTCTTTTTTTAAGTGACATAGTCATTTTTTTTTTTTAAATGGCTGCATTTCCAGTCACATACAAAATATGAGCTGACAAGATTGATTCTCATATTGCTACAGGCTTTTAAAGATGTGAATATATGTTTATGGTTGAATTTTCAATTTATAGCAAACACATATATTGTGTGGACAAAATATACTCTTACTAAAGACATTTCATCAAAAATTTTAAGTGACAAATTCCCTTCTTTTTAACCGTTTATTTTAAATTATTGATTTAGCAACGACACTTTTAGAATGACCAAACCATACAGAATATTAACTATAATAATGAAATTACTTTTATATTTAAATAGTCAAGTCTGAAGTGAATTGTACAAATAATTAGTTTTTGCAAACAACTTATTTTGTTGTTAAAAGACCCTTTTAAGTGAAATAACTTTACTAGACTACCCTAGACAAAATGTTGATATAAAACATTTGTATTTTATAGTTTTTTTTTGTTTTTTGTTTTTAGGTTATGGCTTTCAGGTGTTGAATTGATATCTTACACTTTAAAGCATATCTAAACCCCAAATCAAAAACATAATATTGCAGCATACAACTCCTTAGATTTGGCATTTGTAAAGTAGAAATGGAGACATCCTAATCCATGATTAAGCCCTTTGTGTATTGAAACATATTGGAGCGTTGGGTGGAAAGACAAGAATATATGTTGTGATTACTCTACTTATTATATTTTAAAGCTAGTTTTACATAGGTGATGGCATCAGTGTGTAGCCCATTCATTTTTATTTGGCAAGTGGTACAGCTGAACGAGAATGAGCTCTTGGGTGTACACATGATGAGAGATGAAGATATAGGGAAAGAGGCAAGTTTGAAGCAGCATAGCTATTACTGATTCCACAAACTTAGATGTGGTGGCTGCATTCGTTTTTAGGCTTTTTTTGTTTTCATTTTTACCTGGTAATTTTGAGAATAAAACACTTCCTATCCCTAGGTGACTATGATCACTCCTTCACTGTATCTATGAAAGAAACCATGGTTGCCATCCAGGCCGGAAATCAAACCTATCATCCTCACTTCATCTCAATTACATCGGGGGTGATAGAATTAGTATCAGAAGAAATATAACATTGGTTACTGCATTTCTGAAAAGATCAACAGGTATTTTATTTATTTACTAAAATGTTCTGAAAAAAGCAGCTACACATCTAAGTACTTGTAAGCAGCATTTTATTACATTTTTGACTGTTGGGTTTAGTAATTCTTTAAGCTCTCTGGGCAAAACAGTACTTGTAGTTAAAAAATAAGCTTTGTCCTGTTTTTTGGTTTGTTTTACCAGTATGGCTGTTCATTTTGGTAATTTTTATATACCTTCAAATTACTTGTTAATTAAAACACGCTAATATTTACTTATTTGAGTGCATGATAGATTACTTCTCTTTGATAAGTAGAGTATATTAATTATACAATGATTAATCAGAATTTATATTTGATACTTACTGTTGTCCAAAAATAGACTTATAGAAGATGAAGAAAATAAACCATGTATCCACAAGATTTGTAGTTCTGCAAGCCTTTCTCTGTTTGTAAAAAAATCCATACAACTTTATGATCTCTATTATGACATTCATTTTTTATCTTAATCGTGTCACTCTGTATGCTATTCAGTTAATTACGTTTGTAACACAATCATTCATATATTAGATACAACATACAAGTGTTGCTGTGCCAGAGAAAATATCAACTGTGGGCAGTGACAAACCTTTATTAAAAAGTGCTTGGATACTATATAGACCCTACATAAATACAATCATAGACCTAAGTCTAATGTCATCAGTGAATTAAAGCCCTGTAGTTATCTGTGTAACTTCTGAAGTCATGTCATCTCCCGCAGGAACACCTGAATCCAGAGATGACATTTCCACGGCTAGTCATACCTGATGGTTAGTCCTATCCACTGTGTTGGCGGTGGACACATGGTCACGGGTATTGTGACGCAAACGGGTTGAGTTTTGCTGCTCAATGGTTGAAGTTGTTGGAATGCAAAATTCTCTGAAACACCGCTTAAAGTTTTCATCTAGAAAAGCATAAAGGACTGGATTAAGGCAGCTATTTGTGTAACCTAGAGCAATGCACACATGCCAGGTCACTGTCTGAAAGAGAGAAGGTGGGATATTGATCAAAGCTTTAATTATCACATAAATGTGGATAGGAGTCCAGCAGACTATGAACACTGCCACTACAACCAGCACCATCCTGGTGATTCTTCTGAGGTTTCTATCCTTCTCTTTGGAGCCAGACAACATACGGACACTCTTGAGTCGTAAGATCATCATTCCATAACATACGGTGATGATAAGGACAGGCATTATAAATGCAAAGATAAAGACACAGATTTTTAGAAGGTTGTCCCAGTACCACGATGGATGGGGAAAAATAAGAGCACAATCGGTAGATCCTAGAGAAAATTCAAAAGAAATATGTTAGTAAATATATTTTAAATAAGGCTAATTCTTTATATAAGTATGGCAAAATACATAATTGGCTAATGGAAGTTTTTTTTGTTGTTTTATTGTACTAACAAAAGTTAGTACAATTGTTTTTTAAATATTATTAAGCATCTAGATCAAAACATGTACCTTTGCACCTATGTACTGTATTCAATATATCATCATAAATTATAATGGTACTTAACAATTCTGATGTCAGTGCAAATTAAATATAAAGGGAACCAAAAAAAAACAAAAAGGGGAGGGAGGGTTATGGATTATTATGTTTCCACCTGATAGATTCAAAATAAATCTAAAATAATTTGTTTATTTAATATGTTCATGTACCCAGGTAAATGTATACAACCCTCTGAAGTGTTTATGCACCATGATAAATGTACACACTTTCTGCTGAAGATGTGACAGCCAGCATTTAATTATTTTGGTCTGGTCTGACCGGTATACTTGTCCTTCATGCCGCAAGTTATACAGGAGTAAAGGAGTTGGTAAAGAATTACAGGAGGGTGACTGCACATGGATTTACAGCATTTTCCCTATCAAGCATACACATGACAAAACATCTGAGGCAATAAAAGAAATTTTAAGAAATGCTGAACAAATTTGACATATAGGCTGTATAGCCTTGACATATGCTTAATGGACATACTGTACATGTTTGTTGGCTATGAGCTGAACTTGCCTTAATTACTATTGGTTGCCCCGTTCTTATGAACACCTATGCAAGCCATTTCTGCTTTACTGCTTTGCCTATGGATATTTACTGATTGCATGCTAAACATTGCTCATTCATGCTTGATCCATGTATTTGATTTATGCTGTCTAATACTTTTACAGTTAAATCTGTGTTTGTTGCACCCGTTTAAATCAGCAAACTCAACTCAACTCAGTTTCATCATAACACTGACCAGATGGTCTATTTCAATTGAAACAATTAAAGTGTAATATAGACCAATGTTTGGGCATTAGTTCCCAGGCTATAATGATCTCTTGGAGAAGATCTTTACAGACCATTGCCAAGCACTTAATGATTGATTTACACCATTGTGGACATTAGTTGCCATGCTATCTTTCATTACCTATTTATTATATGAAGTTCTGATGGTTGCTTGCTATCATCTTTTGTTTGCTGTCTCCTGTCATCAGCTTTGTGCTTCTTTCTGTATGGTTGCCATTCATTGCAAGTTTTGAATGTGAGATGGTGGAATGACATCTATTTAAATAAGCTACAGTGGTGTTATTTACGAAAGGCAAATCCACTTCGCACTGCAAAACAATTTATAAATTGCTGTGAGCTGCTGTGAAGTTTTTTGGAATAAAAAAACCCTTTTCGAAATTTATCTGCACTACGGAGCTTTTTTCTTATCTCCCTTGAGTGTTAACCGCTGAGATCATCCATGAGAAGAGATCTGAATCAAGGGTGATTATAACTGTTCCTGTGTGTGGATTCCAAAAGGAGAGAGGAGTTAGCTTTGGTCGTTGAGAGTGATTGTAATCACGATCCCTGGATTGAAAGACAGGTGGAGGATTTCGATGCCGGCAGGCTGATGCAACAGGCTCCCATGATCTCTATAATTTGAGGTCCAACTGATCTGGTAAGCGGCAGTAATATCACAAGTTTTTGGGCTGCAAGAACATCTCATTCCCATCTCTCCTGATTACTGAGTTTCTCCATACTCACATTGTCATTTTTATGGACTTTGCTTATATATTTTTGATCACTTAGATACACTCACCTTAATGGAATTTGTATATATCAGAGTACTTTTGCTTTAAGTCCTTGTAACAGGTTGATGGTGCACACCACTGTTTTTTGGTAGCATTTTTTAGTAGCATTTTTTTACTTTATTGTATCACTTATGCACAATACTATATATATCTTTATATGAGTTTGTATAGTTGTGTTTAATCATCTTCACTGATTAATTAATGGTTGCGCACTTCTTTTCGGGAATATATGTTTTTGAGCTGTTTGTATTTAGGCTTACACAAGCAGCTGCACTTTTTTCACTTAGAGCAGAAATTTCCTTTATAGCTAAGCTGGGAAGAAAGCCAAATGGGGAGAGAGGATGGACGACATGTCTCTGAATATGGTACTTGTGATGGGCAAGCATTTGGAGTTGGCTATGAGCTGCTGCTGAATGTCGCGTGGAAATGGCTCGGATCGCATGGGTTGCGAAGGAGGATGGCTTTGCGAGATCCTGTAAGGCCTGGAAGTGTTGGATGCTGGCTAAGTATAGTCTGATTGTGTTGTGTGATAGAGCCAACTGAGTGTGGCAACATGAAATGAAAGCTAGTATGTGCTTAGTGTCTGTTACCATTGTAGCGGTGGGAGTCAGGATACCAGAAACTTGCAGAAGGCGTTCCAAGCTGTGTGGTAGGCCTTGAGTGTGTTGCGGAATAAGGGTTGATTGGTGAACTGGGTTGCGCTGTGAGGGTATTGCTTTAACCCAATGTCAGCTGAGACCAAGGTGGGATAAGAGATGAAGTTGGGTCGGCTCCGGGTTTCTGCTGGAAAGCTGAAATAAAGTGCAAATGGGATAGTGCATCTGTTGCGACGTTGCACTTGCCTGGAATGTATGTACAGTGCACATTGAACTGATGCTGCAGGGATAATTGTACCAGCCTGCATAGAAAGGACACAAGATACTGTGTGTTGCTCAAACCCCGATACGGAACTTACGAGTAATTTTATTTCATTTCTAAAACATTTTTCATTCATTTTTATGTACCTCACTCTGATTCGAATCCAGTTGCGTCCGCTTCGCAGCTGTTTGTTCTTCTCAGTTGTTCTTGTCTCATGTTTTATACCATGCTCCACAGTCCGTTTCGTTATCAGTTGCAATTACGGCACTCAGATTCGTGCCTCTGTCATTGCTTATAATTTTAATCATTTCACCATCATGTACCGCGCTCCGATTTGAATCCAGTCGCATCCGTGATGCACCGATTCGTCCCGGTGTGCCCCAGTTGTTAGTTGGCCTCATTTCAGTACATGCCCCAGAGTCCGGTTCGTTGTCAGTTGCAGTTTACGGCTCACTGATTCGTGCCTCTGTCATGGGAAATCATTTCACTGTCACATATCACGTTCTGATTCGAATCCAGTCACATCCGTGATGCACCGATTCCTTCCGGCGTGCCCCCAGTATTTTTTGGCCTCATTTCAGTACATGCTCCAGAGTCCGGTTTGTTGTCAGTCGCAGTTTACGGCTTACCGATTCATGCCTCTGTCATGGGAAATCATTTCACTGTCACGTATCACGTTCCGATTCGAATCCAGTCGCATCTGTGATGCAACAATTCATTCCGGTGTGCCCCAGGTATTTTCAGACACATTTCAGTACATGCTCCAGAGTCCGGTTCGTTGTCAGTCGCAGTCGTGGCATGACCGATTAGTGCCTCTGTCATGGCACGTGCCTCTACCATGACAAATCATTTCATTCATTTCATCATTTCACTCCTTTCACTGTCACGTACCGTGCCCCGATTCGAATCCAGTAGCATCCGAGACGCACCGATTTGTCCCGGTGCGCCCCAGTTGTCTTGGCCTAATTTCATTCTGTGCTTCACAGTCCAACTCGTCCTTTGTCGCAGTCGAAAAAGAAAAAAAATATGTTTTAGCCTCATCCAGCACCGCACCAGAGCTTGGTTCGCTGTCAGTCGCAGTCACGGCGCGACCGATTCGTGCCTCTGTCAAGGCAAACATTTCATTCATTTCACTGTTACGTACCACGCTCCGATTCAAATCCAGTCGCATCTGTGATGCACTGATTCGTTCCGGTGTGCACTAGTGTTTTTTCTTTTTGCCTCATTTCAGTACATGCTCCAGAGTCCGGTTCGCTGTCAGTCACAGCTGCGGCACGACCGATTCGTGCCTCTGTCATGGCGATACATTTTCATTAATTTCACTCTAAGGCAAACATTTCATTCATTTTGTTGTCACATGCCGCGCCCCGAGTCCAGGGCATCCGTCAGGCATTGATTCATCCCGGCAAGCCCCAGTTGGCTCAGTCACGGCACACCGATTCGTGCCTCTATCATGGCATAAACATTTCACTCATTTTATTTAATTTCATGCACCTGTCGCTTAAACACGTTACAAGTCACTTTTCAAGTCAGGTAGTCAAACCCTTCACCAGTTCTCATCTGTCATTTTCCTCCAGGTTAGCCAAGTCAAAAATAAATAAATAAATAAATAAATAAATAAATAAATAAAAAAAAGGGCACACCCCATCTTCCTTCGAAGTTCAGTCATGGTCCCGATTCATTCGTTAAAACCTTCACCTCACTACTATTCCCCCTTATAGTCGCACAATCCGATTATTGTTGGTTTAGTTTCATGCACTTTTCAAACCGATTCGTATCAGTATTCGTTGTATAAAACTTACAAATGATTCATATCGGTTTAATTTCATACACGCTACAGTTCGATTCAAATCTAGTCGCATCTGTGGCACAGCGATTCATATCGGATCCATATTCATACTCTCTGTGACAGACTCACCCGAGACAGAGGCTATTGGAGGGGACTCAACGCTAGCCTGTTGCCTTTTGATTATGGTCCCTGGATTTTCAATGGAACGGTGCTCTTTGTGGGGTGAATTGGAGGTCCGGTTTGAACTGTTTTAATCGGACTCAGTCGTGTATATATGTATATTTTGTTGGTTGTGTGATTCTGTTGGGGACTCCTTGCTGTGGATCTGTGTCCCTGAAGAGGGAGGGGGGGGTTCCTCCAGCAGCCCCCTGCTGATAAGACTGATTCATTCTGTTGGGACACATCATGTGAGGAGATGCTGGTGTCAACTTGTGCTTATGTTAATTGAATGAGCTAATGACATTGTCCTCCATACAATGTAGGAGACGGGACGACTCCTATTGGAGCTCATGTTAATTAGGTTAGCTTTGAGTCATCCTGGTGTATAAATGTGTGGGAGAGCTCAAATAAAGAGTAGTTCTGATGTACTCCAAGACTGGTGTTGTCTAGTTCTTGGGGTTCCTATAGCCAGATCCATTGGGCTCTTGTTCCAGAACTTAGGAAGCGGTATACTGACGGAAGCACTCAAGCAGAGTGTGGGACGTTCCGTGACATTGGTGGCAAGCAGCGGGAAAGCTTCCTGAAGTCTGGGACATCCAAACCTCCAACTGGATCCAAGATCAGCATAGCAGACTTCAGTCACCCCAGCGGAGATATGGACCTGGCATCAGAATTCCCGGGGCTGCTGCGGATCATCCTTTCAACGTGCACCAGGACTGTGTCTGAGGATGAATACCTAGAGCTCAGGCAGCTGATTCGGGTGGAGCTCTGGATTGCAGCCCTCCGTCTCGCTGGTATAAAACAGGGCAAGTGCTTTCCAACCCAAGAGCAACGGGCCAGTGACCAACGGGCATTGCGGATGGCACTCCTGGGAGAGCAGCCCCAGGAGCAATGGGTGACTGAGTTGGACAGGCTGGTCCAGCAGGAGATAGAGCTGGACAATCGTTATCGGGCTCTGCAATGGCACGCAGAGGAGGGATATTTAAGGGAGACGACAGAATGCTCTCCGGAGGGATATGACTTTGGCGGCCCTGGATTGCTGTGGGAGAACCTTACAGATCTTTTTATGTTTGGCGATGAAGGGGAACCTGACCTTGAGGACCTGCGAGATTATAGAGAGTCTATGCTCGGTCTTGCAGGGGTCTCAGAGCTCAAACCTGATCTGGACCATTTGCTAAGGAAGGAACAGCATCTGGAAAGGGCATACAGGAAACTGCTAGAACACGTTCAGCAGCATGCCAGAGAATCGGCAGTGGAAAATCCGGAGTTTGCCGTCCCCAAACCTGAAGTGCTGGCAACAGGGCAGAGCTCTGCTAACCTCTGTCCAGAAATGATAGCATCTTCTGGGTTCCATGGACAGGAGATGGTGAACCTCTATCCCTGGACATCAGTTGCAGAGACATGGGATTTGATAGACTTTTCTGCTGAGGAAGAACAACCTGATGAGCCTCCAGCAGAAGAGCTGCTATCAGGGCCAAAGTTCACTGTGTTCTGCCCAGCACCAACAGTGGCTTCAGCCTTCTTGAGAGAAGAGGTAGTCGGCCTTTCTCCCACAACACTGACAGGGACATGTGAT
Organism: Lithobates septentrionalis; assembly: GCA_037952835.1. Taxonomy (NCBI): domain Eukaryota; kingdom Metazoa; phylum Chordata; class Amphibia; order Anura; family Ranidae; genus Lithobates; species Lithobates septentrionalis. The sequence goes on from JBBDGP010000333.1 coordinate 4,343,046, forward strand.
TTTCTGCCAGCAGCATCTATGGAGTTAAAACAAACTTCTCCAGCTGAAGATCTGGTAACTGAACAGAGGGTCCAAGACCTCTGTCCCACACTTTTACCACTTCCAAAGACTGGGGATTTAATAGACGTTTCCGTAGAGGAGGAACCACCTAGCAAACCCCCAGCAGAAGTGCTGGCAACCGGACAGAGGGTCCAAGACCTCTGCCCCACACCTGTGGCAGTTTCGGAGGCTCAGGGTGAGAAGGTGGCAATCACTTCCCAGCAGCAGATACAGGGGGAGAAGGGAGAGGAGGTGTGTGTTGTCCCTCCCCAACAGTTGGCCAGGGTGGAGGAAGCGGGCTTTCCTCCCCAGCAAAGATCCGTGTACCTGGGAGACAGTACCATCGACATGTCGTCCCAGCAGCCAGATGAGGGAATGGAAATGGAAGCAGCCGGCTCCCTTTTCCAATGGCAACTACACAGTTTGGGAGTGGAGGAAGCCAGCCTCCTGCCCCAACGGTTAGCTGGAGCGGAGGATGCAGAGTCCCCAGCAGAAGTGCTGGCAACAGAGCAGAGTGCTACCAACCTCTTCCCAGCACCGGCAACAACTGTGGAGTTCCAGGGAGCCGGGGCAGTTGGCCCCACTCTCCAACGACAAGCTGATGTAGTGGAGCTGCTACTCCCAGCTGAATCGCTGGCAACAGGACAGAGCACCGCTGGCCTCTGCCTAGCACCTAGTGTCCCTCTACAGCTTCAAGAAGCAGGGGTGATTGGCCCCTCTGCCCAGCAGCAGACCGAGTCCAGGAATGTTAAAAACAATCCAGCTGAAGCCCTGGCAGCCAGACAGAGAGTAAATGACCTCTGCCCCACACCTACTGAGGTCAACTATTCCTTGCAGCCAAGAATGGAGATCATGCGGGAAGACTATGTGAGTTCACTCTGCCTGACTAACGTATGTCCAGACCAGGTGGAGGTCTGCGACCTTGTTAGTCAACCTTTGATGGGGGAGAAATGTGACAGACTCACCCAAGACAGAGGCTATTGGAGGGGACTGAACGCTAGCCTGTTGCCTTTTGATTATGGGCCCTGGATTTTCAATGGAACGGTGCTCTTTGTGGGGTGAATTGGAGGTCCGGTTTGAACTGTTTTAATCGGACTCAGTCGTGTATATATGTATATTTTGTTGGTTGTGTTGGGGACTCCTTGCTGTGGATCTGTGTCCCTGAAGAGGGAGGGGGGGGTTCCTCCAGCAGCCCCCTGCTGATAAGACTGATTCATTCTGTTGGGACACATCATGTGAGGAGATGCTGGTGTCAAATTGTGCTTATGTTAATTGAATGAGCTAATGACATTGTCCTCCATACAATGTAGGAGACGGGACGACTCCTATTGGAGCTCATGTTAATTAGGTTAGCTTTGAGTCATCCTGGTGTATAAATGTGTGGGAGATCTCAAATAAAGAGTAGTTCTGATGTACTCCAAGACTGGTGTTGTCTAGTTCTTGGGGTTCCTATAGCCAGATCCATTGGGCTCTTGTTCCAGAACTTAGGAAGCGGTATACTGACGGAAGCACTCAAGCGGAGTGTGGGACGTTCCGTGACACTCTCCACAGCCCGATTTTATATTGGATTAATTTTCATACACTCTACAATCGGTTCGTATCAGATTAATTTCATACAACCGATTCGTATCGGATTCATTTCATACACTTACATCTGATTCATATTGGATTCAATTTCATACACATTCAAGCACAACTTCTTGCAATCATTGCAAGCAGGCATCGAATCACAACTTCTTGCAATCGTTGCAAGCACGCATCCAAGCACGACTTCCCGCAATCGTTGCAAGCACACATCCAAGCATAAACTTCTTGCATTCGTTGCAAGCACACATCCTAAACATAACTTCTTGCAATCATTGTAAGCACACATCCAAGCACAACTTCTTGCAATCGTTGCAAGTATGCATCCAAACATAACTTCTTGCAATCGTGACAAGCACACCCAAGCACAATTTCTTGCAATCATTGCAAACACGCATCCAATCATAAACTTCTTGCAAACATTGCAGGCATGCATTCAAGCATAATTTCTTGCAATCGTTGCAAGTACGCATCCAATTACAACTTCTTGCAATCGTTGCAAGCACACATCCAAGCATTACTCTTGCAGGTTTTCTACGGCCTAACAAATTCACTTTTAGTGGCACCAGCAGCCAGGTACTATGTAGACACCACTTGACTCGCTGATAAAACCATTACGTCCTTCAGCCGGTGGTCTCCAAAAACTCAACAATCCGGAACCAAGGTCTACAATAACCTCTTTCGAACTAACAACTCCACGCAGGCCAGCCTCCCCCTTGACAAGCTGACCCGTATCAGGCCAGTTCCCCAAGACTTCACCCATACACAGGAGTGTACTAAGAAGCAGCTTCAGTCTTTCTAGGGAATGCTCAATTTTGCAATATGGGTCATTCCCCAGGGTCGATCTTCTGTGTCATGCTTCCTGGTATTCCTCTCCCAGACACAGGACCTCTTTTCAGATCCTTAATTTAGACGCCGCGGCGATAGCGGACCTATCAATGTCGGAAGGTTCCGTACTATGTGGATCGGTATATCAATGTTTATACCATCTCCATGTCTCCCCTATCATCCCAGGTAGTGACAGATGCCGCAGCCTCCACAGGCTTCGCTGCAATTTTTGCCCACCATTGTTTGTAAACCAGTTTACAGGAACACGGCCTCCAGAGATACTCCTAAGCCCCGTGTTTACCCGGACTTCCTCCCTCTTCAAGCTATACCCCATCATGGCAGCTGCTCAACTCTAGGGTCATATCTGGACAGGACAGGCTGTGGCTTTCGCCACTGACAACCGGTCCAAGGCCGATCTTGTTGATGAAGCCAGATCCGCATCACTCTGTTATGTCCTTCCTGCGCAGGCTGGTGCAATTATCTTGGCAGCACCAGTTTAATGTCCACTGTACGTTCTTTCCAGGCTGCCATCTTCCGGGACATGTCTACTATCTTTACTAGTTCGCCATTTGGCCTTTTCCCCAGTCTGCTCATACAAGCAGCCATTTACTTAGCCTACTACGGGTTCTGGCGGCCCAGCGAGTTCACCCGCAGCAATCCTGCAGGCCAAGTTCGGTGTAGTTGGCTCGCTACCAACACTATTTCATCCTCCACCTTGCAATGTCCAAAACCCAGCAATCAGGCTCTAGGATAGACATCCATCTCTATAAAATAAACAACGTCCAGTGTCCAGTAACCATACTCGACCGCCTACTGTCACTCCTACCGGAACACTCAAACTCTAGTCCCCTATTACCTTTTTGGGCAAAACCCTTGAGTGCCTGCCAGTTCATCAAACACCTGGGGGTTCTTCTACGCAGCCTACTCCTCGACCCCAGTCAGTACTCCGGTCACTCTTTAGTATTGGGGCAGCCTTGGCAGCATCTCAGCATGGGTCTCATATCACGTCATTAAGAGATTTAGCAGGTGTAACTCTGCCTACCTCGCCCTGTACATCCCCAATCTTCAGGTGGAAATGGCACAAGCATTCACCAAACTTACTCAATAAATAAAGCTAAAACGAATAAAACTACACTCCTACCTGAATGTTTTTGCCCTCTAATTTTGATATACCGACCATCAGACCAGGGCACTTTTTAGATCCATTTCATGTTGTAAGTATTATGGTAAGTCTATTTGTTCATATCCGTATTGGCCATAGGGCGTCGACCATAAGTAGGAAGGCCAGTATGGTGGCCTGAATTTATGGGAGGAGCCCGGGGGGTATTTAACCAGCCCGCTCGCCTGTGGTCTTTGTTGGTTTCCTGTGCGCGGTACCCACCCTCCCATCCCCTTTTCAGTTCATTTCTCAAATTAATTTCTCTTCGCAAAATATTCATTTCTAATCTAGGGTATGCCCCCTTATTTTGGTATACCGACCATCAGACCAGGGCACATTTCAGGTCCATTTCATGTTGTAAGTCTTATGGTAAGTCTATTTGTTCATATCCATATCGGCCATAGGGCCTTGACCATAAAAAATCATTATATATATATATATATATATATATATATATATATATATATATATATATATATATACAGTATATACAGTACATATTATTTAACAATAATTTTCATTTTGGATGCGAACTGCAGAGTTATTTTGACCTACAGAATTTATAGGCACTATTAATAAACTAGAACATTTCTCTTAAAATTGCACCTAAATCCCTAGTGCTGAACTTGTGGCCCTCTGGCCTCATATGGCCCTTTAGTGTGTACTGTGCGAGCCTTGGGACTTTGTCTCCACATTTGAAGTGCAGTGGCCCCTGATGAACGCCTTGTGCATCTCCCATAGCGTGGACACCCTCTCAAGTTAACCTGGGCCATATACTGTAGACATGTGCGATTAGTTTCGTACGAATCGAAAATTCGTACGAATTTCCGTAAATTCGTACATTCGGGAGGATCCGAAATACAAATTACTTTGCTTCTGAATTTTGTATGAAATACGAAATTTCATTTACGAATTTCAGGATCCAAATTCCCAATGAAAATTTGTAATTGTTACGAAAAGTTAACGAACCTAAAAGTTAAAAACCCAGGAAGTCAGCACAGGGATGGTGGGAGCCCCTCATAATGATAAATTCATCATAACGAACATTCGTTATTGTTACAAAAAGTTAACAAACCTAAAAATTAAAAACCCAGGAAGTCAGCACAGCACAGGGATGGTGGGAGCCCCTCATAATGATAAATTCATCATAACAAACAACCGTAATTGTTACGAAAAGTTAACTAACCTAAAAGTTAAAAACCCAGGAAGTCAGCACAGCACAGGGATGGTGGGAGCCCCCTCATAATGATAAATTCATCATAAGGGACATTTGTAATTGTTACAAAAAGTTAACGAACAAAAATATTTTGTGCGAAATTATGGACACGAATTACGAAATACGAATTAATTCTAATACGAAACGGAACGAAACAAAACTAATTTATTGATGGCGCACATGTCTAATATACTGTAGAGCTGATCCTGAGACTCAGGGTGTTTAAGAAGGATCTCATTTAACTGCCAGTGGCATGTTCTAGTATAGGCATACGAGAACACTATATGTAGGCATGGGGCAGCATGGTCAGACCATGTGATTGGGTTAATATCCGAATGTGCAATATGGTTAATCAATGGTGTTGAAATAAAAAATTGATATAGTCTTAATTATGTTATGTACCAGAGAAAAAAAAAATGTATTGTTCCTCGGGGGAGTGTTTAATTCTCCAAGCAGTACAATACAGTAAGTGGAATTCATTGATTCGTTCTTGGAATGTACTGGATGTTCTGATTGTCTGTTTCTTTAGGAGCATTTGCTCTATAGAGGACATATCCATATTGAAAACTCCTGCAACTTTGACAAAAATATTAGGTGTGAAAGATAATTTGTCAAGCACCTGCTGCAAAAAGGAATTTTGGCCCACATTAGGAGCACAGACATTTAATACATTTGCCCTGAGGATCAAGGGTTCAGCATAGGAGTTTCAAGGGGGCATGTGTTTCTAATCTGAACTGCAACGCCTGCTTTGCTTGTAGGGTCATAGACGACAGTTGAAAGGTGGAATAATTTGGAGGCAAACTTGAGGGAATAACCTCTGTGGAAATGTACAACGTATTTTCTGCACTAAAATCACATCAGTAAGAGAGGTCTTAAATTCTTTCAGGGCTAAACATCTCTTCCTGAGAGGGTTACGGACGCTTACAACATAAAAAAATACAATACAACAATAAAAAATGTATGCTACATTTCAGTTGTTTAGAACTGTATATAATAACAGAATCCACAAAACAAACCTAGAACTTAGAACAAAACTTAAATAAATGGAAGTAGAATGAAGAATAGGGAACCGTTGAGTCAATGCACTAAGAGTTAAATATTGACCAAAAACTGCAGTAAAATAACTCTTGCGGTAAATCAGTTTTGAAAGTGCAATTCACTAAGGATTTAGCGCTAAATACAGAATGTGATATTTGTTTGATTTAGCGGTAATTACCGCATTGAGCTGGTTGCTATGGATTGGGCCGGGAAGCCGTTGACCGAGTCCTGGAAGTATGGAAAAAAAACAGCGTAGGGCCCCCACCCCATGCATACCATCTGCAGCATGTATAGAACATGCTACAGCAAAAATGACATTTCTAAAGAGAAAAAAATTATGTAAAAAAAAAAAATGTTAAAAAAATGGCGTGGGGGTCCCCCAATCCATATCAGGCCCTTTGGGTCTAGTATGGATTTTAAGGGGAACCCCATGCCAAAACAAAAATAAAATGGTGTGGGGTCTTCCCTAAAATCCAAACCAGACCCTTGTCCTAGCATGCAGCCTGGCAGGTCAGGAAAGGGAAGTGAGTGCCCCCCCAAACCATACCAGGCCACATGCCCTCACCCCAAACACCTTGTCCCCATGTTGATGGGAACAGTGGCCTTATCCCCACAAACCTGGCCGGTGGTTGTGGGGGTCTTCCAGCATTGGGCTTATCAAAATCTGGAAGCCTCCTTTAACAAGGGGGCCCCAGATCCCTCCCCCTATGTGAATGCATATAAAAACACAGAGACAGTTTTTGACAATTCCTTTATTAAAAAATAAAAAAAACTGTGTCCCCTGATGTAAATCCACTGTCAATCACGTCGCCTGCCGCACCTGAAAAAAAAAGCTCAGCTCATGAGGAAGGCTGACCGCCGAATGCCTACTCTGCCGTTTTACAGTTCTTATATAGCAAAGGACGGGGCCACCTGGTGATATCACCTGGTAGCACGACCCCCCTCATGACATCACCAACCCTGCATGCACCGGTCTGTCACATCACAAGGGGGGTGGTGCCGTCGCCAGGTGGTCCTGCCCTTACCAATATTAAAACTGTGAAATGGGGGAGGAGGCATTTGATGATCAGCCTTCTTCACGGGTGAAGCTTTTTTTTTTCCTGCGTTCGGCGGTGCAGTGGGCAACGTGATTGATGATGGATTTACATCTGGGGACACAGTTTTTTGGGTTTTTTTTATAAAGGAATTGTTAAAAATTGTCTCTGTGTTTTATATTACTTTTGGACACTTTTTTGGTAATTGGGTAGGGGTACTATGTATATCGCCCCCCCCCCCCCCCCATTTCCTGACTTGCCAGGCTGCATGCTCGGATAAGGGTCTGGTATGGATCTGGGGGGGGGCTCACACCGTTTTTTTTTTATTTTGGGTGGGGTTCCCCTTAAAATCCATACCATACCCAAAGGACCTGGTATGCTTTGGGGGGCACGTTGGCATGTTTTTATACATTCAGTTGTTAGCGGGGAACCCGCTGCCAGTTTATTGTGCCATCCTATGTTAAGGATGCCACAGCTGGCTTCCCGGCCCGACCCCACACTGTTTTTTGACAAATACCACATGTGATACCGCCAACAAAACCCTGGTGGTAAATATTGCATGTTTTTTTACTCTCTGGTCCATTTGTAAATTGGACTTAAGAGCTTTTTAATCAATATTTACCGGCACATTTTTCATTTTGCAGTCAGTACCACATAATCTTTATTTTTTTGTGAACTAAACTTTATTTACCGCACGGGATAACCTATGCAAATGAGTCACATGACTGCGTTATAGCATGCGGTAAACATTAGTGAATTGACCCCATGTGTTAAATAGCCTGGTATATAATAATTTCCCACGACATGTGGTGTAAACACTAGTGTATGTGCAGGACATGGTGAAAGTATGTACATGGAAGGGGCTGCTGTCTCCTATCAAAATAAGAATTATTGATTGTAGCGACCAATGAACATATGTAGTCCATATAGGTATTTAAGGGTATCCAATAGAGCAGGGGTGCTCCAATCATGGCCCGTGGAGCTCTCTGATGTGGCTGCGATCTCAAACCAGGGAAGTGCATGCACATGCTCTGAGATGGTGGGTCGGCAAGCCCAGATCACTATCAATCAGTTGCTGACCTGCCATGCCAGATCTTCAGAGTGCATGGAGCCTGAACCAGCAGCAGAGGAAGCAGGTGGCCATGGAGGGAGCAGAAGCCGTGTAAGCTGATGCTGCCTCTGTAGCACCAGTTCCTGTCCCAGTGCACTTTGCTTGGAACCTTTCTAGCAACCTGGAAAGTGATGCCAGAAGAAGCTGGAAGAGGAAAAGGTCAGTGTATGAAACATTACATACATTTTTGCAATGGGCATATTCGCACTTATAAAAAAAGGCTTCTTTCACACTGTTCCTCAGGTGAAGCGTAGTGCACCTGCAGCTTTCCTGCAGGTTAGATATACTGAGCCATAGACCATTGTATCCTCTGTGTTTGGTGTGCTTTATGAAAGTGCATCACACACACAAGATGTAATAAAAGTCTATGGCTCAGTGCAGCAACCCTGCTTGAAATCTGTGGGTAATTGCAGCTCATTAGTGTAAAAGTAACCTTATATGAGGCTTAGTAAAGTAAGGGCTTATTTACATTTGTAGTTTGGGGGTGGTAAAATCCCATAGTTCACTGTAGCCCATAAAACCCCATAGTTCAATGTAGCCCTTGCCCTTGAGCACCCCTGTAATTAAGGATCAACTGGTTGGGTCAGGCAATAAGCAAAGTGTATTAAGTGGTTAAAGTGATTAAATCTTAGCAATAGACAATAGCTCATAGGCCAAGAAGGGGATGCCCTTTAAATAGCTTAGGATTGTTAACTGTTACTGGATGTAACCAGTTCCCCAGCAATAAGGTATGCAATGCTTTTTGGAGGTTAGGGGTAATGGGTTTCAGTGATCTGCAATTTTAATAAGATTGGTTGGGGAGAGATCATTAAAGAGGAGTTTCCCCCCCCCCCCCCAAAAAAAAAGGAAAACTCAGAAGCTATAGTATTTACTGTACTATAGCTGCTTACTTTTAACATAAGGACACTTACCTGTACAGGTATTTAGCAATGTCCTCACCTGAGCATATTCTTCAATCCGCTTTGGGTGCTGGCATTGGCATTGTAAGTAGGGGAAACTGATTTCCTACTGTGCAGCTGCTTTGTGCTTTGTGAATGGTCCTGCAGTCTTCTGGGACCTGCAATGTTTCCCAGAATTCTGCAGGGGAAGGAGGGGGGCCAAATTTCCAACTCAGATTGCTGCTGCACATCAAACATTTGGATCTTTTAACCTCTGTAATCCACAGCAGTTTTGTTTCAAGTATGGGAAAGGAGCTATTTTTTGCTCTTATAGAAGTGGAAACAAACAATAGCATCTATTGGATGGACTGGTGGTTTTGGTCCAAGAGTCTGGTGTGCACAGTTTAAGCGCCAGTTAGTATCCAGAATATTTGGGGCTAGAGGAATAAATAAGACAAAAGATAGGCTTTTAGTCTGTATCATTTATTGACAAATGTTCCTGGGTGCCATTGGAGGGTATCCCTGGTTGCATGTAAGCTGCCTATCCATAGCCATGATGCAAAGGTTCTGGCACCTTGTTCTGTTCTGTGTCGAGGGAGATGGTGAGGCCGGCTGCTTAGGAAAGACTCCATGGTGGGGTTTCCAGTAGGCCACAGCTCTGTGAGGAGGGTTGTGGGAAGCTAAGGACTGCTGCATTATGTTTTTTTTTTTCCCATAGGGTTGGTCAATGAAGTATGTAAATGGAACATGATCCTCTCATGCTATTAGATACCAATGGTTGCTGATACGGAGGAAAAAGGAGCAGACATGCAGTTAAAATCCCATATCAGACATCTGCTTTGTTGGCATGTAACCTAAATTTTGAAGTTGCGAATTTGGTCTGGTGCTCCTTCTTTTGGTTTAATCTATTTTTTGTTTAAATTATGTTCCTGGGGTGCCCATTGGAGGGTATCCCTGGTTGCATGTAATCTGCCTAACCAGAGCCAGAAATACTTTTGGATAAATGTTGACCTTCCCTTAACTACTCTGTATCAATAAGTATTAAAGTCCCAGCGCCTCTTGCATGTATCCGCTTCAAAGGTCAACTTTAGTTATACATAACACTGTAAGCTCAATTTACTCAGCTAACACATTAGGACAAAGATCCTTCCCAAGAAAAAAAAAAGTACAGTCCAATGACATGCATGCATTTAAACATTAGTCTGCTAAAATAGAGATCATTAATCAATGAGCTAAAAGCTTTGTGAATTGAGCCTATTATTTTTGCCTGCTGCTGCAGCACTGGGATGTTACGTTCAAGGCATCAGTTGTGAAAGACACACCTGTTCACCTGCTGCAGAAAGAAAAATGGAGATAAATCAATAAGAGACTTGTTACCTGGCTTTAGATGCAGCTGCTTCCTTATTTTTTTTTTTATCTGTAGCTTGATCTGATCTTCACCATCACAGACTATTACTAAGTTTTTTAGAGCTGCCATGTAAAATGCACATGAAAAGAAGGCTAAAACTACGACATGCACGGATGAATATTGACTGACCCATGTAATGTGGTCTCTGAAAAGCCTCAGCCTTACTTCACCTTGGTCTGAAAACAATATCTCCTGGCTGCTCAACTTACTAAAGTATATCTAAATCAAAAATGTTTTGTATGGTCTATAATAAATTTGAATTATTTAATATATTTTCTGGGCGCATGTGCAAAACTGACAGGAAGCTAGGTGCCGGAGTTCCCTGGGAAGCGGAGACATCTACTAACTCCCAAGGGCTCTAAAACACTAGTTTTACCACCTGAACACCCTAACACCCCTGCGGGACTAGAGGTGCATGTCGACAACCAAAAAAAACAAACAAAAATCCGCGCAGCGGTCCCTTACGAACTACCTTCTCCAGGTACGGGAACAGACCATGATGTCCCAAGATGGCGCCCACAAGAAGAGAGTCCCTTCTGATGCCCCTGATCCAGCAGCCTATCCTACCACCTCTGCTGAACAAAGTGAGTACACACCGCACCTCACTAAAGCAGACCTAGAGGACAGTTTATCAGTTATGTATGACAAGCTTGCTCGCAAGTTTCAAGCTGAACAACATAAGTCCACCAATATCCTGACTCAGGAGATCACAGCACTTGGAGGGCGGATGGACATCTTAGAAATCAAACATGATGAGCTTCACTTAGCTCATTCAGACCTCTGCAAAGACCATGAGGTTCTCTCTGGTACGGTTCTACAGCTCCAGAATCATTTAGAGGATTTGGACAACCATAACCGAAGAAACAACATCAGTGTCCGTGGGTTACCAGAGACTGTCACTGATTTGCCTGAAGCAATCAAAAAGCAGTTTCACTCCCTTCTCCCTGAACACCTGGAGGCTGCATTTGTATGTGACAGACTGCATAGAGCCCTCAGACCAAAACCCCCACCTGAGAAACCTCCCAGAGATATTGTAATGTGCCTAAAAGATTTCCTAGTAAAGGAGGAGATTCTGCGTGCATCCCGCAACACCCCCCGCATCCAACTAGATGGGAACACAATCCAAATCTATCTACAAAGCCTCTAGAGTTCTCACATTCAATATGGGACTCCGGGTAATATCTCACAAAGTGAGAGGCTTTAATTCACCTCAGAAACGCAGAAAGGCCTTCAAATTGTATAAAAACATAGGGGCTGACATCATACTGCTGCAAGAGACTCATTTTTCCTCTTCTACCCATCAAAAATTCTTTGACAAATCTTTAAAAGCACACCATTTTACAACCTTTGAGTCCAAGACCAGGGGGGTCACAATTTTCATTAAAAATACTATGCCGGGGGGCGTGACCGGAAGCCGAGCAAGATGGAAGCCTGATCTCCCTGCTCTCTGAGCCCGCAGCGAGAAAGGCAATCTTGGGGGCGATCAACCGCAGTTTTATGGGCAAATCATGGACCACCCGCTCCTCCAAATACAGGGGATCATCGCAACCCCCTCCGGGTGCCTCCACAGACCTCCGCTCCTTCTTTACCCAGCCAGACGCATCTCGGAACGAGGAGGCCAACATGGCGCCGGTCACTTCCGCGCCTCACCACCGGAGCTCCTCTCAGACCTCACAGCCCGCTCCGGACCGACTCCAACACTCGGGAGACCCTCCACTGGAAGAGGCGACTTCCCTGGAGCGCAGCCCTCACACCGAAGCGGTGAGTTCTTCCCCACACGCCGGCGTCCAGATGGAGCAGACACATGGGCCGCCATTAGCCATGCTCCCTATCTCCGCCCCGCTATACACACAGTGCTCAGCAGCATTCCCAAGGCTGCTGCGAACGGCTTCTGACCCCCAGATCCAGAGCCAGGACCCCACATCCCCGCTCTCCTCAGACCTCTCCCAGGACTATCCACCGTTACCTAGTCCTGCAGGCCCCCCTGCCAGAGCGCATCAGCTCCCTGAGGGAACACAAGATGGAGCCTGGGCCATCACAGTCACATCCCCTCCACCTAAAGCGCAGAGGTTATCTCGCTCCAGAGACTCCAGCACATCCAGACACCACTCATCCTCCATACCTTCATATGCACAGAAGGCAGGAGTCCTGACCTCACTTCCAACAGGGGCTAGCTCTACAAGCCCCCCCCAACAGCGACAGGCTGAAACCTGGTCGGACCCATGGGACTCCCCAGCAACTGGAACACAATCAAACCGGGAGAAAGGAACCACATACCCCAATGCCACACCACCTGGCAGATCATCGCCCAACCAGCACTATGGCACCACAAAGGATCCACCTTTACATCCTCAGTGGCAAGCATATTTACAAGCCATACCCACAAAGGAAGATTTCAGACAACTCATTGAAGACATGAAATCCACCTGCCGCACGGAAATCCAAGTACTCCAAACGGGGCTCAAACACCTGGCGGACAGGATGGAAATGGCTGAAGAAGAGATACAAGAAACCAAACTGGCGGTCCATAGAACACAACTCCAGGGAGCAGACCACAGAGAGATGTTGAGAGATATGCAAAGACACGTGGAAGACCTGGACAATCGGGGACGCCGCAACAACATTCGAGTGAGAGGCATCCCGGAGGCAGAGGGACCCGAGGACCTGCAAACAATCCTACAATCTGTCTTTAATAATTTAATTGGGGAGCCGCCTAATGCTGGTACATCAACATCAGGTGAGCGTACACTCACACCACCGCACACACTACCATGGCTAAGATACTCTCACTAAATGTACATGGATTAAACTCCAATAAAAAAAGACATCTGGCACTGAGGGAATTCAGACAGTCAGGGGCTGATATTGTTATGGTCCAGGAGACCCACTATGATAGGGGGGGCTCCTTTGCGTTTACCTCCAGACACTACTTCCAGATCTATATAGCTTCGGGTACCCATAAAAAGGCAGGAGTGGCCATACTTGTTAGGAGGGGAGCCCCCTTCACCTGCGTGACCCAGCATTGCGACCCACATAGCCACTTCATAATCCTACAGGGACAATGGCAGTTACAGGACATTACCCTGTGTACTTTGTATGTCCCGAATGTCAAGCAACACAGTTTTCTATCCAGAGTGTATGCCCGCCTCTTTAAAACAACACCTAAGGTTCTTATAATAGGGGGCGATTTCAATCTTACCCATTCATCTTACACAGATCGCCAGACGGTGGGCCCCCAAACAACCTCGCCCAGAGTACTCAGGGACTCGAGACTATTCAGGCAAATCTCCAGACGATATGCGCTCTTTGACACGTGGAGGGCTCTCCGTCCAGGCGATCGACAGTACACGTTCTACTCAGCCCCCCATCGCACTCACTCCAGGATAGATTACTTTTTTGTTAATAACCACACTTTACAGCTCACCTGCAAGGCTCAAATTCTCCCGATCTCATGGTCTGACCATGCCCCTATCCTACTCACCATAGACCTTGACATTGCCTTCCGTAGGCCTTATAATTGGAAGCTTAATACCTTCCTCCTCCAACACCAGCCCTCACTAACAGAATTAAATTCCACTCTACAACTCTATTTCAAAGAGAATAATAACCAAGAGGTCTCACCTACCACGCTCTGGGAAGCCCATAAGGCGGTTCTCCGAGGTAAATGTATAGCGCTCTCCACAGCACTTAAAAAAGACGCCCTAACTGCGAAAGTGAAAGCGGAAAAAGAACTCAGAGTTTTGGAACACAAGCTCCAAACTAACCCCACAGTACCTTTACTTAAAAAAAAAGCTAGCCTTCGTATGACTCTTAGGGACCTGGCCTTAGGCCAGGTAGAGAGGGCCTTGACCAGACTAAAACAAATGTTTTATGATAAGGGTAATAAGGCCCACTCTCTTCTGGCCAACAAACTCCGTGAATGCACCCACATGCTATCCCCGAATCAGATTAAAAATAAAGGGGGTCAGCTGCTATCTCACCCAGTGGACATTGCCCGTACTTTTGCAGATTTCTACAAAGACCTGTACAACAGCCCCGACATACCCAGTAACCCTCCTTCTCCAGACTTGACTCAAAAGATACGACATTATTTAGAACAAAGCGGAATTCCACATCTCCAATCTTCTGACCTGATATCACTTAATGCACAGATAACAGAAGAGGAATTAGAACTGACTGTCAAAAACCTACCATCCCATAAAGCCCCTGGCCCAGACGGTTTTCCCCATGAATATTATAAAGCTTTGCTCCCCCAGCTGCTCCCCTATATGTGTAAAATGTTTAATACCTTCCTCCATGACACCCCCATCCCAGTAGATATGCAGAGATCCTTTATCACCATAATTCCCAAACCAGACAAAGATCCATCCCTCTGCGCCAATTACAGACCCATTGCACTCCTGAACTCGGACCTGAAAATCTTCACCAAGCTTTTATCTAACCGCCTAAATATGATTTTTCCATCACTGATCCACAAGGATCAGGTGGGGTACGTCCCACTGCGGCAAGCAAGTGATAACACCAGAAGGGTGATTGACCTGGTGGACGTGGCGGACAGGGAGGGAACCACCTCCATGCTACTGAGCCTTGACGCCGAAAAGGATTTTGACCGTTTGGGGTGGCCCTTCCTGTTCGCTACACTGACCCCCATGGGCTTCTGTGGACCCTTTATGCGAGCGATTAGGCATCTCTACTCCAACCCCTCCTCACAGGTCAGAACCCCCTTTGCACTCTCCACACCTTTCTCGGTGGCGAATGGCACCAGACAAGGGTGCCCACTGTCGCCCTTACTATTTGCACTATGCGTGGAACCTTTGGCCACTTCGATCCGGAACAATCCGGACATACGGGGGATAGTGGTTAGGGATAGGGAATTTAAGATTTCCCTATTTGCCGATGACATTATCCTTACACTGACCCAACCTCATATCACCCTCCCGGTCCTACATAGGGAATTAGACAACTTTAGAGCTCTCTCAGGCTATAAAATCAATGCATTAAAATCAGAGGCCCTACCTCTACACATCCCTGAAGCCGAACTCGCACTTTTAAAAGCCAACTTCCACTACAACTGGAAAACGACCGCTCTAAAGTACTTGGGGACCTATATCACCCCAAAATATGACACCCTATACCAAGAAAACTTCCCTCCCCTCTTCCGCTCTATCAGAGCTTTACTGACACAGTGGAAAAAGCATCATATCTCCCTTTTAGGTCGTATAGCCTCTATTAAGATGACCATCCTCCCGAAGCTCCTATATCTTTTCCAAACCCTTCCTATCCCTATACCACTTAAACACTTGAAAAAGCTCCAGTCAGACCTACTCCAATTCGTTTGGAACTATAAAAGGCATAGGATACCGAAGACAGTAATGCTGGCGTCACGCAGAGAGGGAGGACTAGCTTTCCCTGATATTATTAAATATTATCAGGCTGCGCAATTGAGAGCGATAGCCTCATGGTTCACCCAAAAATCATATAATAAATGGACCGAAATCGAAAAGCTTTGGCTAGCTCCAATACACCCGAACAACCTTTTATGGAGTGCGGAGGCAGAGGTGCCCCCCGGTCGGATGCTGGGCCCCATGTCATTGTTACGACGAACTTGGCGTACACTGGCACGACCTCACAAATTGTCCTCAGAGAGATCACCACTGACCTCTTTTATCTGCAATCCTAAAGTGCCAGATAGCCTTACACATCAGATGTCTTACCCTTGGTCCTCCAGAAACTTATTTCATTTCGGAAGTATAGTGGAACCTAGAACTCGTAAATTATTACCTTTCTCAGAATTACAAGCAAAATACAATTTGCCAAAACAGGCATTCTACGGATATTTACAAATTAGGCACTACGCACTGACTATAACCTCGAACCTGCAGTTCTCTCCCCCATCTTCCTTTGAATCTATAATATTAGAGGGGAATGCACAGAAAGGTGTGATTTCGGGAATTTATAAGATTCTAAATGCCATCTCCCTAGAGGAGCGGGGAAAACACTCATATATGCTTAAATGGGAGAAAATCCTTGAAGAAAAACTACCTTTAGCACAATGGCAGGTGATCTGGAACCAAACGGCAAAGAGTTCAATGTGCACCCTTTACAAGGAAAATGCATACAAAATTTTGTACTTCTGGTATATGACCCCAGATGTGCTCCATGCAATTTTCCCCACTAGCTCAGACCGGTGTTGGCGTTGTCAGGGAGCAAGGGGCACCCTCATACATATCTACTGGGAGTGTCCATTGATTGCCCCCTTTTGGGATAAGGTCCAGCATCTATTGTCCCACCTCTTAGAACTGCAGGTTCAAGCTTCGCCAAAGTTCTTTTTACTAGGATTATCACCACTCAAACTTCGCACACCATATAAGAAACTAGTAAGGCATATACTCACGGCAGCCAGATGTCTAGTAGCCCTAAACTGGAAACGCCGTTCCCCACCCTCTCCTGAAGATCTTTACTCCAGAATTAAAGATGTTGAACTGATGGAGAGAATGACGGCTAGAATGCAGGACAGACTGGAGGCACACAATGGGGTATGGGAGCTGTGGCATCTCCGGGAGGACCCACCATGACCAGGTACCAACCTTACTCAGATGGCCTACTTTATATTTCCCCCCTCTCTCCCCCTTTTTCTCTAACTTCTCTTCTACTCATTCTTCTATAATACAGTTATTAAAGATTTGAATTCTCATAGGCATTATTCTACATTAATGTAATTGAATTAACATTCTCTATTTACAAAAGGAATTGCTAGCAGTTAAACAATGAGATATCTTTGAAACTTAATATGATTTCAAAACCTCTATATCATAAGTATAGGTTTGATTGTGGATAAGATATGTTGAATAATATTTACAACTTTCCATGCTCCTTTATTCTGTATCGCAACCAAGAATGATGACAATAATAAAAACTGTTATTTGAAAAAAAAAAAAAATACTATGCCATTTGATGTTAAGCACATCTATAAAGATCCAGGAAGTAGGTTCCTTATCCTACAGGTTGAATTTCAGGGCAAAGCCCTCACAATAGCTAACATATACGCCCCCAATAACGCACAGAGCACTTTCTTTAGTTCCTTCTTAAACATACTTGACAGGTATACCTCCCCACATATGCTAGTTGGGGGGAGACTTTAACCTGGTGGCCCATTCTGCCCTAGACAGGAGTAAGACAGTGCACTCGGCTAACGCTTTCCCCAAATCTCTGCAGAGATTATTGGGCACACACCAACTAATTGACACATGGAGGGCCTCGAACACCGGAGTGAGGGAATATACACACTACTCCCACCCTCACGACATGCCAGGTTGGACTACATCCTCAGCACACCCATCCTACTAGCTAACTCTTCCTCAGCATCCATACATACATGTCCCTGGTCAGACCACCATGTTGTTTCATACCACACCTCACACATAGGACTTTCCCCAATGACGGCCTCCTGGAGACTGAATGACTTCTTGTTAGCCGACCCCGAAATGATATCACAATTGTCGGACCAATTAGCCGAATACTTCAGACTAAACGACATTGAAGATATATCCCCCTCCATACTGTGGGTGGCCCATAAGGCGGTCATTCGAGGCCGCCTCATTGAATTAGCCACTATCAGAAAACGACAAAGGATAGAGAAAATTAAATTACTCTCCTTTGAACTTGACAAACTCTACCATGTCCATACCCAATCCCATTCCTCTGACACACTGAGGCAGATCAACTTGAAAAGGGTGGAATCGGATACACTCTTATCAGACCAAACTGAAAAATCCCTACGATGGTCTAAGGCTCGGTTCCTTTTACATAGTAACTCGGCTCAGCCATGTTTACACGTAAACTTCACCAAGCCCTACAACCGACACATGTCTACAAACTAAGAAATGGATCAGGCCAATTATTATCTCACCCAAAAAAGTCCTTCAAATATTCACCTTTTTTAACAAATCACTCATGGCTAGACTATCTGCCCCTCCCAAAACTATCAGAGGAGCAACTAAGTGCTCTCAATGCCCCCTGTACTGAACAAGAAATTATCACTATCATTAAATCATTAAAATTATCGACCGCCCCTGGCCCTGATGGGTACACCTCACTCTACTGTAAAAAATTTGCAAGTACACTAGCCCCTAAAATTACCAAGTGGATTAACCACACCCTACAAGGCAACAAACTCCCAAACGACATGCTCTTCGCAAACATGGCATTTATCCCCAAGCCTAATAAGGATCACTCCCTCCCACAAAACTATAGACCAATTTCAGTCCTCAATAACGACCTCAAAATAATAGGTCAGGTTCTGGAGGATAGATTGGCGCCCATCATTTCCTCACTAATTGGTTCAGAACAGACTGGCTTTATCCCCACAAGACAGATCATTGACAATATTCGCCTGGCAGCGAACATTATCCAAGATGCCTTCATTTTCTCCTACAAAGTCCTAATCCTAGCATTAGACATACATAAGGCGTTCGACAGCGTCCTTTGGCCATACATAAATGCCATTCTTACAAAATTTGGATTCTCAGGGGAATTTATAAATGGGTTTAATACCCTATATCACTATCCACACACCCGAATAAAACTACCTGGCTGCTCCTCAGAATATTTCTCCCTGGGCAGGGGTACTAGACAGGCATGTCCCCTGCCCCCTTTAATATTCACCCTGGCGATAGAACCCTTGGCCAGGGCGATTATCACAAACCCGAATATTAAAGGGTACCAGAAGGGAGAGGAAGAATTTAAAATGAGTTTATATGCTGACAATGTACTCATGTTCCTACCAGACCCAATCATATCACTTCCTAACTTGCTCTCCACCCTAAAGAATTTCCACTCTATATCTGGCCTAGGTGTAAATCTCACAAAATGCTCGGCCCTTCCAGTTAACTTACCACAACACACATTAAGCACTCTCAGGGACTCATTTGGTTTGCACTTTCAGATAGCATACTCCAATACCAATACGCTTGGCCCCATCCCTACAGGCTATGTATAATGCCAACTACCCACAAGCTTTCTTCAAAGTCAAACAATGGTTATTCCTTTGGTCATCATTCCCTATATCCTTGTTAGGGAGGGTTACAGCCATTAAAATGTCTATACTCCCTATACTTCTGTACTTTTTTAGAGCCCTCCCCATCTATGTATCTCGCCAAACTATTGAGCTGATCCAAAGGGCCATCAATAAATGTATTTGGAAAAGCAAGCCACATAGATATGGCAAATTAATCACTCATAGACCACTATCACGAGGTGGGTTGGGTCTACCCAATATGTGGCTATATTATTTAGCAGCTAGATTAGCCCAAACAGCCCAATGGCATGCTCCACAACGCAAATTCCATGGCTCTTGTTCGAGACAATCTCCGCTCGCCCATTCTATATTCAAGGCCTGCTGTGGAGGTCCGAGGCAAGGCCCAGGGAATTAAGCACTCTAAATAGTTTTGTAAGCCAAACTATACATCTCTGGAATTTATACCAACTGAAATTTAAATTAAGATCAATTAGACCCCCCTTAGCCTCTTTCCTAGGAGACACAAAATTCCCTCCAGCATACAAATCACCTGAAGAATTTTTCTGGTGGGAGGAAAAGGAACTCACCACACTGAAGGCTCTAACACAAGGGACACATTTTTGCACCTTTGCATTCCTTTAGGAACAACATAATATCCCAAGGTCTGAGTTCTATAAATACCGCCAAATAAGGCAATTTTATGAATCTATGTGCTCATTGAACGTTAACCTCAGACTCTCTCAATTTGAAACAGTCTGCCATAATTTACCTAGAGAGAAAGGAGTCATCTCCTTATTGTATGTATACTTCAACGACCTGCACTTACTTGAGAAATCTACAGCTATGACCCACTGGGTAACAGACATGGGCCAAGAATTCTCCCCAGAAGATTGGTTAGAAATGTTAGAAAACATGCAAAAAAGCTCACGCTCTATGTCAATCAAAGAAACAGTTGTGAAACTTCATACTAGGTGGTACCTCAGTCCAGATAGGGTACATAGATTCTACCCTGGGGTTCCCGATACCTGCTTTAGGGGTTGTCAGACCACGGGCACTTTACTCCACAATTTCTGGAGCTGTCCCCATCTAAAAAATATATGGGTGCTGACAGCCAATAAGGTGTCACAGATTTCGGGATCCCTGATTACTTCAACGGCTCCAATGTGCCTACTCTTTACCCCTATACCAAATCCCCCCCCCCCCACAAACCAAAAATTAATTAATACCCTATTCGGTGCTATACAATAGGCTATAGCCTTAAGCTGGCGATCACACTCGGTACCTTGGGCACAAGTACTCCAACGCATGGAAACCATAAAACTCATGGAGCGAATCCACTATACGTTAATGGACACTATGCAGGTTTTTCATAGGAAATTGTCTGACTGGTCCACATATTGCATCTTATAGTAAACTGGGGCAGTTTGCACATATTTTAGTCTTAGTTTTATTTCCCCCGGCTATATGTGATCCCTCCCCGGGCACATGGTATTGCCTCTGGACCTAGCTTTGAACAACTGAGGGCACGGGGGTGTGCATGGGCGGAGCCTAGCGGAGCAGACATGCATTGTTAGAGCTCCGCACCGCTGAGGAGAGAAGAGAAGGACAAAGCGGAGCCTGCAGGCTCAAAAGGTATCCATTTGAACCTTTTTGCCCCAGGGAACAAACTGTGAAAGTTTGGGCAGGAAATATGGTACTGGGAGGAAGCCGTGGCAGAAATAAAAATCACCTCACAAAGAGCTCACAGGCACTCACTGCAACTAAAGCAGCTCCAGTCACCTCACAACATACAGCATCAGGGCGCTCTCACAGACAGAAAAAGTCACAGCAAGACTCTCCATTTGAGTCAGATACAGAACAAATCCTCTCACAAACTTCTCCACAAGCCTCCTCAGCATCCCTAGTAATATTATTACAATTTGAAAAGATGCTTCATAAGGCTTTAAAACAAACATCAGACCAAATAACAAACAGCCTAACCAAAGAAATAAGAGAGCTGGGAAACCGCACCGCAGCCTTAGAAATAAAAATGGATGAAATAGAAATTACAACCCAAGAAAATATAACAGAATTGGAACAATTAAAAGAAGAGAATTTAATACTTCAAACTAAGCTTGAAGATTACGAAAATAGAGCCAGACGTTCAAACTTGCGCATAAGGGAAATACCTGAAACTGTGACAGACCTGCAATCTACTATTACTGCTCTATTACAAGAACTAAAGCCAGATATCCCTATTGAACGTTTAGAACTGGACAGAGTACACAGAGCCCTCACAGCCAAAAAGAAAGATGGACCCCCACGTGATATAATCACAAAATTTCATTATTACAGAACGAAAGAACAAATACTAATTGCTGCAAGAGAAAAAAAGGAACTTATTTTTCAAGGACACAATTATCAAATTTTTGCTGACCTATCCCAACTTACTATTACTAAAAGACGATCCATGAAACCCCAACTAATGGAATTGCAACGCCACAACATTATGTATCAATGGGGCTTCCCCTTTTCAGTCAGATTTAACTACCAAGGTACAATTTACAGAAGCAGATCAGCAGATGAACTACAACAAACCCTTTTAAAATTAAATCTGACAGAACCCACAAGCAGCAACTCTCCCACATGCAGAAGAATGGCATCATCTTCACCTTCAGGCAGCACCCAGAAAATTTCAGAACAAAATGGGAATCATCATTCTCACAAAAGAGGCCGTTATGCCACATCATCCATGGACCAAGAAGATTCAATGGACTGACATCCTAATTCCTGATATCTCTTCATTTATTATACTAAGAGATGGTTCTCTATAAAAAAAACCTGTATTTATAACTGAATGTAACTGCATTCTGATAGTCACACACTGTGTGGGATCATGTTACATTCCAGTTATATTTCTTATTACTTCTGATTCATATAGCCTTAGAATATATAAGTGAAATAAGGAAATTCTTGTTCAGTTATATATTTTCAGGTAATAACAATAGATTTATTACTTTTTAGGACAAATATGTTCAATAATCCAGAAGTAATGGAAGCTTTTTCTTTCTTTTCTTAAAACAAATATATTATTACCTAACTAGTTCCTAGTACTATGTTTTTGTTTATTCTAATCTGAAGCAATACAACCTCAATTTTATGAGTTAACATATCTAAACAGTTACATATGAATAAAATATGTAATTGTTTACTCTAAAAGGGTTAAAATCCCAAAATAATTCAAACTATCTTCATCAATACCAAAGTTATTAACAGTACCTTTCTAACTGAACTATTTATCCTAGGGCAAGACTAACCATATACAACCACCCTGGAATAAATAATTTCAACAAAAACTATATTCTGCACTCCAATTAATGAATCATCATTTTGATGTCTTTTGACATAGCACTTCTCTCCTGTAAGCAGAAGATCCGTGTACCCCCATTAGCCCTCCTCATTCTCCCAACCATATTATGTGGGAGTGTGACGAAGGCACTTATTCCCCTGAGAGAGATATTTATTCTCTTTCACGGGTAAATTGTGATTACTTGCAAAAAATAATTTATACAATGTATCATCTAATCTCATATGTTTTTTGTTTACTCTTTACTCCAGAATTCACTGGTTTCTTTTCTATCTTTTCATCTCTTCAGTCCACACAGGTTGATCTGCGCAGTCAGCTCTGCATAACAAAAAGTAAGTCAAAACTATTTGATCTGTTGATAAATCCCTCAAACGCTCCAAACACAATATCTACATGAATACAAACAAACAACACCTCACACATAGGACTTTCCCCAATGACGGCCTCCTGGAGACTGAATGACTTCTTGTTAGCCGACCCCGAAATGATATCACAATTGTCGGACCAATTAGCCGAATACTTCAGACTAAACGACATTGAAGATATATCCCCCTCCATACTGTGGGTGGTCCATAAGGTGGTCATTCGGGGCCGCCTAAAGGCCGATAAATCCCTCAAACGCTCCAAACACAATTTCTACATGAATACAAACAAACCAGGTACATATTTGGCTCGGGCATTAAATTCAACTAACAAATCTTTCAAACCAATACGTTTGAAATTATCTTAAAATGTTTATACTTGTATTCCAGTTAAAATAGTCCATAAATTTCACTCACAACTCGCAACTTTATACAAGACAAACAATGAATTTAATCCTACAGAGGCTGAATCCTTCTTCTCAAAAATAACCTTACCTGAGTTGTCTCAGAATCAAAAAAGCAGTTTGGATGAGCCTATAACTATAGATGAAGTTGCTAACGCCATAAAAGACCTAAAACTTAACAAAAGACCGGGCCCAGATGGCTACTCAGCTTTATACTATAAAACATTCTCAGAAATACTCTCTCCCATTCTCACTGAAACTTTTAACAAACTTCTAGAAGGACATTCTTTTCGGCAAGAAACACTAATGGCAATTGTTTGTATGATCCCAAAACCCCTTTCTGATGATACTTCCTGTGCGAATTATCGGCCTATCTCTCTGTTAAACCTTGATATTAAATTATTAGCAAAAATAATAGCAAAACGCCTCAATAGCATTATAGGAAAATTAATACATAGAGATCAAGTAGGCTTCATGCCAAATAGACAGGCAGGCGATAATATACGCAGGGCAGTGTTATTGGCACATATTGCTAAAAAACGGAAAATCCCTTTATGTTTTCTATCTCTCAATATTAAGAGGGCATTTGACACAGTATCCTGGCAATATATGCAATATTCATTACAAAAATGGGGTTTTGGATCCCACTTTTTAACATGGATCAAAGCATTATATAATAAAACCAAAGCCTATATAAAATATGCTGGATACAAATTTGATGCCTTTAATATCGAAAGAGGTACCCGACAGGGTTGCCCATTATCTCCCTTATTATTTGCCCTTATACTCGAACCCATGGCCCAATACATCAGAACAAACCAAACTATAATTGGCATTGAAGTAGGAGGTATTACACACAAATTATGTATATTTGCAGACGATATATTACTTTTTCTATCATCACCACAGGTCTCTGGTCCTAACTTAATACCAGCTCTTGATGGATTTGCAGCCCTATCCGGCCTTATGATTAATCCTAAGAAATGCCTAGTGCTTAATATTTCACTCACAAACATGGAATTGATCCCGGCTAGGGCTGCACTCCCATTCACATGGGCAGAAAAATCAATCCCATATCTTGGAATTCATTTAACAGCATCTCATTCTGACTTATTCTCAACCAATTATCCTCCTGTATTAAGACAGATCACAAATCTAATAAAACAATGGTCGCAACTTCCTTTATCCTGGATAGGGAAGATTAATGCAATCAAAATGACTATTCTACCCAAATTGCTTTATCTATTCAGAGTCCCCCCTATTCCAATTCCTTCCTATTTTTTGAGAATAGTACAAAAAAGAGCAACTTCGTTTATATGGGGCTCTTCTAAACCACGTATACCTATACACACACTACATCTTCCCAAAAATAAAGGAGGCCTGGGATACCCTAATTTTACTAACTACTACAGAGCAGCACATTTGGCCAGTCTGTCCAAATACCATGTAAAACAGGAAATCCCATTATGGGTATTTATAGAGGCTTCAGAAAATGACCCTCTATTAATATCAAACTTGTTATGGCTTGATCCTAAAGACCGCTTTAAAATTCATAATCCCATAACTAAACACTTCTTATCTCTCTGGGATAAACTAAAAACCAAATATCAGTTACAATCTCCACACAATCCTCTCCTTTCTTTTATCAGAAATCCGGCCTTTTATCCGGCATGGATCTACCCAAATTCTTTTAAAGCTTGGACAACATCAGGCATTCAGACACTAAATGACTTCATAGCATCTAAATCATTCCTTTCATTCCCATCGCTTAGAGAAAAATATGATCTACCAAACTCTGAGATATTTAGATATCTCCAAATCAAAAATTTCTATACACCATTCCTAAAGGGGGATACACCATTATCCCAATTATCCATTTTTGAATCAATCTGTACAAAAGATCCATTTGCTAAAGGTACAATTTCATCACTTTATAATCAATTATATGGAGTAGTAAATCTTAATAGACCCTCTTACGTTCAGAGGTGGGAGGAGGACCTGGGACGAACTTTAGAAGACACGGACTGGTCTAACATATGGCTCACATCTAAGTCATCTTCACCCAACATCTTAGCACTGGAGACAAATTATAAAGTCCTAACTCGCTGGTACCTTGTACCTGCTAGAGTGGCAAAATATTCACCTAATACCTCAGCTCTTTGTTTTCGAGGATGCCCAGAAATAGGCACACATTTACACATATGGTGAACGTGCCCAGTAATCCAAACCTTCTGGAAGGAAGTCTTCGTGATTGCATCTAAAATATTTAAAAAAATAATACAACCAGATCCATATATAACTTTACTTAATCTAAAACCGGAATGGTTAACACTCTCTCAATTCAAACTTATGATCCAACTAATAACGGCTGCAAAACAAACAGTGGCCAAGGCATGGAAATCTCCTACATTGGTACTAGCAGAAACAATTCACAGAATGAATAATACAATGTCCCATGCTAAGATGGTAGCCATCGATCAAAATCAAATTCCAAAATTTGAAAAACTTTGGCATCCTTGGATAAAACAACAGTTCCTGTCAAATTTCAATGACTCTGTCCTGTTGCCATGGTAACAGATTAAATGACTTACAGAGACACCCATTCTAAGGCTTCAAAGAGAACTAAAAAGAATAATAAACTGACGAGCGGGACAACCTTGTGGACCATACCTCTGCCTTTCTACCCTTTTTCTTCTTTCTCTTTCCTTTTCTCCACCTTACGATTAAAGCTCATTATCAGAATTTATTTGACCTATATACACTCTACCTGTAAACAATATGTATAGTAGGTATAAATCATTTAAATACCTACAAAAGTAACTAAGGAAATGATATATATCTTTAATTTAGGTTTACGTGAACCCAAGGTTTAATATTTGAAATTTCATGATATTTACCTATATAAACCCTACTGTAAAACAATGAGCTTACTTTATAGATCCTTGTAAACTTACTTTATGTATCTTTATTATATTGTATACTCAATAAACTTCTTTTGACAAGGAACAACTGAGGGCACTACAGAATTTGTTTATTATATACAATTTTAGCTCCTGACTCAACATACCTCTTGTGTTATTTCATTATGTTCTTATGTTTTTTTTTCTTATGGATGTGTTGTAATGAGACGTACCCTAATTTGGCACCATTTTTCGGTAATGATACTAAATTATACATTTTAATACAGTTCCATTATGACTATGTGTAATTTCTAACAATCTGGGTTACACCCCTCACCTGTTCTTTTTTTTAATTATTATTATGTACTGTCTTTTTCTACTCTCCAATAAAAATGTTTGTATTAAAAAAAAAAAAAAAAAAAAAAAAAAAAAATATATATATATATATATATATATATATATATTTTTTTTTTTTCATACTGCAGTTGCTTGCATGCTTCTTCAAACCATACTATCTCATCAAAGCACCACCTCTAATTTCAAATAATAAACATATAAACAAACAATAAACAAATACGTATTTCCCTGAACATGCTTTGATTTTCTTATTGCTCATTAGATTTTTGACTATCCAGGTCTCTACTGTATCCTGTAGTGATGTGGAGGTCAGATGAAGGAACCACTGAGCACTGCAGGGAACATAACATTCCAGGAAGCAATAGAGGAGCAATCAAATGAGCTGCATGAGGGGTAAATATTTTCAGTCTTCTGTTCAGGTTACACATTTATTTATAATGTTATTTTGGCAACAGGGTCCCTTTGCAATGGTATACCTTGATGCTTATCCCTGCAGAGTGTCCCTGGAGTCCCCCAAAGTGCTTATGCAAATATAGTTTTTAAAGGATAGAGCAGAATCACCATCTAATTCCCATAAGGCAATATCCAGGTCTGTTAAATGACTTGTACTGCACTAAGCTTTTGATTGTGGGCTGCTGGTTGATTATACCTATGCTCTAACTTTCATTTAGACAGTATTTACAGATAGGGACTTTGTAAAGACACATGGAAAATAAAGGTGCTTGCTTTACTGAGAAATGTTTTTTTCATAACTTCTTGCCTGAGTATTGGTTTCCAATAAGATGTTCCCAATAATATTAAATAAACACCAATACAATAAAAACAATGTAAATTCCTAAAGTACAAATATTTCCTATAAATAAATTAGTAGGAGTAGAGTATGCATTTTTCTATTTGGTAATTTTAGTCACAATAAATGTATTCATTAGTGAAAATAAATACCACTGCCATAAACATAATAAAAAATCTACCCAAAAAGAAACTGTGCAACTGTAAGTATGTTAAAACTGCAATTTATATCTTAAATGATTTTTCAGAGTTTGCATTTTCATGCTATAGACGTCAATATTTAACAATACAAATATGAGTCTGGATGCCTTCTTGAGCTACATTGACTGTTCTAAATGTGCTATAGCTATGCAAATTGTTCCATTATATTCTGTTCTTGAAAAAACTAGATGTCTGAAATATGTGATTCACGTCCAGAGAAATGATCTATGAAATTAACTGGGCAGCATGTTCTGCAAAATTTCATTTCATTTTCTGTTACAGCTCCACTTGTGTCTGTAAAATTGCACATTGAGGGCACTGAAATGAATCTTAGTGCACTGTAATTAATGGCATACCATAATATGCTGCTTATTTCCTGTCAGGTAACTGTTTGCTCTGTCTTATTCAGCCATTTACCACATTTGCCATACACCTCATTCATAGCAATGTCTAAAACACTTTCACAATCATGTTATTTACGTTATATATTCTTATACTTTCAAATTGCACACATTGGTTTATGGAAACTAGGAAAAGTGTACACTTTGTTAGTGATTCGGTTTTATATTTAGTGCTCATTCCTTCCATAATTTTGTTCTAGCTTAACTATCTTCTCTTTTAGTTTACAAAAAAACCCATAAATACTGTATATGATACATCCAAAACTCAGAATTTTACTATGTACAGTAGTTTAGTGAAATAATATACTGCATGGACAAAAGAATGTGGACAACTATCCAAACAAGTTCAGGTATTTCCAACCTCGTGGCAACAGTTTTTTGTGCCAGTACGACTCTGTTTTTATGCACAAAACATGGTCCATAAAGATATGGTTGAATTAGTTTTTGTTTGAAGTAAAATGGTCCTTGACTGCAACCCTAATAAAGACCTTTGAGATGCATTGGATTGCTGATTTTGATTCTTCTCTCAACCAACATCATTACCTGACCTCATAAATGCTAACTGAATGCAGCCAGATTGCAACAGAAAATTTTCTAGACAGACTTTGCAGAAGACTTTGTTCTGTTATATCTGCAAAAGAGTGGGGGGCACCACACAACTCTATATCTAAAAAAGCACTCTATGTCTAGCGAGATTATATAAGTGTGATAGTTTGGTGTCCATAAACTTTTAGCTATATGGCTATTTCACTACACATTGCCAGCACTTAAACTGGATCCTAAAGATCTATAGGACATTTCTATACTTTTCTATACTTTCGGAACCCAGAATGCATTTCACAGGGCTGAAATAAACACAGGAAGTAGCAATTTTAAATATTGCTTATGGCTATATATTCCTGCTTAGTGCTACAGTGCTAGGAGTGGCTTGGATAAACTGGGAACAAGTTGGAACCTCTTTCTGTTTTCAGCTGCTCCATTGTCCACACTGAAGAGATTTTAACTCCTGTCTCAAGTGACTGAGAAAGGAATCCCAATAACTAAAACAACAGCCATAGAACCTGATATATTACCTAACCCCTTCGCTTATCTAAAATTGAAAACAACATTTTTTGTACATTTCTTTTGTTAATTGTAGATATATCTTTTAAGAAGACTTTTATGGTGTTACTATTTTTATCTAAACATGTGGTAGCCTAACTCTGGGGAAGGGGGTGTGCCCCAAAACACATCTGTTTGGCACCCCTATGATGTAATTGGAGTACGTGCATCTGCTCTGTATAGCATCTTGTGGTTCATTGGCTTTTACCAGTTGCTACTTTGTGAGTATTCATTTGTAGCAGCTTTTTAATGCTAATAAATGTTTTCAGTAATGCACTAGGTGCATGCGCCTTCTTGTCCGTTTGTGTAGCTCAACTTTGGATTACCCTGTCTAAGGAGGGCTACATCCACCTAGTATTTGGAAATGCTGTCGTTCATTTTGCATCCAACCACAGAGGACCTCATAGCACTGGAAGTGACTGTTTGCTTGTGTTAATGTTTTATGGCTTATCCCAATCTGCGACAACTCTGCATTTGTGGGGATTTGCCACTCCTATACTACTTTAAGTCCAGTTTTAGCTGCCTGATTTCATGTAACTCTTTGTACTTCCACATATTGTGGTTGCTTCTGTTTGCTTATTAATTTGTCTAGGTTCACCTCCTGTTTTAAAATCAACTTTTTGGTATATTTGGCTAATCTGTATGTTAATACTTACTTAGTATTTGGCCTATTCAGTTTCATTTGTTAACCCTATGGTAACTGTCTCTTTTGCTGCTCCTATCAACTAGGCATTCTTGAGGACCCTGTAGCAAAATCCATTCATTCCCACCAACAGATGGAGAAAACAGGCACTGTTATCTGTATTCCTAGCACCAACGCTAGTATAATCTTATGCCACCAACCTGAGGAAGTAATCTCCTGCTGATCCTGACAGTAAAAAAAAGATTATTATTCTTTAAAAAATTCAGCTTGTAATTGGCTAAACATCTCACAAAACACAGTTTGTACTCACCTCTGTCATGTTTTGTTGTTGCCATAAACATTACAGGTAAACCAATTGCCGATGACAGAATCCAATTACAGACGTTGACAATTTTGGCATTTCGTGGTGTTCTAAAATCTAGAGCTTTCACTGGATGGCAGACTGCTATGTATCGGTCAACACTCATTGTAGTTAGGGTAAAAATACTTGTGAACATATTATAGTAGTCTATTGATATAACAATTTTACACACAATATTTCCAAAAGGCCATGTACCCATGAGATAGTTCACACTTTGAAATGGCAGGGTACTTGTTGCAAGGGCATCTGCTAGGGCAAGATTGAAAATGTAGATATTGGTGGCCGTCTTCATTTTTGTGTACCTAGAATGTAACATAAGATAAAATGGTTATTTTACATTTAGAATTGTTAGGAGATTATTAACAATCACATGCAGAAAGTATCTGATGCTATGTACTTTAGCTTTTCTGCATTGTCATCTACTTGCATATATACCTGGCTTTCTAACCAATAACTTTCTTCCAGGTTTTGGTTTTCAGAAATAGACTATGATTTCTTCTAATACTGTATAGAATTTGCAATACAATTTCTCTTGTTAAAGGTTAATTCCTCAGTGAGACATATTGAGACACTTTAGAGTATCAGAAATGGTTACTTATGACATCATTATTGTTTTTCTGGTGTTTCAGAAGTATGTTGTGTAAAGGCATTTTTAGGAAAACTGAAAACCTTTGACCTGTCCATATATTAACACCGTAGGGTCCCCTTCTGTAATTTACAGATTTCACCTGCAATTGCATCTGCTTGCAGCTCATTGATCAGACTCCAGATTTCTGAGAAAAAGTACTGCACACAATAGTGGAACTGTTCTAATATATATTTATATGGAAAAAGACATTGACTTTCGAGTTGGTCTTTTTTCCAGATCTAGTCACCAACAGACTATATTGTTGTATACTGTATATATAGTGTATGTTGTAGTAGCTTGAAATCTAGTATTGCCTCTACTTCTATGTATGTAAGAAATTAGTATACTAACATAAAGGGGTGGACAGGGTATTTGGGGCCCACTGCAGAAAGTTAGGTTTGAGGGACAACCTTGCAAACACGAGAACATGTCAGAACTACAGTCTACATCCAAAAACACTGCCTCTATTTCTGAAACCCTAACTTAACACAAAATAATTTGAATTTGTATTATATTCATAACAGTCATGCAAATACTGAATAATTGGACAAATGATTCTGATGTCTACATTTTTGTGCTCAGTGAATAACATCCAAAATGTACAGTATATATTAGTAAAAAAAAAACAGATTATGTTAAAATTTTATACACAGTAATTGGTCAGTCAAGTGTCAAAAAGTAGATGAGGATAATGACGAGATGTTGACATCGGTTTCACTAGACTTTAGCTGTGTCTCTCTAGTGAAAGTAAAGGAGAAAGAGCACATGTAACAAGAATGGCATTACTAATATCATATTGCTACTAGTTATTAGGGATGAGCTTCATGTTTGAGTCGAACCCATGTTCGACTCGAACATCATCTGTTTGCCCGTTCGCCGAATTGCGAACGATATGGGCCGTTCGCGCCAAATTCGTGTGGCGCGTCACGGCCCATAATTCACTGAGGCATCGCAGTGCATTGCTGGCTGATGATTGGCCAAGCATGCACTATGACCCGCATGCCTGGCCAATCACAGCGCCATCAGTAGAGAGAGCTGTAATTGGCCAAAGCCAGGGTGGCTTTGGCCAATTATAACTCAGGGGGTTTAGAACACGCCCCACACTATATAAGGCCGCCTGCACGGCGGCCCTGTGTAGTGTGTGTTCCGGCGTTGAAAGAGAGATAGATAGACAGAGAGACAGTGTCATTTCATTTGAGTTAGCTAGATTAGGCAGGACAATCAGTGAGTTAGCTGCACTTACAGTGTATTGTGTATATATATGCATCCCAGGTGTTGCATATATATATATATATATATATATACACTGTATTCAGTTTAGCTAGATCCGTTCCTGTTATCTTCTTACTGACAGGCAGGCTTGTCTTGTTACAGTATTTACAGCTACCTGAAGAAAATTGCTGGTGTTCTTTTGATCCTATTACAGTTGACTATTTACAGTTAGTGCGTCACTGCTCACAGTGTTCAGCTAAAACTACAAGTTAGTGGGGTGCGTCCTGCTCACAGTGTTCAGCTAAAACTACAAGTTAGTGCGGTGCATTCCTGTTATCTTCTTACTGACAGGCAGGCTTGTCTTGTTACAGTATTTACAGCTACCTGAAGAAAATTGCTGGTGTTCTTTTGATCCTATTACAGTTGACTATTTACAGTTAGTGCATCACTGCTCACAGTGTTCAGCTAAAACTACAAGTTAGTGTGGTGCGTCCTGCTCACAGTGTTCAGCTAAAACTACAAGTTAGTGCGGTGCGTCCTGCTCACAGTGTTCAGCTAAAACTACAAGTTAGTGGGGTGCGTCCTGCTCACAGTGTACAGCTAAAACTACAAGTTAGTGCGGTGCGTCCTGCTCACAGTGTTCAGCTAAAACTACAAGTTAGTGGGGTGCGTCCTGCTCACAGTGTTCAGCTAAAACTACAAGTTAGTGCGGTGCGTCCTGCTCACAGTGTTCAGCTAAAACTACAAGTTAGTGGGGTGCGTCCTGCTCACAGTGTTCAGCTAAAACTACAAGTTAGTGCGGTGCGTCCTGCTCACAGTGTTCAGCTAAAACTACAAGTTAGTGTAGTGAGACCTCTGCACAGTGTTCATCTAAAGCTACAAGTTAGTGCAGTGCGTCCTGCTCACAGTGTTCAGCTAAAACTACAAGTTAGTGCGGTGCGTCCTGCTCACAGTGTTCAGCTAAAACTACAAGTTAGTGGGGTGAGACCTCTGCACAGTGTTCATCTAAAGCTACAAGTTAGTGGGGTGCGTCCTGCTCACAGTGTTCAGCTAAAACTACAAGTTAGTGAGGTGCGTCCTGCTCACAGTGTTCAGCTAAAACTACAAGTTAGTGGGGTGCGTCCTGCTCACAGTGTTCAGCTAAAAATACAAGTTAGTGTGGTGCGTCCTGCTCACAGTGTTCAGCTAAAACTACAAGTTAGTGTAGTGAGACCTCTGCACAGTGTTCATCTAAAGCTACAAGTTAGTGCTGTGCGTCCTGTTTACAGTGTTCAGCTAAAACTACAAGTTAGTGTGGTGCGTCCTCCTCACAGTGTTCAGCTAAACCTACAAGTTATTTTTTTGCGAGCTCTGCAGTGTTCAGCTAAAGCTACCTGTAGAAGGTTGGTGGTGTTTTCCTGATCCTATCACTACCGCAGGCAGCTAAAAAAGCTACAAGTTAGTTCTTTGCGAGCTCTGTATAATGTTCAGCTAAAGCTACCTGTAGAAGGTTGGTGGTGTTCTCATACTACAGGCAGGCAGTTGATTTTGCTAGCTGCAGTATCAGTACAGGTTTGCTCCAGTGATGAGGAGGGAGGGGATGATGAGGTCACTGACTCAACGTGGGTGCCTGATAGGAGAGAGGAAGAGGAGGAGGAGGAGGCGGCACATCACCAACGAGGCAGGATGCCCTCCAGGGGCCAGCCTAAGGGCAGCACATTGACTGCATCACACCCCAAAGCTCCACATGTGCCGGGCGCTACAGTCTCTACGCATTATTAAAAAAGTTCATTGGTGTGGGCCTTTTTTGAGACGAGTGCATCAGATCGCACCACTGCTATTTGCAACATATGTCTCAAGCGTATCTCGCGTGGCCAAAACATCTCCCGCTTGGGTACCACATGCTTGACCAGACATATGTTGACCTGCCATGCAGTTCGTTGGCAAGCGTATCTAAAAGACCCACACCAAAGAACAAAGAGGACCTCTCCTTGGTCCTCATCAGCTGAGATCTCCAACCCCACTATACCTTCAGTCCTCTCTGAGACCTGCACTGAGAGGAATGAAGGTGTAGAATTAGGTGTGTCACAGCCAAGTACTTGTGGGCAATCTGATTTTGGTACACCGACGTCGGATTGTACCAGGCAAATTTCCCTGCCCCAGCTGCTGCACCGCCGAAAGAAGTTTGCTCCCAGCCATCCACATGCCCAGCGGTTGAATGCACTTCAACTGCTGCCTTTTCAGTTGGTAGACTCTGCCCCCTTCCGTGAGTTTGTGGAATGTGCGGTTCCTCAGTGGCAGGTACCCAAACCCCACTTTTTCTCACAGAAGGCGATTCCGGCTCTCTACCGGCATGTGGAAGGCAATGTTCATGCCTCGCTGGATAGGGCGGTCAGCGGTAAGGTGCATATTACCGCTGACTCATGATCCAGCAGGCATGGACAGGGACGTTACCTAAGTTTCACGGCGCATTGGGTGACTCTGCTGGCAGCTGGGAAGGATGCAGGACAAGGTGCAGTAGTGTTGGAGGTTGTTCCGCCACCACGCCTCCAAAATGCTAATGATTGTGACACACCACTCTCCTCCACCCCCTCCTCTTCTTCTTCCTCCATGGCCTCTTCCTGTGCATTGTCCTCGGAACCAGCGCTGCTCCGTAGCCGTTCAAGGGGCTACGCAAGTACGCAGGCCAAAAGATGCCATGCGGTGCTTGAGCTGGTGTGCTTGGGGGACAGGAGCCACACTGGGGCAGAGGTTCTGTCAGCTCTGCAGGGGCAGGTACAGAGGTGGTTGACGCCACGCCAACTTAAGGCAGGAATGATGGTTTGCGACAATGGCACCAACCTCCTCTCTGCCCTCTGACAGGTACAAATGACCCATGTGCCCTGTTTTGCTCACATCCTTAACTTGGTGGTGCAGCGGTTCTTGGGCAGGTACCCGGGCTTACAGGATGTCCTGAGGCAGGCCAGGAAAGTCTGTGTGCATTTCCGCCGGTCATATAATGCCAGTGCTCGGCTGACGGACCTCCAAAAGGAGTTTAACCTGCCCAAGAACCGCCTAATCTGTGACATGCCCACCAGGTGGAACTCAACGTTGGCTGCACATGCAGCAGAGGGCCATCAATGAGTACCTGTGCGACTATGGCATCAGGACAGGGTCAGGGGAGCTTGTTTTTTTTTCCCCACGCCAGTGGGCCATGATCAGGGATGCATGCACTGTCCTGTCACCATTTGAGGAGGCCACGAGGATGGTGAGCAGTGACAGTGCATGCATCAGTGACACTGTCCCCCTTGTCCACCTGTTGGAGCACACGCTGCGTGGAATAATGGACAGGGCACTTGAAGCAGAACAGAGGCAGGAAGAGGAGGACTTCCTTAGCTCTCAAGGCCCCCTTTATCCAGACAGTGTTCCTGCGTGCCCGCCGATCACACAGGAAGAAGAGGAGGAGGAGGAGGAGGAGGAGGAAGATTGTGTCAGTATGGAGGTGGAGCCTGGCACTCAGCATCAGCAGCAGTCTTAAGGGATCAGTCCCAAGAAACACATGGACTTGTACGTGGCTGGGAGGAGGTGGCTGCGGACCATGTCGTACTTAGTGACCCAGAGGACTCCGGACCGAATGCCTCAGCAAACCTACGCTGCATGGCCTCCCTGATACTGCAAAGCCTGCGTAAGGATCCTCGTATTTGTGGTATCAAGGAGAAGGACCAATACTGGCTGGCAACCCTCCTTGATCCACGTTACAAGGGTAAGGTTGCGGACCTTATCTTGCCATCGCAGAGGGAGCAGAGGATGAAACATCTTCGGGAGGCCTTGCAGAAAGGTCTGTGCAACGCGTTCCCAGAGACTGGGAGGTTACAAACTCCTGTTTCTGGACAACGTGTTGCTGAGGCTTCGGTCAGTCAAAGAAGGAGCGGTGGAGAAGGTGGCCGTCTGACCGATGCGTTCAGACAATTTTTTGGTCCGCAGCCCCAAGGTATGATCGGTTCCAGCAACCATCGCCAGCGTCTGTTTTACATGGTGCAGGAATACCTAGGGGCAAGATCTGACTTGAACACCTTTCCCACCGAAAATCCTCTGGGTTACTGGGTCTTGAGGATGGATCACTAGCCAGAGCTTGCACAGTATGCAATTGAGCTACTGGCCTTTCCTGCATCCAGAGTTCTTTCGGAACGCACATTCAGTGTTGCTGGAGGCGTGGTAACCGATCATAGGGTGCGTCTGTCCACCGACTCGGTCGATCGACTGACCTTCATAAAAATGAATCAGTCTTGGATCACCACCAGCTACCAAGCACCTGATGCTGATGTAACCGAATATTTTTTTTTGAAATCTCAGATCCCTTCAAAAACTGCCTATGCTGATGCTGAGTGACTATCCCTGAGTAATTATCCTCTTCCTCCTCAATGATCACGCTGATAGCTTGTAAGAACATTTTTGGTTCTGGGCGCCACCACCAGTGCCTAAGGCCCAATTTTTCAGCTCCTGTTTAACAGGGGCGTGTAATTACAATTTTTGATGCAATACTTTGCAGCAGGGCTCGTTTCTGCGTTCCAACTAGAGTATCTGTGAGGGGTTGCAGTGTTGTGGCACCAGCACCAGTGCCTAAGGCCCAATTTTTCAGCCCCTGTTTAACAGGGGCGTGTAATTACAATTTTTGATGCAATACTTTGCAGCAGGGCTCATTCCTGCGTTCCAACTAGAGTGTCTGTGAGGGGTTGCAGTGTTGTGGCACCAGCACCAGTGCCTAAGGCCTAATTTTTCAGCCCCTGTTCAACAGGGGCATGTAATTACAATTCTTGATCTAATATTTCACAGCAGGGCCCATTTCTGCGCCCACCAAGAGCAAGTGAGGACTTACAGTGTTGTTGCACCAGCACCACCACCAAAGGCCCAATTTTTCTGCCCCTGTTCAACTGGGGCATGTAATTACAATTCTTGATCTAATATTTCACAGCAGGCCCCTGTGAGGGCTTACAGTGTTGTTGCCACAACAACACCTAAGGCCCAAATTTCTGCTTAGTATATAGGGCAGGCCCCTACTTTCAAACATTTAACTTACAAATGACTCCTACTTGCAAACGGAAGGAGACAACAGGAAGTGAGATGAAATCTACCCCTAGGAAGGGAAATTCTCTCCTGTAAGAGTTAATATGGGAAAAACATTTCTCCTTTCCACTGATGCTTTCCAATCCTTGTTCCACAAAAAAACCCAAATTTTCAAAAAACATTTGTCATTGGGACAAAAAGTGAGGTGAAAAATCTTCTGAAGAGGAGGACAGACAGCAAAACAAATGTCACAGGGGTGATAACCCTTCCCTATGTTTTCCAAAAAGCGTAAAAAAGATTTTTTGGCTGGAGCTAAACACGTTAAAAGTTTACCCGTTCAAAATTACAAACAGATTCTACTTAGCAACAAACCTACAGTCCCTGTCTTGTTTGCACCGCCTGTATACTGCTGTTCAGAGTATATAGGGCTTGGTGGCCCCACACCTTTCCTTATTTTATTTTGAGTGCGGGGTTCCCCTTAATATTCATACAAGACCCAAAGGGCCTGGTAATGGACTTGGGGGTACCCATGCCATTTGTCTCACTGATTTTCATCCATATTGCCAGGACCCGACATTACATTAAACCCGCAAGCAGTTTTAAGTGAGATTTTTTCCTTTAAAAATGACATTTTGTGTAGGGACTGTTCTAAACACGGGAAATACGTTCCACTTTACAGGCATACTATAGACACACCCCAGGTACGATATTTAAAGGAATATTTCACTTTTTTTCTTTTACTTTAAGCATCATTAAAATCACTGCTCCCGAAAAAACGGCCGTTTTTAAAAGTTTTTTTTGCATTGATACATGTCCCCTGGGGCAGGACCCGGGTCCCCAAACCCTTTTTAGGACAATACCATGCAAATTAGCCTTTAAAATGAGCACTTTTGATTTCGAACGTTCGAATCCCATAGACGTCAATAAGGTGCTAACGTTCGTGCAAATTTTCGGTCCGTTCGCAGGTTCTGGTGCGAACCGAACCGGGGGGTGTTCGGCTCATCCCTACTAGTTATGTAGAAGTTATGACACAATTGTTCAGTTATAATCAGACAAATATTCCCATATGATTTCTACATTATATGCTCAGTGAACAACAGCCAACAAAGAGATGACAGTAAAATTACAGTAAAATTACATGCACAGTACTTGGTCAAACAAATTTTGCTAAGTATGATCGGGATAACCAGCATTTGCTCAATTAAGTGTCACTTATGCCGCGTACACACGGTCGGACTTTCTGGCCCACTTGGTCCGGCACACTTTCTGATGGACTTTGTCTGCCAGGTGCGCCGGACTTTAAAACGGACGGACTTGCCCACACACGACCGGACTTTGCGGCGGGCTAAGTCCGCCCGTCTTTCCGACGGACTTTCGCCGGAGTTACGGCGGATTTTCAGAATGAACGGACTTGCCCACACACGGACAAGTCCGTTCATTTTGAACGTGACTCAGGTGCAACGGGACTAGAAAAGGAAGTCAATCTTGCCGCTTTTATCGGCGAGATTGACACCTTGCGAGCCCCGTCGCGGTGCATACCAGGCCCTTAGGTCTGGTATAGATTATAAAGGGAAACCCCTATGCTGAAAAAACGATGTGGGGTCCCCCCTAAAATCCATACCAGACCCCGATCCGAGCACGCAGCCTGGCCGGTCAGGAAAGGGGGTGGGGATGAGCGAGTGCCCCCCCCCTCCTGAACTGTACCAGAAGCCCAGAAGTCCGGACCTCCGCTGGCAAGAGAGCTACCTGAAGACAGCGGAGGGGCTGGCCGAAGAACTGGAACACCGGGAGGAGAGAGCAGAGAAGAACCAACCAGACGCCGCGAGAAGATGAACCGGAGGGACCCCATACTCATTCACATAGGGTGGAGGGCCGGGATCTGGGGGCCCTCTTATAGGGGGCTCCCGGATTCCGATAAGCCCCCTGCCCGCAGACCCCGACAACCAATGGCCAGGGTTGTCGGAAAGAGGCCCTTGTCCTCATCAACATGGGGACAAGGTGCTTTGGGGTGGGGGGCTGCAGGGCGCCCCCCTCCCCCAAAGCACCCACCCCCATGTTGAGGGCATGCGGCCTGGTACAGTTCAGGAGGGGGGGGGCGCTCGCTCGTCCCCACCCCCTTTCCTGACCGGCCAGGCTGCAAGCTCGGATCGGGGTCTGGTATGGATTTTAGGGGGTCCCCACGCCGGTTTTTCGGCGAAGGAGCTTCCCTTTATAATCCATACCTATATAGTGAATTGAACCACTGAAGGTCAAATATATTGCCTTCAAAAAGTTGCCAACATCCCGAAATTAGCGGAAAAAATAAGACCCTTGGGTTAGGGAACTTATATACCCCCCAGTATAATGGGACTTTGTAGGCGAACCATACAATTAAATTAGATAAAAAGTGTTTTATTTATTTGAAAAAAAACATAAAAACAAGATACAATAGCAATGAATCTCAACAAGAGTATTTATACAGTAAAATTTGCTTTCATGTAATAATTTTTGTATACTTCCATTAATAATAGAGTATTTTCTCTAGAAGCCTGACATGTTTCAGGACGGTGTCCCTTCTTCAGAGGCGTATTGCAGAGAGAAAAGTCGTATATATAGGAGATACATTCTGAAATAACAAATGAAAATAATTTGCACAGAGGTAACAATATGAACAACAAGAGGTTTAGCAACCCGACATCCCATAATGTCCACCATACATACCAATAAAAGGTTTTCAAGAATGAAAGATACATATATGAATATGCACAAACATCCAGTTTGGCATAAGGTAGCAAATTATATCTTTTTTGAATAAAAAGCGCACTGGTTGTCGGCTGATCAGCCAGTGTGAAATAATGGTTATCCCTCGGCTTCAGAAATGGCCTTGCAAAGGCCCCCAATTGGGAGGACAACCCCATTAGGTCCCAGATTGACCTTTAAAAAGGAAAGGAAAATGAACTTTTAGGTAATTTTCTCAAAAAAAAAAAAACACCAAAAAACCATAAGTTTGCATATATCTTATATATATTTTGTTAACAAAATATATATAAGATATATGCAAATTTATGTTTTTTTGGTGTTTTTTTTTTTTGAGAAAATTACCTAAAAGTTCATCCCAATTGGGGGCCTTTGCGAGGCCATTTCTGAAGCCGAGGGATAACCATTATTTCACACTGGCTGATCAGCCGACAACCAGTGCGCTTTTTATTCAAAAAAGATATAATTTGCTACCTTATGCCAAACTGGATGTTTGTGCATATTCATATATGTATCTTTCATTCTTGAAAACCTTTTATTGGTATGTATGGTGGACATTGTGGGATGTCGGGTTGCTAAACCTCTTGTTGTTTATATTGTTACCTCTGTGCAAATTATTTTCATTTGTTATTTCAGAATGTATCTCCTATATATACGACTTTTCTCTCTGCAATACGCCTCTGAAGAAGGGACACCGTCCTGAAACATGTCAGGCTTCTAGAGAAAATACTCTATTATTAATGGAAGTATACAAAAATTATTACATGAAAGCAAATTTTACTGTATAAATACTCTTGTTGAGATTCATTGCTATTGTTTTTTTCAAATAAATAAAACACTTTTTATCTAATTTAATTGTATGGTTCGCCTACAAAGTCCCATTATACTGGGGGGTATATAAGTTCCCTAACCCAAGGGTCTTATTTTTTCTTCTTATAATCCATACCAGACCTAAGGGCCTGGTATGCCCCGCGCTCGCCGCAAAATTGTTTTTCCTATTGCAGCGAGCATGGGATGCAATACCCTGCCCTCGCGTCGTATCTGGTCCGTTGGACCAGCATACACACGAGCGGGCTTTCCGTCGGACCAGCACACAGACGAGCGGACTTTCCGCCCGAAACTGAGTCCGACGGAAAGATTTAAAACATGTTTCAAATCTAGGTCCGGCGGGCTTTTGGGAAAAAGTCCGCCGGAAAAGTCCGCCGGCGCCTACACACGTGCGGATTGTCCGGCACACTCTGGTCCACCGGACCAAGTATGCCGGAAAGTCAGACCGTGTGTACGCGGCATTAGTATAATGATGATGACCAGTAGTGGAGAGCTGAAATCGTTTTATTAAGCAGTCTTCAAGATTTTGATAAAAGTTATGTAGATATAAATCAAGTCTCTTTAGTCTGAGTGAAGCAGGAAGAGCACATGTAGTAAGGATGTTATTGTAAACTAATATTTGGTTGATATCCCTCTCAGTATTCAGCAAAGTACGACATTCAGTAAGATCCTGTCCAAACAAACACCTTATGCCCTGTACACACGGTCGCACTTTGTTTGGACATTCCGACAACAAAATCCTAGGATTTTTTCCGACGGATGTTGGCTCAAACTTGTTTTGTCTACACACAGTCGCACAAAGTTGTCAGAATTTCCGATCGCCAACCACGCGGTCACGTACACCACGTACGACGAGACTAGAAAAGGCCGGTTCAGAACCAAGCGCGGCACCCTTTGGGCTCCTTTTGCTAATCTCGTGTTAGTAAAAGTTTGGTGAGAGACGATTCGCGATTTTTCAGACTCATGGCATTCAGATCGTTTTCTGCCGTTCAGTTTGTGCTTGTGGGTTTGTATCTGCTCTTCAGTGCGTGCAGCAAGTTCCGCATGACTTTAATTAGTCATTGTATTCTTGTTCGTTCATTACTGTTTTTCAGGTCGCTCTTCACAGGCCTTGCTGTTCTTCAGTGCGTTCTGTTACTTCGTTCTGAGCATCCGACCGTTTTCTAGCCATGTTGCGTATGCGTACTCTTTGTAGAGTTCGTGTTGTGCGGGGGCTTGGTGTTGGGGTCCTGACCTTGACACAAGTCCAGTCCATGAACAGGGTGGGGAGGAGTTCATGGACCAAGAATTGGTTGCTTCAGCGTGACCAGTTCTCTCATATGCCTTTGCTCCGTGAGATCCATGAGAATAATCCTGATGATTTCAGGAACTTTCTCAGGATGACAGACCCCGTGTTTCACCATCTGTTGGCTTCGCTGACCCCTTATATTAGCAGGCAGGATACCTGCATGAGGCAAGCCATCAATCCGGAGCAGAGGTTGGTCACTACCCTGCGGTACTTGGCGACAGGGAGAAGCCTGCAGGACCTCAAGTTCTTGACAGGCATCTCCCCCCAGGCTCTGGGGATCATTATCCCAGAGACCTGTTCTGCCATCATACCAGCATATCAGCCTGCAGAAGGAGTATATGAAGGTAATATTTTTATCCTTTAATATCACATTTTATTGTATTG
This sequence comes from Lithobates septentrionalis, assembly GCA_037952835.1. Classification (NCBI taxonomy): domain Eukaryota; kingdom Metazoa; phylum Chordata; class Amphibia; order Anura; family Ranidae; genus Lithobates; species Lithobates septentrionalis. The sequence goes on from JBBDGP010000333.1 coordinate 4,385,320, forward strand.
AATGTTTGCTAATATCTTGTATTTCTTTCCTTATTCCCTAATTACCATGATTGTAATATGCTGTGAATGTCCCCTTTGTCCTCATGCATGCTGGATTTTTGTGCAATTATTATTTTAGGTCCTTCATACATATTTGCCCTTCAATAACCTCCCCAGCATGGTGTCTCCTGGCCCTATATTCACCTCATGTAGTCACTTAACAATGTATTTTATCAGCTCCATAGTAGTGCTTTACCCCAAACACCCCCTAAAATGTTTTGAAATGTTATTTTTGCTTTAAATTCAGGCAGAGTGGCAGAGGCTTTTTTTTGTGGTGTCCCCAAATAATTTTTAGTAACCCTCCCAACCCCCAACTGCTAAGTCAGCTGATCCCAATTCTCTATCCTCAATCATCTATCTGCTGACTTTGCCAAACCCATACACACTATACCCACCTCTTTTGTGCTCAGATTTATGGATGAATTACCCAAAGCATGTAGTGCAAGGGCCTGCCTGTATACTTTCAAATGGTACTGTTTAAAGTTTTTGGATCCTATTATTATCTTGATAGGTAATAGCAGAATGTCCAAATGTCCTCAAATGTGTACAATGTGTATTTATATCTTTGTATTATGACACTTCTTACCTGTCCCGTGGGCTGCCAATAGTGTAACTAAGGAGGGGCTGGACAAAGTAATACCCATTATTTAGGCATTCATCTCTCAATGAAGTGAAGAGGGTTACCTGTCCAAGATTTCCACACACCCCCTATAATGTTAGAAATGGCCCATGAGAGGGGGGGAGGGGGAATATGATAGGTGTACCTTATACTTTGGCGTTGTTAAATTTCCCTTAATAAATGCTATCTGGAGGTTGCCCCATAATGTTTGTGTCTATTCTGCTTGCCATGTTTCTGATCAAAAATAGTAATGTTTATTGTTTTTTGCTCAACAGTTTCCTTCCACGCCACAGGAATGGCAGACTGTGGCCTCCCACTTTGCCAAGCGGTGGGACTTTCCTAACTGCAGAGGGGCAATTGATGGGAAACACGTCCACATCGTCCCACCACCCAACTCGGGGTCATACTATTTCAACTATAAGGGGTTCAATAGTATAGTGATGTTGGCGGTGGTGTCGGCTAATTACGACTTCCTGTATGCGGACGTGGGGAAGAATGGCCGGATGTCCGATGGTGGAGTCATCGCCCAGACAGAGTTTTACAGGTGTCTCCAGAATGGCAGCTTGGACTTGCCAGCTCCAGAGGACAATGTGGAAGGACTCCCATTCGTGTTTGTTGCTGATGAAGCATTTGCGCTGGGGGACCACCTGATGCGGCCATTCCCAATGAGGACCCTCACCCCGGAACAGAGGGTTTTTAATTACCGGCTGGCCAGAGCCCGAAGAGTGGTGGAGAACACATTTGGAATCCTGGCCAGCTGGTTCCGCCTATTTCTGACACCCATCCATATGGCAGAGTATAAACTGAACCATATTATACTTGCGTGCTGTGTTCTCCATAACTTTTTAAGGAAACATTCGGCCAACTATGCTGGCTCAGTTGGGCCTGAGGCCGGAATGATACATCAAACCACACTGACGGCACTTGAAAGCGGCCGTCCTGGCTTGCCCTCCCTGAGTGCCCGTGATGTACGGTTAAGCTACCTGGAGTTCTTTGCGGGTAGGGGGGCTATCAATATGCCAAAAAATCTGTGAAGCCTTTTTATAATAAAACAAAAAAAGAAATTCTTTGTGGACATTTACTGCTTGTGTTTGTTTTAGCTGACCCTGACAGAAATGTGTTGAGTCCAGAAAATGTCGTGATTGTGTTACCTTATTTTACAAAGCACTGTTGGCTGTTATTTACTAAAATGCAAAAACACATTTCACTACAATATGAAAAAAGGAAGACACATATAAAAAGAGACAAGAAAGGCTGCACACCCCGAAATTGGATTAAAGAAAAATTATTTTCCCCATGGGGCTTTAAAACAGCAATGCACATAATGAAAGGAAGTTCTTAATGGATGTATAAAAAGTTTTATCCAATATCATGGTTTGAAGTACAGTATAGAGAATCATCTGGTACAGTAACACACATCTTATTCCCCAGTGCAGTAACAAACACACATTAATACACATAGTTAGGTTACATAATGTTACATAAATGGCAAGCACCGACGCGTTTCGACCTGTATATGGTCTCTTCAGGGGGACAGTTGGATCTAAAAAAGAATTACATAAATTCAATTCAAATAGATAAATATATATATTATTGTGCATCACTTGGATTAAACCAAGATAATGAGTCTTTACCGCTAAGTGGTGGAATGGGTGTTCTCTAGTCCAGGATATGTGCTGAGGGCCAATGGAAACACCGGAGGGCTCGGGGGGCCACCCTCACTCTCCCAGGAGAGCCAGCCTCAGGGGGCTTACAAGGAGCCACACTTAGCGCGCCCCCCGGGAGGGGGAAGGGGGGAGGGGAGATGAGGGGGAGGAGCCCACACCTGCAACAGAAACCCAAGAATAGCCATGTATTAGTTAGAGGAAGTTTAATAATTAACTTGGTAATGTACTGAGTGTTTCCAATTTGTCTATGTGGAGACTGGCGTTGGATAGGATTTTTACTATGTAAATATATTGAGATGTTAATTCCATCCCATAAATGTAAAAGTAATCGACAAAATTTAATGATCGTGTGATCCAACAATGCAGTGGTATGGTAGGTCTATTATAATGGATAGGTAAATAAGAAGGATGAAATGGGTGAAAAAGAGGGGGAAAGGTGTGTGTGTGAAAAAAACAAACAAAAAAAAAAATACTGATAAGGTAAACTTCTTGTTATTTCACCTTTATTCCACACAGCACTTTCCACCACCCTACATACACATTTTCACATTTTGATTGGCTTTTCACCTAATTTTAGACTTTCTTTACTTTTTAGTTTACTTTTCATTTTTGTTTTCACACAGCAGGCACCAAGCAAGCACCATGTCATGTTACCACATCATGCACCACCTCATTCACACTATCCTCCACCACATAATGCACTCCTCTCCATTTAGGCCATCGTTGTTGTTGTTTTTTTTTTTTTCACACACACACCTTTCCCCCTCTTTTTCACCCATTTCATTCTTCTTATTTACCTATCCATTATAATAGACCTACCATACCACTGCATTGTTGGATCACACGATCATTAAATTTTGTCGATTACATTTATGGGATGGAATTAACATCTCAATATATTTACATAGTAAAAATCCTATCCAACGCCAGTCTCCACATAGACAAATTGGAAACACTCAGTACATTACCAAGTTAATTATTAAACTTCCTCTAACTAATACATGGCTATTCTTGGGTTTCTGTTGCAGGTGTGGGCTCCTCCCCCTCATCTCCCCTCCCCCTCCCCCTCCCAGGGGGCGCGCTAAGTGTGGCTCCTTGTAAGCCCCCTGAGGCTGGCTCTCCTGGGAGAGTGAGGGTGGCCCCCCGAGCCCTCCGGTGTTTCCATTGGCCCTCAGCACATATCCTGGACTAGAGAACACCCATTCCACCACTTAGCGGTAAAGACTCATTATCTTGGTTTAATCCAAGTGATGCACAATAATATATATATTTATCTATTTGAATTGAATTTATGTAATTCTTTTTTAGATCCAACTGTCCCCCTGAAGAGACCATATACAGGTCGAAACGCGTCGGAGCTTGCTATTTATGTAACATTATGTAACCTAACTATGTGTATTAATGTGTGTTTGTTACTGCACTGGGGAATAAGATGTGTGTTACTGTACCAGATGATTCTCTATACTGTACTTCAAACCATGATATTGGATAAAACTTTTTATACATCCATTAAGAACTTCCTTTCATTATGTGCATTGCTGTTTTAAAGCCCCATGGGGAAAATAATTTTTCTTTAATCCAATTTCGGGGTGTGCAGCCTTTCTTGTCTCTTTTTATATGTGTCTTCCTTTTTTCATATTTCAATTTTGGGTGGTTAAACACCCCTCCCCACCTTGACACATTAGAGATAAGACATGGGCTGTGTGTTCCTTCTCTTCACGTATCCTGCACATTGTTAATCAATTGTTCCCACTCGGTCAATGTTTAACAACCCCATGCATGAGGGGGAATCTAACTTAGACCCCCACACTGCATGATATTCAATTGCCTTATATGGCAATTGCTGACAAACTCTATTTATATTCTACCTATCTCATACTGACATTCGATGCAGGAACGTGGGGACCTGGAACCAACACACAGCCCATGTAAAAAATAAAAATGTAAAAAATGTAAAAACAAACAAAAAACATACCAGACCATCAACATTTGCTGTGTGCTATGTTGGTGATCCCATAAAATCAATCATTCATGTCCTACTGACATCATCCCTAGTATTTTGTTTCTGCTTTGAGGGCCGTTTTTTGGACTGGCGGGTGTTGGTGGTGCCCCCTCTCCCTTCTTGGGATGAGTCTGACCCCTCGCGGCTTCCCGGCAGGAAAAAGGGGGGGGGCATGCGAACTCCTTTGCGTGCCCCCTTTTTTGCTCATCGCTGCAGTTAAGGTGAGCTCTATCCTGCCGGCGGCGTCCCGTGTTCATCTCCGGACGTTTGGCGGAGTGCGCATGCCTGTAAGGGCCTGGCTTGCGCACAACGTCATGACGTCACGCGCATTGCGGAGGAGATGACGACAGTGGTCGGGGCCTGTTGGCCTTCCGGGACGCCGAGGGAGCCACACAGGGCCGCTCCATCAGCGGTTCTGGCGCCAATCCTTCCGGGTTTTTTTTTTTTTTTTTTCTTGTGGGCGGTGTGGGTGGGGGGTTTGCACCTGCACATGATTATCCCATTTGCCTGAATTTGGATATAAAGGGAGACTGGAGGCCTGACAATCAGATCATGATCTCCTGCAGGCCAGGATGAATGCTACTGCTGCCAGGTTCTTTCTACACTAGAGCCCCTATTTTTGCATGATCGCCACCAAGCTTATCACATTGAACTTTTCAACAAGTCCAGCATTACCTCCAGCCTACACAATTTTTACAACTGATAAGGTAAACTTCTTGTTATTTCACCTTTATTCCACACAGCACTTTCCACCACCCTACATACACATTTTCACATTTTGATTGGCTTTTCACCTAATTTTAGACTTTTTTTACTTTTTAGTTTACTTTTCATTTTTGTTTTCACACAGCAGGCACCAAGCAAGCACCATGTCATGTTACCACATCATGCACCACCTCATTCACACTATCCTCCACCACATAATGCACTCCTCTCCATTTAGGCCATCGTTGTTGTTGTTTTTTTGTTTTTTTTTTCACACACACACCTTTCCCCCTCTTTTTCACCCATTTCATCCTTCTTATTTACCTATCCATTATAATAGACCTACCATACCACTGCCTTGTTGGATCACACGATCATTAAATTTTGTCGATTACATTTATGGGATGGAATTAACATCTCAATATATTTACATAGTAAAAATCCTATCCAACGCCAGTCTCCACATAGACAAATTGGAAACACTCAGTACATTACCAAGTTAATTATTAAACTTCCTCTAACTAATACATGGCTATTCTTGGGTTTCTGTTGCAGGTGTGGGCTCCTCCCCCTCATCTCCCCTCCCCCCTCCCCCCTCCCCGGGGGCGCGCTAAGTGTGGCTCCTTGTAAGCCCCCTGAGGCTGGCTCTCCTGGGAGAGTGAGGGTGGCCCCCCGAGCCCTCCGGTGTTTCCATTGGCCCTCAGCACATATCCTGGACTAGAGAACACCCATTCCACCACTTAGCGGTAAAGACTCATTATCTTGGTTTAATCCAAGTGATGCACAATAATATATATATTTATCTATTTGAATTGAATTTATGTAATTCTTTTTTAGATCCAACTGTCCCCCTGAAGAGACCATATACAGGTCGAAACGCGTCGGGGCTTGCTATTTATGTAACATTATGTAACCTAACTATGTGTATTAATGTGTGTTTGTTACTGCACTGGGGAATAAGATGTGTGTTACTGTACATTTCACTACAAGTGCAGTTGCAACTGCACTGAAACTGCACTTGCAGTGCCAAGAGGATTTGCCCTTAGTAAATAACCCCCATTTTCAAAGAAAACACCAATGACATCACCCCAAAAGTGTTGTAGCGTTGAGGCAATAATCCACACATTCTTGCTTAACAAACTTTTTTATACCTGCACAATCACATGTGCATTTACCAAAGGTTTTTCAAACAAACCAACATGTTTGTTGTATAACAATTTTTGGGTTAGCATTATCAAAAATCGAAATGTCCATTTTAGATAAAACAGGCATGTGTAAAACCAACAAGAAAGGCACAAATCTTGAACTTACAAACGTCACATTTGGTAGAATTTGAAGGCAATATTAGACATGAGTATTTAGGAACTGTGTTTGATATTGCGTTCAGATGGGGTGAAGTCACCCCAGGAAAAGCCAAATTTGGAAGATGCACACCAATTTAACAATGTGAACATGTGCGACCTGCCATCAGGGGGGATCAAGGGATGTGTTTTGGGGGAGCAAGCCCTTCCTCACCGCTACTTTATTATTGAGGAAGGGGTTGCACCCCCAAAATGCGTCCATTGATCTCCCGTGATGGCAGATAGCACATGTTGGCACACTGTGTGCATCCCCCAAATTTGGCTTTGGGAAAAATCACAAAAACATTTTGCACATTGTAGCACACAAAAGAAGAAAGTGATTTGGAGGGGCTTTAAACTCACCCCAAAACATCAATGATGTTATTATTTTTTGGAATAACATCATTGATGTTTTTCTTGATGATTTCCAATTGTAAATTACACCCCATGATCTCCCCGATCAGGATCTGGGCACTTTCGGATGTGAAAGGATCTGGATCCACAACATCACGATCACCTAAAAAGAGAGGAACCCCAAAATAAATTAGGTCTAAAAAATATGCCGCCATCCATCTCTTACCTGAGCCTGTGGTCGCAGACACTCACCTGTTGTGGTGACTAGTTCCACCACATCTTCTTCCTCCTGCTCAGATTGTGTTGGGGGGATTTCCCCTTCTTCCAGAGGAGGGGGGGCTCTGGTCTCCTTGGATGAGGGGTGTCCTCCGAGTCTTTTATCCCCTATGTCAAACAAAAATGGTATAATTAGCACACAGATATTTGATGGCAGAACTAGAAATAGGAAACATTGCTTGGAAGTGTGGTACAATTGTCAATTTTAGCAGAGTTCCAAGATGTAGCTTTTTTAGTGTCCTTTGTCAACCTGCAATACTTTACCTGTTTAGAACAAGCTTCACAGATGGAGACACCCCTATAGTATACACTGGAGCACCTGTGTGCCCCCCCTAATAAAAATGGTGTTCTTGTGTCCCACACTAGTGCTCCAGTGTCCAGATGTGAAAACAGCTGCTCAGTGTCCTCTCCTTACACAGAATCTAGTTTGCATTTCATTCTAGTAACAAAGCCATCTACACAACCCAATTCTTTTAAGACAAGTATAGGGCGTAAAAATGGTGGCCAAATGCATATGGCCTAAACAATGGTATTTTAGAGTCTGAAAGAAAAATGTTTGATACGAACGAATAATGTGCCCATGAACATGAAAGTTGCCATTTTAAACTGTACAACAGTTCCTAAAAGCACATGGAGCAGCACGAACGTAATAAACATAAAGAATAGGAACACAGTACAACTACTTACTTTTTTGCAGCACTCTCCGGATCTTTCTGTACTGCTTATGTTCTCATAATTTGAGGTCCGACCACCGCTTCCTGAGCTGATCTTTCGATCATCGTACCCCAAAATTCCGGTGCAGACTCCTGACCACTTTCGCCATGATCTTGGCCTTTCTGATATTGGGGTTGGGGTAAGGTCCATACTTCCCGTCATAGTCGGCCTTCTTCAGGATGTCCAACATCTCCCCAAAGGACATATTTGAGTCCTTAAATCTCCTGGATCGGGACGTGTCCGGATCCGGCCTTTCCTCCTCCTCCTCCTCCTCGTTGCTACAATTAGCACGATCCTGCTGTGTCTCCGCCATGTGCTCTTCCCCCACTGCGCCGAACAAAAAGGGGCAGGGAATAGACTAGAAAGAACGTCAGGGGCGGGCGGAGTTACACGCATGCGCAGTGTGTATAAAGCGTAACACGCGTGCGTCTTACGTACGATCTGTGAGCGGAGGAAGGAGCATCGGAGGCGCCGATCGTGATAACAAAGGTAGGATCTAAACTTGGGCCTATACTGCTTCGAAATGGAAGCCTATATTGTAACAAGATTAGGGGAGTTTGGCCTGACATTAGGGTTTGTCTTGTGTTGTGTCTTGCAGAGAAAATGGATGGGTTCGACGACCACAATTTCCTCCTCCTGTTCATTGACAAATACAGGGAGCTGCCCTGTCTGTGGCAAGTGAGACACCCCCACTATAACCATAAACAAAAGAGGCAGGCAGCGCTGGAGAAACTGCTGGAGTTGGTGAAGCCGGTGGTCCCCACAGCAACCATCCCCTATTTAAAAGCCAAAATTGGTGGCCTGAGGAGCACATATCTTAGGGAGCGCAAGAAGGTCACAGATTCCCAGAGGTCCGGAGCTGCAGCAGATGACGTTTATGTCCCCAGGCTGTGGTACTATGAGAGACTGCGATTTCTGTCAGACCACACTGAAGTCAGGGAATCCCTCTCTACTCTTCCTTCCACTCTTCCTTCCACCCCAGCTGAGGCTTCCGATGTCCAACCTGGGCCTTCCAGCCAGGAAGAAGTGGAGGAGCCCAGCTGGAGTCAGGTATAGCATTCTTCTACAGATTTCTGGTCAATAAATAAATTATGTTTACTAGATGTTATTATTGATCACTATTTGCTGATTAAAAAAAGTGTTTTACATATCAATAGACAGTAGTGGGCCCCCAAATTTGGGACAGGAATGAAAAATGCTGGGCTCAGAAGGATAGTCTGTTATATTTGTTAACATTCAATTTGCAACAGTCAGGAGGTGAAAATTGTGTGTGATTGATGACTAAAAAACTAAAACTATGTCCCTTTTTCATACACAGGAAGACCTCAGCCAGGAGGAGGCTGTGGAATGTGGCAGTCAGGAGGAGGCTGTGATTAGTGGCAGCCAGGAAGAGGTGGGGCTAAGTGTCAGCCAAGAGAAGCCTGGGACCAGTCGCAGCCTGACTGAATCTCAGGTTCCTCCCCTCCGCCTTCCATATAAAAGAGGGGTGAGTGGGGAACTAACACCCAAGACCGACTGAGTTGGACCATCCTCCTCCTCCTCCTCCTGCTGCCACAACTCCACCACCACAGCCACCGCATGGAAGGAAGCGTGGAAAGAAGACCTGAGAGTGATTGCCCTTGGTCCAGTCTGGTCTGACAGAAGCTGCAGTCTCTCAAATGACCACAGCCTGGGGACACAGATGTCATCTGCTGCTTTCCGGATATCTGGGACTTCTGGACCAGACTGCCCTCCCTTAGATATGGACTCCTCAGGCCACCAATTTTGCTTCAAAATAGTTGATGTCTGCCCGGGGGGTCCAAGGGTTCGCCCACTTCTGCAGTTTCTCCAGTGTTGCCTCCCTCTTTGTTTAGTTGTGAGCCCTTAAAAAAAAATTTGGGGGGGAAATTATACTCTCCTGTGTGTGTTTTCATCCAAAAAGGACAGTTTGTTGGTGACGATTCTGGTACATTTCTAACATAAAATGTGAAATTAACAAGGGACAACAACACCAAACAATCTCCTACAGATTAAATAGAACAACATATCAATGGTGTTGTGGGAACTTAACACAAAAAACACACACAAACATTTTCGGGAGTACAAATCAAAATCCCCCCAAAAAAAAACACCCTTCAAAAAAATACAAACACAAAAAAAGAATCTAAATTAAAGCCAAAAAAAAAAAAAAAAAAATATGTTGTCAGATGTGAGAAATCAAAATATATTGAGGGAATCCCAATAAATAGTAATGAAATAAGTTTGTGAGAAGTGTGTGTGAATATGAGCAGCAAAACTACTATATTCTTGTCACATTATAAAGAAGAAGAGATTGCGCTGTATTAAACCATTTTTAACATTGCAGCATGACGAAAGTGCTGTATCCATTGCGAACGCTAAGTTTACCAGAAGGAGCTATTCCGTGTCTGAATTTCTTCTGAGCATACGTGGCACTTTGTGCATCGGAACAGGCCACACACGGTCCGAATTGACGCGATCGGATTTTGCTGTCGGAAAATTTTATCTCCTGCTCTCCAACTTTGTGTGTCGGAAAATCCGAGGGAAAATGTCAGATGGAGCCCACACACGGTCGGAATTTCCGACAACACGCTCCGATCGCACATTTTCCATCGGAAAATCCGACCGTGTGTACGGGGCATTAGTCTGTATATTTACAATTTTCTATTTTGAAAAAAATCTTTTCTATTTTGAAAAAAAATCTCTTCTATTTTGAAAAAAATCTCTTATATTTTGAAAAAAATCAGTATAAGAGTAAGACATAATTTATATACTGCCAAAAGGTGTGCATATGCAGCAGATGAAAAGTTATGGTCATACAAAATTATATAGCAAAAAATTAGAACAGTCTCAAATAATATGCAGTTGACATCAGCAAGATATTCACTTTCAACAAAATCAGCATTTATATATTTTTAGGAAGGCACAGTTTCTTTAAAAGGGACTAATTTTCTTTGAAACCAAGAAATTCAACCTTAAAGCGGAGTTCCACTGGTTTTTCAGTTTATTAAAAGTCAGCAGCTACAAAAAGTATAGCTGCTGACTTTTAATAAACAGACACTAATCTGTCCCACAGTCCAGCGATGTGGCCACCTGAAGCCTCCGTTATCTCCCCCTCCTCTTCACAGCACCGACATTGTGAGTGTGGGCGCCCAGCTGTGACAGTTTGCAGCTTCACAGCCGTGTGTGAGCTGCGCTCTGTCAATGGCCAGGCAATGTTCTGGGACGTGTCCCAGGACATTGCCGGGAGGGAGGGGGCGCCTAGGAGTCACCTAGGCGGCCAGAGGTTGGAAGGAGGAAGTGGGACAGGAATTCCCACTTCAAAAGAAGTACCCAGCACCCCCCCTCCCCCAAAAAAATGAAATGCCAATTGTGCTTAAATCCTGATCAAAAAAGTGAACTACTTCCCCCGTTCATTTGTGGCACCCTCCTAGTGTAGGATGCTATGAAAAATCTAGTTCTTGACTCCTTCCGTAATCAGGGGAGAAGTAATCATTTGCCTTGGTCTGCACATGGTTTCACAGGCTGAGAGTTTGATTGTTTCCCCCTGTCTCTTGGAGAAACTAGAAGGTGGCAGCTGTCCTGTGGACCTGTGAGTAAGAGACCCTGATTGATCCCTTTGACTATGCAGCACCAAAAAACTGTACTGGTTACCTATAGCTGCTGTACAGGGTAACCAGATGTCAAGAGACTTGCCTCATTGTCTTCAGCTTTGAGGTCTTAGACTGATCCAAGACTACCTCATGATCCCTAGCTGTAAGGGTTTTATTCTGTGCTATATCCACAAGGAGAAGAGTGTTTCTGAGCATTTAGAAGTACCCCATGCCCCAATCCCTCTCCTGTTAAGTTATGCAAGCAATAAATTACAAAAAGACAAACCCATAGACTCTTTATTGGAGCTGGAGGGAGAGGATTTGTGCATTGGTGAATGGGCAGCCACTATTAGGGAAAATCTAGTTAACTTCAGGGAGTCCTACAGGGGTAGCACTACACACACAGGAGAGGTGGCTGTAGGAATCTTGTGCCATTTTATTCTGACAGCAGGACTCCTTGCTTATCAGAATACACTGATCAGTGGCTGCAGCCAGTCGATAAAAATTGTACAACATTCCCTTTCAACAGAAGCTGATTGGTAGAGATGGAATGGCCATAGATGGATCAAAATGTATTCCACCTATGATAAGCTTTAGTCGGTAAGATTATGTTTTTGAGAGTTTTTGTTCCTGGCCGGTTTCTGCATGATGAACGACGAGTCCACATGGAATATCTGACATTAAGATCAAGGGATTTAGAAAGGGATTCATCCTCCAGGTGTTTTTTTCCAGGCGATTTTCCTGGCTTTTTTTCTTTGCCTTTCCTTCTATTTCTGAGGTAAATGGCTTTAAATTGCAGAGTTTAATAGAATGCTTCTTAAGGGTGTTGCACGAATTTGTGACAAATTATAACACCACTGTAGTTAGGGTTGAAAATGAATCATTGAGTTACAATATCTACCCTGTTTCAGTAGACAGATATGCATTTGCCAATGCCATAAGATTTATTGTGTTCTCTGACATATGCAGGCTGCACCGGATGGCCTAACCCAGGAGCATCCTTCGGTGAGTCACTACTCTGTGGCCAAAAAACTTAAATAAATAATACCTAGCAATACCTTCTTCTGTTGCACCTGCATGCTGCACACGCATACATGTGCTTTTTCAGCTTTTTAACAACTAATGAATAGAATTTGTAATTTAGTATTGAAAGACAAACCAGTGAGAGAGAACAATTCTCTGGTTACTAAATAAAATGATTTGCCTTGGTCTCACAGAAATCTCTCTCCTCCCACCAGCAGTTGTGTACCCGGCCACTGGTAAGCACTGGCAGCCCAGGAACCACAGGGGGGGGGAGGCATCACTTTGCCAGCTGTGTGAAAGTGATCAGAATCACTTTCACTTTGAAACTGAGAGCCGCATAAACAAAACCCACACAAGCTGATGGCTGTTACTGCAGCCATCAGCTTGTGATTAAAGGTTCACTCTTTGAACTTACATAGAAACAAGTAGAGCAAAAAGGATGGGACTATTGCGGTGTAAGAATCAAACCAAGAAATAATATTATGATAAAATTTTCAAAATGTATAAACAAAATTATCTTAAAAAGTCATGTTAAAAAACATAAGCTTAAACCCATAAATGTGGTCCGTGAACGTTTTAAATCGGCATAGAGTTGAATCCCGACATATTTCGCCCTATGTATTGCGCTTCTTCGGGGTATGCTATTCGCTCGGGGTCTCAGCCTTTTAATAAGCAAAAATATACAAATAGGATACCATCATTATTACATAGAAAACATCTTTTTTATATGTTCTCATGTATAATTACACAAAGCATTTACATTTCATTGAACTTTATGCATGTGTATGCACATGTTAGCCACCCGATATGCTTACCCTGTATTCCTGAAATAACACTTAGATCAATAGTCCAAATTTTTATTCAATAGATGATGAAGTGCTAAATCCACTGCAAAGCCTGCAGCTGGCCACAGCAGTCAGAAATGGACCAGACTAGAAAACATAAACAGAACTAACACTAATAACAGGGGGAACCACAGAGCAGGTTGGTTGCCAAGTGTTTTTTCCTTTTTGTTATCATTTTTAGTTTAACATCCCAACCAACCTGCTTTGTGGTTCCTGCCCTCCCGCTGTCATTCGCTTACACAACTTAATTAAGTAAGTGTGTTTACCCTTTTAAAATAAGAAGTGCTAGTGTGCACACACACATTGGTATTACTTACTGGTGTTAGTTCTGTTTATGTTTTCTAGTCTGGTCTGTGTCTGCCTCCTGTGGCCACCTTCAGGCTTTGCAGTGAATTTAGCACTTCATCATCTATTGAATAAAAATTTGGACTATTGATCTAAGTGTTATTTCAGGAATACAGGGTAAGCATATTGGGTGGCTAACATGTGCATACACATGCATAACGTTCAATGAAATGTAAATGCTTTGTGTAATTATACATGAGAACATATAAAAAAGATGTTTTCTATGTAATAATCATGGTATCCTATTTGTATATTTTTGCTTATTAGAAGCCTGAGACCCCAAGCTGATAGCATCCCCTGAAGAAGCCCAATACACAGGGTGAAACATGTCAGGATTCAATTCCATGCCACTCAAAAGAGTTCACAAGCCACAATTATGGGTTTAAGCTTATGTTTTTTAAGATGACTTAAAATAATTTTGTTAAAAAATTTGGAAGATTTTATCATAATATTATTTCTTGGTTTGATTCTTGCACCACTATAGTCCCATCCTTTTTGTTCTACTTGTTAAAATAACCATGGGATGAGGTGCCCTTTATTGTGATAACTTATCCACATTGGTCTACATTCTTTGGATGTACAGAGTACGCCCAAATGAGCTGAACTGGTTAAAAGAAAATTATGGCTAAACAGTTATTACAGCTCTCTTATACATAAACATCTCTTAATGTTATGCCCCTTTAAAAAAATATAGATACAGAGAAATATCCCTTAATACTCCAAAAAATTGAGAGTGAGAGAACACAAAAAAATTAAAAAACATACTATCATTTTTATTTCCTGACTTAACTCATGGTAGCATATGATCAGGTGTCAATGCCTCTGCTCCTACCTCATAGGACCCTACTCCTATATGTTTGAGGTTGATCCAGGTGATGTATTCTATAACTAGCCTACTTATAAACTCGCAGGGATCCTATGCTGCTATGGAGTAAAGTGGTTGTAAACCTCAGACATTAAATATGAACAATGCTTATCCTTCTATAGTGTGTATGTATCTCAATCCAAAGCCCCAAGTGCCATTTCTGTCTGCTGCCTCATTCCTCTGCTATCAGTCACATCTGACAAGTTTTCCTAACAGCAAGTGATAAAAAAGATGACAGGGGAGGGAGCTCCAGCACAAAGCCTGTGATTGACAGTCTCAGTTCTGTTCCTGCATGCTGTGAAGGGGAGGGGTGTCCCTTGCCTCCAATCAGCTCTCAGCTCTCCTCACTGGGTGTAACTTCAGCTCCCCACCCCCTGCTTTCTGAAGGGTCAGACAAGCTGTATAAATTCTAGCCTTTCTAGAATTCCAGAACAGCTGAAGAGGAGAGAGGGCTGCAGATAAGCATGTGCAACTTATGTAGGAGGAAAAGGAAAATACTATTTTTTACAAGTTATGTTTTTTGACTAACACTATGGCAGCATAGGACTGGGAAATAACTTACCACAAACAAGGGTGGTTTTCTGAAACCAAAATTTTAACCACAGCTCTTTGCTGACTTAACTTTCAGTTGTAAACAGTCAATAAATATGCTGATTCCATGCAGTAGTGACCCACCCAGTTATTAGTGGAGGAGTGCATTGCTGCCCTACAAATGGCTTTGGGTGCCATTTGACAGGGAGCCATCCATAAAGTTAACAAACTCCTGGTTAAGAGTGCAATTACCACCACAAAAGGGTCCAATCCTTTTGCCTTTTAAGCCACTTTGAAAGCCAGCATGATCCACTTCTCTTATGGGTAACAGTGACAAAGAGACAGCCTTTATCTCTAAGCCATAGCTTGTAAGTAAACTTGTAGTGTCCTCCTTAGCATCCTCAGCTATCTTGAATGTGAGAATACAAATTTCCTGGTTCTCAGGAAATGTCAAAGTACTTTTTTGGATTTGATCCCAGCTTGGGAAAAAGGACTATTTGGTCTGGATAGAAGGTCAAACAGGATTCTTTGTAGAAACCCTTTTAGCCATTAGGAAGGCTGTTTCGATGGATAAGCCCTTAATCTAATTGGATTTAGAGTGATTTAATATGGAGCTGATGAGAAAGTCAGGACAAAAGGTAAATCTCACTTGGGAAATCTTGGTTTTCTCTGTGGTTTAAGGCATATTGCCCCTTTAAAGAATTGGATGACTAAGGCATCATTCTCCAACAGAATGGATGAAGCTTTAGTGGTTATGTGTGCAAGTCTCCTGCAGGTCACAATTGTAGAGATCACCTTCGAGGAAAAGCTGAGGCTGGCAAGTCTTTCCCTCTCTAGAATCAAACTATTAACTGAAGGGGAGATAACCAGGGTGAAGTATTGCACCCTGCAACGGAAGATCTCACCTGAGCTGCAGAGGAATTGGGTTCCGATAACTGAGAAAAGGAAAAAGGACCAAAGTTGTGTTTGGACAATAAAGAATCACTGTAACAATTTCCACTGATTTCAATAATAGTCTTCTGAGAAATCTGAAAATGGTGGGGACTAGAGTGAAGGCATAGAATTTGTGAAATCTCTTCTGATCGGTCAGTCCATCCACTTTCAAGGATTGTTGGCAACAGTTGCTTACATAAAACCTCTCCAGCTTGTGACTGCAAGTACAATAAATCATGGACAAAGGCAGAATACAGAGATCCCCTGTTGTCCAGATGGGAGTGTGAAAAGAAGTGCGAAGAGTTCTAAACTTCCAGAATATAGATCGCAGAAATGTTGGAGAGATTCATTTCCATCCATTTCCAAGTCATGGTTACCTCTACTTCTTCCCCTTCTACTCCCTGGAGAATTCCTTGATTTATCCTGTCTTGAACCTTGTTTGTCTTGAACCCCTCTTAAGAAATTCCTGATTTAAGCCATGTCTCTGCACTTCCTGTTTGTCAGAGTATTGTGTTCTCTCCAGCCAGTATCTCGCTCCTGTCTTTCCTGCTGTCATCCATATTTTTATACTGCTTATTGACCCTTGGCTTGTTCCTCAACTACGCTTCTGCCTGATCCCAACCAGCAAATAATCGTTACTGAGCTTTGGCTTGTTTACTGACTACGCTTCTGTTTGATCCCTGCCTGCTTATCTACTACTGGAACCGGCTTGCTCATCTCCTGGTGGGGCAATCCCGAGGACCGTGACCTGGTACTAACACGCAGCAAAATCCATCTCCGACCATCAGGAGCTCTGGTTAACACTGGTTAATACTTAGACTCTGCACCTCAGATGAGCCCATGTCATTCACCAGGGTGACTGCCTGTGTACCTATCCTGCTGATTGGTGGTAGTTCAGCTACTGCTATAGCAGCTGGTCTTTGAGCCTGAACACTGATCGTGACACTCAGGCTGTGGGTTCAGCCTTGTCTCTTGATATAGAAAACCATTATCATGTTGTCCAGCTCCATCAAATCAGAAGAGCTTACTGTCAGGTGATCAAAAGACTGTCCAGAGTTCCAAGAAGTCCCTGAACAGGGAAGTTGTATTGACTTTGCACTGCTTCTGTATGGCAGCTTGCCCCCCGCCCCACTCCTTACATATATAACTTGAACCACAAAGTGGGAGTGAGAGAATGTCACTTGAGAATATTTTTCTGTGGCATCCCCCACCAAAGCCTTCTTTATCTCTACAAGATATGAATTGTTTGCTGCATGATCCCCAATGTCCACTGTTGGAAATAACCCTTCTGGAAAGGGTGCATCATTCATTGAGCCTACTGCAAAAAAGTGACAGTAGAAACCATGGCCCCAATGATCATCAGGTATGGAGATTCTCACAGGGAGGAAAGAACCAAGGCAATCCAACAGTGACAGAGATATTGGGTGTCATTTACTATAGCGCCAATAAATGATTCTGCAGTCCCAGAAAATAGCGCCCAATTAAGGTCAATTAAGATTTAAATTCTCAGAAACTGGGCTCTAATGCAAATGGAAAGCAGTTCTATTGCCGGCAAACATGCCTGTCAGATCACATATGTGGGAATAGTGGAAGTCAATGGGGCTCGATCCTGCAAAATCCAAAGTTCTCACTGAAGATTTTTTTGCCATAAAAAGTGTATGGGGACCTTGGTCCTGCCCCAGGGGACATGTATCAATTGGAAAAAATGTTTTTAAAACAGCCGTTTTTTCAGAAGCAGCGATTTTAATAATGCTTAAAGTGAAACAATGAAAATTAAAAATTCCTTTAAATATCTTGCCTGGGGGGGTGTCTTTAGTATGCCTGTAAAGTAGCACATCTTTCCCATGTTTATTACTGTATTGCAGCAAAATGACATTTCTAAAGGAAAAAATGTCATTTAAAATTGCTTGCGGCTGTAATGAATTGTCAGTTCACGACAATATATTGTAAAAATCAAAGAAAAAATGGCGTAGGTTCCCCCCAACACCAGGTCCTTCGAGTCTAGTATGGATATTAAGGGGAACTCCACGCCAAAATTTAAAAAAAAATGACATGGGGTCCCCCGAAAATACATACCAGACCCTTATCCGAGCACGCAATCTGGCAGGTCATGAAAGGGGGGGATAAGCGAGCCCCCCCCTCCTCCTGAACCATACCAGGCCACAATGAGCCATCAGCTGTCAGCGGCTTACCTACTGAAAGTTAAAAAAAATGCCAGCCAAAAGAATCACAAAAAACTGCATGGGAGTCCTCCCCAGGTCTATATTAGGCTCTTCATGTCTAGTATGGGCCCAGAAGGGACCCCCATTCCAAAAGTAAAAAAAATGGCATGGGGTCCCCCAAAATCCATACCAGACCCTTATCCGAACACGCAACCTGGCAGGCTGCAGGAAAGAGGGGGGGTGAGAGAGCGCCCCCCTCCTGAACCGTACCAAGGTCACATGCCCTCAACATCAGAAGGGTGTTTTGGGGTAGACCCAAAACACCTTGTCTCCATGTTGATGGGGACAAGGACCTAAATCCCACAACCCTTGCCCGGTGGTTGAGGGAATCTGAGGGCGTGGGGCTTAACAGAATCTGGAAGCCCCCTTTAACAAGGGGGCCCCCAGATCCCAGCCCCCTCTATGTGAATGGGTATGGGGTACATTATACCCCTACACATTCACCAAAAAAAGTAGTGAAATGTGACAAAATGTGACAAAAAGCCAGTTTTTGACAACTCCTTTATTAATATTGTATTCTTCTTTCCTTCGCTTCTTCTGGGGGCCCCCTTGTTAAAGGGGGCTTCCAGATTCTGATAACCCCCCACCCGCAGACCCCCACAACCACTGGGCAAGGGTTGTGGAGATGAGGCCCTTGTACCCATCAACATGGGGACAAGGTGTTTTGGGGGCACCCCAACCCACCCTCCCCATGTTAAGGGCATGTGGCCTGGTATGGTTCGGGGGGGCACTCATTCATCTTCCCCCTTTCCTGGCCTGCCAGGTTGCCTGCTTGGATAAGGGTCTGGTATGGATTTTGGGTTGATAGAGGATATTCCTCTATCTTTCTCCGGTCTTCCTTCAGTTTTCTCCTTCTTCCTCCAGCTGCTTCTTCCCCCACTTCTTCCTCCAGCTTCCTCCACTTTTTCCTCCAGCCTTCTCCATCTTCCTCTGGCTTCTTCTTCCCCCGTTTCATACTTCGGTCTTTCTCCTCCGCCGCTCCTGCCACCATTCCTGCTGAACATTCAATAAATGAACCTCATCCGATGCTGCGATGGGGGCACATGATGTCACTCTGAGACCCCGCCCCTTGTGACTTCACCGTCCGGGGCATGATGGGCCAGTGATGTCACAAGGGGTTGGGGTCTCCTGCTGACATCATCAGGCGGCCACGCCCCATACTTATATATGAAATGTTCGCTACGGAAGCAGACAGATCGGCTGGCTGCAGCGTCAGAGTAGGGTCGTTGTTTTCATGTTCAGTGGATCGGTGGCGGGAGCAGCGGAGGAGAAAGACCGGAGGACGAAGCGGGGGGAAGAAGAAGCCATAGGAAGATGGAGAGGGCCGAAGGAAGAAGCGGAGGGAGATGGAGGAAGAAGCAGGTGGAGGAAGAAGGAGAAAACCGAAGGAAGATTGGAGGAAACTGGAAGAAGAAGCGGGGGAAAGAAAAAGACATTTTTAAGAAAGGAATTGTCAAAAAACGGCTATTGTCTTTTGTCACATTTCAGTGCTTTTTTAGGTGAATGGGTAGGGGTACCCGATAGACATTCACATGGGGGGCGGGATCTGGGGGCCCCCTTCAGAAACACTGAAAAGTATTAAAGAGAAACCCTGTTTATGGGAAATATGCACCTTTAGAAAAGCCCCTAGATTAAGAGATCATATTACTCCAGGGGTTACTGTACAACCTATTAAACCTAAAGGTACTGTTTAAGATGTGAACGTTTTCTTTAGGTATGTCAGATGTAAAGGGTGTACGTGGATGAAAGATAGAAGAAAGACTATGATAGTAGAATTAAAAAATGGGAGAAAAGTAAAAATTGAACAATTTATTACACATGAACGCAGATATGTGAAATATGCTTTATGCTTAAAGTGGTTGTAAACCCTAAAAAAAAAAAAAAAATCAAAAAAAAAAAACAACCTGCAAGACCAAGGCATAATGAGCTAGTATGCATAGCATACTAGCTCATTTTGAATTACTTACCTGAGATCGAAGCCCATGCAGCAGTCCTCATTCATAGCTCCAGTGGCCGACATCTCTCCGGGTTACTTCTGGGTATCGCCGGTCATCCTGGCTTCCGGTCATCGTGGCTCCGGCGCTGTGATTGGCCGGAGCCACGATGACGTCATTCCCGCGCATACGCCGGTAACGGCACAGTCTAACTGAAGCAATGGCACGCACGTGCCATTGCTTCAGTTTGCTTAAATGCGCATGTGCCGATGACGTCGGCACATGCAAATACAGGGATATCTCCTAAACTGTGCAAGTTTAGGAGATATCCAGTTTAGCTACAGGTAAACATAATTATAGGCTTGCCTGTAGTAAAAAGTTGTTGTAAAGGGTTTACAACCACTTTAAAGTTATCTGCCTCATGCAGGCAGCTTTATATTGGCCACACTACGCACAGATTGAGAGATTAAATTGGTGAACACACTTATAATATAGAAACAAACAAAGAATCATACAGTTCCATTAAGAAAAAGTTTGTCAAAAGGCTGATCCTAAGGGGATGAAAATATGGAGGTTAGGAAAAATAGAAATTTTGATGTGCTAATTTGAGAAGGTAGTCTCAAGAAGGTTAGACATTCTGTATTTATAAATTAAATACAATGAAGCCAAATAGGATGAATGTAGATATAGGCTCGGATTGTTTTATTGACTATACTTAATACATTTGGGAAATCAATTTAGATCCTTTTATGATCTTGGAGGCCAGGTTAGTACTTGAACGGGAGGCCACCTGGAAATACCAGGTGGCAGTTATAATGTAATATATGTGGGATCATCTACTTGTATGATTTTTATTTCATATTTTTAATATATGTGGGATTATTTATAGTGTATATTGTATAGTGTATATTGTATGATATTTTAAATTATTAGATATTTATTAGGTTTAGATATAAGATGAAGCTTCTTATGTGAATATAGATTGTGCATTGGAAGGGTTAATATTGATTATACATTGTAAGGGTTATTTTTTAGGCTGTTTTAAAAAGTAATTGTTTAGCCCGCACTATGCCTACTATAAAGTCAATAGATGAAACATGTCCGTTACGCTAGAGCTGGGTGTTTGTAACCATTTTTACTCTTTAAAATAAATAAATACATTGCAGTTACATTATGTTTTTTTTTTATTATTTATTTAAACTCGTGACTGTCTGATATAGTTGAGGAGAGGTTGAAAGTTTCAGGTTATTTATAGCTGTAATCTGTCTTAGCTGTGCTGGTCTGTTGTATAGTTGTAGAGTGACCAAAGAGCTAAAAGGAGGAAGAACAACACAGGGTGATTACTGATGCTACATGTGATTACCTAGAGAACTGAAGATTGGGAGGTTGTAACATAAGCATTTATAGATCTACAGAAATGCTGGGCTGATCTCTCCCCTTCTGAAGTTCTGAATCTGACGCATATATGTATGCAGATAAAAATGCGTTTTTTGGAGTACTATTTTGTTATCTGGTAACCCAAAAGAAGGTGGATGAGCTGCATTTGGACATCAAATTGATCTTTAATTCCTTCATGATCAAGGTCAAAATAAACTCTAAAGCCTCGTACACACAATCAGACTTTCCAATAACAAAACCGTGGAATTTTGTCCGAAGGGTATTGGCTCAAATCACGATCACACAAATGTTGGCCAACAATTACGAACATACTAGACGTACAGTACTACGTGGTTTTTTAGCTCTTTAGCGCCACCCTTTGGGCTCCTTCTGCTAATTTTGTGTTAGTAGAAGTTTGGTGAGTATTGATTCGCGATTTTCTTTTTGCGTTTTTCATTTATTGCTTTTCATTTCATGCTTTTCAGTTCGTTTCTGAACGGCCGTTCGTCAACCAGACATGTTGCGGAATCAGAGGAGATAACTTGTTATTTATTATTGGCCTTGGAGTTATTACTTTGACATTATTTTTTTGGTTTACTAGTGATTTGATTTGGTAAATTTTCTATATTTTTGGATGCATAGAATGCACTTATTGGTTATTTTCTATTGCCAGATAGCATGTCTATTTTTTTTTTTAATGCACAATAAAAAAAATGTGGAGAATAATACTTGGCTATGTGTTTTACTTCAAATGACAGTTTTGGAGTAGGCAGTTACATTTTAAAAAAAACTATGTAAAACTGACAAAGGACACCAACATAGTTGTATCTTTGTTTTTAAAAACTACAGAATAATGGTGTTGTGGTAACTTGCACAAATAAAAAAAAAAAAAAAAGAACATAATAATATTATTCTTGATATCACTAGAAAAAAAAAAAGCCTTTGAAAATTTGTTTGCAAAAACTCCATCAATATCACCAGCAAAGCAGCTTTATTATTATCCCATTAAAGAAGAAGAGAATTGTGCGCTGCATTTGGAGATCTCATAATTTTCCACGTCACGAATGTTAATTCTCCATTACGAGCGCTAGTTTACAAGACCGACCGCTTCTGCTTCCGAGCAAGGCGTGTTTGTACTTTGGACTTTCGTCCGACGGACTTGTGTACACACTATCGGAAAGTCCGACAACACACATTTGGTGGCCGAAAATTTGAGAACATGCTAGCCAACATTTGTTGGCGGAAAGTCTGACAACAAATGTCCGATGGAGCATACACACGGTCAGACTTACCACCAACAAGCTCACATCTAACATTTCCCAAAATCAGATCGTGTGTACGCGACATAACACCCAAACCCAATTTTCCAACTTTGACATGTTAGTAAAACTGTACATATAATCACAACTACTTAGTGAACCCAGGTGGATTATACCTTTTCAGGTTTTTTTTTCAGGACAGATTGATTGGGCTTTCATTCAGTGATACATGTTAATGGATATCTCCTGATTTTGTTTTAATGTGAAAGGATTTTTTTTTTTTGTATATAGTGTATCGGTTGCCCTAGTATACTACTGGAACTTCTGGAAAGTTGGATAATAACAAACTAAACGTGGTGCTAATGTTAATGGCTTATTGGCTCAATTGGCTTATTGGCTCAATTGAGTAGGCAAGGGAAGGAGAATGGAAAAGAGTGAAAAAATGGAAGAAGGAGGGAGGTGAATTTTATTTGTTATGTATGTATGTGGATATGGACAGAAAAAATTTCAAAAATAAATCTAAATTAAAAAAAAAAAGAAAGGAAAATTGGTCCAAAATAGTAAAAAATATAATTTTTTAAAATGAGTGTGTCATCTCTGAGCCAGTATCTTAGTCCAGGGAGTAGATGCTGTCTCTGGATAATGCATATACTGTGTAACAAATATGGCACTGGCCTTCTGATAAGAAAAGCAGATGAAGGTATTGTCAGTAGGAGCACTGCTGTGTCTGTGAGTAGTAATAAACTCTTGTAAATATAAGTTAAACATTACTTAATATGCATGCACGTAACATGACATAATATCTGATGCTAGGCCCACTTTAAGAAAAAAGGAACAGTTATATATTAATTTTAAACATATTTACCGTAGGTTGATTTACTAAAACTGGTGCAAATTCTGGTGCCCCTATGCATGTTAGCCAATCAGCTTCTAACTTCAACTTGTCCAATTAAGCTTTCACAAAAAATCTGGAAGCTGATTTTTTCCTACACACATAGCTGCACCAGATTCTGCACTCTTCAGTTTTAGTAAATCATTCCCATTAGCTGCTGTTGAAAAAATCTAATACTAGTGGCAGAAGCAATAATGATATTCCAATGCCACGTCATGCTAAAATAAATAAGGACTGGTAGCAAAATAAGTGCCACCAGCAACAAGTGTAGGAGCAGCATCAAATCATTGCAATTCCTGAATATGTAGCAACAAAACTAAAAAATCTGCAAAGTATGATCTTTAGCCATGCAAGTGCCATTGTTCTTTTTTTCTTTTAAATAGACAGTGTACAGTGCATATTTTTGCAGGTAATTACTGCTACAGAAATTGAGACCAAACCATATCTAACATTAAAGGCTCATTAAGGCTCCATTCACACTAACGCGTTTTTTTTTATCCATTTTGCATTTTGCACAAATGCATGGGAATTTTTTAACATGGGTTCCTATGAAACATGTTCACATCAATGCATTTTTGTGCCTCTGCATTTTTGGAAAGGGTCAGGGACTTTTTTTCATGCAAAATGCAGCGTTTTGCATGTAATAGAATTCAATGGACCAGCATAAAAAACGCAAGTACAGCGTTTTTACAGCGTTTTTACCGTGTTTTTGCAGCATTTTTGAAGCGTTTTGCGTTTTTGGCGTTTTTTGTTTATTTTTATTTTTTTACACTGTATACAAAAACGCTGTAAAAAACGGTGTTCAAAAATGCGGCAAGCACCACAAAAAACACTGCAGAAAGGCTGACAAGCAACATGCATAAATGTGAATCGAGCCTTAAGGCTCATTTAGGCTCTATTCACACTAATGCGTTTTTTGATGCATTTTGCAGAAATGCATGGGAATTTTTTAACATGGGTTCCTATGAAACATGTTCACATCAATGCATTTTCGTGCCTCTGCGTTTTTGGAAAGGGTCAGGGACTTTTTTTCATGCAAAATGCAGCGTTTTGCATGTAATGGAATTAAATGGACCAGCATAAAAAATGCAAGTACAGCGTTTTTACCGCGTTTTTGCAGCGTTTTTGCCGCGTTTTTGGCGTTTTTGACGTTTTTGGCGTTTTTTTTTTTTTTTTTTACATAAAAGTTTATTAAAGCATTAAACTTGTATACATACATATCTGTATAGAATAAGTTGAAAATGCGGTATAAAGTACAATACAGCGAACAATCCAATTGAGTACGGTTACGTTGTCTTAGATATTAATAATGATTGGCAAACATATAAAGAAACCAATTTACCAATTATGACACATGGTGATGTCGAAGGCAGGACATGCAAGTGGCCCCAATGTCACCTTACAAATCCTGTCATTATTGAAAGCTTGATAACTCGCCATATGATCTACCATTTTTACCAATACGTACTCCAATTCTTATTTAAAGGGGGAATGGGATGAGTGAAAAGAGAGAAGGTACAGAAGATAATTGAGAAAGATGGGATATGTGAGGAGATAATATAATAAAGGAAAAAAAAAAATAGAAGAAAGGGGAAAAAAGGGGGTATATTGAATTAATGGGGGAGGGTACCTTGGGATAAATTGTTAGGGAAGACCTGTTAGGTCGATCTATAATATTTAGTACAATTCTGCCATATACAGAACAAAATAATGTTTTAAATCACTAAGGATATGTCCAGGAGTTTGTGAATCATCAAATCAGAAGGAAAGTGTTCAGATCCTCTACTTATCTCATTATTTGTTCAAAGACCTGGGAGTACTTGAAAACAAACCACTGAGACCAGGTTTTATGATATTTCTCTATTATTTCAGATGATTGTGCTGCTGTATCTTCCATCTCACAGATATAAGCAACTTTATGGAGCCATTCTTTTAATGTAGGAGTGTGAGTGGATTTCCAGTAAAGTGGAATAAGCGAATTGGCTGAATAAGCGAATCAAGTGCTTAGAAAGAGATGTTTTATATTTTTTAAATGAAAAATTTGTTATATGGAGCAAGCAACATGCCGCATCTAATTTTAGTTTGGTCTCCGTGATCTGTTGGATGACTTTCCTCACCTCATCCCAGAAAACCTGGATCAGGTCACATTGCCACCAAACGTGTAGCAACGTACACCTGGCCTTATTGCATCTCCAGCATAATTCGGTAGTTTGAGGGAACCATTTGTGTAGTTTATCAGGGGTGGCATACCAGTGAGTCAAGATCTTATAAGCCGTTTCCTGCATCCGTGTGCTTATCGAACCTTTATGGGACAATATACAGGCTGCCTCCCATTGTTCATCAGTGAACTGTATATTCAGTTCCTTTGACCATCTCTCTCTGAATCTGTCCATGTCATCACACTTCAAATTCTGTAGTAAAGCATATGAAAGGGAGGTAGATTTTTCCACTATCTCCCCCTTCATACATATCTGTTCGAATTCAGTGGGATCTCTTAGGAAATTATTCCTGTGTATAGCGGAATTGACAAAACTGCGTACTTGGAAGTATGTCCACATAGGTAAGTGAGGTGTTTTGTTATCACTCCTAAATTGGGAGAGATCCTTCATTGTCTTGTTTGTGAAGCATTGCCCTGCCAGTATAGGCATTTTGGTGTCTGTTGTTGTCAGAAAGTGATTGCCCATACCCGGTGGAAAGTCTGGATTATCTTTTAGCGGTGTGAGCGGGCTTAGCGGGGAAGAGAATTTAGACTGCTTTGCTAGGATGTGGAAAATGTCTAGGGAGGTACCAATAAGTGGATGAGTCTTCACTGTGTGGGGATACGTCAATTTTGAAACCCAATGTAGAAATTGAAGTGGGATTGAGCATATGTCGTTTTCTATGGTGACCCAGTCCTTACTTTTTGAGTGGCAATGCCAATCAATGATACGGGCAAGATGGGAGGCATGGTAATACATTTTAAAATCAGGTATCCCCAGACCCCCCAGTTTTTTGGGTCTGGTGAGGAGTGAGGCTTTAATACGGGGCGGTTTGTGAGCCCAAATGAATCTCATTTGTAGTGCGTGTAGTTTTTTGAAAAAACTATGGGGAATCTTTATAGGTAAAGTGCGTAATAAGTATAGGATTTTTGGCAGAACAGTCATCTTACATATGGCTGCCCTGCCGAACCATGAAAAGTATGAGGTGTGCCAGTTTTGTAGGTCTTTTTCAATAGTTTTAAGAATAGGTGGAAAATTCCGTTCAAATATTGAGGAGAGTTTAGGTGTCAGCCATGTGCCCAGATATTTTATTGCAGTGTTCTCCCATTTAAAGGGGCTGTTGCTCTGAGCTCTATTCAATTTATCAGTCGGCAGCGTGATGTTCATGGCTTCAGACTTCGAAAAATTAATTTTAAGGTTGGAGACGTAACCATATATGGAGAACTCTCATTAATGAGGGGATAGAAATGTGCGGGTCTGTCAAGAAAAATAAAAGATCATCTGCGTAAGCAGCAACTTTGAATTCTCTGTTTGTTAGATTGAAGCCTCTAATAGAGTTTAATAAGATGTGTCTAATGAACGGTTCCAGTGATATGATGAAGAGCAGCGGAGACAATGGACATTCCTGTCTGGTCCCGTTTTTTATACTGACACTTTCTGATAATGTGCCGTTAATTTTAATTTTGGCTGAGGGATTTTGATACAGAGCCGAGATCCACATCAACATATGTGGACCCAGTCCTATGTGCTCACAGGTCTTCATCATATAGTCCCAAGCTACTCGATCAAAGGCCTTCTCAGCGTCGGTAGACAAGAGAAAGCCCTCGATCTTTCGCTGATGGGCTGCATAGATTAGGTCCAATGATTTCGTAACATTGTCTTTAGCTTCCCTATTGGGGACAAAGCCCACCTGATCTGGTCCAATT
Source organism: Lithobates septentrionalis (assembly GCA_037952835.1). Lineage (NCBI taxonomy): Eukaryota > Metazoa > Chordata > Amphibia > Anura > Ranidae > Lithobates > Lithobates septentrionalis. The sequence continues at coordinate 4,412,756 of JBBDGP010000333.1, forward strand.
ATGTCATGTAGTAGGGGCTTCATCCTATTAGCAATAATTTTGGCTAGTAATTTGGCGTCAAGGTTCAATAGTGAGATCGGGCGATAGCTGGCGCCATGTGTTGGGTCCTTGCCTGCTTTAGGAAGTACTGTTATGTGTGCTGCCAAGAAGTCGTGTGGGACGGTTCTCTGAGTAGATAGTGAATTCAGTGCGTTTGTTAAAGGGGAGGTCAGGATGTCTGTAAATGTTTTGTAATAAATGGCGCTAAAGCCATCTGGGCCTGGACTCTTTCCTGTTTTCAACTCTTTGATAGCGTTATGAATTTCTGAAGTTTCTATTTGTTTCTCCAATTGTGCAATGTCCTCTATAGTTAGAGGTGGGAGTTTGGATTCTTTTAGATAGTTTTTCATGGCCAGATCCCTATCTCTTATTATGTTGTTGGGTTTGTGTTGGGGTGGGAGGTTATATAATGCCGTGTAGAATGCGTGAAAATGTTGTGCAATTTTATCCGTTGCTCTATCTATTTTACCTGATTTATTTTGAATGCCTAAAATTGAGTGTTGGGATATTTGACCTCTTAGTGCTCGTGCTAGAATTTTCCCCGTTTTGTCCCCATGTTCATAGTAGATCTTTTTTTTGAAGAAGAGAAATCTCTTGGATTTAGTTTCCAGAATGTCTTTGAGGGACTTTCTTGTTTCCAGTAATAATGCCGCTGATTGGGTAGTAAGTGATTGCTTATGCAGGGTCTCTAAGTCACGTATTTTGTTAGTCAGTTTAGTTATTTCCAACTCAGTTTCTTTTTTCTTTCGTGTGCCCATTTGGATCAGTTCCCCTCTGATATAGCATTTGTGTGCCTGCCAGACCATTAAGGGGTCTGCTGCCGGGGTGGCGTTAAGTGTAAAGTATTCTCTTAATGAGGACGTCAGTTTTGGTAGTAAGGATGGGTCCGTTAAAAGTGATGAATTTAATCTCCATGTGTTAGATTTCACAATGGGTTCTAATATGTTCAATGTAATGGCTATTGGGGCATGGTCCGAAATGGACTTTATGCCTATGTTCGCCGCACTTAATGTGTCAAGGTCCCTTTGTGAGATGAATAAGAAGTCTATTCTCACGTGACGGTTATGTGGTATCGAGTAAAAGGTGTAGTCCCGGTCCTCTGGGTGTAAAAATCGCCATGTGTCCACCAGTGACAGAGAATGTATAAAATTTTTAATTTTTTGGAGAATTTTATATGTGAGATATGTTTTCCCAGTGGAAGTGTCTTCAGAGGGGTTGAGAGGGACGTTAAAGTCCCCTCCCAGAATCACGCGCCCTGCATGAAGACTTTTCAGCGCTGCGATCATTTTCTGGCAAAATGTGAATTTGGGAAGTACACGTTGGCCAAAGTTATGGTAGTTCCATGACATGATCCCTTCAGGAAGATAAATCTTCCTTCTGGGTCCATTACTTTATCTGTTAAGTCAAATTTTGCGTCTTTACTGATTAAAATTGAAACCCCTTTGGATTTAGAAGTATTGTGTGTCGCATGGTGTGCCTCTGTGAAGTAGCTGTCAGTTAGTCTTGGTATATGGTTCGTTTGGATGTGTGTTTCCTGGAGGAAAACAAAGTTGGGCCTACCTTTCTTCAGTTCTCTGAGGAGAGAGGATCTCTTCTCAGGGATGTTCAGACCTCTCACGTTGTGTGAGATGATTGTAGGGTTGCGTCCTAAGCCTGAGTAGGCCATGGTAAGCAATCAGAGAGAGATGCTCCAACACTCCCTTGTACCCTGCTTAGTGGGAAATACAAACAAACGAAAAACAAAGAAAAAAGGATTAAATTAACTGAAATTAAATTAAATAAAATTAAAATTAAATTAACTGAAATTATTTACGATAATAAAAAATAAACAATGTGAAGTTATATACCATAAAATGAGGAATATCATAGAAACCTTAGCAATCGCAATTCGACAAAACCCGGACATAAAAGGGGTGACCTGTGGAGACCAGATGCACAAATGTGGGCTCTTTGCCGATGACATCCTCCTTTTCCTGACATCCCCCCTCACTACACTACCTAATCTCTGCCTAATGTTAAAGAACTTTTCTAAAATCTCTGGACTCGAAGTAAATTTCACCAAATCTCAAGCTCTTAATGTCTCATTACCGCCACAAACAGTTGACTCTCTAAAACAATCCTTTCACTTCAAATGGGGCGACACATCCATTAGCTACCTGGGAATCACACTGATGGCCAAGACGGAAACTCTTTATGCACACAATTATCCTTCACTCTTCAAGAAACTAGAGGCAGACCTTATTACATGGTCAAAACACGAGCTATCCTGGCTAGGTCGGATCAACTCCGTTAAGATGACCCTACTCCCCAGGCTCCTCTACTTCTTTCGCTCCCTCCCTATCCCAATCAGGAAAGATCACCTGAGAGCTTTGCAGAGTAAAATTCTCCAATATATTTGGGGGAAGAAAGGATATCGTATCCCTCAGAGTACTCTCTTCCTTCACAGATGCAAGGGAGGGCTGGGTCTTCCAAACCTACGCAAATACTACTTGGCTGCCAGATTAGCCCAACTGTCCTCAATTTACTCTCGCTACGAAAAACCAGAGTGGGTGAATATTGAAAGACAAGCCATCCCCAAACACACGCTAGACTACATTCTTTGGTGCCCACCTAAATCTAGACCGCCCATCCTATCACCCACTTTATCCCACTCCTGCGCCCTTTGGGACTCCCTCCGGCACTCCACAGCTCTGGTCTCCACGGGTCGACCCCTAGCTCACCTATTCCACAACCCTGACTTTCCACCTGGACTTGACATCTCAGCATTCAAATGGTGGTTGGACAAAGGGCTATACCGGATAGGGCACTTCTTCACTCCCAATGGGCCAATCACCCTCAAATTCTGTATCAAACACCTGGACCTCCCGGAATCGGAACGATTCCGCTTTTACCAAATTACCCACTTTCTCCACTCTATTTGGAAGGAGAAACCGCTCCCCCCTAAATTCACAGTATACGAACAATGGTGCGGACAAGCCATGGAGCAGAGGGGAGGCATAACAGTGATATATTTGGCCCTCACTTGCCCTACAGACAAAACCACATATATGAAGGCTTGGGAATCTGACTTCCAATGCTGCAGGGACATAGAGATCTGGCAAGCAGCTCTTACTAAATCCTTTAAGGGGATCCAGAACATCTCCTTGAGGGAGGCAAGCATCAAATTGATTACCAGATGGTACCTAACCCCTACCAGGTTGGCAGCAATCTATCCCTCAGCGAACCCATTGTGTTTCAGAGGATGTCAACACCTGGGCACTATGGCCCACATTTGGTGAGAATGCCCCAAAATACGCACTTTTTGGAGAAAAGTCTTCTCTATGATTTACAAGGTGATGACTTGCCAGATCCCTAGGTCCCCAGAGGTGGCTATTCTCAACGCTAACCTATCTGGAATTTCTAAGGCTAATCAAACACTGATCGACTTTATATTATTGGGCACCAAAATCTCAATTGCCAAAGCATGGAAACAGCCAAGGCCCTCGTTCAACGCAGTAAAAAGGAAGGTATCATGGATTATGGCTCAAGAAAAACTTTCTAGCATCCTGACAAACACCTCTTCGACATTCCAAACAATATGGGAACCCTGGGCCCAATACATGGGAACCTCCCTCATACCAGGGGTTCAGGCACGCAACAACCCCTAACCCACACACAGACAAATTCATCCAGCATTAATCTGAGAGACACACAGATGTACTCCTGCTCCCCCCTCACCCACCTGGAAGGACCCCTCCACCCCCCCTCCCTCCTCACTCTTCTCTCTCTTTCTTTCAACTCTTTTTCCTGTCTTCTTTCTCTCATCAGTTAGCTAACTGGTAGCAATTCAATATGCAGCTACCATACGGCATACTACCTAGCCCACGGGGATTCATAGTCCCTCAACACTCCGGAGGGCTCCAACCTAATGGGCATAGGAGAAGTACGGGTTTTTTCCCCACCTGGCACAGCTAGATCCCGTCAGGGGTGCTGGGGTAGGGGAAAGTTCTCGTGCGGATTTAGAGACAATACATGGAGAATGTATTTTCAGAACATAGATACGGATATGTATCAGGTTTACCCCACCAATAGCCTTTAAAGATGAGAAACCGTATGTTTTACGTTGTTTTCTTTCTCGAATTGTAACCTTTATGTCTCATGTTCGAGGAGGCGTTCCCTCCTGTGCATTTTAATATGTCAATGCATGAAATGTATGAAGTAATTGACAATAAAAAAACATATTGAAAGGTAAAATGAGGAATATGTAGGAATAGACACCCGCATGTTATCTGAAGATTTTATCACTCTGTACAGGTATATGTATGTAAAATAGATATCCCAGTGAAAGATAGGAAAAGAGGTAAGGAGTTAGGGTAGAGAAGTAAGAGTGGAGGGGATATAGGTACTTCCTCCTCGGACGAAATAATACGTCCTGGAAGATCAAGTTTAGTGTGAGTCAATGGGCACAACCGTTGCCCACCACACACACTATTGTGGGGTTGGGGAAGGAACCCAGCGAGGGGGACCCCTGAGAACAAACACCTATCCACACGTAACGTGGGTGTCTGTATAGTCTGTGGAAATTAGATGTTATTCAACAGTGGGTGAACCAAGCCTGGCCAGATTACGGCCTAAAATTCTCATTTAATGTGCTGAAAGGTCTGATCTGCACTACAAAACTAATTAAACAACAATTAAAAAAAAAGAAAAGAACTCAATAATAATAATCAGTCATCTATAGGCTAATTTTTGCCACCTTGTTGAGCAATTAGGATCTGCAATTTAAGAAATATTTGTACAACTCTTATGGTTATCTATAACTATGGCTGAGTTCATTGTTCCTTTTGGGAAGTTGTAGGGTGAACATGAAGCCCTCCATTCTTCACAGGTGCGATCTGAATTTGAAACGAAGCCCATGTGAAGCGTGATATGGGCTGGGCCTCATATCCCCAGCTGTCTCCTATCCATAGGAGGGGGACACAGCCACCGAGCACTTCGTAAACGAAAAGTGAAACCAAAATGGTCATGAAGGAAAATAAAAACAAAGACCGTTCCAAAAAAACACAACTGCTTTTCCTTCATATTCAGATGGATCTGTTAGGTATATTGCAATAAGAAGATAGTCTACTCCTAAAGGCCCCAATGGTGTCCTGAGGTATGTTAAGCAAGCTGAGATTGATCATACTTAACCAGAAACCATACAAGTCAATGGGATGTGAGTGCAACTCAGCTCAAATTGGGTCTGGTGGCGTCAGGGTTTGAGGCAAAAAAGAACAAACAGAGGAAGAAAAGAAAAAAAAAAAAACATAAAACAGAACCGTATCTCTCAAAAATGAACCAAACCGCTTGTACAGAAGCCATCCAGGGAAGACATTGGTAGACACGGTTTCCACAATCATATCTATGTGGGGGTGTAGCTGTTGCTGTTATTCCCGTTCTTCCATCATGCTTCCAGCGGGATGTGAGCGGCTGCGCGGTGTGCCATTAGACTGTGTCTCATGACGAGAGTGCTTCTGTTTCTTTGTATGTTGTTTTTCAGGTGTGTTTAGAGGAGAGCGTAGAGGGCTCCGTACTTGGGGTGGAATGATAAATTCCTGATACCAGTCCGGAAGCTCAATTACTCCAAGTTGGAGTGCATCACAAAAATCCGGGAGATCTTCTGACGTGCGAAGCGTGTGCTGTCTGCCATCAAAAGTGACCAATAGGGCAAAGGGAAAGCGCCAAGTATATCTGATCTCTTTCTCCCTTAGTTTATCCAGTAAAGGTCGCAAGGCCCTGCGATTTTTCAAGGTGATCTGGGATAAATCTTGGAATAGTTTAATGCATTCACCGTTGAAAATGATTTGGTCATTCCTGCGAGCTTTAAACATTATTTCCTCCTTGAGTGCAAAATTTTGCAAGCAGCAGATTATATCTCTTGGGGGTAAAGTGTCTGGACCTCTTGCTCTCAGGGCTCTGTGCGCCCGAACAAACTCAATTTCTGTGTCTTCTGGCTTCTCTAAGAGGCTGTTGAAGACTCTTTGTAACGATGAGGGGATTTGATCAACCAGGACAGATTCAGGGATGCCGCGGACTCTTATATTATTGCGTCTTCCCCTATTGTCGAGATCTTCTAAATGCCTGTTCATTTCTATGAAATGGCGTGCATGGGAGGAAGTGACTTTATCAAGTCTATGGATTCTAGTGTCCCTCTGCTTCCCTGCTGTTTCCTCTGCGGCCATCTTTTCTTGTAATACTAATAGGCTGGTTTTGAGATCTGTGATTGCAGCAGAAAATGAAGCCTTAATGTCGGCTGCAAAGCCTGACATGTCCTCATATGTAAGGGGGTGACCCGCTCGTGAGCCTCTCCTACCGTACTCCTCTGCTGCAGACTGAGAGTCCTCACTGAATTTGTCGTCCGCATGTACCGGCGCCATCTTGCCCCCCTCCATGTCTTTCAAAGCCGCGGCCTGGTTCCTGAAAATGTCAGATATATCTCTCCCAGCGCTCGAGGCCATGGATCTCCGCGATCGGGTGTGATGAGGGTTTTTGTTTTGTCTGCCCATCCTCTGTGCTGAGTGCAGAAAAGACGTGCTTGGGCCGAGTATCTGGCGGAGCTCTGGAGTTAAGCTGCCATCCTCGCTGCGCACCAAGCCACGCCCCTTTTGGCGTTTTTATTTATTTATTTTTACACTGTATACAGTATAAAAAAACTGTAAAAAAATAAAAAAACGCAAAACGCGGCAAAAACGCTGTAAAAACGTTGTTCAAAAACGCGGCAAGCACCACAAAAAACACTGCAGAAACACTCAAAAGCAACATGCATAGATGTTAATCGAGCCTTAAGGCTCATTTAGGCTCTATTCACACTAATGCGTTTTTTTATTTTTTTTATTTTAACATTCAGTTTATTAAAGATTTTCAGAACATAATAAAGCAAAACTTTACATTGCCAGGTCATGCCATCTAACAATCATACATCTAGATTCATTTTACATATCCACACGTTACAGAAAAAATTAGGCTTACAAACATATGTGTCTGACCGAGTAGCATCCTACCACTCCTACCCTGTTATACAGAAAAAGTAATGAGGATTCCCTGAAAAAGGGGGGGGGGGGGGGAAGAGGGGAAGATACGGAGCAAACCAACTACAAAGTTATATTTAGGTCACATTTAATCAATCGTTAGGTGTTTTGCCTTTACCCATTCATTCCATATTTTCCCAAATTTTTTGGGACAATTCCTTCCCATGTACGTCAGCTTGTAGAGCGGGAGAGCTGTGTTTATCAGTGATTGCCATAATTGTTTAGTAGGTGGTGAGGTCTGGTTCCACTGCAGTAAGATTGCTTTCCTAGCATAAAACGTGGTGTAAAAGAGGAACAACTTCCTGCCCCATGTCAAATCTAAAAAGTCGCTTATGCCCAGAAGGAGAGGGATCGGACTATATGGAACTGATAGTTTCCCAATACTATTGATTTCAGCCAGTACTTCTGTCCAGAATTTCGACACTGCAGGGCAAGCCCAGGTTATATGGAAAAAGTCAGCTTGTTGAGAGTTGCACCTAGGGCATACAGCCGTACGGTCAGTGTAAATTCTAGCCAGGTGAACCGGAGAATAATAGGCCCGGTGAAGGAATTTCAACTGGATAAATCTGTCTCTGGCCGATATTACCAGAGGCAGATACTGTTGGACACCCTCCTCCCAATCTTCGTCTGTCAGCTCCGGGATATCTCTCTGCCAGAGGGTAAACAGCCGGGAGATCACAGAGGTATCTAATGTAACAAACATGTTGTATAAGGTAGACATCGTTTTGGTCTGGCTGGGAGATCTGAGCATTCCCTCCGCCGGTGACCTTTCTATCGTGATTGCAGAGGGGAATTGGGAGCGATAGGCATGCCGTAATTGGATAAACCTGAAGAACATGTTATTCGGGAGGTCTCGGTCTTGTTTCAGTGCATTAAATGTAATCAACTGTCCCTGAGACACTATGTCTCTTAATGTTGTAACTCCATACCTAGCCCACACAACAGGATCAGGGATGGTACGGAAATGCGGCAGGCGAGGATTCCCCCAAAGTGGGGTCTCAGGGGACCATATCCCAGGACCACCCATCTGTTTGCTCATCGAGTCCCACACCCTCAGAGTCGTGATCATAGGAAGAGTAATCCGTGGGTTAGACTTGGGGCCTCTATAAATCAAGTTTCTGAGCTCCGCATATGAACCCAGCAACGCCGCCTCTAATGAAGAGGCAGGGTTAGCCGGCTCCTCCGATAGCCACCACTTGACCGTCACTAGGACAGCCGCCCAGTAATATTTCACTAGGCATGGTAGTGCCAAGCCACCAAGCGAGATGGGCATCTGTAGTTTACCCTTAGCCACCCTGGGAGCCCCCCCGTTCCAGACAAAGGAAATTAAAATGCTGTCTAACTTCTGGAAAAAACTGTTTGGTATAGGTACAGGGGTCTGGCGGAAAAGGTAGGTGAACTTAGGGAGGATCGACATTTTAATTAGATTGACTCTTCCAACCGGTGTCAGGGGGAGTGATCTCCATCTGGCACAGTTCTGAGATATCCGCTGAACCACCGGATTGAGATTCAGAGGGATAAATTGCCTTAGGTCCCTATGTATCTCTACTCCTAGATAGCGGAATTGGGGAACCCTCTGCAGCTGTCCATCCATCTGTTGGCATCCCGTCCCAGAATGTAGGGGAAATAGCACAGACTTCCCCCAATTCACCCGGATTCCCGAGAATCTCCCAAATCCATCAATAAGTGACAGTGCCGCCTGCAGTGAGCACCCGTCATCTCTCAGGTATAACAGGGTGTCATCTGCATATAAGGATACCTTTTCGTGGAGTGGACCTCTCACTATTCCCGTGACTTGTGCTGAGGCTCGTAGGAGCGCTGCCATGGGCTCAATAGCTAGTGCGAAGAGACCCGGGGACAAGGGGCACCCCTGCCTCGTTCCCCTGCCCAGAACGAAGGGTGATGACAGGACTGTTCCGGTACGGACCCTAGCTCTCGGTTCCTTGTATATCAACCTAACCCAGGAAATGAAGGATGGACCAAAACCGAATTTTCGGAGGACCTCCCATAGATAGCCCCATTCTACGGAGTCGAAGGCCTTCTCCGCATCGAGAGAGGCCACCATTTCATCAGCCCCCCCTCACCTCCAGACGCCAGGATTGTATACAGCCTACGAAGATTAATATCGGTTCCCTTGCCAGGCATAAATCCCGATTGATCCTCATGGATCAGGGTAAGTATAACTTCGTTTAAGCGCCTGGCAAGAATTTTGGTGAGTACTTTGGCGTCAGAGTTGAGGAGGGAGATGGGTCGGTATGAAGAGCACAGCTGAGGGTCTTTCCCAGGCTTGGGTATTACCACTATGATGGCCTGAGACATCGATGGTGGGAGGTCACCGGCCTGTAAGGTTCTGGTAATCATGTCATGCATTTTGATAGTTAATTCCTCTAGGTACTGTTTATAGAACTCAGGGGGAATCCCATCCTCCCCCGGAGTCTTCCCAGTCTGCATAGAGGTCAAAGCAACCCTAACCTCTGGTTCTGTAATCGGGGCATCTAGAATTTCCCTCGCATCTACCGAAAGAGTTGGAAGCGTTACCCCCTCCAAAAATCGATGTAGTTCATCTGGGGAATAGTCCGCCCTGGTGGAGTACAAAGCCTCATAAAATTCTTTGAAACATCGATTGATGTTCACCGGGTCTGTCACCTTAGTCTTATCCTCCCTGCTTAAGCCTGCAATAGTTGAGATTGGGGACTGTTCCTTGGATATCCAGGCCAGCAATCTACCAGGTCTATCACCTTGTTCAAAGATCTTCTGCGTTTGAGTAAGCTGACGTTTATGAACCTTGGCCACCCTAAGTAACATCACTTCTCGGCCACCCTCATATCCTGGGCCGTGACAGGATTGGAAGTCATGGCGAACCTAGATTCCAATTCCTACGCTTTTGCTTCCGCTTCCTCCAGTGTAATTTTATCATTTCTCCTCTCTCGTGCAATGGATGATAAATAACACCCTCGTATATATGCTTTAACCACTTCAGCCCCGGAAGGATTTACCCCCTTCCTGACCAGAGCACTTTTTACAATTCGGCACTGCGTCGCTTTAACTGCTAATTGCGCGGTCATGCAATGCTCTACCCAAACGAAATTTGCGTCCTTTTCTTCCCACAAATAGAGCTTTCTTTTGATGGTATTTGATCACCTCTGCCGTTTTTATTTTTTGCGCTATAAACGGAAAAAGACTGAAAATTTTGAAAAAAAATGATATTTTCTACTTTTTGTTATAAAAAAAATCCAATAAACTAAATTTTAGTCATACATTTAAGCCAAAATGTATTCGGCCACATGTCTTTGGTAAAAAAAATGTCAATAAGCGTATATTTATTGGTTTGCGCAAAAGTTATAGCGTCTACAAACTAGGGTACATTTTCTGGAATTTACACAGCTTTTAGTTTATGACTGACTATGTCATTTCTTGAGGTGCTAAAATGGCAGGGCAGTACAAAACCCCCCCAAATGACCCCATTTTGGAAAGTAGACACCCCAAGGAAATTGCTGAGAGGCATGTTGAACCCATTGAATATTTTTTTTTTTTGTCCCAAGTGATTGAATAATGACAAAAAAAAAAAAATTTACAAAAAGTTGTCACTAAATGATATATTGCTCACACAGGCCATGGGCATATGTGGAATTGCACCCCAAAATACATTCAGCTGCTTCTCCTGAGTACGGGGATACCACATGTGTGGCACTTTTTGGGAGCCTAGCCGCGTACGGGGCCCCGAAAACCCAGCACCACCTTCAGGATTTCTAAGGGCATACATTTTTGATTTTACTCCTCACTACCTATCACAGTTTTGAAGGCCATAAAATGCCAAGATGGCACAAACCCCCCCCAAATTACCCCATTTTGGAAAGTAGACACCCCAAGCTATTTGCTGAGAGGCATGGTGAGTATTTTGCAGCTCTCATTTGTTTTTGAAAATGAAGAAAGACCAGAAAAAAAAATTTTTTTTTTCTTTTTTCAATTTTCAAAACTTTGTGACAAAAAGTGAGGTCTGCAAAATACTCACTATACCTCTCAGCAAATAGCTTGGGGTGTCTACTTTCCAAAATGGGGTAATTTGGGGGGGGTTTGTGCCACCTGGGCATTCCATGGCCTCTGAAACTGTGATAGGCAGTGAAGAGTGAAATCAAAAATTTACGGCCTTAGAAAGCCTGAAGGCGGTGCTTGGTTTTCGGGGTCCCGTACGCGGCTAGGCTCCCAAAAAGTCCCACACATGTGGTATCCCCGTACTCAGGAGAAGCAACAGAATTTATTTTGGGGTGTAATTTCACATATTCCCATGGCATGTTTGAGCAATATAACATTTAGTGACAACTTTGTGCAAAAAAAAAAAAAAAAAAAAAAAAATTTGTCTCTTTCCCGCTACTTGTGTCACAATATAAAATATTCCATGGACTCGACATGCCTCTCAGCAAATAGCTTGGGGTGTCTACTTTCCAAAATGGGGTCATTTGGGGGGGGGGTTTGAACTGTCCTGGCATTTTATGCACAACATTTAGAAGCTTATGTCACACATCACCCACTCTTCTAACCACTTGAAGACAAAGCCCTTTCTGACACTTTTTGATTACATGAAAAAATTATTTTTTTTTGCAAGAAAATTACTTTGAACCCCCAAACATTATATATTATTTTAAAGCAAATGCCCTACAGATTAAAATGGTGGGTGTTTCATTTTTTTTTTTTCACACAGTATTTGCGCAGCGATTTTCAAACGCATTTTTTGGGGAAAAAACACACTTTTTTAAATTTTAATGCACTAAAACACACTATATTGCCCAAATGTTTGATGAAATAAAAAAGATGATCTTAGGCCGAGTACATGGATACCAAACATGACATGCTTTAAAATTGCGCACAAACGTGCAGTGGCAACAAAATTAATACATTTTTAAAAGCCTTTAAAAGCCTTTACAGGTTACCACTTTAGATTTACAGAGGAGGTCTACTGCTAAAATTACTGCCCTCAATCTGACCTTCGCGGTGATACCTCACATGCATGGTGCAATTGCTGTTTACATTTGACGCCAGACCGCCGCTTGCGTTCGCCTTAGCGCGAGAGCAGGGGGGACAGGGGTGCTTTTTATTTATTTATTTTTTTTCTTTATTATTTTTTTGCTTTTTTATCTTATTTTTAAACTGTTCCTTTCATTTTTTTTCTTTTAAATCATTTTTATTGTTATCTCAGGGAATGTAAATATCCCCTATGATAGCAATAGGTAGTGACAGGTACTCTTTTTTGAAAAAATTGGGGTCTATTAGACCCTATATCTCTCCTCTGCCCTCAAAGCATCTGACCACACCAAGATCGGTGTGATAAAATGCTCCCCCAATTTCCCAATGGCGCTATTTACATCCGGCGAAATCTAAGTCATAAAATGCTCGTAGCTTCCGGTTTCTTAGGCCATAGAGATGTTTGGAGCCACTCTGGTCTCTGATCAGCTCTATGGTCAGCTGGCTGAATCACCGGCTGCATTCTCAGGTTCCCTGTTGAGACAGGAGAGCCAGAGAAAAACACGGAAGACGGTGGGGGGGGGGGCATTCCCTCCCACTGCTTGTAAAAGCAGTCTAGAGGCTAATTAGCCGCTAGGATTGCTTTTACATGAAAGCCGACCGCTGGCTAAAAAGAATGATACCAAGATGATACCTAAACCTGCAGGCATCATTCTGGTATAACCACTCAAAGTCGTGAATGGCGTACCTGAAGACAAAAAAATGGTTAACAATAAAGCACAGTAAACGGTAAAGTATAAAAAATTGCATACCTGAAAAGCAAACATGATAAAACATAATAACAATAAAACATTGCAGAATAGAATACAGTAAAAAAGAGCAGAACAATAGAGAGAGAATAGAGAGAGAGAACAATAAAACGACAACTATTTTTTTTTATTTTTGTTTGTGTTTTTTTTTTTTTTTTACACTTTTTTTTTGTAACTGTAACTTTTATAACTGTAACCGCTTCCAGGTTCGGGTCTCTCAAAATGCGATGGCATCTTGGGAGACCCTGTGAAAGTGTGCCTAGTCTGTGCAATGCTGCACCCTACGCTAATACTCAACTAGTGAATGGTAGCGTTCAAAACATTCACCAATGCAAAGACCAGGATTGTCAGGACAGGAGGGACAATAATAGTGAGTGTCACGCCTATATCCGCGCTTGCTGCAGACACATCTTTTTTGGGGGGGTTCGTTGGGTAGGGGTACTCGGGAGGACATAAAGAAAATGCCTCTCATGCAGCCGACTGCATTTGGTTGGGGATGTGAATGGGGGAAGTACGGGCTCTGCAGAAGCGGTGGGTTCCCAATTAGGATTGGCGAATGCAGTAGGAAGGGCACTATGGGCACGACGGGCCTGTGTTTGTCTTTTTGGTGGCAGCGGGACACTACTTGTGCTTGCCACCTCACCAGCTTGAACTGCACTTATGGGACTCGCCACGTCACCAAGTGTTACTGCAGTGCTGGTTTGACTACGACCGGGGTGTACTAGGGCGCTGGTGCTTGCCAGTTCACCAAAACGCTACAAAAAAAAGTGACAGTGATCGATCGATACTGCACTTGGGTGGGCTGGACTGGGCTGGGCCGGGCGGAGGGGCAAAACGCAGGTGCTAGCAGGTATCTGGGCTGATCCCGCTAACACTGCGTTTTTGGGAACCCTAAACTGCTGGGGACGCCAGTATAGATCTGATCGGATCAGATATTGATGCGTTCAGATACTATACCACTAAGGGAGGTGTACGGTGCGTGCATGGGTGTTCGCGGTACTGGTGCTAATCTGACGCTGCCTAGGGCGACGCATATCACCGCCGGGCGATCAGGGGGCTAAACCTTTTTTCGGTAATAAACGGCGGGTGCCCTGACACTATAAAAAATAAACAAACTAACCAGCGTCACCCGTAACGGTTATACGGTGATCAGTGGTAAAAGGGTTAACTAGGGGGCCATCAAGGGGTTAAAACATTTATTAGATAGTATATGGGGGTCCCTGTCGCTATAAAACACTGACGGCGAACCTAAATATTTACGTCCCTAACTAGCGTCACCAGCGACACTAATACAGCGATCAGAAAAATGATCGCTTAGCGACACTGGCGACAGGGGGTGATCAAGGGGTTAAAACTTTATTAGGGGGGGGTAAGGGGGGTACCCTAGACCTACAGGGGGCTAAACTTTTATTTGGTAATAAACGGCGGGTGCCCTGACACTATAAAAAATAAACAAACTAACCAGCGTCACCCGTAACGGTTATACGGTGATCAGTGGTGAAAGGGTTAACTAGGGGGCAATCAAGGGGTTAAAACATTTATTCGGTAGTATATGGGGGTCCCTGTCGCTATAAAACACTGACGGCGAACCTAAATATTTACGTCCCTAACTAGCATCACCAGCGACACTAATACAGCGATCAGAAAAATGATCGCTTAGCGACACTGGTGACGGGGGGTGATCAAGGGGTTAAAACTTTATTAGGGGGGGTAAGGGGGGTACCCTAGACCTACAGGGGGGTAACAGTCACTACCCTAACTGCTAACTGTCACAAACTGACACTATGCAGTAATCAGGAAAAAAAAAACAAAAAAAAAAAAAACCTGCTTGGTGTCAGTTTGTGACAGGGGGGGGGGGTGATTGGGGGGGGATTGGGGGGCGATCGGGGGTGTAATGTATGCCTGGCATGTTCTACTGTGTGTGTGTGAGTGTTGGTGCACTTACATGTCATCTCCCCTCGGCGCTGGAACGGAAACTCCCGAGCCGAGGAGAGATGACATCACATCCTCTGCCTCTGTGTACTATACAGAGGCAGGGGATGTTTGTCATTGGCTGGGAGCGATCGCGAGGGGGGGGCCACGATCGGATGGCCTCCCCCTCGTCTCCCATCGCTTCCAACCAAATGCCGACCGCAGCTGGCACCGGGGGGGGGTCCGATCGGACCCCCCACCCGCGGGAAGGCAATCACGTTTCAGGTACGTGATTTTGCCTGCCCGTGCCGCTCTGCTCACGTATATAGGCGTGAGGCGGTCGGCAAGTGGTTAAACGTGTCCCAGACCATCGCCATCCCTGTGGTGTTAGCATTAGTCAACCAAAAGCCTCTTATCTCTTTTGCCACCTCTATCTCTATAGTTGGATGCTCAATCCAGAATCTAGAGAGTCGCCAAAGTCTGTCAGCCTGGGGAGTATGGGTTTGGATTGTGCACAGCAGGGGGGAGTGGTCCGAGATGCCTCGTGGAAGCATCTCAATTGCCATGATCTTGGGGAGTATTGTGCTGCTAGCATAGATCATGTCGATACGGGACAGGGTATTGTATGAGGAAGAGTGGCAGGTGTACTCCCTTTTTGATGGATTCTTCCACCGCCATATGTCAACCAACCCGTATACTTCAGCCCATCTAGACAGTGGCGAGTCCCCAGCAGGGTCAGGAGATAGTTTATCTAAGCAGGGATTTGGAGGTATATTAAAGTCCCCCGATATGATCACATTGTCAGTCTGAAATTGAGCAATCAGCGCAGTCAGCTTCTGCAGTACCGAGATATTAGCTGGGGGAGGCAAATACACTCCTACCACCACCATTTCCACCGTGTCTATGTTAGCGTGTAGCAACACATACCTCTCCTCCGGGTCCGTGACCACATCCAACAGTTCAAAACTAAGTGCTTTGTGTACCAAAACACTAACTCCTCTAGCATAGCTGGAGTAAGTGGCATGGTAGTGGTGGTTCACCCAAGGTCTTTTTAAACCCATCACTCTACCACCCACTAGATGCGTCTCTTGAAGGATGCATATCTGAGGGGAATATTTCTTAAGGTAATCAAAGACCAGGGAGCGTTTAACTTTGTGATTTAAACCCCTAACATTCCAAGACAGAATTCTAATCGGGGCCATTATTGGTTATAATGTAAGGGATTAGCGGATGGACCCGGAGGAGAAATCACCCCCCATATCCCAGGGCTCAGCCATGACAACCATATGTTGAACGTTGCCGACCTCCTGATCAGCAACCATTGAAAATACTCATAGCAGACATAGTAAAACAGTATCATGAGGCATAAGGCACAAAGGCTGGCAATAAAAGAAAAAAAAGAAAAAAAAATCATATAAACCTGAAACATACCCAACTTCCCCCCCGTCCCACCCCACACCTCCAAATGTAACTCATGGGGTGTTTGTATACCCGAACCAAACTTGTTAACCATTGCAGATAGGAGAAATCTCCTTTGGGGGGTGGTGCGTAGTATAAAGCGCACCCAGGACTTAGAGCCCCATCCGGAGCTAGGGAGCCCCGCCCAGAACCGGTCATAGAGACCACCACCACCAGGGAGGCCTGCACAGAATTAACTGCCCAGGGACCCCCCGTGGCACTGTTTCACCTAGAATAATCTAGGGGCACATTCTTAACAAACTATGTACACATTACTTTCTCATTTACCCAAGGCTATGTGTAGGGCCATGGCCCGCCCCTCCGTCCTCCCATCAAAATCATCCTTCCATTTCACTTAGATAATCTAGGGGCCCACTCTTTAGTTACAATCTCAGCTTTTCCCTCGTTTAGATGAAGAGAGAGAGACGCCGACCACAGCCCAGGCTAAATACCCATGCCGTCTCACCGTTGCACCTGTAGCTAGCAGGGGGCGCAATCTAATTTATCAACAAATCATATCTAAGCGCCCATGGGGGGAGAAAGATCTCTCGTTTGCTTATTCAATTTCCCTCAGAAATATTAATCCTTTTACCCCTTCACTTAGAACAAGCTAAGGGTACATTCTTAGTTGCATTACTCCCTCTCGGCCAGAGTCTGCCATCGGTGTTCTGTTATACATATGGAATGCTCAGAGTTTCCCATGGAGGGAGAGAGGGCCAGAAGTACTGTGTCAGCCAGATCTGAAGGGGTGTCCTCCCTTTGTTGAATACAAGCCTGAGTCCCCCAGGAAAGTATAGTAAAAGCCACTGTAGTTCCGGCTATAACAGTCAGGAGGAGTAAGCCAACCAACTCAAAGTACGTACCTCAGGTAAGGAAGGGCGAATAAGCCGCTAGCAGTAATTGTCGTGGGTATTCAAAGGCTATCTACAGATCAAACTAAAGAGTAAACATATCCGGCTGACACGTGTATAATCTCCGGTATCTCCAGAATGAAGAACATAAACCCCCCTCGCCCTCCCGTCTCACCAGCAACCAACATATCCACCGGAGTAGATCCTATAGGAAGTTAGTGTAGCAAGCGGTCAATGGGACCAGTTTGTAGCAGACCAGGCATTCTACTTGCAAGTGGGGATTTCTAAATTAGCAAGAGAGGGAAGAAAAAACAAAGAAAAAAAAAATGAAAAAAGAACAAAGAAACTCGGTAGGTAGCTTAATGTTGCCTCGGCAGGGATTCCACCCATCTGGATGCCTCATCTGGGGAAACAAAAAACTTGGTTGTCTCGCCGTCAATCACTCTGAGGCGCGCTGGAAACATCATGCTGTACTTGAGACCTTTGCTCCGAAGTTGGGCCTTGATCTGGTCAAACGATCTGCGCTGCCTTCGCGTTTCTATGGAGAAGTCGGGGAATAACATAATCTTCACGTTTTCATATCGTAATTCTCCTATTTTCCTGGCCTCTCTGAGAGCGTGGTCCCAGTCTCTAAAATTCAAAAGGCGAAAAATGAATGTTCGTGGCGGGGCGCCAGGCGGGCCTGGAACCGACGGCATCCTATGCGCCGTTTGGACTGCAAAATGCTGGGAGAATGGCGCCTGCGGAAGGAGCGTACGCAGCAGATTTTCTGTAAATGTCTCGGGCTCTCTCCCCTCAGCTCCCTCCGGGAGACCAACCATGCGTAGATTGTTCCGTCTGTTCCTATTCTCTTGATCTTCTGCCCGGGATTCAATCGCCTTCATTTTAAGCTGTATCGTGCGGAGGGAGGTAGAGTGTTCCCTGACCGTGTCTTCAGTTTCCCCTACTCTCCGCTCCGCCTCTGTTAATCTATCCCGGTGCTTGTCCATGTCGCGCCGTATGAGGCCCATCTCAAGCTGCATCTGCTCGATCTTAGTAGTAAGTGTAGTTTGGCAGCCCGTAATGGCTTGCATGAGTGCCTGGAACTGATCAGCTTCCAGTTGGGGCGACTCAGCGTGCTCCGTCTGAGACGCCATGTTAGTGTAGGCCGTCCCGCACGCACCTCTGGCCGTTGGCGGGGTCCTAGGAGCCTGCTGCCTCTTTCTCTGGGAACCAGAGCTTCCCCTTCTCATACCAGACCGTGTTCTCTACCTCCCGGCAGTGTCAGAGCGAGGAATAATCCCCTATAAGCGGATGAAGTGCCGGTCAAGGACGGAGCTCCCTTCACACACGTCCTATCTGGTCGCCATCTTGGCCACGCCCCCCCCACTAATGCATTTTTGATGCATTTTTCATTTTGCAGAAATGCATGGGAAATTTTTAACATGGGTTTCTATGGAACATGTTCACATCAATGCATTTTTGTGCCTCTGCGTTTTTGGAAAGGGTCGGGGACTTTTTTTCATGCAAAATGCAGCGTTTTGCATGTAATAGAATTCAATAGACCAGCATCAAAAACGCAAGTACAGCGTTTTTACCATGTTTTTGCAGTGTTTTTTACGCGTTTTGCGTTTTTGGCGTTTTATTTATTTATTTATTTATTTTTTACACTGTATACAGTATAAAAAAAACTGTAAAAAAAAATTAAAAATTAAAAAACGCAAAACGCAAAGCGCGGCAAAAACGCTGTAAAAACGGTGTTCAAAAATGCGGCAAGCACCACAAAAAACATTGCAGAAACGCTCAAAAGCAACATGTATAGATGTGAATCGAGCCTTAAGCTGGATTCACACCTATGCAGTTTTAGTGCTTTTTGCATTTTTCAGATTTGCACTAGAGTCCATTTAACATTGTTTCCTATGGAACACGATCTGTAGTGCAAATCTGCAAAATGCAAAAAGCACAAAAAAATGCATAGGTGTGAATCCAGCCTTAAGGCTCATTTAGGCTCTATTCACACTAATGCGTTTTTTGATGCATTTTGCAGAAATGCATGGGAATTTTTGTAACATGGGTTCCTATGAAACATGTTCACATCAATGCATTTTTGTGCCTCTGCGTTTTTGGAAAGGGTCAGAGACTTTTTTTCATGCAAAATGCAGCGTTTTGCATGTAATAGAATTCAATGGAACAGCATCAAAAACGCAAGTACAGAGTTTTTACTACGTCTTTTCAGCGTTTTTGACGCGTTTTGCATTTTAGGCATTTATTTATTTATTTATTCTTTTTACACTGTATACAGTATAAAAAAAAACTGTAAAAAAAAAAAAAAAAAAAAAAAAACGCAAAACGCAGCAAAAACGCTGTAAAAACGCTGTAAAAACGCTGTTAAAAAACACGGCAAGCACCACAAAAAACACTGCAGAAACGCTCAAAAGCAACATGCATAGATTTGAATTGAGCCTTTAGGCTCTATTCACACTAATGCGTTTTTGATGCATTTTGCATTTTGCAGAAATGCATGGGAATTTTCTAACATGGGTTTCTATGGATCATGTTCGCATCAATGCATTTTTGTGCCTGTGCGTTTTTGGAAAGGGTCGGGGACTTTTTTTCATGCAAAATGCAGCATTTTTCATATAATAGAATTCAATGGACCCGCATCCAAAAACGCAAGTACAGTACCGCGTTTTTACCATGTTTTTGCCGCGTTTTGCGTTTTCTTTCTTTCTTTTTTTTAACACTGTATACAGTATAAAAAAAAACACTGTAAAAAAAAAAAAAGCAAAACGCGGCAAAAACACAGTAAAAACGCTGCAAAAACGCATATTCAAAAACGCGGCAAGCACCGCAAAAAGCACTGCAGAAACACTCAAAAGCAACATGCATAGATGTGAATCGAGCCTCAGACTTGCGGTTTGGGGTGTGGTGAAACCAGTCAGCTTAGCTGTGATTTTACTCCCCCCCTCCCAACCCACAAAGTCATCTGGATGTAGGTTGACACATGCCACAGCTGCATCAAAAATTATCCCCCCATCACTTTCAGCAATACTGCCACCAAACATGACCCATTCAAATAAATGGGGCCATGCTGCAACTTCCCCACAACCAAGTGCAATGCACATGGATGCTGTGCGGTGGTGTGGTATTTACAAGGTTAACCGGTTCAATACAGGGCAATTTCACCCCCTTCCTTCCCAGGCCAAATTTTAGTTTTCAGCGCTGTCGCACTTTGAACGTCAATTGCGCGGTCGTGCGACGTTGTACCCAAAAAAAATTGACGTCCTTTTTTCACCACAAATAGAGCTTTCTTTTGGTGGTATTTAATCGCCTCTGCGGTTTTTATTTTTTGCACTATAAACAAAAGAAGAGCGACAATTTTGAAAAAAACACAATATTTTTTACTTTTTGCTATAATAAATATCCCAATTTCTTTTTTAAAAAACTAATTTTTTCCTCAGTTTCGGCCGATACGTATTCTTCTACATATTTTTGGTAAAAAAAAATCGCAATAAGCGTATATTGATTGGTTTGCGCAAAAGTTATAGCGTCTACAAAATAGGGGATAGATTTATGGCATTTTTTAAAAAAAAAAATGTATTTATTTTTTTAGCGGCGATCGCGATTTTTTTTTCGTGACTGCGACATTATGGCGGACACATCGGACACTTTTGACACATTTTTGGGACCGTTCACATTTATACAGCGATTAATGCTATACAATTGCATTGATTACTGTGTAAATGTGACAGGCAGTGAAGGGGTTAACCACTAGGGGGCGGGGAGGGGTTAATATGTTTCCTAGGGAGTGATTACTAACTGAAGGGGGAGGGGATGCTCAAGGGGAGGAGACCGATCAGTGTTCCTCCGTTCTGGGAACACAGATCGCTCTCCTCAGAGCTGACAGGCTGTGGATCTGTGCGTTTACACACACAGATCCACATGCCGGACCGGTTAACGGGCAATCGCGGGTGCCCGGCGGACATCGCGGCCGCCGGGCACACGCATCGGGTCCCGAGGAACGCGGCACACGCGCGCGCTCCCGGCGGCGCGCGCGCGCCCCCTATGCGGCCGGGACTCCCAGGACGTCATATGACGCCCACCCAGGATG
The DNA here is from genome assembly GCA_037952835.1 of Lithobates septentrionalis. Classification (NCBI taxonomy): domain Eukaryota; kingdom Metazoa; phylum Chordata; class Amphibia; order Anura; family Ranidae; genus Lithobates; species Lithobates septentrionalis. The sequence continues at coordinate 4,433,919 of JBBDGP010000333.1, forward strand.
GGAGATCCCATCCCAGGACGTCATATGACTATGGGCGGGTAGGGAAGTGGTTAAAATAGGTGGTGAGGAGGCAACATATCACCTCTTTACTGCCTGTCATTAATGGCATTAACACCTGCATGTGCAACCTGATTTACTGTCCCTTTGTCCTATAACATACACTGATCAGAAAATCTCAAACTACCTCTGACCGCCTTCCAGCTGCTAGTACCTAACAGCAATAACTGCTGTCTGTTAAAGTATAATGTTGAGTCAGGGCCAACGCATCTTTGGTTCTGTCTGCATGCATACTTTGCTCTTTTACAGAAACTCCATGTCTTAACCTCATGGCTGTGTTACATTGTTTTAAAACATTTTTTTAGTATAACCACGTACTGGAAAAAAACATTTTTAGTCTGCAGGAAAATGTATGCTTTCTTGTAATATTCTCACATCCACTCATCAAACGTTTTTCCTAAACAGATTATTTTTTTAAATTTAAGGGCCTCTCTCATGTTGACCTCCATTTTCCTGTGCTCTTTAGACTCTAATAGGCCTGGTTCACACCTATGCAGGTTGCAGTTTGCATATTCCAGGTGCATATTGCATCTTTCAATAAACTTTTTTGATCCATTGAAGTCTAGGGAACCAAAAAACAGAACAAAGTCCCTGGCCCTTTCCATAAAATGCACAGATGTGAACGAAATCCATAGGAAACCATGTTAAATGGACTGTAGTGTGTTTTTGCAAAACTGAAAAAGCACAAAAAAATGCATAGGTGTGAACCAGGCCTAAAAAGAACTTTAGCATTGTTTTTTCTATCTAGTCCAAGATGTTAGTGTTGCTAACTGAGAAATGACCTAAATGCCTTTTTCACACTTTTCCAGTAACTGTCTCATCTGAAAAAGAAAGAACCTAACTCTATGAAAGCCTTTCATTAGAAAATGTGTGATTTGCAGTAGCTTTTAACTCTGTGAAGCGGAAAAAAATGAACAGCTTCCGTAAATCATTGATGGAGCAGATTTTCACTTATGTCTGGGACATAACAACAATATTTTTTCTTACTCCTACCCTGATATGGAATAAAACAGTTTACTGAATTTGGAAAGTATAGAACAGAAATTATTTTTTATATTTTAGCATCTGTTTGACTAAAACGCGGTGTGGGAAAGGTGTGTTCCATGCACCTTTCCCAAACCGAACGTGAACATGCTGCCCTTACAAGACACGTGGATGCCAATTAATTGTTAATGGCACCTCAAGAGCATCTTGAAAATGCAGTGTTTTTGTGGTCACCAAACTGCATGGTACTGCAGTACCATGCAGTTTGGTGCAGCGTAATCTGAAAAAAGTAGTAAGTTTGACAGTTTATTGAAATTAATGGGCTGTGAAACCAGAACGTATGGGACTGCATGGAAACGTGCACGTTCCAGTGTAAAGTGACCTTTAGGCACTGTTATAGGGCGTACACACGGTCGGACTTTGTTCGGACATTCCGACAACAAAATCCTAGGATTTTTTCAGACGGATGTTGGCTCAAACTTGTTTTGTCTACACACGGTCGCACAAAGTTGTCGGAAAATCCGATCGTTCTAAACGCGGTGACGTAAAACACGTACGTCGGGACTATAAACGGGGCAGTGGCCAATAGCTTTCATCTCTTTATTTATTCTGAGCATGCGTGGCACTTTGTCCGTCGGATTTGTGTACACACCATCGGAATTTCCGACAACGGATTTTGTTGTCGGAAAATTTTATCTCCTGCTCTCCAACTTTGTGTGTCGGAAAATCCGATGGAAAATGTCCGATGGAGCCCACACACGGTCGGAATTTCCGACAACACGCTCCGATCGGACATTTTCCATTGGAAAATCCGACCGTGTGTACGGGGCATTAGAATAATATTTTTCCTGCTACAGTCTACTATAAATTTCCCCCCAACCCCCCCAAAAAAATGTACTGTATATTTACAGGTTATAATTATAATAAAAATAGACAAGTAAAAATTGGAGAAGATATAGGTAGAGTGGTGTAGGAATAATGTTACACTAAATAACTGATGATTGTTGGAGAATGGAGATGGAACTTAAAAAGACACTAAACAGGGGAATTAAATTGTCAACACTTCAGTTTATAAGAACCAAGAAATAACACATTATCAGAGTCTATCCTTGTTAGTTGTACAAATGTATCTGTAAACTAAAACAAGTGAAATAATTAAGAAAACATCCGCTTAAATTACTGTTTTTTCGATATATATATGAACAGACAATACACAAGTAGTACAAATGGACAGTTGATTCAGATACAAAATCATTTTAGACATAAACAGCATAGCTATCTTGTTGTACAACTACTAGTGTAAAACTTTCATTCTTAAAGCGGAGTTCCAGCCTGTATATAAAAGAAAAAAAATTAAGAAACAGCAGCTACAGATACCATAGCTGCTGACTTTTAATATAAGGACACTTACCTGTCCAGGTATCCTGTCGGCACCCCTAGCCGATTTTTCCATCAGCTGCGGGTGCAGGCACTGGCATCCTTACTAAGGGAAACAGGAAGTGAAGCTTGCGGGTTCACAGCCTGTTTCCTACTGTACATACGCAAGTAGCGCTATGCTTTCTGGATAGTCCCGCTGTCATCTGGGACTTGTGTGTCTCCCAGAGGCAGCGGGGGGAAGGAGGAGGGGCCAGAAATTTTGTAGATTGCTGCATCCTTGTGCGGCGATTTTACCAGAAAGCGGGAGCGTACCAGGTTTTGACAGGTATCTGCTCCCCCCCCCCCAAAAAGTGCCAAATGTGGCAGTGGAGGGGGGGAGGATGTGAACAAGCGGAGCTTCCACTTTTGGGTGGAGCTCCACTTTAACCACTTGCCTAATTAGCACTTTCACCCTCTTTTTGCCCAGGCCAATTTTCAGCTTCCAGTACTGTGACACTTTGAATGACAATTGGGCGGTCATGCAACACTGTAGTTATATGAAATTTTTATATTTTTTTCACACAAATAGACTTTCTTTTGGTGGTATTTAATCGCCACTGTTTTATTTTTATTCTTTGCTAAATAAACAAAAAAGGTCCAAAAAAGTTTTTTTGCAAATAGGTAAACTGCACTGATGGACACTGATGAGGAGGCAATGATGGGCACTGATGAGGTGGCACTGATGGGCACTGATGAGGATGCACTGATGAGGCCTCCTCATCAGTGCCCATCTATCAGTGCCCATCGGTGCCCCATATCAGTATATGCAGCACTGATAGGCCGCAGTGATAGGCGGCACTAATGGGCACTGATAGACGGCACTAATGAACACTTATAGGTGGCACTAATGGGCATTGATAAGCGGCAGTGATGGGTACTGCTAGGTGCACCGATGGATGACAATGATGGGCACTGATGGGGCTGCACTGATAATCAGGGAACAGATGATAAGTGCCCTGATTATCTGCTTTTCCTTTCCCCTGTCACACTGGCCGCTTACCGGCTCTCCTTTCCTCATGCTGTGACAGCGCCTGAGGAAAGTACTGCCAATAACCTGGTAAGTCTGTGTACATCGTGTTCAGCTGTGATAGGTCACAGCTGATCACATGGTAAAGAGCCGCTGTGATTGGCCCTTTACCACAATCACAGAGCATGCTCGATGCACACCCCAGGGGAAGCATGGGGGGCGTGGAGAGACAACAAATTGTATTTTCTGCCTAACAATATTATAATTTTAAAAACACATGCTTTATATGTAGTCAAAGCTGTTGAAGCAGACATGGCAAAAGAGAAATGTACCCACTTTTTTTTTTTTTTAAGAGATGGTTATAGCAGAGCCTCTGTTTTTTTTTTTACTGAACTACCATACACCAGTAAATCTCTAAATCTGCTCTATTATGTCCTTTTTTTAAAGTTTAAAATAAAGCAAACTGTTTTTTTTTTAATACATAAAATTTTAGGTGATGCACATTTGTAAAGGTAAATCAATTTTCTAAAGTCTTTCTAAGCCTTATATACATTCTACTTTGATTTATGTCCTTAATAAATATAATTTACAGAGATGACACACTGCATTTACACATTTATCAGCTGTCTGCAATATGTTTGTTATGCTGTACTGCTAGTACTGTACATGATTTCATTTTGGGAGCATGGCTTTTAAATTTAATATGCTGTATCTAATTTGTAACACTGCTATTCTCATTTGATAATGCATGTGTGCTTATAACACAATCACCTCTTATTATGGCAGCTGGTTTTACAGGAAAAATATCTAAGAAACTTTAAAAACAAATGTACTGTATGTACAGTATCTGCTTGCATTTTCTCCTGTTCTTCAACAGTATTCTATAATTTCATTATAAATCATTGAGAGAGTGATTTATTACTTGGTTCATAACACTAATGCCCCGTATACACGGTCAGATTTTCCGACGGGAAATGGTGTGTGGGCTCCATCGGACTTTTTCCATCGGATTTTCCGACACACAAAGTTTGAGAGCAGGCTATAAAATTTTCCGACAACAAAATCCGTTGTCGGAATTTCCGATCGTCTGTACACAAATCCGATGCACAAAGTGACACGCATGCTCAGAATAAATAAAGAGATGAAAGCTATTGGGTACTGCCCCGTTTATAGTCCCGACGTATGTGTTTTTACGTCACTGCGTTCAGAATGATTGGATTTTCCAACAACTTTGTGTGATCGTGTGTATGCAGGACAAGTTTGAGCCAACATCCGTTGGAAAAAATCCTAGGATTTTGTTGTCAGAATGTCCGATCAATGTCCGACCGTGTGTACAGGGCATTAAAGTGGTTCTAAAGCCTCATTGTTTTTTTTTACCTTGATGCATTCTATACCTTTTGTGTCACTGGCTCGCCCCCTCACACCCCCCCTCCATACTTACCTGAACCCCATCGTAATTCAGCGCTATGCAAGAGACTTGTGGCTCTCCTGGCTCTGTCCCTTCTCCCTGGGCAGATCATTAGCAGCGGGATCCATTGGCTCCTGCTCCTGTCAATCAACTCCAGTTACATCATTACTTTGACGTTAAATACCACTGTTATGGCAGTAGATAGCTTTAAAGGGATGATTTTTTTTCATCTCTTAAAGGCAAAATTACTTTTTTTTTTTTTTTTTTGCTTTTAAGTTTAAATGTGACATCTGAGGTCTTTTTGACCCCAGATCTTGCAATAAAGAGGCCCTATCATGCTTATGTTTATTACATGGGATGTTTACATTCCTTGTAATAGAAATACAAGTGATCCAAAAAATGTTTTTTTTTAAAGGGACAGTGTAAAAATAAGTAAGCAAAATAAATAATGATAAAAAATTTAAAGTTGAAGCTCCCATCCCTCCAAGCTCGCACGCAGAAGCAAACTTATATGTAAGTCGTGCCCACATATGTAAACGTTTTTCAAACCACACACGTGAGGTATCACCGTGATCTTTAGACTGAGAGCTATAATTCTAGCACTAGACCCCCTCTGTAACTCTAAACAGGTAACCTGTAAAAAAAAATAAAGTTTCGTCTGTGGAGATTTTTAAGTACTGTAGTTTGTCACTATTCCACGAGTCTGCGCAATTTTAAAGCATAACATGTTAGGTATCTATTTACTCATCATCTTTCATCATCATCATCATCTTTTCATACAAAAACCTGGGCAAACTTTACTGTTTTTGGGTTTTTTTTAATTCAAAAAAGTGTATCTTTTCCCAAAAAATTGTGCTTGTAAGACACCACTGTGCAATGTAACATAAAATATTGCAACGATTGCCATTTTATTCTCTAGGGTCTCTGCTAAAAGAATACATAATATTTGGGGGTTCGAAGTAATTTTCTAGCAAAAAATACTAATTTAAACTTGTAAGCAAAGTTCCAAAAAAGGCCTGGTCTTAAAGTTACATTTTTAGTACAGAAAAGGGACCTGATATCTGAAAACCTATGAAAACCAAACAAAACAAAATAAAAGTAAGTAGCTTTGGTAATTCAGTAACAATTAAATAAATCAGACTTAATTACAGTAAAAAAGAGGTACTGCAGAGACCTGGAACCAGGCACATGTTCCTGAGTGCCTGGGGAGTTCACATCTGTCACTGCTATCGCTTAATTTTATGAATGCACAGTTCAGAGGAGTTGACTGCAAAAACTTTTTTGGCAGAACCCCAACTGAGGTAAGAGAAGAAAAGTCAACTTGGCAGTGAAAAATGAAAGTATATTGAAAGACCATAAAAGCATCACACACACATTGGGTATTTTTTCTGCTGCTCCTAGGTGTGTTTGGCATTTTTTTCTTGCTCTAAAAATGTGTTCCTGCCTCTAAATGCCCCTACGTGTTAGCCTATGTGTTCATGTACAAATAGGTGTTTTGAGAAGTTTAGATGCATGGGCATTTAGAGGCAGAAAAAAAACCTCACAGCCAATGCTTCCAGGAGAAGCAGAATTTTGGCAGAAAAAAAACGTTGGGTGCATTTAGTACTTGAGGTTTAATTCATTTCAATGCCCAGACTAAATAATTACTCTTGCCATTAAAATTAAAAGATGCCCAAGTCCTTGATGTGCCTAAACTTTTACAGCAAAAGCTGGATCCTGGTTTGCCTGCCATTGCCTGCTAAATTCAGCTGCAACCTGTCCGGTTTGCTCTGCAGCACTCTAAAACAGGTTTCACAATTTCTTTGCTCACAGATGAGATCCTGAGGGTTTCCCCATGCTTGGAGCAAGATCAACTGTCAGGGAAATGGCCATAGGAGAATTGGCAATAGTGCCACATGCTATGCGCACTAGTACAAGAAGTGTGAACGGCGTATGCAGGTCCGCAATAGTGCTAACATGCGAACGTGCATGTGCAATGGCGCTAATTGGCAAATGTGCGTACGCACAATGTGACAGATGCGGCCACTTACTGGCCTATATAAGACTGCTGCTGAGCCCATCGCATTGCTGGATTGTCGTCAGCCTTCCCATGTTCCTGAGCCTCTGTGCATATTCTACTTGGATTTCCTGTTGTGACCCGGCTGCTCCTGACCTGTCTGATCTGCTCTCCTGGTTTGACCCCCTGGCTTGCTTTAACAATAGGGATGAGCCGAACACCCCCCGGTTCGGTTCGCACCAGAACCCGCGAACGGACCGAAAGTTCGCACGAACGTTAGAACCCCATTGACGTCTATGGGACTCGAACGTTCGAAATCAAAAGTGCTCATTTTAAAGGCTAATTTGCATGGTATTGTCCTAAAAAGGGTTTGGGGACCCGGGTCCTACCCCAGCGGACATGTATCAATGCAAAAAAAACTTTTAAAAACGGCCGTTTTTTCGGGAGCAGTGATTTTAATGATGCTTAAAGTAAAAAAAAAAAAGTGAAATATTCCTTTAAATATCGTACCTGGGGGGTGTCTATAGTATTCCTGTAAAGTGACGCGTGTTTCCCGTGTTTAGAACAGTCCCTGCACCAAATGTCATTTTTAAAGGAAAAAATCTCATTTAAAACTGCTTGCGGGTTTAATGTAATGTCGGGTCATGGCAATATGGATGAAAATCAGTGAGACAAACAGCATGGGTACCCCCCAGTCCATTACCAGGCCCTTTGGGTCTTGTATGGATATTAAGGGGAACCCCGCACCCAAATTAAAATAAGGAAAGGTGTGGGGCCACCAGGTCCTATATACTCTGAACAGCAGTATACAGGCGGTGCAAACAAGACAGGGACTGTAGGTTTGTTGTTAAGTAGAATCTCTTTGTAATTTTGAACGGGTACATTTTTAACATGTTTAGCTCCAGCCAAAAAATCTTTTTTAAGCTTTTTGGAAAACATAGGGAAGGGTTATCACCCCTGTGACATTTGTTTTGCTGTCTTTCCTCCTCTTCAGAAGATTTCACCTCACTTTTTTGTCCCAATGAAAAATGTTTTTTGAAAATTTGGGTTTTTTTGTGGAACAAGGATTGGAAAGCATCAGTGGAAAGGAGAAATTGTTTTCCCATATTAACTCTTACAGGAGAGAATTTCCCTTCCTAGGGGTAGATTTCATCTCACTTCCTGTTGTCTCCTTCCGTTTGCAAGTAGGAGTCGTTTGTAAGTTAGATGTTTGAAAGTAGGGTCCTGCCCTATATACTCAGCAGAAATTTGGGCCTTAGGTGTTGCTGTGGCCACAACACTGTAAGCCCTCACAGGGCCCTGCTGTGAAATATTAGATCAAGAATTGTAATTACATGCCCCTGTTGAACAGGAGCTGAAAAATTAGGCCTTAGGCACTGGTGCTGGTGCCACAACACTGCAACCCCTCACAGACACTCTAGTTGGAACGCAGGAACGAGCCCTGCTGCAAAGTATTGCATCAAAAATTGTAATTACACGCCCCTGTTAGACAGTAGCAGAAAAATTGGGCCTTAGGCACTGGTGCTGGTGCCACAACACTGCAACCCCTCACAGACACTCTAGTTGGAATGCAGGAACAAGCCCTGCTGCAAAGTATTGCATCAAAAATTGTAATTACACGCCCCTGTTAGACAGGGGCAGAAAAATTGGGCCTTAGGCACTGGTGCTGGTGCCACAACACTGCAACCCCTCACAGACACTCTAGTTGTAATGCAGGAACGAGCCCTGCTGCAAAGTATTACATCAAAAATTGTAATTACACGCCCCTGTTAAACAGGGGCTGAAAAATTGTGCCTTAGGCACTGGTGGTGGCGCCCAGAACCAAAAATGTTCTTACAAGCTATCAGCGTGATGATTGAGGAGGAAGAGGATAATTACTCAGGGATAGTCACTCAGCATCAGCATAGGCAGTCTTTGAAGGGATCTGAGATTTCAAAAAAAATTATTCGGTTACATCAGCATCAGGTGCTTGGTAGCTGGTGGTGATCCAAGACTGATTCATTTTTATGAAGGTCAGCCGATCGACCGAGTCGGTGGACAGACGCACCCTGTGATCGGTTACCACGCCTCCAGCAGCACTGAATGTGCGTTCCGAAAGAACGCTGGATGCAGGACAGGCCAGTAGCTCAATTGCATACTGTGCAAGCTCTGGCCAGTGATCCATCCTCAAGACCCAGTAACCCAGAGGATTTTCGGTGGGAAAGGTGTCCAAGTCTGATCTTGCCCCTAGGTATTCCTGCACCATGTAAAACAGACGCTGGCGATGGTTGCTGGAACCGATCATACCTTGGGGCTGCGGACCAAAAAATTGTCTGAACGCATCGGTCAGACGGCCACCTTCTCCACCGCTCCTTCTTTGACTGACCGAAGCCTCAGCAACACGTTGTCCAGAAACAGGAGTTTGTAACCTCCCAGTCTCTGGGAACGCGTTGCACAGACCTTTCTGCAAGGCCTCCCGAAGATGTTTCATCCTCTGCTCCCTCTGCGATGGCAAGATAAGGTCCGCAACCTTACCCTTGTAACGTGGATCAAGGAGGGTTGCCAGCCAGTATTGGTCCTTCTCCTTGATACCACGAATACGAGGATCCTTACGCAGGCTTTGCAGGATCAGGGAGGCCATGCAGCGTAGGTTTGCTGAGGCATTCGGTCCGGAGTCCTCTGGGTCACTAAGGACGACAACGTCCGCAGCCACCTCCTCCCAGCCACGTACAAGTCCATGTGTTCCTTGGGACTGATCCCTTAAAGACTGCTGCTGATGCTGAGTGCCAGGCTCCACCTCCATACTGACACAATCTTCCTCCTCCTCCTCCTCCTCGTCCTCTTCCTGTGTGATCGGCGGGCACGCAGGAACACTGTCTGGATAAAGGGGGCCTTGAGAGCTAAGGAAGTCCTCCTCTTCCTGCCTCTGTTCTGCTTCAAGTGCCCTGTCCATTATTCCACGCAGCGTGTGCTCCAACAGGTGGACAAGGGGGACAGTGTCACTGATGCATGCACTGTCAGTGCTCACCATCCTCGTGGCCTCCTCGAATGGTGACAGGACAGTGCATGCATCCCTGATCATGGCCCACTGGCGTGGGGAAAAAAAAACAAGCTCCCCTGACTCTGTCCTGGTGCCATAGTCGCACAGGTACTCATTGATGGCCCTCTGCTGCGTGTGCAGCCACTGCAGCATGGCCAACGTTGAGTTCCACCTGGTGGGCATGTCACAGATTAGGCGGTTCTTGGGCAGGTTAAACTCCTTTTGGAGGTCCGTCAGCCGAGCACTGGCATTATATGACCGGCGGAAATGCACACAGACTTTCCTGGCCTGCCTCAGGACATCCTGTAAGCCCAGGTACCTGCCCAAGAACCGCTGCACCACCAAGTTAAGGACGTGAGCCAAACAGGGCACATGGGTCATTTGTCCCTGTCGGAGGGCAGAGAGGAGGTTGGTGCCATTGTCGCAAACCACCATTCCTGCCTTAAGTTGGCGTGGCGTTAACCACCTCTGAACCTGCCCCTGCAGAGCTGACAGAACCTCTGCCCCAGTGTGGCTCCTGTCCCCCAAGCACACCAGCTCAAGCACCGCATGGCATCTTTTGGCCTGCGTACTTGCGTAGCCCCTTGAACGCCTACGGAGCACCGCTGGTTCCGAGGAAGAGGCCATGGAGGAAGAAGAAGAGGAGGGGGTGGAGGAGAGAGGTGTGTCGCAATCAGCATTTTGGAGGCGTGGTGGCGGAACAACCTCCAACACTACTGCACCTTGTCCTGCATCCTTCCCAGCTGCCAGCAGAGTCACCCAATGCGCCGTGAAACGTAGGTAACGTCCCTGTCCATGCCTGCTGGACCATGAGTCAGCGGTAATATGCACCTTACCGCTGACCGCCCTGTCCAGCGAGGCATGGACATTGCCTTCCACATGCCGGTAGAGAGCCGGAATCGCCTTCCGTGAGAAAAAGTGGCGTTTGGGTACCTGCCACTGAGGAACCGCACATTCCACAAACTCACGGAAGGGGGCAGAGTCTACCAACTGAAAAGGCAGCAGTTGAAGTGCTAGCAATTTTGCCAAGCTAGCATTCAACCGCTGGGCATGTGGATGGCTGGGAGCAAACTTCTTTTGGTGGTGCAGCAGCTGGGGAAGGGAAATCTGCCTGGTACAATCTGACGTCGGTGTACCGAAAGCAGATTGCCCACAAGTACTTGGCTGTGACACACCTAATTCTACACCTTCATTCCTCTCACTGCAGGTCTCAGAGAGGACTGGAGGTCTAGTGGGGTTGGAAATCGCAGCTGATGAGGAGCAAGGAGAGATCCTCTTTGTTCTTTGGTGTGGGTCTTTTAGATATGCTTGCCAACGAACTGCATGGCAGGTCAACATATGTCTGGTCAAGCATGTGGTACCCAAGCGGGAGATGTTTTGGCCACGCGAGATACGCTTGAGACATATGTTGCAAATAGCAGCGGTGCGATCTGATGCACTCGTCTCAAAAAAGGCCCACACCAAAGAACTTTTTGAATAACGCGCAGAGACTGCAGCGCCCTGCACATGTGGAGCTTTGGGGTGTGATGCAGTCAATGTGCTGCCCTTAGGCTGGCCCCTGGAGGGCATCCTGCCTCGTTGGTGATGTGCCGCCTCCTCCTCCTCCTCCTCCTCCTCTCTCCTATCAGGCACCCACGTTAAGTCAGTGACCTCATCATCCCCTCCCTCCTCATCACTGGAGCAAACCTGGCAGTATGCTGCAGCAGGGGGAGCATGACTGCCAGATTGCTGTCCTTCTTGGGCACCCCCTCTGTCCGTGCTCATGTTACTGCCTTCATCGAGCTCAGTATCATCATCAGAGCCTTCCAAACGCTGGGCATCCTCCTGGAGTATGTACCCAACACTGTGGTCAAACAGTTTGAGGGAATCCTCAGGAGGACATGGTGGAGTTAGGGAAGGAGTCACTGATGACATTGAGCTGAGGGAAGAGGCCGCTGCTTTGCCAGACAAAGCACCCTGGGCATGGGTGAGAGAGGATGAGGAGGATGAGGACGGCTTGGTCATCCACTCGACCAAGTCTTCCACATGTTGCGGCTCAACACGGCCAGCTGCCGAAAAAAAGGCCAAGCGTGTCCCATGGCCACGTGCTGATGAGGATGCACCGTCTCCACGACCAGCACTAGACACAGAGCCTGCTTGCCCTCTCTTATTGGCTTGTGACTGTCTGCCTCTCCTTCTTGGCCTTCCAGACATACTAATGGCCTGTAGCTGCACTAAGCTGGGATAGAACACCAGTAATTTTCTTCAGGTAGCTTTATATACTGTAACCAGACAAGCCTGCCTGTCAGTAGGAAGATAACAGGAACGGATCTAGCTGAACACTGTGAGCAGGACGCACTGTACTAAATGTAAATAGTCTAGCTGCCTGACCGTGGTACTAATAGGATCAAATAGAACACCTGTAATTTTCTTCAGGTAGCTTTATATACTGTAACCAGACAAGCCTGCCTGTCAGTAGGAAGATAACAGGAACGGATCTAGCTGAACACTGTGAGCAGGACGCACTGTACTAAATGTAAATAGTCTAGCTGCCTGACCGTGGTACTAATAGGATCAAATAGAACACCTGTAATTTTCTTCAGGTAGCTTTATATACTGTAACCAGACAAGCCTGCCTGTCAGTAGGAAGATAACAGGAACGGATCTAGCTGAACACTGTGAGCAGGACGCACTGTACTAAATGTAAATAGTCTAGCTGCCTGACCGTGGTACTAATAGGATCAAATAGAACACCTGTAATTTTCTTCAGGTAGCTTTATATACTGTAACCAGACAAGCCTGCCTGTCAGCAGGAAGATAACAGGAACGGATCTAGCTGAACACTGTGAGCAGGACGCACTGTACTAAATGTAAATAGTCTAGCTGCCTGACCGTGGTACTAATAGGATCAAATAGAACACCTGTAATTTTCTTCAGGTAGCTTTATATACTGTAACCAGACAAGCCTGCCTGTCAGCAGGAAGATAACAGGAACGGATCTAGCTGAACACTGTGAGCAGGACGCACTGTACTAAATGTAAATAGTCTAGCTGCCTGACCGTGGTACTAATAGGATCAAATAGAACACCTGTAATTTTCTTCAGGTAGCTTTATATACTGTAACCAGACAAGCCTGCCTGTCAGTAGGAAGATAACAGGAACGGATCTAGCTGAACACTATGAGCAGGACGCACTGTACTAAATGTAAATAGTCTAGCTGCCTGACCGTGGTACTAATAGGATCAAATAGAACACCTGTAATTTTCTTCAGGTAGCTTTATATACTGTAACCAGACAAGCCTGCCTGTCAGTAGGAAGATAACAGGAACGGATCTAGCTGAACACTGTGAGCAGGACGCACTGTACTAAATGTAAATAGTCTAGCGGCCTGACCGTGGTACTAATAGGATCAAATAGAACACCTGTAATTTTCTTCAGGTAGCTTTATATACTGTAACCAGACAAGCCTGCCTGTCAGTAGGAAGATAACAGGAACGGATCTAGCTGAACACTGTGAGCAGGACGCACTGTACTAAATGTAAATAGTCTAGCTGCCTGACCATGGTACTAATAGGATCAAATAGAACACCTGTAATTTTCTTCAGGTAGCTTTATATACTGTAACCAGACAAGCCTGCCTGTCAGTAGGAAGATAACAGGAACGGATCTAGCTGAACACTGTGAGCAGGACGCACTGTACTAAATGTAAATAGTCTAGCTGCCTGACCGTGGTACTAATAGGATCAAATAGAACACCTGTAATTTTCTTCAGGTAGCTTTATATACTGTAACCAGACAAGCCTGCCTGTCAGTAGGAAGATAACAGGAACGGATCTAGCTGAACACTGTGAGCAGGACGCACTGTACTAAATGTAAATAGTCTAGCTGCCTGACCGTGGTACTAATAGGATCAAATAGAACACCTGTAATTTTCTCCAGGTAGCTTTATATACTGTAACCAGACAAGCCTGCCTGTCAGTAGGAAGATAACAGGAACGGATCTAGCTGAACACTGTGAGCAGGACGCACTGTACTAAATGTAAATAGTCTAGAAGATAACAGGAACGGATCTAGCTGAACACTGTGAGCAGGACGCACTGCACTAAATGTAAATAGTCTAGAAGATAACAGGAACGGATCTAGCTGAACACTGTGAGCAGGACGCACTGCACTAAATGTAAATAGTCTAGAAGATAACAGGAACGGATCTAGCTGAACACTGTGAGCAGGACGCACTGCACTAAATGTAAAATAGTCTAGAAGATAACAGGAACGGATCTAGCTGAACACTGTGAGCAGGACGCACTGCACTAAATGTAAATAGTCTAGAAGATAACAGGAACGGATCTAGCTAAACTGAATACAGTGTATATATATATATATGCAACACCTGGGATGCATATATATACACAATACACTGTAAGTGCAGCTAACTGACTGACTGTTCTGCCTAATCTATCTAACTCAAATCAAATGACACTGTCTCTCTCTCTCTATCTCTCAGCACACCGGAACACACATTACACAGGGCCGCCGTGAAGGCGGCCTTATATAGTGTGGGGCGTGTACTAAATCCCCTGAGCCATAATTGGCCAAAGCCACCCTGGCTTTGGCCAATTACAGCTCTCTCTACTGACGGCGCTGTGATTGGCCAAGCATGCGGGTCATAGTGCATGCTTGGCCAATCATCAGCCAGCAATGCACTGCGATGCCGCAGTGAATTATGGGCCGTGACGCGCCACACGAATTTGGCGCGAACGGCCCATATCGTTCGCAATTCGGCGAACGACCGAACAGCCGATGTTCGAGTCGAACATGGGTTCGACTCGAACACGAAGCTCATCCCTATTTAACAACTTTGCTGCTATCTCCAGTGTCTGATCCTGGCTTGCATCATAGACTTTGTTACTGCTACCTGTTCCTGGCCTGCCTTCCTGTATTTGAACTTGGCTTGACCCTGTTCCTGCTACCTGCCTCTTCCTCCTGTCAGATCTACAGTGTTTGACCCCTGGCCTGGCTTCCACTACTGTCTCCTGGTTACACCATTGCCAAGTATTACTGAGGATTCCTAGAGACTTTGGCCCAGCTGGGTATCCTGCATTATCAGGTATACTTTAGGTGACCACTGGCTCTACTCTCCTGTACCCATCTGGCAACCTGTGCTTCTTTGGGCACTACACCTTCTGTACCATCTTCAGGGGTGTACTGCACTTAGCCACAAAGGGAGCCCTCTCGGTCCATTGGCCTCCGACTGGGTACGTGACACCAACTTTGTGGCTGCTATAGACTTGATAATTGATAATAATCGCAGTGCAACTGATAAATTTATATTATTGTGTTTTCACCACAAGAAACCATCCATAGGTGAATATGCTGCCAAACTGGGGCACTACATCCACTAATCTTAAAAAGTTCCTCTTCAATGCCAAGATTTTTAAGAATATATGTGTTAAACATACTACTGTACAAATCAGTTGTTACCACATTGTGCATATGATTGCCTAATAGAACTTTTGCCAGAGGCTCCAATCTCGTTTTACTATATCCATTACTTTTCAGAATCAGAACTGTAGTTACATTTTAAAAACATTTCTACAAGAAAAGCTGGTGAAAGGTTTTATCTGCCATTTAACATCCCTTGCTTGAGTTCTTTTATTCTTTGTTGAAAAGAAAGATGAGAACCTTGCATTATAATGATTGTAAACGCCCACCTTGTAAAGCAACTCATTTAGATTAAAATAGAAATGAAAGGCAAAACATTTGTATGTTGATACAAAAAAAAATTGTAAATACCTCCCCCCCCCCTATTTTTTATAAATGATCATATTACCTCTGTTCTCAGCTGCATAAGGTAGGGTAGGAGAAGCAACAGCACACTGAGCTTCCCAGTGAAAGGCTGTGCAGGGGACAGGGTGACTGGACAAGTCTGGTCATTGGAGGAGAGCAGGATGAGTTCCCAGTTTATTTAGAGAACTGACCACGGTTTGTTTTCCTGATTATTGTAATCAGTTTTTAATAGGAAAGCAGAGGGACTGGCAGGAACACCAGGGATTTCGCACAAAGGAAACAATACAAAGAGAACAGGATACATTATCATACAAGTACATGGAACGGCAGGCGCATATCAGGAATATGAAATGTTGGGTTTACATACTCTTTAAGTACATGGATTTAAATAAAATTACAGAAAACAATTGTCACCCACTTCCAATAATTCCTGACTCATTTGAGAGAATGAGAAAAGCTAAACTTTTCACTAATCTTGATTTTTAGGATGCATATACTTCTATTCATAACTGATTATGAGATGAGTGGATGAACTGCATTAAGGAAGAGCTATGGACAGTATGAATCCTTAGTAATGCCTTTTGGACTTTGTAATGCACCTGCTAACTTACAACATTTCATAAATAATGTTTTCAGGGACTTGTTAGACCAATTTCTAGTGACTTACCTCAACAACATACTCATCTTTTCAAATACTCTACAGAAACACTGGGGCAATGTTTGCATGATTCTACAGTGGCTATGGAAGCATCAGTTGTACAGTATGTTATATTTGGAGGAATTTGAATTTAAGCAGACTTTTGTACAGTTTTTGGGTTATGTAATCTTATTTGAATGGCTTGACTTGGATCTCAATAATATTCAGGCTATCTTAGATTGGCCTACCCACAAAGAGACAATGGATTTGCAAAGATTTTTGGAACTTTTATCAGAGATCCATAAAAGTTATTCACAAATTGTGGTCCCTATCAGTCAGCTGACCAACCCCCCGTGGCTGTGGCGAAACACATCAGGGTGGCGTGGCTGGAGCAGAGCTGGCTGAGGCCATACACCATGACAACATCGGGTCAGATTGAGTGGAAACTTATCTTCGGTATGCTTACCCTTCTGGATTAATGCACTTAAATGCCTGTTCCTGTGTTCTGAGCACTGGTGGCGAGATCCTGAAGCCTCCAGCTTAGAGCTGCACTACAAGCCCTTCATGACCACAGTAACTAAAAAGGGAACACATTTCCAATACTCCACTGAAGCAGAGAGTAGGTAAGCATAGGCATCTTCCTTTTACAGGGTAGTTAGAATAGGCATTAGATGGTGGGAGGCAAAGGATTTAAAGTAGATAGCTATAGCTTGGAATTCTACTTTAAGAAATGTATAATACAAGTTTTTTTTTCCATTCCAATTGACAAAAGGGAGAGAAAACTCTTTTGTGAAACAGGTAACATTCCAGCAGGGAGCTGAGTCGGGGACACCAGGGCCGAAACTAGGGGGGGCAGTGGGGGCACACACCCCGGGTGACGCATTTAGGGGGCACCTCCAGGGGTTCTGTCACCCCCACCTGCACTGCTCTAAGGGTGTCAATTCCACCTGATCAAGTGGTGCTGAAGTGTGGGGGGGGGGTGCAGAGGAGGCCCTGGACTAGCAGGGGAGTGCAGAGGAGGCCCTGGACTGGGTGATGCAGAGGAAGCCCTGGACTAGGAGGGGAGTACACTGGAGGCCCCGGACTGGGGGGTGTAGTGCCTGATTACTCAGTTCTCAGCCTCTTCCCTGCTATCTGGCCCACTGTACTGTCTGTTACATACTCACTTGCGGCACAGTCATTAACCACTTGCCGACCGCCGCACGAACATTTACGTCGGCAGAATGGCACGGACAGGCAAATGGGCATCTTCCTTTTACAGGGTAGTTAGAATAGGCATTAGATGGTGAGAGGCAAAGGATTTAAAGTAGATAGCTATAGTTTGGAATTCTACTTTAAGAAATGTATAATACAAGGTTTTTTTTTCCATTCCAATTGACAAAAGGGAGAGAAAACTCTTTTGTGAAACAGGTAACATTCCAGCAGGGAGCTGAGTCGGGGACACCAGGGCCGAAACTAGGGGGGGCAGTGGGGGCTTACACCCCGGGTGATGCATTTAGGGGGCGCCGCCAGGGGTTCCAACACCCCCACCTGCACTGCTCTAAGGGTGTCAATTCCACCTGATCAAGTGGTGCTGAAGTGTGGGGGGGGTGCAGAGGAGGCCCTGGACTAGCAGGGGAGTGCAGAGGAGGCCCTGGACTGGGTGATGCAGAGGAAGCCCTGGACTAGGAGGGAAGTACACTGGAGGTCCTGGACTGGGGGGTGTAGTGCCTGATTACTCAGTTCTTAGCCTCTTCCCTGCTATCTGGCCCACTGTACTGTCTGTTACATACTCACTTGCGGCACAGTCATTAACCGCTTGCCGACCGCCGCACGAACATTTACGTCGGCAGAATGGCACGGACAGGCAAATGGGCATACAGGTACGTCCCTTTAAATTTGCCTCGAGCTCCGTGAGTGTGATCGCGGGTCCCGCGGATTCGATGTCTGCGGGGATACCCGCGATCGTCTCACGGAGAGGAAGAATGGGGAAATGCTGATGTAAACAAGTATTTCACCATTCTGCCTAATGACACTGATCACAGCTCCCTGTGATCAAGAGCGATGATCAGTGTCGTGTCAAACGTAGCCCATCCCCCCCACAGTTAGAATCACTCCCTAGGACACACTTAACCCCTGCAGCGCCCCCTCCTGTTTAACCCCACTGCCAGTCACATTTACACAGTAATCAATGCATTTTTAATTGCACTGATCACTGTATAAATGTGAATGGTCTCAAAATATCACCAAAAGTGTCCGATCTGTCCACCATAATGTAGCAGTCATGATAAAAATCGCTAATCGCCGCCATTACTAGTAAAAAAAACATTTTGTAGACTCTATAACTTTTGCGCAAATCAATCAATAAACGCTTATTGTGATTTTTTTACCAAAAATATGTAGAAGAATACGGCCTAAACTGAGGAAAAAAAATGTTTTTTTTTTATATATTTTTTGGGGATATTTATTATAGACAAAAAGTAAAAAATAATGCGTTTTTTTCAAAATTGTTGCTCTTTTTTTGTTTATAGCGCAAAAAAATAAAAACTGCTGAGGTGATCAAATACCACCAAAAGAAAGCTCTATTTGTGGGGAAAAAAAGGATGTCAATTTTATTTGGGAGCCACGTGGCACGACTGCGCAATTGTCAATTAAATTGACGCAGTGCCGAATCACAAACAGTGCTCAGGTCTTTGGTCAGCCAAATGGTCCGGGGCTTACGTGGTTAAAGCATATGGCCATTTCAGCCCCTGCCACTGATGCTGCAAACTGACCACACCCACAGTTTTGGCATGGCATCACTATATTGCCACATACCATTTTTCTTAGGGGGGCGGGTGCAAAAATGTAATCAGCCCCGGGTGCCAGATGTGCTAGCTATGCCACCGGGGGACACCATAGGTCACAACAGTACACAGTGGTAAACATCCATTTTTCTGATCTGCTTTACATAAACACAGGAGGATGCAGTCCATGTATCACTATATGCCTCACTAGTCCTGAGATTTCCTGCAGAGACCTAGATCTAGAGTCAGGCTCACATCTATTCCCTGAAGTGAAGATGCAAGAGAATGCTTTGATAGAAGGATTAGCCAGGAAATATTAAAAAATGCATTTTTAACGTTTTTTCAATGGATGCATAAATATCTTCACTATGGATACTGTTTTTTAAAGTTTTTTTTGCGGATTTACAAAGTCATACTGCACTGCTGTTTTAAACTGCAGTTGAATACAGAACACAATGCACAATACTCATGCATCAATTTTTGATGAATCACAGCCTCAAGCTTCTTTAAAATAACATTAATGGATTTAATGAAAAAAATAAATCCTTTTGAGTCAAGTTCGGAGATGAGAGTGTTGAATAAGCAGAGTTAAAGTAATAAGTATCAATGGGTTATGCTCCTGCCTCATGAATACTTAAGCAGATGATTTCATTTTAATCGATTTTTTTTTTCTAAATTCTGTTGTTGCTTTCCTACTTTATTATTCAATGCCATGGACCATGTGACATGCATATTGAACAGGTCAAGACTGTGGTTAATATTAATGACAAATTCAATCTTTGGTTCATAAGTTTAGATTTTTATAAAATCCTACCAGGAGCCAAAAAACTTAAAGCAACTGAAGCCCTGGAAAGTGCAACCAAGACATTACAAAAAGCAAAAACAGAGTAGTAAGGATAATAATGTTAATTACTATAGGGAAATGGTTGTAATGGGTCAAATCACATTGCAAACATTTGCATTACTGCATCCTTTTTCATAATTCTACCTTCATTTTACATTATTATTAAAATACTAATAATTCTTATATAAAATGCACTTTTACTTTTCTCTGCTTCATATTTCTCCCACTAGTTACACCCGTGGGGTTATGCCAACATGTTGTGTTTGGTCCTCATTTACAAATTTTTTGATCTCTGAATAACAATCCACATTCAGATTTCACATGCAGTGAGTTGGTGGTGTATTTCTTCTCACCACCTGTTCTACTCCCTAAATGCAGGACTACCATGCCACAATTGCGTACGTTGTGTGCAATTGGGGGGCAGTTGCAGCATGCCCCATTCACTTGAATGGGCCATGTTTAGTGGGCGGTTGTTCCCATTGAGCGCAACAGGGGATATGATTTCTTCTGAGGTCATTGCTTGTGTAAACCCCCGGCTGCTGCCTTTCCAGCTAAAGGGGAATGGACTGAAGGGCAGTAAAACCATGGCTCAACCGCAGGGTTTTACCATCCTGACAACCTTGTGTAAACAAGCCCTTTGTGTATTTGTGTACTATTTAAGGAAAGAAACTGTAGGGTGCCATACTTGTAGTTAAATAAACCATAGAATAATAGAACATTGATACGCATTCACTTTCAAATATACAGACAGTTCACAATCATACTTTTAATTAGGTAGATGTATTTTATTGAAGATTAAATTGGACATGTTTGGAAGTGCCAAATAGCAAAGGCAAATAGAGCATTTAAAAAGAGCAAAGTTTTAACCACTTGCCGACCGTACATTTACTGCAGGCACTTGGCATTGGCAGGCTGGATGTCGTACATATACATCATGCAGCCTGTTCTGGGTTAGGGACGTGCAATGCAATCTTATTACCTGATGCTGTGATTGGTACCTGGGCCAATCACAGCTACCTGTACAATGTGATTACATGTAACAAATGACAGATCACTAGTAATCGCAGCAGATATGAATATAACCCATTATTGACAGAGCAAAACATTGCTGTTACAATGATCATAACGTTAATTGTAACAGCAGTCAAAGTTTAAAAAAAAATCCCTGATCCCCTCCCAGAGTGCTACAGTATTATTATGGTGACACTAACCTACACTGATGAGAGTATGTAAAAAAAAAAAAAGTAACGAAAATTTAAAAAATGCTAAAAAAAGAAAAGCAAATGTAAAAAAAATGTTTAAAAAATTGAATTAAAAAAAAATATATATTTTTTTAACTACTGTCACCAGTCAGTATCCCTGATTGCCACCACACCAGTCATATGATGACACTGTACATGGTGACAGTATGTAAAGTAGAAGGATAGAAAATATTTTTTTTGTAGCAAAGGAATATTAATGGGTCTACAAGAAAGAGCAGAAAGACTATCCAGTATACTTTATTAACCTCCCTGGCGGTAATACCGAGTGTGGCTCGGGGTTAAATTTCAGTACCATTAGCGGTAACTCCGAGCCACACTCTGGATTGCATTGCAGAACCCTGGTCCAGGTTACTTACCTTGTCACCAGAATGCTGCGATGTCCCCCCATTGTGTCTGTGGGCTGTTTCCTCCGCCCAATGCTCTGTGTGCCGGACTCCGTTCCCTGCGAGCAAAGCAATCAGGAAAAGAGAACCTGGTTTCCTTTCGGATTTTCCTTCCAGTGTCATCACGCTTTGAGCAACAAACTACGCACATCCTTTTGGGTGCTGACCTTTTTTCAGTTGGTGGGATGTGGTCCATGAAGTGACGATCAGTCAGGCTTTCCTGTTCGACAACACCAGCAGCACGACGTCCAGCTCTGTTTACAGCCGTTGGTGTTTGGTGTTTGGTGGTTCAGAAAGATACATTCTGCAACTTTCCAAACAAAGTCAGCATGAACCACAGGCTTGTCACTTTTTTTTTTTCTAGTAGAATGAAGGCATTCCATAAGCATTGCTCAAGTAGATGCTTCAAGATCTTCTTGTAATACATTTTTGTTGTTTTCTCATGGCTGGATAAAATGTCATTCCCTGGTCGGCTCTGTCAACACCTGCCATGGTGTTATTGTAGTCTATCACCACTTGTGGTTTAATGATGTCTTTCCCACCTTTTGTGTGTACCATGACAGCAGAGGGGTTATGGATTGTACTCATTAGTTACACATCTTTTTTCACATGCCATCGCAGTGCCATCATTTTGCCTTTCTACCAGGCAACCATTTCTCCCGTCTTGAGCTTCTTATTGCCAACTGTTCCATAGGCATCCGTTTTGTTCTGTAGAAATAACTCATAGAGTTCAGGAGATGTGTAAAAATTGTCTATAGTTACACTATAGCCCTGATTTAGCAAAGGCTCAATCAATGAAATAACTGAAGATGTTGCCTTTCCATAGTTACTGTATTTTTGGTTGAATTTGGTTCCTCTCTCGGTGTATAGGACAGATTTCCAAATGTAACCAGTGCTCAATTCACATAGCATGAAGGATTTTAATCGTGCTCTCTTTTACGCTATTTATTGTATCCAACTGAGCCTTCCCTTGTAGGTCGTTAGACTTTAGTCTATGCTGATGTCTCTATCTGGCACATAGCTCTGTTGGAAATTTTTCATAATCATCTGATATACCTCCCAAATCTTCTTGAGTTTGGGTGCTGGATGAGTAGTTTTGTCAAATGCTTCATTATTTTCAAAGTGCAAATACTTCATTATCAGGGAAAATTTGTACTTCGACATGACCGTGCCAAAGAATGGAGTGGCTAGTAATTTATTGGTTGTCCAATACCACTTCTGCAGGGGTTTCCCCACCACTCCCTGAAGAACCCTTAGGCCCAGAATTTTCCAAAGGTCCTCTTTGGTCACTGGTTCCCGCTTTCTGCTCCTTGAAAACCTCCGATGCGTAGCAGCTTGATGCTCCTGGTACTGGTTTGTCTCCGTAACAATTTTTTCAATAACCTCATCAGTCAAAAATAATTGTAGTTATGCCAAGGGGTTGTCATCTTCAACATCCACTTTGATACCAGGTGCTCCAGTAAATGGGAATCTTAGGGGCGCTGCATGATCCGTACCGCAGTCAATAGAGTACCAAATCCAGATATCACTGAGGTCAGTCGCAGGTTCGTCGCAGAAATCACTTTCTGTGTCTGATGACGAACTTCCCCACGAATCGCTATCACTCAATTCTGCAAGTGATTCTGTATCGCTATCACTGTTTTCCAGCACGTCATAAACTGCTTTTGAGGTAGAGGCGCGCTTTTTTAATGCCATGGTCGTTCTCAAGTTTCCAGGCAGAAAGTACAGTAAAACTGCAGGCAGTGGGCAAAGCACTGGGGGTCAAACTGAGGTCAATTTATTGTATACAGTAATGTAATCCAACAAGATTACAATGTATGGTGTGTGTTGTGTTTTACACTTTTTGAATCTGCCGCCGGTTCCACCCGCCTGTGTCTCGACGCTCGCAGGAAAGGGAAGCCGGAACACACAGAGGATCGGAAGGAGGATCCGGCTGCCGTACACAGCGGGAGTACATCGCGGCATCCCAGGGACAAGGTAAGTCACCTCTTCCAGGATCCAGCGAAGCAATCCCGGGTGTGGCTTACCGCTAATTGTACTGAAATCTCACCCCGAGCCACACTCGGGAATACCGCCAAGGAGGTTAACTGTGTTTCTCACATCAGCAGCCAGTAATATCATGTGCACTGACCTTAAAAGTCGTACATTTTTTTTAGTTTGGCATTTAACCCAGAGGTGTAACTAGAACCTACAGCACCATGGTGCAGGAAAACATGAAGGGTCCCCCTGTTGATGGGATCAGTGGCAGTCCTGGTAGTGGAGGGGATGGGATCAGTGGCAGTGCTAGAGGAGGAATTTAATAACTGGCAGTACTAGTGGGGGGATGGGGATCAATGGCAGTGCTGGGGGGGTGTAATCAGTGCCAGTGCTGGGCGGTTTTGATGAGATCAGTGGCAGTGGTGGTTGTGGTGGGGGGTAACAGGATCAGTGGCAGTGCTCAGGGGGATTGGGTGAGTGGCAGTGGTGGGGGGAATGGGACCTGGGACCATTGGCAGTGCTGGGGGGATGGGATGGGATCAGTGGCAGTGCTGGTGGGGGGATGGGATCAGTGGCAGTGCTGGTGAGGGGATGGATTCAGTGGCAGTGCTGTTGGGGTTGGGTTGAGTGGCAGTGCTGGAAGGGGGGGGTGGGATGAATGGCTATGCTGGGAGGGGGTTTGGCTTGAGTGGCAGTGCTAGGGAAGAGGTGGATGGGATGGTGGAGGGATGAGATCAGTGGCAGAGCTGGGGGTGTGTGGTCAGTGGCAGTTCTGGGGGGTGATCAGTGCTGGGGGGTGGGATGAATGACAGTGCTGAGGGGGGTAAGATTAGTAGCAGTGCTGATAAGGGAAAAAGGATCAGTGGCAGTGCAGGGGGTGTGTGATCAGTGGCAGGGCTGGGGGTTGGTGGGATTAGTGGCAGTGGAGGGGGAATGGGATCAATGGCAGTGCTGGGTGGTGATGAATGAGATCAGCAACACTCACTTGCACTCAGAACTCCATGCGTGGACTCAGGACTTCATGCTCGCTGTCCCTCCAGCTCCCTTCAGGTCTCCTCACACTGCGGAGACCTCCTCTAGCTCTGCCCCCTTTACTCTACTGGGTCAGCTTGCTCTTCCAATTTACATCCCCCAATGCCATGCCCCTTCTACCTGCTGCTAGGTGGGTGGTCCCGCAGCGGTCACTATGGCAGTGAAAAAACACTCATCTATTATTGCCTCTGCAGCAGCGCCCCCCTACCCACCCACAGTGGTGGAAATACCAGGGCCCCGTCGTGACCTTTGTGACCCTAGTAGTTCCGCCACTGATTTAATCCCTTCCCACCCTTTTATAAAGTTCTGGACACTCGGAGAGCAGGAAGGATCAGCAATCATGTGCCCTCTGTGATTGGCTCTCACAGGGGTCACAAAATCAGGAGCTGTTCCAGACAGACTAAATGAATAATTAACCCATGAAATTCAGGGAGCAATCCCACTAGGGAAGGGTAATCATTTTAAAATGCCTGGAGTTGGGTTTTCAAATTTTCTTCCAGCATAAAAAGTAGACTTAAGTTATTGCCAACAATATTTGCTGGCAATTATTTTGCTTTATATATCACTATTGTAAGAAAAATGATTGCACATAGTTCAGTATTGTACTATTGTTGAAAGATTAGGCAGTTGTGCTGATAGATGATGGTAGATGTTTCTTACAAGGGAGATGAAAAGAAACTTGGAAAACATGAAAAGCATGGGCATTTTGCAAACCTCACTGTATTTTCCTTCTTCTGCAGGTAAAAGGCTGATAAATCATATTTTATATCAGGGATGACTAACAAATTATCATCACCAAAAACACAATATTCTATCTTCTCCTATCCCTTGTATTACTACTATTTCCTTTTTTAATTTATTTGTTAAGTGATTTTGAAAGATATTTTATTAAAAAATATATTACCTCATTAACCAAACAAATGTAGTAAAAGGTCAAGTAATGAAATGATATACATATTTCTAAATGTATCATGGAATTAAATTGTAACCAATATGCTGAATATAAGTGTTTATAATTAAAGGGCATTTATAGCATAAACTAAACTGTACTATGTTTCTTACAAGACCCCCTGGGGTTGATTTACTAAAGGAGTAGACGCTGTTGATTTAATAAAGTGAATGCTTACTAATTAAATAAAGCTATGTTTACCATGAGTGCCTCATCATGTGCAAGAAAAATACATTCTTATGAGTATGGGACAGCATATGGCCTCCATCTGTTCCTCCCAGAATGAATCTGTTTGGTAAGAGCAGCCAAACGGTAGGCTGAGCACTGCCATGTTAGAAAGGGGAGAAAGCACTGAACCCTGTGTAAGTTCTGGCTTATACCAACATAGAGTTTGCACAGGATTTGGACTACCAGCTTCAACAGAGGATGAATATACAAAAAATGTGTACCAAAAAAATGGCACCTTGTGAGGATGAGAACATATAAACAAACCGCTGCACCCTTTAAAGTGAACGAATCACTGGAACTGTGCGAAATTATAAAATAAAGAATAAGGCGCTATACATGTTCATATAAAAAAACTGTCACAAAGAAAAACATTGCATCAAACTCAAATGTGCACATTAATGAGAAAAATATTTAGCCATTCCCAACTTGTCTCTTTGCCCTGTCTAATGTGGCAGAGTCTTTCTAAAGTGGAACTTCACTCTCCCAATCAACATTGATTATTTTTAATCCTCATGCTGCTAGCATTAGTAAATAGATAGAAAAGTAGATCATATTTACGTGTTTTAAACTTTTTTTTTTAAATCTTCAGTTACTTCCTGGTTACTTCCTGGCCTAGGCAAATCAGGTCATACATCCCAGAAGTCTTCAGGAGGGGAGGAGAGGAGGAGGGGTTTTCTCAGCTAAGCACACTCTCCTATATGCATACTTGAGCTAAGGGCAGGAAGTAAATGCTACATGAATCATTTGCCCTTACTCAAGATGGCCATGGCCAGAAATCCTAGTGGGTATTTATCAAAGAAATTTCTCACCAAAATAAAGCACTGAGACGTGGCTGGATGGGGGAGTTTGCTTTTAATAAAAATAAATAAATAAATAATTAAATAGTGTTTTTGGCTTGTGGTGCTCAGATGCAGCGAAGATCCGCATTAATGTAGCCACTATGCAGTTAGTGTATCAATTATGTATACAGAAAATATTGTTTGGTCTATAGTAGACATTGTAGCACTAGCTATGCCAATGCTGCAGCATTGTGAAGGGTAATTTGCTGATCACTCAAAGTTAATATTTTAGTTGTGGGTGGATCTTTTTTGGGCTAAATAATAAACTGGGTTATTGTGGATTCCAAGGGTGAGCACACCCCATTGTTGCTTTTGGTTTGATCTTCCCATCCCAGAGTCTTATGCCCCGTACACACGATTGGACTTTCTGTGGATTTTTGTTCAAAGGATGTTGGCTCCAACTTGTCTTGCATACACACGGTCACACAAATGTTGGTAAACAATTACAAACTTGGGAACGTGGCGACATACAAGACGTACTACAAGCCGAGAAAAAGGAGGTTCAATAGCCAGTGCAGTTCCTTCTGCTTGATTCCGAGCATGCGTGAACTTTTGTGCATCGGACCTGTGTACAGACGATTGGAAATTCCGACAACAAAGTTTTGTTGGCGGAAAATTTGAGAACCTGCTAGCCAACATTTGTTGGTGGAAAGTCCGACAACAAATGTTCGATGGAGCATACACACAGTCGGACTTTCAGCCAACAAGCTCACATCCAACATTTGTTGTCGGAAAATCCGATCGTGTGTACGGGGCATAACTCTTTCAAAATTTTCTAAAAAATAACCACTGAGAGGATCAACCTATTGGCAGTGGCCTAAACAGAAAGACTGATCTAGGAAGAGAGATTCTATAGCTAGAGTGCTCGAGCCATGCACATATGGTTAGTTGTAGCTTAAATCAATTTGATTTTGGTCTCCTCAGACATTCTCTGTAGCCTCCTCATACTGGTTCAAACCTAATTGACTACTCCTGTTGTTGTATTGCTGTGAAAAAGAATGGGCAGGCTAACATGCATAAAATATGTTTTTCAGAAAAGGCTATGCATGATTAAAGTAATTGAGCATCCAGATTTGGTACTTGTTAAAAAAATTACCAGCAGTTGTACACAATTGGCATATTCGATTAAATGTCAGCCTAATGGTGCCTGTACATGCCATTGAATATCATCTGTAGTATTACCGGCCTCTTGATATTGTTGATATTAGTCCCTAAAGATAAATTCCAGGTTTGGATATATTTGCATCCAGCTTGGTTCAGTGTAAAAATGCATGTTCCATACCTGGCCAATCCTTTTGAAAGCTAGAAATCACTGTAGTAGGCACCATTGCTACAGTCACTTCCACTAGCTACCATCTTCACTAGGTCCCATGCCAGGTGGCTGCCCTGCTTCTTACTAAACACAGGTGAGCTCTTGCTCGGCACGGCTGCTGTTCTGAAAGTGCTTTCCATTTTCTCAATGATTCTCTGATTGTAACATCACCACCCTGCCTCTCCATCTGGTCAAATCAGAGAAAGCTTGTTTTTATTGAGAAAATGCAAAGCAATCTCCTGTGTTAACAATGCAGTAGGGCAATGATCGGCATGTGACCCAGAAGCTATTGGAGATCAGTGGAGTAGCAGTGATTTCCAGCTTCCAAGAGAATCCCACAGGAATGATATATGCCTAGTTAGATTGGCTTTAGCTGGACCAATGTAAAATTGTCCATACATGGAATTGTTCTTTAAATAGGATGGGCAGCACCGTGATCAACAGTGACAGGCCAGCCGTGATGGACTAGAAATCCAGTTCGGTCTCCCTGCTCAGTTTCAGGACCAGCTGACTAAACTTAAATTTGAAATGGTCATAAAAATATTATTGTTCATTAAATGGTAGATATATAGGAGTTGATTTACTAAAGGCAAATAGGCTGTCTGTTTGAAAGCAAATTTTCACTAGAGCTTAGTGGATATGGTGAAATTTCAATTTGCAAAGAATACAAGAGCAAGGAAAATATTAACAATAATATAATACATAAAAAATTGCTAGCTCGTGATTGGGCGATTGATATCAGCAGCTCTTCATCTCATTCAATAAGCTCTGGGGGAATTCTCAGAGCTTAATTGCCTTTAGTTAATCAACCTGAAAAAATACCTTATTTTTGCTATTGATTTAATTTAAAGCGGGATTCCGGGAAGCTAAAAAAAAAAATTAAAGTCAGCAGCTACAAACACTGTAGCTGCTGACTTTAAATAAGTAGACTTACCTGTCCTGGGTGCCCGCGATGTCAGCCGCCCGAGGCCGACCCGTCCCTCGGCTCTCGGGTCCCGGCACCGCCATCCTAGGTAAGGGAAACAGGCAGTGGAGCCTTGCGGCTTCACTGCCAGTTTCCTACTGCGCACGCGTGAGCTGCACGGCGATCTGTGAATGGCCCCGTGGTGTTCTGGGAACACACACAGTTCCCAGAAGACAACGGGGCCACTCACCGAGGAGAAGAACACGCCGCGGAATAGGAAGAGGCAGATTAGGAAGACTGCCTAGCAACAAGGGTTTAGATAAGTATAGATTTTTTTTTTTCCAAATGTTTTATTATTATTTTTTTAGGATTTTTGGTGGCATTTTTTTTTTTTTTTAAATAACTGTGGAATAAGTTCTTTTACAATGATAATATAACTATGGCATGGTATCCAAACTAATTCAAACTGTATTTAACATGAAAAAACGTAATGGAAGATTTCTGAGATTTCATGTAAAGTCCTAAAGTCTTAAATACCGTATTTATCGGCGTATAACACGCACCGGCGTATAACACGCACCCCAATTTAGGAGGGAATTTTAAGGAAAAAAAAACTTTTAGGAGGGAAGTTGAAGGGAAAAAAACTTACATTTAAATGCCCATCATTGCAGCCTTCTCAGTGCAGCCTTGCCCCAGTGCAGCCATGTCAGTGCAGCCATGTCAGTGCAGCCATGTCAGTGCAGCCTTGTCAGTGCAGCCATGTCAGTGCAGCCATGTCAGTGCAGCCTTGTCAGTGCAGCCATGTCAGTGCAGCCTTGTCAGTGCAGCCTTGTCAGTGCAGCCTTGTCAGTGCAGCCTTCCCCAGTGCAGCCTTGTCAGTGCAGCCTTCCCCAGTGCAGCCTTGTCAGTGCAGCCTTCCCCAGTGGAGCCTTGTCAGTGCAGCCTTCCCCAGTGCAGCCTTGCCCCAGTGCAGCCTTCGATCCTCTATCCCTGCCATCCTGGGCTTCAAAATCGCCGACCGCGATTTGAAAATGGTGCCGCCGGCGCCGAAATACACAGAGCCGGTCCTCGGCTCTTCCCGGCGGCTCTCGTTCACTTTCGGCTCCACTCGTAGTCCTGAGCGGAGCTATCCGAACCTAGCCGAGTAGGTTCAGATAGCTCCGCTCGGGACTACGAGTGGAGCCGAAAGTGAACGAGAGCCGCCGAGAAGAGCCGAGGACCGGCACTGTGTATTTCGGCGCCGGCGGTGCCATTTTCAAATCGCGGTCGGTGATTTTGAAGATGTGACAGCTCGGGATCGCAGGGGATCGGCGTATAACACGCACCTGCGATTTTCCCCTGATTTTAAGGGGAAAAAAGTGCGTGTTATATGCCGATAAATACGGTAATATCAGCTGAAGACAAGCAAATCCTGGAATACAGTTCAAGTAATACTGTACTTCTCAATACAGTTCTCAAACAAGATAAGATGTATTTCTGACACTAGGAGGCACTGCAGGGGAAAGTGTCTAGTTTAGTTTTCTTGTGGACTCCATCTTGTTCCTCCTACAGTTGGGTCATTGTTGGGATACAGTAGATGATAGTTCCTGTCCTCTCAGGCTTTAATTGACAGACAAAAGGGTAAATTTGTCTTACAAATTAGATTATCTTAGTTAACCTTGAAATGATTCTGATTAATGTTCTCCACAATCACAGCATAATGTTTACCTATAGTCTGCTCAGTAATTTTTTTTTTTCTTTTCCTCCTCTCAGTAAAATGGTGAGACCAAAATCTAGAGCAAGGGTATTGAATTAAAATTCAAGGAGGTCTGGTCACTAAAATTTTCTTCCAGTTGAGGTCAGAATCTCAAGTTTGTGCTAAAAATGAGAGATGTACAACTTCCATAGCATTTCAACAAATTGCCCCTTTCCATCATATTTCCCCATCAGAGTGCCCCTTTACATTATAATTGCCCATCAGAGTGCCCCTTTCCATTGGATGTGCCCATCAGAGTGCCCCTTTCCACAATATGTGCCCATCAGCATGCCCCTTAACTTAAAATGTGCCCATCAGAATGACTCTTAACATAAAATGTGCCCATCAATGTGCCTCTTAACATAACATGTGCCCACCCATCAGCATACCAGCATGTAACCAGCATAACAGCATGTAAGTAAACAGCATACCTTGCGGGCAGGCAGGGAATGGGAGCCGGGAAAGGTAGCGACCTGCAGGGGCAAGAGTTGCTCCAAGAACCTTGCTGAAGTGTAAGGGGTGCACTTGTGACATCACTGGTTGCTGGGACACCTGCAGTCCCAGCAACCAATGACTGCTGAGTGGTGGGGATCTGGCGCTTC